>OY776680.1:61188347-62532563 GCA_963675555.1 Leptura quadrifasciata | reverse complement strand
TACTGAACAAAAAAATGTAAAGAGCGTGAAACTTAATATTCTATCATAATGGTAGGTGTGCAAGAAATTTCAAGCCGTTTAAGTCTGCCTCCGCTTCTATATTAGCATTTACTGTATACATTTCTTCGGCTTAATTTTATCTCGGATCAATACACGCTAAGTCATCATAAAGTTGTACAATATACAATACAAATCTGAATGTGATTGTAACGGGAAATTGTTATTCTAGTTATCAATGCAAAACGTAAGTTCGAGTGAATAGCCAGTATTGCTCATATACTACTACCACTATAATTTTCAAATGGCAAGTCAATAGTAAATAAATATAAAAATAGGTAAAAGTATAAAAATATATAGTACAAATATAATAGATAATATTATTAGACAAACATAACAGCAATATGTGTACATACCTTATTAACATACACATACCTTATTAACATAAACTCATCGAGACACAGAAATGATAAAATTTAAATCACAAGGTAGCCAATAATACTGTAGAATGGGTGACAGATTAAGTACTTTTTAGTTTCGTGTTTGGAATTTATTGAAATTATAAATGTTTTTAATATCATTAGGTAGTTTATTATACATAGTAACATCATTGTAATTTGGCGCACATTTGAAGTATGAATGCTTATGTTTTGGTATTATTAGACTATTTCGCGTACTATGCCCATGAATGTTATTTAGTGTAGAAAAATTGATCGAATTTTTTTCTTTACATACAAAACACTTTTCAGAATAAATATACAAGAGACTGCCAATAAATTTTTCTCCATAAATGTATTCCTACATGACTCTGATGGTTTTAAATTGAACATCAGCCTGATAAATAAGCCTTTTTTGACAGACAGATACTTTGTTAATATCATCCCCCCTGTCCCACGTTACAATGTTTAGTGATACATAACTATATTCTAACGAATAAATGTTTAAAAGTCCTTCGCAATCTAGGGAAGATTTTAACTGCATTATGGCATAATAGGTACTGTTCAATTTTAAGCAGATATGTTCGTTATTTTTAGACCATGATAAATTTTCATCAATCCAGGTACTTAAAAACTTCCGTCCTCCTTAGAAAATGTTATATTTTTCATTCCATATTCCATTGTGGTTTCACGTACATTCTTACGGTGTCTTATAAATACTCATAAAGGAAACTTATACAATTGCATAGATATAGATCATTCAGGTTTCAATTACCAAATAGATCCTCATACGTATCATTTTGGAATCACATCAAGTTCATATATTCCATTGAGGTTTCATATACATTGTTACATATCTTATATATAACGCATAAAGGCAATTTATCTAATTGCATGGAGATAGATTATTCAGGTTTCAATTCCCAGATAGGTCCTCATACACACCATTTTGCAACCACAGTAAGCCTCACGTATTCCATTGAGATTTCATATACATTCTTACAGTATCTTATATGGATTATTCTATAGAAATAGGAATTTCTTGGGAGCATTATTGTCCTCACACATTTTTACTTAATTTACGAGTTCTAATTGGCCCAATACATTGCAGAGAACTTATTACTTTTGTTCTAAAAACGGCCAGTGAAATATATTTGTATATGCAATTTTATAGCTATTCTTCAAGAAAAATAATACAGGGGACTGAGGAGGTGTCCAAGGGAAAGAGATTTTAATAAAACTTTAATGTAAGTATTCAAAATTTGGTAATTTTCCAGGATATCCACTTCTCGTTTTTTGGCGAATTTTTTTCGCAATCTTGTAGTAAACTGTCTTATGAATCATTTGGTGACAATGAAATGTTGTGCAAATGAATAATAATAATAGTAATAGTAATAAGCAACAAGCATACGGGATGGTGGAGTGAATAGGGGTGCTGGGTGGGTAAAGTAGGGTCGCGCATGTAGTGTAAGTATGACGATAGTCGCATCCGACAAAACAGTCGTGTGCGACATTACGTAACGCGTGACTTACAGTCGCAAGTAAATATTTTTTCCGAATGTAGGAAAAATCGTTTCTTGCAAAAATCGCATACGACCAAAAATCGCATGCGACACCGAATACAGGAAAAATCGATTATGGAAAAAATCGCATGCGAAAAAAAATCGCATGCGACAAAAAGTCGCATGTTAGAAAAAGTCGCATGCGACTAAGAACATGCGGCGAAAACGGGCGCGAATGTAGTGTAACTATGACGAGAGTCTCATCCGACGAAATAGTCTTTCCTGACATTAAGTAATTTGTAGAAAGTCGCAACTAAATTTTGTCTGTAGCCGAATAGTGAATAGAATCGCATGCGACCAAGAATGTCATGAGACCACGAAATGGTGATGAAAGTCGCATGCGAATGGAAAATTACAATGAAGTTAAATTTGTGCCGACATTGTAGGGGAAGGAAAATCTTTGGTGAATGTGATTGTCGCATGATGCGAAAAAGAAGTGTTATAGAAAATGCGTGACTGGATTAACTCGCGGGGTTGCACTGTAATAATGTCATGCGACAAAAAATTTTATGATTTCACAAATCCTTGAAGAAAGTCGTCGTTGAAATAAAAGAAAGTCGCATGCGAAAGTAAAATTGCAATGGAGCTAAATATGTCTCGAAATTGTAGGGCAAGGAAAATCTTTGGTGAATGTAATTGTCGCATGAGGCGAAAAATTAAGCGTTATAGAAAGAATATGCGTGACTCGAATGTATTAACTCGTGGGGATGCACTGTAATAATTTCATGCGACATAAAATAGTATGAGGTCACAAATCTTTGAAGAAAATCGTCGTTGAAAGAAAAGAAAGTCGCATGCGAAAGCAAAATTGCAATGGAGGTAAATATGTGTCGAAATTGTAGGGCAAGGAAAATCTTTGGTGAATGTGATTGTCGTGTATTAGGCGAAAAGAATCGTTATAGGAAAATTGTGCCTCGAATTAATTAAGTCGCGGTGTTGCACTGTAATGTATAGATGTTAATTTGGATGTACTTACATGTATGTATGTTGGCGTTTTAATGTGGCAGGGGGTATACAATTGGCCAGCCATCTTCCAAAACGCATGGTAACGTCTCGTATGATCGGGATGTTGCATCAGAAACAGGCATTCCGACAAGGATCCCTCGTAGTGTTTTTTTCTGCGACCGAACCGCGGAACCAATTTCCGTACTTCAAACCAAAGTCTCTCAATATTCTGAGTATGCGTGCCTGTGTCTGGATCAACGAAATTAACGGAGTGGTTGACGGTAAGGTGTGTGTAATTTTCTTTACCCAAATTGTTGTATGATTTCCAGCAATCGGTGTAAATGGTGGTACCCGGTTTGATTTTTGTTTTAATAATGTTTACAAGGGTGTCAGCGGAGCGATCCTCGACAGCCACTTAAAAAAATTTCCGTGCCCCCCTTTCGATTCCTCCGAATACCCATTGTCCCTCTAAGTAGCGCCCTTTGTTATATTTAGGCTTCGCGATCTTAGCCTCGTCAATCTCAACAATTTTTCCATCACCGCCGATCACTGAACTATTCAGATTCGCCCAATAAATGAAGACTTCCCTTATGAAACTAAAATAGTCAATAATGGTTGAGTTGGCTAAATTGAGTTCCCGCTTAATAAATTTGCAACGAGGAGGTGGTCTAGTCAAATACATGAAAACTGACTCTGCAACGACGTTTATTGGAATCATAATGTTGTGAAAGAAAGTTTTATTGTATATACTAACATTGACGTTGCACTTACGCTTGTGTTTGTCCGAGTATCGTCGCTGACACCTGAAAACTGACATGTTACCGGAAGTTGTTGGAACTAATAAAGTTCCACATTTTGGGCATTTATGGTGGCATGGAATGACACCATGTCGATTAAAAAATGCGTGTAAAGATTCACCTGACGCGGCGACAATTTTATAGAATATGGCACAAGTAACTTCACAATTCTCACAAGTATTAAAAGCACAAACTGGCAATTCACCACCGTTTGAACTTGATGGCGCACTGACCGAACACATTGCAAATTAGTTATTAGTGTAAATTGCAGTAAAATGTTAGGTTTTCTATTGATGCACGCAAGGTGTAGAGGACTAACTGAAGAGAGAAAAATGCTGAAGAAGGTACTTGAGGAAGCGTCGGTGTTAAGAACCAATCGCAGCAGAGCATTTTGTTTATGTTATTGTGAAATTGTTAATTACAATAATTTTATGTAAAGTAGAAGTACAACAGTAATTGTAAATTCGCCCGAATGAATGTACAGAAGTTACGTGTGAATCACACAGGTGAGTCTGTAGATATCAACAGGTAAGGAATGAAAAGGCGGGGCTTATATGATACACTTGAGTAGGTAAACGGCTTGTATATAATTGGTTGCATATAGACGTACTCGTAACTGAATATATTTCCCAAATTGTGAGGTAGACTTAGCAATACGGGATACGGAGCTTATTCGATTTTTACTTTGTAATGGCCACCAGAGAAGACGTTGTTTCGTGGAATTTTTTTTGTGACGTTATAAATAATGTGCCCATTAGGTTAAACAGACCGTTGCGCACGAAAATATTGTTTTCACAGTTAAAGTACGCTGACCGTTGTTATATAGCAGCGTTTTGTTTTCAAAACGGAGTGTCGTCCGAGGTTGTGAAATCGTTTTTGTGGTTGAACAGACATTGTACCATCCAAAAATGTAGGAAAATAACGGATTTATTTATTTATTGGTCAGTGCAAAACGAAGAGGGTTACAACAGACGTAGTAGGTATAATGCCTATGATATTGTTATAGGTCGAATTTGTGACCTTAATGGACATATTGTGAGTAATTTAATTAGTGGAGGAAGAAACGGCGCTTCTCATTGATGTACCTACATGTCGGTAAGTGTATTTGTTGTACTAGAGTGATTTATTTTTCGATATGAATTTTGTAGAACAGTCAGGTACCTATGTACTGTGTAAAACAGCACCTTTGATATGTACTTTAGGCAACCTATGAACAGTAGTGCCAGTAACGGGTGACAAGACGATTATCGTGAACGTAGCCCATTGTTGACACATGGGCATTTTAAATAATTAATTTGCGGTATTTAACTTCGTTTGCACAACATAACATTATGTGGACTGTAATCCTGGAATAACCTAGAATCCTTCAGTATTTTTAGTTTTTGGATAAGTGAGAAGTGGATATCCTGGAAAATGACCCAAAATTTTTATTCAAAAAACATAATAGCCTTTATAATAAATCAAACATCCCAGTATCTCCTTTTTTTTATAAAACTGAACATTTAATAAAAATCGAAACAAAAACCAAAATATCTGATTACCTATTTACTTAAAATCTAAAACAATTCGACCAGTATTTTGACAAATTAAAGAGTAACGTTTTATTATTTCTCATAAACAACAAGGTTAATTTGCATTCGCGAACCTCCAAAGTGGAAAGATTGAATTTCTTTATTGTATTTGGTGCAATAATTTTCAGAGAAGTTCATGTGTATTATGGTATCTTTTTCAGTAAGGGATGCTTTCAATGATTTTATTGCATTATATTGGTGGACTATATGTAACTCGTGATTGAGAAACTTTATCATATCATTCTCCAGTTTCAATATAAGATCACGAGGCAATATTTCAAAGGATTGCTTTTTCTGTTTTACCACATGTCGTATTTTTTATTTTCTGATCAATAATACTTTCCTTATAAGAAATCCATTGTTTGTAAAATATTGTATTTATATTATTGAATTCTCCATAAGGTAGAGTTTTTCCACAGCAAACTTCACAGATTCTCGTCAAGCATTTTTCCTTATATTTGTCGCAGCACAAATAGAGCATCATATTTTGATAATTCGAAAATTTTAATATTTTTGCATTATGTAAAGCGTTGACTTTCAATTGAATATTGCTATGAATGGCACATAAACATGTGTCACAATCTGCGACTTTCGTCGTGACAATCCAAAATGGCCTGAGTCGACAAAATAAAGAATAACTAATGCTGGCATTGTCAGAATTTAAAAATTGTGTAAATTTTTGAGAGTGTCCGAAAGATAACGTTTCTGTTTCTTTACTTTATTCTTAACTATAAACTCTTTCTTCCCTGCGCACATCTACTGTTTTTGTCATCTTCCAAAAAAATTACTACCATCTTTCTTAGGGCATTCATGAATCTCTTTCTCTTCTCGCATTTTTCTTTATTCTTTAAATACCATAATTTCTTATAAGTTATTGTGCTGTTTTTAATTTTCCATAACTTATTTTCCTTAACAGTTTTTCCTAAAATTATTTTATTAGCAATTTTTTTCTCTTCACGAGACTTTAAATTTGAGTAGTTTTCTTTAATCTGTTGTTCTAGTACTTGACCAAAGAGAGCTTTTTTCACTACTTCTCTTCGTGTTCCTGGATTTTCCGCCATTTTCAAAAGTTTTGTTTTTGGAGTAAGTTCTTTCGCTTTTTTTAAGCGAGAAATCTTGTCTGAATTTATCTTATTTCTTCTGAAGTTTTCTTATGATATCTTCCTTCTTCTTTATTTCTGCATTGCGTTTCTTCCGTTGTGTTAAAGCCCGCCTTTTTGCGTCGTTTCTTTCATGAAAAGGTTTAGTGTTCTTCTTTTTAATTTCTGATTTTCATAATACGACGCTGAATAATCCCTCCACTTTTTTGCCCTCTGTTGCCTAGGTGTCATTTCCGAAATAGATTTTCTTGTTCCTATTTCTTTATTTTTTAAATATTTCATTCTTTCTTTCTCTCTCTGTTGGGCTTGTTTAACAGGGTCACTCTTGATTTTTTCATATCGGGCCTTTTCAGCATATCTTTTCTTTTGTAGTATTCCTTCTCTACTTAGCTTTGTTTTTTTCTTTGGCACCATTTCCTTACCGTATTCACTGAAAATACATAAAAGAATATAACATTTACCATCCTATGGACTTAAATGAATAGATGTCTATGCCCAAAGTACTTATTTTACGCGGTTCATCAGTCATCAGTCCCCTGTCAAAATGTATCACAGGGGACTGAAGTCAGGGGACTGAGAATGTTGAGGTTATGTGCGAATAATTATTAAATTAATTTCTATAGAATTCTGGCACATTAAGAAAAGTGAATGTCAAACATATAGTTTACCTTGCAATAAACAAAAGTTAGTAAAAATAATGTACGTTTAACACAAAATACTCCAGGGTACTGAAAACTTGACTGGCTGACACACGTGTTCACTCACGAAAGCTGCAACCCAGGCTAACCAAAAATTTCATTTGTCACAAAGGTTTGGATGCATGCTAACTTCGGATTAAACTTTTTAATCATATGAAGGTAATTACTTTCTTTGTGCCACTGATGGCGCTTTTTTCAAAATAACTGTAGACAGGGGACTGAGAGTTAAAAGTTGGGACAAAGTTTATAGTAATTTTACTAGAAATGGCCTGACGGCCATTTCTAGCTCCTGCGGAGGCACTCGCGCTTCGCGCTCGATGTGGCCCCTTCGGCGCCATGCGGTGATGCTCCCTCCGGTCGCATCCCCGCGGTTGAGGACGCATGGAAGTCGGAGATATGTTAAAAATTCTAGGATCGGTCCTCGGATTAGCCTCAAAATTCTAAGGAATTGTCTCTGAATGCGCCTCAACATTAATCATTATTATTATCAATATCAGAATTAAAATCAATATTAAAATCAACATGAAAGGATGTCAAAATGAACATGAAAAAATATCAAAATCAACATCAAATTCAGTATCAAAGTCAATATTAAAATCAATATCAAAACCGTTATCAAAATAAATATCAAAGTCGATATTCAGTATTTCATTTTTCAGCCTTTCATTTTTCAGGATTTCATTTTTCAGTACCTATTTCATTTTGCAGCATTTCATTTTTCAGTTTTTCATTTTTCAATATTAACCGAACATATATTTTAAGTTCGTATACGTTATAAAATATTGAAACGACATTCCCCGAATCGTTCGAGGCACGAATTCATGAAAGAAATATCGATAAAATGTAATGAAAGATGATGAGGAAAATCTATTTAAATTTTTTTCTACTCCCTTGCGTAAATTTGCCGTTTGCCGAACAGTCTATAGAATGGATATGAAATCAGTCAATTACAGCTAATCTTCCCAAAAAACGGTATATCACTGAAAATATTTTTTAAATCATTATACAGACAAAATTTTAGATGTACGGCAAAAAAAAGGAGCTGTGGGTGAGGATGGAACCAACTACCAATTAAAAGCTTTTTTTATTGTTTTATAAGTACAATTCATTCTATTTATATTGATTTTTCCCTGAGCTAACGTTTTTATAAACCTGCACAATGTGCATACAAAAACTAATTATCCTATTCTAAAATAGGTAGTTCCTCATAGATACAGGTTGGCTGGTGGTAGCCGAAATCAATATGCTTTAGATTTATTTATTGTTGTTTTAATTTAGCATTTCTTAACATTTTATGATATTTTTTATTTTCTCTTTATGATTGATTATATTTTATCTATTATATTGTGTAAGAAAATTTATTAAAACCTACTTAAATTAATCATTAGTTCTAAAAATAAATAAGGGTATTCTATCTGTTATATACATAATAAGGTTAAAAATTTAAAAGACAGAAATAAAGATGAATTTTCAATTAAGATAAAATGTACGGCAAAAAAAAAGAGCTGCTGTGGGTGAGGATGGAACCGGGGACCTGCCGCTTCAATTCAATTCAAAACAGCTTTATTAAAATTAATGTGTACAGTAAATGTGCCTCCCCAGAGCCCATCCCGGGACCGACTCTGCAACCACCGCGTTAACGCGGTGGTATATCGCAAAGCCGGGCCGAGGTGGGACTGGTTTGGCTAGGTAAAAATTGAAAATGACAAAAATCTTAAACTCCTTTTACATATGTAAATAAGTGGTACGACAAAAAATGCTTAAAAAAGAAAGCTTAACTTAAAACTGATTAAAACGATCACTTGGCTTTCGCCGTTCGTGCACTACACTGAGTTTAATTTGGGCACTGACGCTGACTCCGTAACTTGCACGGGGTGCCATCCGCGAATTGCTCCAACTACGGGTTGCGCAAGGCAGGCCTAAACTGTGATTCTAAAAATTTTGATTGTTCTGATATAAAATTTGGATTCTGTTACGAGTTTAATGAAGGAAGGATGAATTTACAGACAAAAATGTACAAACAGAAACGACGAACAAACAAACACGACACAAAAATACACAAAAACAAAAGAAGAGGGGGACAGGAAAGAATTAAAGTGGATGAAAGGTATGAAATATCAATGGAAGGTGGATAGTATTAGAGAAGGTATAGTAGGTGAAAGTTTGGCTAGAGTGGCTGCCGGAAGATTGGCAACGTCTGGTAAGGTAAGGGGTGTTTAATCCGAAATTCGGCATATACCGCGTCGCCTTTATAAAATGTTTCACGTACATCATGAGATTCAGAAGGAATTATTTGACGGCAACAAAATATTCCGTTTTACTATAAAGTCGCATTTTCTAAAGGCCACAACTTTCTTAATATTTATAGTAGAGAAATGAAACTCTGCATAGCGGTAGATAATTTATTTAGCTTTATTTTCGTTAGGTACGAACATTTTCGCCGAAAACGGCCTATTTGCCGAGATATTCGGCTTTTAACGAAAACGCTACGTATTTTGGCCACCCGACGTCGTTTCCTTCAAAACGCTCTAGCTCGAAAACGGTTCGTCGAAGGTGATATCTGAAAAATGGAAACGATTCCTCATTAAATAATCTTGTCCTTTGGGAGTTTTTATTTTTAAGAAATTTCCAGCGGTTTAGAAGTTATTCAAGGAAAACCGAAAATATTCGTATTTCGCCAGAATCGTGAAAAACCACCAAACACGCAATTTTTAAACGCTCATATCTGGCGAAAAACACCCCGCAGACGGCCGTACGATGTCGATATGGAAAGTACATGAATGGCAATGAAAGCAAATCGTAAATCCCACCGGCATAATCGAATTATAAGGCCGCCAGGAACGAAACAAAAACGGAAATTTGGCTCTGCCGCAAACCGGAGAATATGCGCCAGCAAAATTGCAAAATGCAAGGGGCTCGCACCTGTACGATTTTAATATATATTGATTAATAAAATTTAATTTAAAATTAAATTTTAAAAATGTCAATGATAACAATCACTATTGCAAAGTACATATAAAAGAAAAAATGTAAATAATTAAAGAGTACGTGTTGTAGTGAAAATTTTGAATTTGTGACAGGAGAGGGGACTGAGAATTTCTATCATAAATGCTTAATTTTAGGAAATAAAAAATAATATTGACAGTTTGTCATTATCTGCTTGTGCTTACACAAAGCATTATTTTGTTTAGAAACAAATATAATTAAATTTAATATTTGAGTGAGCGACAAAAAGAAATGGACGCAAAATATTCCTATTTCTATAGAATAACCCATATATACTCATAAGGGGAACTTATCCAATTGCATAAGATACCATTCATTCAGGTTCCAATTCCGAGATAGATCCTCATACAGACCATTTTGAAACATCAGTAAATCTCATAGATTCTATTGTGGTTTCGCATACATTCTTACAGTATCTTACTTATATATACTTTAAAGTGAACTTATACAATTGCATAGATACAGATCGTTTAGATATCAATTCCCAGATAGATCTTCATATGTACCATTCACATATTCCATTGTGATTTCACATATATCTTATATATATTCATAAAGGGAACTTATACAATTGCATAGACATAGATCATTCAGGTTTCAATCTCCAGATAGATCCTCATACGTATCATTTTAGAACCACATCAAGCTCATATATTCCATTGAGGTTTCACGTACATTGTTACATTATCTTATATATACTCATAAAGGGAACTTATGCATCGTGCTGAGCGTAGTCTGATTGTTAATAAGTTGCAGTAGGTGGCTCTCCTTGCAATATGCAAATACAAATGTATTCTAGTTTAGAGACTAGCTGGTTGCTTTTATGTGATTCAGTAATGATAAAGGAGAAATTCACTTGTTTGGTAATGCTCACCTATAGTATGTACTAACAAGGGTCACAATATGCCTTAGTGATGCCGTGTACCTGACATACAGATTAAATATTTCTGCTGAAGTTTTCAAATAGATCCTCATACGTACCATTTTGAAAACACATAAATCTCATAAATATCACCTAATGTCCATTATTTTTCTCACATATATTCTCAAAAGTTTTCATGATAACCATTTCCTATTTTTAGTGAAACCACATGAAATCTCATATATTCAAATGACTTGTGAATTAATCCGAGCAATTTGGAGAAAAGAAGGAGTCTACCACGCAAAAGGTCGTAAGGAGATGAAATTTGGTAGGATCGTAAAATTTACCATCCTTATCATAACCCTGAGTTTGTGACTTGGAAGAAGACCGCTCGCGCCACCATATTGGAAAGATGGCGCTCAAAATAAGTTTTTTACAAATATCTCCGTTCATATTGCCCCTATTGCTCCTAGGAAAAAAAGTTGAAGAGCATACAATTTTACGTAAAATAAGTTCTATGCATTTTTCCCGTCAGACCAACAGTTCTCAAGATACAGTGCGTCAAACGCAAGCGAATAATGGTAATGTAACGGTGGGGCGTTTTTGCATCTGTCTCCTTAAATGTATCTCCTATTATTATCGAACGCGTTCACACAGATTTCTGCATTATAAATTATGGTATTCACAGAAATAACAAAACAAAAATATTTAAAATTTTCTGTCAAGAAATTGACAGTATAATTGCAAGAAAATTAGACGATCATAATTTTACAATGATGCATGCACCAGAGGAAGCGGACTCTCATACTTCAAACAGCCATTGATGTCTTCGTCCTATTTAGCAGTGTATATTGTAGGAGTATAGGAGAAGATGTAGATTTATTAGTTCTGATGACTGTAATGGCGAGGGAGCATGACAATATCTTCTTACGAAAATCTGCTCGGAGTAAAGTGGAGGAAAAGATAAGTTCATCGCACAGTCTACAGTTTGTAAATTCTGTGGGTAAGAATATTTTTTCCTGCATGCATTCAGCGGTTGTGAATTTCTTAATGTTCTTGCAAAAAACAAGTTGCCTGAAATGATTGAAACCTTCCAATATCAATCCACACGCACTAGCCACTGCGGAAGAAGCATTTTTGGTAACGCTGTAGAGTGGATGTTACGAAACCGATACCTTGGATTCCCCACGATACAGGAATTTCGGACAATCGGTGGTGAAAAACAAGGTCAACGCCACCAACAAGAGACGTTACGCGGCAACATTACCTACGGACTTACCACCAAGTCCAGTTATGGCGTGGGGTTGAAAAAGATGCAGTGGAGTGTAGTTGACCAGAAACCCAGTGTTACATGGCCTATGTCCATTTAACAGTTTTATTTAAAAACTAGTGTTTTGTGGATAGTTAGCACGACCTGTATATTTTTTGGATTCAGTTTGTGCAGGTGAAACTGTTTTCAACTAACAGAATTTTACATGTATAACTGCTAAACCATGTCACACTGTTTTATGTACTTAATTTTATATCTTAGGAACTTAGTCCTGTTTTTCTATTAACACTATTATGTATCTCATATCCGTTGTAATACAGCATTATTATCCCAGGAAACAATTTGTCTACAAAATTTAGTTACATCAGATGTCTATTTTTCAATTTTTATATTTTTGTTTACTATGGAGTACATATGGTTATTTTCCTTACCTTCTCTCATTCTATATATAGTAAATCCTATAACATGTAATATGTTACTGATTTATCAATAATATCAATACGTTTTACTACTTATTTACATCTGTTAATATTTGTTTTTATGTATAAAATAGAAATTGCAAAAGTAAATCAGCTGGCATGGAAAATAAACTATTATTATAGATTCCTTTTATCGATTATATGCCACTACTTTAGTTGAGTATGGGAATCTACAAGGCAAGTTGGTGTGCTTAAATTAACTACTGACAGATGGCCATACTTGTACGATTTCTATATTTTGATAGCTTTCAATTTAATTAGGGAATTAGATTTCTCACATTTTTTTGGTGGCGTTGTTTTCCAGTAAACAGGACAAAAAAGTTTACCTTATCAGTAAAACTCACCAGGAAGTCATTTGCTTGCAGCCTTTGTACTGATTCAAACATTATAATTTTTAACTGTGGACTTCAGTAATTGATATTACAATTTTTATATCCCAGTTACAAAGTGTTGAACATACAGTCTAAGAAATCAGCTTACTAGTGCATAGCTAATAATAATTCGTGCATAGCTAATAATAACTCGTGCATAGCTAATAATTACTATTGCATAGCTAAAAATTACTTTTGTACTGCTAATCAGATTACTTTTGTATAGCTTAAATTAATTTCCTGCAGCTTTGTATAGCTAGCTTAATGTTTCGTGCAGCTAATTCAAATATATTTTGTACAGCTAACTAGCTTATATTTGCATAGCTAACATTGCTTAAATTTTGCATAAATAACTTGCATAAACTTCGTATGTGCTTATATTTGGTTAAATTTCCTACAATTTTCACCCCATTCATTGAGAGACGTAAATTGCCAAGAAAAATTTAGAATTCTTGCAATAAGAGACAATTGTGGGCCTGGATTGCTGTCCCAGAACCAGCCACCTGAGCCATAAACCACCTAGGATACTGGTATCAATTTGTTTTTTTATATATATATATTTTTTTCACATTTCAATTTGTCTCAAACCGATTTGTCTAATTTTTTTGTAATATATTTTGTCATTCATTTTAAACTATCTTTTTATTTCTCTTACCAACAATTTCAGTCTGATCTATAGCAGACTGGTTATTCGAGAAAAAGAGACTATTTTGCTTATTTTACTATAGATGGTGCCCAATTTAACATCAATTTTTCTTTGTCTCCTTTTCTCGAAATAAACAGAAATCTGTCGCTTATGCTGTACATGTCAGAAAGGGTAAGTTTCTCCACTCTTACGAATGCTCTGGACCCACGGCTCTCTGCTCCGGCTTAAACCAGCTAGTCGTCCGCACATGTTGCCTCAATTCTTTCTCAAAAATAAATAATAAGAGAAAGGAGGTAACATAATTGGCGACCAACGTGTGGGGCCCGAAACAATATAATTGGCGACAAATGTGTAGGGCTCAATTCAATAAACATATTTATATAGTAAGAGTAGTAAGAGAGGTGAAACCCCAATTTTTGAATGTATTGCATATGAGACAAATTTTTAAATTTTTGGTAAGAAAATAATTTTTTCTTAAGTCGAGTCATATTTTTGCTTATATTTCATTTTGTCTAAAAAATTTTTATTATATATATTTTTGCATATATCTTAGCTTACAACAATTGAATTCTATGGTATACAGAAAATTTGCGTCCTTAAATATCAAATATTTTACAAGTCCAAATATTTTCTTAAAATATTCTTTATTAGTGAAAGTGAAGTTGTGGAATTATACCTACCTGAAATATTATTTTGCTGCTTAAAGTGTTTAATTTGATTTATTTCTGAAAAGTTAAAATTGAAACAACAATTTTTTTATTTGATAGATAAAATTGTTTGTGTTTTTTTTTTATCTCTTGACAACAGATAAGACTACATTCATTTGCTATTTAAAACATACAATTTATTGCCAGTTGGGTTCTTAATAAAAACTTTTAATTTATTTCTTTAAATTTCTTGTTAACATGGAACTTCCATTTTGTGTAAGATATTTAACGGAATCTGAGGTAGATTATGAACTACGTATTCGAAATGTTAAGGCATCTAATAAAACTTTAGATATAAAACGGATGATATTAGACAATTTATTAAAAAAGCAAAAACGCGAATTTCAATCATTAAAAGATCCTAGCTTCAATGTTGAAACAGAAAAAACTGAAATCACCAACACTATCGCTGAACTACTTGCTTTAGTTCACGATTTTTCAGCATGCAAAGAGGACACATCCTATTTAATAATTTCAAATCGTTTAATATGCCTAACAAATCGAGTGCATAGATTCGTGGTTCCGGAAGAACCAACAGAGTTAAATATTAACTTACAGGAATTTAAAGATGACGCAGTTGCATCCTGCGAGGAAATAGACGCACGTTTAGAGGTTAATGTTATTCCTAAATTAGAAAATATTTCACCTATTAATTACCCAATTGACAAGAAATATGTCCCAGTTTATAAATGGGGAATTCAGTTTGACGGAAAGTCAAATCTAAAAGCTTTTCTCGAACGAGTCAAGGAACTTGCTGCCGCTAGGAATGTATCGGAACAACAATTATTTGAGTCTAGTATTGATTTGTTTACTGACAAGGCTTTAATTGTTTATCGGTCAATAAGATCTATTGTATCCAATTGGCAAGAGCTTGAAGAACAGCTTAAAATCGCTTTTTTAGTATGCGATTATGATGAAAAATTGTTAGATGAGATAAAATCTCGTAGACAGGGACAGTCAGAGTCCATAAATATTTTTGTTGCTACAATGCAAAATTTATTTAATCGTTTAGATACTGTTTTAAGTGAAGAGGAGAAGTTAAAAATAATTAGACGTAACATTTTGTCTAAATATATTCATGCATTAGCTTTAACAGATATTAAAAATACAGCTGAACTATTAACTTTATGCAAGAAAATAGATTTGGCCACACAAATGAAAAATAATTATTATTCTCCAACTCCTAAAGCATGTGTCCTCGAAACTGACTTGGCATATGTAGAAAATCTTCCATCACCTAAAAATAAAAATAATTTCAATTCTAAAAGCAAAAGTAACAAAAATATTAGTCTAAATAATAATTTGAATCAAGAAAATGCTGTTCCGGGTACATCAAATAATAATAAATTTTCTATTTCTTGTTGGAATTGTCAAAAGAAAGGTCATAGCTTTCACGAGTGTAGACAAGCTCGAAATAGGTTTTGTTTCCGATGTGGAAAACCTAATTTTACTTCTAAGACTTGCCCAGTGTGCAATCCAAAAAACTAGAAAGGTTTTCTGCTGTTTTATCAGGCCCACGGCAGAAAAATAACCCTAGAGGCCGAGTAATTTTTAATTCTAAGTTTAAAAAGCATTCCAGAAATGACTCAAATAAACATATTTTCTCAAATTTCAAAGTTAAACCTAAAACTGACATTTTTGATTGGGAGAATTGGAAAAATACAGTTCGTAATTTTTATAAAAATCATAACTTTTCTGAAATTTCAACTACCTTAATAAAAATACCTATTTTATGTCTCTTGATTTTTTTGAGTGCTTATTTTTGGCAAATTTCCTTAAATTATACAATAAGTATAATAATTTTTTTGGTGCAAAGCCACCAAAAACAATTTTTTTGGTATACCAGTAAGCAAAGCTTACGCAATTTCTTTTTGGTACTAGTACGTACCATCGTTTGTCGATATTTTTTTCTTCGTAAATCTCTAACGAAGGGATGTATTGGATTAACTTTCAAGGTTAACTATATCTGTAGACATGGCATGCTACCATTTCTACATACTTCATTTTTTTGAGTGAATTGTTTCACTCATCCGGAAATTAAAAAAATTTCCTCCCGCTCCTCTTTCGAGGATGATTCTCTTGTAAATTTTGTATATAAAATGGCCATTATTTTTTTAGTCCTTTAAGCATTATTAAGTTAAGTCCCCTATCCATTACTCTTTAAGTCCTTGATGCATTATTCATTAAGTCCTTCGTGCATTTTATTCACTAATAATTCATGCACTCCTTAATTTAAGTATCACTGAATTATATCATATATCACATATGTTTATCATTCATTGCTTAAGTACTGTACATATTATTGTAAATATTAGTTTAATTAAGTTGTAAATTAGTAAAAATATTTAGCTATATTTTTCTGGAAATATTTTCTAAAAATATTTCTTCCATTAACAATTTTTTGAGATCTGTTTATCAAAAAGATTTCTTTTTCATATCTTACCTATAAGTTATCTTACTTGTGAGATACACTGCTCTAAATTGTTATTATGTAAATATTTTCTTTAACGTTGAGAAAATTTTCTCAAATACTAACCTTTAATAAGTACGTTTCCTCACCATCGCTTGCTAGCCAGACTTTTTCTCCAGTGAGAATGCGCGGGTCAATCTTTTGCATAACGTACAGTGTTCATTATTATCGTACAGCGGTAACTTTAGTAAAAAGTTATTTGTCTTTTATGTATTTTCCGGCTGGATCTATAACTTTCTATTTCTACTTTCTTCAGATCCACGAAGGTTCAGGGGTGGGAACAAATTAACATCCGGTAGCTTACGTTACCAGATGATGAGAACCTACAAATGTAAAAATATTATAATTACTTCTTTTTCCTTTGTTCAACTTTCTGAACAGGAGTACTTACCTCTACTTATAATTTTACTTGTGGATTCTCATAATAATAGACAACAACACCGTCTCTTCTCTTCTTTTGTGTTTGTATTTTTCTTCTTTCTTTTGTGCTTTCTGTGAATACCTATACGATTCTTTACTTCAATTTGGTTTAATCTTTTCCTACCACCTTGGATAAGAAGCCATAACCTCAAAACTTTGACAACTAAAAGTTTAAAACCATAAGTTTTATATTTTTACTAGATTATATTAATTACCTTTCTGAAAACCAGCCTTATGGGTATTCAGTACTTTCCTCTTTCTTTTCTTTCTTGTTTATGTTTCTTCTATTTACCGTAATTAATAAAATTCTCCTACCTAGGTAAATTTAATTTTTTTCTAGCTTCTCTACTTCGCATCACGATTTTAGCTTTGATTTTTGAGAACAATTTTTCTCATTTAACTATAGTACATCTTACATGTACTATCTGATTTGTTTTGAACTATCAGTTTTAGCACTCAACGGCTATACACTTGAATTGTAGGTTAACAATACCACAAGTTTTCACTTCTTGCTAACCTATATTGGCATATAATATTACATTATATGTATCGTGGTATTAGTTTTATAAAACTCTACCAATTTTAGTACTAGCAACGACTAGACAGTTGCTCAGGCGTTATAATGTCTGTAGGATTTCGACATTAAGTCGTCTTCCTTAAAATTAATTTTATCCATTTTTGTTGACAATTTTTAAATTTCACAACACAACTTTCCACATTTTTTTCATTACTTAGTTCCGAAGATTTCTCCAGTTTAGGTCAAACACTTGCTCCCTGTACGTAGAACTTCTGGTAGAGAATGTATTTTGTCACTCATCCTTCGCTCGCTTTCTCAATTTTGTATTTTATGTTCCCTACGAGGGATTAATAATATTAAAGTATTGTTTACTTTCATAATATGTTTACGAGTAAAGCAAAGCAAAAATTTTTATACGTACCTTAAAAAAAATTTTTTTCGCCAGAAGGGAGGCATTCTGTTACATGGCCTATGTCCATTTAACAGTTTTATTTAAAAACTAGTGTTTTGTGGATAGTTAGCACGACCTGTATATTTTTTGGATTCAGTTTTTGCAGGTGAAACTGTTTTCAACTAACAGAATTTTACATGTATAACTGCTAAACCATGTCACACTGTTTTATGTACTTAATTTTATATCTTAGGAACTTAGTCCTGTTTTTCTATTAACACTATTATGTATCTCATATCCGTTGTAATACAGCATTATTATCCCAGGAAACAATTTGTCTACAAAATTTAGTTACATCAGATGTCTATTTTTCAATTTTTATATTTTTGTTTACTATGGAGTACATATGGTTATTTTCCTTACCTTCTCTCATTCTATATATAGTAAATCCTATAACATGTAATATGTTACTGATTTATCAATAATATCAATACGTTTTACTACTTATTTACATCTGTTAATATTTGTTTTTATGTATAAAATAGAAATTGCAAAAGTAAATCAGCTGGCATGGAAAATAAACTATTATTATAGATTCCTTTTATCGATTATATGCCACTACTTTAGTTGAGTATGGGAATCTACAAGGCAAGTTGGTGTGCTTAAATTAACTACTGACAGATGGCCATACTTGTACGATTTCTATATTTTGATAGCTTTCAATTTAATTAGGGAATTAGATTTCTCACATTTTTTTGGTGGCGTTGTTTTCCAGTATACAGGACAAAAAAGTTTACCTTATCAGTAAAACTCACCAGGAAGTCATTTGCTTGCAGCCTTTGTACTGATTCAAACATTATAATTTTTAACTGTGGACTTCAGTAATTGATATTACAATTTTTATATCCCAGTTACAAAGTGTTGAACATACAGTCTAAGAAATCAGCTTACTAGTGCATAGCTAATAATAATTCGTGCATAGCTAATAATAACTCGTGCATAGCTAATAATTACTATTGCATAGCTAAAAATTACTTTTGTACTGCTAATCAGATTACTTTTGTATAGCTTAAATTAATTTCCTGCAGCTTTGTATAGCTAGCTTAATGTTTCGTGCAGCTAATTCAAATATATTTTGTACAGCTAACTAGCTTATATTTGCATAGCTAACATTGCTTAAATTTTGCATAAATAACTTGCATAAACTTCGTATGTGCTTATATTTGGTTAAATTTCCTACAATTTTCACCCCATTCATTGAGAGACGTAAATTGCCAAGAAAAATTTAGAATTCTTGCAATAAGAGACAATTGTGGGCCTGGATTGCTGTCCCAGAACCAGCCACCTGAGCCATAAACCACCTAGGATACTGGTATCAATTTGTTTTTTTATATATATATATTTTTTTCACATTTCAATTTGTCTCAAACCGATTTGTCTAATTTTTTTGTAATATATTTTGTCATTCATTTTAAACTATCTTTTTATTTCTCTTACCAACAATTTCAGTCTGATCTATAGCAGACTGGTTATTCGAGAAAAAGAGACTATTTTGCTTATTTTACTATAGATGGTGCCCAATTTAACATCAATTTTTCTTTGTCTCCTTTTCTCGAAATAAACAGAAATCTGTCGCTTATGCTGTACATGTCAGAAAGGGTAAGTTTCTCCACTCTTACGAATGCTCTGGACCCACGGCTCTCTGCTCCGGCTTAAACCAGCTAGTCGTCCGCACATGTTGCCTCAATTCTTTCTCAAAAATAAATAATAAGAGAAAGGAGGTAACACCAGGCAGGACTCGATGCTGTGCGAAACACTCAATACTGTACGAAACACTTAATGCTGTGCGAAACACGCAACAACCTGCTCCAGATTCCTTGCTTAAGGAAGAGCAAAGCGGTTGCCGCAAATTGGGCCTAAAATGTTCCCCCATTTGCTATTATTGCAATGAATCATCCTACGAAAACAATCCCGAAGTGCTTGAGGAAGGCGAGGTGAATATAAACGAGACGAATCTCTTAGAAATAGCAGATGAAAATGCTGTGGAAATTGACTATAACGGTGAAGAAGATTCAGACGACAATTCACTAGTCCTTCCACAACCAAAACGTACTTAAAAGCACGAAGCAATATTATATGGTTAGGAGAGCGTACTCGGGCCGCTTTACCTGTTCCTATAATACACGCATTGTGGGAGAGAGACATCTAAGACAAAGATGAAGTAGGGAGGCCGGCACACATGTAACATTTGCATTATTTTGTATTGACCTGTATTGGCTTTTAGTCGTGTTTAAAGATATTTATCATATTAAAATGGGTAGAAAGTGTTTTTTGCCTAATTGTCGTTCAGGATATGCATCCTGTCTAGAAAGGGCATCTTTATTTTCTCCCCCTCGGGACCCTGAGAAGTTTGAAATATCGAAAAAAATATACCGCGAGATGACCGAGTTTTGTCTCGAAACGACAGAGTATGTGAAAAACACTTTGATCCTAGATATATCATTAAAATATGGACTAAATGATTTGATTACGGTAAGTTTGCCTTGTTTTTTTTTATTTATTAAAAATAAATTAAATAATAAATACTGTGCCGTCAGCAGGTATATTGTATTTTCCGGGCATTTGTCAGTATTAATGTCCGTCACTTTTCTTATAAGCACGATAACTTGTGAAGGCAACATTCGATTGTATTGAAATATGGAAAGTAAGTTAGCTAGAAGAAGAATCCTATTGTTCTTGAAAAAATCAATTAGTAAATTAAGTTATAAGAATTATTAAATAGTTTAATAAATACAATGTACATTCAGAGTGTTGCACCCTTTGATAAAACTCTAAAAACATAAAAAAAACGTGGGGGTGGTGTGAGGGTGGCTGATGAAAAAAAACCTTTTGAACCTTGGCTTCTTGTATATATACTAAATCCCACATTTATGGAATAAGCTCAAAATAATAATCTAGTTTCAGATCTCGTTATAGTATATAAGTGTACCAAATTTCACATCCATATCTTGTACAGTTCCAGAGTAATCGTGTGCACAAAAAAGTTACAGACAGACCGACAGACACAATTTTTGTTTTGCTCAAACTTAAAATCTCATTTCATGATGTTTCTCAAAAAAAATTTAAAAAAATACCACATGTACATTTTGTACTACAAAAAATACATGTGGAAGTAATTGGGGTTGCCATTTAAAAGAAAAGATGACGTAACTTCCGGTTAAACATTACCATTATTTGTTTGCGTTTTATGTTCTTCAATTTATTAATAGGAACGGATATTTTTGAAAAAAAACTTATTTTGAACGCCATCTTTTCAAGATGGCAGCGCCAGCGGTCTTCCTCCATGGTTGCAAACTCAGGGTTATGATCAGGACAATAGATTTTACGATCCCACCAAATTCCATTTCCTTACGACCTTTTGCGTGGGAAAGTACCCATTGCCTGGAGTAAATGGAAAAATTTCAATACTACATACATAATAATTTATCTGGATTTTCTGTTATTTTTACATAAGAATTCCCGTCCATCAGTTAACTTATACAGATTATTAAGAACTTGAATGTTAAAAGGCGAGGCTAAATTTCATTAATCATTTAACTGAAAACTTATTTATCTATTTTATCGAGTTTCTCTTAGTTCAATTCCTCATCTAATTTTTTTGATGACCATTGGAATTTTAAGCTTCATCACCACGTCAAGGTTTTATTTATTTTTCTTTCATTTGTTTCTTTTATTTTTTTTTATCACCTCTCAAAGTTTTTTAACGGAACTAACTTATAATACTGATAAACTTGAAAATTTTAATTAATTCAATTTCAACTCAAGTGAGTCTAAAACTTGATCTAGCATGTAAGGGAACGGCTATTCGAAAACAAATTCTACAATACCGTGAATCTGTCTATATTTATTTACTAAATCATCTTCTGCTTTCAAACTGTAGTATATTCTTATAATTTTTGTATTAATTATACCCAATAAGACAACATATAAAAGACTTATCCACAATATTTAGATACCTATTGATATAATTAAAATAGTAACTCGTAATGTGCCGTGGTTTGATATTTTCTGACGTAGTATATCTTTTCTATAAAAGAGTGAAATGAGTTAATATGGGATCATTCTTAACGTCAATTTCCTAGAGTAAAGAAGCAAATATGTATTCGTGCAGTTTTTTGGTGCAAGCTTCACTCGCAGTGACAATATGCGACGTCATCAGAGGGAGGCGTGTAACAGTTTAAATGGTAATGGACCGCCAGCAAAGAAAGTGAAATTGGATTCGAATCCATCAATATCGGTAATTATGCAGACGTGTTATAGCTGTAATGTGACTTTAACAACTAACCAAATGAAGTCTCATAAAAGAACACTACAACACAGAACAAATTCATGTGTACGTTTGATGGATGGTACAGAAATTGTTCGCAGTGCTTTCAAATATAGAATCATAACATACCGAGTGCATAGTGATAATGAGAAACTGGACTATATAATATTTTTCAACGAAATTCGACATAAAATATTGAATTTACTAGAAGAAATATTATTACTTCATAAAACTGTGAAAGTAAACATGGAGACATTTGCCAGCTATATATTACAAGCACAAGAAATAGCTGAAATTAAATCGTTTAATACGTGTAATAAAATATTGGATCAAGGTGTGGATTTAAACATTGCACTCGACACTTTTATAGACATGATGGTTGCGCTAACTACTGAGTTCCAAGAGCGTGATTCTGGTATGTAAATATCTTCTGGTGTGCGGAATAACAATTGACATTTTTTTTATTTTTAGGGTGGGCCCTCGAACAAATAAAATTTGTTGAAATTAATATAAACAAGTACAGTCCAGTGATGGGTGGTTCATCATATATCAAGTTACCAAAGTTCATCGCAAATAAGAAGGACGTAGTGAATATAGAAAACCAGGACCAATACTGTTTTGCTTGGGCAGTCACTTCAGCATTGTATCCTGCAAATGGTGGTACATCTCAAATGTCATCTTATCCACATTATTCAAGAGTTCTAAATTTGACAGGTATGAATTTTCCAATGAAATTGAGAGACATTTCAAAATTTGAGGAATTGAATAATATATCTATTAATGTATATGGGTTAGAAAAGAAATTAGAGAATAATAGAGTAAAATATGATGTTGTCGGACCTTTGCGTTATTCTGAGAAGAAACTACGTATGCATGTTAACTTATTATTAATTTCCGCGGAATGTGATCGGAATCACCATTGTAAATCTGATTGTACTAAAACTCACTATTGTTGGATAAAAAATTTATCTGCATTAGTATCAAACCAAATATCCGCTCACGGACACAAAAAATATTTTTGTGATGGGTGTTTGTTGTATTTCAGTAATGAACGTCAGCTAATGTTGCACCAAAAAAATGATTGTAATCACATTTCCACTACAACACCATCGACACAATTTCGGGTTGACAAATATGGGAAACGCGTACCGGAAAATATATTAAAATTTGAGAATTTTGAGAGACAAATGCAAGTACCATTTGTAGTATATGCAGACTTTGAATCTATTTTGAAACAGATAAATACTTGCGAGCCAAATCCTGAACGCTCTTACACCAACAAAACGTTTATTCATGAACCTTACTCTTTCGCGTATTACATAAAATGTTCCTTTGATAATAGCATTTCTAAATTTGAACTATATCGCGGATCTGATGCAGCAAAAGTATTTGTATCATGTATAGAGACTGATTTAAGGGAAATTTATAATAGATATATGAAAGATATAATCCCCATGTCCCCGCTTACAGCGATAGAAAGAGAAAATTTTGACAATGCAACCATCTGTGGTATATGTGAGAAGCCTTTTGCAGAAGGTGAAAGATCATTGCCACTTAACTGGTAAGATACGATTCGGTGCCGCGCACTCGATCTGTAATTTAAATTATAAACTACCAAATTTTGTACCTATAATATTTCACAACATGAGTGGATACGATATTCACTTATTTGTAAAAGAGTTATGCGCTCATAAAGATAAAGTTGACGTAATACCACAAAACAAAGAAAAATATATATCTTTTACAAAACATCTTTACATGCATGATTACGTTACTGACAAGGGGGAAACAAAAAATAAATATTTGCGGTTACGTTTCATCGATAGTTTTAAATTTATGTCAGCATCACTACAAAATTTAGGGGAAAATTTAAATGAAGGTCAAATGGCTACAATGAAGAACTTTTTTACCGATAATGCAAAATTTATTTTAATGCGACGGAAGGGTGTATTTCCATATAGTTTCGTAGATAACTTAGAGAAATTAAATAATCGTGTTCTGCCCACCAAGCAGGAATTCTATGACAGCCTAAATGAAACACATATATCAGATGACGATTATGAAAGGGCTAAAAATGTGTGGGAATTGTTTGAGTGCCAGAGTTTGGGTGACTATTCAGACCTGTATTTAAAATCAGATGTCCTTCTTTTGTGTGACGTATTTGAAAATTTTCGTAAAATTTACGTGAATAAATATAAATTGGATCCAGCTCAATATTACACAGCTCCAGCTTTATCTTGGGACGCTATGTTGAAACTAACAGCGGTAGAACTTGAATTGTTAACAGATATCGATATGATACATTTTTTTAAAAAAGCTATACGCGGTGGTGTGAGCCAGTGTACAGAAAGGAAGCATATCGCAAATAATAAGTTTCTACCCAATTATGATCCCTCAGAACCGTCGTCATTTATCACATATCTTGATGCTACGAACTTATACGGTCATAGTATGTCCCAAGCATTACCAACAGGTGGCTGTCCGAAAGAGAAATTATCGACTTAGATGTTACTAATATTTCAGACGAGAGTCCACACGGGTATGTTTTTGAAGTAGACATACATTACCCACAAGACTTACACGATTTACATTCAGATCTCCCTTTCTTAGTAGAAAATATTATACCCCCCCAATCAAAATCAAAATCACCAAAATTAATCCCAAATTTGAATGATAAGAGACGATATGTTGTGCATTATAGAAACTTGAAACAAGCCATTGAAAATGGTTTAATGGTGTTAAAAACCCATAGAGTACTTAAGTTCAAGCAGTCGCCCTGGTTAAAAAAGTACATCGATTTAAATACGCAAATGAGAAATTCAGCGAACAATAAATTTGAAAAAGACCAATATAAATTAATGAATAATGCAGTATTTGGTAAAACCATGGAAAATGTTGATAATAGAAGAGATATAAAGTTGATTACTCATTGGGAAAATGTTAGAAGAACTATAGGTGCAAACGCACTAATCGCTCGTCCAAATTTCAAATCTTGCACAATTTTTTCTGAGGATTTTGTAGCGATTGAAATGAGCAAATTGCAAGTAGTCTATAACAAACCAATTTACGTAGGATTTTGTATTCTTGAATTATCGAAGACGGTACTGTATAATTTTTTTTATAATGTTATTAAACGTCAATTCGGTGCTAATGCTTCTTTGTTGTACACCGACACAGATTCCTTAATTATGAAAGTTTATACAGATAACTTCTATGACTTTATTGTACAAAATCCAGAAAAATTTGATACTTCTAATTATAGGGAGGGAAATAAATTTAATATTCCAAAAGGCTCGTCTATGCTTGGGAATATGAAAGACGAATTCCCCGAAGATCCTATTATCAGCTTTTATGGTACTGGAGCGAAAGCGTACTACGTGCAATCGGTCGGTAATGAGTTGAAAAAAGCCAAGGGGGTAAAGAAATCTGTGATTGAAAAACAACTTACAATAGATGACTACAGAAAAATTGTTGAGCAGGGCGGGTTAATATTTCGTAAAATGAATACTTTCAGAAGTCACTTGCATGATATCTATACAGAGATGCGGAATAAAGTTGCTCGTTCTTATTATGACGATAAACGTTTTGTGATACCCAATACCACTAAAACTCTACCCTGGGGTCACTCAGACATAACATTTTTTCAGAGTGAACCAGAGCAGAATTTAAAGTGGTTAATATCAGCCTTAAATAGTGTCGTTGAACGAAGTGTTTTAAAGGATGGTGATAAACTAGATGTGTTACTCAAAGCAATGAATGAGTTGAGTGATTAATTGTTAATAATGTTTCTACTTGTTAACGCAAAGGTCGACAATTATAATATTCAATTGAAAAATTCATTGCGATATTTCATGTTATGTGTAAGTCGAAGTAAGAGATATTTGTATGAAATAAAATGTTAATTTATAAATAAAGATTTAAATTACTAAATGGTATTTTTATTGTATGAGTACTCTAGGCAATAAGAGAGAGAGACGATAGGAAGAGTGGGGTGGGAAGTAGGGGGTTAGTTAGAGTGTGTAGGGAAATAATTTCAACCAATAGGAACAAGAGTGGTAGGGAGTGGAGGGGTTAGTTCAGCGTTATGGGCTTCAGAGATGCTACAAAGATTCTTTCCGTCTCCAGCTCTCGAGTTGTAAAGAAGTGTGCAAAATAGTGCTGTCTGCTCTATTCCTAGCTTTCTTTGTGTTCTGTGTTTTGTGTTTCGTGCCCATTTCTCGTGTCCGTTTTGTGTTTGTTGTGACAATGGTAGGACAAAAAAAGATTGGTGTTTCTGGCGGTAGCGGTAAGGGAGGCGCTTTGTTGAGTGCTGTGGCTGCATATTTAATTAATTATATGCCAGGGCAAGACGACAATGGCGATGCTTGTCCGGGTAATGGTGTGGCGAACAATGGCGACGCTTGTCCGGGTAATGGTGTGGCGAACAACCAGACGAGCCCTGGCGTGGGTTTAGTACCGGATATTGAAATCCCGACGGATTTGACTGATTTAAATGATTTGCTGGGTGATTTCGATTTCTCCGAATTGGACGCGCAGGCTTTGGCTTCAGATGAAGCCAGAGCTAGTATATCTAATGGAGTGGCCTACCCGAACGCCGCGTGGTCTACGTTCCCTACGGTTACGGAGACAAATTCTGAGGACGAATTTCAACCTGCGCAACCAAAAATTTCTTCGCAGAAAGGCCAAAAGAAGATGACGACGCATCCTTCAACATCTACAAAGCAGACGCAGGTAGAGAATACCGAGAAAGATGACGTGTCGATTCTTAGACGAATTTTATCGGCGCAAGCATCTGTACCTGCTCGCCTGAGCCCTATTCCCGATGTTGACTCAGACGAGGGGCAGGTAGAGATACCTGAAAAGCCTAAGAAAGCAGCAGCTAAAAATAAAAAGCCGTTATCGGGAAGGAAACCGGTGGTTAAAAAAGCTGCTGCAAAAAAGTCGGTAGCTAAGAAACAAAAAAAAGATGCTGCAAAAATGTCGACGAAAGTGCAACCGGTTTGTTCGAGCGCGCCGTTGCCAGGATGCTCTCATGCGGTGTTGCCAACGCAGGAACCCCGTAACCGTGCTCCGGTTGCGAATGAAAGTGATTCTGATTCACAATCGGAGTTATTCTCCCAAGAAGAGCAAAATGTAACGTTCAAAAATTTCTTGAACATGTATGAACACTTGCAGCGGGAGGATAGGGAACTTAAAAGTGCAACTGATGATGATAACAAATTAAAGGACCACGCGCAGTCCCTCAAAAGGAAGGCGGAGATGTTGAATTCTCGGGCCGATGAAATGCTCAGAGGCATTGCGAAGCGTCGCAAAGCCTCTGAGAGATGTACAAGGAAGTTAAATGCTATAAAGAAGAAACTGGGAATAAGGTAGTGCGTAAACACACTACGGAATGTTGCATTAAAAATGTTTGTACATAAATTTAGTATTAGGTTAGGGTTAAGAGAAAAAATGTAAAAAAATATAAAAGTAAAAATGTAAAAATGAAAAAAATGAGGTTAGGTTAGGTTAAGTTAGAAAAATGTAAAAAAATTTAAATGTAAAAAAAAAATTAGGTTAGGTTAGAAAACATGTAAAAAAAAATTTAAATGCAAAAATGTGGAAAAAAAAAATAGGTTAGGTTAGGTTAGGTTAGAAAAAATGTAAAAAAATTTTAATGTAGAAAATAATAATCCCGATGATTCCTCCAGAATTACTCCATTCATCTCGTCTTCGGAATCATCATTGGACACAGTGTCCATCGGCCATGTGGACGGAGACCTCTCCAATGGCTGGTATTCTTCTTCTGGTGAGGTGGTGCTATCTGCTACACCACCCCTTGTCGCCTCTCTAACGCGCTGCAGGTAGGCACGATACCTTTCGCACAAAACGAACATGGTTGAAGTGGAAGATACAGTATTATCTTGTACTTCAGACATGTTGGGGCGTAGAAAGTAAACTGAGGATGGTGAGGGCTTTCTTATGTATATATAGCCCCTACCCCCACCTCATTCACTCCCCACCTCACTACTCACACTAATAAGAGTAGAAAGTGTCCTAATACTCATATTTTTAACACCATCAATATCAATAGCACTGCCAACATAAGCAATAATCGAAGTGAAACACAGATTTCTCTAGTAACATTGTGTTACTTACATTTAAATATTTAGTAAATAAAACAAAAAATAAGATTCAATTTAACGTTTATTTAACACTTAAACTAGTTATATAATATTTACAATAAACTAAAAATTAAATATATACATTTATTTATCACCAAAACTAATTACATAATTATTTACAATAAACTAAGAGATATATACATATTTACAAAAAAAAACAACAAATATTGCAGATTTCCACTCGCCTAATCTTATAGAGTGGATCTCTGCAAGATTTGCAATATCCCCGCCTGCCTCTCATTATCCTTGTAGTGGCATGGTAGTCCACATGACGATGTCTCCCAGGATCCACCCTAGACTGGTATCCCAGAAAACATCCGTGGCAAAGATTGTATTCCATACCACCCACTACTTGGACCGCAACAAAGGTCATGGTGGTGCAGAAGATGCCATCCATTGGGTTCACCCTTGCTAAATATTCCGATGTTGTCCACCGCTGCCCTCTTTGGTGGGGAACATCTACGACGATACCCTCATCATCACTCGAATCGTCTGCACCCTCTTTAAAAATTCCTCGTCGCTTTCCTCATCGCCTTCCTCATCGTCTTCAACTTCTACCTCGTCGTCTTCGGGAGCAGCCAAGTCGTCCTCTACCTCTTCAAGGTACCATATATTGTTGAGGACATCTAGGGATGCTAACCAGTCCAGGAATCTGAGGTTAGCCCAACCAGCAGGTACGGCAGCCATATTAATACTTGGAAAAGAATATATAAGACAGTAGACGGAATGATCAACGTTGAAGTTTGCAAAGCAACTGATCTAACGTGGAGTTACACCTCCTCTTTTAAACATGTTGCTGGTGACGTCACATCATCTCTAACGACATACCATGGCTCTAATATCGGCAATTCCAGCGACTACTTAAACAAACAAGGCCATGAGGAGGAACTCAGTTATTATTCAGCTGTCATATCGTACACTTGTTTTTAAAACAGCAATGTCTTGTCCAAGAGAGTGGCAATCGAAACCAACAATCGCCGTATATCCATATAGTATGGATGGTGCAATTCTGTGCTATAATTGTTCCCAATTCTGGGCAAAGCAGCAAATTAATCCATGTACTGGACTATGTTCAAATTGTATAAAAGAAAATCCAGTGCCAGTGAATACCGTCCGAAAAGCAGCATCACGTGAGCGTCTGGAGCAAGAGTGCTACAAGTGTCTACAACCCACGACTCGTACAAATTTTGGAATTATCCGAGATGTTTGTGAGACATGCAAGGTGGAGCACCCATTGAGGCAGCGGTGTCTGGTTTGCAACAAGTACACTGGTGATTGTTGGAACAATATTTGCAGCAAATGCAGAGACGAGAAGACATACAGTGTTTTACTTTGTGAATATGTTGGACATATTTATGGAGGTGTGATGAAACACAACAGAGAATGTTTCTGTCAGGAAGCGTTACTGTCGAGACGGGGGGATTTCATCTGATTAATTCCATAAATATGTATTTGTATTTTTTCTGTATTATATACGTTTTAAGTAAATATATTTAATCTATAATTCGTTGTAAATATTTTCTTCTCAATAAAATTTATTAAAATGATTTTCTTGATTTCATCTAATAATTTTTAGGAGTAAAAATTAATTCAAAAATTTTAACAAATTTGCATTTGTATATATTTTTTCGTTAATGTGTATATAATTACTAAGGCTTTGGAGTCTTATATGGGGAAAATAAATAAAACAAATATTAATGGAATACACACATTTTATTATGAAATTTCTAAACATAAGTAAAATATTAGTTGTTATAAATATACACATTTTATATAAAGAATGTGATAATATTAAATAAGAGCTGCTTCGTTAATCCAAGAGTTGTGGTCATTAGAGAATCCGAGCCACTTCACAAAAGCCTTGTTCCCTCTCCTTCTTAAAACCTTTTCCACCAAGTAGACATCAGGGTATTTAGCTTTTTGTAGCTCCATTTCATAAAAGCACCCCTTTATTGATTGGCCATGAATGTCCTGAAGTGTATATGTTGTGGGATTTGTTACATTTATTTTAACGATCTTGAAAAGTTCAGTTGAAAAATTTGGTGTGAACCCCTTTTCAAATACACCTTTATATTTACTGATTCGAACTATATCACCAATACGAAATTTAGGTTTCAAAGCTATTTTAATGTGATTATAAGCATTTAAACGTGTAGTTGGTTTAACATCAGCAGGTTTCATACCAGTCGTGCGATGTATTTTATTATTGTATAATTCTGTAATGTTGGATAGAATGTCAACCCATTTGTATTTACCTCTAGCTGAGAATTCTTTATATAACCAGCTTTTTAATGTTCGTATTACTCTTTCTGCAATTGCTGCTTTTTTCGTACTATACGTGGAGTAATGATTAATGATGTACTGTTTCATTAAAGCAGAAAAGTTTTTGTTGTAAAATTCCGTACCCTGATCGCTTTGTAGATTTTTAGGAGAATAATTCTTGTAAAATACTTCTCATAGCCTTAGTAATTTCAACACCAGTTTTATTTTTTAGAGGTTTAGTCCACAAATATTTTGAGTAACAGTCGATCACTACGAGAATGTATCGATAACCATTGTTTTCATCAGCGTATGGTTGCATTTCAACTAAATCCATTTGCCATAAATCACCATAAGCTTTGATTATTGTTCTTCTTCTACGGAAATTCCTCCTACAAGCTTTATGCAATTCTTTAACAACTTGTAATTTTTCATTACTAATCATCATGTTTGAAGTTTAAGTCGGGAGTTTATAGATGATATAGATTTGTATTTCACTTTCTGTCCTAATGTAGCAGCGTTATTCGTGTCTCCATCCACTATTTCAACTATCACTTTTTGATTAAACCGCTTCTCCTAGCTGCTGCAGCAATTTTTTCGAGTGTTTGTTGCTGCAATGGTGACATACCTTTCAGACGGGGTTCTTCGATAATGTGACTTCCTGTGCTTATTGCATCATATAAAGTATTATAATTGTCCTCGGTTAATTTCTTAACTCCAGAAATTTCTTTATTAATATGTTGCAGCGCGTCATTAATCATCTCGGTAATTTTGCTGTGTACAAATTCACTATATTCAGTTCACTGATTCTCTATAAAAGCAATGTGTGACTTTTTAATGTCTTTCATACATTTATCGATATTTTCGTCTACATAGTTACGAGTTACACCATCTTTTTGATTTATTGGTTCACCAATGTTCAGTAAACGCTTATTTTGCATATCAAATTGATTATCTGCGGTAAGCTTAAAACCAATATCTGGAGGTCCATGTACGATAATCGATTTATTATTATTACTTCTTCGTCTACCGAACTTGTCAATTGTGTTGTTTACAACAGCCATTTCTGTTTACGTCTGACCCCGTTTAAGCATTTCACAATATTTTATACTAATTAAATAAGTGTGAAATGAATTTTAACTTCACTAATAGATTATCCTTTCTTCCCTCATTTCTTCCAATAAACTGACTATTTCGTTATTGACACCATTGTTACCAGCCATTTTTGAGCTATAGAGCAGGCGTAGGCGGTCCACCAGTTCTTTCGGTTTATTCCAATATACATAGTCAACACCTGTATTATTGTATAATTTATTAATAGGAACACCTAAGCCAGTTTTAGATCTCGTCACAACTGTAGAAGATACCAATGGTTTTATAACATTAATGAATTTCTTCCATTTACATTTATTCAAACCCTCTTTTATATCATAATTTTTATATGGTGCCTTTGTCTGTTTTAATATTTCTGCATATAATTGACACTCTTTGTCACCAATAATAACCTCATTACTGCGCGAAATTTGTGGTTGTTTCATAAATATCATATCATATAACTTAGGACTGCCAGAATACGTTCCCACCTTCTTAGTTCCACGCCACAATGTGATATTTCCATTAGAAAAACGTATTTCAGCATTACCCATTTGTAGTTTTTCTGTATGGGGGTCTAAGCGTACACCGTATATAGTGTCATACTTAGCATTGTCGAATTTCAGATTTTCTAAATGTGTTTTCACTATATCACATTTTCCTTCTGCGCCACTAATAGAACTTTCTGAACATGGAGTGCTCATTAACGACGATCCCGGTGGTGTTTCCAAAAAATATTGTTGACTTACATTTTTGTCACCATCTTCATCACTAGTTTCAGGTGTTGCTTTCAATGTACTAGTACTAGCTCTTGCACTTTCTATCGGTTGTGTTGGTTTCTGAGGTTGTGTTAGCGATTGGTTATGTGAAGCAGATGATATAACCTTTAATGGTTTTGTTATAGGTTCATAAATTTTTTCGAGTGTTAACTGATTCTCAACGTTTCTTCTCTTCACAGAGTTGAATTTTTTGCGCACTGAATCGGTGGCCTCAATCAATTCACGTTTCAGTCTTATTTCTTCTCTCATGTTTCTATCTATAGCACTACTGAGTTTATTCTCACCATTGTCATTCATGTCTAATAAATGCAACCTTTTTGCTCGTCATTAGTTGGAATGGATCTATTAACACGACCCAACGCATGAGCTATCTTGGAAACAATCCCCTTATATTTACTATCGTGCTCGCTACCTACAAATTCATCGATATGTTTTTGAATAGCAGCTAGGGATGCCGTTAGAGCTTCAGAATCGACAGTGAATTGGTACGGGTATGGAGGACTTTTAATAGCCAAAGTAGTTTTCTCTAAGTGTATGGCTTCTCTTAAAACAGTGCGCAACTCTGCCACAGTAAGATCACTACCATCTCCTAAGCCACGTACTTGTAGTTCATAAACAAGCTCCTCCCTAACTAATCTATTGATATCTAACTTAATTTGTGAACTGGTCATATTGAATTTTCAACCAAACACAAAAAAAACGACAAAATCAGGTAAATTAACAAAACGACGCTGGGCGTCGGTACGCAAAAAAGTTTACAAACACTAATAAGTACTTAATAATGTATAAAAACGACAAAATCTAGAAAATTAGCAAAACGACGCTGGGCGTCGGTACCTGTATGGGCGCAGAAAAAGTTTACTAACACTAGTAAGTACCTAGTAATGTGTAAAAATGACAATATCGGGTAAATTAGCAAAACGACGCTGGGCGTCGGTACGTATCACCAACAAAAAAAAAACTGTTGGTCGCACTAGGAATCTTTGCAATGGTTTATACGTAACAACTATTGTTTACTAATCCGCTCATGAAATAGTAAGACAAAAAAAACGAAGTCACCCCCGTACCAAAAAAAGCGAAGCGATTATGCTGAGGCAAAGTAACCCCCTTTTGATGTGTGTCACGTAAAGTTACTATGTATCTGGCTATTACTTGCAAACCACCAACAAATGGAAAACTCAATTTATCACCAAAAAAAAAACTTAATTAGGGGCGATATTGCTATCCCCTTGAAATAACTGCACTATTTAAGTTGGGCGCCACTGCTACGGGTTTCACGTACATAAACGAATAGATACGTTGGATCTTAATGATTATCAGATATTACGTAACGAAATCACTTGGGCTACTGTAGCGTAGCAGATAGAGATTGACCCGGAAAGTGATGTACATGCCTACGATAAAAATTTTCTAGCTCAGATTATCTCAGGGCGTTAAGCCCAAGCTTACATAAACTATGATAAATTATTAGTTTACTTACTTAACAACTCACTGAGCTTCCATATGCAGTGGTCGCAGACGAAATAATGACACTTTCTTTAAAAATGAAATGCACTATTTTATTTAATTTACAGATATTGGTTCTCTAGCATGTAACCTGGCGATGTTCACAGGTGTGGCAAATTCTACGATTAATAAGTTATAACACATTTATAAAATGCCTCGTGTAGCTACACATCGGTTTACAATATGATCATGAATTGTCATAAATTCTGCCACAAAGGTTTGATCTAAAGAACCTCCTTAAATATATGTAAATATATGCATAAAATATTTAAATATGTACAGGTTAAAATGCCAAAAGTATGAATTGATGTCCAGCGGAACCACTGAAGGTGGTCCCCGGTAAGTATAACAAATAACACAACACTTATTTAGGGTGGTACGATACCGAGTCCGGACGTGGAAGAACTGAAGCCCTACAGAGATGCCTTCGGGACACAAGAAATGGACCCAAGGATGGGGTTGATCGTAGCCTCACCAGCCCTGGAACCTTCCACTGTGGATGCCCCGTCCGTGGAACTCTCACTGACGTGTGTAGAAGCCCCGTCCGTGGAACCCTAAAGATATCACGATTTAATTTACAGTCAGAAATACACGTGAAGCGTGCTTAATTGAGCAATTCTGACATAACCTACAAATGAAACATAATTTACCTCACTGATGAGGGAACAATCCACCAAAACTCCTGGAAGCCACAGTCGGATAAATGGGGTCGAGTCCGCCTTTCAGGTTGACACGGTATCTCCAAAGGAAAGCCTGCAAATTTGCGAAACACGTGGGTAGAGAACGGGCAAGATGGCGTAAAGAGGTTGGCTTACCTTGTGTAATTTAATATCCTGCTTCCGCAGATAAAATTTCCTCACAAACACAAAATATTCCGCTAAATGGAACAACAACAGATTGAGGAAATTTTCTTGAGTTGATTATTCTAAAATCCACGAGGATGCCTTGGATAAACAGATAAAAAATATTGCGCAAATTTTCGTAAGTTACAAATGCTTCCTACAACAACGTAAAATGCAGGAATATACCTGATTATTTCCAAATATTTGCGTGACTACATTTTTAATTTTCAAAACCCGCTGTAAATAAATTCAACAAAATATTAAATATATAAATATAATTTTAATATCATTTTCAATATTTTTTCTTTGAAAAGAACTGAGAAAGAAACGTTAAATGCTATATCAAAAGGTAAGTAATTTTATTGACTAATTGTATTATAAAATTCATATAATTGCAATAATATTCAATAGTAATTAAAGCGAAGAGAAATAAGAGGCATTTTTGTAAAAATAAGAATAAAAACAAATAATGTTGTGTAATAATCAAATAATTACTTACCGTTTAGCGGAGAAAACGGCCACAACTAAAAAATAAATCAGCTTAACTGAAGAGAAATGTCATAAATTTTGGAAGAAAACTGTCATAAATCAAAATGGCGCACTTTATACAACTATTTTAATACTAAATACATAAAATCACCGAAGAAAACAGCATTAACCCTAAATATTACACTTTTCATAGGAACAGAATAATACATGAACATAAAATTACCGAACAAAACAGTATTAACTACAAATAATACACTTTTCTGTAGAAATAAAGTACGTAAACCGTCGCAAGTAAAAATGTTACTGTTTTCTAGGGAGATGTATAGTTTATAGGTACCCAGGAAAAGAGATATTCGCGCCCTCTCGCGGAAAATAATAGAGATAACTTTATTACGGTTTTCTTCGATAGAAATAACTTGTTTACATTTATGATTTTTACCATATTAATAAATATGGTATATTTTTAGTTACTGCACTTTTCCTCGGGATGTGCGATATATACATGCCGAAATCTACAACAGGTAAGCAGCAAGAAATAGCAAAGTGTTACCATGAACTATGGAATGTCCCCAAATGCATTGGTAGCGTAGACGGTGAACATGTGCGAATAAAAGCACCACCACGGTGGGATCTGCCTTCATCAACTATAAAGGTTATTTTTCTATTGTCTTGCTGGCAGTGGCAGATACAGATGGCCGATTTGTAACAATCAATGTAGGTGAATTAGGACATAATAGTGATGAAAGAGCATTGAAAAATAGCAGCTTTCGAAAAGCCTTAAAGGAAAGACGTCTAAATATACCTGAACTAGCTGCACTACCTGGAGAAACTCACCCAGTTTCTTATTTTTTTGTGGCCGATGAGGCATTTCCTCTCTCTAAAAATTTAATGAGGACTTTTTCTCGTAGAGAATTGACATCTAAAGAACAAAAGATTTTTAATGTAAGGTGTTCAAGAGCACGGAAATCAGTGGAATGCTCTTTTGGTATGCTAACAATGAAGTTTGGACTTCTACATACACTTATCCAATGTGACCCTGCAAAAGTTGATGTTCTAATTCAAGCAATGTGTGTGTTGCACAACGCTATCATGGAGTGTGATGGCACATTCTCAAGGCCGCTATATGAAAATGATATTGTTGGTGATTTGACTCCAATAATAGATAATTTACAAAAAGTTAAAAATATGAGAATTTACCTAAGCAAATATTTCAAAGATCGCGCCCCAATACCTTATCAGGACAGATATTGCCTATGAATTTTTTGTAACTTGTATGTATAAATAAACAAGAACTTACCAGTTGCACCGAATTTCTCAGATATTTTTTCCCATGTCTGGTCTTGTACACTTCTGTTGCAGTCCGATCGTCTATAGTCGTATAAAGTTGCATACTGTTGCATTTCTTCGCAGAACTCTATTTTAAATTGAAAATCGTCACGCATTTTGTGCTAAAAAAACTAAAAACGAACAGCAGGAACGCCGAATTCTATGGCGTTAATCACTCAATGTAGGCTTCTCATGTCACTAAAGTGGCGTGGCGGTGGCGGGAGTAACCACGCCTAATCCACGTCACCTCTATGTGTGTTGTCTCATAAGCTAACATGCGGGTGGCACATGCCCGTATCACGTCGGGACCACGCCTCCACCGCACACCCATTCTGCGTGAATTGCGTCTACAACTACTCGCCATTTTTTTTGTCCGGAGGCGTTACTCTTTGATTTTGAAAAATGTTAGTATCAAATAAATGGTTTTGTTTATGCGAATTTTGTGAGTTAATATTTTGCGAAGGGTTGTAACGAGGATGCTGTACTTAATTACTTCTATAAACTTTCGTGTTCTAAATATAAATTCATGGCGTCTTCTAAATTGCTAGGGCTTTGGGATCTTATAGTCACATGCTTTAATTAGGTTTCATAAAAATACTTTTAAAGATTCGTATTGTTTTATATGCATTAATTTACTCGCTATCCATTTCCGTCGCGGGTTTAAAATCTGTTTTAAAACAAAGTTTACTGCGTAAAATTTGGATTCGTTTAGCAAATTTTATATAATTTTCGTTTTTCTATGCTGTCTTCGTCTAAAGTTATTGCTCTAATATGTCAAGACTTTGATTGTCACCAAAGTCACTCTTAATCCGTCTTTTCTAGGGGCCATACGTTTAACTCAGATCTAGAACCTATAAGAATTTTTGCTCTATCTCTAAGTTTGCTCTTAATAATAGTAGTTATATATTTGTTTAAAACTACATCTATATCATTATATTGTTTAGAAATCATCTACTGCGCTCATGAATAATTCTAATTCAAGTTCTGAACCGTCATGGTGGTATATATATTTTTGTATGGTAATGTATATATTTTTAAAAATGTGTAATCACTCGGTTGTGCTTGTTTAGCAGGCATTCTGCTGTTATTTATTTGCAGTGAATTAAACAAATTTAATAGGTTATCGATTGTATTTTCTGTCACGTAATTTATTAGGGTGGATTTATATAAAGTAGTTTAGTGAATTAAAATCTACGACAGTGTTTTAAATAATTGTTATGTAAGGTTCTGGAATCTGACCACGAACTAATTTATATCAAGCAAGTCTTGTACAAATCGCGAGGTCTAAAAAGATATTAAAATTAATTTAAGAAATTGAAATTGAAGTTATATTTCCTCTAAAAATTCTTAATCTACGTCTGTTTATGGTAAACAGATTATAAATAAATTACTAAATTTCCGAAGAGAACTTTTACAATAAAGGTTCTTTGGAGATAATAGAAAGAAAAACTCGACTCGACGAAGTTCTGGCTTCCTGGAGAAGTACACAAATTGTTGCTGCGGTATTCACTCGCGGAAACTACGATAGTATTCTTTGCTAAATCCTACGGACTGCGCCAATTAAGTATCTATTTACCAAACAGAGTTTTTTTTTAAATTACAAACTTGTATAATTACTTTATTTCTATATTTTACGATAAATATACAGAGTAAAGTCTAAGTACTTTTATCGAAAAGTATATTCTAACGCCTTAAATCTATGGCACATATATTTATAACTATTTGTTTACCATTAAGGTAGACAGTGGCAAGCTAATGGTGCTACTTAAGATAATGGATAATTCTACGTGACAACTAAATATCGCAAGCGACAGATTCAGCTGTCCCGTGGCTGTCACTTGCGATGTTTTGCCTGGTAGATAATGTTGATTACGATCCTTTGCCGTACCATTTTTTTAATTTAATTTGCTACGTATTAATTTTATTCTCTCGCTCAAATCGATAAGATTTTCGTTACCCTACTGTGTGTAGCTATCAAATCTTGCTCTAGAGGTTCACTATGGCGGAGTTCTCCGAAACTAACTCTAAGAGTGTTTTTATTAAAACTGATATATTTAACTCGGAACGAGAATAAACAACAATCGCCATGGAATAGAGCCTTCCGGTTACTTGCCCAAAATGTAAAAAAAGTGTATATCTACAAAACATAAGTAACAAATGAATAATATAAAAAACATGCTTTGTGACTACAAAGAAATCAAAAAAATGTTAGGGTGTGGAGCATAAAAATTTTGATTATTAATTTAGTCCCAATGACCTTTGAACGACAACTTAAATTTTGACTAAAGTTATAAAATAGTTTTAAACTAGGTATCCTCAAACAGCTGTTTCGTTAACAAGTTAATTGAATTTTAAGATTTTAATTATTCAGAAAAACGCAACCAAATTAAGTTTATACTATTCCGAAATAATGTGAGGTAAATTTTGAGATTATACGTATTCAAAAAAAATAGATGAATTATTCTTTAATAACAAAAAAACTTCCTGTTAGAGGCTTCTTCCAGCCTGTGGTGATCAAATCGGGTCGGCAAGTAGTTACGGTCTCGTAGACTTTCTGAGGGCTCCTCTAACCTATTCTGCAGCTTAGCACCAACCAGATAAAATTGACAAGCGACTTTGGTAGCAAAATTGGCGGTAGACCACTCTACCAATACTAAATTTTGTGACCAGTAATCAACAATTGTGATTAGGGCCAGTTGTCCCATGTTCCCAAAAGACCAAGATAATGTCTTTAATTTAATTTCAGCGGTGGAAGACTTTGAGTTTGAGGGTCGACAAAGCCTTATTCAAAAATATAATAATATAATAGTGAATGGAAGCTATCGCACGTTGTTGTGTTGTGTTGTGTTCTCTGTGTGATTTACTTTTAAAATCGAGTATTAACGCATTACTTAACGTACATCTTTTCAAGAATAGTGTTTATAACAATATTATTGAACTGGACTTAAGTGATTAGTGACTATTTACCTGTTATAGAATCTAAAACTTGAAACACTAAGTAGAAGTACTTTCTATAAATAATAATTTAAAAATAAGGGCGGATGAGACTCCTATGCAAAGGGAGTACATGCAATCACTTCGTGCCGAATTAAAGGATAAAACAGATCATGGCCAGATTGATTTAACAATAAGGTATGTCAGAGGCACTCCAACCATTGTCAAAAAAAACCGGTAAATAATACAGTTAAGCATGCTGTAATCGAGATTAAATTTATGTACACCAATATAAATTCATTAACAGCAAAATTCCAAGAATTTAAAGCTCAGGTTACAGCATTAAATCCCATATGCATTCTTATAATTGAAACGTGTCTTACACGAGATATACCTGGTTGTATTATTGGTATTCCAGGTTACTCACTATTACGCAACGATAGAAGCTATGCAAGGGGTGGGGGAGTATGTATCTACATTTTAGACTATATTGGTGATCTTAAAGTTTCTTGTACAGCTATCGACAATTTTGAAATTCCCGGTTTGGAATCACTTTGGATCAAAATTTTAATTGGTGATGTCGAAATGACCTTATCCTGCATTTATCGGCCACCCAGCGCAAATCGACAAAACGATGCAGCTCTTATTGAAGTTCTTGAGAACGCTAGTAGTTATTTGAGTAATCTATTAGTTTTTGGCGATTTTAATTATCCTGATCTCTCCTGGGACCCTCCATCACCCCAAGAAGGAAACTCTCAATCAGCATTATTCATGAATGCAATTCTCACCACGAATCTAACTCAACTAGTTAAATTTCCGACTCGTTTCAGAGGTAGCAATAATCCATCTAGACTTGATTATATATTCGCCACTGACTCAACTTTCCTGTCCACTCTAGAATCATTTCCGCCTATTGGTAAAAGTGATCACGTCATAATCATTGCTACGTCGCAGCTGTCTATTAATGCATCCAAATCAAGTAAACAAATAACGAGAAGGCATTTCAATGCTGCAAATTATACCAGACTTAAGGATTTTTTTGTGCATCTGCAGTGGCCATCGAGTGATATAAATAACATGTGGAAAAATTATCGTGGTAACATAAATCAAGGTATCGACAGCTTTGTTCCTTTAATTACTACCAGCATATCAGCAAAACCCTGGATAAATGCGACAATAAAACAGGAGATTAACAAGAAAAGAAAACTTTGGCATAGATATCGCAGATCATTAACACAAGAAGACTATGAAATCTACAGGCAGAGTTGTAATACTTTATCTAACACATTACGTACAGCGAAGTCTAGATACGAAAACGAAATAGTTGAGAGCAACAGTAACAAAACTTTTTTCAAGTATGTTAAAAAGTCCTTAAAATCTAACATCCATACATTAGCACTTAATGATACGAATGGTGACCTAAAAACCGAGCCCCAAGCGGTGGCGAACTTGTTTGCAGATGAATTTGCCAGCTCCTTCGCAGAAGAGCCACTGCCCATATCGGCACGACTTAGCGAAAATACTAAAAACAACAATACCATCGAGTTTATCGAATTCACTGTAGACAAAGTTACTGAGACTCTCAAGGATATCAAAATAGATTCATCTCCTGGTCCCGACGGAATTCATCCTTTACTCATTAGAAACTGCGCAGACTCCTTAGCGACGCCACTAACCCAATTAATGAGAACCTCTTTAGAGGAAGGGAAATTACCAAATGAGTGGAAAGAAGCTATTGTGATTCCAATCTATAAAAAAGGGGACAAATTTGACGCCAAAAACTACAGACAAATTAGCCTTACATCAATACCCGGCAAATGCATGGAAAAAATCATTGCAAAAGAATTAGCCGAGTTTTTTCTTGCCAACAATATTTTAAAGAACAACCAGCATGGTTTTTTGCCTGGACGGTCAACTACCACGAATTTGCTCCAGTGCGTTGATCAGTGGACCAAGGCTCTTGACAACAACCAACCTGTCGATGTTATTTATCTGGATTTTAAAAAAGCTTTTGACCTGGTTCCCCACCAGCGACTAATCTATAAGTTGCAGCATTACGGAGTCAGGGGACGTCTTTTGATGTGGTTACAGGATTTTCTGGATAATCGAAGTTGCTGTGTTAGAGTAAGTGATCAGGTCTCAAGAAATTTCCCAGTGAAAAGTGGAGTACCCCGAGGATCAGTTTTGGGGCCGCTGTTATTTAATATCTTTATTGCTGATCTATCCAGGTCGCTGACATCCAATTCCGCACTATTCGCTGACGATACTAAATTTTTTGCCAATCCATCGGTAGACGACGCGCTGTTAAAAGGAGATATCAGGTTAGTCCAGAGTTGGTGCAGTGACTGGTGCCTTCCTTTAAATGAAAACAAATGCACGGTTCTTCACATCGGTTCTAATAACCCAAGACGCCAGTACAGTGTAAACAACAACATCATTTCTCCAGTTAACCAACAAATGGATCTCGGCGTTTTAGTGTCAAGTGATTTAAAATGGGAACTACATATAGGTACAGTTATTAGGAAGGTAAATTCGTTAGTGTACATGATATCTGTCGCCTTTAAAAATATGTCACCGCAATTACTAACCAAAATCTATAAAATCTACATTCGACCCAAACTTGAATATGCAGTGCCTGTGTGGAGTCCCTACTTTGCGAAAGACATTCATGCCCTCGAGCAAACTCAAAGGCGTATTACTCGTCTCTGTCCTTCCATCCGACACTTGCCGTATGAGGATCGTCTAAGTGTTCTTGGACTTACGACGCTGTGGCGCAGAAGACTTCGGGGTGATCTAATTGAAACTTATAAAATCCTACATGGTCACTATTCGGTAGATGTTAACATTTTTGTAATAAACAGAGACGAAAGACTCCGCGATCATCAATTTAAATTAGTGCACGAACAATTTCATAGACTTTGCCGCCAACATTTTCTATCCAATAGAGTTTTTTCGTCATGGAACAGTCTTCCAAGCAGAATTGTCAACTCTTCATCTCTGAACGCCTTTAAAAATTCCTACGATAATTTTAATGACTTATTATAAATTATATTGTAACCATACTGAATTTTATGTTTTATGTCCTTCTTTGTTTAGCTTTGTAGTATGTTATATAATTTGTTTTTCTATTTTCTTTTTGAGTATGTGATAGGTAGATAGTAAACTATTATCAAATTTTAATATTTTATACGTGTGTATATGAGTCAGTTTAAACGGCTTTGCCGCCTAACTGTATTTAAATAATAATAATAATAATAATAATAAAAACCTATATAAATGGTTAGGTTCAAAATTCGGTACTCTTACAAATTTTATAATACTCTTTTTCTTTTTCCAAAATTTCTAAAAACAGACTGTTATGGCATATTGACGGTTATGGTAAATTAATGCCTTATGGTATTTACATAAGTGGGTGTCTTGATGGGTTTTCCAGAAAAATCTTTTGAGCGACAGCCGTTCATACCAATAACAGTCCTAGTTCGGTTACTTTCTAAAAGCCGCTCAAAAATTATATGGTTTTCCTCAAACTAGTCGTACGGATATGGGTACTGAAAATACTCTAATAAAGGCATTGCAAATGCTTTTTAATGAAATGTTAGGAACAAGTTCAGAAAATCATACTTTACCATCATCTATGGTTCTAGCCATACAAACCGTCAAATTAAGGCCTGGTGGGGGATGCTTCGGAGGCATAACGTCCAATTTTGAATGAGTACTCTTGAGCAGTTAAAAAGAACCGGTCTAATGGAAGTTTTGCGGAGAAATTTATAATTCAATACTGTTTTATGAAACTATATGGGTAAATTTATATGACATCTCAATTATTACTTTAATTTATGATTATTTTCAGATGGAATTAAACGAATTTGTTTAAAAATCGAATAACCATTCAATTCTACAAACTTGACATAGTATACTCCCAGTAACCATCTCGAAATTGTGTATGTTTCCAGTAGTTTATGACTATTCCATCTTCTTATGAGGACACGTATGAACTGTAAAATATTAATCTAGACAATATAATTGCAAAGTCCTGAAAATGCTCATGACGCCGTAATTATGTACTTTGAGAGGTAAAAATATGTCACAACTGGAGTGAAATATTATGTAAACCTAACTGTTGTACTGCCCTCACTAGCCAAAATGCCGTATCTGCAGAGAGGTTCAAACTGTGTGCAATTAGTTTTAATTTGGATGTCTTGCCGTCGGCGTCGTAAACATTTTTTTTTGTTCCTTTGCTTTACATATGGTATTAAGTTCACATAATTCATATTGACAAGAGATAATGGCAAAAAAATGTTTTATTCGCCTAAATATGCATATACCTCTTTTTTCCTAAACATTCAATATAATTATAAGCATTTTTGCTTAATAGAAATGCAATAAAAGTTGTTTCTTTTTACAATAAATTCAATAAACAATTTTACAAGTTGAGGTTATATATAATACAAAACACTAAGAGTATCGGCAAGGTTTAGTTAAATTATCGCGTCTTATGCCATTTTTCATGACTTTTACAGATAAAAAAATCAAGACAGTTTAAATGTTTCTGTTTTCTGTAGGACGTCTTATATAACAGGCAATAGTCTCCCCGTGTTGCGGTAATTTGCACAATATTTTTTAGGTACACTCAATTCTGTTTATTTAGTTTTTTCTGGAAATAATGATTTATACCCAATCAAAAAAATCACTATGATCTGATTCTTTAATATCTACTTTCTCACTATTTGCAGATTGTACTGCCTGGACAAAATCTGGGAAGTATTAGATTTTACCCTGTCTCTTGAAAGGTGGTGAAAACTAGCAGTACTCATAAATGAATAGCCGGGTTCAAAATAATTTATAATAATATTTTTAGCACAGATTTCATTAGAATTAATAATATAGACTAGAAAACTCAAAGAATACTAATTTTTATATTGGCTTCAACAATTGTCAAGCCACACGGTTAAAGACTTTGAAGCACGCTTTCATTTACAAAATACATAAAATGTGCTTATAATATCCTCTGGATTTCTGCCGCTGATACCCTCATGCCAAAACACAGCAAAAGGATGTGTTTTACATTTTTTCCCAAGCGGCACAAAACTTTCATTGTAGACAGTGAGACGCTTTGTAAGAATTACTTTTTTAAAAGTATCTGCTCGTGGCAGCATAATAATTTTCTCCAGATCAGCTTAAAAGCTAGCGTCGTTTTAATTTTTTGCGCCCATTTTTCTATACAGCTCACGACTTTCTCTAGCTAATAATATAGTTTTACCATTCAAGGCATACATCGCAATCATCGATCAGACTTTCCTTACTGTGACGGTGAAAATGTAAATGCTCACATGCTTCACATTCTTCATATCCAAGTTTTGCAAAAGAAATAATTCTAAAGGATAATGCGATATTATTGGATGAAAGGATTCTATATGGTCGTCAATCGTTATAGATCCTTTTGGTGTCTTTGCAAGCACCTCATACAATGTACTTACTCTAAATTTTTGGCTTGCGCTAATTTTTCCACCCCTTCAATTTGTATTGTCTTTTTTGTATGTGTTATTATTCCCATGCTAGCGTATGCATTGGCTATATATTGTCTACGAAAACTATGGTGGGGTTGTGAAAAATAAAAAATGTTTTTATTCGGAGACTGCAAATTTTTGAAGTTGATGGGCGCCAGCAGCCTCGATAGTGGTGTCCTCGTAGATCTGGATGTTGAACGAGCTCTCAGGGCCGATTTTTGGAATTTGTAGACTGGTTAACGATTTTTTAAAGTGTCGGTGGGTACAGCTATTACCCCCTTTATTGCCTCGCCGGCTGGCATACGCATGCACCGCTTTTGGTGCAAGGTACCCCAACTTTTGAGTATGTAGACAGGCGCTGTTGCCTGGTAAGAGTCGTTGATGAAAAAATAAAAGCCAGAGATACCAAAAATATGTAACTCTAAGCAGAACTCTTGCGCTGGTCGATGCACAATTTGTTTTAATTAATTTAGTCCCTAACAATACTGAGCTAACACTGGTTATTTTTTAACGGGTTAAAAGTCGCAGCACGATTGTAGGTTAATGTCGTTGTAGGCTAGCCTTTCTCCTCCACGCTGTAGGGTGTAGATGCACTGGCAACTACGACGCCGTACTGGTTTTGGTTCGTCAGGTATGCTGAAGTTCTGGAAGCTTGTAGATGTAGTGAACTGGACTGCTTACTGATGTTGACTCGTTGGCTGCTCGGAGTGAACTGGTAGTTGTAGCGCGTGCTAAGGCTCGGAGTGAACTGCCGCTGTCGAAACCCCGCCGCGATACTGTAACTTTCGGGGCGGACGGAGCTCTGAGCGTTAGGTCGGCTGGCGTTTGGAACGCTGTGTGCCGGATGAGCGGCTGGGGCCGCCTGCTGCGTCGTGTCGGACTCGCCCAGTCATGCCGAGGCGGACGGGAATCTAAACGTCGATATACACTAAGCGCGTTTATTGCGTTGTATTTAATTAGAGCTGAGATATGAATGGATAATGATGCTAAGCTACAAATTGTGACTTTTTGATTGAATTTAACTGTTTTAAAAGGCCTTTTTTGGCCTCGACAACAATATTTAATAATTTTCACTTCCATCACTCACTGGGTGGGTTACTAGAAACATTGGTTTTATCTTAGTAACAAAAGGATCTGCTTTTTAAAAAATCAACTTTTCCCACGTATCCAAATAGAATTTCCGCTTTGGAAGCTTTTTCGCAATATTTTATAATTTCAAGTATCACTGGCGAAGGAAAACATAATTTACCTCTTGAAACAAATTTAGTAAAACTCATAATAATTTATATTTACCGAATAGTTAAGATCGTCGTCACCATTTCTAATTCAAATTTGTTGGCAATGAATCCTTAGCCAACATTTTCTTACGGATAAAACCACCAATAAAATATAAAATATTTTCCTGGAAAGCTAGCAAGTGAAATTTTATCCAACACTGAAATTAAATTAAAGAATTCTGTATTTGTTGCTTCAAGTAAATCATAGTCATGATCTAGTAACACAACTTCTGTAGCTCTAAACTCAAACACAGGCGTAGAATCACAATCATTGTCAACACAGTTTGCATTTACGCTAGACTTTATACTATTCGTAAACAGCAATTTTCACGTAATCCGTCTAAATTAGATTGGTGATTATCATTCCAACCTCCATGTAATCGAATGCATGAGAAAATCAACTCCAAATGGTCCTGAGAACATTTATAAGTTAAAAAAACTTTAATGGATGTTCTGCGCTGGTCAAAAATAGCATGGCCAAATTGCATAAAAAACTTATTTCTTCTCAATGACATATTACCTAATATTTCATGCAAGGTGTTTTCCAAAAAATTATAATACACATTGCCATTTAAATTTTCAGGAAGTATCCAACTAACTGATTCCCTAGAGTTGTGCCCATACATTTATTTTAACGGAATGTTGAAAATAGGTTCGTATTGTTGCATTAGGATTTTTTCAGCCCAGAAATGCATATTCCAAGAATTAAACATGCCTTATTATGTAAATGTATCATCGTCAATAAATAACATTTTTCTTAAAAAATCTGGAGCATATTCCGTTCGTTGAAGTAACAAGTCACAAAAATCGACTCTTATTGGCATATCCTCCAGTAATAATTCTTGAACTTTTTGGTAACGAAACAGGTGCAGTTGTTGTTCATATAGTACTCTTAAAGCGCTTTGGTGATATATATGTCCATTCTTAAGTATAATCTTTTAGTAGTTACCGTAGGATTTTTCATTACAATATCTAATATTTCGTCTTCAACGTCAACACTTCTTACATTTCTTGTCATGGAGTACAGATAACTTTAACGGCAAACCGCGAATGTTAGCCACAGGGTCTGCTGTGCTCATAATGTAAAAATATTACTTGGGAAGTTACAGGCAACTCTAACCTCGAAAGATATGAATATTTTCTGACCTAACGAGACTACGTCGACTCTCGTTTCGAGGATGCTAAACACGATGGCGGTGGTATAATCTCTCTCCGAGGCCACCCCACCCCCCCACGGCCAAAAACCAACCTCGAAAGTGGTAAACTGCGTATCCGCCGTCTTCTACCAGCCAAACCTGTGTTGCCCTCGTTTTCGAGGACGCTGAGCACGATGATAATGTCGAGATATTTTTTGTCCGTTTACTGAGCGAGGAGAGGCTGCGATATTTTTTCATGCTCAGCATCCTCGAAAACGGGGGATAACACGGGTTTAGCCGACAGAAGACGGCCTATCTGCGGTTTACCACTTTCGGGAGCGGTCTTTAATCTGGGGAGTTGGCGGGGTCGAGGAAGGGTCTCGACGTCACTATCGTGCTCAGCATTTTCGAAAATGGGGGTAACTCGGATTTAGCCGAGAGAAGATTTACCCCTTTCGGGAGTAGTTCTTTAGTTTGGGGGGGTTGGCGGGGGTCGAGGAAGGGTTACATCACCATCGCGCTCAGCATCCTCGAAAACGGTGGTAACACAGGTGTTTGGCTGGCAAAAGACGGCGGATTCGCGGTTTACACCTTTCGGGGGTGGGTTACAATAAACATAGTGAGAAAGTTAAAAGATTTAGAAACATTATAAATTCTAAAATAAGAAACTTTTTTAATTTTAAGGACGTTATTTTAATTTGTAGTTAGTTCTTACCTTTATTTTAAACAGTGTTTATTTCAGTAATTACTTTAAGTTGTTATTTTAAGTAGTATATGTCGGAGGCGAGCAGGGGGGAGGGCGCCTAGAGGCGGATCTACCAGACTTTGGTTTCATTTTTTAACAAACACTTTATTTCACTGCAACTCAGTTTTCACCTAAAACATTAAACAACAAATTACCATCCTCAGAATCGTTCGTCCATCCTGACTATCTACACAAGTTGGTATAGTATGAGGACTATACTCATGCTCACCCTGAGAGTGGGAGACCGACCTACTGATATCTCCTCGAACTCAGCTCATCAATCATTCTGAGATAGGGAGACCGACCAACTGATATCTCCTCAAACTCAGTTACCAGTGGAAGACCGACCACATGAGGTCTCCTCACTCAGTGGGAGATCGACCATTAGGTATCTCCTCACTCAAGGCTACAATCTTCCAATTGCGCCTCCTCAGGCCAGCATGTTTTTCTAATTCTACCCGGTACACTAAACTTCTATCAACTAGAATTTGCAATTCTAACCTCTAATTTGAAACCAGTCAAAACTGAAGTTTCAACCACACATTAAAATAGATAAATCAATTACCCTAATTATCAGCAGACACAGGCTCGGTCTGGCTCTCAACGTCAGAATCAAGAATAACTTCACCTTGTCCTTCTGGTACTTTTTGCAACTGATCGTGGGCAAACTTAAATAACTGGCTTTTGCCTTTACGAGAGACTCTCCACTTCATATCTGTCATTCTCTAAGGCTTTAACGATTTTAAACGGACCTCTATATTTTCTTTCTAGTTTTGTTAACATCCTTTCGTTACTCTTACTGAATACAAAATCACCTTCCTTAAAAGGTCGAATAGTGGCTTTTCCAAGGTTGAAACTTCCCGTTTCAACCTTGGACAATTTAATATTGGTATCTTCTTGATTACGGATATCTTTCAATGACATTATTTTATCACAATTAAACAATTCAGAATGTATTATTTTCTGCAAATTAAGTGAACGAATTTGAGTTCCAAATAGTAATTCGGCCGGACTAAATCCGGTTACCCTACGCTTCGTACAATTAAAAGCTAATTGTACTTCTCCTAGAGAATCTTGCCACGCTCATTACCCGCTGACTCGATTGACGTTTAAGTATTCTTAAGTGTTTGCATAACACGTTCTACCTGTCCATTTGCACGACTTGTACTATGCGCAATCACATGTAAATCAATATTGTGAGACTTACAAAAACCATGAAATTCACTACTCGTGAAACATTTACCCTGATCACAAATAATATGAGCAGGTGCTCCAAATAAATAAGTAGCCTCTTTTAAACAATCAAGAGCCGTCCCTGAAGTAAGTGATTAAATTTTCCTCAACAACACAAATTTTGAAAAAGCATCTATTGACGAATGATGAATACGTATTCTTTGGTATCACTCTTACCACTTAGTTTGCCTGAAATGTCTACGCGTATCGTATGCCAGGGCATCGGTGTTTTAGGTATTGCATGCATTCGAACTTGTTTTGCACCACTCGCATTTTTAGAAGACTTACAAATTAAAAAATTTTCAACAAATTTTCTCACTGTACGTGCCATTTTAGGGAACCAATATAATTCATAAATTTTATCAAGGGTTTTTCCCAACTCAATTGTTTTAAATCAGTATGTACGTGATTTATTACTGACCAAGCCATTGACTTGGGTACAACTGGTAAATATAAACTTTTATGATGGCGCTCGATTTTACGGTACAATAAATTGTTACAAATATCATATGTTTTCGCTAGGTCTGGAGCCAGTTCATTTGACTTAAGTTTTGTGATTATGTTTAGAAGGTCGTTGTCCCTTTTCTGTTCAACAGACAGCCAGTCTGTATATAGTTCAACAACCCGTATAGAATGTATATTTGTGTTTATATTGATATTTTCAAGTGGTGGTGTCGGGTTTCTCGATAGAAAATCTGCGTGTTGCATGCATTTGCTTTCACGGTAAATTAGGTCGAAGTCAAACGATTATAAAAATGCCCACCAGCGATGAACTCTCTGTGTTAAATCTTTTTTTGTTCGAGAAGCCTTTAGGGAATTGCAATCTGTTACAACTATAAAATGTCTAGCATATAAAAAATTGCGAAAAAATGTTATCGCTTGTACTGCAGCCATTGTCTTAAGTTCGTTAGAATGATAACGAGATTCAGTTTTACTGGTTCGTTACTAAAATAGGCAACAGCATTAAGTTTAGCGGCTTTCTTCTGAAGCAATATTCCACATAGGCACCCGCACTAGCGTCAGTGTGAAGTTCTATTGGCAAATTAGGGTCGAAAATGATAAGGACCGGTTCCGACGTTAGAGCTGTCAACAACTGCTGTCTCGCTTCTTCATGCCGTGGCAGCCACTTGATAGATTTTATTGACGAGGTAGTTAATTGGTACAGTGGCGTGGCTATCTTGGAGAAATTCTGAATAAACTGCCGAAAATAAGAAGCTAAACCTAGAAATTGTCGTACTTGTTTAACCATCTTTCTTTTTAACCAGAATAATTGGACTGGCGAATGGAGAGCTGTAAGTCAGTAAGTAAATCTCCACGGGACTCTCAACTTGGTTTTGTTCTGCCCGCGGGAGGAGGGAACCCTCGTCGCGTGCTCCAGGCGGCGTCTTCAGTATTACATGACCATATATGGTAATGTTATGGTTTAATTTTGTATGAGTTCGTTCAATGTAAATAACAGGCGGTGCACTAATGCTGACGATGCGTTCTTTCTATCAGTGGGCATCATGGGCGTGCACCGGGGGGGGGGGGGGTTGACGCTAACATATATATTATCCATTTTAAATTTAAGATTTTTAAAGAAACGTGTGTTTGTATTATTACTACTACCTATATATATATTTTAAAAAATTAATTAAACCAACGTGTTTGTTTTATTTTCCAACATATACTGATATAAAATTAAGGTAAAAAATAAGCTACAATCATCAAAAAGCTGCTACTAATATAATACAATTGAAATTTCCATTCCAAAGTTCAACAATTATTGGAGCAAAAAAAACCATGTGCAACATGGAAGTAAACAGTGTATTTAAAAAAATAATAGAAATATATTGAATTCCAAAATTTACAATTATACAGTGTACATCGATAGGTGAAACAACTCTTTCGATAAGTTGAAATTTTCATCTTATGGGGTTCAGATCTACTTGGTCAGAAATTAATTTGTGCCTCGATTTTGCTTTAAAAAATCAAGTATGCTAACTAGTAACTAGTTTATTCCACTCATAAACTATCTTTTGTGTTAGGGATCTGACTAAATCTGATTAAGAAAATTTATTCAGAATAAAAAACTAGCGAATTTTTTATAAAATATTGTATATCACAATTATTGACAAGTATAAGTATTGAATGTTCGTATTAATAGTTCTGGTTCACAAATTTCAACACCATTGTTTAATCCTGACGTTCACATGCATCGTAATATCCTAAAATTTTGAAGTAGGCATACTCCAAATTTATTGTTTTACAGTAAGAAGAACTCATGTGTGAGGGTGTTGTGAATTAACTGATAATAAACTGCTGTGTTTTGTCATGGACCCTCCCCATTCCTTAAAACATGTTTTTCTTTATCAATGAGTGAATAAGAAATAGTGTAAAGTAAAATATTCTATAGAGGGGAGCTAGTATAATAGTTATTGAGACATTTATGTTTTTAATAAGTACATTTCAAGTTACTAGAAATTAATTTAAAATGTGGATGGCATACTGCACAGATATTGAAATTGTAGACTTGGTTAGTAGTGTGAAACATTTAAAACGACAATTTAACCGATTAGAAACCAATGCAGTGTATGAATCGGTGTGGAATGGGACAGTTCTATACAGAAGATGAATGTTTGGAAATGGCTGAGATTTACGCAAAAGGTCAAGAAATTTGTACTTTAATCTTGGAAGGCATTATTACCATTGGATGCTTCGTGAGAGATCTTATGGAATTTGATTTACATCAATTGAATCATCTTATGTAACAGGGATCCAACCCACATAAACACTGATTTGAGAAAATGGCGTATAATAGTTTGCGTGGTTCGTTCTCTGCCACATGCATATTATTAACTTTTAGTTGAAATTTCTTACCCCTTATACTATTAAAAATGTTTAACACTGTATAGTGTGGCTTAAATATTCATTATGTGTGCCAGTTTCTGATAAAATGTGGGTTGGATCTTTATTGCAAAATAGGAAAACCTTTAATCACTAAACAAATAAAACAATCTAATGTATTTATCCTGCAATTTATCATTTGACAACTGAAAACAAATGTAAATTTGAAAGTCCGTGCCTATTTTTAAATACTTCTATATAAGAAAACATGACAACAAACTCTATTAACCATATATAAAGAAAACTATTTGTCTACAATTTCAAAGTCTAATTATCCACCGAAACCCTCTAGATCAACTTCGATGTTTCTATCTGATCTTAAGTTCCTATAAAAACCTTGTGCATCCTCTGGTATAAGAGAAAAAAGGGCCTTCAAATCATCCATTTTTGCTTCTGATATAGGTTTACCGTTAGGCCACAGTGGAACTAAATATACATCTGCTTTTACCCCCCTTTGCTTTTTAGATATATCTATAATATTGGGCTGTGAATTTCTGTCGTAAGTTTCAATTATAAATAGAAGGTTTGGTTCATCTTTTCTCAAACATGTCTGTCTATATATATTCTCAGCCAATTGATTTTGGTTCCTGAAAAGCATATAAATATTTTATTAAAATGAATTCATTCAGTAAGTGATTCAAATATTTACCAGTCGTGTCTATTTTTCTATTCGTAATGTTTTTCTCCAAATTTTTGGTACTCATGAAATCAATAGTTTCTACTCGGTACACACAGAGTTTGTTTTTGTTACTACAGCATTTCATAACATTCATATACTCCTCCGGTGTATATATACGTTGCTGATATTTTAGTGCTTTCTCGATATGCGAAAAATCTGAATCATTGGGCAAAAACGAATGACCAGATACAAGAAAATGAGGCAAATTTTTTTCAATGAACAGTGGTTTTGTAGAATTGATCGCAGTATTCGATGTTATTTAGATGTACCTTCATTATAGCTTCGCCGGTTTACTGAAGTTTTTATAATAATTGTTGCATATCCTATACTATACTGTGCAATTTTTTAACATGTTAGATTTTAAGGTATTTGCTATTTATTATACCCTAAAACATATAATTTTCAAAAAATTGCGAGAAGATTCTCGTAACGGAATGTGCAATAATTATATCAGAACTTCAACACATTGTTTTTAAAATATTTAATTTTTTTAAATTAAAGAGTTCTTTGCCAATTTTCATTGCAACTCGCATAATTACTTTGAAAATGCCAGTAAATAATATCAAGTTGGTATTATATTATTACATGAAGATAAATTTGAAAAAAAAAGAAAAATAAATAATGACGCACTGTGACTGTATGTATATATATATGCCAAGTGAGATAACGACCATAAGTCATTATAATTCAATACATACCTGATTTATAGCTAAGTGCATAATCCTAGCACTTCTTGAACTCATTTTTATAATAATTTACAGATAGAAACTCTTATATCAATAATAAAGCTCACTGTCGCTCAAAGTTATAAACCATATAAGACTACTACGATTTCCCACAAAAAAATTGGCGGGAAATACGTTTCTGGCGGAAAACACTATACGATTCTAGCGGGAAGCACTATATTTCTGGTGGAAAATGAAAGAAACCAATAGCATATATCTCAATAGATAGATGCACATGCATATTACAGTAAAATATGTTTAACTCAAAATTTCCTATATTGTGAGTTGGATCCCTTTTACATAACACGATCCAATTTTTATATTGATTAAAGAATATTTACCAGCTAGACAAATATTAGATTTTAGTGAAAGCGAAAGTAAAACTGAAACTAACTAAAAAGATATATATATAGTCAATAAAGTAATAGATAAAACGATTTTTTTATTTAATTTAATTTAGTTAAAATACGTAAATTATGATAATAAAATTTTCATATAAATAATAAACATTTGATATTGCTCATACAATTTAGTACCTATTATGTGATAAAAAATTTTGGGTTTGATTTAACTAAAGATGGGTGTTCATCAAATTCAACAATAGGTATAAATATAATCTGCCTTATGTAGTCAGCTATTTCTTTTCTCTTAACGCAATTGATATCAGCAGAATTCTCTGTTAAATCTTGAATTATTTTGTTAAAGTGGTATAGTGGTGTAAATCCCCATTCCAGTGGATGCCGTGGTAATTATTTGTTAGCCAATTAAGCTTGTTTTTGCAAATTTGATAATAACATCTTTAGGAGAAAAGGTGGTTTAAAAATGCCATATTTTGTGTCCATTATAGACTGCTAGTTCCTTCACTATAAACTTATTATTTTCTAATATAAATCCTTACACATCTATTATTAGAAACATATTTTTAAAACAGAACTTTTTTAATACACTAACTTTAAGACAATACAAATTCAAAGTTTTCCTTAAAGCTCTAAGTTTTCTTTCATGTTATATTAATGCGTTTTTATGCATTGTATCATTTGCTACGTTTCATTACCAACTCGCATTGACATGGTCAAATTGTCAACTCAAGATATCTTCAGGTCCCGATAATACTCAAATCACCTTACCACCTTGGCTAATAACCCTCCTAACATTATTTTTTTATGTAACATTAAAAAACTAGTGAAATTAATTAACGTTGAAGAAAGATTCATTCTAAAGGAAAGTAATGAGGACGTCCTGGATGTTTTGGCTGAATACATCATCGACCGCTGAATAATAAAATTTGTAACTCGGTGTCTTGCAGCCTAAAAATTTAATCAGATATTCATTCAGGTTGATTACTTCTTTTACCAGTCCAATGTAATAGATGGTGTTAGATATAAGTGGAAATTTTAGCAATGAGAAGTCGTTTTCATTTATTATAACAATAATAATACTTCCATCTATCAAGCTTTTGGTGAGTAGCGCCACCACTTACTCGAGTAGCGCCACCACTTAGTCCAGCTGGGCATGCATAACCGAACCGGCAGCCCTAGGGCACCCGGGAGGCGAAAACGTCTTGAAGAAGACGGGGGAAGCCCTTTGGTGCCGGTCGTGGGCCTGCTAGGCTAACCACCCAGAGGCCCTATACTTTGGTTCCTGCAGGCCCTAGACAGGGCCCCCACGATCGACCCCGTGCGGATAGGGGTCAAGGGCAAGGTGGTGGGGCTCGACCGGACAGACCGCCCCTTGACGACGTAGGCAATAACCAGGATGCTTTGGGTGGACAGATGAACTGAACTCATTGTTATGAAAGCAGTGAGCCCGCGCGGAGGGGATACATGGCGCGGATGCATGCTCTGTGGTGTGAAAGGCTTCTAGAGCATAGCGCCTTCAACGCCACAAAATCTGCGTGATTATGTATCCCACCTTCGTAGTAGGGGCTACGTGAGGGCTGCTTCTGGACCGGTGAATGAGGTGGCTGAAGGGCCGCCGCATTCACCGGTTGAGGCCGTAATTCTCCTCGTTCCGCCAAAATCAGAGGGCCAGACGGGGGTTACACCACATAAAAACCCCCGAGCCACAAGCCCCGGCCAGAGTGGATGAAGAACTTAGTGCAGTGCTACCAGAACGGGCTGACCTCTGACACATAAACTGTGCCTGTATGCTGCTGTTCAACGCTTTTTTTCGGGTGGAGAGGCGAAACACTGCTTCCCCACAGGAGGGGGCGGAGTGGCGCATAAGAAAGATGGAAGCCAAGATCCGCTCGGCGAGGCAACACGCATCCCGTATCCAATGCGTGATGGGCTATATGGCGGCCAACAGACCGTTCACGCCTAAAGTGCAAAAAATCACTAGTGAGGCGGGCGAGAGGGCTTGCGGAAAATAAACTGTTCCGCCAAAAGCCCTCGCGCCTTTTCCCACCGCCTCCGCATATTGTAGACAATCCGCCGACTACAGTTCAGGTGGAGAACTACTGGAAAACGCTGTACGAGGAGAGGCTTCCACTTAACCGAGATTCTCCTGCCCTTGCAACCACAGGAAGTGTGCGAACCAATAACCCCAGAGGAGGTTCGTAGGGCCCTTGAGGGCTCTAAGAACTTTGCTGCTCCAGGCCCCGATGGAATAAATACCTTTTGATGGAAAAAGTCGAGCACCCACCATCATTTGGCCAGAATTTTTTATGCCTGGTTGAATGGGGAGCAGCAAATTCCTTCTTGGGTTGTTGAGGGGCGGACAGTGCTGATCCCCAAGAACGAGATTTGTCCAACTCAAAGAACTACAAACCGATAACCTGTCTAAACGCATGTTACAAAGTGTTTTCACGCATTTTGTACATGCGGGTGCTCCACGCAGTTGAACCAGTTTACGAACGGATATATGAGCAATGGGGGTCGAAGAGAGATGTCGCTGGCTGCAAGGAGAACTTGCTGATCGACAAATGTGTCACGCAGGACTCCATACAGTATAAGCAGAACTTCTCTATGACCTTAATCGACTACCGCAAGGCATTTGACATGACATCGCATGAGCTCATTGTTCACTTGCTCCGATGTCTTGTGGTACCCGGTCGCATTTTGGCATAATGCACCCCGTATCGGTCAATGGGCAGTATTACTGTGTGAACCATTGGAGTGTGTACACATATATATTCTCTTAAAATCTGTAAAGTCAGATATATAGCCTACCTTAAAACTTTATTTAATAAAGCCAATGTAAAAAATATGGCACCAAAGAAAACTGAAAAAGATACAGCAGAGGACATATCATCTAATTTAGTGAACAGTGAAAAATTCAAACTTTTTATAAAAACCATAGTGGAAGAAGAAAATTCGACTTTACTTGATGAATTAAAAACACTCAGAGAAGAAGTAATCATCCTACGTGAGTCAAATATTCAGCTTATTAACTTATTAACAAATAATACTAGCGTAACAAATCCAAAAAAAAATGAGAAAACAAGCAATACAATTATTCCTACATCAGTTTCACACCCTAATTATACGTACGCCCATGCCGCAAAAACTTTAACAAATACCATTCAATCGAAAAAAGTTAATGATAAAGACCAATGTTCTAACAAAAATAATGTACAAAACAATGATTTAAAAAAGGACGAGCAGACCAAACCCAATATCAACAAAAAGAAGAATACGAAAGTTATTACCGGTACTCTAGCTACTGACCGTTCTGGCGGAAAACTCATTGGCGTAGAGAAGAAAACTTATTTACATATATGTAAATTCAAACACGAAGATGCAGATGTAAATGACATTACAGAATACATAAAGGATGATGTAGATGTGAGCAAAGTTGAGTGCGAGAAGCTTAAGACTTACTTCGGAGACCACACCTATTTTAAACTTGGAATTCCCCATGATTCTCTTGACATATTATTTAGAGCTGATTACTGGCCACGTGGAGTTGAAATTAGCAAGTTTCTTTTTCGCTCCAAACGAGACACGAAATCAGACGAACGATCCGCTATTACTTCAGCAAATAAATAAACATGAGCATATTAATAAATTTAATTTCGAGGCTCTCTCATCCAAGAAAATTAAAAATCTAACACCGACTCTAAATACCCAGATTAATGGTGAAATTATTGTAAGCGGTTTTCACTTAAACACTCAAGGTATCTCAAATAAAATTGAAAAACTCGAAATTCTATTAAAGGAGGGAAATACTTTATTTCTACTAATCACCGAGCATTGGATGACTCAACAGCAAGCAGAGGTTACTAGTCTACCTGGATATACTCTATTATCTTGTTACTCCAGAACTGCAGCGATCCACGGAGGGGCAGCTATTTTTGGACGAAATGACATTGGTAAATATTGCAAGCCCATTGAAAACATAAAGCAATATACAAGTGAGTTCATGTGTGAGTGTGCGGGAGTTAGTCTCTATATAAATAATGTGAAAATTGCTATTTTAGTAATCTATCGTTCTCCAAATTCAGATGTAGGTATTTTTTTAAACTCTCTTAACTCAATTCTATGCTCAATATCAATATCCCACAAGCACTTAATAATTTGTGGAGACCTTAACATCGATTGTCTAACTAATTCAAGCAGTAAACGTCTACTTTTTGATCTATTAGAAAATTTTGAATTGATATCAACTTTACCAGATAATGAACCAACAAGAGATTTCAATAATTCCAAATCTGCACTAGACTATGTCATTACCAATATTCAGGATATAATAAGTGAAAATCTCGATCTTGATATCTCGGATCATAAAGGTCAGAAGTTTATTGCTAAAATTCCAGAAGCATCTGTAACCATTCAAAACCCAAAATATATATATAAAAGAAATTTTTCAATGCAAAATCTTTCTAATTTAAGTCTTTTACTTTCTTCTACAGATCTAAGCGCGTTATATAAAATTTCAAACCCGAATGACGCATGGAATTTTTTCTGGCAAAATCTTTTATATTGTTTGGACAAAACTTGTCCGTTAGTTAAAAGAAAAATGTTTGACAATCAGCTGAAAAGCAGTTGGGTCGATTCAAATATTGTAGAGGAGAGTAAAACTCTTAAAAATTTATATTGGCTTAGCAAAAACCTCAATACACCTGAAATTAAGGAACAGTATTATATTAGTAAAAAAATGTACTCGGATAAAATTCGTTTACATAAACAAAATTATTATCAGAATAAGATAGACAACACACCAAATCCTACAAAAGAGATATGGGATATTGTTAACATTAACTTAGGTAGAAATAAAAAACATGTTGATATTACTCAAATATATCACAGTGATAGGTTTTTATATGATAAATCTTCAATTTGTGAGACATTTTGTAATTACTTTTCCGACTTACCAGAACAATTACTAAACTCTGTCTTTAATAACACAGAAGGTGAAGAATGCACTGTAGGAATGAACTGTTGCTCATCACTATTTTTTGAATATATAACTCCAGAGGAAATTGAAATGACGTTAAATACCATGCCAAATAAACCTAGCAGTGGATATGATGAAGTGTCCATTAAAGTAATAAAGTATATCTCCAAATATTTAATTTACCCTCTAAGTTACATTTTTAATTTATGTATTAAAATGGGAGTTTTTCCTGAACAGCTTAAGTTGGCTATAATTATTCCACTGCATAAAAAAGGAAACAGAGAGTTAATTGAAAATTACAGACCAATCGCCATTTTGTCTTGCTTTTCAAAGCTGTTTGAAAAAATTGTTCATAATAGAATTTACAAATTTATTAATAATCGCAATCTCTTATCTGTACATCAACATGGTTTTAGACCAGGCCATTCTACAAGTTCCGCAGCTTTCGATTTAACAAACTATATTTACGAAGCACTTGATAATAATAAATTAACTCTAACACTCTTCTTTGATCTAACGAGAGCGTTTGACTGCGTCAATAGAAGTTTCCTTATAAAAAAACTAAACTCACTAGGAATTAGAGAACCTCTAAATAAATTTGTTGACTCCTTTTTATATAATCGAAAAATAACTGTCAAGTTGGACGAACAGCTATCAAACACTTCCACTTTAAAATTTGGAGTTCCCCAGGGAAGCGTACTTTCCCCGCTTCTTTTTATCCTATTCATCAACGACCTTGATCATTATATAACAAAAGAGTTGAATGTACTTTTAATTATGTTTGCAGACGATACAACAATTTGTATTAATGCAGATTCTCCGGAAGATCTCCAAAATAAATCAAATGCATTATTATCAATATTTTATCAGTGGTGTTACTCAAATAAACTAATAATAAACATTGAAAAAACAAAATATATTATGTTTCATAAAAGAAAAAAAGTAGAAGACATTACCCTCTTTCTTAACAATGTTAGGCTAGAAAGAGTTTCGGGTACCAAATTTTTAGGACTGCACATTGATGAAACTTTGACATGGACTGATCATATAGATTACGTGATAAATAAGTTAAAATCTGCTTATTATGCAATAAGAAATCTCCGACATGTTATGGATCGAAAATATTTATTAAATATTTATTACTCTCTGGCATACTCCCATATAAAATATTTAATCATATACTGGGGACAATCAACCGAAATAAACAGAGTTTTTATTCAACAAAAAAATTTACTTAGATTAATATTTTCTCTTAATCCCTTAGACACATGTAAACCAATATTTAAAGACAACAACATTTTAACCACTGCTGGGTTATTCATATATGAATCGGCATTATTTGTCAAAAATAATCCAGACAAGTTTCCATTAAACAATGACGTCCATACCTATAATACTCGTTCTTTAAATCATATCCACTTAAAAAACATAAAACTTTCAAATTCTAGAAAAAGCGCATTTCATTCCTGTAGTGATATATATAACCATCTCCCTAGGAATATAAAGCAAATAAATAACTTTAATGGTTATAAAAAAGCTTTATTTTCATTTCTCTGCAAAAATTGTTTTTACAGCCTAAAAGAGTTTTATGACTACGAAAACCTCTCTGCTGACTTATGATCAAGAGCGTATGTTATTAATTAATTATTCTTCTTTAATTATGTTTTGTTTATGTATTTTTGTGTACATCATTCATACGATTTGATGTTTTAATCATATGTAAATCGATTGTGTATTTTTTTATATTTATTTACTGTTCACACCATGTTATTTTTAATTATTACTTTTACATTTGATTACATGTTATTTATTTAAGTTTAAGCATTTACCTTTTGTTGACTTTCACATCCTGTAAGGCATACGTGAATAAATATTATTATTATTATTATTATTATTATTATTATTATTATTATTATTATTGTTGTAACCAAGCGCAGGTACGTTTTGCCAACTCAGACTGAAACGCGGTGCATTTTGCCATATTTTTGCAAGGCCATGTATTAAATTACACTGCAATTAAAATAATTGTATTTCTACTAAACAAACGAAAAGTTAAAAGATATTATTAATAGTTATTGTTAATAAACGAAAAAGCATGATCGTGTAGAAATAATATAAAGTATTATACCAAATTTAAGTCTTTACTTCTATTATTTTACAATTTCAAATACACTTTTTTACTTAGCGAGGTTTGGGGAACACTGTCTAGATCAAGGAATTTGTTAGATATAGGCAGACTATAAAATAATATGTTTTTTTTGCAGATAACTATAAGATGATGTACTCAATATATTAAAAAATATATTAATGACCTGCGCCATGTGATTTTGCATTTGGTAAATTTTTTCGAGCATTGAATGACAAACTTTACTTTCTTATCGCAGTAGTACGTGACGTGCCGGAAGGCGGACGTCCACATGACAATTTTTACTGCCTCTCGTAACACGAGGCTTTCTTCCAGCTATTGCTGTAGGTTGAACACGTATTGCTGCTCCAGACCGTTGTCTTAATACAATGCTGCTTCCGAAAGTACTTAAATATGTGTCCCAACTTCCTCTGTGCTGTACCATTTCCAGTCGTTTGATGCATCTATTAATAATAAGATGAGATGAACCAAAGTTTTGATGCTTCATTTTCATTATTTCAATTAGTTTTAGGAATGAGTTATCATCATCATCACTTGCTTTCTCCGTATGCGGTATATCTTCTTTTTCAGAAAAAAAATGTATTACTATCCACGCCTTCAGACATCTTTCTTTATGAATGTCATGGATATTCGTATTTTTATTAATATCTTTATCGCAATTTTTTGTGATTGGTGCATAAAATTCTTTTTTGTTAGCTTTTCGCCTAGCGCTAATACTGCCATAGTATATCGATCATCAGCATTAGCCTCGTTTATATCTAAAAAAAAATGAATAAACTCCAGCTTGGTGTTTGCATAGATTCCCTAATTTGCCAATTTCGTAGGAACAATAACCAATTTGGATATCTACGTCATATACCTCATTGCTGTTTTCATTTGGTACTTTAAAGGAATATTCGTCATTTTTTACTATCTTTTCTTTCGAAAGATATTCAGCTTTATTAAGTTGTGCTTTGAGGAAAAGTCTATTTTTATCACATCGCTCATTAGCAAAATTTCGAAACCGTCGAATGTAATACTGCTCCATGACGGTAGATGAAAAATCAATAAGCGCAACAATATTGTACGCTTTACATCTTCTTAGAACTATATCTTTATACAATCGGACTCTAATTTCACAAAAGTTATTTGTCTGATTCCCGTGTGTTGTAGCAGAGACACCAACTTTCACGACGATTCCAGTAGTCTTTAATATAATTTAGCCAGTAAGGGTATTTTTTGTCAACTTCATCAGCAATAGCCACCTGAAAAGCATTTTCTGCTGTTAACAAGGATGAGACGATTAAAATATTTTTGAAAGATTAATACATTAATGGGCGATCTTCTTTTAAAATGGCATCTTTTTTATCCCAAAGCCACCTCCATATAGCTTGTCCAATATGAAACGAACACAGTAGCAATTTTGCCTTTGGAAATACTTGTTGCAGAGCTCCCCTTTCTGCGCCACTATCATCAGTCATAAAGAGTTTTGGCGCACCTTGTCCACCAAATGCAATACTACCAAGAACATTTTCGTTGAAAGGCTGATGTAAGTATAATCTACTGAAGTATGTGTCTTAGTTTATTAATGGCAAGGGGTATAGCCCCTGCGACACTAACTGTTAACATTGTCTACGAACGGCGGTGTCTGCGGCTTGTTGGAGTGCCGGGCCCGTTTCCGCCCCGTACGATGCCGGCTGTGGTTGTATTGGTGACGTGTCATGCTGTAATTCCGATTCCGGAAGTGGCTGTGAGGTTGGTTGCATAGGGCCCGAAGTGGCCCGGGGCGAAGCCGGGGGGTCGTGGCTTGTCCTCGTCTGTAGGGCTAGGTGCTGCAGGAGTATTTCGGTGGTGTTCGTTAGCTGTTGCAACGCTTTCGTGAGTGCATGTGTTACTGCATCAGCTTGGCTTGTGTTCCTCCCACTTGGGGTGAGAGCAGGGGTAGCAGGCATTACTAATGGCGGTGGCTGTACTCCTTGAAGGCTTCTGGTTGTGGAGTCCGTGGTTGCAGTAGGTAGGCGTTGGCTAGTGGATGGTGTGAGGAAGGGCTGTGCTTCTTGTCCCCTTCCTGGGGTTGGATATGGGTAAATGTCACATAATGGGCCAATTACACTCAAGAGAAAAAAGAAAAAAAAGTTGTCATAGAGTTGTTTTCTTTATGGAATACCATATCTGTATTATATAAATGACCGATTGCTAGATTGGCCGCGCACAAAATGTCATTTTGCAGCTTTTATTGAAAGTATGATTTTCAGTAAATTACCGAAATGACTTTCGATTACCGAAATTATGTAAGCCCAATAAATAATTTTACGCCGTGTTGAATGATAAGATTATTTAAAACTTAAGAAATTTTTATTTTAGATTGTTTTAAAACACAGTAACAAAAATCATTTTTGGCAAACTTTGCACAAAAAATACTCAAAGAAATAGTTTTTAAAATTTTTTTTGACACAAGATACGTGATATGTTCTTGGGCAATTTTTACATTTTATCCCAACATTACTACATGACAAATTAAGAGTGCAAATATAACATAGGCTTTTAGTTGTAATGCAATCGTATATATTAGGATCTGATGAAATACTAGATGAATAAGTAGTCTTCACAGCATCAGACAATAAAGTGTTTGAAATAATATTAATTTTCTTATTAATACCAGCAGCTGCTCCAGAAGTTTCATTTAATGCTAAATTGGGTTAAGAAATAATAATAGATTATAATTCTCAGCATATCAAAATTATTATAATAAATGTTATCAAAGGATACGTTTCTCTTCTGCAGAATATGTTTTGGATGTTGAGGGTTGTTCGTTTGACGTATTGACAATATGTTTCTCTTTGGACAAATATGTAGAAAAAGAATCTGAGTCATCTCTTCGTGCATTCACCACTGTTGCTGTTATTGAGTTAAGGAAAAAGTAAACTAGAACATATACAATAATATTATGTTTTAACGTATTTTTTAAAGGATACAATGTTCTTCTGAAAAAAACTTTATGGAAGCAGGTTTCATGGAATAATGGGTGCATGGTTTCGAAACGTCACACGTAAAACAACTTAATTCTCTAAGGAATATGTCTGATGGCTTCTTAATGGACCATATGATCTGATTTGCGGACATTATTTTTGGTATCGCATTTATCTTTGGTATTTTTTGTTTCATCTTATGAATTTCGCATTGAGGAACTTCCCACAATTCTATTGACACCTCTTTCACTCTTTCAACAAATACCGAGGCTGAGGTAATATCCTGCCCATGCAATACACAACGATCAGCAGAACGTTTCAACACTCCTCCAACCCCATCCATTGGTCCCTTGCCATGGCCACTCTCACTGAAATTCCAGCTGATTTGGTTAACTTTGGGAAAAATTGTGGGTACTAGTGTAAGAAGAAAATAAATGTTAAATCTGTTTCTGTACTGAGATGTCGGTCCATCAGAAAAGAAATGAATATTGCTCAGTTGTGGATAATTTAATGATAATTTTTCCAACAATGTTTTCATATGTGCCCACACTGCATGTGCTTGGTGGTCCAAATTGTCACTTACAGAGCAGAATGGATACCCTTTAGATTGTTCATTAATGTAATATACTCCGGTATGTAGAGAAATTTGCTTCTTAGATGCCCCAAAATGTACAGACTGAATCTCTTTACTAAATTTTGCTACATAGTTTTCTGAAAAATCTATATGTATAGCCAATGTTTTATCATTAGTATTTTTCTTTATTTCTTGCATCTGCTTCATCTGGTGTCTCATTGTAAATACATGCCTTTGAAACATACCCAATTGTTGATTGAAAATACGAAATAATCCACTAACCGTAGTGATGTTGTTTGTCTTAGTAGTTATTTTCACTTTTTTTACTTTATCTTTAATTGTTCTCTCTTCATAAATTATTTTCCATTGCTGATATTTTATTTCGTCATTCAAGCTTTTCAGGTTTCCTATTAAATATTTTTTATTCCTACAAAGTCGACATAGTTTAAACATGCACATTCTAGATTCGGTATTACAGACTAGCTGCTTAAGAACATCATCAGGTTTCTTTGTGGGTATCAGTTTCTTATGGAACAAAGCTTCCGCAATTAAAGTAATGTTTGAATGTTTTATGCACATGCAAGTATCCCTATCTCTATCTTTTGGCCTCACTATCCAGAACGGCTTTAATCTACAAAAAGTGGTATACGACAGAGACTTTGTAAATGTACCTGAAGATTGTACGAATTTGTTATACAGATTCTTCATGGAATCTAACAAAAGTCGTTTCTGCTTCTTTACTTTTTTCTTTCTTACATAATCTTTTTTTCCAGGGCACATCCTTGAATTTTCATCATTTTCTAAAAATTCTTGGATTTTTTTGGCCTTTTCTCGAATTTCTGTACAGTTTCGTTTCTTCCTCTCATAGACAGTGACGTTTAAATTGTCTTTAAATTTACTGTGCATTTTATAACTGATAATACCTTTAGCTTTTCCAACCAATTTATATTTATTCAACAACTTGCTACTAACCACTTTATTGAACACTTGTCTGTCTTTGTCACATTTTGTAGAGTTCAAGTTTTCTTTCAATACATCTTGAAGAACCTCTCCATATAAAAGACTCTTCTTCAGATGTAAAGGGACTGCAATTCCTTGAAGAATGTTCTTTACTCTTGTTTTAGGGGAAGGTTTAGATTTCGATGTGCTCACAGTGCCGAGGCGTTGTGTGCGTTTCTTGTACTTTTCAGCTTTTCTCTTCCACATTTCAATTTGCTGTTCTGCTTTAGCTAACTTTCTATATGCCTGTGCTCGATCGCGCTTAACTTTTTTTCTGCCCTTCAATTTTCGTGAATCAGCAACAGGCTCTGGACACACTTCTTCCGCATCCGAAATTGGAGGTGTTTCATTTTCCATAAACTGGACGGAACGTTTCTGAGCAGTGATGCGATTTCTATAACTCTGGCTATTCACTTTCCAAGCTCTTCTTTTATGACGTTTTTCCCTTTCACTGTAATCTGCAATTGATTTTACTAAACCCTGTTCTTTTTTTAGTCTATATCTTTCCCTGTCTTTTTTTCTTTTTTCTTCAAGCTGCTCTATTGTCATCTTCTCCCTGTATTTTCGAACATTATTTCTCACTCTCTCCCTTCTTTTATCTAGCTCACGGTCTGACGTAGTTTTATTCTTATTTTTTGCACCCTTGCGTATTCCCTTTGTGTCCTTATCTTTTACCCCTCTATTGGGTAAATTTTTCTTTTCATCGCCCAACTCATCCTTCGGTTTTGAAATAGTATTCTTTATCTCATTTGAACCTGATTCAACATTATTTTTATTTATATTATTTAACAGAACTGATGACATTTGTTTTCTTTTACGACTTCCTTCATTGATTTTATTATGTGATTCTTTCCTATCGTCTTTTATAGGCATTTTTTTTGTGCGTTGAGTACTTCCTCCCGCCTTATTATTTTCCTTATCGTCCATATTTTACTACAATATAGTTTCTGTATTAGTTGATTAAAACTGGCATTATTAATTTAATCTGCCGTCATTACGGTAATTGACCATCATTTCGGTAATACTAATTTACAGAGCAGCTTACCGGAATGATGATAACCGAAATGACGAGTTAAGTATTAATCCTAAATAAGCGCACCTTCCTGCATAAATGAACCTTGGAAAATATTGAGGTTGTGTAATGCAACATGTCCGCCTACTGTAAAGACTAGAAAATCTCTTTGAATATTTTGTAATATATTAATATAATCGATTACCGGGTTGACGCAGATTAAAGGTACGTGCCTTATTTTTCATATTAGTTTCGTTATAACTCAATTTTCAAACTAATTAAAGATACTTACTATTATTTTATCAGGAGCACGTAGATAGCACTTCACTTTATGACACATATAATAAAATCAACAGTTACGTAACAGAGATGGCGCTTGAAACTATGACCGATAACCGAAATGATGGAAAATCTCGGGGACAAAGTTTATACATATGTAATTTAATATTTGACATCATACTACGATGTTTTTTGTGAAAATATGAATTAACACATTTTTCTCTATTAGACAAATTGAAAATTAACTTGTAAAACAGTTTCGAGATGCTATTAAAAACACGAAAACGATACCAACTTGACATTAGGGACAATTACCGAAATGACAAAATGCATACATTGAGCTTAAAAAAAAATAGAAATTAGATCAAATTTCGTTTTTTTCAGTTTGAATGTAAAGTAGGCCATGTATACAATAGTGAAAAAAATTATTTCAGGTCATAATTATTTATTTTCAAGTAACTGCAAACTCCGGACACGAATTGGCCCATTATGTGACATTTACCCATATGCATTAGGGCTAGGGGCAGCCCCCTGGCTGGCCGGGGCTGAATCCCCTTGACCGGTGAAAAATCGTCGGGCCGCGACGTTGGGCGACAAGGGGTCCACCGTTTCCATTACCAGACCTGAGTCCTCTTGACTGATAAGAATTTGACGGGCCGCGACGTTGGGCGACAAGGGGTTCACCATTTCCCTTACCAGACCTGGGTCCTCTTGACTGATAAGAATTTGACGGGCCGCGACGTTGGGCGACAAGGGGTTCACCATTTCCCTTACCAGACCTGAATCCTCTTGATTAGTAAAGAGAGCGTCCGGGACCTGGGGCGAACGGCTCTGTGTTGGTGGCGAGTCTACCTGGCTAGATGGGACGCCGTCCCTCTGCCTAGATCGACTCCTGGTGTTCATAACGATTTCTTTTATATTACACTAACACCCACTTCACTTTTCACCACTACTGTGCACTCCAAACTACTAATTAGGCAGGTTGTGGAATAAAAGAGATATTTACTACAATACAATACAGTCTTCAGGTAGAGGTGTCAAAGGCAGGCGCGAACTGATTGATCGATGTGTAGCGGACGACGGATGCGAGCGGACTGATGCAGGGCTAGCGGGCGTGCGCATATTTATAGTTTCCCGGCGGTGTGACGTAGCACGGGCTTTGCCGGTCGCGAGCTGTTGCGCTGCAGGGCCTCGCCGCGTGGCTATTTTGTGCTATGTGTTGGGGCTGTTTTGCCCTATAACTTTTTTGGTGTTTATCGTATCGAGCTGTACGATACGTCAAATGAAAGGTCTTTTCCTGTAGTTTCCGAAAGTGACTTTGTGAATGCGCATACTTTAATGTTTATAAAGTTATAGTGAATTTTGTGTGAAAAAAATAATTTTGGTCCCGAATTTTCGCGGTTTTTTCCTCATCTGCCGATGACACCACCCCCCTAAATTGTGACTTTTATTTATAAAAGGCATGGACATGAGTAATAGATAATGTACAAGATAAGATAGGATTAAGATAATTCAACTTAAACTAATGTAACTCAACTTAAACTAATGTAACTCAACTTAAATTAATGTAACTCAACTTAAATTAATGTAACTCAACTTAAACTAATGTAATTCATTTTACAAAATAAATATGTTGGATTGGTTCGCTTACAAAATCGCAAGGATGTCGCGGGTGAGGTCTTGGTTCCGGGATGGGCCTGGTTCTGGCTGCCTTTCGTCTGAGGGTCCCTTTCCCTCAGGGTTGGGTTGAAATCCGTCTTCTGGGGGTTGCCCCCCAGGGTCATGTTGCGCCTCGTCCTGGTCGGACTCGGCGTTTCCTTCCTCGGGTTGGAAAAGTTGCTGCACCTCGGGAGGTACCTGGACACGTTGCTGTGGTCTGGGCATCGGCCTGAGGTCATCGATATGAATTGGGGCCTGGATTCCGTTGCGATCTACTTCGTAAGTGTTATCTCCCAACACTTTTACAACTGGGTATGGACCTTCCCATGTTGGGCCGAAGGCTGGCCGAGCTTCCTTGAATCCTCTTGTGATTACCATATCTCCTACTTCGAAATGGACTTGGCCTGTCTGGGCCTGGGGTAGAGGTTCCTCTGGAATATTATCTGGCGTCGTTTGGCTTGCTTCCTTCTTTCCTCGGCTGCTTGTTTGGGCTCTGGTAACGGCTGGCGTTGCTGAGGGTGCTGCCATTCGCCGGGCCTGGGTAATGACGTTCCCAACAACATTTCGCTTGGCGAGTATCCAGTGGCGGCATTTTGTCTGTTCCGGAGGGTAAAAAGGATTTGATTGATGACTGCGTCCCATTTTCTGGCGTCTTTGTTGCGGAGCTTCTCCCTAAGGGCCTTCTTGATTTCTTGGCAGCGACGTTCGACCGGGTTGGCTCTTTGGTGGTATACTGGGGACGTATACTGCTGGATACCATGGTCGGTCAGAAATTTGGAAAATGCTCTGGCGCGGAAGGCGGTGGCGTTGTCCGAAATGACTGCTTCTGGGTATCCCCATCTTTGACAGACTTCCTCCAGGAAATTGCGGATGGTAGTTGCAGTGGCATTTGGAACGGCTTTGGCCTCAACCCATTTCGAGCAGGTATCTGTAACAACAATAAGAAAGCGATTTTTAGTAACAGTAGGCACATAAGGGCCCATGACGTCGATGCTGAGGACTTGCCACGGCCTGGTTGGTGGCCTGGGACGTAGTGGGGCGGCTTCTTGGAGTGGGCCTCTTTTGGTTGCCGTGCATACCATGCACAGGCGAACGTGGGATCGTACGTTGCGGCGAATTCCTGTCCAGTGGTAGAGTCTGTCAATGGCCCGGAAGGTTTCATCACGACCTGGGTGTCCTGCGAAGACGGAGTCGTGGTAAGTGTGGATTACTCTTGCCCATAGGTTTTCTGGTACTACGAGCTGCCTCCGATCGTCCGTTGTTTTGTGCCAGAGGTGGCCGTCTTCTACGATGAAGTCGTCTCGCAGTCGTCTCTCCCATGGTTCTAATGGTATGTCTGGGTCCTGCTGCTGGAAGACTCGCCAGGAATGGATAGCGGCTGAGATGGTTCTGTCACGGAGTTGTTCCTGCTGGATTTGTTGGAAGAGATTTGCTGGCCTATCGTCGTTGTCCTCCTCGTCGTTGACCTCGTCGTTAGCCTCCTCGTCGTTGTCCTCGTCGTCGTGCTCCTCGACCTGGTTCAGCGCTGCTTCCTGCAGCGGAGCGTGTTCGCAAGTTGGCCTTGGAGCTGGGGGCTGAGGTGGGTTGTGATTAGGAAGGTCCTCCTCGTCGTCTTCCTCTGAGTTGGTTTCGGTGTCCGTGGTGGAGTACGATCGCTTCTCGTCTTCTTCGTCGTCCGAATCGAAGATTACCTCGGGAACATCGGGGGGTTCTCGGCGAGCGGCGTTGATTTTCCCTGGGATCGTGTGGCCGTTGACATCGGGGATGACCTCCGCCATGGTGGTTGGGACGTCGCGGTGGTCCTCGGGAGGTAGCAGGCGGTCATCGTCGCCGATGGAGCTTGGCATGGGCTCCCTGGGGTGTCTTGACAGGAAGTCTGGGAGTTGATTTTGTTTACCAGGGCAGTGTTCCACAGTGAAGTTGTACTCTTGGAGTTGGAGCGCCCATCTGGTTAGCTTCGCACGTTCATCCTTGAATTGGTTGAGCCAGGTGAGAGCTCGACTATCGGTGACCAGTGTGAATGTCTGGCCTTCCAGCCAGTGGCGGTACCTCCGGCACGCCCACACTACTGCCAATGTCTCTTGTTCGTTTACATGATATCGTTTTTCTGGTCCTGTGAATTTGGCACTGGAGCACGAGATGATTCTCCTTTCGCCTTGCGGAGTACGCTGGAACAGGACTGCGCCCATCCCCATGGTGCTGGCGTCCGTCTGGAGGACATAGGGGAGCCCTGGTTCTGGTCTGAAGAGCGAAAGTGGTTTGGAGAGGACTTCCTTCACCTTCTGGAATGCTGCGTCTGCCTCCGGTGTCCACTGGAAGCGCTGTTTTCCGGTGAGGGTTGTCATAGGTGCCGTGATTTCGGTGAATTCCGGGACGAATTCACGGAGCCAGTTTGCAGTTCCTAGAAAGGCCTGCAGTTCCTTCTTAGTCTTGGGTGTGGGGAATTCCTGGATCTGGATAACATGCTTTTCTTGAGGTGTGTTCTTTGTTGCGGTGATTCGGTACCCTAAGTATTCCAGTTCTTCCGCCCCGAAGCGACATTTCTGAATTCCACAATGCAGCTCGTGGATCTGGAGCCTCTCCAGGACTAACGTTAAATGTCTGATGTGGTCTTCATGGGTCTCAGAATAGACAATTATATCATCAAGATATACCTTGACGAACACATCCACGTAGTCGGCGAGTACTTCCGTCATCAGCTTCTGAAATGTTGAGGGTGCGTTACGGAGTCCAAATGGCATCACCAAGAATTCATACGTTGCCCCGTCCGGGGTACTGAATGCGGTGAGGGGTATACTGGCTTCGGCCATGGGTACCTGCCAGTGCCCGCTCTTGAGGTCGAGGGAGGTGAATATCTTCGCAGCTCCAAGTTCCCTTATCGTTTCTCGAATGGGCGGCAGCTGACTCACTTCCTCATAGGTTTGGGAATTCAGTTTACGGTAGTCCACGCAGAACCTTGGTTGGCCGTTTTTCTTGTTGACGATAACTATTGGCGAACAATACCTGCTGTGGCTTCGTCGGATGACCCCAGCGGCTAACATTTTCTTCACTTCTTCCGTGATGATGGCTTTGTTGTTGGCGGAGTATTGGTATCGTCGAATCTTGAAAGGAGCGTCTTCCTTCAGGCGGATCTCGTGCATGGCCAACTTCGTTGTGGGTTGATGAAGCGCCTCGTCAAAGACCTCCTGGAAGTTGTGGATCAGGCGAATGTATTTTTCCTGGTGGGTGGTGGGTAGCTGATCAGGGCTGACGTCGAACTCGCTAGCTTGGGTTGGTGCTTGACGGTCCATGAGCCAAAATAGTGTGTGCCTCTGGTGCAGGCCCACATGAACGCAACCTCGCTGGAAATCCATGATCGCCTGGTGTTGACGTAGCCAGTCTTGTCCTAGAATGGCGTCCTCGGTGATGGCATCTAGGAGGTGAAATTTTGTGGTTGCTGTGTACTCTCCAGCTATCAGGTTAACTTGGATGCTTCCCCTGGAGTAGTAAACGTGGTCAGTGGCAGCTAATCGTACGCGCATCTGGGTGGGCTGGATTGCTTCGGGTTGCACGTACTCTTTTTTTATGAAGCTATGGGTGGCACCACTGTCCAGTAGTGCCAGTAGTCTACGTCCATTGACTTCCGTCCATATTCGTGATGAAGGGCCAATGGCGGATGTGGTGCTGATGGTGGCGTCTACGATTGTTGGGGTCGCGCGCCCTGGCTTGCGCCGATCCTGTTCGCGTTTCCCTGATTCCTTGTTGCTTCGTTGGAGGGCCCAGGTTGTGGTCCTTGCTGCTGCTGCTGTGGCGGTCTTGATGGCTGTTGCTGTTGCTGACGTTGCCTTACTTGTTCCTTGAGTACTGGGCAGTCACGGTGGAAGTGCCATCCACCGCATCCTCTGCATGGACTGGGGGGCTCCTGGGGTAGTTCCGATTGGCGATTGACGGGTGGTCGAGTTGTAGGTGGTGCTGGCCTTGGTATTGGTCGCAGGTGGCGTTGGAGCTCTTGGAAATCGACCTCGGCCCAGTCGGCGGCCCGACCTAAGTCCTCTAGGGTTTTGATTGTCATGGTCCTGGTAGCGTATCGGATTTCTGGTCGAAGCAGTTCCCGTACCTCGCATGTGATTTGTTCCTCAGAAGTGTACGGCTCTACTCTTCTGTACAGTCCCATCTTGCGTTGAATGAATACTGCAGCTAGCTCGTCTTCTTTCTGTCGTTCGCCGTGCAGGCGAGACCTCAAACTTCCCAAGAGGGAAGGGTCGTTGTATTTGAGGATCAAGCGGTGCCTCAAAGTTTCGAAGTCCAGGTTGAGGGGCTGGAACACCTCAAACATCCCTTTGGCATGGCCTTCCAGTTGTCCAAGAGTGATCCTCACCCTGTCTCTTGCTTGGATTTGATTCCTGTCCATTGCTTCCTCTAATGTATTTAGGAATTTTTCTGGATCTTCCCATTCCCTTCCTGCGAATGTGGGTAGGGTCCTTACGTCTAACTGCCCAGTCCTAGCTTCCGTGGCCGCTTGAACTGCTGCTTTCGTTGCTGTAGCCACGACTTCCATGAGTTGCTTGTGCATGGCCTGTTGTAGCATCGTTTGCGCTGTCGGTCCCGACTCCACTGTTGGCATCATCAGGGGAGCTGGTTGTGTGGTTTGCTCCGCTTGAGGTTCGGCCGAGACTGGCTGCATCGTTGGTTGTTGTTGGTTGGTGGCGTCTTGTTGTTGTACTGGCTGCACCGTTGGTTGATGTTGGTTTGTGGTGATTTGTTGTTGTACTGCCTGCATTGCTGGTTGTTGTTGGTTTGTGGGACCTTGTTGTTGTTCAGTTGGGCGCCACTGGGCTTGTTCTCCCAGAATTCTGTTTGATAGCTTTGATTTGTGCTCAGGGTCATGAGCATCCCCATCCAGGGATCCTTCCGTTGCGTGTGTGGAAGCTCTTGAAGCCCTACGTTGCTGGGAGCCATGTCTACGAACGGCGTTGGCGGCGGCTTGTTGGTGAACCGGGCCCGTTTCCGCCCCGTACGATGCCGGCTGTGGTTGTATTGGTGACGTGTCATGCTGTAATTCCGATTCCGGAAGTGGCTGTGAGGTTGGTTGCATAGGGCCCGAAGTGGCCCGGGGCGAAGCCGGGGGGTCGTGGCTTGTCCTCGTCTGTAGGGCTAGGTGCTGCAGGAGTATTTCGGTGGTGTTCGTTAGCTGTTGCAACGCTTTCGTGAGTGCATGTGTTACTGCATCAGCTTGGCTTGTGTTCCTCCCACTTGGGGTGAGAGCAGGGGTAGCAGGCATTACTAATGGCGGTGGCTGTACTCCTTGAAGGCTTCTGGTTGTGGAGTCCGTGTTTGCAGTAGGTAGGCGTTGGCTAGTGGATGGTGTGAGGAAGGGCTGTGCTTCTTGTCCCCTTCCTGGGGTTGGATATGCATTAGGGCTAGGGGCAGCCCCCTGGCTGGCCGGGGCTGAATCCCATTGACCGGTGAAAAATCGTCGGGCCGCGACGTTGGGCGACAAGGGGTCCACCGTTTCCATTACCAGACCTGCATCCTGTTGACCAGTGAGAAATTGACGGGCCGCGACGTTGGGCGACAAGGGGTTCACCATTTCCCCTACCAGACCTGAGTCCTCTTGACTGATAAGAATTTGACGGGCCGCGACGTTGGGCGACAAGGGGTTCACCATTTCCCTTACCAGACCTGGGTCCTCTTGACTGATAAGAATTTGACGGGCCGCGACGTTGGGCGACAAGGGGTTCACCATTTCCCTTACCAGACCTGAGTCCTCTTGATTAGTAAAGAGAGCGTCCGGGACCTGGGGCGAACGGCTCTGTGTTGGTGGCGAGTCTACCTGGCTAGATGGGACGCCGTCCCTCTGCCTAGATCGACTCCTGGTGTTCATAACGATTTCTTTTATATTACACTAACACCCACTTCACTTTTCACCACTACTGTGCACTCCAAACTACTAATTAGGCAGGTTGTGGAATAAAAGAGATATTTACTACAATACAATACAGTCTTCAGGTAGAGGTGTCAAAGGCAGGCGCGAACTGATTGATCGATGTGTAGCGGACGACGGATGCGAGCGGACTGATGCAGGGCTAGCGGGCGTGCGCATATTTATAGTTTCCCGGCGGTGTGACGTAGCACCGGTCGCGAGCTGTTGCGCTGCAGGGCCTCGCCGCGTGGCTATTTTGTGCTATGTGTTGGGGCTGTTTTGCCCTATAATTTTTTTGGTGTTTATCGTATCGAGCTGTACGATACGTCAAATGAAAGGTCTTTTCCTGTAGTTTCCGAAAGTGACTTTGTGAATGCGCGTACTTTAATGTTTATAAAGTTATAGTGAATTTTGTGTGAAAAAAATAATTTTGGTCCCGAATTTTCGCGGTTTTTTCCTCATCTGCCGATGACAACATAAACGTTATAGAACTGTGTTCCGCATCGCACGAGGCAGTGCTATCTACAAAAACAATATCACTTGCAGCTGCTAACTGATGAGCCCTTTTCATTAAAGATGTCACAATAACAATAGTAAATGGGTCCTCCTGAACTTTTACAGTAATTCCCAATTTTTCATATTCGTCTTGCTTTGCTTTTAATTTCTACAACAAAAAATTGAATTATTTAAAGAAATTTTAAGTTAAATAAATCCATAGCAGGTCATCAGGAATTCGGATCCCCTCCTCTGCATGGTCCGAGACCACGAAAATGCAGAGGTAGAAGCTTTTCTCGTTAAGGCAGCACGGAGAGCAGCCGATGAACTTGGCCTCATCTTCGACGTCGAGCGGGTAAACCCCGACTCTATCCCGAGTTGGAACCCGTTCGACTAAAAGCCCACATTAGAGCTGCAGAACACAACATCCTTCTGCAGCTCCATAAGGATAAGCCATTGCACGGAGTCTTCTATAAAAATATAGCAGCCTCGGCTTATCCGAAAGGCTGACCTTCACCTTTTTAAGGTCAGCCGGGCTGAAGTCAGAGACCGAGGGATTCATAATGGCTTGGCAGGATGGTGTATTTAACACCCTCCTCAATCGATGTCATGTCATGGGTGGGAAACGAGTAGTTGCAATAAATTAGACACTTCTCATTCCCCACAACGGACTCAATATCCCTCGGAGCGTAAGGCCGAACTGGTGTATCGTCTATCCTATACGAGTGCCTTAGATGATAGTAAAGCACCCGTAATGCTGTGTCTGTGAATATAGGTCGAGACTGCGTATGTCGGGCAAGCCGACAGTAAGTGCATTACAATATTCGGCGCTCTGCTTTGGTTACGGGAATGTATTTGGGAAGGCACAACGAGGTGACGAAAATCATCCATAGATAATTGGCACTTAACTTAGGGCTCATTACTAATCCACCACCCTTCTATAAATACACACCTCAAGCTGTTTTAGAAGACGAGGTGTAGCATTGCATATGCTACATTTATAATAAATTTAAAAATTAAATTAGTGCATAGTAAGTTAGGCCACCCAGTATGTGGATAAATGTATTGCTGGTTGCCGTGAAAAATCTCATGAAAAGGAATTTATTAGACAAACATAAATATTTTTTTATTCTTTCTTTCCTGCAAAAACATGCTTCACATGCAGTAAATATCTAAATAAATAATAATGAAAATAATGCGGCACCGTTTCAGACAATTAACACTGCACTTATAACTTGTTCAGGTTGAAAAGCACTTGACACCTTATTTTGGGTTAACACCGAAATATGGTAAACACACGACGTCTTCTCTTCCTGGCTGGTTTAACATCATGTGTTTTTATGTACTTGTTTTATTCATTCCTTCAGAAACACATAGTAGCACACTCTCTATTTTAAGGTTGTGTTGTTGTTATAAATTTCTATTTATTGTCTCCTCTTCTTCTTCTGATCTTTCGATTTTGCCAAGTGCACAAGTTTGTGACTTGGGTTTGTAATTAAGACCTGCGTGTCGGATCGTTTAGTTTTTTTTAAATTCAGAAGACCGCGATAGGAAGCCAAGCCATCTTGGCGTCCCTTTTCAGGCGTGATCCTTTGAAGGAGCAGGTTGTGCCTAGGTTTGGGGCTGTAGCCTATTTATTAAATTTTGTTAAGCCGTAATTTTTTGATTCACGCCATAAACTTAGGCTTATGGTCGAAACTGAGCCCCCACAGGTCACTTGGGGTAAGTCTTACGAATTGATGTTTTAAATTCATTTTTGTAAGGTGTATTTTTTTATATCTTAGGGTTGCCAGTATCCCTCATATGAGGCATTTTTTTTGGTGTGAGATAATTGGTATATCATCTTTCTGATGTAACGGCCATATGCATGGTCATGTTTTAAGAAGAGAGGTCAATAATTGAAGGAATCTGAGCCGAGTCGATTTTTTTTTACCACGTAGACAGTGGAGACGAATTTGAGAGTGGAGGCAGCGTGCTGCAGAGGGGTCCTTGCAGTAATACCCAATTTTGAAACGAATCTACACCAGGGCCTTCTGTTCGGTGGTATTGTTTATAACATTTTTTTTTATTTAAAATTTCACTTTTCAGATATTTTTTTAGTCTTGTAAGAAATGGTACCATTTTAATTAAATTTAACGTTTTCAAATATTCTTACAAATTTTCACATTAATATTTTTACCTATAATTTTTTTATATAATACTTGTTAAACCTTGGTCATAATTTAATATATTTTTTTTTATTATCAATCATTCAAATTTTAACTTAACTGAATTTTTTTACAATTGTTTATTAAATTGATTCAACTGTCCCATTATCAAATATTAAAGTCAACTTATTATTAGCATGTGTGTTTCCTTTTTTTTACTCATTTAGCTGGATATATATTATTGGTGAGCTTATTACATAACTTAGGTACTCAGTATTGTTTTCCTTAGCTTTCAAAATACTTCTGGTTCATATAATAAGTTAAGGTGGCGCCCTGAACATCTATTTTTTTATGTATATTTATATTCACTATTTTATATTTTTTTATATATACAGCAAGTTATCAAATTGAGTAAATATCGAACCACGACCTCACTTTCCCATAAACCAGAGCTGCCGTTCGCACAATTGAAACACTTCCTGGTGTGTTACAAGAAAGTGGCGCATCCAACGTAGCAGGCACGATTTGTTTAACTTTGCATTTTATAAATATCCTAGCCACCAATAATAATCTGTTAAGCTGTTGAGTGTGAGAGGGAAATACCATAGTTAATCAACATTCTAAGTATCTTATTGACCTATCATTCTGTACTTATTTATTGACCAGTTACATTTTTATCTGCTCCTTTTTTTACGTTGTTGGTATTCACGGTTTTGTCGTTATTTACCTATTTGTGAGTTATTTGAGATTTTACATTTTTATATGGTTTGTCGATACTTGTTGTGTGTTGATGCTTTTTTAATCTGAACAATTTTCGTACATTTTTTTTAATACCTTTCATTTCATACGTTACATACATAAACATGGAACCACATAATATGAAACCAATTTATCTTCTTAGTGATGAATTAAATTATGAATTACGCATAAGAGGTGTTAATGCTGGTAGAAAAGATGCAGCAGCAAAACGTAAGATTTGCACCGGTTATTAGATACTGACCGCACTCGTAAAGTAGATTATGTAGATCCAAATTTTGACTATGATTCCGAAAAGTAAATTATAGAAAATACATTAGACTCTATTAAAAGTTTAATAGCTGATTTCGACGGTCCTGCTTCTGATTCTATGTATAAACGAATTGAGTTTGTCATATTTATAATCGTGTGTTAAGAATGCCTATTTTAGAAAATATGGATGGTGAGGCAATAGATTTTAAAGACGATGCTCATCCAACTTGCATAGAATTTGATGCAAATTTACGAGAAAAAGTAACTGTATCTGAAAATTCACAACTAGTTAGTTCTCCTGGTCCTAGTACTAGTATTAACAATCCTGTTGCGAGAAGGTCTGTTTCACCTGTTCAAAATTATAGAAACTCAGTACCAGTATACAAATGGAACTTAAAGTTTGATACAAAAAATGTGAGTGTCCATACATTTTTAGAACAAGTAAATGAATTATCGGTATCTCGTAATGTTGATAAAAAAGAGTTATTTTCTACAGTTACCGAATAATTTGAGGGTCCTGGCAAATTGTGGGTAAAAAATATTTTAAGCAAAAAATTAGCTACTGATTGGGACGGTTTAGTCAAACTATTAATGCGTGATTTCTTGTCAGAGAGCTATGACGATGATCTCTGGGATGAAATTATAAGCAAAGAACTCAAGGTAGAAAAGAACCTATTCACATTTATGTTGCTACTGTGGAATCATACTTTAGTAGATTATCTCGTCCTCCAGCAGAAACAACTAAGCTTAAAATAATTAAGGATAGAATTTTATCTCGTTATACATCTAGAATTACTTTGGTAGATATAAAAGATACTGATGATTTGTGTACTATTTGTCGTAAGCTAGATGAAGTAGATCGTGTAAAACATACTTATGTATCTCCACCTAAAAGTTCCAACTGATTTGGCATATATTGGAGAGTCTAGTAGCTCATTTGCTAGTACCTCCACGAATAGTAAGAAGAATTACAATTTTGGGGGTAAAACCAGAAATGTTTCTGCTATCACGTGCTGGAATTCTTATAAACCTAACCATACATTTCAAACGTGCAGGGACAAACCTAAAATATTTTGTTTTAAATATGGCAATCCATATGTAACGTCCAGAAATTGTTCAAAGTGTCAAAAAAACTAGTATCGCAGGCAAACGTTGTTGGTCATCGTTTGTCACAGTTCAAAAAGACCATACCTCTAATATATTCAAGAACGATTACGAATTCCAAACTAAAGTCTCCTACGTATAATAGAAATTTTTCTCTTTCAATACCTACCTCTCAAAGAACGTCTTATAGATTTAATAAAAATATTTCTTATATGCAACCTAATTTAAATAAATGTCGAAAATTTACTTCAAAATCAGAATGGCAATCTTGGCTAGATTATGTCAAAATTTTTTATCTAGAAACTAGTAAGGTAAGCAGTACCTTAGAAGTGTCACCAGTCTTTGTTGAAAAGCCACTAGATAATCGTCCTTATATTACTGTTAACTTATATGATCAACTATTAACAGCACTTAATGATACAGGTGCAAATCAGTCTGCCATAGGAAGTGAAGGTTTGTTTATTTTAGATCAATATAAAATTAAAATTCATTCTATTAAATCAGAATTTGTAACAACAGCTGAGGGTCGAAAACAGACAGTTTCCGGTTCAGTTTTATTACCTATTTGTTTAGAAACTAAATGTAAATTAGTAGAATTTTTAATAGTCCCTTCTATTTGTCATGGTTTTATATTAGGCAGTGAATCTTTAAAAATCTTTGGCCTTTCTCTAAATTTTCATACAAATACTTGGGAAATGGATAACCAATCAATGCAGGTCCATATTAGTGTAGTAAATAAAACATTAAATACTAATGATAGTGGCATTCAATCAACATCTGTATTATGTCCTAAGGATCAAGTTCTTGTGAATAAAACCTTGAAAAAATTTAAGACGCTGTCACCAGTTGGAAAACTAGGTAGAACCAGTAAATTTATTCAAAACATAGACACCGGTGATGCTAGACCAATTAAGCAAAGGCAATATCAGTTATCACCTTATTCGTCCGCTTTCCATTTTAGTTCCTCTTTGGTTTTAGCAGTAACAACTACTGCTAGATCATCTGCGTAAGCCAGCGTGGTCACTCCTTTTGGTACTAATTCCTCCAAAACTCCGTCATATAATATATTCCAGAGGGTAGGCCCAAGAACTGAGCCCTACGGAACCCCTGCGGTAACTTCCAGACATGTATTTTTAGCTATCTGCACGGATCTGTCGTCTAAGTAGCTGCTTATGATTTGTATCAGGTAGCTCTCTATGCCTCTTTTTTCTAGGTAATGCATTGTTTTATCCCATGATGCTGTATTAAAAGCATTCTTAACATCCAGGGTGATAAGAGCAGCCCATGTATTGTTTGGGCATTCTTTAGCTATACTTACAACCGTCTCCACTGCCTGAATAGTCGATCTGCCTCTACGGAATCCAAATTGGCGGTCAGATAGGTTTCCTTTTATCTCCAAGTCTCTTTCGAGCCTATTCCGTATTAGACCTTCATAGACTTTGCTAATGCAGTTTAATAAGCAGATTAGCCTAAATTTGAAATCTTCTAGTTTTCCCTTTGGTATCAGTACCAATTTTGCTACTTTCCATTCGTTTGGAAAGGTTTTTTTCTCAATATTTCATTTATTGGCCCAAGTATGATCTTTGGTTCAATCTCTGCAAATGCTTTAATAGCCTCCATAGGAATTCCATCGAGGCCTGGTGCCTTTCCGCTTTTCATTTTTGTTAGCACGTTGCTAAGCTCTTCCGGGGTAAAAGATTCGGCTTCTGCTGCTACAGAAGGTTTTCTGTAGGTGTCACTTTTTCATGGAAATTGTTCGTGTGCTACTATCACTTTCTGTTCTGTTGCCAGTTCAAACGGAGCATAGCCAACTAACTTTTTTGAGGCAATCTTATATCCTTTTCCCCAGATATCCTCCTCCAGTTCTTTGCACAAGTCGTTCCAGTGCTGTCTTTTCGATTTATTGATCAGTGTCCTCAATTCCTTTTTATTCTTTTTGTGCTCCTCGAAGGATCGATCTATCTCCGCCTCATTTCTTGGAATCATTTTGGTCTCCCGCGTAGCTACTCTCCGAGTTCTAAGGCATTCTTCTCCTTCCTATTTCGTCGTTCCACCAGAAAGGTATTTGAGATTTATCTATGCTCTTTGCGCTGGCGTTATATACTTCCTTCATGGCTCGGGCTAATTCTTCTACGGTCTCTACGCCGGCCGAGATTCTTCAGGCCGCCAGTTCTCAGTCGCAATTCCACCTCTTGATCGTACCCTTTTGAGGTCCGTCGTCTTTAGTTGTTACCATGAAGTGTATATATCCATGTTCGATGAGCGTTTCCTCCTCTAACACTTCCCAGTCTTTTATATCCCTTTGTATTTTCCCTGTTGAGCAAGTGACATCTATGAAAGACTCGAATGTTGGCTTTTTGCCATCGTTTAGAACGTTTAGGTCTAGCACCGCTATCCAGTCAGACCAGTACTCTCCTCTTTTGTATTGATGTGGGGAGCCCCACATGAGAGATTTGGCGTTTATGTCTCCGAGAATAATGTTTTCTTCTGTTTTACTTCTAGCATCTTCCATAATACTATGCACTTGCTCTTTGTATTCTTCAAATCGTATGTTTGGGGATATGTATGTGCAATATAATTGACATTGTTTTAGTTTGATCCTTATAAACCCTACCTCTGGGCAGACCTCTGTTACCTCTATTTTCTTATTTATAAATAGGACCGCTATATCCACTCGTTAATCTTTAATCCACTGCGTGTTTTCCACTATCTTCTTATTTGGTTCACCGACTACTAAAATATCCACATTTCTTTCTATTACTGTTGCGTACGCTACCCCGTGTGCTGCCCTACCCCTTCCCAAATTTGTTGCCCACTGTACGTGGTATTTTAGTTTTCTCTCTAATCATCCTTCTATATACTGTACACCTCATTTGATCCATTCTGTGTCCTTCCTCTTTACATACTATGCAGATTGGTAAATTGTTGCATTTTTTGCTAAGTGACCCTCCTTTTCATATTTGAGACATAGCTTGGATCTATCGTTACCCGTGCAATCTTCTTTTCTATGTCCATAGTGGTGACATCTGAAGCATCTTTGCAGGTTCTCTTTTTCTGACCCTACAAAGGACCCACCCAATTTTAATGTTTCCTCTACCCGCTACGCGGGCTGCATTGTCTTTTTTCATAGCCACTGTGGCCGTCTGGTTTCCGTTTTCTGTAGGCCTCATAGAAATAATTTTGAAGTGACTTGGCAGTATATTTTCTGCCTTCATAATTTCGCTCCTCAGTTCGCCCTCATCGATAGAAGCGTCAATATCCGTGATGTGTAGAATCATTTCGCTTGATTTGATTACCACATTTGCGCCGTTATTTGTTTCTTGAATAGTCCGTTTGAGGGTCATGGCGTTTTCTTTTCCTCCGATCACTTCCAGCATGAGATTCCCTTTGTTGGTTTTCTTAATAGATTTTACCATAATCCCTTTTCCTCTATATTTACCAAGCTTTTTACAGACTTGAGCAGATCCGCGTATGTTTTTCCTTCTGGAGCCTTTATAATTATCTTTTCTTTTTCGGGCTGCCTACCTTTTCTCATGGCATCTACCTCAGACTTCCTCCTAATTACTTTTTTTATCTCTTTTGGGCATAGATTGATTTTGATTTGGAGATCTCGAAAGACAAACTCCGCTCATTTCCTCAAGTATTCAAAATTTATGTCCCCCAATGCGCTTATCCTTAGTTTATTCCTGTGACCCTTTTTTATTTCCTCCTTTAGCTGTAAGCAAAGATTATAGACTGCTTCCACGTCTTCCACTCTACTTTCGTCCACGTTCATTGGCATAATGAAAACGGATTGATTGTATATTCCTTGTTCTTCCCCTTTCCTGCAACTCCTGACGCCAATTTGAAATATTACGTATTCCATTTCTCCTTCTGTGAGGCCTTCGCGTAGCAAATGTGCCATCGCCGGATACTGACCTATTATTTCTTCATATGCAGTTCCAGACTTCGTGAGCGCTGGGCCTGTGAATATTGCCAGATCTTCTTCCATGTCTATTTGGTGCCATTTTCCCTTTTCTATACATGCCACTGTGTATATCTCCTCAGGCCATTCATCATCTATAACTTCTGTCAGTCTATTAAAATCCTTTTCACTACTAAGGATTTCTTGTATATCTTTTTTCCTTTGTACTTTTCTGTTTTGCCACTCATCTTGAATTTCTTCTGCATTTGCCTGTGTGCCAACAGATATTGACTCCTTTGTCCCATGCGTTTCGTGTGGGCACTGCTGAGTCTGTGCCTGTGAGACCTGTGCTCCTCTTCCTGTGTTTTCTTGACTAAGTATGTTAGCTTACTACTTATATCTGTTAATTTTTTCTTTGGTTTTGTAGGTTGCCGCCACTAGTTTTTCGAGTAGCCCAACCTGCTTAATTATCGCATCAAAGGATCTTTTAAAATATTGTACCTCTAGGTTTTCTTCTTGTTTGCCTGGGGTCAGATCAACCCTCTTTCTTTTTGCTACTTGTAGGGGTTCTCTGTCTCTGACGGTTTTCTCCTCCTGGAGTGTAATACCTATGTTGGCAGTTTCTTCGTTGAGAACGAAGTTCTTTCTCGACCCTCCTGGTGGTGTTTTAGCCAGCTGGCGTAAAGGCAATATGTGCTGGGTTATAGTCTCCATTTTTGCCTCCAGTAGCACTTTCCAATGTTTCAGCCTGAGGTCCCACTGAAAACACCTCATAATCGTTTGCTGATGGTCGGTCAGGGCCTGCGCTACCACCCTCACTACCGGCCAGAACTGGGTTTCCGTTACCCTGCTCCCTAACATCTATCTCTGCTTCCTGCTTCTCCATATTCATTGCGGCGGACTCTTTTGTCTGGGTCCTGACAGGGTCCCCGTTTTTTGGCGCCGGGAATCCGCCATTTGCCCTCTCTCTTCGGAGTCGGACTTGCCAGTGTGTTTTTGTTAACCGGGCTGTTTGTCTTCGAACTGGCTTTTTGTGGTGCCACCTATTCGGCATCAGTGGCCCCGTCAGTGCCCAACTGACTGTTTTTTGAGCTGCTTCTTAGCTTTGTTACCCATCTGAAGATGGGTAACTACTGGACTCCCCCACCAACTTTGGGGTCCTGCAGCTCCCAGAGGGAGATCTCATACTAGCAAGTACCTTTAAAAACTAGACCATCTATAGAATGAAGATTATGACGAATACTGTAATCCGGGTTTAATGATGGCAAAACCTTATTTTTTTTATTTTGGCCAGCCCTCCTGATAATGATTAATAAGAGTTTGTAAATCTGAATCTGACCGGATACTACTTTGATCTCTTCAAGTCTATTCTCAGTGGCGGCTAAAATAGATATTAACATATACATAATGAATACGCAACTCCTCAATACTATCATCCGAATCGAAAGGCTTAACAGATATTTACCCGGCGTGTGTGCCACTTTTAAATCATATTTTTGTGAACCAAGCATCATCCATTGTAACCGTGACGGTTAAACAACGTGACGAGTGGGTTATGGTGGGCCTCGATATTAACCGTTTGCCCATAAATTGATTGTATTTTATGCACCCAAAATGTATAGCATATAGCTCTATTTCAATTCGTGCATGTCTGGTGACATTCAGTTAATGAGTTTGAAGAATATTCAATAGGTTTTTTATTATGCAAAATAACAGCCCCGACTGCAAATTTTGAACTATCCGTTGATAAAGTTATTGGTAAATGAGGGTTAAAATATGTTACTGGCGCTTTACATAAAATTTGTTTTAATACGTCAAATTCTTTTTGATGGTTAATAAAACGCAATATTTTTCTTTAATAGCATACGTAGATTAGTAGTTTTGTCTCCTAAACTATCAATGTATGTAGTACCATACCTAGAAATCTTTTGACATTAGATACACACGTGGAAATTGGTAATTGACAAATGGCATTAATTTTTTTACGATCTGGATGCATACCATCAGCACTAAAAATATGACCTAAATATCTGACTTTCTATAACAGAAAATGGCACTTTTCAATATTAAATTTGAGATTTATTTGACGAGCTCTTTTCCAACACATGCCTTAAAATTTGGTTGTGACCTTCAAAAATTAAAATATCAAGATATCGATGCTTAAGATGTGATACCTCGTATTTGCAAAAATTGAACTTTACAGGAGAAACAAAAAACTTGATGAAAATTATATCGCCTTAGTTAAAATTATAAAACTTTACTATTGTTACAAAATAATCATTTTGGTCCAGGTTTAGGCATTTTTAAGAAATTTAAACTGTTTTTGCAGTTTTTACTGCACATACGAGGTCTCAACACAACAAAATTTAAAAATAAATTCAAATACGTGTTATCACTCATTTTGCAACATTCAAGCAAATAAAAATAGTTAGTTTAGCTGACAATTTCTTTATTACAAATCGAGCAAAATATAAATAATTCTTAACTTAGAGAAAAATAAACTTTGTATAATTGTTAAACACTTAACTAAACATCCTATTTTTCTTACTTATTTTGGAACTTGTCTTAAGGAACTTTGGTAGTAAAATAAAAATACAAAAGGAACTAAGAAATTTACAGCGAAACAAATGATAAACTGAAACTAAAATAATATGGCAATGAGACTGTTATTCTCCGAAATGAGGTAAATTATCATAAAATAGGTGGTAGTCTTCTGGTATCACAGCCTTCAGTTGTTGAAGATTATCCCATTTTTGTTTTTTGATTTTTATGGGCATTTTTCTTAATTGAGGAAACGTCATTAAATCAGTCACAGGTTTATCATTTCTTCTTTTTGGGAGATTTTGAAAATCTTCAACAAAGTCAAGTTTTACTTGAATATTCCCATCTGGAGTGTACTTGATTACCTTTATGTCATTGACTGTAGGGTCATTTACTCGTCTGCCTGGTCTTATAGAGTCATATTTTGGTGTTAGAGAATAGTCCTTGACGAAGTCATAAGATATTCTTTTCACTTCATATGGTTCTTTTTTCCTTGCCTCACTTGTAATTCTGGTATAGTCACTTGGTACATAAATTGATTTGTTCTTCAAATTTCTTTCTATCAACGCATGAACGGAGTCAGCTTCCATCTGCGTATGTCCTCGTTCTAGGTATTTTTGATAGATGGTAATATTTTTATGTACGCTTAAGCTTAACAAAGCATTGGACAGAACTGAGTTTTTATTCTGATAGGTACATCCGTCACTCCATATTATAACCGGCTTGGAAATGGCACCAAGCCCCATGATATAGTCAACAACGCAACTGGCAAAAGTATTAGCAGTTAAATCTGCTTCAGTTTCTGTAAACCAATAGCAGCGACAGTGGTGAGTATTAATATTGAAAATGGTGAAATTATGGCACACAAGTTTCATCTTAAAGTATAGGGCAGAAGCATTTAGGTAAGGACATACTTTTACAGCTTGTACATCTTGAGTCAAAACAATAACTTCTCCCTGCTCTCCCATTTGTTTGTCCTTATTTTTTTGTTCTCTTGCTAACTGCTTATTTTGCAGATGCTTTTGGTAAGTAGCCTCGTCGATGTTTTTAGCTTCAAAACCACAACATGTATCACATTTGTCTTTTTTCGGCTGTTGAAAAGAGATATTTTTCTCTTTAATAATGTAATCAAATGTGTATCTGCAAACTGGTTTGATTTCAGGATTTTCTTCGTTACAGATTTTCGTGTATTCTTTGTAAATAGCCGTCATAGAGTCTCCATAAATAGGTTCGACGTACATTTTACTTGTAGATTGCCTACAATAGTGTGACGGTAGTTTTGGCAAAGAATCCAAGAAGTGTATCAAAATTTGCTTTGCAATATTACCTTCTTTCTGAGGCCCTTGTTTCTTAACTTGTCTTTTAATTTCATTAACGACCTCTTGAGATGGATGTATTCCAGGATCAGACTTATTAGCCCAGTGTGCGACAGACCATTCCTTTAATCCAAAGGTAGAGAGAAAAATTTTTTTACAAACAGGTAAAACTTGTCCATTTAAATCCTTGATGGTATATTTCAAACTTCCAGTGCGACGTGACTCTTCACCGGGTGCTTTGGTAGACCTTACAATTTCAGATTTTCTTACTAGAGATGAAACGTAGATTTTTCTTTGATCCCAATTCATGTCAGACCAAAACTTACGAAAGAGTTCAGTTCTGTTCTCTTCAGAGATTTTTTGACAGTTTCGGACTTTAGACTTAACACACACGTTTGATTCGCATCTAGGCCCCATTTTTCTTTCTCCTCTCCCAGTTCCTCTCTTAGCTGATGCACCTTTTGGTCTATTCCATCCAATGTAGGCTCTCCCGTGTTGTCTTAATTTTTTATTTTTACAGTCTGCCCATTTTTCTTTTGTTGGTAAACGCTTCCTTTTTCTAGTTTCTTCTGGGCTTTCAACGTCTTCTGACAATTCTAATTCGTTCTCAGATTCTGCTGGCGTTTGGTCTTCTTTGATTTCCTCAGTACCACCAACTTGTTCTTCTAATAAAGACCCACCATTTTGAGTTTCATCTAAATAAAAAAAAAGGAAGTGGCTCAGCTGTTTCAATAGTGCTTTCATGTTGGGTAGTAGAAGCAGTAAATTCCACGAAACTTCCATTATTTGTATGTGTTAAGGACTTAGTCATCTTATTTAAACTTTCATCTAAGTTCTCACAATTTTCAATTTCTTTTAAATGTGAGTCATTTAGCAATGGTAGTGACGGCGCATCAATGTCTAAAATCATTTCAATTTGCTCACCATCCCCCAAATTATTCCAATTAATCGAGTTCTCAGTTTCAGCTGCAGAGTTTGTTTCTGGGTTTGTTTGTTCTTCGAAAATGTTCTCTGTTTGTATTGATGATTGTGTTAACACTGTCAAATTAGTTGATGTATCCAAGCCATTAGGGGAAACAATTATTTCACATCCCATTTCGACATACCACTTACATTCTTCTACATTAATGGGACGATTTTCTGCTTCTGCTTCGTTTTCATTAGAAATCAAATCATTTTGCAACAGTTCGGAATTTAGGGTACGAAGATTTTCAAATATTTTCTGGGTACGTGAAGAATATGCTTTACTTTCCATTTTTAATTTTGTTCTGCAAAAAACAAAGGTATGATAATAAAATAATAAATCGAAGTAGTCGATTTACTTGTGAGAACACGTAAATGCGCTGAGGCCATTGTAAATATTTCAGTGTGATACCTCGTATCTACATTGTTGAGAATAATTCTAATAAATGTAAATAGTTTCATAAATATTAACGTGTCTTATACACAATAAGCTTAACACATCATCACCTGACATATTTTAATATTCATTTTCATAGTACAATAGATAAATTATGCGAAAAAAGGGGTACTTACCAGAAAACACCTGTTGCCTTCAGTAAACAACACAGAACTGTCTGATACGAGGTCTCACAAAAATATTTACCCGTCGCATATGCTAGATGTCACTACAGTACAATTATTTCAAATTCCATTGGATATATGTTTACGAGTTATCACCAGAAAGGTGCGGGAAGTTTTTCTGCGATTTTTGATGGGTATAACTCATTGTCGCTAAATATGTAGATACGAGGTATCACATCTTAACCATCGATATACATAATGAATACGCAACTCCTCAATACTATCATCCGAATCGAAAGGCTTAACAGATATTTACCCGGCGTGTGTGCCACTTTTAAATCATATTTTTGTGAACCAAGCATCATCCATTGTAACCGTGACGGTTAAACAACGTGACGAGTGGGTTATGGTGGGCCTCGATATTAACCGTTTGCCCATAAATTGATTGTATTTTATGCACCCAAAATGTATAGCATATAGCTCTATTTCAATTCGTGCATGTCTGGTGACATTCAGTTAATGAGTTTGAAGAATATGCAATAGGTTTTTTATTATGCAAAATAACAGCCCCGACTGCAAATTTTGAACTATCCGTTGATAAAGTTATTGGTAAATGAGGGTTAAAATATGTTACTGGCGCTTTACATAAAATTTGTTTTAATACGTCAAATTCTTTTTGATGGTTAATAAAACGCAATATTTTTCTTTAATAGCATACGTAGATTAGTAGTTTTGTCTCCTAAACTATCAATGTATGTAGTACCATACCTAGAAATCTTTTGACATTAGATACACACGTGGAAATTGGTAATTGACAAATGGCATTAATTTTTTTACGATCTGGATGCATACCATCAGCACTAAAAATATGACCTAAATATCTGACTTCTTATAACAGAAAATGGCACTTTTCAATATTAAATTTGAGATTTATTTGACGAGCTCTTTTCCAATACATGCCTTAAAATTTGGTTGTGACCTTCAAAAATTAAAATATCAAGATATATTAATACTCCAGGTATATCGCCAGAACTTTCAGTCATTACTTTGTATAAAACTAACGTCATTTTCAGGAGATGCCATTCCTGTTGTTGGAAAGTCGCTCATAAATTATATATTACGGATCACAGTCCTGGTTTCTGGAAAGATTTTCTTACGTTGTTTTTAGTAATTGTTAATTAAATAATTTGTTTCATGGTGATCACTTTCCCCGTATTTGAGGTCATCCAATCGTTAAAGGCAACAGAACAGTAGGTTTTGAATGTCACACCCCTACATCTAGTGGCTAAAGTTTCTGTGAGATGTGAGGGGGAAACGATAATAAAATTATGCTTTTATGCAGTTGTATGCGACTTATAATTGCCCAAGAGAAGAAATACTTTATTCTCTCTCGGGCAGTTGGTTTACTTCTTAATGTGCTCCATGATACTAGGGAATAATTCAGAAGTCATTCAACCACTATGATTATCTAAAGCAATGCTAGGTGTAGGAGCATTAATTAGGCACTGTTCAGAGTGGCATATTCTAAGAAATACATATACAGAGGGATATTGTGAATCCCACTGCATTTATCATTCCTACCACTATTTCGCCCCTTTCAGCAGATGAGGCCAAGCTTACTTGTTTCTTTCCTTTGGTAGAAACTATTTTAACAGGTTTTAAAACTGTTGCAACCCCAGTTTCATCTACATTAAATATTTGCTTAGGTTTCAAATTATATTTCATTACTACTGATCCTAGAAAATCCGAGACATTTCTTTTATTAAAACCTGTGGATCTTATCAGGCTAGTATTTTCCCACTTCTTTAAAATAATCTTATCTTTATTCCTTGTTTATGAAAAATTTGAACAATCCATTCCAGCGTCAGTATTTGTTTTTCGTCGATTCTAAAATTTACAGTTAGGCCGAACAGATACATATTCGTAACCCAAAGTCCTAATTTTCTTATAAGTTAACCCATAATTCATATCTGAACATGTTTTGATACATTTAACTAATTCGACTTCCTGATATTTTGTGAAAACCTGACACATATTATATTTGGTTATATAAATAGATGAATTGTCCTTTTAACCATTTTCATTGCCAGATTCATCGTTATATAATCTTGATCATTGTTCTGGTAAGTATTTTTGTTTTAATTTTTGCATTCTTGAATGCAATGTGTTTTATTCCAAAATTTCTAGCTGCCGTTCTCTCTGATGTTTTTTTGCCTAAAACTTCCTGAATAGTATTTTTCTAGTTCAAAGATTTATGAGAATTATTATTTTTTTTTATGGCTATATATAACAATTTAAAAACAAAGTTATTTTTTAAATAAAGATTTATTTAAAGTAAAATAAAACATAGGTACTCCTATCAACATAGGCTCCAACAAAACAAAGGATATTGTGTGTAATAAAATGTATCCCTTACACCGAAACTAAATTGCTGAGTAAAATAATAAGGTACTAAAATAGTTATGAAAAAACATTATAAATAAATGTGTCCCTAGTTGGTGTTTTTTATGCAGATGTTATATAATATGATGGCTACTGCCAGGATTAAATATTTGGCAAGTCTATTTTAACTCCAATGCCCATTGATAAACAAGGAAATCTCCTCTTCCAGATGCCAAACAATCTCTCAACAGGATTACTGGTTATAATTTGATTTCTATTATAAGCTGTTCGGATTGTGTTTGAGGAGGTCCAGTAAATATGCCCTGCAAGAGTATCTCCAATCTCCAACAAGACTGTACGGAGAAAATTCATCTAATTTAAACCTTCTTCTAATTAATGAATCACTGAAAATTGTAGAATCATATACAGAACCAGGCTATCAAGCGATTATATTGTTAATTTTAAGTTTAGCATCCCATTAACTCGGATATTGATGCTGAACCAATTTTCTCGATTCCTATTAACTTCTGCAACATTTCCACCTGGTGATTGAATTTTGATATGTGTACACTCTGGAGTCCCTATTATCCGGTAATCTTCCAATGCCATAAAACTCTGAACTGTTTTTCTCGTCGTCAGTTTCAGGCATTTTAATAAATTGTGAATGCAACGAAACTATACTTCAAAGTTATTTTGCCCACAATTCTTGATACGGTCATCAACATTCATCTGGAATGATCCTGTGGCATAAAATCTTAAACATATTAATATTTAGTAGTGGTGAGAGGGAAGTGAATCCTCTCATGTGGTCAGTTGCCACTATACATCATAGATGTCTCCATGGTGTAAAGCGTCTCGCGATACTGCAAATACCGAGAGCGGCGACCTTTTAGCCCTAGGTGGATGTAACCTACTGTTGTAATATATAATTTATAGGAAACAACCACCCAGCGGGCAAATACCCCGACCTGCATTGAATTATACCTTACAAATCATGAAAGATTGGTAGCCAATGTCATTTGTCAAGTCCCTGTCCAGACATGGACTGGTTTCGAAACTTATTAGTTCTCATCAGTATGCCTTAGGTTACCTCTCACCGCTACTCAATTTACTATAGTTTATATAAAACTAGCCACTGTCATTTGTCTGTTCCATGACCTATGGCATACTGATGAGAACTAATAAGTTCGAAACCGGTCTATATCTGGTCAGGGAGTTGACAAATGATATTGGCTACCAATCTTTCATGATTCAATGCATGTCGGGGTATTTGCCCGCTGAGTAGTTGTTTCCTGCAAATTATATATTACAATACTAATATTTGCTTCATAAGAAGCTAAGCTTGCCTATTCGTCCAGCAATCGTGCTGTCTAGTTTGGTATCGTTTGTTTTGCGTCGAAATCTTCAATTTTTCGCATTTCGGCGTCAAATTCATACTGAGAGAATCCATCTGTAATCCTGCTCAATGTTTTTGTGTTCATAACACTGCCACCTGTCACTTTGATGTGAATGTTATACTTAATTATTCCAAGTCAAGCTTGTCGTATATTTCTGGATTTTGCTGGTAATGTGCTCATTATTTTTATCATTACGGAATCGGCAGTGCCGTTTAATGTTTCTTCAGTTTCATCGACTTTGGCCAGACTTTCTCTTTTAGATATATGCTGAGCAATGCTGCCGCTGGAACTCATTTTATATTGATGAAATTTTTCGTGCACCATTATTTTATTTGTCTCTGATTTTTGTCGATAGGTGAAATCTGGTTTTGTCAGTATTTCTTTCGATGTTTTGCAATTTTCAACGAGTCTGATTTGCTGCAAGTCCATGGCAGTGGTAAGTGTAAACATTAGCATTATCGTCCTTTTGCTTTCAAGCATTAAAATTATCTATTGCAGTTGCAACTGGTTTTGTGACCGTCCTGTCTACTACTTCGAAAATTCCGTTGGCTCTTAATGCACAGGTCATCTGAAACTTCCATTGCTCATAATTTGTTCCATCGAATTTATTAACAAATGCTTCGTCGATTTTATCAATAATTGATACATACCTTATAATTTGTTTTTCTATATATACTTGTCGAGTTTTAAACCACGTCACATACAAAATGGCGTCAATTGCAGTCGAGAACAAAGGTTATAAGTTTGATTTATTCTCTCCTTGCACTAATAAGCGATACTTGTGCCCATAACATGTGAGGGTTAATAAATTGCGCACCACAAATTGATAGTTTACTTAAAGTTTTATTTAAATACGCGAAAAAATGCTTTTAACACCTAGACACATAAACATAAAGTGGCAACCGAAAAACTAACATCAGTAATACTCGAAATCCCTAGTATCTAGTTTTTAGTACTGCGAACAATGCTATATAGAAGTAACTAAAAATAGGAAAAGCTTTTGAATGTTCACACATTCATTGCTTCTTTCAAAATGGGATGTGCAACACAACGAAATCCTTTTTTCACATTCCTGGCTAGCATCTACAGATTAATTTGATCAAGAATTTTTTATTTATTTAACTTTTTTTCATTAATTAGGCTGTTAATTATATCATATAGAAAGAAACTAAGACTAAGGGTTTTTATTGCATAAATCGTTCAATTTGTCTGGTCGATAGCCGCGTGGGTTAAGGCGCGAGGTGGCAATCGCGATTAATCACACGGGTGTCGCACCACCGGGTTCGAATCCTTTCTCCGGCACTGGGACTGTCGGTGGAAATGGTTGTATGTAGGCGTTTTTCAATGTGTAACCCCCTTCCGCACAAGCCTCTGGCTTCTGGAATTGGGGGTTGTCTAATTTCTGTGGTGTTTATTTATTTATAATTGGTCATTTAAGATGAGAAAACCGCGGAGTGCTATTAAATTAGAGGGTGCAAATTCGAGATAGGGGTGAAATTAATTGTCACAATGTTTAAAAACCATCACAGTTTTATACATTTGTGAAAATTAAATAATTATTCATTATTAACAAATTAACTTGAAATACATTGTTTTGTTGAGTAACAATCAATTTTGTTATAAAAAATGAGATTTAAAACAATATCAAGGTAAACGCTATAAAAATCGAAAAAAATGACTTCTCCGTTAATTTTCATCTAAAAAACTTTTTGAGACCATCACTTTAAAGAAAATTTCATCAACTTTTTTTTCTATACCTGTCTCTGCTCAAAAAAAGTCATAGGCAAAAAAGTAAAAAAAAATTGGATTTTTACTTCTATTAATTTTTTTTTTTTGATATTTTTCGCACAAAAAATTGTTTTTATTTTTTTAAAAAAACCATTTCGACGGAAAATTTGATTATCTACAAAAAGTTTTCTGTTAACTATACCTGAATTTTGTTTCGTTTTCGAGTTTAAAAAACAAAGGGTTGCATTTTCACCCCTATCTCCAAGTTGCACCCTCTAATTTTCGGCGGTTTTCTCATCCTAAATAACCAATTGAACGATTTATGCAATAAAGACTCTTGAACGTCTTAGTTCCTTATTTCCTTGTTTTTTATGACATAATCAATAGCCTAAATATACCGTTCAAAAGTTTTGACTGAAATAGGACATTTTACTTTAACGATATCTCCTGTCACACCATCGGGGGAAGTTCCAATAACACTATATTCGTGTAAAATAATAAATCCACAATTTTTAAAGTTGGCTTTAACAGGTTTCTTTACGTGGAATAAAACAGCTTTTTCCAAATTTTTACCTCTTATTCATTGTGAAAGTACTATAGAGCTGCTAGATTTTTTTACAAACAGCCATTTCGTATAACTTGGAAGCTGTTATACGACCATATCCAAGGTCAAACTATAGGAAGGTCAGATATATTTTGTAATATGATCATACATATTTTCTGCCGTATTTTCTTTAGGGTCAGTAATCTGAAAGTCTTCTACTTCTGTGGTTATGGCAAGTCAAGATTGTTTGTATTATCTTTTTCTTGCAGGGGTAAATGATTAGGGGCAAGCTGACTTGTTACAATGTACACTTCTTCATTATTATGTGTCGTGGTAAATCCTCTATTTCAATGGGATACCAGGATTATTGTCAAAATCATGTATTTTATATACAGCCAAATTATTAGGGGAAATTTTATTTGGCACGATGCATGTAAGTTTCATTTGAATCAAGAATTATTTCTTCATGTGTTTTTTCGGCAAAGCATTTATTTCTAAAGCCAAAATTTTGCTGGTTTTGCTAAAGATTTTCTTTATCGGGTATTATTTTAAAGTGGTCATTGTCTGTGTTTTCCAGTAATATTTCATTCGGCACATTTATCTTTAGATTATTAATATTTACTTCATTATTATTTGTTTTAAGAGCCAGTGCTAAAATTTTTGCTGCTCGTCTTTGCATTTAAAACAATAATATTTCTTTATAAAAAATATGTCATAAACCACACATAGTAATTTGCACAATAAGACATACTCAGCAACAAAAATAACTTAAAAAATTCAAATATGTCTTAAACCACATCAAACATCTACCGTTTAAATAGGTCGTACTCAATAACATATTTAAAACGTTGTTTAATTAAAATAAGTAATATTTCTCACACAAATCTACTATTTACAGCAACTACAACATTTCTATAAAATATTCATAATACTTTAAATAAATTAACTTAAAACACGCGAAATCAAAGAAAATCGTTACCGCGCCATGCGTACGGTAGCATTGTCTATAAAGAACTGTGGATTCTGTGGGATAAGTCCTGTTGTGCAAGGAAGGCTCGGGAATATAAGGCAATTCAAAAAATTTGCTTCATTAACTTTTTCCTATAAAAAATTCTGAAACTTCCTGCAATTTATTTTTTGCATCTACAAAATTAGTCTCATTGTCCGAATGTATATTTTGCCATATAACACGATGAAAACCAAAACGTTTTGGAACAGTTTATTGAAGCTGAGTACCGTAATCCGGGATCATTTCGAACACGATTTCGAGGTTTTATGTGTATATCTTTGTAATCTTGACACAACAAAATAATTTAGGATATTTGTACCTCTATTAATCAAATGTTACTTACGTTTTTGAATTTAATTTGAATTAAGTATTTTTTAAATTTTATATATGGTGTTCGAATTCACCCCTATGGATGGGGCACATTAAACCGGCTTTTCTACAGTCACACCAACGTTCGCGCCCCTTCTTTCAACCGCAGCTGATGAGATGCAGTAACTGATCAGGTGCAGGTGGTAGCTCTGATATTACCGGAACCAAAGATTTGCCACGCATTGTCCAACCCCATTCACATGGTGGAAGACTGTTTCCAATCCAGCGCTGTACTTGTAAATAAGCACGATACGAGTGCTGCCGAGTTGCGTCTTTGGTAGGTGGTAGTGATGAGAGCTGAAAATTATCCTTAATTGATTGCTTGGCAACAGTTTGTTTGTACATATAATACCTCAGCTCATCCAAATCAACATCAAGCTCTGATTTATTGTAGAGATTCAATACAAATGCTTCTCCAGCACTTGCAATTTCGTCTGGATTAGCTTGTGGGTTATTGAATATTGATACGACTTTTCACAACTCTGTATTTTTGCTTAAACATTGGAAAGTTTTAACTTTTCCTTTTCTAAAAAACGCAGAAGTTGTATCACAACCAGATATTGCATGTGCGAAAAGTAAGACATCTTTAAAGCCTCCCAAGTTTTGTTGGAGTTCCGCAATGTTGTAGTATTTAGGTGACTGGTTACCACTTCCAGGTTTAAACATATAAAGGTTTGAAGTGTTTTGATTATATCTGACTATCAATATCGTTAAAATATCGGTATCTGTAGCTACAACCGTAACAGAAGTGTTACATAAAGACAACTCTAATGCGGTATCGGAAATGAGTGTGTCTGCATCAGCTTCAGTTTGGTACACGATCATTTGGTTGACTCGTAGCTTTTGTGTCAATATATCTATTAGTTGTGCTTTGTTTTCCGAGTTAGAATGGAATTCATCCAGTCATAACAGGTAGATGTTTAGACTTTTAAAAGTCTACACAAGATTTACTTGAAGCGCGGCGCTTTTGTTGCTCAATCTTTGTACTTGTTCCTCCTCTGTAACCATCAAAAACCGTTACGCATTTTTTCCCATAATTTCGCTCAATATATGACGCATATAAATTGCACACTTCTTCATAAGTTGCAGGACGTGGTGGCCAATTCACAACATGCAAAAGATATCCACCGTCAATGACATAAGATATTTCTGAACAAAGTGTTGATGTGCAGGGGAGGAAAGTTTCTAGTTTTTTGACAAGTATAGACTTGTTTGTCTTACGTATAGAAATATCGGCAAATAAGCAGGACCCCCTGTCTAAAACATTATAGTCCTGGGCTACTAGTTTCAAAAGCCCACTTTAAATCCACAAACACACTGAGAGTGGCTTTCTCGAAAGCCTAATTGACCTACAAATAAAATATTATTCTTTTCAATATGTCCACGCAACTTATCACTCACTATAATTTCCAATATCTTGTCCACAACCGGCAATAAATTAATTGGACGGCATTGTTCAGGTTTCGTAGGGGATGTTACTTTTGGAATTGGTATTATCAATGACTTCTGAATAGGATAGACAGAGCATGTCCTATACATTAACACAGGAGTTGTTTTGTTCCCCTACTATCTCATACATTCTATTATTAAAAAAGGATGGAGATAGTACTGGATTGTAAACAAAACGTGTTGAGAGGGACTGCGTGCGCATATACCCACGTGCATTTAACCAATAGACTGCCGAGTACCAATAGTTATTTTTAAAGCAATATAAACAAATAAATGATACACAAAACAACAAACCAAGAGGATGCTTTGTCTATCCTATTCTAAAGTCATTGGGTATTATTGTACTAATTTTTAACAACGCTGGTACATGTCCTGATTCTAACGATCTATTAACAATATTTAATAAAGGGTAACCAATTACACAAAACAAGTCTTTGAATGATTGAACGCTAAGTTCTTCGTCACCAGTACTTTTATTTTTTAAACTAAAAACGATCTTCTTTAATTGACTTAAGTTTATTGCTTTAAATGAAGAAAATTTATTTCGTTCTCTATCTGCTTCTATTCGTAAATCAAACGGTTTGTTCTCAATACTGTCCGCTATGTCTTTAATACTTTCATAATGAAAGTTGTTAAAATTTTCTTCTGGTGAGTTTGCTGGCTTATCAAAAATAATTTTTTCTGCTTCAAAATTTCCTGTCTTCGCCTTGCTAGTTAATTTTTTAATGGTACGCCACATCCTTTTGCAATCACCAATTATGTGTGGGATTCAATGTACATTCTCACAATCCCAATAAAATACACTTCTCAGATAAGTTTCACTATTTTTTATTAAGATTCTTACAAGATGCTTATACTTTAAGTATTGGATTACAACAACTTGATTAGAAACATGAATTGTATTTATACTGATTCTTATCTAAACTAATGATGCAGTTTCTAAAACCTATTTAACATATAATATATTATGCGTGATTAACAATAATTTCAAAAAAAGGGTGGACTTGATGGTTCGTACGTGCCTAACTCCTCCCCTGTTAAAACGGAAGTTGGGGTCCAATTGTAGTCAATGGAATGTTGACGTCCTCTTTTTCTTTATTAAATGATACGTTAAAATTAGTATCTGAAATCTTCTTCTTCTTGTTTCTTCTGATCCATAATAACAATTGGATTGAAAAGAATATAATTATTTTGGGTAAAATGATCTATAAATAATTAAAGTGTGAAATTTTGGGGAAACAAGATGAGAATTTTTTCTAGATTACTCATGTGTAATTGAGTTGATTGGAGATCCTTTAAAGATGGAATAGTGATATCGGCAAGTGGTATATTTTCCATTGAAATATTGGGTAAAACAAATGTTGATGTAGAATTATAGGGTTCCTCATATGGATATGACTGATTGCTGGTATAGAATTCACAGTGGGGTGTGAGGGAAACTTTCGTGTTTTGTATTATTGTTTTATACGAGAAAGTTTTTGGACGACAATATTTATGACGTACTCTATGGGTGTCAATTGTTCAACATGTGGACTGTGCATATGAAGGTGAGTTATCTTACAGATGTCTTCGACTGGTCGTCGTCTGAGAAGTTCCACAAAATATTCTTTTGCGTTCTGCAGGTGATAGTCTATGAAGAAGGTGTCCTCAATCTGAACTGGTAGTTTATCTATCCATTGAAAGATGTCGTCTTGGTCAATAACCATGAAGGGTTTTGGTGCAAGGATTGTTATATTTTGGATATGAACTGGTATGATTTCAAATAAGGATAGAGTTTTTGGAGGATTTAAGATTGGTACTCCAATTTGAATATAGACTGTATAATCGTCTTGAACAAAATTCATAATAGTGCCTGATAATATGAATATGGGTGAGAGAATTTCAATAAATTTTCTTTTGGATAGAGTAACTCAAGGTTGATTAAAATATAATGCATTTCTCTAGTTGTAAGTAAAAATGGACTAACTGTTTTTAATCTTAAAAAGGTTAATGTTTGTTCTATTTGTTGAAGATAATATAAGTTCTAGTTGATTAATTATTGCTTGTCTATGAAAATTTGTGTCGTGATTGATTTTTAAATATTGCACACTATCTTTTAATTTTTGTTGATTTCTTAATATTTGTTGAAGTAATTCATCTGTTTTATTCGCAAAAGTTGAAAATAGTGATGTTCGTAAATTTACTTCATCTGTTATGATTTTTTCATTTGATTGTAATGTATTCATTTTATTTTCGAGATCAGTAATATCTTCGGTAGCTAATCCAAAAAGTGCTTTATCTATTTTACCAATTGCATTAGTTAACCCTCTTTTTACTCTTTTTACCCTTTTGAGACGTCTTGGAATTAATTTCCAATATTCTTGTGCTATTATTTGAATTAAGTTCTCATTGCTTCTTTTACTTCTTTGATTAAATCTGATTGTTATAATTTGGAAATTAATAGTGACTGATAACTAATAATTTTATTTCCAAAAGAGGTTAGAGTCTCTTTTGAGGCGAGTGAGGTTGAAGTGGATTAATTCTGTCTGCAAGGTTGGTAGATCTCGTGGATCACCGAATATATTGACTAATACTGTTTTAATATCTTCCCAATATTTAATTCAAGTCGAGAGGCGACATTGATTTGGGTTTGTCCGTAAAGTTTACTTTTGAATGCTCTTAACACGAATTTATTTTGAATAACATTAGTACCAGATGCGTACGTGTCGACTAATTCGTCGCAAGCAGCTATAAAATCATTTAGAACGAGGGATAACATCAACAAACATTTTGACCAGGTTAAAATTTGTGATATTTTCAGCAGGAATATTGGCTGTTATGGTTGCCATTTTAAGTATAATTAATCAATGTAGAAATTATAAAAAAATATTCTAATCTTTGTCACTACAACAAATTTTTACTTAAATAAATATTTGATATACAGTCAAAATTTTATTGTGAACTATACAGTTAAAGTTCCCGAAGTTACTTAATTAAATAAATTTTGATATTTAGGCAAAATTTATTGTAAATTCTAATATACAGTTAGAATTTCCGGGTTACTAAACTTTGATATACAGTCAAAAGATTTAGTGGTGAAGAATGTACCAATCTTAAAGTAGGTAAATAGGAAAGGACTGATGTTTCAAATTGGCTATGGGTTTCCAGTCTACAAAGCTGTGTTGAAGTTCTCGTGGATCGTCTAACCAGTCTACAAATCTTCAATGCTACAATTTCTCGTGGATGGCCTCTTGTTGCACCAATGAAGTGTAATATTTTCGATTGACTAAGTCAATTATTTGTGACTAAGCCAGGAATTCGCGAAAGTACCGACTGCGCCAATTATGTGTAGGATTCAATATAGATTCTCACAATCACAATAAAATACACTTCTCAGATAAGTTTCACTATTTTTTATTAAGCTTCTTACAAGATGCTTATACTTTATTAGATTACAACTTAACTTGATTAGAAACATGAATTGTATTTATACTAATTCTTATCTAGATTAATGACAAGTTTTTTATCATGCGGTTTCTAAAACCTATTTAACATATAATATATTATGCGTGATTAACAATAAGTAATTAAAAAAAGGATGGACGTGATGGTTCGTACGTGCCTAACTCACCTCTACATTCATCAATGTTCTTTTCATAATACTTTACCCTTTCTTGTCGTATTACTGTTGTCACCCGATTTCTTTTTGATTTATATTCTTCCCAATGGTAATCTGATCTTCTGATATTTCAAATGAATTGTTATTTTTTATTGTTAATTTTGTATTAGAAATATTTTTAACTTTAACTCAAAGTTAGGTTTGTTCATATTGACTTCAATTGTTTCATAATTACTGGGTTCTATCTCCATATCTTCAGCTATCATTATTTTTTTATTTGTACTATTTTACCGACTGATAATACTGTCTTGCAGAAGAGTAATTTTATGCTTAAGAGCTTGTAATGTAATGTTTCGTCATTATTGTTAGATGTATTATCAGATTCATTGTATCTATTTTTTTTAAACTGATCGTATTGAAAGTCTACTATTAAATATAAATAAACTTGTAGGTATACGTATACCTCACAAAATCATTACACTTAAATATTTAAATTCACAGCAACACAACGCAAGTAAAATCCATTCTTATTGTTTAAGACGTATTTCAACGTCCTTAATAAAATATATTGATAACTTAGTATGTACATTACCCATACTAAATTAATGGAATGGGAGGAGGATTATCTTATACTCTGCGTAGTTTATTTATCATTTCAGTCTAAAACTTACTCTCCATCAGAATTCGCTTTTAAACTGTTATAGAAATAACTGTGGATTTGTTTAATAGCATCAGCATTCAATAAATACATGGGAAGTGAATTTGTCTATCTATAGGGGCTTCAAGGAACGAAACTTAAGGTTGCTTTATTTTCGAGACTCGTGTACTTCTTTGTTTAATAATTACACTCTTATATTCTCTCTCAGTATGACATTTTGTGCAAGAATTGATCTAAGTTTTCTTTTTCTATTTTAAATATTGCCACATCGTTAAATTTAAAAGATTTCTCCGCTGGCATTTTATTGAAGTTGACGGATGTAATTTGTGCCAATTCCTTTAAATCAAAAAAGTCGTCATGACTCATTTCAATAACTTTGAAAGCTGCTCCGGTCTTTTTAGCAGTTTGCACTAATGTCATGTATTGTGTTGAGGTGTAAATGGGGCCTGATTTTAGTGATCGGTTGATGTTCTTTTCTATTACAGTGTGAACGCTGTCCCCTTCATTTTGGGTGTATTCAACAACTAATTATTTATGTGTTATAGCTTTAATATTATAGTTTGCCATTGCGTAGAGTAGGCAGCTAAGAGAATTATCCGATTAAAATATAATTTCTAAATTCTGATGAGCAGAAGCATTACTTTTTTCTTTAAAATACGTAAACAGGCATATTGTTTTTTATGGTAAATTGAAAAATTATAGAGAAGTTTTAGCAGCAACGACTTAAGTTCAAAAGTTATATTTTTTATAAAAAGATGAATTATGTGCAAGATTGTGATTGTCCCTGAATTGTAGTGTGCATTTTTGTATAAGAAATAAAGGCTTCCTCATTTGGTATTTTTAAATAGGCCTGGCTGCCATCTGACTCATTTAATATATCTATAATCATATCTCCAACTAAAATATTTTGACAATTATTATTGGCGTGTTCTTTCAAATAAATTTTTAAATGGTTAATGAACTCTTACTGTCTACTTAAGGTTATCTATATACTCGCTATTATTAAGTTAGCACCATTGTAATTCTTTATCATTAATTTGATTACAGTTGATTCATAGAGCTTTAAAATTTCAGCACTAAGTTATATTTACTATTTATATAAACTACTACCCTACCGTTTTTATTTAATTGTCCGTTACTATAGATTACATCATACCCCTCTAATTTGAATAAATATAAATAATAAATTTTGGAAGTCTCAGTAAATACAACACAGTCTAACTCAATATTTAATCATATAATAGTGCCTGGAAGACTTCAAAGTTTGTCTGAATATTGTAATGGAATATTTTAAAAGTCTCATTTTTATCACGTGGTATATTATTACAGCTACTAATTTCATCTATTAATAATAATAATAATAATATTTATTGAAAATTGGTTGACTTAGTTCATATGTAAAAGTTTTATAACATGGTACATTTTTAGGAGGTATATATATAACACCTAGGCGCATGTGTGTGTCTTTTTTACAACTTATTTTTAAATTTAAATATAATTGACAATATATGAGACAAAATAAAGTGTGTTTTTAATATAAAATTATATACTTACATATATAATAGTTTATTGTACAATAGAAGCAAGTTGAGTTGTGGTGTTTTCGTATTATATGGCATACTGCATATCATTAGGAGTTGCCTAGATATGTTACAAAATCAGGACAGTTCACAAGTATATGTATTTTAATAAGAATAGGTAATAATTTTTTCACGTTATTTTCACATTTGATTTGTGTTGGTAGTTGAAATTGAATTGAATTGAAATTGTGTTTAATTCGTTATTCTTGAAATTCATAATGAAACCATCCATCACAACTTTTTACTCGCTTAAATCTAACTAACAACTGAAATATTTTATTATTTGCTACAGAAGCTTGAAGAGTACTGTTTATATGAAGAATCTTATTTTACTGATTACCTTTGGTTGCTTCCTACTTGCTCTTGTCTTGGGAGTTTTGGAATCTTGGTTTTCTGCGTTCAATATGAATGCACACATTCTCCAGGTCTTGCGGGGTATATGCTTTAATGTTAACATAAAGTTTATTCTTTTTAATATAGCAGGTGTCTTCGTTTCGTCGAGCCAACTGTAGATGCTTCCACAGTGTTTTGTTTTCTCTCCTTTGTTGAAATGTTAGATCATGAGAAATGGAGATGTTTGTTCCTTTTAAGTTTATAGCAGTTTTCTAGAACCGCATTTTTCGAGATATCTCATAAATTCCACTTTGATTGGACTATTTTCCGTTATTTAAGTCCAGTTCTGTTAAATTAATATTCAAAACATGGTTTAACTTCTGATAAATGGATGGATATCACCTATAAGTAAATTAATGTCATTATCTTTCTTTTTTTATATATTAGATGATCAATTAACCCTGTACTAAAAATGAAATGACATGTTGAAGGGGTCTATTGATGGCACATATACGTATTTTATTGTGGTTGTATAGCAGATTCAGTTCAATGATATTCAAATTGTTAATTGTATCGATATTAAAAGTATGATTGATGTTTTCTCGTAGATAGACTGTTACTTCATCATTTTTATTAATAGTACCTCATTATAATAAACATCAAATTCTTTGATGTTATACAGATCTAAATTATATATTTCCACGTCTCCATTAGGATAATACAGTCAGATGTACAATTAATGTTTTCTAAAACTACCAAAAGCTCATCGCAGATATTATTATGAAACATGGAATTTCCTTTGTTATTCTTAATGATATATTTAATTTCTATTCCACTGTCTACAGTAGTATACAGATAATTTGTGATATATGTATCCATATTAATTTGCTTTCACTTAGTTGCATGCCTAACCAGATATAATTAATTTATGACAAAAAGTATAAAATTAAATTTGATTTAATATTAACTAAATATACTCTACATTTAATATACTACTTAAGTTTTTATAATGGTAGCAATAGCTTGCAGAATCGAAACTTAGAATTTCTTACTACACTCAATATTTTTTGCCTTTCTTGTAAATATTGTATTTAGACTTTGGTTTTTGTTGGTTTTGTTAGTATATAGTATGCTTGGTTGCTGCGTTAGTTGACTGTTCTCTTCTATTGGTCGTTGGTCCTTGGAACTTTTATTTCTGAGGTTTTATTCCCGTTGGTTTCTGCTTGATTCGTAGAACTAAGTTTCTTGGATGTGCTGTACCTCCTTCCCTTGTTATTTATTTTTGAGAAAGAATTGAGGCAACATATGCGGACGACTAGCTGGTTTAAGTTGGAGCAGAGAGCCGTGGGTCCAGAGTATTCATAAGAGTGGAGAAACTTACCCTTTTTGATATGTACAGCATAAGCGACAGATTTCTGTTTAGCTCGAAAAAAGGAGACAAAGAAAAATTGATGTTAAATTGGGCACCATCTAAGGTAAAATAAGTAGAATTGTCTCTTTTTCTCGAATAACCAGCCTACTATAGATCAGACTGAAATTACTAGTAAGAGAAATAAAAAGATAGTTTAAAATGAATGTTAAAATATATTACATGAATAATAGACAAATCGGTTTGTAAAGACTAATTGAAATTTAAAAAAATATATATATAACAAATTTATACCAGGACCCTAGATTGATTATTGTTGAGGTGACTGCTTCTGGGACAGCAATCCAGGCCCACAATTGTCTCTTGTTGCGAGAATGGATTCTAAAGGTTTCCTTGGCAATTTACGTCTCTTAATGAAATGGAGTGAAAGTTGTAGGAAAATTAACCAACTAGGTGGTTTATGAAAAGTTAACGGAATTTTATCTGTATGAAAGATAAGCTGTGCAAAAGCTATGCAGGAATGAAGAAGCTATGCAGAAACGTATACAGAAATGTATACATAGATATGTGCATGAACATATAAGTACATAAGTACATATAAATATATAGAAATATATAAGTATTTAAGAATTTAAGTATCTAAATACATAAGTATATATGCTGGTCAGCATATACTAGCATCTAAGCTGATTTCATAAAAACTATAAATTGCCAAAAAAAATGAAAAAGAAAAAATATTTTAAACCATGTGGTACATACAGTATTTTAGCTACTTGTTACAGTTCAATTTAACATTTATACATTATTTAAAAATAATCTCTAAATCATTACTTTATCTCTTACATTTAATGTCAAACGAATTCGTTTTATCCGTCGTCACGCGTAATATTTATTATTTAGTTGTCTATATGAATCGGCATTTCTAAGGAATCTGTTGCAGACATGGCATTATACATTTTGTTGTGTAGCGTGTTGCATATACTTAGGCTCTCTATTTCTGTAATTCTTAAGCTAGGCAACCAATAACTTTTAATTAGTTTATAGGTAGATTCCTATAACCTACTGACGATCGGTAACACAGATTTATTTCTTCACAATAGTTTTTGGCTTAGGTTTTGTCTTCCGGTAGTCTGTCACTTTTCACGTGTAGTTTGCTCGAACGCTTGGCAATTTATTAAGTGGTATTTTTACGTGCTCGTTGCGATTTTTGAAACAAGTAATTTCACCATTTTGGGATATATTCGCAACGTTTTATTTTTCGGTTATCCATTTATGTTTGGACGAGTGCATATTTTTATGGTATTGGAAATCGATTGTCTTCATTGGAAGGATCTATACGTAAAAGCCATTTTTGCCAAATTTACACGAGGCCGAGGACATCCAAGGTCAACAACATTTTTCTAAGAAAACCCTCTGAAACGAGGGTTTTTTTTTTTACCTACGGTTTCGCCTAGGATTTCGTAGTTTTTCTATGTTTTTTTTGTCTCCCCTGAAACAAACAACTTTTTTTTTTCACTGGTCTACACGTACTTATGTTACTTCTCCTTGCTGGACTGGAATTTCTTTTTTGTGGAGGAGCCATCCATTTTCTGGGTTAATTGTTAGGCTGGAAGTTGCCCATTCCTGAAATTTGAGCCGAAGCTGAAACCCTGCTGCCTGCAGTTTGTATCCTTCTTACGCCATACATATATTGATTTTTTTTTTAAATATATTGTATATTTTGCTTAAAAAAATTTCACCACTGTACCTATATATATATATTTTAAATTTTGCTAAACATAACATACTATGAAAATATTCTATTAATTAATTAAAACATCTATGATATTTGTTGGGGGTTTAAGCACTTACGTAAGACGCGTATACCCAGTTAGATACATATTTTTTTTGTGTGTTGAATTTGTCTGTCATACCATACTCTACGTTATTGTATTTTTGAATGTTATAAAGTTAACCTACTTTGTTTATTGTTATTAAAAAAAAATAAAACTGAATTTGAATTTTTCATTATCGTCTCGCTAAGTAATTTATTTAGTAAATTTAAGGTTACATTGTACTTGAGCTGGTATTTGGAGTGAAAAAAAAATTACTTGGCGCCCTGATACATCAAAGTAATTTAGAACCCCGACCATCTCCACTGTTAGTCGGCCGGCAAATACTGTTAGTCAACAGACGACGACCAACTAGTTACGTCAGATTGAAATTTTGAAATTTGACGTAGCAGTTTTGGTGCCCAACGTGGGGCCAAAACTGCGTACGTCAAACGACCAACTAGTTACGTCAGATTGTAATTTTGAAATTTGAAATGAACTTTTTTGTCCTACTTACTGAAAAATAATGCTACCGAATAAACTTCTCTAATTAAATTGAAAGCTATAAAATATAAAAATAGTACAGATATGGCCATCTGTCAACTGTTGAGTTAAGCGCAATAACCTGCCTGATGTAGATTCCCGTACTCACAACTAAAATAGTGGCATATGATCGATAAAAGGAATCTATAATAATAGTTTTTCTTACTTCCATACCACAGTTGATTTGCCTTTGCCTCAGTTTGTAATTTCTATTTTGTACATAACCAACAATATGAACAGCTGTAAATAAATATTAAAAACGTATTGTGATAACTCAGTAAATATATTACATCTTATAGAATATACTATATATAGTAACGAGAAAAGGTAAGGAAAATAACCATATGTATTTACATAGTAAATAAAAATATAAAAATTGAAATATAGATATCTGATGTAAATAAATGTTTTGTAGACAATTGTTTCCTGGAATAATGCTGTATTACAACGAAACAGAGATGCATAATAGTTAATAGAACATGACTGAGTTCCTAAGATATAAAACTAAGTACATAAAACAGCGTGTATTGATTTAGCAGTTATACAAGTAAATTCTGTTAGTTGACAGTTTCACTTACAAAAACTGAATCGAAATATTACATATTACATATTAAATGGACATAGGCCATGTAACAGCGCTTTGGTTTTGTTTAGGTAATAACTCTAGTTCTGTATCTATTTCAAATTCTGCGGCCTCAGGTTCACCGATAGGTTGAGTCTTCATATGTGTAGTTTATCCCGTTTACAATTAGTATGTTATCTTTAATATACGCGATAATCCATGGAGATAAATATCCTTTAGATTGTTGATGTTTTTTTAGTATTTCTAACTTTAATTGATTATTAGTTCAATGATTATATGGCTGTATTTATTTTGTATTTTTCGCTCTACTCAGTAATAGTCTCTGATTTTGGTGAAATACAGGCAATACTAAGTTTTTGTTGATTAGTTTTAGTGCACAGTTTGCATCGTTGATTCAATTTTCATCTTCCCTTATCCTGTAAATTACCAAATTAAATTTCCTTAATTTTCGTTCTGTAGCCCGTAGACGGACTTTTAAAGACCGGTTTTCTTTTTTATTTCTTCGTTCTTCCAATTCTTTCTTTATCTCTGCTTTTATCGTTTTTATCTTTTTTTTCAGTTCCTAAAGCTAAATTTTCAATTATATCTGTTTTTTTAATCATCTTGAAGCAAATCATGTATAGATTCACTTCATTTTCTCCCATTCTTTCTTACTGTTACTGCTACGTTACGTCTATTATTATTCGCAATTTAAAAGATAATATATTACACCAGTTTTATACTTTATAGCTTAATCGCTCTTTATATTTATATGGATCGATTTATCTTGGGATATGAAGAAATGTTTAGACTTTGTCTGTTTTTGTTATGTATTTCCAGTTATTCAGGTAGTGGTTCAAATCTAACATTCAGTTTTGTTACCAATTTCAATGTTATACCCGATTACATCAATTTATTTCACATTTTTTAAACTTTTATCGATATAACTTTTGCACAACTCTTTAACGCTTTGACTGGGTCTTTTCACTTTTTTGTCTGAATGGAAGTGTACAATAAAAAAACTACAAATTTTTTGCCTACTTTGTGTACAAATATTTTCTAAAAAGGAAAGAACGTATTGGGTTCATACTTTTACCAGCTGTCGCCTTCTTAAGGGTGTGTTCACCACTATGTTTATTGATTTAAGAATAGTTGAAAAATTTTTTTTGGATTGCTCTAGAATATATCAAATCTTTCGATGAACTGAAGTTATGCGACAGAATAAAGGTACATATACTGTTATGCGGCAAGCCATACCTCCCGTGCAAATGCTCGTAATTACTTTGAGATAAATGAAAAAATAATAGGTACATAATAATAATATTGTGGAAACATTTTATTGAGAATGATAAATAAAGCTTATATATTAAATACTGTTATAATTTACAGTTGAGAAAAGCGGTTATAATTGCTTTCATTTTTCCAACAGAGAAAATCCCACAGAAGTAACACTTCCAGGTGAGGGTGTCAACGGCGGGGGTTCCAGAAATATGTGATGATAGCGAAAGATTGTTTTCATCGATTTGCTGAAGTAAAGACTGTGAAAGTGAAACGTTGAGATTCGTTTGTGCGAGAAACTTGAACAAGGGGAGTGTTCCATTTATAAGTGAAATTTTTTGAGAGTAGTATTCACTATGAATGTTGTAATGTCCAAAGTTTTAACATACATCTCTCGGCTTACCACTTTGTTGGCTAACCTATGGGTTCTAGCTTCTGTTTTTCAGGATTTCTTATATACATATATATATATATATATATATATATATATATATATATATATATATAGATATATATATATATATAAGTACAGAGACGAATATTAGACGACTGTCTAAGTTAAAACAAAAATTTTTAATTTCCACCAGGGATACAGTCACGGGCTCAAAAAAGAAAACTCTTTTTTAAATTCAAGCTTTCGAAACTTTATTGTTTCTTCCTCAGGAATTCTACAAAAATTTATTATAATCAAAATTATTTAATACATGTGAAAGGTACTTACTAAATTGAGGTTAAAAAATGAAATTGACAAGTCATAAAGACAGAACCAACACAACTATTACAAAATAAATCACACTTGTGGACTACATTTATATTTAATTTAAGTTAAAACCAAAAATCTTTAATCTAAAATAGTTTCAGCCACCTCGAAAACTGAACAAGAAGCAGTCAACTACGTTATTTCTTATTCCTCCGAAAAACATCGGAATGTGAGATTAAAAAACTGTCAAAAACAAATCTGAAGCAGAGAGAGACCTCCTCTCTCTCTGCCTCAGGTCCGTTGCCAACAAAACACCAAGCCCAACCGATCAAAACTTACTAATTTTCAAAAGTATTGTACAGGGTGTTATTTCTGTGACTACCATTGGCATGTAAATGCAACAAATAAGTGTATAATATACTGAGGCCCTCAATGTCATTTCTGGCATTCATAGCTTCCGGTTCATTAAAAATATGACACATTTCTAGAAAAGTTCTTTTTTGAACGTTAACAATCTTTTTGCTAAACTGAAAGACAAAGACGACTTGATGAATTATTCAAATGTGGTATATTGCTCTCTTGTAATGATTGTGAAAAAAAGTATATTGGTCAAACGAGTAGAAAAATTAAAGATAGGATCACATCACACAGAAGCGACGTGAGGGTTAACAAAGAATCTTCAATGTTAGCCAAACACGCTCTATCACTCAACCATAACCTCAACTATAACGAGGTTAAGATTTTGGATTTTGAAAAGAACGTTCAAAAAAGAACTTTTCTAGAAATGTGTCATATTTTTAATGAACCGGAAGCTATGAATGCCAGAAATGACATTGAGGGCCTCAGTATATTATACACTTATTTGTTGCATTTACATGCCAATGGTAGTCACAGAAATAACACCCTGTACAATACTTTTGAAAATTAGTAAGTTTTGATCGGTTGGGTTTGGTGTTTTGTTGGCAACGGACCTGAGGCAGAGAGAGAGGGGGGGTTGACATGACCCCTCTCTCTCTGCTTCAGATTTGTTTTTGACAGTTTTTTAATCTCACATTCCGATGTTTTTCGGAGGAATAAGAAATAACGTAGTTGACTGCTTCTTGTTCAGTTTTCGAGGTGGCTGAAACTATTTTAGATTAAAGATTTTTGGTTTTAACTTAAATTAAATATAAATGTAGTCCACAAGTGTGATTTATTTTGTAATAGTTGTGTTGGTTCTGTCTTTATGACTTGTCAATTTCATTTTTTAACCTCAATTTAGTAAGTACCTTTCACTTGTATTAAATAATTTTGATTATAATAAATTTTTGTAGAATTCCTGAGGAAGAAACAATAAAGTTTCGAAAGCTTGAATTTAAAAAAGAGTTTTCTTTTTTGAGCCCGTGACTGTATCCCTGGTGGAAATTAAAAATATATATATATATTGTTATTATACATGATTTGCAGGAAACAACTATTCAGCGGGCAAATACCCCGACCTGCATTGAATTACACCTTACAAATCATGAGAAATTGGTAGCCAATGTCATTTGTCAACTCCCTGACCAGACATAGACCGGTTTCGAACTTATTAGTTCTCCTCAGTATGCCATAGGTCATGGAGCAGACAAATGACAGTGGCCAACCTGCTAGTCTTATACAGACTAATGTAAATGGTATAGTGGTGAGAGGTAATTGAATCCTCTCATGTGGTCTAATGCTACTATACACCAGACATCATAGACGTCTCCGTGGTGCATAGCGACTTGCCATTTTGCAAGTACCGAGAGCGGTGATCTTCAGCCCTTGGTGGACTTAACCTATATACTGTTATTATACATGATTTGCAGGAAACAACTATTCAGCGGGCAAATGACAGAGACGTCAGAACATTTGTTGGGGATAATATCATAAGGATTTGATCCTACGTTTTTTTAAAAAAGTTGTGAGAAGCTGTAAGTTATACCCCGTTTTACTTGCTTGCAGTTTATTAGATTTAATAAGGAAGAAAAGCTTGATATTGTTTACTGGAGACGTTGAGTCAGATGTACATCTGGAGGAGAGGACAATCTAAGGTTGTATACGCACTTTTTGAAATATTGAACAAAAAAAGAGAACTAGTGAAGTTATTTATTTTAAGTAAAAGTCTCGAGCAAATAATAACAGTGTGGGGTAGTATTAGACGTTCTTTAGGTTAAGTTTTGTTTAAATTTTCATATTAAAATTGTTATTTTGACAATTTGCATTTTCTCTGATATCATAAAATTTTCTTTTCAAGCTAAAGTCATCAAGAAGCATAATTATATTTTTAATTTGTATAAATTGTTTTAAAAACATAAAAATTCGTGAACTGACCCCCGAGAAGAGTATGCACCTCATGTTCAACAAAGGTTATGTTATGTATAATATAATAACACAGAAGGTACATAGCACAACAAGTGGCGCCCAACGTGGGGCGAGTGTAAATCATTAAAATTGTCGCCCAATGAGAATTTATTTCAAATATAATATTGCAATATTTAACCATTAATAGGAGTTAAATTTACAAAACTGTTTATATTGTTATTCAATAGTTCATGAAATTAAGGTCGGGTAAGTTAACCACAATGGCTGAAAATACGACACCAAACACTTCTCAACAATCTGGAGACAATACGATAACACCACAACCACAACAGACGATGACAACAGACATGTTTACGAAATTAATGGAATTCATGAACACAAGATTCGACGCAGCTGACTCAAAATTGGAAGAAGTAAACAAAAAATTAGATGAAAGGTGCAATAAAATGGATGAAAATATAATGGAAGTAAGGGAAGACATGAAAAAATTCGAAACAGCATTGGTAAGAATACAGACGGAAATGGGTGAAGAGATAAACACAAGGATGCAGGCGATACGCGAGGAAATTAGAACAGAGGTACATGGAGAAGTTGAAACATCAATAGAACAAAGCTTGACAAAAGTAAATGGACAATTAACAAGTATAGAGGAACAGATGAGAAGCCATGGTGAAGAAGTACAGGGAAAAATAAATGAACAAAATAAGAAAATTGAGCAGAATTCGAAAAAGATAGGAGAAGTACCGACAACACATATATGTACACAGCAAAATTATATCAATACAGACTTGCATTTCTCAGGGGATGCAAGGATACATCCACAAGTCTTCATAAAACGCTTACGCCAACACATTAACTCACAACACCCCAACGCAGGCATAAAACAGGTCATACAGAACATGCTGCGTAATGATGCTGAGCTTTGGTACCAAATGATAGAGAGCAAATATGAAACGTTTGAGCAATTTGAACAATTATTTATTAAACAATATTGGGGAGAGTATAACCAACAGAAGGTTAGATTGAACCTCTTCAATGGTAGGTACGATGAGCTGTATGGAATGTCCAGAGAAAGGTATGCTATGCGAAAAATTTGTAACGTTAGGTACCTAGAACCTAAGTTCACTGAGGCCGAAATGGTAAAATACTTGGCTAGACACTTTGCGGACAACATACATGATGTTGTCATCACGCAACGTATCACTACGCTGGATTCCTTTGTGGAATATTTAAAGGAGATCGATGACTATAAATTTGGGTGGAGGAAACCGTCTTCCCGAGACAGCGGACAACAACAGAATGAGACAAGACAACAGGGTAACAACCAACGCGACAATAGGCAACGGTATGACAGGCGGGACAACTATAACAATAATTATAGCAATGCAAACAAACAAAACAATGGACAGAACAGAACTTATAACAATCAAAATACGTACAAGCAACAAATTACACAGAGCACACAGGACCAAGACAAAAAACAGGTACTCTGGGACGACAGACGTACACAAAACAGTCAACTAGGAAACAGGGACACACGCACGTACGCACAGGTTACAAATACAAACATACAACAAAACTCTCACAACAACCAGGAAGAAATGCACAAGATACAGACAGATGCACAACTGCATACGAGGACTGGCGATCAGGATTTTTAATTAAAAATATTTTAAACACCACGTACGAACATATGCGGGAATTTATTAACAAGGAAAATGATAACGAATTTATTGAACAACAAAAATTATGCCAATTACCAATCATAAAAATAAAATTAAAAGGAGTAAATCTTAATGCATTAGTAGACACGGGAGCAGAAATAAGCTTATTAAATGAAGCCATTGTAAATAAATTGAAAAATAACTTTGAACAAAAAACAGTTAGGATCTCTAAAATTAAATTGATAAGTGCAAACGGAAAAAAATTCGCAGAATGCAACAGGGTTTTGCATACTAATTTTACAGCAGAAAATAATAGATTTGAAGGTGTATTTGTAATTGTACCAAATATGAGGTGGAATGTTATATTAGTGGAGGACATATTGTCTAGTTTAATAGCCAAAGTTGATTTGGAAAATAAAACTTTAAGTTTAAAGGGTTATATTATACCTATAATTAAAATGTGTGATTTAAAAAATGAATTTAACGGTAAACAAACCGATGAGCATATAGTGGAAACGACTACATATGTTATAAATAATTATTTTGCGCCACAAGTTGAAGAAATAAAATGCCCTCCCAAGTATTGTCAAACTGTCCAACAATTGGTACAAAAATATAATGCACTTGTTAACTTTGAACCTATGAATTACAGACCGTTGATGGTGAGTTTACCCGAGGAAAGTTTCATGCGGAACTACTCTATCCATATGATCCAGGCTAATCAAAATATTCAATATCAATGTGGACATCGCCATATGTTCACAACTAATAAAGAATTCTACATTTATTATAAAATTATATTAGCTGGGGGGAATGCGATATCCACATTTACCCCACTCTTATTACTGGTTAAGTATTCAAAGATAAAGCAAATTTTACATATTGAATTTTTAATAGATTTCATTCATAAAATTTTAATCAAAAGTGAACGGTTCACACGTTTTTATGTTACGATTATTTGGGTTCGAAATCAAAATTCTATAAATTATAAATTTAAATAGAAGACAAAATGCAAATTGTGTAAAGTGGTGTAATGAAATAAATGTGTTAATTGCTTCTAAGGATTTTAGAATAAAACCATCTTTATCAGTTTATATAAATCTTAACAAATCTTAGTAATTTTTGTATTTCAAAGTTTCAATGTAGATAAGCAGGATATTGATAAAAAACAAAAAATGGTTGTTATAGAAAAAAAGAAAAGATGGCGGTTGAATGAATGAATTTTGAGAAAATATTATTGAAAAGACAGTAAAACATAGAGGTATATGAAGGATATTAAAGTAAAAAGCAATTCAGAAGATTCTAAAGAAAACTGTAAGGAATTGAGCGGATTTCATATATAATTTGGAGTAAACCAAGTGAATAATTTTATGGTGACAGAGACGTCAGAACATTTGTTGGGGATAATATCATAAGGATTTGATCCTACATTTTTTTTAAAAAAGTTGTGAGAAGCTGTAAGTTATACCCCGTTTTACTTGCTTGCAGTTTATTAGATTTAATAAGGAAGAAAAGCTAGATATTGTTTACTGGAGACGTTGAGTCAGATGTACATCTGGAGGAGAGGACAATCTAAGGTTGTATACGCACTTTTTGAAATATTGAACAAAAAAAGAGAACTAGTGAAGTTATTTATTTTAAGTAAAAGTCTCGAGCAAATAATAACAGTGTGGGGTAGTATTAGACGTTCTTTAGGTTAAGTTTTGTTTAAATTTTCATATTAAAATTGTTATTTTGACAATTTGCATTTTCTCTGATATCATAAAATTTTCTTTTCAAGCTAAAGTCATCAAGAAGCATAATTATATTTTTAATTTGTATAAATTGTTTTAAAAACATAAAAATTCGTGAACTGACCCCCCAGAAGAGTATGCACCTCATGTTCAACAAAGGTTATGTTATGTATAATATAATAACACAGAAGGTACATAGCACAACAATATATATATATATATATATATATATATATATATATATATTGGCTACCAATTTTTTATGATTTGTAAGGTGTAATTCAATGCAGGTCGGGGTATTTGCCCGCTGAGTAGTTGTTTCCTGCAAATCATGTATAATAACAGTATATAGGTTAAGTCCACCAAGGGCTGAAGGTCGCTGCTCTCGGTACTTGCAAAATAGCAAGTCGCTATGCACCATGGAGACATCTATGATGTCTGGTGTATAGTAGCATTAGACCACATGAGAGGATTCACTTACCTCTCACCACTACACCATTTACATTAGTCTGTATAAGACTAGCAGGTTGGCCACTGTCATTTGTCTGCTCCATGACCTATGGCATACTGAGGAGAACTAATAAGATCGAAACCGGTCTATGTCTGGTCAGGGAGTTGACGAATGACATTGGCTACCAATTTTTCATGATTTGTAAGGTGTAATTCAATGCAGGTCGGGGTATTTGCCCGCTGAGTAGTTGTTTCCTGCAAATCATGTATAATAACAGTATATAGGTTAAGTCCACCAAGGGCTGAAGGTCGCTGCTCTCGGTACTTGCAAAATGGCAAGTCGCTATGCACCATGGAGACATCTATGATGTCTGGTGTATAGTAGCATTAGACCACATGAGAGGATTCACTTACCTCTCACCACTACACCATTTACATTAGTCTGTATAAGACTAGCAGGTTGGCCACTGTCATTTGTCTGCTCCATGACCTATGGCATACTGAGGAGAACTAAAAAGTTCGAAACCGGTCTATGTCTGGTCAGGGAGTTGACGAATGACATTGGCTACCAATTTTTCATGATTTGTAAGGTGTAATTCAATGCAGGTCGGGGTATTTGCCCGCTGAGTAGTTGTTTCCTGCAAATCATGTATAATAACAGTATATAGGTTAAGTCCACCAAGGGCTGAAGGTCGCTGCTCTCGGTACTTGCAAAATAGCAAGTCGCTATGCACCATGGAGACATCTATGATGTCTGGTGTATAGTAGCATTAGACCACATGAGAGGATTCACTTACCTCTCACCACTACACCATTTACATTAGTCTGTATAAGACTAGCAGGTTGGCCACTGTCATTTGTCTGCTCCATGACCTATGGCATACTGAGGAGAACTAATAAGTTCGAAACCGGTCTATGTCTGGTCAGGGAGTTGACGAATGACATTGGCTACCAATTTTTCATGATTTGTAAGGTGTAATTCAATGCAGGTCGGGGTATTTGCCCGCTGAGTAGTTGTTTCCTGCAAATCATGTATAATAACAGTATATAGGTTAAGTCCACCAAGGGCTGAAGGTCGCTGCTCTCGGTACTTGCAAAATGGCAAGTCGCTATGCACCATGGAGACATCTATGATGTCTGGTGTATAGTAGCATTAGACCATATGAGAGGATTCACTTACCTCTCACCACTACACCATTTACATTAGTCTGTATAAGACTAGCAGGTTGGCCACTGTCATTTGTCTGCTCCATGACCTATGGCATACTGAGGAGAACTAATAAGATCGAAACCGGTCTATGTCTGGTCAGGGAGTTGACGAATGACATTGGCTACCAATTTTTCATGATTTGTAAGGTGTAATTCAATGCAGGTCGGGGTATTTGCCCGCTGAGTAGTTGTTTCCTGCAAATCATGTATAATAACAATATATATATATATATATATATATATATATATATATATATATATATTAATTCTGTCACACCTGTAGCAATACAAATAATCTGACAATTATTATAGGATTTGCCAAATGCACATTTCAGCAGAAACTTGTCAGTTGTCCACGGCATTTCAGTGCACACTGACAGGCTTCCATCTGTGTGTGCCCAACTTCTGGGTCTTTTTGTTCAATTGTTATTTCATTCAATAGAGCATTAGATACAGTAACATTTCTATTTTGATAAGCGAGCAAATATTATTATTATTAAGACTACCCTCTGTCTCATTCCAGGTGTAGTAAAAACCGTCCTTATTACTTATGTTGTAAAAACAGAGATTGTGTACAAACAATTTTGTTTTGTAGTACAAGCTAGAAATTTTTGATGTTGGAGCCAGAAATACTGTTTGTAAATCTAAAGTAAATACCAGCCTTTCCGTTTATTTGTCCTTCTCCTTCTCTTTTCGTGTATCTTCTTTCTTATTTACGTAATCATGTTCAGATATATGTCCTACTTTGTATTCAGAACACGTTTCGCATTGATCTTTCTTTGGGTGGAATAAACCATTATTATGCGTGTCTAATGCCTGATTAAATGTTGTAATTGAAAGCGGTGACATATTTCTTGATTTACACCAATTATTCATATAAAATCTGTAGCCTATTTTTTGACTGCCACTCTGGCAGGTGATACTTCTTTTTTATTGAAGCCCTGCAGTAGTGGGATTCCATTGTAGTAATATACATTATAAAATTGGTCAATTCTTTATTTTCTTTTTCAAAGGGTTTCACTTTATCTTCCTTTTAGTTTTCTTAGTAAATTCTTTATCTGGACCTAAATTACGCTTTAGCTGACAGCACAGACATTCTACCTATAGATAAGATGTTCAAAAATATAACACGGCAGACTCGTATGTTGTTATCATTGAACCTTAATTAATTGATACAAAATTGAGTGAGACCTCGAAACTTCCGATTCTTTTTGATGTCTTGATCTGTTTATAGGAATTATTGACACGGTACTGTCAATTAATGTTTTTTCTCTCCCCATGATAAACTCCAAAAACAATGTTTCTTTATTAATTTTAAACTTTTTCCTTCGAGTATTAGTTTTTTTGGGTAATCTAACGACACGTCAGAATCGGAATATTCTGAGTATGCGACTAATCTCATGTCCACGTCACTATCGTCACTGATAGGATTAGCTGTTTCGATTTGTGAATTCTTCAAAGACTCAGTCATACTATTTTGCACGCTAATCACAGAAGTTTACATCTTTCTCATGGACACTCGTGTCATTTTTAGTACATGAGTTGTCTGTACTAGAATCGCAATAATTTTCCACGGTGTTGTTTAATACCAGATTCGGCAAGTTAGTAATTTCTATAACATTTTCCGTAACAGAAAAATTATTACAGTCCAAATCTTCAAACGTCAATTTATTTTCAGAATTAGTTTCCTGTTCTATGTTTACACAGTTTTCATTTTTCTCAAAATTTGCAGTGGCTAACTCCAGTATTTTTTGCACGAGACATCTAAATTCAAATGAATTATTTATTAAATGTACAAAATCATCTTATTATTTCATGGAAATTAGTAATTTTAAGATGTAACATGTCTGTTAAAAAAATTTTGCCAAATGGGACAAAATTTTAAACTAAAATCCATAATTACTACAACACCCTGTACTTATATCATTCAAAAATTTATACTGCGAAATTTATTTGTAATTCGTTCTAACAATTTGTAATAATTATAATAATTAGTAATAATTATAATGAAGCATGTTATTTTCTGAAATATTGTTGACTTTCAGAAAATAAGCTAGCTCAGTCGGTAGAGCATGAGACTCTCAATCTCAGGATCGTGGGTTCGAGCCCCACGTTACGTACTAGCTTCGGAGGGGAATGTGGGAACTTACCGTGACAACTTTATAGTGGATTCCTCATCAGCAAATACAGTTTAATGTGTAAAACTTGGTAAGACAAAAAATAAAAATGTGTAAATTATTTAGTAGCATTCAACATCAATATATTTTTCTCACAAAGTAAGAGGGTTGAGAATAAAAGTATTAGGTCTAATTTAAGGGCAACATCTGTAGCAAAGTCTGTGTATTGAATCTTGAACCCCTTAATTTGTCAAACTCCTACAGATTAGTTGTGGAAGGATACTTTAATAATTGCTTTCAGGTTACGAGAAGTTTTCATTACGATGTAAATTTCTAAAAGGACAAAATTTATACAGTTAACATTGTAATTATAGAATGCCAACACTTGGCAAATCAATCCTTAACATTCAGAACAGGATATATAGTTGGTCAAAAAAAAAACAAGAAATTAATTAAAATTTAAATACTTAAAGAGTGGCTTACAATTGAACAATTAATATTTACAGTTACATAGATAAATAAATGGGATCAATAAAACTTTTCTTTATTTCAAATATTTCTTTAGTAAATTCTCACCAAATTTTTCAGTTTTTTCACGGTGGCTAACGAGTCTCGCTTCGCTGGTTGGCGAGGCGGTAGCAGACAGTGGGAACGGGGACCTATCGTATGAAATAGTTCTCGGTAATTTCGTAGAACAAAAGCAAACTAAAGTTGAATCAGTAAAATTGTCGCAAAGAATGAAACTTCTAGAGTTGAATTCGATTTGAAGTTTGAATAATCTTCCATAATTAAATAAATTAATATTCGGGTTTCCATAAGTTCAGAAATAATATAAAATTATTTCGGAAATGAATTTATTCAGAAATAAATTTAGCTCGCTTGAATTTTAACCAGCATGAGAATTCATTTGAAAATTAACTTGAAGCTTGAAAGTTATGTTAGCTTGTAAATTTACTTGAAGCTTGGAAATTGACTTAGATGCCAGAATTATAACCAACAAAATGTCGAGCAGTACAGTCGCAAGTCTTCGGAGCTCTTCCATAATCTGTTATAAATGTTGTAAAAACAAACCTTTCATCCATTATGTGTGTGTTAAGTGTACGAGTGTTTATCACAAAAGCTGTTTACATAGATTTAAAAACCAGATTAGTTTTGTCAGTGAAAACAGAATTGTTTGTTGTAAATCGGAAAACGAATGGTCAGTAAACAGCGATTCTGATGAGGAAAAAATTATTCTCGAAAAAACCATATCCGAACTTACCGAGGACGGAGATGCGAAGGATAATTACATTTCCAAACTAAAACGTGATACAGATCTGTTTATGAAAGAAGCGTTAAAAACAGAAGAAGAATTGTACGAACAACTAAGAGAGCAAGAAAAACTTATCAAAGACCTAAAAGAACAACTGAGTAGGCTACAGAAAAACAAATATACAAAAAAGACAGAATCGACAAAAACTGTAAATACCCAAACCACCTTTCTTAAAAACCATAAAAATATAACCGCAAAAACGAAGTCACTGGATAATGCAATGCAAGACCGAACTACGCAAACGGAAACAACAAATGTGCAGTGTGATGGCACACAAATAGAGTACCTAATAAATACAGCCGCTGATAGTGGAGATACAGTATATCAGAATATGGGAAGGAAGTCAGAGAACATAAATCACACAACGAACAAATCAACACAGGTAAATAAAATTTTGCTACTCACTGATGAACTTGGCCAGGGCTTGAATATTAGATTACGCAGAAACCTGCCTAAATATCACGTTACATCATTTATAAAGCCAGATGCGCCCTTATCAGTAGTTATTGAAAGTATGAACAAATTAGCTGCAGAATTTACAAAAAATGATACGATCATTATAATTGCGGGTAAAAATGACTTCATGAAAAACAAATTTCCATCTTTCAAATTTATATGCGAAAATCTAAAGAAGTGCAGTCATACCAACATCATCTTCTCATCTGTACCTTTTTCAAGAAATAAAAATCAAAATAACCGGATTTATAAATATAACATTAAACTATATGACTTTATCACAAAATTAAATCGTGTAACTGAAGGTAATGTAAAATTTTACGAAATAAATGACCATGGTTATAATATAAATAATCGCAAAATGTCCAAGGACTTGACAAGTTTGGTTGTTGGAAATAACTTTATATATAAAACTCTAGTGTTCATAGCACCAAACGCTTGTGACCAGAGTGATTGTACCCAGAGTGTACTTATGCCAATGGGAACTACTAGCAATGTACTGTATGATACGTTAAATCCCTTAAAAAATGATAGGACGAGCGCATGTCTAAATTCAAGTAACAAAATAGTTAGTGATATACTAGAAACCAATAGGTTGAGTATTCAGGACTGTGTACTAGTAAACGAGCCTCAAATGAACACACAAACATTGCCGCATATTAATAATGATAAATCCACTAAATGTGACGCTGATTTTTTATATCCCAGATTGTCGCAGATATCCCTGTTGACATAACAGACGACCTCGGAGAAATTACCGTACATAAATATAATACTGATAATCTAGTAAACGAAAATATGAGTGAAGTAAGATATAAATTAAATAAAGTATTTCATATAAATGTTCAATGTTTATCTACAAAATTACCTATGTTAGAGATTACCCTGTTAGAATTGAATAAACCAGATATACTATGTATTTGTGAACACTGGTTGAACCCAATACAGTCATCGGTGACTGTTATTAAAAATTACACTAACATAAGTACCTTTTGTAGGACAACAAATGTACATGGCGGGGTAGCCATATTCTGTAGATCTGATTTAGCTGATAGCTGTAGAGTTTTATGTACAAAAAAATATTGCATAGAAATGGACATTGAAATCGTAGCAGTATCTTTTAATAGCAACACCTGTATTTCTAATATATATAGGTCGCCACAAGGAAACTTTAATAATTTTTTATTACACCTGTCTATGTTCTTAGCCGATTTTTGTAACAAATTTAAGTGTATAATATTAACGGGAGACTTTAATGTTGACAAATTATCTAATAATCGCAATAATAAATCGTTATCGGACATAATTGACTCTTTCTCGTTAGTATCCTTAGTAAATGAACCAACAAGAATAGACTTTCGAGAAGGCTTCAATTCACGTACAGCCCTGGATTATGTTATTACCAACTTAACAGAAAATTATAAACTGACAATAGTTGATCCACACATATCTGATCATAAAGCCCAGTTATTTAGTTATAGTTTAAAGGATAACGACTGTACTAATCCTCATTTAATTAGTAATAGGACATGTAGAATTTTTTCTGAGCAGAACATGTTCTATTTTGCTCGTTTATTTTATAATAACTTCAATTTATTTACTAAGGATTATAATAATATTAATGATTATTATAGTGAATATTTGACGCACATTCAATGGTGTCTAGATGTAAGTTGTCAAAAGAAAGTAATGTCAGTCAAAAATAACAACCCCCAAACTGATGTAAGAATCAAACAAGAACTGGGTAACTTAAGGTACCTTTATTATATTGCCAAAAACTCTGGTTGTCCCGTCTTGATGAGATCTTTCAGAAATCATAAGAAAAATATTAATAATAAAATAGCTAATATAAGAACTGAAATTAATACAAATAAAATTAAAAATTCTCAGAACAAAAATAAAACCTTATGGCAAATCGTTAATAGCAGATTGGGTCGAGAAAAACAAAATAAGAAAATCGCTATAAAAGTTGATGATGTAGTTGTAAATGATGAAAAAAATATATGTGAAATATTTGCTAAATATTTCTCTACTTGTGTCAAGGATAAAATGGACATGCATTTTGGAAATAAAATATCTAATAGCTGCACAACCACTGGACCGATTAATACAACTATTTTATTTGAACCAGTCACAGGAGATGAAATAATTACTATTATTGAAGATATGAAGAATAAAAACTCAACAGGGGTTGACGAGATTCCTATAAAGCTTTTAAAATTTTGCAAAAGCGTTCTTGCAGACTCCCTTGCATATCTTACCAATATCTCAATAAATCTTGGGCAATTTCCAGACATACTGAAACTAGGTAAAATAATCCCATTGTATAAAAAGGGAGATCCGCAATTGGTTCAAAATCATAGGCCTATAACGTTACTGAGTTATTTATCTAAAATCCCCGAAAAAGCTATTGCTAATAGAATATATTTATACTTAGAATCCTTTAACTTATTTACAAAAAGCCAATTTGGTTATAGAGCTAACAAATCTACAGACATAGCCACTATAGAATTTGTCCAAAAAATTTATGACTACATGGATAAAGGCAAAAAGGTAGCTAGCCTCTTTTTTGATTTGACTGCTGCCTTTGACTCAGTCAATCCGAGGTTTTTAAAAAGTAAGTTTGTAACGTTTCAATTTTGTTTAATTTAGTTAATTTTAATATAACCCCTTGTATATGCCGCTCCTTGGATTTATATGTTAATTTTATAGAGTTAGAGCGCCTAAAAGTATGCAACCAGCGGTGCGCTACGGAATCGTATATTTGGAAAATCAGGAAATAATCACCTTAAAATTTCGTATTGGTCATTTTAAATCCTTTCAATTTTATACATCAAGCTTGTCTTAATATAGGGAATATCCGTAAAAATAAGCATCATATTATATATAATTAATAGGTATTGCCATTATATTTCTGCCATTATCATGTATAGTTTTTCGTATTTTATCGCGAAGTTTTTGTGAGCGAAGGATAAAAACAGGCGTTCGAGTCAGTTACCACGTATTTCTGGTGTGTTAATGAGTGCAATCCACATTTTTCTATATGTTTAACACTTTGAGGTGTTCATTTTGGATATAATTAGAAAGATTGTGTTTATATTGTGGCCGTGTGCTTATGTAAGTTTTTGGACGGCGCACAATATCGGCTGTATTGCTGGATTTGAGGGCATTTGTTATCCCTAATTAACACGTGGTAATCAACCAAGCTCTTGCCTATAGCTTTGGTTACTTCAAGCCACCCTCCATCTACGGCTTTTCTTCTTTTCCCTGGCTTCTTTCACTTTTTGGTGCAGTAATTTTGGTTTTTAATTTGGGATATTTCTGATATCAAGCTACCGTTAGAAGACCTATTGAAGTTCCTGCGTTCCAGTTCGTTATTTTGGAATTTCCGAAATAGACGCAGTATACCGGCTGTCCTGGACGATCGACCATTGGAGCCGCCATTTGCAGTAATCTCGTGCGAGGACGACATTAAGCAGATAAGCTGTATTTCTTTGAATTTTCTGTATTTTCTATATACTATTTTAATATTTTGCATTTGTTCATATTCATTTGTGTACCAAATAATCTATTACATATTAGTAGTGCATTTTTGTCTGCTACTAATTGAATGGCCGTATTTTAGGCCCTTGCGCTAAATTTCAGTGATTAATTCATTTGTCTTGACAAAATCTTGACCTGTATTAATATATTTGTTTAATTTTTTTGGTATTTACTATCATTTTGCAGATATAATTATTACGTCATTTTTTTTTTAAATAAATTATATTGTGCGCCAACCGTGATCACGTGCGGACATTTAATCATTGGTTTACCACTATATATTTTTTTATATATCTATATATATTTCAACCTAAACATTCACGAGCGGGCATTCATTATTATTAGCTTACAACTTCTTATGTTTTTTTTATATATATTTCAGAATGGTAGAAAATTAAAGTAGATTTTATATACTTTGGGAATCATTTATTTTTGTAGAATATGCGTTCAAAATATATTCAGTAGAGAAAATTAAGGCAATTGACACCTGATATCGATTTCGTGGTCCAATTATATATATTTCTATTTGGGGTGCTTGAAGTTTTGTAACCGAACTTTAAGCCACTACTTGGAAACGTAGGGCAATTTAGGTTACTGGCGCCCTGAGCTGCTCAGTTGTATATTGAGTAGTTCTAAATAACCGCACGGCCAGCTCCGGCTGTAAGCTAGCCAACGTTTCTCTCAAGAACTTGGACACACCACCATCGAGAGTTAGGTTAGGACCTAATATCTCTCTATAAAATTTTAGTAAGGTGACAAGTTATTGGCATTAGGCATATCTGGCAATATTTTAAATTGGGTAATGTCATATCTCGAAAACAGGAAAATTATAGTCTCAATGAACTCGGAGACATCTAATGTATATGACATGCTAATCGGTGTTGCCCAAGGTTCGATTATTGGTCCACTTCTGTTCCTTATTTTTGTCAATGATTTATCTGACTATATAACAGATGGGGATGTCTTTATGTATGCAGACGACACATCTGTTATAATTCACAGTGATACCATTAGTGAACTGGAAGAAAAAACGAGGAAAGTAATGGGACAGTTTGAAGTGTGGTGTAACAGAAACTCGTTAATAATTAACACGAAAAAAACTGTTTTCCTGTATTATACAAATATAACAACCACTAAAGTTATTCCCAAAATAGAACATGTTCAGACAAGTAAAGAAGCAACATTCTTAGGCTCTGTCATTGATGCAACTTTAAGTTTTACTCCCCAAGTAGATAGTATATGTTCTAGATTAGCAAAAACGACATTTGCCATTTTAAATTTAAAAAAGGAACTAGATGTTAGTGGACTGTTGACATGCTATTATTCTTTAGCATACTCAGTTATCAGCTATAACATCAGCATATGGGGACAATCAGTGGAGGCAAACAGAGTTTTTATAATGCAAAAAAGAATCATTCGCATATTATACAACTTAAGCTATAGAGAGTCTTGTAGAGATATTTTCAAAACAAAAAAGCTAATGACGGTAACATGTATTTACATATTTAAAATCTCGTGTTTCATATATAAAAATATTGATAAATTAAATGCGAATAACAGCATTCATAATTACCCTACTAGGAGAGCGCAAGATTTACATATTAAAAGTTGTAATTTAAGTAAGTTCAAAAAATCTCCATATTACGCCGGCAGTTATATATTTAATAAACTCCCTTCACAAATAAAATTAGCTGATTCTTTCAGACTCTTTAGAAATGAACTTAAAATATTTTTGACTGAGCATTGCTTTTATAATATGACAGAGTTTCTTAATCCATAAAGAAACAATCACTGTTAGTAATACTATCCTATGTATTTCTGAATTTGCGTGTTATAAATATTTTGTTGGTTATATTATTAGTATGTTATCTTTAAGCACTTATCTATATTATGTTTGTTATATACATTTCTTATTTGTCGTGTTTACTTATTTTTGTGTCGTTTTATACACTCTTTTATATCAGTTTACTGTTTATTTTTTATATATGATGTGACAAAACCGATATTGTTCTTGTAACAATGATTTATGGTTAATAAAATTTATTCTATTCTATTCTATTCTATTCTATAACGTTACGGAAGAAAGAGAAAAACATATTATTTCACTTACACGAATTCGAATAGAAAGCATAAAGTTTATTTTAAAAAAATATATATTATCAGTATATTAATATTAAATAAAATTAACTAATTGCTGGTTGATGGCTGAAATACAACACGATCCTTGAGGTAGACAAATAAAAGGACATTTCTAATAAGAAATAAAACTTTGCTTTCTAATAGAATTCTGTGCGCAAATAATAATGATTAAGTTAACTACTGTCTGTAAAGAAAGTAATTTTAAGAAAACTTTATTTTTTGAAAGGACCCCGCAGGAAATCTTATGAAAAATGGCTTTCTGTCAAATTATTTGAAACCACCTGATTTTAGTAGTCCATGGACAGTAGATTGAAAGTGTCAATGGGCACTACGCCCTAAAAACTCAGGGTTCAAAGATATACGCAGCTGAAGTTGCACTACTCTGTGTTTCATAGCCTGCATGTATGATACGACATTTATTCTTTGTCTACTGTAACGTACAACGTACGTTTAATTAAAAGTAAGGTGGTAAACTTTAGATATAATAACACACTTCGGTTTACTCATTATTTATATATTAACACCACACATTACATATATACGTTTTGACATTTCGTTACAACTTCTCAACTGTGTTGATGCCCTTATGCGCAGGTGCGCTAATTAGCAGGTGGGGAACGAGGTGCACGTGTTAGATGTCAACAAATATTCAAATACATTACATCTACAAAAATAGCTTGCCCAGGTTGCATAAAAGATTAAGGGAAGACTTTTCAGATCGTCTCAAGGTTGAATCTGGTAACTCAAGGTCAATTAAACTATTATCTATCATATATAATACCGATCTACTGAGCTTCACGCTCGCAAGTTATTTCGTTCTAGGAAGGTTTCAAAGAAGATCAGGAATATATTTTTATTATCAATTATATATAACGATTCTCTTTTTCGTTCAAACAATCGGCATCACCTTATATCACCATATAACGTATATGCATATGCCATTATATTACTATATACATTATTGTATGCATGATTTGCCTTTCTACTCTCTCCTGATTGGTGGGCGAAACTTGAATGGGCACGTTGTCCACCATCCGAGAGTGTACAGGTTGATAGAGGTCTATGTTAAATATCATATTGATTTCGCCTTATCGAACCGACTTTCTCCGACTTGTTCTTTTTCAACGTTATTCATTACTATCCTTCACAATCTAACTGGCAATAGCAAAATCATATCTAAAGTAAAAAAATATTCTTCTTTTTTCATTTTTAAGTTCACAAAATATATGTTTTCTCTAACCAGATTCAACCGTGAGACGACCTTGGCCTTTGACCTCGAGGGAGGCTAGAATCTTCCCTTAATCTTTTATGCAACCTGGGCAAGCCATTTTCGTAGACATAAAGCATAAATGTATCATACAGGCAGGCTATGAAACACAACGTAGCGCAACTTCAGCGGCGTATATCTTTGAACCCTGAGTTTTTATGGCGTAGTACCCATTGACACTTTTGATGTACTGTCCATAGACTACTAAAATCAGGTGGTTTCAAATAGTTTGACAGAATGCCATTTTCTATAAGGTTTCCTGCGGGATCCTTTACAAGTGAACAATATTTCATAATTATTACAAATTGTTAGAGCAACGAATTACAAATAAATTTCGCAGTGTACATTTTTGAATGATATACAAGGTGGTAGTTATTATGGATTTTATTATTATTATTATTATTATTATTAAACATAAATAAGAGCAGAGGAAAATCCTATTATGCTCACATCTAACAAAATTTAGTTCACAGTACCATATTATCAAGTCTAGCTTCAAAACTGTTCAAAGACGGTGCACAAACTATTTCATATGGCAAAGAGTTCCACTTATAAAACACTCTCAACGTTAAGAAATTTTGACGGACCACTGATCGAAATGGATCTCGCGAAAGCTTCAAAGGATGACCACGAAGACGCTCATCACTGTTCAATTTATAAAGATGTCGAATTGATGATGTGTTGCTATGAAGTGTCTTGTATGTAATAATTAAATCCCCTCTGATTCGTCGAGTGCTGAGTAGAGGCAAATTAAATAGAAGTAGGCGTTCTTCATATGGCGGGCGATTCTGACCAAATGCCAACCGTGTATATCTACGCTGTACATTTTCCAGAAGATTTGCATCACGAACTAAAGATGGGAACCATACACTGTTGGCAAATTCAAGTATAGGGCGGACGTATAGTTTAAATAGTTTAGATAAGGTGTTATAATCAGCATTCTCAAAAACTTTCAGTATCAAATACACCCTACTGTTGGCTTTCTCGACCTGACGTGCAATATGGTCAGACCATGTCATGTTTTCCGTAATCAAAACACCAAGATCATCATGTGAATTTACCGTAGACAAAGATTAGTTATTCATGCTGTAAGTTAACCTTGGGTTGCATTTACCTAAATGAAGTACCACACATTTTGCTACATTTAGAGGTAGAAGCCAAATATCACTCCATTCTTGGATATTATGTAAGTCACGTTGTATCACGTGGCGACAAGTTAGTGGGTTTGAATAAATTTTAGCGTCATCCGCATAAAACGAACAAAAAGATGTTAGTGGCGGCGTACATCACGTGTATATAAAAGGAATAATAGTGGCCCTAACACAGACCCTTGGGGAACACCACTGAGAACATTCATGCTCTCACTAAACGCTGAATCCACTTTAACTTTGAACACTCGATTCGAGAGAAAAGATTCAATCCTGCTTGCGACCTCGAATCCCGAAGTGTTCCAACTTATGTAGTAGTCTGTTTCTAGGCACTTTGTCAAACGCTTTGCTAAAGTCTAAATATACAATATCCACACACTCACAATTGTCCAACGTTTTTGACCAATCAGCTACACAGCAAAGTAAATTGGATTCGACTGATCTTCCAGGGGTGAACCCGTGTTGTTCCAATGGAATTAAATCGTTTTCCGATAGAAAAGGCCGCATACCGTCTACAATAATGGATTCCATTAGTTTAACTGCGATTGGGGTCAAGCTGATAGGTCGATAATTTGTTGCTTTGAATTTATCACCTTTTTTAAAAATAGGTTTGACGATAGCAGTTCTCCACTGGTTCGGTATATCCCCTGAGGCAAAAGACATCTCCATTAAAATACGAAGTGATTTACAAAGAGAGGTAGAGCAGGCCTTTAACAGAGATGCCGAAATATTATTTATACCTGGGGACACAGAATTCTTCAGATTTTGAATTTTTTCTTCTATAAGCTCTTCAGAAAAATTAACGTGGGAAAGGCTACCCTGGACGCGTGGTATACCAAGAACTTCCGGGATAACACCAGCGGGTTCCTGAGTATAACTTTCGAAGAACGAGTCTGAGAAGATGGTTGCTACCTCTTTATTGTCGTTACTAACAGTCCAATCACTACGTTTCAGTTGAGGTATGGTAACCACAGACTCTAAATTGGACCGAATATATTTATACAAGCGTTTGGGGTCGTTACTATTAGCAACGCTGGCTTCAAAATTTGTTCTAGCGCGTGACAGATCTGAACCAAGTCTGTTTGAAAACTGTCGGTGGAGGTTAAAATCGTCGTCCCGGCCAGATCGTCTATACTTTTGCCATAAAGCTCTTTTCTTTCTAATCATTGCTAAGAGTTCTTCTGTAATCCAAGGCTTAGACGGAATTGTGGTGATTGTCCTCGTCGTCGTGTTCTTACGTATTAAACGCTCCAAAGTTTGCGTGAAAACTTCCCAGTTGCTATTCACCTCGTTGAGATTAAGAGTAGCATCCCAGTTTATATTCGAAATATCTTGGTTGACAGAGGTATAATTTGTGTAGTTTCGGTAGGTACATTCTTTGCGAGTGGGAGTGTGTATTGTATATTGAATACTACTTTTTAAAACAACGTGGTCAGATTTTCCTAGAGGCGGAAGGTATTCCAAGTCACCTAAAAGATTTCTATCAGATGTCATAATTAGGTCCAAAATTGATGGTTGCTGGTTGAGTCGGAAACGAGTGGGCTCATTGACTAACTGGGTAACATGAGAATTTATGAGAAAATCTGAAAGAATCTGAGAGGACTGCGTAATGTGCGGCGAGTCTAAAAACGATGGCCAAAGTAAATCTGGCATATTAAAATCGCCCATTATTATTACGTTACTGTAAGTGGAGGTAAGGTGAGAAAGACTTTCGAATGTTATATGGTCATTTTGAGCAACGGAGCTCGGAGGTCTGTAAACACAGCATAATAAAAGATTAAATTTGGGAGATTTCAAGTGTAATGCTAAATTTTCAGAACCAGGTGTATGTAAGTCTATTGATGATATAGTGAAGTCTCTGAATACAGTGTTGCTTAGATAGATGCACACCCCTCCTCCCCTTCGGTCAGGGCGATCACAACGGTGAGATGAGTATCCTGGAATTAAAATTAGTTGGTCAGCAGTATTGCTAGAAAGCCAGGTTTCAGTTAGAAGAATACACGCTGGTGAATGTAAATTAATAAGTGCGACAAGTTCGTTAAATTTAGGAAATAGTGACGAGAGATTTGTATAAATTAGGGGGAAAGTGACATAATTTAGTGTCGGTTTTTTGGGGTAATATCAGTAATAGTAGGAATGCCTTTGACATATTTGATAGTGAGACTAGTTTCTCCGGAATCGATTCTTTCTTTCAGTTCAGCACGTAGCCCATTAAGGTACTCAATTTGTTGCGGGGTCTTGTCGTCTTTAATTGTTACATGTTTGAAAGGAGTACCAGCAAGATTATTTTTCATTTTCAAGATTTCCTTTGATACGAAATTGTTATCTAAGATAACTTTTAATGGTCTATTTATATCAGAGGGTTTACCCAACCTTATAACTTTGACAGGCTTTACCGAGGAATCATTTTTTTTCAACGTAACATTTATAATTTCCATTGCAGTAGCGTTGTCCTTTGCAATACGTTCCTCAACCGAACCGCCCTGAGGCTCCGGTACACCAGCTAATATAACGTTTACTCGTTCGGTAGCTTCAACAACGATCTCTTGGTACGTACGGGGTGGTACAGTAATATTTTCGAATTTATTAGTAAGGGCATCCAGCTTATTATTGAAATCATTTCTAAGAGATGATATAAGAGTTTTGAGCTCCTCAAGTTGTCCCAGATTTTTAGAACAGACATTACAAACAATTTTAATACTGCGAGATTTATTACGAGTAACTCTAATATCTTCTTGGCTCATTCCCACACACGCCAAGTGCACGTCAGCCTGGCACCCGTCACACTGAAGCGTCTGCTTGCTGCCTTTAGCAGCATTACAGTTGGGGCATGCGTTCATAGTTGGAACGTTTCAGACAACAACAAAGACAAAAAGAACCGGTGATAAAGAAATGGATACACCAACCTATTTCTTATGTGAATTTTCACAAATTGTTCTGTTTTCACCTGCCTGGTGTCCAATTGAATAAACACTTCAACACAGATCGATACACAGATCCACAAACTATATGTAGATCCAAAAAGCACTAATTTAGGTGTTCAAATAAACTGTTAAATAATTAATTTTCAAGAGAACTAACTAAACACATGTGACCGTTACCGTGAACTTCACTATCAATTTTTAGTTTAAAATTTTATCCCATTTGGCAAACGTTAAAAGTTAAGGAGACATTGTAGAAATTAGTAGGTAGGTAGTAACATGGACTAAGTCTGAAAATAGTATTTAAAATAAATACGAAAAACTGCTAACTTCATGAAGAAGAACGTGAAATTTTGGAACAGCTTTAAAATGGCAAATGAACACATGGATACAATTTAATCTTAGTGAATTAGATAACTAACAGTTACCTTTATCGTATTTAACTCTTTATTCAAGTAATACGTGCACAACTAATGTAAATCGCCAATTAAGCAACCCTCTCTATACGCTCTATACTTAATATTTCTTCCCATTTCCTTGGATGCTAATATTTTCTGTAAAAATTCTTGATATTTTTGGATTTTTTTTATACTCTGCAGCAGCTACTTTAATTGCAAAATGTTGAAATATTTTCAGATTTATTTTTTTAATGGGTTGTAGAAATTAGGAGTACCAATAACGTCAAGAAATTTCCTCAGAGCATCTTCGCCTGTTTTTGCGCTGTGGGTAAAGAAGTTTGAACCATCGCTGAAGCAATTTCATTAGTTAAAATAACAAGTGGTCTTCGTTTTTAGAAAAAAACATTAAATCTTGAAAACTCACTTTTAATCTCTTCACAGAATCTTCGTCAACTTTCATTCGTTTTGAACCACATTGCAGGTTTTGACTGGATAACTTATTAACAATATTCAAGGATGAACGAAATTCATCCAACAGCATGCCAACAACATTATAGCCCAAGAACCACTCATTCAGTTTAGTACTATTTTTTATTAATCTTACTATGCCTCCTGCGTCTTTTGAACTCTTGTTTTATGTCCTAGCGCCTGATCTACTGAAAGTTGGTTAAAATTTCCATTTAGTCGTTTAACAACAACATTTTCATTGCCGGGAAGTTTATACATATCTAATAAATATATTGTTCGTCGAGACCGTCTGGCCATACCGGAGCTGCGTATAGAAGAATGGACGTTACTAACGTATTAAGTAGACGTCTAATACAAGTTTTAGGGCCCCTCCGTAAAGCTATAGATGCTTTACCGGTTTTATCCACGACATACTCCACGTGGTCGTTCCATAATAGCCTATGCTATCGTGCCTCTATTCTGAAGGGCGTATCTGCAAAAACATAGTTTTGAGATAATTAAGGTTTTGTATATTTTTATATACCAACTATTTGCGATGCACTTTAGTAATTGATAAAGTACTGATCTTATATATATTTTTTTCAGTGGAGGTGTCAAAAATGACATCTTGATTTTAAATTATGGCAGATACGCCCATTTTATTTAATAATTTCGTTCCACGTACTAAGTGAACAAATCATAACTGAAAAATATGGTATATGCGCCCATAAGTCTTAACAATTTAATCAAGTTAAATAGATTTGTAAGAAATCGTAACTACTAATTTAATAGCTAAATAATGAGAAGTGACATATTTTGATTTTGAATTATGGCAGATACTCCCATTTTCTTTAATAATTTCGTTCCACGTGCTAAATGAACAAGTCATAACTGAAAAATATGGTATATGCGCAATTTAATCAAGTTAAATAGATTTGTAAGAAATCGTAACTACTAATTTAATAGCTACATAATGAGAAATCACATTTAGAACATAAAAAAGTTTTAATATTTCAATCAGGTATAATAACAATAGCTAAATAAAAAAATATCAGAAACCAAATATGGTTCCCTGGCAAAAATATAAATATTGAGTAAGTAATAAAATATGATTATAAAAAAAAATATGCAAATGTCGGCTTCTTCCTCTTCATATTCCGACGCCTACCCCGAAAATATAGGCAGATCTTCCCAAAATTTAATTCTGTTTTTGGGAATTACAGGACCAAGTATAGTCAGAATTGAATTTTTTCTTTCAGCAGGTATGCCCCTATCTCTGTTTCGAGGAGGAACAGGAATTTTTTACCACCTTGGCATTTAGAAAATTTACTTGTATAGGACTGCCGAAAAAAGTTGTTTTATAAACCACATTAAAATCGCCTCGCAAGAATTCGAGGTGTGCCATTTGTTTTAGGTAAGATTTAGGGTTGATACTTTTCAATTTATACTGAGGAGTATGGTCTCCCCAGTTGTAAAAATCATTACATTTCATATTAACTACAACAATTCTACCTCCGCCAGATTTTTGTATGCACTCGTCAAAATCGGCAAAGTCGAACATTTTTCGCTTCTTCTTAAGGAACATTTCAACCTAGTGGTGGAACGAGTCCACTGACATGAAGGTATGGCTAGGTTCAAAAAACTTAATCTCAAGCTTTTCCACTTGAAATATGCCTGAATTTACCACATAAACAAAAAATACCAGAAGTGACCAATTTTTATTTTGTGATGAACAGTTATTCAACCACAAAATTATATTTTTGTCATCCCTACGTCGTAAAAAGATAGAATGAAACGTACTTATAATATCAGTTTTTGAGCGTCTAGCTACACCTTCGTGCCAGATTACTACTATAACTGTTTTGTTTTTCTGTTTAGTCCCCACCGGTTCCAACGACTCGTCGAATGCTATAATTCTAGAGTGAAGGTTATTTCTTTTAGCGACTCATATCTTGGCAACATAATGACCTGAAATAAATAAGATTTATAAGATTTTACTCTTTGTCAAACATAACAAAAATACCTTTTGCAAATCCGCAGAATAAATAGATGTACCACAAGTGTCATTTTGATCGTTTTTCTGACATTCGCGAGCCTCCTCAACTTTCTTTTTATGAATCCTATATTCATCACAATCAGAACATTCAGGTTCAAGTTCATCTCTTTTATGTAGAGAGTCTTTTTCATTCAGGAAATACTTTTCGCATACAAAACATTCCTCAAGCCCCAGCTTCACGAAAGATATATTTATTTCCTGCACCGTTTTTCTATATAATTCATAAGAACATTTAAAATCTTTGTTTTGGGTTTTAAAATCGTCATATATCATGTGAACGTTAAGATCGGTTGGTAGATATTTCCGATTGGGGGCATGTTCCCTACGGTAATGGGAAATAGTGGGCCGAAAAAAGTTAATGTGATTTGTTATGATGGTCTTGTCTATTTTACTTTTAGGAATATGTCGCCCACGAAAATCGGGAGTAGCTTGTAAAGCTCCATTTTTTTGTATTTTCTAAAACAGTACGTACACCTTTATCATCTTTTTTACTGTAACATGGGGTTGACAAAAAGAAAATTTTACAGACTTCTTGATTATTACCATCTTCATGAGGACAAACATATTTTACAGTGAACTTTCTGCGCGATACAACCAACGGTATGTCTTTTTACAAAGGTTTTTTTTGAGTTATTAAACATGTAGGTTTTTGTTCTCTCGATGTCATTTTCAAAAAATCTTTATTTATTGCCAACTGCCTCTCATTGGGAATTTTGGTAATACATTTTTTTTTCAAGTCGGATTACATGGTGGTTTAATACCGTATCTATTCATGTTTCAATCTCCTTCTTTTTCTTTTTGTTCCACGTGCAGTAAAATCATCCGTTATATTATCTAATAATTTGTTAATTATAAATGTGACTGCTTCCGTTAATTCACCTTTTTCTAACGTATTTTGTTATAAATATTTTATTGGTAGCTATTGATAAAAGTAGAATTATAAAAATATAGTATAAAGCACCCCACGCTTTTTTAAATAAAATGAATCTTAATATTTAAACATTATTTTTTACTTTTTAGTTCGGTTTGCTATTAAAGCGTCTTTTTTTAGTTCTTTTAAACTATAATTTTGTTTAGTCACCCTCTTGCCATTCATTCCTCGGCATCATTATCAAATTATTGTATTGTTATCGGTCCTTCATAAGTAAAAAAGACAAACATACAGATGAAGCTAATAAAGGCGTATTAATAATACGATTTGTATTATCGGCAGTTTTGTCAAATAATAATTTTAGTTATTTGAGTTATTCTGAGAGGGCCTACTAAAGTTTGATATGTCTTAGGCCGGATGCACACGGACGTCATTTGCGGTTGCGTTAACGCGTCGGTAACGCAACTGCAAACGCGATTGTAAATTCACACACACTGGTTAACTGCTCGGGTGAGACGTCGGTCAGTGTTAATTAGGCTAGACAATAGTGCACATGGATATAAGAAGAAAAGTAATGTTCGCATACTTAGTTTACAAACTGTATTTAAAGAAAAAGAGGAGATACTGGGTAAATCCTTACGTGAGTTCTCGTTTATTGAAAGGCGCCTTTTCGTCAAGTTTCAGCGATTTGAGAAACGATGAAGTGAAATTTTTTAATTACTGTCGTATGAGTATAAAATCATTTGATGAACTACATCTTAAACTATTGACTACCATACAAAAAAAAGAGATACCAATATGAGAGCATGTATAACGCCTATGGAAATGCTAGTAGTAACATTAAAGTAAGGAAATAACAATAGTTTATTCAGAATGCATATATGTTTATTAAAAAATTATTTTCGTAATGAAATTATAATTCAGATAGTGTATATTATAGAGCATAAAGATCAAAATTTTCTATGTCTGTATATGAATTATCATCAGATTGACTGTGAGGAATAGACGGAGTACTAGTATATCTTTGTGAATCGCTATTCTGTCTTTTCCGAGTATTCTGAGGCTCTACTGTATATTCTTGAGAAGTAGAAGGAACAGGTGAAAACTGAGCTGATAGATGAGGAATACAAACATCACGGTGATAGTGGGATTGTGGCATATTTGTATAATTTGCCATTGCATATGACTGATATTGTGGTTGTGGATTTATGTGCTGTGCAGGTGGATTGGAAATTTGCGGAGTGTTAGCTCTAATTTTTTGTATTATTTTCAGTACTTCCATCCGAAATTCTATTTTTTGGTCAGCACTGAAATTGACAATAAGTGGCATAAGTGATTGGAAATATGCCATATCTTCACTTTGTATTTGTATTTCAGATGGTATAGAAGGAGTAGATACAGAAGGAGTAGACATAAATTTAATTAATGCCTCTTCTAATTTGGGACGACGGCTTTTTTATTTGTGGGCATCGTTGTAGTTAGTTCATTGTTGATTTCTTTATCATCGGCTTTATCCTCGGGTGTAGTTTCATTGATACAGGAAGTTGTTTCAGTGATTTTCCCTGTACTCGTCAAAAAACTTAATTGATTGGCATATACATAACGCCTTTCCTCAGTAACTGCTTGTCCCGATTTTGTTCTTTTATTTTCGCTTCTTCTATAATTATCCCTGATGTTTTTCCATCGGTTCATAAGCTGTTTACCTACGAAGAAAAATGGACTGATAAGGGGGTTCTTTGATGTACGCAAGTGTGTAAACTTGGTGCCAATGTGAACTTATTATTTAACCGATTTTAAAAATTCCAAAACACACAACATACATCCTTTTCTTGCTGATTTATGGATAATTAAAATCTGTTAAATAATAAACTCCAGAAATTGTTTTATGAACGTCTGGTCGATAGCCGAGTGGGTTAAGGCGCGAGGTGGCAATCGCGATTAATCACACGGACATCGCTCCACCGCGTTCGAATCCTGGCTCCGGCACTGGCACTGTTGGAGGAAATGGTTGTATGTCCGCGTTTTTTCAATGTGTAACCCCTTTCCGCACAAGCCCTGGCTTCTGGAATTGGGGGTTGTCTAATTTCTGTGGTGTTATATTATTATTATTATATTATAATTTTTTTGTAGATATTTGAGAAGTGGATGCAATTTAGTGGATCTCCACTATTCGTACAGGTTGGGTCGTTCGACATTAGTAAACGTTTTGAAACTTATGCTAATTTTCCAAATTGTCTGGGCGCGGTGGATGGTAAACATATAAGAATTATAAAACCGGAAAAGAGCGGATCATTGTATTTCAATTACAAACATTACTTTTCCATTGTTCTTATTGCTGTAACGGATGCCGATTACAACTTTATCTACGTAGACATTGGAGCGTTTGGTAAAGATGTAGATAGCACAACTTTTGAAAAATATAGCTTCTTTCGTAAACTTGACAACAACGAATTGAATATTCCGAGGCGAAAGGCATTGCCTGGAACAACCCGCCCAATGCCTTATGTTTTTGTGGCAGATGAAGCTTTTGAGTTATCTACTAACATGTTGCGACCCTTCGGTGGAAAGTTTTTGGAGTACAAAAAGAAAATTTTCAATTATAGACTAAGGCGAGCTCGTCGTTATGTAGAATGTTCGTTTGGAATTTTAACAAATAAATGGCGGATACTGCATAGGCCTTTAAACGTTAGCCTAGATTTTGCAAAAGAGATAGTAAAAGCGTGCTGTGTTTTGCACAATTATGTTCGAGCAAGAGATGGTTTTTCATATGAACATACTTTAAGCATACAAAGGTTAAATGATTTACAGCTAGAGGCTCCACCAAGAGGAGGAATCACGAGAAATAATATTAGAAATGTGTGGGTTGAGTATTTTATAAGTGACATATGTAAAGTAGCTTGGCAAGATAAAACTATGGTGAAGGAAATTCACGACAGACTGTTTTTCTTTTATCAATACTATACATAAATGTAACAATTACAAATAAATTTACTTACCCACACTATTCTTTTCTTTTTCAGTTTTTTCTTCAAAATCCTCGTACATCGTTTTACAAACTGCAGTCCAGGTATTAATTTTTTTGTTTTTGTCTTTATAATCTTGCCTCGCAATATCCCAAATTTCAGGATGTTGTTTAATAGTATTTATGAAACATTCAGTGTCGAATTGATCGCAGCCCATGGTCACCACGTCCTATTACAACCGTCCGTGTGCACACTTTCATTTAAACTGAAGTACCTAAGCAACGCTGGCTGTTGGCGGTAACGTGGCGTCGAGAAGGTACCGAGCGGCTCATTTTTGTCAGTCACGTTACCGCCCAGCCATTGCGCCGACGCAACGTCACCGCCGAGCCATGGGAATGCATCCATTTGAGTTAATGTATATTCACACCGTCTGGCGTCTGCAGTTGCGTTAACGGAACTGCAAATGACGTCCGTGTGCATCCGGCCTAAACCGCTTCCTGACATTATATACCCGATAGATCCAAGGTACGACATGAGCAAATGGAAACCACCCAATCGGACAACTACCTTGCTGCAATCCAAATGCTGATTTTCTGCAGATATTATATCTCGAGCTTTAAGGTATAATGGCTGGTCAAATGTAGTTAAACATGTCTGCTGCTTTAACATTTTACATTTATCGACTGCAGAATGGATTACCGTGAAAACTGTGTCATAGTCACTTGGTGGACCGAGAACATTGACACAATTGTAATAACAGAAACCAAACTTAAATCTGATATAAAAATTAATATTAATAATTTTCACATGTATAGGAACGATAGAATTACGAATAGAGGTGGCGGTGTCGCGATACTCGTCAAAAAGAGTATCCCACACCTCCCCCTACCAAATCTTGATTTTATTCATAATATCTCTATCCAATTGTCAGACAAGACCATAATTACAGGAGTTTACAATTCCCCCAACCACCGTCTTGAAAAGGAGGAGCTTGACGAACTCTTCAATTTTGACGAAGTAATTGTAGCGGGCGATTTAAACGCCAGACATGCCACATGGTATAATAAGCGCAATAATAGAAACGGTGTCGCTTTGTACAATTACGCTTCGGAGGACAATATTGCAGTTATTGCTCCTGATACCCCCACCCCCTAACTGCCCGTCCCCCTCAACTATCGACATTATATTAAATAAAAATTATCCCTTCCCTGGATAAGAGGCTGAGCTTCGGGTCTCATATCACGAAGACTATCAACAGGACAGACGCTTCGCTTAGCCGCTTTTATCCGCTGGTAAATAGGCGAAGCAGACTAACGACCGACAACAAGATAACACTGTACAAAGTCATACTTCGACCAGCACTGACATACGTCTGCGTGTCTTGGAATTTTATTTCAGACACGCAGTGTCTTCAATGAACACAGAACAAAATACTACGACTACTGACAGACTCTAGCAGATACAATTTCGATCGCTGAATTGCATCAAAAGGCGGGGATCCCCATGGTGAAAGACTTCATCATGGAGGCCTCCGAAAAATTCTTCCGGGGTAAAATTCAGTGATCGGAACTTACCAGACACATAACCGACGTACGGATACACGATAATCCGACTAATATACATAGACTAATCCACCAAAAACTTGCAATCTTCTTGGAAAGAAGATAATGACGGACTAAGACTCATAACATCCCTTCTCGTCAAATTCCCCTTTTTCTTCCTCCTTTTCTTTTACCTATGCCCAAAACTTTATACATTTACAGGAAATTTTAATTTACCGAACACTTGTATTTTTTAGCACTACAAATCCTTTGTTTTTATTCAACTTGACATTACCTAAGCAGGTTTTAGCATTTTTTCCTTGGTACAACACAACTCTCATACAAAATGGTCACCTTCACTGTCTATAAAATGGTAACATTATTAAGAATAAAATTGAATGTTAAACATGAAATTCAGTTATAATATCATATATTAAAATCAGAGCTGATAGTATGGCTTCCATCTGCCCCCCGAGCCGTTTCTATACTTGGTATATTGTAACGCGTCGGGTATTATCTGAATATACAATGAAATAAATATACTATATTAAAGCCTGAACGACATGTAATTAAAAATTATGTAAATAAACGATTTTAATGGTTAATGGTGGAGCATTAACAAATGGTAAGCAGATTATCTGTGATCTCGAGAAAGGTCTTTCTATCGTTGCCCTCTCCACGAACCCGTTCCATCCAGGTGTATCTGGAAGTTTGCACGATTTGGCGTACAACCAAAGCATATCTGTTCTAGTCGGTAGTACAACTTGAGAAATCGGATTAATATCATCTAAATTTTGAATCGTCACCATTTGTAGTCCAGATTTTGGTATTTTTTGGAAAGTTTGTATCATCACCGATCCATACTCTACAATAACGTCCGCCTTTGGATTTGTAGTTACACGTGCAAATGTTTGATCTGGAGACATGGCTGTTTTAGGTATTACACATTGGATGCCTCCCATAGCGTGGAAAGTCAGAAAGCCATCTAGAGCATTTATATTGGAATCGGCGTTGTCAAAGATAAATTACGAGAATGCTTCTGCTGCAATGACAATTTCTCGGTGCATAATAGCGCTTTTTTCCAACAGCGATGCTTCAGTATAGGTAGAGCAAAATCCTAATGATGATAATACGTTCAAAAGATTTTTGGATCCATATTTGTTGTACAAAAAAGCAGCGAGACCCAGTTGTAAAGGAGACAAAAAGGACCGTGGTCTGGTCGCGGAAATAATTGGGTGCTCTATCGCCTTGCATTTAACTTGCACAAATGCTGCCAATGTCTCTGGGACGAGGTTATCTTGAACACGAACAGGACTCTGGGTTTAATAATTTGGCGCCAAAATGGGCGCTAAGAACACGAACAATTCTTTATTTAATTTTGATGCTCCAAGTTGGGCGTAATTTTGGCTGGCTAGCTTGACTGAGACCCCCAGAGCCTCTTATGCACTTAATTTTCTTGAAGAGTTAAGGTTGGGGTGGTATGTCCTTAAATGGAAGGATTCGGCCAATAGGTACACCCTGTATAAGTGCAGAGCGTGAAACTGCTTTTCTTTATTTGTACGGACTCAAAGCTTCACCCTGTATAAGCTTTTATAGCTAATTTCGCTTCTTGGAATCTTGGGCAGGGCCTACTTGAGCACCCTGTATATGCTTCAGGTTCAGTAATAACACTTTATTTAACACGAGATTATAATATTTTTATTTAGGTAAAAAACACAGAGTTGATTATTTATAGGTTTTAAAATTAACAATTTTTCTTTTAGGTAACGTATCGACACGTAGAATTTTGCCTTTAATCGTTGCGGGGTTCGTTATGGTTTAATCAGATCAATAATTCACTAAAACTAAAGTCGCGAGGACGGATTTTTATTTCACTTAAAACTAGGGCCACGTGGGCTTTAAACAAAAAATTTGCACTTTGGCTTAACAAAAATTAAACACCGATTTTTTACTAGGGGAGTCCTAGGAAGAGGCACGGGGACACTTTCAGATTAGTTACTTAAACCGGAAAACACTACTTTGGATTTAGGCTCTCGTGGCGACCAAAGGGCAACGCGGGAAGTAAGAACTTATTCGTAGATACCGGAAACACAACTTGCCGGAGCCTCAGCACGCTTCTCCTTTTATACCCTTGATGGGACACGACGTGGCCGAGAGCTGGATGAGAATTAAAACGGGAACCGGGCATTCATTTGGGCTAGGATTGCGAAATATTGCGTAATGTTGTGCAATAGTTCTTGAAATTTTGGAAATTTAAAATGAAAATTATATTGATGAATCGGCTGTAAAAAAGGTAATGTTTTGGTGTAAGAATGTCGGTTGAATCAATTTTATTTTGGAAGATATTTGCAATAACTGTGGATATGACCGTGGTCTGGAAATGGCCCCGTAAGGTAGCGTTGAAGGTTCAACTTTAATCCATATTGAGAATACTTTTAACTCTTACGCGCGATGCTGTATTTGGTCATAATAATTTTTATATAGGGTAACGGAGTGAAGTTGGCGACGAGTTGCCAGCATTGAAATAGGATTTAGTAAATTGGACATAGATTTTTGTGATTTTTCGGTGCGCTGGGTGTCTTAAGGAATTTTTTATGGGGTTTACCAGGTTAGCCTTGACAAATGATTTATTTTACAAATTTTGATAATTTTTTGGTCGGCCATTTTGACAGTATGGGGAATATACTACAACACTCCCCCCTTTTTTGTAGGCGAAATTTTCAGTGCCGATAAGTTGTACAATGTAAAAATACTTAAAATAAACATAAAACTGGAACCTGGGCTCGGCTGGAACATAATACATAGGTAAACAGAACCCTTGGCTCGCTGAAACATAAACTAATTAATTCAAATTTAAACTAAAGAAATAACATATATATATATATATATAAGCAATGGGTCATTTGAAATTTGGGCGTGGAGTTGTTTTACTAATTGAAAATTTAAATTGTTGAAATTTTTTGGTGTTATGTGTGGGGTGTTGTGTCGTGTCTGTGTGTAATTGATATTATTTAAAAAATATTTATTTTATTATTATTATTATTATTATTTTCTTAGTGTTTATGTGTGTGTGTGTGTGTGATTTTAGTGTAATTTATTTTTTCTTTCTTTATTCTTTATTATAAAAATCATTATTATTATTTTCTTATCATTGCTTATACATAAATATACGTTAAAAATAAAAAATCTAATTCTAAAATACATTTCCCTGTAATCAGGGTATAAAGGAAATATAAAAAATAACATAAAATAGTCATTTCCTGAAAATAAAATATAAATATAAAATAATAATTATTCTGAAAACATTTGGTGGTTCTTAGCCGTAGCTGTTTAATCTGGTTGGTGCATTACCACCGGTCGGTCATGAAGCAGGATGTATCCATTGGTGAAATCCATGACGAGATTCTGGGCAGACACAAAGCCCATTCCTAAGATTAATTGATTTGTTAGATTCGGCGTCACTAGGCATCTAATCGGTATTTCAAAAGTTGCCACTCGTAATACAATGTCCACAACTCCCAGACTCTGCGGGGTTAACGTGGAGAAAGCTGTGTGTAAAGTGATAACTTCGTTGTTGGACACGGGAATCTGCAATTTATTCTCTAGTCTTTGGTCTATTAAGTTCAATGTTGCTCCAGTATCGACAACGGCCCACACTAGGTGATTATTTATCCACGTCGCAATTACTGGTGATGGCCTAAAGGTATGTTGAATACTCTCCATTTTGTTAATTTTTAATTGGGGTGGTCTAGTCTGCTCGCTCGTTGCTGTGTCGTACTTGGACTGATGCGTAGTCTGCGAGCTCGGTTTATTTTTATATGTGAGAGGCGGGGGTTCAAAACTATTTGGGATAACGTGTTTAAGCAGGCCTGTTTGTGCAAGGAAATTCGTGTCTAATTTTAATTTATTTGAATTAATTTTCAGGGGTTCCTGGTTGAATTTTTTGAAACTTTTTCTATGCACAGGTGCGGCAGACAGGGCTCTAACTATGACTTTTTGTTCAATATCATTTGAGTCAGAATTCTCCTCTAATTTAGTAGAAGTTTGAGAAATTTTATAAAAATCTGAGTTTACCTGCATGTTTGGGGTAGTTTCCTCCCCTGGTGGGTCGTTCCTCGTGGTTCCCTCCATCACTAGATTAATGCGGGAGACTGGGCCTCTCAGACTGTGGAAGGGCGGCTCGCTAGGGTGTGTGGTTTGGCGGCAATCCCGCTCCCAATGTGGCTGGTCGCGTAAATTGCTCGGTCGTCGCTGCAAGGGACTTGGCTCTGCATTTCTTATTTGCGTTTGGACGGCATTCGGTTCGTTTGAAGGCATCGGTGCTGGTTGCCGCTGCATCGCTGTGTTGGCCACGCCGAGGGTAGATGCTCTCTGCGTTGTATTAGCCGGGTTTGCTCGGAACGTCGCTGTGGGACTGTTTACTGCAGGCGTTCGGTAGTTTTCACTGATTTGCCGCTGTGGCTGTGGGGTATTTGAATATTGGTATTGTCGCCTTTCGCGCGGATAGTGTAATGTTTCTTCAATTTCTATCGCGATTTCAGTTAATTGGTCGACATTTTCGAAGTCTTTATAACGTATTCTGCTTTGGATTTCAGGTAGAAGTTGGCCGTAGATTATTCTAGCTTTTTCGAGAGGCGTTCGTAGTACATCTATTCTGTTAAACAATCCTACCTTTTTTGAGATAAATACTGATTCACCTCTCTCCTGCATTTCTGTGTGTAGTATTCTTTCGGCGGCGGCTGTTTTCGCCGTGGAATCGTATGTTTGCCGGAGGCGGGTCTTGAGGACTTCATAATCATATGTATATTGTTTGAAAGGTTCAAACCAGGTTTTGGCTTGACCTCTTAGTTGGGATGTAAGTAATATAACTTTATATACTTCGTCGGTTACTCCCTTTCGATAAAAATATTGTTCCATGTTTCCAACGAAAGCGTTGACGCTTTCGTGTACTTCACCACTGAATAAATGTCTGGGTGAGTTTGTTATATCTGGTATGTGAGCCGGCTCCTGATATGGTTGTTGTCTAACCGGGGGCGGCGAAGGTGGTGTTGGGGGTTGTTGCTGCTGCAATACATTTAATAAAGCGTCTTTAATTCCATTTGAAATTTTGTTGATGATGGCATCAAGGTCTAATTGGGGGGCGGCTGGAGGCGGTATGACACTCTCCTGTCTGAATCTGGGGCTGAATTGGGATGGTTCCTTAATTGGATTTTTTGGGGGAAATTCCCTTTGAATATTGCTGAATAGCTCCTGTTGGCTCTCGAACAAATCTTCGTGGATGGGGTTCATTTTTTATATAAATTTTTTCTGCTATGCGTAGAATTACTCTCGCCTTTGCGCTCCCTACTCGATCCGAGATTGCTAGGGCGATTATAACACTACGTCTAGTTAGCGAACTCTCTTTATCGATGAAAAATAAAAATTTTGACTTACTTGATCGTTCTGGATGATTCTAGGCTGATTTTGAAATTTTAGTTCTGGGTGCTTCCAGTCCGGATAATTTTTCTCTGGGTACGATTGACACTCCTTTTGATTTTTTTGTCCCTCTAGTCGGGCTAATTTAGGAATTTAGTACTATTTACCTATAACACTTTATCGGCTTCTTTCTAATGGCTTTAGCCGCTTTAGTTGGGTGCCATGAACACGAAGGATGAGTGGTTATGGCAATTTTTCTTTTTGCTCTATCTACGTTATTAAGGCTGCAAGAAAATATATCTAACCGACTTTGCTTTTGGGATATTCTCCTGTCAGCAGTATTCCGCTCATTACCTTCGTGACGGTTTCTGGGATCGCCCCTACCGTAGCTTGTACAATTTCTACCACGATTCCATTTGGTTCAGGAGTCTTCTTCGGCTTTAGTTTGCGTGCTGCCTCGTATATCTCTTTCTCGCTAAAAATAGGTATTACCTCAGCTTCGCTCCTCTGCCATTTCGTAAACTGGTGGTTCGAAAAGAGTTCCTCTACGATTTCCATAGTTCTAGCTAGGCTGACTTTGGCCGGCCCGACGAGTTTTAGTCCTTTCGTTAGGATCTTATATTTCCCATATGTCGCTATTGATTTCGTGGCACAATTGCTTCAAGTGTGCGTCACTAGATTTGATTATGGCGGCATTCAGGACTTCACCTGCTCTTCTATATTGCTCCTGTAGGTTTGTGTCCATAGTGGCACTCATTCCGGTTTCCCTGGCTAGCAGTCTTTTTGCGTGTAGGCATTCTTTTCCCTTATTGGCTATATCCTCGTTCCACCAGCATACTGGTTTTCTTTTATCTGGTCCTCTCTTTTTGCACGCTTTTTTCACTAACGCCACTAAATCCTCTGGAGTTTTCACAGTGTTCTCGTCTCTTCTTTATGCCGTATGCAATCAATTAGATTATGTCGTTGTTGCGCCATATGCAGTTCATGTGTTGTCTATCCATCATGTCCGTGTCGTCATTGCATTGTCGATGGCTACCCTGATTTACATGGCTGTCTCTCCAACCGGATCTTTATTCCTCGATATGTCAGTTTGTGTGGCAGCACCTGCAATACTCTTTTTCTTCTCGGACTCTCTGAATTCCGTCTGTACGTCTACATCATACGTCTTTTTTTCCTGTGGTTCTCACCTATTTTTTCCTTCATCCTTTTCTTAGTTGTATCTCTATTCAGTATGTCGGTTGCCCTTTTTATTCTTACTATCTCGTCTTTTCTTTCCCGTTTAGTGTTTGTATTTCCTTCAGAAAGTTGCACTAATTTCATCACGTAACTGGTAACAAAAAATGATTTTGCGGAACATCTCCCAAAATACGAGAATAGAGTGGGCAGACTTCCTTCTGTAGAGGAACTCTCGCTTTTCACCTTGCAGGAACTGAATGGGGTGGTGGGAAAAATGAAGATGCATACGGCTCCGGGGTTAGATGGGATCCCGGTGGAGATGGTGATGGAAATAGCAGAAATAGCGCAAAACTTACTATTGGAAACATAACAAATTGTTAATAAATCAAGAATTCCCAAACAAATGGAAATTGGCGAGAGTTGTGCTGATGTGGAAGGTGAGCAAACCCACAGAGCTGGCGTCATCATATAGGCCGGATATGCCTGCTGGACACGCTCGGAAAACTATGAGCTGTTAATAAGAGAAAGGCTCCAGGAGCAGTTAGAAACAGGACAGCGACTATCGCAAAGGCAATTTGGCTTTTGGGGAGGAAGGTCAACGATACAGGCGATCCAACAGGTCATCGACAGGGCCAAGGAGACAAGTGGTGTGCACAGGTTACGTTGGACGTTCAGGACGTATTTAACTCAGCTCGTTGGGGGTTGATAGTGGAGGAATTGAGAAGATTAGAAATTGCGGAATATCTGATAAACACGATATCCAGTTACCTCAGTGAGAGGAACATCAAGGTGGGCCAGGAGATTTTGCCGGTGTACGCAGGCGTACCACAGGGGTCAGTACTAGGCCCAATTATATAGGACATTTACTATGACAGGGTGCTTCAATTAAAAATGCCAGCGGGAGTTAGCACGGTGGCCTTCACAAACGACCTAGCCCTAGTGGTCATGGCGGGCTGAGGATCTGATGTTTAAGGTGGATTGGGTGCTAGAGGACATCAACGAGTGAATGGTAGCGAAGAAGCTGAAGTTAACACCCGACAAAGCGCAGTCCACTCAGCCACCACTTTTCCCCTCGCATTTGCTTCCCGCATGCCCCATTCCGGCATCCACGCATTAAAATCTCCCGCTATTATCGCCTGCTTTCTTAAACTCTCTTCCAAGTTCTCTATCTCCTGGTTTGGGGAAAAGTATCAGCTGTATACTACCACCTCGTCCAGCTCCACTCACACATAGCCCGGACCTCCTCTAGTTCTTAACACTCCTATGCATCTATTCATTACAGCCACTGCTGTGTCCTCATTGCCGTCTCTGTACCAGCATTCCCCGTTACGTAACGCAGCCTTATTGAGTTCACTCACCACTAAGATATCCACTTCCTTCTGTCCAGTTGTCGCCCACAACAAGTCCTGCGCCGCAGAACATCGGCCTACATTAAGTTGTCTAAACTTAATACTACTTTTAATTGGACAGTTACTGACTAACGGTTGGGTGGGGGCATCCACTCACCCCCACTCTACGACCATTACCATTACCATTAAAATATTTTTATTTTATTTAACTGTGGCTTACGTGTCAAAGATATTTCATTTATATGATTTATTTCATGTATTGTACAATGTGCACTATGTGCAGTATACCCGACTCGATACAAATTTACACAGAAACGAATCCAGTCGGACGGCTGATCTAATGCCTCATGAAATTTTATATCAATGACTCCTATTTTTCAGGTAACTATCATTGCCCTCCTATAAGATTGAACAAATTAATAATTTTTATATTCCGAAAGGTTGAAAAAATAAAAGATTACGTTCCAAAATGAAATTAACTAATATTTACAAATTCTAGTATTGTACTACAGGAAAACGTAAAAAACCTGTTTTAAGAAATCTATTTACATATTTACAAAATAAACGAGTTTGTCTGTTAAAAGGAAAATTAAATGTGATTCTTGAAAAAATAAATGTGATTCTAAAATAAATGCAAATGAAAATGAAAAATGTTCTAATTGAAAGAAATAAAAGTAATTCTGTTAAAATGAAACAATTCTACTTCTGTTTGAAATTATACATGTCGCTCAACATGGTTATACCCCCCCTGCAGGGCTAAGCCAGTTTTACGTACGTTCCCAATGTTACCTCTGGTGGTAGAGGGGTAACCCCTCATGGATTAATTTATGGGTGTGAGGAGTCTCATTGTGACTCCTCATACTGGTCAAGTTGGCGGTTAGTATGGAATTACCCACTTTATATTTAAAAAACCTGTCCGCTGTTTCTTGTATATAATCTCTGATCATGGGGACATTTGCATCATTATGAATTTGTATAATAGGTGTATATCTATTAGACTCTGTCAGTAGTCTAAGGATCTTATTTTGTGTCCTCTGGAGGCGGTTGCATTGCGCATCAGAAATGGTATTCCATGACGCACATGCATAAGTGAGGATTGGTTTAAAAATGGTTTTATACAATGTTACTTTGTTGTCCTTAGATAAAGTGCTCCTTTTGTTGACTAAAGGATATAGTCGACTTAAGGCAGCATACGTACTGTTTATAATATTTGTTATGTGAGGTCCGAAACGCAGTCTCGTATCTAGGGTGACCCCCAGGTACTTGACCGCGCTCTTCTCTCTTATAACAGTATTTTTAATTTTCAGTTTATTAAACACGCGAATGTTTGTGAACTTCCTGTGTAAAATTATTAACTCGGTTTTTTCATCATTAATGGAGATTTTCCATTTTTCATAGTAATTTAGCAGTTTTGCTAAGTGAAATTTTATCTTTTTGACTGCAGTTTCTGCGTAGAAAGATCTGGCATATATAGCAGTGTCATCCGCATATAATAATATATCCGTACTAATATGTGTTGGTATGTCAGCTAAATAAATATTGTATAGGGTAGGTGATAATATCGCCCCCTGCGGTACCCCAGCGGACAATCTCCTAAAGGAGGAAATTGTTCCGTTGATGCTAACTGCAGCATGTCTGCCTAATAAATAATTTTTAATTAAGGACACCAAATACATGGGAAGTTCACACACATTCGCGAGTTTGTATATAAGGCCATTGATCCAGACCGAATCATAAGCCTTCTCAATATCAATTAGGATCATAGCATTACAATTTTTCTTATTATACGCCTCAATGGTGTCCTGCACCACCTTGGATAGAGCTAGAGTGGTGCTGTGACCCTCTCTAAAGCCGAATTGGATTTGCGGTAGAATGTGATTTTTGTGTAAATGTTTATTTACAATTTTAAGTAAGACCTTATCCACGACTTTAGAGAGGGTGTTAAGGAGTGAAATGGGGCGGTAACTGGATGGGAGGTGGGAGGGTTTTCTAGGTTTTAATAACGGAATTATAATTGCTATCTTCCAAGCACCCGGGTAGTGTTGTGTTTTTAAAATTGCGTTGATAATATAAGTTAGTTGTACCAAACATTTATTTGGCATATTTTTCAACATAAGATTGTGGACGCCATCCACACCGGGTGCTTTATTATTAGGCAGTGACTTAAGAATTTTTCTGACGTCTGAAGGACAAGTAATTAGTTTTGAATATTTATTAGGAGGGATAGGATAACTGTCTAGTATCGTCTGTGCGTCTCTGGTGATGGCGTCGTGTTCGTCGGTCTCGTTGGGTTTTGATGTGTTCGTAGTTTGTAAGTAGTCAACAAATGCCTCTGCTTTGTCCAGGTCGGAGTAGAAGGCCACTCCTTCCCGCACAAGCGTCGGCATTTGGATGTATGGGCGTCGTAATAGTTTAGTCATTCGCCACAGGGAGTTGTCCTGGCGCGACAAGGCTGCAATCTGGTCGTTCCAGGCCACCTCCCTGTGGTTTTTCAGTCGAGTCTTTATTGTTTCCTGTAGGTCTCGTAGTCTGTGTCTGTCAATTTCCCGTCTGTTTCGCTGCCAGGACTTTTTAATTTTATTTTTAAATTTTATTAAATTCAAAATTTCCGTAGGAATTGTTTCAGTCCTGGGTTTCAATTTAATTTGTCTGGTCGTTTTGTCACGTGCGTTTTGTAGAATTTTAGTAAGTCGAGTCACTTCGTCGTCGATGTCCTGTGGCGTTATTATATTGTTATTTATATTTAAATTGTCGTTAATTAATTGTCTGTAGCGTTTCCAGTTAGTAGTTTTGTAATCGTATGTCTTTTTGTATGTGTCCTGTGTAGTTTTCGTCGGGATGGTGAAAAGGACGGGATTGTGGTCCGATGATAGGAAGGGGAGGGAGTTGGGAATTATGGGATGTGGGAAGTTTTTCACCATAACTAAATCCAAGGTGGTGGGGGACATACCATTGGCAGGATAATGAGTCGGTGTGTCGGGGGCCACGATGGAGATCCCCTCGGAATGCGAGAAGGCCTCCAGCGTGGTCCCGTTCGTGTTGTTGCGGGAGTTGAACCACGACTTATGTCGTGCGTTCAGGTCCCCCGCAACAATTGCAATGCTATGATCGAAAATTGATTTGAGTTCGTCGACATGAATTTTGTGGCTCGGGGAGTTATACACCCCCCCGATGACCACGCCATTCTGCAAACGGATAAATACGTTATCGACAGGGCCGTCAATCGATGGGAGAGGGAGGAATGGGACGTTCTTCTTGATGAACATCACCACTCCGCCCCCACGATTGTACGTCCTGTCGTTCCGTATTATGTTGTAGTTATATAATTTTAGCCTATGATTCGGTCTCAATCGTGATTCCGTAATGATACAAATATCCAGATCCTCGAGATTTATAGTATACTGAAAAGTTTCTAGTTGTTTGTTAAATAATCCGTTGGAATTCCAAACCGCCAACTTAAGCATGTATGTTCATGATGTTGTAATTGGGAAGTACGTCTCTGGCGTAGTCCTGCAAAACGAGTATAACTTGCATGGGATCATGCACATTTTCTAGAAGTTTGTTGAGGTGCGTGACGACATTGATAGTGTCTCTCAAATTAATTTTTTGATTCAGTTTATTTAATTCGGACATTAGATCCCCGAACTCATTTGGGGATGGGTCCTGGGTCCTGCCATCCTGGGGGCGTCTAATTTGAGAAGGTTGTGTCCCCGCATCTGGTTGGGCCGTCGTCTGGGGTGGGGGTGGGGGCTGACTCCGCCGCTCCCAAGCATTAAATTTTGGCGGAGGCGCCGGAACAAACTCTGGTGCTGGATTAATATTAGAGTTTGGGAGATTTTTTTCTAATTGTTTCACCCTGAAGATATACACTGGACATAGTGTATTACAAGCTGTATGTTCCCCCTTACAGTTGGCACATTTGGGGGTCGTCTTCGGGTCCTTGGTGCATTCATGCGTCCAATGCGCGTCTGCGCATTTTACGCATCGGGGGTGGCGACCGCAGTTGGTGGCGGCGTGTCCCCATACCTGGCATCGTCTGCACTGCGTAATAGGCCTGTCATTTTTTCGACGCTCCCATTCAATTTTCGTGAACATCAAGAATCGAACTTTATTTTGCAGGGTTTTGAGGGTGGTCTCAGTGTCAGTGGTTATTAAAAAGAGGGGTTTGAATCTGGTCTTCATTTTAAAGATATCGTAAACTTTAATATTATGAGTGTCCTCCAACTCTTCCTTGATGTCACTTGTGTTTGGGTTGCCACACAACCCCCTTAACACAAATGCATGTTTTTTGCTGGCCTGATCGGTGTAGGTGTGAAATTCAATGTTCTCGAAATCCAATTGGTCACGGTATTTCCTATACTCTTCATTGTCTTCTATATACAGAAGGATGCTTCTGGCGGCATATTTGACATAAAATCCCTTCGTTACCGACTTTTTTATCTCTTTTGTCAATTCTTCATGTGAGCTAGGGTGCCCCTGGATAACGATTGGCGGATTCTTTTTGTTTTTAGCCTGAGTGTTTTTTGATGTTTGTGTGTCCTGTCTTTTTGCAAAAATTTTTTCGTTAATTCGTTTTGGTTCGCCCTTATTTTTATCATTTATGTCAATCTTTTCTCGGATTGCATCCTGCGTTGACTGCACCTCTAATTTATCGAACCTATTTTTTACCGGAATTTCCGGGGACCTCGCCGTAAGTAAAATGTTTCGAAGTTTGGATGTCTTCCGGGGTACTTTGTAGGAATCTGGCGACTTAATATAATCAATGTCCATTCTAGTTGGGGACGGTGTTCTGTTTCTATTAGTACCTTGTGGCTCCGATGATGGGCCGGCGACGTGCAAATTGTCTTTATTCATATTTTTCGAATGATTATCTAAAGTGGCATTATTTTCATTATTACCTTTTACTATGTAATGTGATATTATGTTTGCTATATTTTCTTTTGTCTTCTGCGACAGGTGCATGTATTCCTGCTGCAGTTTTGCAGAGGATAAAGATTCCGGTGGGCTGCCTTTGTCCTGCGTAGATTGACCAGTTAATATGTAAATGTCGTCTATGCTTCTAGATGCAGTTATTTTATTGGATTTTTGCGTTGTGATTGAAGTTGATTCGTTGCCTGAGGATATACTTTGAGAAGTTTGATCCGTATTTATGCTGGAGTTAGCATATGCACTCCTAAAGTAATCCGGATCGGCGGATTTACTCATACAATCTTGAGATGCTTGGGATTCTTCGCATTCCACATTTATCCTATCAGTATTTGGCTTTTTCATAAACGAAAATAATCTAGGTTTAACGTTAGCGTATTTATGCTTTTTGCTGACCTGTCTCTCTCCCTCGCTGTTTATAGAATCGATTTCCTCTAGGGTTTTGTTTCGTTTTTGTGCCTTGTGGTTGGAAATGCAGGATGCAGCGTCGCAGCTGGTATCGTCTCCTGACTCAGCTATAGTCCGTGAACTTGTTTTCCAGTTAATGTCAAGCCTATTACTCTGATTAATGATGCTTTTATCCAAATCCTCTGAACTGTTGTAACTATTTTCTGTTTCGCTCCTTTCCTCGCTGTCGAGTAGTCTTTCTACCACTATCTTAATCTTTTTCGTCTCAGTCGAATCGATATTTATCTGTCTATATCCCTCTTTCTCGGTGGTATCTCGCTTATCTTTGCTTGGAGGTTTCTCAGGTGCAGCGCTTTTAATTGCAGTTTCTTCTGCTCTCGCTATTGGAGATCGACTCCTTCTTATTTCATCCGGTGGTATCTTTCTTTTATCTCGCCTGGTGTCAATTTTGGTTTTGTGTGCTTCTTTTTTCGAAGAAAATTCTCTGGTTTGCTGCTTAGTATGGTCGGACGTAGTAACCACTTCCTCGCTTACTTCGCAACTGGGCACTCTACGACCGGTGCTAGGGTTTCCGTCCCCAGCTTCCTTAACGTTCGTTGTACAACATTAGGCATCCTCGGACTTGCCTCCAGGTCCTCTTCCTTTGTTCCGAATAATCTCCCTAAAGTGCTCACCTAGTTGAGTTGGCCCTATGCCCTTGCTTCTTACAAGTTATGCAAAATTCTTTCTTGTTACAATCCTTTATCCTGTGACCATTCTGCCCACACCTTAAGCAGCCCTCGCTTCTGTCTTCGCCCTTATAGGTTCTTGCCTTGTGTCCAAACTGCATGCATTTAAAGCACCTCGTAATACTGACTATTAACTCTACAGTTCAGCCAACCAATTCTTATGCCTCCCTTATTCAGGAGCTCTGCTATCCTCCTTGGGACCTGCACTGTTGCAGACTGACTGTCATTTAGAGTCTCCCTTAGCGAGGATATTTCAATATCCTTTGCCCTTAAATCCGGACTCGCCACTATTTTTATAACAGCGTTCTTTATTTTTTCTTTATTTCAAAGTGATTTGCTCCCACTGTCCCGGGTCTCCAGAATTGTCGGGGTCACCCATCTTGTCTCCCGAGAGAACAAAGATAACCCTTGTCCCTTCCCTCTCTGTTTGGTTACTTAGCTTTATGTTGGTGCTTTGCACCCCATAAACTAAGTGTCCAACCTCCAGCTCTGCCGCGAAGAGTTCCCTCGCCACTGGACATCTCCTTCGCTTTTATTGTTGCCCCCTTGTCTTCCTCATTGGCCCTGGCAATTAAGACATGTCCGTGTCCATGCTGCCCCACTTTGAGACATCTTCCACCTTGGCTACCTTCTGATATACCTGCTCCGGCCAATCCTCTTTCATGAACTTGAATAGTTTCTTGTAATTGGGATCATTCTCGATTACACTCCTAATCGCCTTCGTCCTCCTCCCTTCTTCCTCCTTCTTTTTAATTTTGCTGTAAGGCTCGAGTAGCATCTTTCATTTGGCACTTGCCTAGTGTCGCTGGCTCTGGCATCTTCAACTGACTGTCAGTCGACACTGTAGCTATTTGGGTGATGGTGGCCGCTTATCACCCATCAGTAGTATAGTTTCTACATCTTCCTCCCTTATCTTCGTAGCCAATTTCTAGACTCTTCTATCAAGGAGGTCCATTTGTCTGTCCAGTTTACTAATAATAAAGGGGATATTTTTTCTTTTCAATACGAGGAGCTCTGTAGGCGGTATCGCCGTTATTACTTCCAATGCCCTTGCGGAGTCGGTTCTGTACGAGCTTGCTTCTCGGATAAGCATCCTTCTCTGCACGTTTTGCAGCATTTCTTTATATCTTCCTATCCGCAACACCAGAGCGTAGTGCACAACTGAAAGCTCGAAGTAAACTTATATCGGACGCGCGTTATTGCACAGTGCTGTTATTATCACATAATATGGTCTATTCATAAACTTTAAGTAGATAATATTTAAATTAATTTGGAGTATCAAAATGTTAACATATTCAACAAAAAGTTTTAAAAAACTACTTCGAAAATTTATTATCACCTAAATTAATATTTAACTTTACGCATTTATTTAAGGAATGCGAGGCTTTGCTTCTTTTTTTTATAAGGCTTTGCATTTTTCTTCCAGCTTGGCAGCGCCTTTTTCCACTTGCCAAAGTTTTTCTAAAACGTACGAAATTGTTGGTATTTAAACATTTGAAAAAGTCCACTTATTAAATTTGACGATGATGTTATAGTTTTTTATATGACGTTGCGCATGAATTTATCGCTGCTGAGAAACCGTGAGGATCGTCCTTTAACCCTTCCATTACGTCGTGATCAATTTTTTAAATAAATTTTGACCAATTTTCTTGGGCAGTTGATATAATTTCCTCCGTATTTAATTCATTTTCCTCTGGATTCTCGCCTGCTAATTCAGGAGGGTTATTGCCGCCCTCATTTGTGTGTGTGATATTTTCGGTTTGATGTATAGGAGTATTTTCTTTTGAAACTTCCGTTAGTTGTAATGACATCACTGGACTGGCGTATGGTGATTGAGATTCACGAATAATATTGTTTCCTCATAGATCGTCGATGATTTTTCTAAGAATTTCTTTTTCCACGTCTGACATGCGATACGGATTATAAAATACTGGTACTTCACTCGTGCATTTGATCACCATTGATACTGTATTTGTTTTACCAAGGTTTTTCATTGACGATGAAATACAGTCTAAGAATTCATTTAATAACTGAATACATTTCACCTTGTACTTATTTGTTAGCATGTTACATGTTAACTGTGTATATTTTTAATAATTCAATAATCCACATATTGCTGACGTGTCAACTCCCCCTCTCTCTGCCCTGCGCTTCCCTCGTCACCACGTCGCGACCGCCCATCTTGACCTTGGTTCCCGGTGACACGCAACAGGGTCGGACTGCACGGCCATCCTGCGAATCTTTCGTCCTCGAAAGACGTTCCTCCACATGTGTACAGTTGGCAGGGTACCAGAAAAAGTTAGTACGTGCCATAAAGACTACTGTGTACCTGAGACGTGACTATTTTGCCTGAGAGGGCGACTGTTTTGCTACATTAATGATTTTGAATTGTGAAAGGTTTCATCTGTTCTAACCCAACGACAGCCTCGTAGGGTCTGCTGGATCTTTCCGAGTGGATGTCTTCTTTCACCCGATATCGATCATTGTGTAATATTTGCATAACTTTACAAGGTCCCCTAAACTTTGGGAGTAGCTTTTTGCTTTCGCCTTTTGCTGGATTGCTGATTACTTTTGTGAGTACCAAGTCTCCTACAGAGTAAAACTTTGGTGGAAGACGGCGAGTGTTGAAAGTCACATTCTGCTTGATTCTGTTCTCGAGATTTCGGGCGGCTTGTTTACGGATTTTCGTGACATCTAGAATATCTTCGTCGGACATATCATGTAGATCTGTATCTGTTTTAAGTTGGAAGCCGAGCAGTAGCCCCGCGGGAGTGTTGGGTTATTCGGTGTTTCGAGATGTTTAGTCCTAATTGAATTTGTTGTACTTTACTGTCCCAGTCGTTCCTGTCTGTGTCAGCACCTGACGTGGCCAGCGCATCCAGAATTGTTTTGTTCATACGTTCTGCTTGTCCATTACCTCGAGGCAAGCCAACGGCTATCGTAAACAGCTTTATACCTTTCTTTTCGGTGCATCGTTTAAATTCCTTCGAGGTAAAGACTGATCCAGCATCGGTCACTATTCGTCTTGGGCTCCCCAAGATTCAAAATGTTTCCTCTAAGTTCTCGATAACGTGTTTTGAACAAGTATCTGAGTAAAGCAATGTCAACTAGTGCGTAGGTAAAACAGATAACTACACCAAAGTCATTTTTGTTGAAAATAGACATGTCTGATTTTGAATAGACGCTCCTCACTTAGTATTTTCATTCAATAAATAATCTATACAAAGGTTTACCTGTAAGGATTGTTTTTACACCCTTGTTTATTTTTATTCCAGTTTGGTCAAATACTAACGTCATTGCTGGATTTGTCTTCATTTGAATGGTTTTCCTTTTTGTAGCAGTGATGAACTTGTGATGGCTATTTTGATTGGTCGATTTAGGTCAGTTACTTCGTCGAAAATATTAATACAATTAACAATATGATTGCTTGCTCCAGAGTCAAGGAGAAAAACGATTTCATGGGACACTGTGGAATAATCTCTTGTGTACTTTTAATTTAAGAAATTTCGAACCATAAAGATAAAACTTCACTTCCATCGTCTAAATTATTTGTTGTTTGTACCGTCTGTACGGTGCGTGTTCGATCATCAACATTGTTTAGCATTTTTTTGTAAAAATAACAATCTTTCATCAAATGATTACGACGGCCACAATGTTCACATTTATATTAGTGTTTATTTTTATTCTTAAATAACTATTGATTGTTTGGAAATTATTGTAGCGTTTTTGTTGATGGTGCTCCTTGTATGTCCAATTTCTTGATCAATTATTTTTGTTTGGCTTATTCGTTTTATGGAATGTATTTCCAGTAAACATAGCTTTTCCACTTCTATTTCCAGCTTCATGTTTTAGTTTTATTTTATGCTGTAATAATAAGGTTTCCATTGCTGTGATGACACCATCATTCGATGATAACATTGTTAATAAAAGATGGAAAACTATATCGACTTCTTCAATTTTGGCACCCGTCAAGGTTAATTCGCTTGTTAAGTTGTCGAACTTAGTTAAATGCTCTAGTAAGCTGGTGTCACCTTGCAATTTCAGACTTAACAATCTTTTTCATAAGGTAAAAACAGAAACAAAACAGGTAAACAAGCACCGATTTTCAATTCCTATTACCAGCGCCTACCTGCTATTTGAGGTGCACATAAAGAACGCTTACCAGCAGCTCCAACCTGCCTGATCGTTTTGAGGTGTCTGCGGGTAAACAAGTCGAATTCGTCTTCTGATGATGATTTATTTTTGCTTGACAATGTATTTTGGAGACTGAATCGAAAACTACACGGAATACATCAAATAAACCATAATCAGTTAGTTTTTGGTGAATAATCATCATCTATCTGATGAATTAAAACGGCATAAAAATCAATTTTTTCAATATATGAGAATGACTTGAAACATTCAATTATATTTTGGAAAAAATTGAACCTCGTTTGTCAAAAATTTGGTGCAACTGGCATAAGCAACCCATTCTACCAGAAGAAAGACTAGTGATTCTGTAATAACATACAAACAAAAATGCCGAAGCACCCCCGTCCCTCTTCTCCTTAACCTCTCATTATAGGGATACGGAGGGTGGTTTTCGTTATTATGAAAGGTAGTGTGCTGCCACCAGGTCAGGACCTTTTTCGGGTTTTCGCCTGACCTCGGAAATTGCGGACCTCTGGACGCTGAAGGCACCCAAAAGTCCTCCTCGGTAAGCTGAGGGTTCGGCCACGGCTTAATATCCGTGGACTTAAGGGAAGATTTGGTGTGAGTTTACAATATAGATAAAAAAATTCAAACGCAAATTGGTCTTTAAGAATTTAATACAGGTGTTTAAGTTTCAAAAAACAGATAACAGGTGAATAAGATACCCCGTTGAATGATCAACGAAAACAAATAAAACTAAACTAAAATACCTATAGCCATATTCGGTTTGTCAACGGAATATACACCCTGACTATAAAACAACCTAAATTGCTAAAATTCAACTGTTGTGTGGCTAGTCGTCAACAAAACAACTAACCTAATATTGCGAATCAGCTCATGCATAGACAAAAAAAATACAGAACCCCCCTCAGAGGTGAAATGTTTTCTAATTTATTTTAAAATTAAAAAAATTGGTTAGTAAATTACATGCGGATACCAAAAAAACCACTCGCGGCTCGCTTACCCCTTGTCCCTCGTAGTACTCCTATCTGTGCACAAATTGTCATTAGTGTTACACTATTTTTATGTCTTCTTCCCACCACTGTTCTTCTGATAAAACTCTGATCCCCTCTGAAATCCCAAGTAGCCCGGCACGGACCCCGCTTCCGTAGCTAACTTTTTACTCCCCTCGTATAATTTCACAAAACTACCCTATAATGAAACCCCTTGGTTCCGTAGCGTCGAGCCCGGCTCGTAACTAGTCGTCACTCAGTCGCTCACTTACTTTCTTGTCCCCTCGATTTTCGTACTTCCCGAAATGTCCCCTACCCCTTTAGTAAATTTTCTGCTGACTTCTTCAAATTTCGCTATTAATTTAACTTCCCATTTAATACCTTCCGCGCCCTCTCTATAAGTTCTTGTCAGTCTCCCGCTTTGCTTTACAGTTCCCTATAACGACCGACTTTACAGCATATAGTCCCGTGGGCAGCCATGAATTTTAGTCGATAGCATTCAATGGATTAGTTCCGCCTTTCTCCCGCAGATACCGCTGTACGTTTCAATTCAATCATTTCGAACTTTGAAAACCCCTACGTAAGCGAAAATTACATCTCTACTATGTAACTGAGAATTTGCGTTTTATCCACTTCTCAAGCAAGATAAGATAAGCTCAATATGTGCTTGCTTCCGTTCTCAATGTCTAGACATTAGTTTTTATCTTGAAGGGTCTCATATGCCAAAATACCTATACATGCTTACAAAAATACGCTCTCTCTTATAGCAGATTATTAAACGTACGAAATTTTAAATAAGGACCAAATTATAGTCTTTCTGAATATTAACTTTGTTCACAACCGACATATAGCACAGGCAACATTGCGATAAATATTACCTTTCTTTCTTACTACTAATAATAACGTACCTTTAATTCCTCTACACCCTTGATAACATAATTTAAAAAAAAGATACCTATAATTACACCATATCTTGAGTACTTGCCACAAAACCCCGGGGGGTATGGGGAAGGGTATTTTTGTTACAATTCCTATTAGGTAAGTGTTTTTTATTCTATATTTTTTATTATGGAATAATTCAACTAATAACAAAGATAATCCATTAAAAAGAAAATAAACAAATGGTAATAATAGTCAAAAATAAGTAATAATATATACAGGGTGTCCCAGGACTATGGGGCAATACTTCAGAAGCGTATAGTTTAGGCCAAAACATCACGAAAAGTACCTATATTTTTTGCTACGGCGCCCTCCGGAGAAGGTCAATATTTACCATTGCCTCATTCCAAGCAGCAGTCTGAGACCTCTTTCTTGTGTTTACTGTTAATTATGTTGCGTGCTATCATCGAGACTAATAATTCCAATGACCTGAATCTCATTGTCTTTTGAATTACTTCGTTGTGTAGTTTAGCTTCTTCTAAACTTTCATTATCAACTTCTGTTTGACTTTCCGTATTATCAATTTCTCTATGTGTCGAACAATTTCCTGTTGGGTGTCTAGCCTTGACCGTGTCCTTTAAAATGTAAAGTAAATGGAAATATGGTTACCTAGTTGTATATGTCCCAGCAGCATCTCCAAAATGAGCAGGTGATATTTTCCCAGTTCCACAAAAAACTGATCTCGCAGATACTTCCATTTTTTCCGGAGCAAATTTTCTAAAAACAGAAAGTTATTAAAATAAAAATTATTCGTATCTGACATTTGCAAATAAAGATTATCTTTTAGTTATTTATTTTTATGAGGGTCAAATATTAAATGTTTTATTTTATTGTAGGTATTTAGCTACAGGGTGTTCATTTAAGTCTCTGGCATTCTCTTTTCTTCTTGGAGCTTCTACTGTAGGAAATATTAGTTTTGAAACTACAGTAGTATTATGGGAATAGTTGCAGCCAGAGCATACGGGTATGTCAACAGAAATGTTTAATTCCATATCTAAACATTTCGAATTTTCCGCACCTTCTTGAAGCAATTGATGGCAAACATGTTCACGTCCGTTGTCCAAAAAATTTAGGATCAATGTTTTTCAATTATAAAAAGTATTTTTCTGTTCTTTTGCAAGGCGCAGTTGATCCAAATTATAAATTCATAGCTATAGATGTAGGTGGTTATAGAAAAAAAAGCGATGTCGGGACTTTTCAATCCTGATTTCTACAGATTATTGACTACAGGGCAACTGGAAATTCCAGAACCCACATATTCACCTGGGACAAATTAAAGTATCCATATATCTTTATGACTGATGACGCATATCCACTCCTTGATAATCTACTTACCGTAGACGCCTACAACTTTGAAAATTTTTTAACATGTTTTTAAAATATCTTAAACAATTTTTTTTTTTTTTTTTTGGGAAAAGAAAATGTAGGTTGTAGGGGCATCATTAACTACACATCTGCACTGCAAAATCTTTTAAAAATAACATTACAATGTCTCTTATATATTTTTTTTAGATGTGTTCAAAGTTAGGGCTCTATAACCCTTCTTTGAACGGTGATTTATTATTACGAATTTCAAAGAAGTAAATTGACAGGGACAACTTTGAACGCTAGATGAATTTTTAAAAAATATTTGATAAAAAATATCACAAAAAAAATGTGTACCTATTACTCTAAAACGAATATAAGTTATTATTAATAGACCTCAAAACTGAAAACTGCAATATATAAATAAAAATCAAATCTTTAAACCAATAACACTTGAAAGATTAAAAAAAAACAAAAATATTTAACTATGGGTAAATATTAACCCATGGTTTTCAAAAAATGCTTTATTTCACGCTTATTAAACATCAAAGAATTTCTCATATCTGTAGTTGGATCAGACAAATACTACGACACCCGTGTACAAAAGAAATAAACGAAATTCCGTTGCTTTCCAGTTATTGAGTTCATTGAGTCCTCTTGATTTTCTATTAAATTCTGATGGAATAAACTGTGCAGTGTATTTTAGGTATTCTAAAATCTTTGTTCTATCGCGTAATGAAGTTTTGTGGCCGCATTACAATTCCAATATCTCAACAATTTCTTCATCACTCCAATAAAACACAAATACAAATGAAGTAATTAAATTCAAGTTTTCTACGTTTAAGAGGGGTGATATACCAGTATGATGACCTGCTTGTTCTCGATTTCTAAAACTGACGTTTGTTCTTAAAGGTGCTGCTGTTTCTTTAAACAATATTCTTCCTTCATTATAATTTCCTTTCTGTATACATCTTTCGCATAACACGTAAAACATAAAATATCAATAGTATATAATTTTTGGTTAAATGTTATGCCATTTCTCAATAAATAATGTATTTCCTCGATAAAGGCACGAAAAAAAGATTCCAAATGCGGTTTGCCATCTCCACAAAAGAATGCTATTGCAAATGGATAAATGTTGAAATTATGAATCTAAATTTTACCAAGGATAGACCAAAACTGTCGAGAAGTACTTTTGTTTAAAGGTACTCCATCAATATTAAAAATTAATTTTAATTTGTTATCTATAATTTTTGACATCACAACAGAGGAGGATAAGAATTTTTTTATATTTGTTTCTATTCCTAGGTAGGTCCATTCACCAGTATTACCAGAAATGGTATTTATAAATACAATATTAGTAGTTCTTTAAGTATTCAGTATAGTTCGAGCGTCAGCAGGTAAATTTAAATGCAAATGGGCGTTTAAACAATTAAGAAGTTGATTTAATTGCGTGTGCGAAACCGAATAATTTCTCGCCCAATTTAAAAAAAAAACTGAAAGTTTTCTTCTGAATTTGATGAAGAAAAATGTGCTAGAGAGTTATGTTCAACTGTATTCTCATTTATGTTTATTTCTCTCTCAGGAAATATTTGTACCAACTCGGTTTCTATATTTTCTGAGACATTTTCATTCAATTCGGTGCAATCATATTCATATGAGGATTCGTCCAAATCGACATTTTCATTCAGTTCGGTCCAATCATATTCATATGTGGATTCATCCAAATCGACATTTTCTTGATTGTTTGAAACATGCTGCATTGTCGGTAATGACGCGTGCTCCTCATCGTTAATAAAATGAACTTTTTTGTTTTTATCATCACCATATGATTCCGTGGATATATTTTCTAGCGCTCGTTTTAGATGTCTGTATTTCGCACAATATTTCTTTTGCGCCATCATAAAACTGTCGGAGATAAAAATAAAAATTTAAGTGAAGCTATCCACACATTCCTATCCACAACTGATTACGTAGGGTAAATTTTTATTAAAATGTTTAGTGCAACCCACCATTTCAGTTATTAGCCTTTCATCCACAACTAACAATTTCGGTTACAAACTCATAGTCATGCACAACTACGGGGAAAAATTCATATGTTCCAAATTGTACAGTGTGTTATCAACTTCTAATGGCAAACTTAGCTATGCATATAAAATACAAATACATGCAATGCATCTAATGATGCATTTTAACTGTTTGTCTGTCTGAGACAACAAACATTGGTTTATTCTGGAGTTATGAAAAAAATATAATAAATAAGCACGCCCTTAATGCATAGTCAATATAGTCATAAGTAGAAATACACGCCGAATTCTGAGGTAGAGTTATCATACAATTACTTTGCTTGCCCGTATAAGTTGATTTTTTTTCGAAGGTTGAAATGAGGGAAAAAAATCACATTTTCCAAATTGAGCAGAGTATGTTCTTCAACATTTGGTCTTATAATAAGGGATACATGTAGAATATCTAGGCTACCACCCGTTTAGTTTGCCTGTCCGTCTGAGACCCATAAAAGTTGATTTGTTTCTGAAGTTGATAATTTTAAAAAAAATTCGTATTTTCCCAATTGAGCAGAGTGTGTCCTTCAACTTCTGGTCATATAATAAGGAATATATGCAGAATACATAGCTACCACCCGTTTAGTTTGCCTGTCCGTCTGAGACCCGTAAAAATTGATTTGTTTCTGAAATTGATAGTTTTTTAAAAAATTCGTATTTTCGCAACTGAGCAGAATGTGTTGTTCACCTTTGGGCCATATAATAAGGGATACATGTAGATTACATAGCTACCACTCGTTTAGTTTGCCTGTCCATCTGAGACCCATAAAAGTTGACTTGTTTCTGAAGTTGAAAATTTTTAAAAATATAACAGCTTCACTGACGTTTTATCAATCTAATACTATATATACATGTGATTTTTTTAAAGGTACCTATAGGGTTTTTTACTCCAAAATTTAAATGTTAGAAAAATATTTTGCAATTTTTTTTGTTCCATTTGCCTTCAATTTAATTATAATTTTTTCGACTTTCGTTAATATGGAATCTAAGATAAGTTTTCATAACTCAGCATACGTTGGAGCAATATGTGAAAAACTAATCATATTATATAAATTGGGCATGGATAAATCTAACAGAAAAAACCACAACATTGTACGTTGTTCTGTTCGTGATATGTCGCACACTTCAGTAGAAAGTTTTCAGCAAAATTATATGCCAAATAGGAAATGTTTGGCACAATTTTCTAAATATAAGTAGAGTTAATCGTTTAATTGAGCTTGTTTATCTAGGATTTTCTAGTTAATTAGATAAAACAGACTCCGATTTAAATAAAATTGCAGGATATTTCATATTTGTGTTATAGTAAATTTATTATATTGGCAGCATATTGGCTCAATAAGGACAACCATCATACAAAATTGACTACACCGTGATTGAATGAAAACTAAACATTCATTAGGTAAATAATAAATTGCTTACCAGAATTGTAGGCAATTCTGTAGATTACTGGAAAACTGGAATTTTCGCGAACTGATTTTTGGAAAACCCTATTTTGGGATCATACAACATGAATCTGCATTATAATTCTGTGGTCCGTAGTCAAAGGGACATAAGTTCTCAAAACCTAATTTTGCAGGAGAGGAAGTTAAATTTTCAAAACTCCCCTGAAATCGTCTAATCTAAAAAATTGCGGAATTTTCCATTTTCCCATTCTGATCCTCAAAATGGAATAAGTCTACTTAAGTCATTTTGTCAGGTGGCTCAATTTGTTTTGCGGTAAGCGGTTTATTATAATTTTTAGCATATGCTAATAATAAAAAAACTGTCTTTAATTTGTCATGAAGCAACATAACACAGGAGAAACGTATTTTATTGATATTTCAATACAATATATATATATATATATATATATATATATATATATATATATATATATATATATATATATTTAAGGTAAAATTAGCTCGACTGGCTATTTAAGGTTAAAATTTTAAAAATTTAAACTTGGGTATGCAGTCGTGTGGCACAAAAAATTAAAGAAAACTCTTTATTTCTGTTCTAGCTTTCGAGGCTTTATTGTCTCTTCATCAGGAACGGATATTTTGAGGTTATATAGAAGTTGCACATGTGAAACAATTTTTCAAAAATATGGACCAACACTTAACACTAATAGTAGTTAACAAACTTACAAGTTAAAAATTATTAAAAACATAGTTGGATGTCAATTGATAAAATAGAATTGTTAAAAACATTAAATTTAAAAAAGCATGGTATCCTGAAGGGATCCATCTTGTATTGGATCCCTTCAGGATACCATGCTTTTTTAAATTTAATGTTTTTAACAATTCTATTTTATCAATTGACATCCAACTATGTTTTTAATAATTTTTAACTTGTAAGTTTGTTAACTACTATTAGTGTTAAGTGTTGGTCCATATTTTTGAAAAATTGTTTCACATGTGCAACTTCTATATAACCTCAAAATATCCGTTCCTGATGAAGAGACAATAAAGCCTCGAAAGCTAGAACAGAAATAAAGAGTTTTCTTTAATTTTTTGTGCCACACGACTGCATACCCAAGTTTAAATTTTTAAAATTTTAACTATATATATATATATATATATATATATATATATATATTGCTATGTATTTGCATATTGGACGATTACGAAGTGTGCATGTTTGTGTTATTTGCTGAATCAGGGTTTGAATTTGTTTGTTTCCTTTAGATGGTTTTCAAAATTTATTTAAATTAGCTAAAGATCCGAAAGGTATGTGTTTTAGAATGTTAATACTTGTTTAAAATTGTTTTAATAGTTTTAAAGTTTTTATTTGATGTCAACAGTAAGTTTGATACTGACATCTATATTAGTAGTTATTAAGTTGTTGTTGAAATAATTTCTGACATTTAAGTCATTATGACATTTCTTTTAAGTAGGAATTTTTTTTTTATAGTTGGTAAATGTTTTCCTGGGGAAAGACAAGGAGGTTTAAGTTAGGTTATGTTTGGAATGAAATTAATCAAAATTCATATGGTGTTTGTTTTGTTTATTTTGGGTACTTTGATATTTAGTGATATAGAACAACAAACAACAGATAAAAGAGAGGTTGTAAAATTGGGAAACACAAATTTAAAAAAAAAAGAACAAGTGAAAATTAGGGAGTGAAGAAGAAAAATAATAAACAAGGATAAATAATTTGAAATTGAATTAAAAAGAAATTGTGGAGGATCAGCGAAGAAGAGTAGAAATAGACTGTAAATAAGAAGGAAGAAGTGTTATTGTGGATAGGAATTGCAGAGGAGATAAGGACGAGATAAGGTGAAGAATTAATGAAAGGAGAATTGTTGGATTTGGAAAGAGAAGAGTGTAGCTACGAAGAAGGAAGGTTTTTGCGTGTTTAATTTTGGACAAGGTTGTATATTAAAATTTAAATAGCGTATTAGACTTTCGAACCTCTTATAAAACTGATAAATTATCTAAATATCAAGGAAAATAAATTACTTATATCAAATTAAAAATTTTATTTTAATAAAATTTCATTTTAAAACAGGAACTGAATTTGAACCTGCTCCCGAAGGAAAAGATAAGCTAGCCGGCCCATTAAATAAATTTGACATACTTTCGGATCAAAAGGTAAGAGATTTTAATTTGATCTTTTGGTTTTAAAGTTTTTTTTTTTGGGTTTATCTATTGGAAATAAACAAGTTAAAGTTTGATTAGTACTGCAAATTATTAAGCTCAATAAAAGTAGAACAGCACATTTGGCACCCAACGCATGGCGATTGTAAAATTGTTGATTTCATAAAGTGTGCAGTCTTGGTAAAAGTTTGTAAACTGTTGATTGTGGTACATAGTTTTAAAATTCAATAACAATTGCATTTATTAAGGGTATATAAAGTATTAATTGTGTGGTATTTGTATGAAATTAAGATCAGGAAAACAAACAAAAATGGAGAATAAAAATCAAACACCAGAAACTTCTCGACAAGGTGATACATCCCAACAAACACAAAATGATGATAAATTTATACAATTAATGAACATGATAGCGAACAGATTTGATGAAAATAACAAAAAAAAATGGACGAAAACAAACAAGACATGAATAATAAATTTGATGAAATCAACAACAAAATGGACAATTAATTTGAAGATAGCAAACAAGATATGAACAAAAAAATGGATGAGAACAATAGGAAATTGGAAACGAGTATAGTAGAGTTACACAATAAAGTGGACCAGAAAATTAAGAAAGTAGAAGAAAAGGTTTATGAAGAGATAAGTGAATTTAAAAAAGAAATAAGAGTAGAAGTAGAACATGTTATAGTAGATGGTATGAATGAAATAGATATACGCATGAAAAAACAAGAAGATATAATCAAAACACAATTAAAAGAACAGGATGGTAAGATCGAACAGAATACGAAGATATTGAAGGACACATACACACCTATATTTAACACATATGCCACACCACATCATACACTGGTAAATCAATTCTATGGTGATTCCAGAATCCACCCAAAAGTATTTTTAGAACGTTTAAGGCAATATCTAAAATCTATAAATTTAAAGTTTAATTTAAAACATGAAATTTAAAATTCATTAAAAGGTGAAGCCGAAATTTGGTATCAAATTGTAGAATCTGAATTTGAAACTTTAGAAGAATTTGAAAAGTTATTATTAAAAAAGTATTGGTCTGAACATTGTCAGGAAAAAATTCGTTTCAATTTATTTAATGGAAAATATTCAGAAAATAGTGGTATGTCTAGGGAAAATTATGTCGTGCGTAAAATGTATAACATTAAATTCTTAGAGCCAAACTTGACAGAAAATGAAATGATTAAATATCGAGCAAGACATTTTTATGATGACATCCACCAAGTAATCATTACAAAACGCATTACGACATTAGATGGTTTAAATGAGTACTTGAGAGTGATCAATGATCTACATATGGGATGGAATAAAAATTATAAATCATTAATAGAAAAACATACAACCAAACAGATGGTAATGACAAAAATTTCAACAGACAAAATTATTATGTAAATAGACAACAAAATGGGTATAATAATAATTATCAAAAAAATTATGATAGTAGAAATTTTAATAATCAAAATAAAGGTAGAGATTATGACGAAAATAGGAGGTACAACGGTAATGATAATTATGATAAAGAACAGAATAGGTATGATAATAAACGTGATTCAGTAAGATATGCACAGGTAATCAATACAAATGTCAGATCTGATCAACAGAATGACATGAATAAAATTAAGACGATAGCAGAGGTAAATTCACATTTTCCAAGGGAAAATTTTTAGATAGGGAAGTTTTAATTGGGATGACGACATACGGACATATGCGAGAATTTATAGGTATTGAGAATGAATCAAATTTAGATAATAATAGAATTAGTAATTTACCAATCATCAACATTAAAGTTAATGAAATAAATTTAAAAGCATTGATTGATACGGGATCAGAAATCAGTTTAATAAATGGAAAGATAATAGATAGTAAAAAAGAGTTATATCAAAAAAATTGTACTAAGATTTCAAAAATTAAATTAGTAAATGCAAATGGTAAGAAATTCACAGAATGCAATAAAGTCATAAATTTAGATTTTGAAGTAAAAGAGATACGTTTTAGAGGCGAGTTTGTAATTGTTGACAATTTGAGTTTTGATGTCATAATTGGTGAAAATATTTTATCACAACTTAAGGCAAAAATAGATTTTGAGGAAAAGTCCCTAGTTTTAAAAGGTACTGCAGTGAAAATATTTAATAAAAATGAGTTAAATATAGTGGGTTATATAGGTAATTGTAATAATAATAATTTAAATGATTTAAATGATGAAACATATAAGCCTACATGTGAAATGAATAATTATAAAAATGCCTAAAAGATTGGAGATAAATTGTCCTACTAAATATGAAAATCGAGTATGTCGTTAATAAATTACAAACCGAGAATAGCTAAAAGTTATGTACACAAGTTGATAGTAGATAAAAGCAAACCGTTTAAATGTAAAACTTATCCTATACCCTTCAAACGTCGAAATAAAGAACAAGGAAGATATAATAAGAAGAAAGCTCAACAAACACAAAAATGGGCGAACAAGAATATCAAAGGAAACAACATTAAATTCAACACAAAATTTAAGAGGAAAAGGAATGGAAGAGTAATTAAACAAAAGCAGCTACCCACGAAAGAAAACAGGAAAAGAAAAAAGAAGATTAGAAAGAAAATACTTTACAAGAAAGTCAAAATATTTGGAAAAAGAAAACACAAAAACTTCAAGACGAGGAAGAAAATTTTGCACTGGAAATAATTGGAACAGGAGCAACAAGAAAAATACGGAAAGGAACATGAATAGGGAATTTTATACGGAATTATACACTATATACAAACACGGATCTATTAACAAAGATAATTTGGATTTGTGGGATATAATAAAAAATATACTAGTGATAAATAAGCGTGGATATAAATTTGAAATAATATGTAATGACGTAGTAAAGGGTAATGTAAATAAAGATCGTTGTAATTTGATATTTGAGAGCAATGGCAATGGAGACGAGTTGGTCATTATGCCTGCCCTCAGCATGTTGTGCAGAGATATTTTGTTTGGACCAAGGGAAATGTAGTTTTAAGTGCGGAATAAATAAATAATGAATTATATAAAACGGTCAAGAGTTACCGGGACAGATATGAAAATAAGTATGATTATAAAAGATAAATGAAAATGTAATACGTGCAGAGACGCGTCAGTTCTCCAAAGGTATATGAATGGTGAAGTTACCACATATGGTCAATTTTAATTTTAAAATATCCAAGATCCAAACAAAATGTTTATTCTCATTATGATACTCGTGTGCGGGAGTTGACATGGGTTCATATTCGATCGGATTTCCCGAGTTTAATGATACAAAATTTAACAATATTATGATTAAAGTTATTAATTGCATTCCAATTAAGTCAAATTATTATTAAAAAACGCATTACCAAAAACTCACAAAGGTATATCCCACAAAAAGACGTAATACAAATACGGTTTGTAGAATACTTTCTAAATATTTTAAAACTGTAGGCACTCCTAGAAAAATTTTAGCTGACAATGCGACATATTTTGACAACGACAGATTAAAGAGATATGACAAATTAAAACACACAAAGAAAACACAACAAAACTGATGATAAATACAGTATTTTGCAAATACAGCATAATTGAATAAAATTAAACAGTTTTACACAAGTAAAAGCTTATAATTTGGGGAGGGAATACTATGTATTCGCATATTGTGCATGTTTGTGTTATTTGCTGGAACAGGGTTTGAATTTGTTTGTTTCCTTTAGATGGTCTTCAAAATTTATTTAAATTAGCTAAAGATCCGAAAGGTATGTGTTTTAGAATGTTAATACTTGTTTAGAGTTGTTTAAATAGTTTTAAAGTTTTTATTTGATGTCAACAGTAAGTTTGATACTGACATCTATGTTAGTAGTTATTAAGTTGTTGTTGAAATAATTTCACTTAAGTCATTATGACATTTCTTTTAAGTAGGAACAGGAAAGTAGAACAGCACAATATATATATATATATATATATATATATATATATATAGAGAGATAGAGAGAGAGTAGAGTAGAGTAGCTTTATTAGTGTCAAATACAAAAATACAAAAAAGTTTACACACGTCAAATTGTAAAATACAAATAAGTAAGTATAACAAACTATTGAAACACATTAAAATATTTAAGGAGATATAATATTGACATGCAAATAGTACAAAATATATATATAAATACTATACAGAAATATTTTCTAATGACATTTCTATCTCGTCAAGCGAGGAGAATGCATTTGCTGTCAAATTTTTTTTACTACAGATCTGAATCGATCCGGAGGTAGTTGTTTTATATTTTTTTCTAATTTGTTGTATAATGTAGGTCCATAATAGGTGGTACCTGTGCGTGACTTAGTTAATCTCTTAAAGCAGAGGCATATATCATCTCTTTTTCTGGTGTTGTAGTCATGATTTTCGCTATGTGTAGCAAATTCATCGATATGCTTTTTTACATAAGTAAGACACTCTAATGCATATAGGGACGGAAAAGTTAAAATTTCTAGATTGATGAATATTGGTTTAGCGTCTGCTCGATAGCCTACTCCTCCCACAACCCTGACTGCTCTTCGTTGTAGGCAGTTCTTAAAATATTTGTGGATACTCTATTTGATAACTGTCGTAATGCATATGTGGTCCTTACTAGAGATTCAGCTAGCAGGTTACCATGGGCATCCCACGTAAGCTTAGGGTCCAAATTAATTCCCAAAAACTTTACAAAAGCGGGGTTGTTGTTTAGATTATTTAGATCTTTGGTGGATGAAATCATTGTGATAGTTTTATTTTCATTTAATTTAAGTTTATTGGCAGAAAATCACAACTCAGCATTCGACTGCATATCTCTGCAATCCTCCTTTAGTTCGTCTAGGTCAGGGCCTGAATCCAGTAAAGTTGTGTCATCTGCATACAAAAGGCAGTTGATACCGTTAAGGGCAGTCTTTATATAGTTAATATAGATCAGGAACAGCACAGGGTCCAAAATAAATCCCTGTGGTACTCCATCCCTAATTGACAATTTACTGGACACGTCCTGACCCACACGGACTAGCTGTTTACGACCGTCAAGATAGGATTCAAGTAGTTTTAAGCTGTGATCGCTGAACTTGTATTTGGACAGTTTCAGTAGCATGATCCTGTGGGATATGCAGTCGAACGCTTTGCTAAAGTCGCAAAATATTGATGCCGAATACAGTCCATTCTCAAAACAGTTCAGTATAATTTCCGTAAACTTGACTATAGCGTCCGTAGTGCTCAGTTTGCTCCTGAATCCATACTAAGAGTTATTTAACAGTTCGTGTTTTTCAAGATAATTTACAATTTGTTGTTTTAAGACTTTCTCAAAGATTTTTGACAGTATAGGTAACAACGAGATAGGTCTATAGTTAGATGCGTCGTTGATATCGCCTTTTATGAAAATAGGCACTACGGATGCTATCTTCAACGCCTCAGGGAATTTACCACATCTAATGCTTATATTTATGAGCTTAGTTAGAGGTATTGCTATTAAATGCTTGATACTCTTGATTAATGGAACATTTAAGCCATATACATTCTTGCTTTTGCTATTTTTAAGGGAATCAATAATATCCCTTACTTCATTGTAACTAACTTCTTTGAAGTTTTGGCTAGTATCAGGAATATTAACATGTCTAAGGTATTCCATTGGATCAGTGTTGGTTGTTGGAAGCCTACTGACAGTGTCTGCAGAGACATTGATAAAAAAAATATTAAAATCAGTACTATTTAAAGTTGAAGTTGGGGAGTTTATTTTTTTGTTAGGTTTTATCAGGTCCCAGACAGCTCTTGATGTATTACTTGAATTTTTTATGATATTATCATTTGCGGGAATTTTGGCCTTTTTTATGGCATATTTGTATTGTAATCTGAATGTGCTTCTTGTTTTTCTATTTGCAGATGTGTTATGAAACTTACACACATCACTTAGGAAATAAAGTTTCTCTCTCATTTTTTTCAATTCTGCCGTGAACCAGTTAACATGCAGAGTGTTATCAATACTGCAAGGTATCTGTTTTTCTGGAAAAGCAATATCGTAAGCATCAGTAAGCGTGTTTGTAAACATTTCAAATTTTTGGTCAATGTCCAAATTTTCACTGTCAATAAACTCCCAAGAAGCTTTTTCTATTATAATATAAAATGCTTGAGTTCCTTTTTGGGTAATAGGCTTACATGTTTTATATATTTTATCTTTAGTTATATTTAATATTGGTATTTTTATCAGTTGACCTAAGTGGTCCGATAAAAGAGGATCGTAGATGTGTGAGAAATAGTCATGACAAAAATTTATAAAAATATTATCAAGACAATTTACACCTCTGGTGTTTTCGTGTATGGTTTGTATAAGTTAAAAGATAGAAGTAATTCGTATAGATTTGCATTATTAAGATCATCCTTATTGAGCTTCACATTGAAGTCCCCGGCTAGAATAATTTGTTTTTCTTTATTTATTTTGTTTAACATGCTTTCTAGTGTTCTAATAAATACCTTAAAATCTCCCAATGGAGATCTATAGATTGCAATAATTATTATCTTAGGGTTTTTTAGCTCGACTGCGGCCAATTCGCAGTGAGTTTCAATTGAGAGATTATTTATATAATTTAAAGAAGTAAATTCAATTGGATTTTTAGTTAGAATTTTAATACCTCCATGCCTCGATTCAGACCTGCAGTAGAATGTTGACACAGAATACCTCTCTATGTAAACATTTTTCACTTCATCTTCTGTACACCAGTGTTCACTTAAGCAGACAACTTCTACTCCTGATAGGTCATTCTGTAGAATTGCCTCTAATTCGTTAGTTTTGTTTTTAAGGCTTTGCACATTTAAATGGAACACATTTATAGTACTATGAGTAGATGTATTATTACCGATGTTATTAAGGTTCCTTTGTGATTGGATAATCAACTGAGAGGATCCACAGATTGCTGTAGCATCCTCTTCTTGACTAAAAACTTCGAGACCAAAGCCCCCCTGGGCCATATGCTGCGTTGCCATGCTTTTTTAAAATTGTCTTGATTGATAGTGACTTTCATTGACGAATAGCTATCGGGAAATTTAGAATTGTGTGGTTCACACACAACCTCGGGAATTGAGTCTGAAGCAATGCTTTCAGATCGTCTGGTTTTGTGTTGGGTTTCAGTCGTGTCACATGTAAAGATACCAGCTTAGGCACAGCTTGAATATCACTGATTTCTTCATTGCCACCGACAACAAAGCGACGATGCTTTTTACGCCTAGGTTGTTCCCAATCGTCTTTAATACGATGGTCAGTGTCATCAGTAAGGTTGCAAATTTCTTTCATTTTGACTGAGGCTTGCGCCTTTGAAATGGCATCTTTAACTTGAGTTGGTTGGATTGACAAATTATTATGCTTTTCCTTATCCTCCATATTACTTGTTTGCTTATTCATAGCTGCTGTAGTTTTTTCCCCACCTTGATATTTATTTATGGTTTTTTGAACTGCAGATGTTTGTTTACTGGTAACCATACTATAACTTTCTTTGCTAGGATTTTTTCTTGAATAGTTTCATTTGTCTTTTTTGTTATTGATTTGAAATCTTTCTTTATCACTTCAACTTTTTCTTCTAGTAGTTTTTTATTCTCCTCCAATAGTTTATTATTATTTTGTAACAGTTGAAATTTATTATCAGATGCTTCAAGAAGCCTTTTCAGCATTAAATTTTCCAATTTTAATTTCTGCATTTCACTACTTATTTCTTTTATATTATCCTCTTAAGGTTAAGTTGACAACACTTAATTAATGAGTCACTAATAACTTCATAGTTCTTACTTCTTTGTACACAGGATTTATGAAAGACCCCTGCACAATTTATACACACTAGTACTAGTACAGTACATTTTTCTTACAACATGAGAAAGCACCCTTTTGACCATCAGAATCACTACACTGATCCTCATCGTCGGCCATCTTGTTATATATATATATATATATATATATATTATTTTTCATTCTACTTCCTCATCTGAAAAAGTTCTATCCAAATCTGGATCCAAGTCCTTTAAATCATCATCTGTTACTAAATTTATATAAAAAGGACGGTCATCTTCATCAATAAATGGAATCAATTCCATCAAATTTTTTTTCTTCTTGGTACTATAAAGGGGTAACAAAAGGGAAATTACAGCATTGCTCGTACGCCTCTTTTTCCTCCCATAATTAATTTCTTCAAAAGGCTCATTTTCATTTAAAGATGTTTTATATTTTACAATACCAAATTGTCCTTTTTCATACTTCAACCACTGTATGTTTTGCCAATTAAATTTTTGTTTTTTGGAATTAAAATGTCTAATTTGATGAGGGCCTTTGAATAAATTCGAAAAAGAGAAGAATTGTTGATTCTCCATCACCACAACATCGAACTTGTTCTTTTTTCCAGTAGATCTCACTAAGTTATACCAGTCACGAGGCAAGTAGGTAATGGAGAATGCTTCTTTCTTCTCTCTATTGCTGCATGATCCACATTGCACTCCATGTGCGTATGACCAGCCACTAAGAACTTAAGTTCAATAGTCTTTAAAGTAGGATGATTAACTAGGGAATACTGGAACATAGCAGATTCAAAAGAATTTTTATTTTGGCCCCCACAGGTGTCAGAATAATATACTACATGATTCCGATGGTAAATTCTTAATATGTTTATACAGGCAGGAAGCAATATCGTTTGCTCCCCTACCGCCTACAGCTTCATGCCACATAAAATGTGTGGAATTGCCAGATATACCATCATGCACTATCAAATTATATGTCGACAGTTGACGAAGATAGAATACCTTATCAGCAGTTATATAAGGAGTTGGTAGCACCTAAAAATGTTAAATAATATAGTCACTAAATATATTTGTAGAAATTACCTGTTGCAGATCAAATGTAAAAGTTCTTTATGACGGATCATTTTTGTCAAGTTACTTATCTAGGACTATCATGTACCAACTCAGAATCCACATTTTTCATAGTTGTGCCTCTGTTTCAAAGTTATTTTCGCACAAGATGTTGAATAATTCCTTGAAACTTTTTATTCTCTCTATTGTCTGTAAAACGAAACCTTGCCAGACTGAGAATGTAGTTTCATTCCCCGCCCCCATTCGTCTTGAGAACATTTTCTTATCATTTTGCAAGAGTATTAATTTGTTATCAAAAAGTCCCGATGGCAAACAATTTAACCTTACGTTTGTTAAATTTGTTACAAATATGAAGGTCAAATTTAACGTCAAGTTTTCTGATTCGCTGCGTTATTTTTTAAAATAGGTTTATACATCATCCTTAGAATTATAAATATAATGAGCACTTTTATAGCGGAAAAGCCTTTTTGCACAAACTGCCTAATGTTCTGTTAGCAAACTTTCATAATTTCGTTTATACAACAGTCTCAGCGGTAACCGGTCAGTTCAATTTTATCTCAGGTTAGTTAGCTGATCGGTAAGTTGATTGTTATCGAACCCGCCCTTAATGTGTCTAATATTTATCATTATTCATGTTTTTGTTAATAAAATAAAAACGAATGTCTGCATCCTTCAATCTTTTGTTATTCTCCAAATTATTTGCAACTTTATTAGCTAATTGGTTGTCTTCAAACATTACAATTGGTTTATACAAATCAAATTAAAAAAAAGCTTTAAAATGTTCCTCAACGAACAGGCTTCACTAACAAAACTTGAATCAATGTATTCTGACTCTGTTAAAGAGATTGAAATATTTTGTTGTTTTTTATTTGCCCACAATATTGTGCAACGTAACAACGTAAACATGAAGCCGGTTGTGGATTTTGTGTCATAGATGTTCCCACCCCAATCAGATCTACATATCCACATAAAATATCTAGTGTATCTGAAAAACTATTTTAAGCTGATATATCCTTTTACGTAACCGTAATACTTTTTTTAATGCCTTCAGCAAGTTATTGTTTGCCTTATCCTGATATCTACCTAGCAGAGTTACACTTTCACAAAGGAACAATGGAATTTTATACTGCATACATCAAGTTCCGAATAATTTTTCTACAAACTACAACTTTGAGTCATTCTCCTTATTCTTAAGGTCATAAATTTATCTTATGTGGGTCACTTCTTGGAAAAATTAGTGGCACGCATTTTTAGTTGGGTTTATTTTCAATTAAATAATATTATAATTATTGTGATTGATACTGAACTTATACGCATTTACAACGCGAATGTTTGCTCGAGACAGCCGAATATCGGCTCACATATAAAGCTTAAGGTTGAGCAGCAATCCCAATTTACATTAGGGAAAACTAAAAATAAACATGTCGCCTCTTGACAGGAAAGAGCGCTCAACGTATTAATACATAGATATAGATAATGTTATGAAATTGAACAAATTGTCAATGAGAGTAAAATCTGTTATTTCATCATTTAGTAGCACTTTGGTCACAAGGTGCTTAAATTTCGCACTAGCTCACAATTCTGGTAATACCGTCAGCACCAGGATGAAGATCACAGACACATTCCATTTCCCAATTTAGCAGAGGCTTACTCTCTTTATTATTAACTAAAGCGCCAGTTTTGGAAGGACTGTTGACGTTTTCTTTCCATTCGGATTTAGCTTGGAGCTTAACGATATATTCACGGCTCCACTTTTTCCGAAAATGTTGGGTATATTTCTAATAAAATAATTAATACCTAATTAATTAAAGCAATTATCTTCTAATATAATGGTTACTGTACTTAGTGTTCAAATATGTATAACATAAATAGGTATATTCTCAGACAATAAATGTTTTGTATATATTTATAAAAAAATATAACTATGTCCGGACGTGGAAGAACTGTAGCCCTACAGAGATGTCTTCGGGACACAAAAAATGGACCCAAGGATGGGGTTGATGGTAGCCTCACCAGCCCTGGCACCTTCCACTGTGTGTGGATGCCCCGTCCGTGGAACTCTCACTGACGTGTGTAGAAGCCCCGTCCGTAGAACCCTAAAGATATCATGATTTAATTTACAGAAGTCAGAAATACACGTGAAGCTTGCCTAATGTGAGTAATTCTGACATAACCTACAAATGAAACATAATTTACCTCACTGATGAGGGAACAATCCACCAATACTCCGGGAAGCCACAGTCGGATGAATGGGGTCGAGTCCGCCTTTAAAATTGGCACGGTATTTCCAAAGGAGAGCCTGCAAATTTGCGAAACACGTGGGTAGAGAACGGGCAAGATGGCGTGAAGAGGTTAGCTTACCTTGTGTAATTAAATATCCTGCTTCCGCAGATAAAATTTACTCACAACCACAAAATATTTCCGCTAAACGGAACAACAACAGATTGAGGAAATTTTCTTGTGTTGATAATTCTAAAATCCACCAGGATGCCTTGGATTAACCGAAGTGCACAGAATTATCAACTAGCTGAACTAGCTCCCATGCCAACAAAAATGGTTGCCTACCCGTCTTCCGCTCTCTGCTGTTCACGTGTCGTCCTCCCGTGAAGAATAGCGAAATGTGTTACGGACGTGTAGCAGTTGTTATAATGCGGCCCACAAAACGCCAAGGCGTATGGTGGGTCGCATACGCTAGAGGTCCGCAACACCATTTCTAAGAGGGATATTACGACAATGGCATATACTTAAAAATCACATAGGTATAGGAATAGTCCTTGAAGTAACAATATTGCCAACTACTTGTTTATTATATAAATACAGAAAAAAATCGGTACAATATAAAAAATATATAAAATAGTAACCTTTTTCATAAACATTAATTTAAAGAATACAATGCGCAGTAACAGAAAATATTTTTTGTTCTCGAATAATACCTATGTTTGAGAAACTTTTGTATTACTTATATATATTATCTTAATTGAGGTAGTCGTCTTATCAATTTCACATTTTTCGTATTGTGCAAGGTCTAAGATTTTAGCTGTTTTTCATGTAATATTTACATTTTTGCAGCTGTACGTTTTCTTTCAACTAATCTTCTTTGCTGCTCCAAATCTTCTGCTTTTTGATCTTCCAAGGTCTTCGTTAGGGTATTTGAAGTGGGCATTTTTCATTTTCCTATTAATTTGGATATTTAATATTGTTATTTTCATTTAAACGGTGGTTGCATTGAACAGAGGAATTTTCAGCTACTTCTAGTGAAATTAAGTTGTGCTTATAGAGTATTTCTAATAAGGAATTTGCTCTTTCTTTTGCTATCGGTATGTCATTTATCAGAATATTTGGATCTAAACAATTCGCAGCTTTTACAACTTTATACTTTAAAGGAAATTTTTACAATCTTTAAAAAAATTTTTTGCTATTATTCGCTTTACATTCTTATAAATACTTTTTGGTTCCATAACCACATATATCGCTATAATTTAAGTCAATATTCTTATTATTAAAATCTAATTTCATTAAAGAACTTGTAGATTTTTTTAACACAAATTATTTTTCACAAATCTTAGTACATGAACCTAATCATTAAATCCAAGCTTTCATATAAAATAGTACTAATGACGCAGGAGATTTATATCTTTTAAAATAAATTCTAACATAGTCGAGGTTCAGCCAGGACAGGCTCCAATTCGATTATAATAATAAATCTAAATTAAAAAGAAATAGTATTTTATTGTTTTACGTAAAAAAAAATTTAATCAAATAGCAAAATCAATTTTTCTCTTTTGTCTTCTCGCGAAACGAGTTATGACTTCCTCCATTTGAATTGCTATGTTTTTGTGAACGTGGAGAAGTGCCGGTCCAGTTAGACGGTCTTCTGCCATTGATGCTCCCAGCCAAGTTTTGAGCCTCCTGAGAGTAGAAAAGGACCTCTCTGCCGTCGCTACACTAACTGGCAGTGTAGCAAGAATATATAAAAAATTTTTACGTTGGGATACATTTCAACATCACAACTTTCTATTAAATTAGAAATTGACTGCGGAATATTCTGAATCCGCTGCCATTTTACCATCCACAGTCGATATTCGTTTATAATTTCTGAAACTGCAATGTTGTCTATTAGCAGTTTATAGTCGTTTGCGAGTTGTTTAACAGTGTCAATGTCTTCATTAGTATAAGTATAATCGACTTTTGGAATAAAAACGCCTAGTTGAAATAAATTAAGTACTTCAGGAGACAGACGGTCTTGTAGGTAATTTATTACAAAATCTAGAAGAGGGATGTATACGGCCCTGCGGAAATACTCTTCAGCCGATTGAGCAGGTTGGTTATTGGCTCTGTTCATTTGTCTTGACACTATTCTGGGGCATTTAATTTCTACGTCTAGTTGCTCAGCTACTTCTTTTGCCTCTTCAAAAAGCTGTCGGAAAACTGTGTCCGCCTGTTCCCTTTTTTGTCGTAGGACACTCATTGTATCATTTATAGCGTCCGTAGCCCTTTTTAAATCAATTGAGCTCGTTTGCAATACTCTACTCAAGGATACAGTTGTACCTGAAAAATATAATAAGTTATATTTAAACTATAGTTTGGGTCATTACGCGATATAAACGGTAATTTAAATTAAATTGCCTAGTTGAAATACACGAAACAAAAGTTGCTAATAAAATAAATTATTCAATTTTAGCGTTCATTTCATGCGTTAGTATTAGTACCTAAGAATAGCAAACAAAATATTTAAGTACCTACCTAAAACATCACTCAAGCAGATAGAAGATATATAGTGAAATCCGAACTGCTCAATGTTTGCAGTAAGCAATATGCGTCATTAGCAGTTTTGTTGTCTAGCCAAGTAGATATCTTTTTCAGAGCGCTACAAAAAGTTAGAAATAGTAAAATAAAAAGTAGTAAAGTGTTAAAGATCGCTCATCCCAAAGAATATACACACTTGCCTACAATGCTTATATATATATATATATATATATATATATATATATATATATATATAACTTTGATGTAAGTACGTAACCGACATTAACAACAACGATATTTGAACACTGGTATGGTAACCATGATTATTAGATTATTTATTACTTACCATCTCCTGCAAGGGAAGCTGCAACAACTTTCAAGAACTCTGCTTCTGTCTATTGAAATGTTGAAGCCTCACTAAGTTACTAAGTAAATTTTTATAAGCTATTTAATTTAATTCTCAACAATCTTTCGTTCACGCTAAGCGGTACGGTACGACTGACGACGTGACGACTACGAGCGGAATAGTCGGCCCGCGCGCGGAAGGATTGATTGATTGCTAGACAGACCGGCAATGCGCGGGAGTGCGGGAGTGGCACCAGTTAGCGGGCGGTGTGGCGCGGCAAAATCGAACTTGGAATCGTGCGAACAATATTTATTCATAATGAACGAACTAGTGCATCATATAATTGTAATAATAGCACATAGTCATATCATGCGTGTCGTTCGCGGCGTATGGTATGGCGTACGTACTTGCCATCATACGAAGTATTTATTTTATTAAATTTATCAATGAGATTAGAAAAATTATCAGTGGTTGATCTAGACCCAGCCCGGATCCGCCGCTGATCAGAAATGGTATTCCATGACGCACATGCATAAGTGAGGATAGGTTTAAGTGTAACTTTATAAATGGTTAGCTTGTTGTCCTTAGATAATTTGCTCATTTTGTTGACTAATGGATATAGTTTACTTAAGGCAGCATACGTACTGTTTATTATTTTCGTTATATAGGGTCCAAAGCGCAGTCTTGTATCTAGGGTTACCCCCAGGTACTTGACTGCGCTCTTTTCCCTTATAACAGTAACACCCATACAGATTAACTGAAGACAGCTTACTGACTTTCTAATAGATACTGCTTGTATTTGTGTTTAAAAGTTATGTACGAGAGTGCGAGATTAGGTACATTAATGGAGTTGATACAAGTCACAATATTATAAGAGAGTGACCGTTTAAAAAGTTGTTTGTTGTGGTGTGGAATAGTAAGCAGGTTCTTTCTGCGAATGTTAATATTATGTACATCAGTTCGGTAAGATAATTTGTCATTACCCCTTAACAGTTTCTGTTGTATTGATTAATTGCATGAATTCGTTGGCCAAAATCAATCCACGCCGAATTGATCTTAAAATACAGTACATGCAATGGTGTAAAAAAGGAACGAACGAATAAACTGGAATCTGGTCACCGTTGCTTATGTTTTGTGTTGTTGTTCTATGCGGTATCAATTCTTGAAGCTTTCGTTGTGAAGCGGTGGACGGAACTGCTTGATTCGTGTGTCGTGTTATCGGGATCCAGATATCCGATATTTTTGCTGCCACGTGTTGCCTGTGGGCTGCTGTAGTAAGGCCACGTTTAGGAACGTGTACATACGCCTTGCAAGATTAGAGGCTAATTTTACCATTTCGTCAAAAATAAGTTCATAAGGTGTGTACTTCGTCTCGGTATGAACTATGTTATTATATGCGAAACCCATGAACTTGCTACGATTTACACGTACATAAACAAATAAATACGTTGGATAGAGATGGTTATAAGATATTACATAAAGAAACTCACTTGGGCTACTGTAGCGTAGCAGATATCGCAAACACAACTTACCCCGGATAAGTGATGTAACGTGCCTACGATAAAATTTCACTAGCTCAGACTATCTCAGGGCGTTAAGACCAAGTTTACATAAACTATGACAAATTATTAGTTTACTTACTTACACAAATCACTGAGGGTTCCATACATAGTGGTCGCAGACGAAATAATGACACTTTCTTTAAAGATGAAATGCACTATATTACAGAATTTACAAATATTGGTTCTCTAGCAAGTAACCTGGCGATGTTCAAAAGGTGTGGCAAATTTCTTGATTAATAAGTTACAACATTAATAAAATGCCTCGTGTAGCTACACATCTGTTTACAACGTGAGGATAAATGGTAATAAATTCGGCCACAATGGGTCTGATTTAGAGAACCTCTTTAAATAAATATAGATGCATAAAATCTTTAAATATGTACAAGTTAAAATACAAAAGTAAGTATGAATGGATATAGCCTCGCAGAACCACTGAAGGTGGCCCCCGGTAAATAAAAACAACACACTTATCTAGGGTGGTACGATACAGATTTCGACGTTGGGGAAACTGTAGCCCTACGGTGGTGTCTTCGAGACGATAGAAATTGGCCCGAGGATGGGGGTTGATTATAGCCTCTCCAGCCCTGGAACTTTATACTGTGTGTGGAAGCCCCGTCCGTGGAACTGATGTGTGTAGAAGCCCCGTCCGAGGAACCCTCACTGATGAGGGAACAATCCACCAATGTTCCTAGAAAGCCACGGTTGGATGAATGGAGTCGAGTCCGTCTTTCAAGTCGACACGATACTTCCAAAGGAAAGCCTTGTATACTTAAATATCCTGCTTCCGCTGTTAAAGTTTACTCACAACAACAAAATATTCCGCTAAACGGAACAACAACAGATGTGTTGACAATCCCAAAATCCACCAGGATGCCTTGGATAAACCGAGTTTGGTGGGATTATCAACCGTATAACGCCATCCAAAAATGTCTCTCCCTTTTTCACCAGCTGGAAGTATATCGTGCCTCCCGTGGACAATAGCGAAACTCTGCTACGGACGTAGCGGTTGTTATTATGCAGCCCACAAAACGTTAAGGCGTATGGTAGGTCGCATACGCTAGAGGTCCGCAACAAACTTTAAGTATTGGGCATTTTGCAACTTGAATTCGCATTTTTTTATTTTTAACATTTAGTGCAGAAGCTAAAAATTTCAAGTTTGAGTTTTGGTCTCTTCAAACTGGGCAACGAGATTTCTAATGCTGCGTTTATAATTTTTAAAATTTTCTATACGTTTATTCTTTGTTCCAAAAATAACACTTTTCGTTTTGACGATCTCATGTTGCCTTGGCGTCTTCAAAATTGGTGCTAAAATTGAAATGTCATCCTTTCTATATTTATACACTTTTTCAAGAAAAAAATAGGTAGCTAAATTCAATATAATCTTAATAAACGAAAGGATTAGTTGACCGCAATGAAATTTATTGCTACTTTTAAAAGTTTCAGAATATAAGGTTTACTCCCAGGCAGAACACGTACAACGTAATAACGTCTAGTCAATGTCACTCGATACGTCCACTTGACGTCCTGAACGACGGCAATTTTACGTCCATTATAGGTCACAATGTCAGCGTTGTGTCAACATCGAATGACGACGTGAAATAAACGTCGGTGATAACGCTAATTCGACGTAATTACGACGTAAATGTCCACCAAATCGATGTCAGAATGACGTACACTCTTTGAACATATTAGGGAAAAATAGACCCTAGCTATAGCTTCGTAATGGAGCATGGGACCCATGCCATATTTAAAAGGATGACTAACAAGGCCAAATGAAGAAGTTTTGTGGAAACAAGTATTCGATTGGAATTTGCGAGAGAAAAATCTAAAAATGCGTTTCGTCCCATGGTATCTTCGATCTGTGAAATATTTACTTTTTTTCAAATATAAAAAAAATTTGAGATTTTATTTTTTTTAAATATTTTTTTACAAAGTTCCATTATTTTGAAATTTTGTAAATTAAAAAACCAATGCAAAATAAAATTTCTGAAAGTTGTAACTTTATAAAGACTAAAGGTTTTTTAATAAAATCTGAAGCTTATTCTTACATTTTTATTTCCACAAAACTTCTTCATTTGGTCTTGTTAGTCATATCTCAAAGTATGAAGTAAGTCCATGTTCAAATACTAATAAGCTATAGCTATTTTAAATTTCCCCAACCGCCACTGTACATGAAAGGAGAAGAGATCTATTTTTTCTCTAATGCGTTATTGACATCAACTTTTTTTATCTGTCAAAATTCATTGTGTGGTATTTTCAGTCATTAAATTAGGTTAAAGTATTAAGTCTTGCTAATTTTAAGATTTTACAAGTCTTATCAAGTCTGGAAAATACCAAGTCTGGATGTTTATTTTAAAGCCAACTTAACGACAATTAATTTACCAATGAATTTAGACAGATTAAAAAAGGTTGATATCTCCAATCCAATAATATTACAGACTATTAAAAGTTTGGTCAAGATATTTTGGATAACACTATTTACATGTGAAGTGGTTCCTGAGTTGTTAAATAAAAAACTAATCTAATTAACATTACAAGTCCGTCCATGAACACTACATAAAAAAATAAGTATTGTAGGACAACAAGCTTATATCAGAATATTCCTTAAAACATACAACGCCTGGTTTTATAATATAACATTTCTTTATAACTTATTTAAGTAATAGCTATTCTTATTCTTGAGCAAAAACCAAGGACACAACCAGTCAGTTATACGTTTTTACATAATATCTGTGGGTACTTACCAAGTTCGCAATAAATTTTATGCACAGGATATAATTTCCATGTCTTTGTGTTGATTTCTTCTGGGAATTCAGATCGAAGGCACTTATTAAAGTTGTTTGTATTTGTTATGGGAGGTCAAAAAACTTCCTTCTTTCTCGGCGTTAACCATTGTGAATTACAATTACCAAACCGCCGTCATCGTGCGTAAATTCTAGTATCGAAAACATACAGTTTTCATCTATAAGTAATAATAAACTACTAATAACAATCTCTAATACATACCTCGAAGCTAAATATTAAATATATTTATTATATTATTTATATAATCTTTCTTGAAGCCAATTAAGTTTTTAGAAAGCCTAGTAACTCGTTTGGTGCTTGAACTGCTTGGAGTACATGACAGTTGACAGTTACCAATACTACCAATACCAACATATCTTAATCTGCAGTTATTTTCTGTCGCTGAAGTTTTCCCAACATAAAACAAACTGATCTCTACAGAAAGGAGCCAGTCTTATACATTATAAAATTAAATTTCCATTGCTTTCAAAATCACAATTTGAATTAAAATGCCATAATTATTGAAAACGCTTTTTTCACATCAGATAAATCACTCACGCTTTGAGTCTCAGTTATATTAAATACCGTGAGGTAGAAAATACAAACACTCACAAAAAAAATTCGTTCTCATGAAGTAATTCAATACCAATCCAATATAGATTAATTCATAAATTATATCATATTCTAAATAATAAATCATAATAAAATTATTTTTAAAAACTTAACGAGTAAAGTTCTAATCTAACCAGATAGGCATGTTGGAATCTTATGGTAAGCAGACAAATCGTTAGTTAAAAGTATATGTTTAGTAATTTTAATAATGCATATTTTTTTTATTTTATCTTTTATTTTACGAATACGGCTGCCCAGACAGATGTGTATCCAATTACAGGGCAGGAAATATACAATATATATAGTAATAAATGTCTTTATTAGACAACTTTGGTTACAGATTAATGTAATACATTTGGCAAAAAAGGCGAAGTTCAAATCTATAATACAATTGTAGATTTATTCTACCACTTAACCTAAATTGCACCTTTTAGTGCTCAAATAGTATACTTAAAAAAGTAAGAAGAATACATGAAATCATATAGATGAAAATAGACATTAAAGGACTAATTTTGTTCACATTGTTCTTTAAATAAAATCTTTTTATAATTTGATTTAAACTGACAGGCTTATTTCTTTCAAACAATTTGGAAGTTTGTTATAAACATTGTATATTTGGTAATTGAAGGAAAGTTTAAAATATTCATGCTGATGAAGTAGGTGGTGTTAATAAACCTTTGAATCTTATATTAATAGTATGAACATCTGTTCTAAACTGTATCTTCTTATATAAATAATGAGGTATTTTACGCATAATAATTGTATTTTTTAGACAAGCTGAGTGTAAAATTCTCCGACGTTCCATGTTTAACCACCCTGTGTGAGTCAGTTTATAAGTTATTCTCTCATGCCTACAAATACTGTAGGTTAGACGCAGGCATGAGTTTTGAATTTTTTGTATTTAAACATAGAAGGTCCGTATACAAAGTCTGCAAAATTTAATAATGACAACATTAAGCTTTCACATAACATAACTTTAGTTTGCCTTGTGAGATAGTGCCTGTTACCATAAAGGAACTTTATTTTTGCATATGATTTTTGGATAAGTTTGCTAATGTCACTGTTAAACCTGAGATCACTATCAATCACAACTCCTAGGTTTTTTGCTTCTTCTACTAAATGAATTTTATTTTGGTCTATAGTTATATTGATATTTTGCTTTAGATTATTACGCATATTTTTTGGACCAAATGTAACAATATTATTTTTAGTTGGATTTATGATCAAGCTGTGATCTCTGGTTAAAGCAACAAACATATTAAGGTCTTGATTAATTTGGTAGCAAGCTCTACCTACATCAGCAGACTTAAATGAAATATAAAGCTGAGTGTCATACAGTAACGAAGGCATTTAATTAATTGGCTGGTGCACATGTGAGTATAGAACTGTGATAATTATTCATGTTCATTTTGTTATATCTATTTTAATCATGGGTTTAATCCTTAATTTTAAATAATCAGTAATTGTTTACCTTAAATTGTGTACCTTTAAAGGAATTTGTGTATGAATTTGTCTATATTAAGTTAAAAACGTGACTATTTTATAATACATGTGACCTTAACTTTTAACCTCAAGTTAATGTCTTGATAAAGGGAATAAATAATTTCCGAAAGCTTGACAAAGTAACAAAAGAGTTTTTCTTTTTCTGTTTTGTGGCCGTAAACTTTTCACCTCTGACTGCAACCTCAAGATTCACTACGTGTGTTTAATTTTGGTTTTCTTAACTAGTCAGTCAAGACTACCCTTCTTCTTTATATATATTCTCTATATATATATATATATATATATATATATATATATATATATCTTTAAAGTGCCTTGAGTTACGCGAGATAAAGCCTAGATTTCTGTAGGCAGTAGCAGTTATGTTATCAATATGAGGAGCAAAAGTTAATTTTGAGTCAAAGATGGCTCCAAGATCCTTAAACTGAGTGCGTCTTGTAACCATTTTATTGCCTATTTTGTAGGGAAAGTTTATTGAGTTATTTCTCCTCGTAAAAGCCATCACATTACATTTGGATATATTTAAAGGTAGCCTATTGGTTTCACACCACGAATTTATTTTTAAGAGGTCATGTTGTAATCGACGGCAGTCTTCTTCGGAATTAATAGATGCAAACAGTTTAAGATCATCGGCATATAGAAGGACATTACTTTTCAAATCTCGGCAAATATCACTGATGAAAATTATAAAAAAACAGTGGGCCGAGAACAGAGCCTCGCGGAACTCCTGACGGTGCTAGTACTTCGATAGATGAGAATCCATGATACTTCAGGTTTAATGTTCTGTTACAAAGATATGACTCCAAGAAACTTAGAAAGTCAAAACTTAAGCCAAAGACTGACAACTTTCGCAATAGGAGCCCACGATCCAGTCTATCAAATGCTTTAGACAGGTCTGTGTAAGTTATATCCGTTTGACCACCTTGGCAGCGTATTTGCGATGAAATGTGTAACACTTACTAAGTTGGTAACTATAGATCTACCTGCTAAAAATCCGTGTTGATTGAAGGAGAGTTGAGATGTTGCATAGAAAGAGATTATATCGTATCAAATAATTTCAAAGAGTTTGCCAAAATTATTCAGGATAACTATGGGTCTATAATTTTCGATAACAGTCTTGTCACCTTTTTTAAAAACAGGACAGATTTTAGATTGAGTCCATATGTGGGGAAAAGTAGTTGTTCGTAGTGCTAAGTTAAAGATAATAGACAGTGGTAAGATGAAAATTGGGGCACAGTTTCACAAGAAATCTGGTATACCATCGGGACCCATAGTGAGTTTATTTTTGAATTTTTTTAGAGCCTTTAAGACATTTTATTCGGAAATGGTTGGGATATTAAGTTGAAAAAGTTTTGGGCAAATGCATCGACAATGCCTTGGGTGTAATTTAGGGAATTATTGTTAAAACACATGGAGTTTGGTATGCTAGTTGTATTTTTCATAGTATTCAGAAAAGACCAGACGTTTGCTTGGGTTAGTTTTAATGTGCGTTTCTGTGCGCTGAATGTAACTTTTGTGAGCAAGTTCACTGTCTCTTTTTATTTTGGAACGCAGAGTTTTGAATTGATTAAGGTAGTGCACCTCATTATTACTCTTATATAGATTCCATAGACGGGATTTCTGCTTAATAGCTCTTACAATAGTAACAGTGAACCATGGGGGATATGATGAATTTTTACGAGTTGTTTTAGGAACGCTTTGTAGGAATACAGAATCTGGTTTATCGTAAAGTTGGGTGCAAACCTCGTTAACATTATTGAAACTAGACAAATACGAACAGTCTATACTACATAGATCTGCATAAAGTTTATGAAATTAGTAACTGAAATTTTATCTTGTAACGCAGGTAACATATTGCCCCTAATTACCTCTACGCGCCGTATCTCGTCAGGCTTCTTCTGGAAGAAGTTAAAATAATTTTCCATGACCGAAATGTAAACAATAGCTTTCTACGAATGATGTTAAGTTCTAGACCGAATATCTCTCCATAGCTCATCTTCATAACTGAGCGATAAAAAAGCACTCCGTAATAACGTAACTAACTCATCACAAGTATTAGCGGGTTCCCCAAAAGCTCGAAATCAAGATAGTGCCGAGTCCTTAAACTACCGCAGCTCTAAGAAGTTGAGGCTTGGTAATACCACATGCACTTCGTAACTCCTATACACAAACTATGAAATTCGTAAGGCTGGATGAGCCATTGAATGAAATTCCCCAGTTGGCAATAGTTGTAAAAACCCGAGAGTTCATCTCAACTACCTGGCGATTTCTCGCTTCCTGAGGTTGAGGTTCCACTATATTGTTCAATCCTACAGTACGCATTTCATTCCTCAGAACTACGTTTGTCTCTTCGATGACTGATAAGCCATTTCCAAAGGACACGTGCCTAGCCTGTGCGGGAGAAACTTGTTCAATTTCCGAAACGCCCGGAGGTTGTAATAAATTCTCCTGAGGTTGGTTAGGAGGACCGAGAGGCAAATCTAGATTTACTGCACCCGAAGTCATAGCCTCGATTCGATTTGTGAGAGCAGCATATTGTTCAATTAAATCGTCTTTAACCATCTTGTGCTCCTCATGGACTAGTTGAGAAAGAATACGACTTCGCTCATTTTTTGTATTACTGATATTGAAATTATCTACAGCTTCGGTAAGTTCAGCTATCTTATTTTTACAAATCTCGAGCTCCGCATTTGAATCAAAATCAAACAACACGGATTGATTAAAACTACCGAGTCTCTCAAACTGTATTCTAGAGCATAAGCGAGTACGCTTCTCTTCAACCGTACCACCCTCTGATGCACCGCGAATACGCAGCTCATAAGCTAACTCGTCTGCTAATAATCTATTAATTTCCATGACGTAGACTACATGTACTTAAAACCCAAATACCGAATCGTTAACCTACAAGAATTAGTCCGATTTAACTAATAAAGGCCCAAATGTCACTAAAATGTTGAATAGAGAGGAAAAAAATTAACGTATATGCCAATTAAGTTCCTAAAGGGAACTCCCCCCCTTACATCGGAAAAAAAAGAATCTAAGCTCACTATACACGCAAGTACAGTCTGACTTAATGCAGCATTTATTTGGTCACCCCTGTATATACGCAAAACTAGGTTATACACTCTAGCGATCTAGTAGCAAGAACTCGCAGCTATCTTCACGCTATTACCCTAAAACTGGATTCCGCTCTGCTCGGCGCAGATAATTACATACCCTCAATATGGCATAACATAACAATCACGTATGGATTAACATGACTTAATGTAACATCAATATGGATTAAAGTAAGACTCGCAACAATACTTCACGGGACCAATTCAATTTGCCATATTATTTAGAGAGTTATCGTTCATATTTCAAAAACCAAATTAGATTCCACTGACATTTTCATATCAAATTGTTACATTTTCCACAGTCGTTTTAGTGATATAATTTTCAACCCAAAAATCCAAAATTTCAGCAAGTATTGCACAACATTTCATGATTCGAGCCCCATATGATTGTCTGGCGTCCTTTCCAGCTTCTCCAGCTCTCAGCGAGCGTCGTGCCCCATCGTCAGTATAAATAAGGGAGCAAGCTAAGCCCCCCGGCAAGTTGTGTTTCCAGCGTATCTAGTGACAATTACATCCAGTACCCACGTTACCTCTTTGGCCGCCCCAGAGCCTAAATCCAAGTTATGTTTTCGGCGTGTTCAGTGATAAATAAACTAGTGCCCGTGCCATCTTCCTAGGCAACCCTTAGTAAAATTTAGTTATTAGTATTCAGCCCCAGCGCTCCAATTCAATTCGCCTTCGCGGCCCCAGTTGTAAAGTGAATCAAAAACAAACCCAACCTAACTTAGGTAAAATTTCAAGTCCCGATAAGTTATCGTATAAATAAAATCCTGTAAATACTTTTAGTTTCAACAACTTAAATAATCAACTCTGTTTTTTCGCTTAAGTAAATACTTGTTCAGTTCTCGCTTAAAATATAGTGTTGTTATTTCAATAAAATATTATACAGGGTGCAATCATTGGCCCTGCCAGCCAAATTTAAGATCAGATTTAATCTATACAGGGTGTAGCATTAGACCCTACGACTTTAGAAAAGTCCTCAAAAATAAATATAAGGCTCTGAAATATATACAGGGCAAAGCTATTGGCTCATTCCAGCCGTTTAAGGACAAACCACCCCAACTTCGAATCCTACAAAATAAAGTGCACAGCAGGTCTCCAGGGCCTCACCTAAAGCTCTCCAGCCGAAAAAATATTATTATTTCAATCGCAGAGGTACTGTTCGTGTTCAATAGATAATGCGCATAACTTGGAATGTTAAAGTCACCTAGTATATTAGTTTAGTGAATATTTGTTGTTATCATGTCAAACAGGGTCTCATAGGTTTCAGCATTCATACTGGGTAGAATGTACAAAGCAAGCACGGCAATAGAGTGATGAGACAGAGTAAGTTTTACTCTTATTATGCCAATACCAGGTAATACATTGCAGATTGAACAGAGATCTAACATAATGGGCGAATATGAATTCTTTACAGCAGTAAGACATCCCCACCACTGCTCATGTTTGTTAGATCGAAATTTCGATCTTTCCTAGAAACACAGAAGTCATTTGGAAAAAGTTCAGAGTTGAACACACCAGGGTCCAGTCATGTTTCGGTTAAAGCAGTTATACCAAAGTGGCATGACACTGTTGTATTGAACAGTTCGTGTGTTTTGGTTTTTAATCCGCGAACATTTTGGTAATAAAAATGAAATGGTTTACCTGAGATATTTTTACAGTTTCCAGAGGTGTCAAGCTGGAGAAGCAATTTTAAAAAAGAGACATTTATATAACTACTTAACGGTGAAGTCATAACGCAGCTTACGGAAGCGCTTAAAACCCCAATAATAAATAAAAATTTGTATACGAAAACATTACGCTTAGTTGGCTCTTAATTTCGCTTAACAAAATATTTACATGATTTTAAGATGTTGACAGTTTTAAAAATATTAAATTGCGTAAAGAATTTAGTAGTCCAGTATATATCTGATTCTGTCAGAAGAAAAAAGTATATGGTAAATTATGGATACAATAAAAATTTGCGTGCTTTTCCAAAAGGAAAATTCCTAATGTGGGTTTCCGAATCAAATGTCTACGAAACTCGGGATTCGGCAGCTCTCTACGGTAGGTTTCCCCAAGAAAATGGACGCAGCTCGTATAAAAAAAGGAAATTCCGATGCCAAACAATAGGCATAAACTACTGGAGAAGCAACTGCATAAATCGGGAGAACCAAAAAAAATAAAAATTTAGACAGTTAACAATTGTAAAATAAAACTCTAGATGAAAACCCTAAAATAAATATATTCCCTTTAGCAAAGTACAACAAGTAATATTTTATAAGTTGGGTGCAAAAACAAAGATAGTTACCTCGTGGGAAGGGTTTTTCAGTCCAATTATTGACCCGTAATGTCCTTGGCCTCGGTAAGATAAGCAAATGGTGTTTAAAATAAATCCTTCAATGAAGATATTCGATATCCAATAAATCCAATAAACCATACAATTTTGGCTAAAATAACTTTAATAATATTGGCAGGGAAGCGTAAACAACCATCTACGTACAAGTGACCCATATCATGCACGAGAGAGGCAGAAACCTCCGGTGAAAATAGACTATACCACATCATATAATTCATAGATCAACAATGCACGCCTCGCAACCTTAGAGTATTGGCACCCTAGATATAGCATTGCATCAACAATAACGTAGGGATATTAAAAAGAAGATAAATGATTTCACGAAGAAATATCAAATGTTAAATTGAACTGTAACAATAGAATAGTCAGAGAATTATCAATTGACGCACTTAACTCATTTTACCTAAAAAATGCACTTACCACATGTGTGCGCTACACCATCGATATACTAACTTAATGTAGATAAATTTGATACCATCAACAATTTACATTCAATATCGGTTTCATTTTACATTATGGCAGACAACATTTTTAACTGTATACATTAAGTACGTATTTTTTTAACTTTTCTTTAAATCTGAAATAATTCTCACAATTTTTTATTTCTATCGGTAGAGTATTAAACATATTTAGACCTTATACAAAATAGTTTTATTTAATAATGATGTTTTGGCTGTGTCTATAAAAAGTCATTACTCCGTCTTGTATTATGTGAATGAATATTATTTATATATCTCACTATATTACATAAGTACATAGCAGTTTTTTTATTCTTCAATTTATAAATAAAATCAAAAGTTTTAAATATTATTCTTTACTTTACATTGCTGAAATTAAGTACTTTTAGTATATTTTGTATTACCTGCTACATTTAAGGATTGTAGCTTGTCTATTTCGTTTTGGTTAAAATTGAAAATAATACTTGAGCAGTGTTCAATAAGTGGATCTATTATTGATTTATATAAAATATTTTTGTGCTCATCGTTAAGCTGTTACCTGCTTTTCTCATGAAATGAACCTTTTTTGACATTTTATTTAATATTTAGTCACATTGTTTTTTATACTTTATATTATAATACAGAGGTGCTTAATTTCTTTAACTTGTTCAAGCTTATAATTATTTATCCCAATACACAAATTTGTTACATTTAAACTGGATAACCTATAATTTTTTTCTACTAGCATGTATTTTGTTTTATTTAAATTAATACTTAAACTATGTTGACTCAACTATTTATTTAATACCGCAAATTCTTTATCTATAGTTATATACAATTGGTTAAGATCATTACTACTTATACATATACAATATTGTATCATCTGCAAAGATAAACAGTTTTACAGTTACTTGCACTCTTAACAGTAACATTTATATAGTCAATAGAATAGGATCAATAATAGTTCCCTGAGTATTGCCATGCTTTATCTGTAGCTCACTTTTTACTGAGTCTTTATATTTAACTCTTCGTGATATGTTGTTTAGAAAACTGAAACCAATTTAACACGTTGTTTCTCAGCCCTATTCTAGTTTGTGGATATTATAACTCGCCACTTATCGTTTCAAGTGCCTTTTTCAAGTCAAGAAATATAACTGAAACCACTTGATTACGTTCTAAATATTTAAACCATTCTTCACATATATTCAAGCAGCCGACTCCCAGGAATATTGTTTGCGAAACCCACACAGATTTTAAATAATTACTTCATTATTATCACAAAAATTGATAAGTTGGTCTTTAACTGCCACTTCCGCATTTTTTTCAAATATTGACGCTGTATTATTTATTGGCATATGGTTTTCATATTTCGACGAATTTGAGACTTTTGGTACCGGATATAGTAGGAAATTTTCCATTCACCACGGAAAACGCCATATGTTAGTGAAGTATTTACTTTAACAACTTTGATACCAATCATATATTCAGGGTATGCAGTATCCTTCAGTGAATAAATAATTTCTCTTAACCTCTTCATAGTTATTACATATAATTTTTCAAAAGTACTTATATTTTCTGCATCTCCCCGAATATAATTATTATTTTTTGCGTATTAGTGGATCTAATTATAGTGTCTATACTTTAAATAAAGTACAGGTTAAATTTTTCGGCCATAACATTTTCTTCTTTTTCTAGAGTACCATCAAAAATTATATGATCACATACTTTTTTAATATCAGACGTTAACATCAGATTTGAGATTCGAAGTAACTTGTTTCTGGAAAAGAATTTAAATCTGTTGTAGGTTTCATTGTCCCTTGGTTACAGTAATTATCAAACACCTGTAGAACTTTATTATAGCCGTTCCTGTCTGCTTCAGTTAATTTGGACGTATTAAAAATGCGTATTGCTTCTTCACGCTCTATAATTAAGAATATGGCTACTTTTGTTCTGTCGTCTTTGTCATCTAGTACCGTTGCATCTAGACATATATAGTGAAAGCCTACTTGAGCTTGTCATAATTTTTACTTAATTGCTGATTGAATATCAAATTACTTGGGGGTTTAAATGACTGACTCATTTTATGCAACTATCTAGCTGCGGCGCGCTACTCTCTCCACTCACCTTACTTTTAATTTTCTCTTTTATTTCACTCAGTAGTCTACTTTTGCTAACTTTTTATTATCGTCTTCTACTAATTTTTTGCCAGTTTGTTTTACACCTGACACCATATGTTCATGCGTGACAATAAAATTATTAAAATTAGAGAACGTGCTTGGAAACAAACATTTATTTAGATCTTCATTCCAAGTGTGTGTGTTGCCAACCTAACAACCTATTTATCAAGCATTGTTGTTAGGGTGCCAACTTAAGCATTGCGTAACAAGTTGATATACTATATTACTAATTTTAATCTCAAAGCCTAATATCCATATATAATTTTCTTTTACTTCATTTACAATTACTTTAAACTGAAATTCTTTCTTGACAGAGATTAGTTACTCCACCTGTTCTATTTTACACTTTTCCAACTTATATCCATTTATATTTAATTCTTTGTCATACACCTCTTTAACTGCACATGTCTCTGGCAGATATAACACTACTGGACTGCATTTATTTACCAACATGACAATTTCATCCTTATTATTAATAAATCCTTAACAGTTCAAATATATATCATAATCTCTATTTGCTGGTTGCTGTGCTTGCTCGTTAAATATCGACGGATTCATTTCATCTGTAACTGTTCATAGATTCTTTTAAAACTTGCACAATTTTAATTGCTGCATGGTTAAATTGTAATTAAGAATTTAAAAGACTTCTTAGGCATAATCACGATTTGCACATATTTTTGTTTCTTCGGCTTGCATCTTAATCTTTTTTAGCTACATTTTTTATTTTAATTTTAGGATTTTTCTTTACTACTTTTCCACTTCATACTCTTGTCCTAATTTTTGCTTCAGTTCTTAACTCTTGGATCTTTATCGTTATTACAACATAGTGGTATTCCTCCTTGTCGAACATATTTTACTTTGGACACACCAACTCCTAATGTTATTGGATCAACTGTTTCTTGTACTGCCTATAGACCGATCCTGTTAAGCCGCTGTGAATACGTCACTCACTGTGGTGCGCGCGCATTCTTGTGGCAATAGTCCGACGATCGCTTTCGCTAATGCTTGTGTTAGTTTACTAGTTAGTGTTTCTGCTTGGGTTACATAGCAAAAATTCCTATTTTTATTAGTATTTGGTATACGACAGTGTAAACATCTAGTGATTTTGTTATTATGGTTCATGCTTGTTGTGTACCAAATTGTTCAAATCGAGCAAATAAAGGATGCAAATTGTCGTTTCACTCATTCCCAAAGAATGAACTTTTACGTAAACAATGGTTACACGCAGTACGACGCGAAAGTAGAAAATCTGTAAAAAATCCCTGTCCATTTGTAATTAAAGAAAATACAAAGGTTAGTAAAACACTATTACAAGTATATCATACTCAATTGTAAAATAATTTTTATTTGTCAGGTTTGCTCTGCACATTTTTTAAAAACAGACTATTGGTATGCTGGCAATATCTTGAAACTTCGCAAAAATGTAGTGCCATCTGTATTTACATGGACAAAGAAAACAGCCGAACGTGAATCCATTTATACAAGAAGAAAAATTGCGACCCCAGAAATTATTTCACCATCTTCATCAAATCAACACTCGATCACTCCGGAAGATGAAATAGTTACCGAAGATACTAATTTAAAGAGCCAAAATAATATAATGTTTTCCCCAACCACAGAGATACTAATTGAAAATCAAGATTTAAAATCTCGTGTTAATAACTTAAATGAACAAATCAGTCGTCTGAAACAGTGTAACAGTGAACTTCAAAAAGCCCGCGAAACAATAGAAATGAAAACACATAAGACAAATTGTCGACCAATTTTTTCCATAGAAAAATTTCGCGATAGCGATAAAAAAATATTATATTACACTGGAATGCAAACATATGAAATATTTTTAATAGCTTTTAAATTTATTTTGCCTTCAAAAGATTCTTCTGACGTTCTGTTGAATGCAGGGGAATCTAAAATAAAAAGAAACGCAAGGAAGTTGTCAGCTGCAAATCAATTTTTTTTTAACCTTAATAAAATTAAGAAAGGCACTTGATTATGAAATTTTATCAGATATGTTTGGTGTATCAAAATCAACAGTAGCTAAACTTTTTTTGAGTTGGATAAATTTTATGTATTTAAGATTGGGCAGCCTAAATATATGGCCACATCGAGATATTCTCCGAGCAAATGCACTACCACAATTTATAAAAAAATACCCTAATGTTATTGGAAGTATTGACTGTACCGAATTTTACATTGAAACACCATCTTCAATGGTAAGACAAAGTCAGTGCTACTCTAATTATAAGGGCGCAACAACTTTAAAATCACTTCTTATGATTGACCCTAATGGTGCAATTATTTTTATTTCGGCACTTTTCACAGGTTCTATATCTGATAAAAAAATTATAACCGACAGCGGATATTTGTCAGTTATTAAATAGAAAGTTATCACAGGGGAGTTATTTGAAGGAGATATAATATTAGCAGATAAAGGTTTTAACGTAGTTTCCTTATTTGAAGATGTTAATGTCAACTTAAATATACCTACATTTCGAATCTCTGGCATGCAGTTCAGTTCAGAAGATGTAAGAAAAACAAGAATGATAGCTAAAGAATACATGTAGAACGTGCAATAAACAGAATAAAAAAGTACAAAATATTGCGTAACAATATTCCAATAACTTTATTAGGAAGCATAAATCAAATTTATACAGTGTGCTGTCTTTTAAGTAATTTTAGATATCCTTTAATAAAGAAATGATTTATATTGTTAAACAAATAGAAATGTGAAACATAATATTTTTAGTCGCAAACTCCTCTATAAATCCTTATTTTACTATAAGGAACCTAACCAGACTGCAACCAACAGCTACTCTCCGGGCTATGTGCCCCGCCGAGCGCTGAATTACAAGTTACAAGCCTGGCGCGTTAAGTGTAATAATTGCATATTACCATCAAAACGCTAATGCTTCGATTGCAACAAACACCAGCCGAAAGACTGATCCTACTTAAAGGAGCTCCCTTGCCAGTCGTCACACACCACTTGCAGACTGCAGTTTCGAGCTGTTGGCTCTCGTCAGTGCAAGGTAGATATGCGACGACCGACATGAGAATCCTTTGACTATAGTACATCCCGGTATTTTTACAATAGCGACATGTAAAACAGCCAGCAGGCGCCATCCAGCGGTCCAGTGTCTGTTGCAATCGAAAAATAAATAGCCTGACTTGGCTTAGCATAGTTCAAATGTGCTTTTAGAGGGCGGAATATTAAACATAATATTTTTAGTCGCAAACTCCTCTATAAATCCTTATTTTACTATAAGGAACCTAACCAGACTGCAACCAACAGCTACTCTCCGGGCTATGTGCCCCGCCGAGCGCTGAATTACAAGTTACAAGCCTGGCGCGTTAAGTGTAATAATTGCATATTACCATCAAAACGCTAATGCTTCGATTGCAACAAACACCAGCCGAAAGACTGATCCTACTTAAAGGAGCTCCCTTGCCAGTCGTCACACACCACTTGGAGACTGCAGTTTCGAGCTGTTGGCTCTCGTCAGTGCAAGGTAGATATGCGACGACCGACATGAGAATCCTTTGACTATAGTACATCCCGGTATTTTTACAATAGCGACATGTAAAACAGCCAGCAGGCGCCATCCAGCGGTCCAGTGTCTGTTGCAATCGAAAAATAAATAGCCTGACTTGGCTTAGCATAGTTCAAATGTGCTTTTAGAGGGCGGAATATTAAACATAATATTTTTAGTCGCAAACTCCTCTATAAATCCTTATTTTACTATAAGGAACCTAACCAGACTGCAACCAACAGCTACTCTCCGGGTTATGTGCCCCGCCGAGCGCTGAATTACAAGTTACAAGCCTGGCGCGTTAAGTGTAATAATTGCATATTACCATCAAAACGCTAATGCTTCGATTGCAACAAACACCAGCCGAAAGACTGATCCTACTTAAAGGAGCTCCCTTGCCAGTCGTCACACACCACTTGCAGACTGCAGTTTCGAGCTGTTGGCTCTCGTCAGTGCAAGGTAGATATGCGACGACCGACATGAGAATCCTTTGACTATAGTACATCCCGGTATTTTTACAATAGCGACATGTAAAACAGCAAAGCAGGCGCCATCCAGCGGTCCAGTGTCTGTTGCAATCGAAAAATAAATAGCCTGACTTGGCTTAGCATAGTTCAAATGTGCTTTTAGAGGGCGGAATATTAAACATAATATTTTTAGTCGCAAACTCCTCTATAAATCCTTATTTTACTATAAGGAACCTAACCAGACTGCAACCAACAGCTACTCTCCGGGCTATGTGCCCCGCCGAGCGCTGAATTACAAGTTACAAGCCTGGCGCGTTAAGTGTAATAATTGCATATTACCATCAAAACGCTAATGCTTCGATTGCAACAAACACCAGCCGAAAGACTGATCCTACTTAAAGGAGCTCCCTTGCCAGTCGTCACACACCACTTACAGACTGCAGTTTCGAGCTGTTGGCTCTCGTCAGTGCAAGGTAGATATGCGACGACCGACATGAGAATCCTTTGACTATAGTACATCCCGGTATTTTTACAATAGCGACATGTAAAACAGCCAGCAGGCGCCATCCAGCGGTCCAGTGTCTGTTGCAATCGAAAAATAAATAGCCTGACTTGGCTTAGCATAGTTCAAATGTGCTTTTAGAGGGCGGAATATTAAACATAATATTTTTAGTCGCAAACTCCTCTATAAATCCTTATTTTACTATAAGGAACCTAACCAGACTGCAACCAACAGCTACTCTCCGGGCTATGTGCCCCGCCGAGCGCTGAATTACAAGCTACAAGCCTGGCGCGTTAAGTGTAATAATTGCATATTACCATCAAAACGCTAATGCTTCGATTGCAACAAACACCAGCCGAAAGACTGATCCTACTTAAAGGAGCACCCTTGCCAGTCGTCACACACCGCTTGCAGACTGCAGTTTCGAGCTGTTGGCTCTCGTCAGTGCAAGGTAGATATGCGACGACCGACATCTTTGACTATAGTACATCCCGGTATTTTTACAATAGCGACATGTAAAACAGCCAGCAGGCGCCATCCAGCGGTCCAGTGTCTGTTGCAATCGAAAAATAAATAGCCTGACTTGGCTTAGCATAGTTCAAATGTGCTTTTAGAGGGCGGAATATTAAACATAATATTTTTAGTCGCAAACTCCTCTATAAATCCTTATTTTACTATAAGGAACCTAACCAGACTGCAACCAACAGCTACTCTCCGGGCTATGTGCCCCGCCGAGCGCTGAATTACAAGTTACAAGCCTGGCGCGTTAAGTGTAATAATTGCATATTACCATCAAAACGCTAATGCTTCGATTGCAACAAACACCAGCCGAAAGACTGATCCTACTTAAAGGAGCTCCCTTGCCAGTCGTCACACACCACTTGCAGACTGCAGTTTCGAGCTGTTGGCTCTCGTCAGTGCAAGGTAGATATGCGACGACCGACATGAGAATCCTTTGACTATAGTACATCCCGGTATTTTTACAATAGCGACATGTAAAACAGCAAAGCAGGCGCCATCCAGCGGTCCAGTGTCTGTTGCAATCGAAAAATAAATAGCCTGACTTGGCTTAGCATAGTTCAAATGTGCTTTTAGAGGGCGGAATATTAAACATAATATTTTTAGTCGCAAACTCCTCTATAAATCCTTATTTTACTATAAGGAACCTAACCAGACTGCAACCAACAGCTACTCTCCGGGCTATGTGCCCCGCCGAGCGCTGAATTACAAGTTACAAGCCTGGCGCGTTAAGTGTAATAATTGCATATTACCATCAAAACGCTAATGCTTCGATTGCAACAAACACCAGCCGAAAGACTGATCCTACTTAAAGGAGCTCCCTTGCCAGTCGTCACACACCACTTGCAGACTGCAGTTTCGAGCTGTTGGCTCTCGTCAGTGCAAGGTAGATATGCGACGACCGACATGAGAATCCTTTGACTATAGTACATCCCGGTATTTTTACAATAGCGACATGTAAAACAGCCAGCAGGCGCCATCCAGCGGTCCAGTGTCTGTTGCAATCGAAAAATAAATAGCCTGACTTGGCTTAGCACATAGCCCGGAGAGTAGCTGTTGGTTGCAGTCTGGTTAGGTTCCTTATAGTAAAATAAGGATTTATAGAGGAGTTTGCGACTAAAAATATTATGTTTAATATTCCGCCCTCTAAAAGCACATTTGAAATAGAAATGTGAAATAAAAATATGTATATTATGTTTACAAATTCATTTTATTGTCATGATAAATAGGTACAACCAGTTTTATATACATTTCTGTTAATTTATTGTACATTTTGGTGCAGAATGATACATCCAGTTCTATCCGTTCGACAAACAGTTCATCAGTATGGCTAAAATATACACAAAAATCACACCAACGTGTACCAGAAATGAACATTTGACCTTGTACCTGGTAAAAGTAATCATGCGTTCTTTTGAGTCTTATTTCGCAGTTCTCATTAGATTTCAAATAAAATGTAGGTACTTTGCATGCCTCACTTAAACTTGTGTACCTTCTACCACTTGGACATTTGATTTCCACGACACCATAACTGAAGCTGCGATGTGTGGTCCATATGGATGGATGATTAAACCGCAATCAAAAATATCTCTTGCTTTTAATGTAACATATTTCATTTTTGCAACATTTTCAAACTGTGTACCATGTCTTACATGTGGCAACATGCTGATATCTGCACTACTTATAATAGAATGCAAAAACTTTTCATCTACTATTTTCTTTCTCTTACACAGAGTTCCAAATTTAGAGACAGTGAATCGTTTTTTTCTTTCCGTATGCCACAGTGAACAGTTAGCTTGTGATTGCGTTTTTTGTTCAATCTCACTGGCATGCTAAAAGTGATTCCAAAGAATTCATCAATATGCACTGGTGGAATAGTTAAAAATATGTTGCTTATCTCGGAATCTAATAAAGGTAGTTGTAATCTGCGATTTTTAATTTCTTCTACATTAGTTTTTTGCAACTGATATTCTAATATTGATCCCACAGGAACGGTAATGCCTGAAACAAATATAAATGTTTTACTTTTGCCCAAAGTTGATATGATTCATAGATACCTGTCAACAGTTTCGTGTCGGCTTCTTCAATCTGATTTAATAAATAAGAAAAGGGAATTCTGTTATTAATGGCCTTTAAATGTTCTTTAACTTCTAATATTTCACAATTTGTCACTATTTTTACCGCTGAAGTTCTGGAATCAAATAAAGTTGACTGTACAGGTTTTTTTTTTGTTATATTTGTTGGCTTTTGAAATATGGCGTCTGAGATTTTTTCTGCCTCTATTTTCTTTCCACGTGGTTTATTCCATACCATAGGTTCTGACGTGCAAGATACATCATCCTCTGGAACTTCACTTAACTGCTTTACAGTTAAATCGTGTAACAAATATGCAAAGCCAACAACACGGTTACAAGATTGGGAATTTCTAAAAATAAACTAAATTTAAATAAGTAAGTAGGTCGGTAGATAAGTATAATATTTAACCCTGATTATTGAAGTTAACTGTAATATAGTTTGGTCCAAATAAATCGTGTGATATATGTGTCCTGTTTAGATAGATTTTCAAACATAAATATAAAAGTAACATACTTACCCAGCTTCACAAGTGCAATGAACTTCCTTGAGAATTAACTTCGTAGTTCTTTCAAAAATCATACACATTTCATGTGGTTTAGCATTCTTTTTCTGACTTTTGTAGCATTTTCCTTTAATTGTTAAATCGTCAGTATATACATCGTGTATATAACCTTCCACAAAAAACTTATAACCTTTACACTTTTGTCGGAAAGTCCACCCATTTTCTTTAAAAAATGACGCTGCTGTTTCGAAATTAAATTCCTTAAATCTACTTAAACTTTTCTCCCACATTTCACAAATTTCAAATTTAGAATCGTACGTTATTTAATAATGTTATCTAATAATGTATATTACTGCACACTGTCGTTCGTACATTCAACGCGTTTCTGGGATACAGAGGTAGCCAGTTGCCACAAGAATGCGCACAACGTACCACGCACTAGTTTATTGTCTCACTCAACACACATTAGGCTGCATATATCTCGCTCGCTTGTTCTAACTGGATAGGTCTATTGTTTGTACTATTTTGCGTAATAATATCGTGGCTGAATGGAGACAACCAAAGCCAGAAGACGAAAAAAAAAAAATTTTGCGTAATATTTTTTGGTTTAATTACCATTACCTCTTCAGTTTTTATTTTCACACTATCAGAATATTTGGTTTTTGTTTCTTAATTTTTTGTCCAGTTTTTATTTCATTTCGTTTATATCTTGCTTCAATATTTCTATTGAAGGGGATGGTAGCTTAGTGGATTAGCGCGTCTAGCTTTCTCATAAAATTTCTACCACTTTATCTGGTTCATCACAAAAAATTGGCACGGCACTGTATACAGCTGACCCTTGGTGCCTGCCCAAAACACTTTCACTTTCTTTATTGCTGGTACATCCGCCCAAGATCTTTCAACCTGACCTCGTAACAAAATATCTATTGTCACTGTCTCTTTTAGACCAAGTGCAGAAGTGGAAAATCAGTCCAGTTCTAATACAGTACCGCGGAATCGATTCAGCGTGAAAAATTACGTGGGGAAACATATATTGTGTTCCTGCACCCGAAGTGGACCAATTTTTCGTCGGAAGGGGTAGTTGCATCCCCTCCGCCCGGCTCCGCAGCTTCTCACCAGGGCTTCTGGACTGGTATGCATCATTGTTAGAATATTTCTGGGGAAAAAACGAAAATGAAATCAGTTCCGCATCGCAAATAGCGAAAAATGCGTTCTGGGAGTTATTTTTCGGCTAATAGAGGTGAAACTAGAGGGTTATGGGAGCTGGGAAAAATTACGTAAAGGAACATATATCGTGTTACTGTATCAGAACTGGACTGGTTTTCCGCTTCTGCACCTGGTCTATTTGGTTTAAAGTACACTTAGCCCTAAAAATAAGGGGCGCGGAACCGTGCCTCCACTCGTCAGGAATTTACTAACGCTGATAAGGTCTTGGGAGCCTGCTGTTTGTTATTACACTTTGAAAACGCGAAAACTCGCAATATACTGGGAGTGCTCAATGAGAGAATATCCAATTATCGTACACACTGCGCTACATGTGAACAATATTTTTGCTATAAAACGTATATTAGGTAGGTACTAAAAAATTAAAAGATCAATTGACTTACCTGTAAGGGAGATTGATTATAATTATATGAGCTATTTTGGCGAAGAATTATAAAGTATTTAACTACTTGTAGTTGTCCTTTTCTTCCCAATGGTATGATCTTCAAATTGTAAATTTGGCAACTTCGCCGGGTCTTCAAACCACTGCCAACAAACTCCAACTTCATTATTTTAAAGCACCTCTAATTTACTAGATCATAAGGTAGGTGGGTATATGGCACATGGCGGGACTTTATAATTCTTCGACGAAATGAGCTTATATAATTATAATCAATCTTCCTTACAGGTAAGTCAATTGATCTTTAAATTATGTTTTGCAATTTCACCTCGAATTATAAAGTATTTAACTACTTGTAGTTGTTTAAAGACTCAACATGATCTAGTAAATGGTAATAGTTATGCATCAGACATAAAAATAAAGCTTTTATATGGGAAAAACAAATCATCTGTGAATATTTGTTATCAAAAGTAAATTTCCTAGGCAGATTTAACATTTACTCCTGCTCCTTTAGGAGTTCATTTGGGTTGCGGATTACAGACTTATAATAATAATAATAAGTTTTTTATTCACGTTTGCTATACACTAGTACAGCTGTGACAGGTCATTTGTGGACATACACGTGATGAATAGATATAATACAATTATTATAAATAGGAACATGAAATTACAATTTATAGAAATAAATAAAAAATTTATACAAAAAATATAGGAAGGACATATGAAAGTAAACAAACAATAAACGTGTCTAAAATTAAAAGTGGACAACTGCTACTAACTATGATTAAAATGTAATATATTAAATCATTAAAAATATTTAAATAATTTATATGTATGATAAATATTCTACATGAAGGTCTATTGCTTATGTTTATTCGCCTCGGCCGTTTTCAAGAACCTCTCGTAGAGTGTAGAAACAATTGCTAATAAGATACTTTCTTAGAGTATCTTTGAATCTGGAAACAATACTTTGTTTATTTTTTATGTCAGCTGGTAGCGAATTAAAAATGTTGGCACATCAGACGTATGCACTTTTTTTGAAAAGAGAGATTATAATTATTAATCGAGATATTGTTGGCTGTATGGATATTGTATGTGTGTCTATTTGAATTTAAAATGAATTTATCTTTGTTTTGATAGACAAACAAAGCAGCTTCGAATGTGAAAATTGAAGTTAATGTTAAGATATTATTTTCAATAAAAATCGGTCGACATGAATCTAATGGAATTAATGAGAACATAAGACGAAATATTTCCTTTTGCAAAATTCACTCTTTCAACTTCTGTGCTAACACCCCAAAGAATAACTAAATATCTGAAGTGGGAGTACATGAGGCCGTAATATACATTTAACAGTTGTGCTTTGGATAATATGGGCTTAAGTTTTCTTATTGCAAAAAATGCAGAATTTAGCCTTTTGCATACACACTCTATGATATAAATATATATAAAATGTAGTAAATACTTCAGATTTACGCGACCATCCTACAGCCTTACGTATTGCGTCAATATCGACACATACTCTGAACACCGCAGATATTGCTGCATGTCTCTGGTGTAGCCGCCAGAAAAATTAGACATATGTTGCATATATCGGATTTCTTGTGGTCAGTATCAATTTATTAATTGGATTGAATCTGTGGTAGGTTCTTGATGAAACATATTCAATAGAATAATCATAAATATTCAAAATAATAGTTACAATATGCACTTGGTTTATTGTTTCATTAGTTTTGTTCAGATTTCTCTGACATAGGTTTCGGCCGGCGACAATCTTGGAAGATATAATGTCACCGTTTCATAGCTATATACACAGACTATTATTTCTAAATTTAAATAGGGTTAACTTTGAAAAAGAAGTTAGAATTCTTAGAACACTAGCAAAAAACAATGGCTATGATGAGTTACTTATCGGCAAATTAATAAAAAATAAACAGAGAAAATTATTACAAAAACATTTTTATAACGTGCAAAATATAGAAAACAAAAAGTGGCATCGTATAAATTATGTAAATAAGGTAGCAACTCAGTATGTAATAGATTAAATAAATTAGGTATTAATACAATATCAACGAATAGAAATAATTTAGGTTGCCTGTTGGTTAATAATAAAGAAAAGACAGTAGATATTAAAAAATCAGGGGTATATGAAATAAACTGTGACGACTGTGATACCGTATATATAGGTCAGAGTGGCCGTAGCATAGATGTGAGGTTAAGGGAACACAAACAGTCTATTTTATATAATAAAAAATCAACTGTGTAGCATAAGAACTACATTTAAGTATATACGGACAAAAAACCCACTTTCCCAAACATTCTGTCTACTTGAGCACAACACAAAAAAACGCAATAGCAAGCGACTAACTATAATATTAATGATTTGGTGGTCGATTCGGAAAAAGAATAAATTTAACAACAGGACAATAAAAAAAGGAAACTGCACTGTACCTTAACTTTTAAGTCCTCCACTAAGGCGAATCACACCAGCACCAAGAATCATGTAACGTAATGTAACGAAAAATGCTTTTCAAAACTTCACCGGTAAAATTAACGCACCTCCAATATCCACCATTGATTGATATATTGTCTCTCTCTGTCGATCGCACTGTACAGCCTCAAGGATAGGTACGACAGTGGCGGGACATGGTAAGTAAGGAAAGGTAAATAGATGTGGACGAAACATAAGGTAGGTGTGGACGAAACATAACCGCCCACCAAATTTTGGGTAACAAAATTTTACTAAAATAAAAAGATTAAAAAGAAAGAAAACGCGAATTATTGCTAAATACTCTAGAAAAGAAATATATATTTTTAGTAGAGGAGAAAAAAAAAAACAAACAAAAGAATTAATGAAATGAAAATAAACAAAATTTTTACGCGAGCTTGGTATTTTATTGCGAAGGCAACGCACACAGCTTTACCAAGGGGCGTTTAAGAGTACCCTGAGAGGTACTTATTGACGCAACGCGAGCTACTCCATCTCTGCCGGAGTGGAGCTCGGAAATTCTACCTAGCCTCCACTTAAGAGGGGGAGCTAGATTATCTTTAATTAGCACTACAGTGCCAATATCGATAGGTTCAAGCTTGCGTAACCCCGACCATTTACTTCTCTGATACAAATTGTGTAAGTATTCGTCTTTCCACCGCATCCAAAATCTCTGATGCATTTGCTGTATCAATTGCCAACGTGACAATCGGTTAATCGACAAATGAGTGAGGTCTGGATCGGGAGCTGAAGTTAAGGGTTCGAGGGTAAGGAAATGTCCGGGAGTTAAGACGCTTAGGTCATTTGGGTCCGAACTTAGACAACAAAGAGGTCGGGAATTGAGCAGCGATTCAATCTGCACAAAGAGGGTGTTCATTTCCTCATAAGTGAGGGTTTGATCTCCGATGACCCTATAGAAATGAGTTTTTACGGCTTTAACTCCGCTTTCCCACAGTCCACCGAAGTGGGGAGCGGATGGCGGATTAAAGGTCCACATAATGTTTTCTGCTTCAGCAGAATCTTTCATATATTGATTTAGTTCATGATGAGCACCGACGAAGTTGGTGCCACAGTCGGAGAACAGACGAGAACATCGGCCGCGACGAGCGATGAATCGTCTTAGAGCGCCTAAAAATGCTTCCGTAGACAAACTTGAGGCTAACTCGAGGTGGATTGCCTTGGTGGCAAAGCATATAAAAAGGCAGAGATAAGCTTTCATAGTCTTTGCACCACGAATCTTCCCTAACGTGATAGTGAAGGGGCCCGCATAGTCAACTCCAACACAACTGAATGGTTTGACCTGTGAGATACGAATTTTGGGAAGATCTCCCATAGGAGGGGCGTAAGGAACTGGGTTACATCGGAAGCATTGATTACAAGTTGATAAATAATGTCGAATGGCTCGACGAGTAGATAAAACCCAAAAATTCTGTTGAAGTAAGTACATCGTTGTATTAATTCCGGAGTGAAAATTACGACGATGAATGTGTTGAATGATCAACTCCGTCAGGCGATGCTTACGGGGAAGGAGAGCAGGGTGTTTGACCGAAAATGATAGGTCTGCATTCGTGAGTCTACCACCGACACGCAATATTCCATCATCATCAAGGAAGGGTGACAGTTTTTGCAAATATTTTGGACATCTACGATTATTTCTGAGAGCTGTGATTTCTTGGGAAAATATTTCGGATTGGACTAGTTTGACGATACGAAATAGTGCCTGGTGCAACTCTGAATCAAGCAAAGGTCCAACAACTTTAGTATTATTCCTGCAATTCCTTCCGAAGCGAATAATATATGCAATGATTCCCTGAATTTTTCGAAGTGAGGAAAAGTCATCAAGAAGGTTAATAGCATCAAAAGGCAAAGTTTGTCCAAGAAGAACAATAGCTTTTTCTTCCAAATCCTCCTCCAAGGGAGGCTGCGGAGTTGATGAGTCTGTTGGCCACAAATCCGGAAACTGGGATAAGAAGGTTGGTCCCGCCCACCAAAGGGAGCATGACAGCATATCCTTTGGAAGCAAACCACGAGAAGCTGGATCGGCTGGATTTTCGGTTGAAGGAACATACCGCCAACAGGATGGGGCAACACGCTCTTGGATGTATGTAACGCGATTAGCGACAAAGCTTTTCCACCGATGGGGTGAAGTTCGAATCCAAGTTAAAGTAACCATGGAATCACTCCATGCCACAATACGGTCAAAAGAGATAATGGGTTGATATGTATGGGTGACAAAATCGACAAGTTTTGCAAGTAAGACTGCTGCGCAAAGCTCTAAACGAGGAATTGATAGAGACTTGAGTGGGGCCACTTTAGATTTGGCCATCACTAGACTAGTGGATACTTGGTTGTTTATATCCAGTATGCGAAAATATATGGCACAAGCATAACCAAGTTCTGAGGCATCACAAAATGCATGAAGTTGACACGATTGCAAGAAGGGAACGAATAAATGACGTGGAATTCGAAGGGAACTAAGACAAGATATTTCCGATTTGTATCGTAACCACACCTTTATGACATCCTCAGGAGGAGTGTCATCCCAGTCAAGACCTACAGTCCATAAATGTTGAAGTATACGTTTGGCAAATAGAGTTAATGAAGACAGAAATCCGAGAGGGTCATAGACTCGGGCGACTTCGGACAAAATTGACCGTTTGGTACAAGGTGATTCACGTGGTACGACTTTGAACGAGAATGAATCAGAAGATGAATGCCATTGCAACCCAAGTATTTTGATAATCGTATCGGATTCGCTGTCAAAAGTAAGATCGTGGTGCTGTCGATGTGACATAGGTATATCCTCCAAGAGATCGAGGTTATTGGATGACCATTTTCGGAGTTCGAAACATCCGGAATGTAAGAGCGAAATAAGTTGATCTCGAAGCTTTAATGCTGCGTCTAGAGAAGAGGCACCGCAAACTAAATCATCAACGTATATATCGTTTTTGAGAGCAGATGCGGCAAGAGGAAATTGTTGACTACCTTCCTCGGCTAGTTGAAGCAGAGTCCGGATAGCTAAATATGGAGACGAAGTAATGCCATAAGTGACTGTGTTTAGTTGATAAGTGTGTATGGGGTCAGTGGAATTGAATCGCCATCGAATAAGTTGATATTTTCTATGTTCAGGGGTTATTAAGATCTGGCGGATATCACATGTGAAAACAATCGCATGAGAACGAAAACGAAGTAGGATATTACAGATGTCTGATTGAAGTTTAGGGCCAGGATACAGAGTATCGTTAAGTGAAAGGTTGTTTTCGGCTTTCGCACTGGCATCAAAGACCACACGAATTTTCTGTTTGTCTCCATTGGTGGTAAGTACACCATGGTGTGGAATAAAATATGTATCATGACCATCTGGAGATGGGTTGACAAGCGACATATGTCCCGAAGTGAGGTAATCTTGCATAAAATCAACGTAAAGTTGGCGTAATGAAGGCTGTGATTGCAAGCGCCTTTCAAGAGCAACAAAACGACGATCAGCAATAATGCACGAATTTTCAAACAGAGGCGAAGGTATCTTAAAAGGTAACGCAATACCAAAACGACCTGATGATGTACGAAAACACGAATTTCGGAAAAGTGTCTCCACCACCTTATCCTCCGGAGAGGTTGACGGTTTTGACGGCACTTCTTCAATGTCCCAGAATCTTTTTAGAACTACGTCGGAACATGGTTCAACGCTAGTGAAGAAGGAACGAATTTCCGGAGAGGTTGAAGTATTAATAGGTCCTAGAATTGTCCAACCGAAGATAGTTTCAACGGCCATCGGACGTTTGGCTGTGTCAGAGGTGATAAAATGCCCTTTCAACAATGAGGGGTAAATGTCAGCACCTAATAACATTTGAATAGGTCCGGGTTTGTGGAAGAGTGGATCAGCTAAAGATAAGTTGTGAAGAAATTCCACCTGCGATATCTCAACGGGAAAACTCGGTATGTTAGTACAAATGGTTTTGATAATCAAGGCATCTACCTCAAGTAGGGTTTTATCTGTCCCATGGGGACGAATATGACATGTAGTTATACCTTCGGATGGCTTAACAGTCGCTTGGCCTAACCCAAAGATAGGAGTATGATTTTTTGACCTAGTTAAGCCGAGCTGTTTGACTGAAGAGTCAAGGATAAACGAGGCCTGTGAACCGGGGTCCAACAGAGCGCGAATCGTGCAGAAATTGCCAAATTTATTTTTTATTTCAAATGAAACAGTTGCTAATAAAACAGTGACGCTGGATTGATTATTTATCGAAGAAACACTAGTGCAAGCATTGACACTGGATGAAGATGGTGGTGGAGTAGAAGGTCGACTATGAGAAAGTGGTGTTTGTTTAGTAGAATTAGAAGACGAAGAAGAATTATCACTAATCGTACCTGACGGAGGGCGATTAAAATGAAGTAAGGAATGATGTTTAAATCCGCAAGTTCTGCAAGTATGCTGCGAAGGACAACTAGCCACCGGGTGGGATTGCCGTAAGCAATTGACACATAGACGTGCTTGTTTGATTACTTGGAACCTATCTGAGGGCGACTTGGCCAAGAAAGAGGGACAACGATATATCACATGATTCATATTGCAAATAGCGCAAGCATCTGATTTGGAAGACGATGCTTGACTGTTTAATGTTGAGTTGGTATTTACCACAAAGGCCTTTTGATAAGAAGAGCCCTTTGAGTCTACGAAATGCTTTGAAGAAGAACTTTGAGTAACAGATGGCTTATTATATTTTTGGGAAGTTGAAGGATTATTCGGGAGTTTAGACGTGCCAACCGTTTCTAAGGCAACACATTGTTTAAGTAGAAAGTTTTTTAAATCGTCATATTTAGGAATGACTGTGGCATCGCAACTTAGTTCGAATCGTTTGCGTGTAGAAGGATCTAGCTTGTCTAAGAGTAAATCTGTTAGAATAAAATCCCACTCTTTTACATTACATTCTAAATGTCCTAATATCGAAATATTTTCGCTAAAAGTATCGATTAATTTACGAAGTGTTTTGTAATTATCAGTAGTTAATACAGGATAATTTTTTAGAGCACGCCAATGATGGAGTACTAAGAGTCGTTTGTTAGAATAACGATTTACAAGGGTGTCGTAGGCTGTTTTATAATTTGTTGCAGTTAATGGAATCGATTTAATCAATGTCAGCGGTTCATCAGTTAAAGAAGCTATTAAATATTGAAACTTATTTATTTCCGAAATGTAAGTGCATTCATGAACCGAGCTATTAAAAATGTCAATAAATGTTTGCCATATTTTCAAATATCCCGAAAACTTAATTAATTCCAGCTTAGGAAGCCTTATATTAATTTGAGAAAGGAGGGCAGGGTTCGTTCCTGGTGTTAACAGTTCCCCACTGGATGTGGTAGCTGCTGTAGGACATAATTCCTCAAACTTGGATACGATTAGAAGATATGTGCCGTCGATCTCTTTTCTTATCTCATCCTGAGCATCCCGATCCGCATCAGGCGTTTGAGATACGATTTCAACATGAATAGACTGAAAATCTTCATAAGTTTTTTCTAAAAATCTATATTTAATTTTGAAAAGAGACAATTTTGAACTATCTGCAACTGCGGCTTCTGCGAGATCAAATGTTTCATTAATACGTGATACTAGTAAGTTTCGAGTAGCTAGAGCCTCTCTTTTGGGGGCCATTGCAATCAGAAAATATTCTAGGTCTATATGTTAGTCACGTATTTATATTACGTAACCTGGCAGGTGTCTTTTAAATAAATTTAAATTGATAAAACTTAATAATAAAAACCACGCCACTGGTTAACCACCCGCAAGTAAATGACATCAACAATGAAATAATTAATCAAAACACTAAACCTAACTACTAAAAAACTGAATGAATGCAGTAATGCAGTAACTGTGGTAAATTGTTAAGTACGCCACTGGGTGCAGCAAATAGATACGTCAACGCAACAAGTTAATAATACTTAATTCAATTATTAAAGGCGAAATTTGTATCAGAGAAACAAGGTACGGGATTTTTCCTTCTTTTGACCACTCTATATGTTAAATTCAAAGGGTTATTTAAAGTTTCTTGCGTGAACTGTTCTTAAAGATAGAAATGATGTTTTGTTATGCCAAATCAACGAAAATCGAAATGTTTACGATATGTCAAATCATATCATAAATATATATGAATACCTACATGAGATTATTTTTTAGTTACTTCGAAAGAAAACTGAAGTTTTTGTTTAATTAATGCTAAGTTTGACAAAAAGCGAAAGTTTACGATATGACAAATTCTACCATAAATATATAAGAGTATATAAGATTAAACTAAAACTAAACTGCAATGTTTATCCAATTAATGCTCCAATAATGGTACAGGCACAGTAGAAAATTCTCTACTGTCGTACAGGTGTACACGCCGGTGCCGCCGCTAACCTTGCTAATCTGAGTAAAACAAAGTGTACCGTGCGTTCGAAGTTTAAAATACCAAGCAACTGAAATTAACATGTCCAAGTAAATAAACTGTAAAGGGAACGAGGTGGGTTTTGTTGTTTTAAAATGAACTATATTAAAGATTAACGTTAATCCGGCTAAAACGAAGGGACCAATAAAAAATGTAGCATAAGAACTAGATTTAAGTATATACGGACAAAAAACCCACTTTCCCAAACATTCTGTCTACTTGAGCACAACACAAAAAAACGCAATAGCAAGCGACTAACTATAATATTAATGATTTGGTGGTCGATTCGGAAAAAGAATAAATTTAACAACAGGACAATAAAAAAAGGAAACTGCACTGTACCTTAACTTTTAAGTCCTCCACTAAGGCGAATCACACCAGCACCAAGAATCATGTAACGTAATGTAACGAAAAATGCTTTTCAAAACTTCACCGGTAAAATTAACGCACCTCCAATATCCACCATTGATTGATATATTGTCTCTCTCTGTCGATCGCACTGTACAGCCTCAAGGATAGGTACGACAGTGGCGGGACATGGTAAGTAAGGAAAGGTAAATAGATGTGGACGAAACATAAGGTAGGTGTGGACGAAACAAACTGGTTTCGCCGAACATTGCATAATGCAAACAAAGGAAAAATCCTAGACATGCTTGAAATTTTAGAAATTAAGAAGGCCCTAAGAAACCATAAAAATGTTACAAATATACAAACAGAATTTATGAACAATCCTGTACTAGACACAGTATTAAAATTAAAATTAAGTTCGTAGTTCCGGCCTGTATTGTTAAATTTTAGGAAATAGCAAATCAAGTTATTATCCCCCTCTAGGTGGATAGAGGATTTGTAAGATATATACTGTGAACCACCACTTTCAGGTCATTTTTTAAGATTCTTTGATAATGGTTGCAAGGCCGAAACATATGTCAGAGAAATCTGAGAAAAAAACTAATGAAACAATAAACCATGTGCGTATTGTAACTATTCTTTTGACTATTTATAATTATTCTATTGTATCAATTTATGTTCTTCTGATGGTCTTAATTGACTGTTTTTTCCTATGTAAGCTCATAATGTGGAACCTAGGCACAAACTAGGACTTTCTTTAAAGAAAGGTATTTCTAATGTTCGTTGGAGATGTTTTGTTTCCGATGATTTTATCCTGTCAGATATCTGAATTTCTATTTTGTCTTCTAGATTCTAATATTCTCTAATCTGATTTTTGACAATGTCTGTAAGCGGTGTGCCGATATGAGTGCCAGTAAAGCGGAAAGTTAATCGTGATATCCTTTAATTCCAGTTCTTCTAACGGGTATAATTTATTTAAGGAATTTAGTACTGGTAGGGGGGGTCCGAAGTACTGTTACGTTTTGGTTTTGCTGGACGTTTATTGTATACACCCCTAAGATATCCACTAATTAATCTTCCATTTTTCCCTTCGATTTGCAAAATATATGTTTATCAAGGAAAAATTTTGCCTTCTTCAAATTACTCATTTAAGTTATACTCATAAGGATATCTTGCATATTACCACCAGTGCCCATAACAATTATTATATTGTTTTAAAGTCCTTTCAGTGATTGAAGATGTCATTGCATGAATTCCTTCATTGAATACCTCTTCGTAGAAAAGATGTCCGGATAATATGCCTACCTCGAGGAAAATGTTGTTCCTCAAAATTATACTTATTGATACCATATACTCCATCTATGCTAATACCATCTTGCTTTCTCTCTATTTTAAAATAGAAATAAATTAAAATATAGTGAAAACAAGAGGGCTAACTACTAGCCGATCTGTTGGGAGAGTTAGATTCGTGGGTTCTGTTTTAGGGGGTTCAGAGGTCAAACTAGAAATTCTCGAAATACCTAGCCGGACTAATTTGCTTTGTAACGTAAGAAGAAAACAATATAATGATTTAGGCGCCACCCGCAAAAATAAAAATGTGGAATTACCCTCTTAACTTCCGAAAACAGATCACTGCGGGTAGATCTAAAAAAAGTGTTTAGTAATAAATAATTGGCAAATGTTATAAGATAAAAAATATGGTTTTTATTTTCAATAGATATTTTTTGTGTAAAAAAATTGAAGAAAAATTTAGTAGTACAAAGTACTAGAATAATTTACAAAGGTTATAATATCGAATTTTTATAAAGAAATCGATATAGGATTGCAAATTTAAGGGAAGTAAAATCGCTATTGGTTTGCTTCCTTTTCCTCCTGTTACAATTCGTTTATAATGTTTTGTCAGAGCTTTTTCTGATTCAGACAAAGCTTTTTCACATTCTTCTTGATTATCTGAATTTATATTTTCAGTGTATGTTTTAAGTTTTGTGTACTGAACATCGCCGATTCGTTTTCTATTAAATAATATAGTCAAAGTCAAAGAAGCTTGAACTAAATTTTTAAATTATTTTTTATCATTCAAATCCAGCTGAAGTGCAGCCACTGCTGCATTAGCTAAGTTAGTCACATATTCTTTGAATTTTGTTATATCACAAGTTAAGGGTAACATAACTGGCTTTTCCCACTTTTTTATGCAGGTTCTTGTAGGCTAGACTACTTAACTCTGTTGTCCATTGTGCATCAATTAATTCTTTGAACCGTTTCGTATCTTTTAAATCCTCTTCTTTATTTTTGGATATGACCAATGGATCTTCCTTTAGAACAAGTCATATAAAAAAGGTCAAAAGAGAGATTCAGAGATGTTTCAAGGTGGGCAGACAAACTTGGTGAACGGTAGGTTTTTTTTAATATCAGATCCCCCGAGATTCTTGGCACATCCTATAGCTGTATCATATAATTTGGGTTTCAAGATATCTTGTAATCTGTATTGGGAATTATTTGTGACTTTTCTAAACTCCATTAAATATCGTGCTAATTCCCTCATTTTATTTAAACACACATACACGATTTGTTCACGTTGATGTTTTTTTAAATAATTTTCACCAAAATAACATATTAAATAATCTGTTTTGGCAACTAGTCCGGTTTCATTCTCAAAAAAAAACTTCCTCTTTCACTCTCAATTTGTCTACAGTATTATTTATATCCAATGCACAAGCACTTAGCGTCTGTGAAGCTGCTAGTTGATTAAAGTTTCTATTATTATTCACATCTTTGAGAACACATGTTTTTCTGTGACGGAACAAGTACTTTTTTGATAATATTGCTTTACACCGAGCACATGGATAATATTCTTTTTTTTCAGTCCGAAATTAATATTTTGGGACTTATTTCCTCTTAAACAAATTTCCAGCATTTCTAATTAAACCTATAATTTTTTTCCTTTCGGCGTCTTTTTTAGGATATGATAAAATATCTTGTACCTCTCTAGAGTCAGTGTGGTTTCTTTCTAAATGACGTTCAAAATTAGTTACATCTGTTTGACAAAATTTACAGTTTGTTATTCTCTTTTTCTGCTTTCAAACAGAATGTAACTTAAAAAAATTAATATACTATATTCAACAGAAACACAAAGTAACTGTAACTTACAGTAAAGTCCTGATGTGATACATTTTGGTGCAAATGTATATCACTTATTATATTTATTTTCTCTGTTTCCTGCAAAATAGTGTTTTTTAGTGTCACATAAGGTAATAATTACTGAAAAAAGTTTGTTTGCATATTTAGCAGATAGTTTTCATAGATCTACTATTTAATACAAAAACTTTTTTACATATACTGCCGATTATATATTCTAGTGGTAAGGCTAAATCAAAGAGAAGGTATAATAATAATTTACACAAAAAGCAAATAATAAAAATCCGTGGTAATAGAAAAATAATTCTAAACGCAATAATATATATATTTTTAAAATTATCATGCCTCTGACCCATATCTAAGATTCCGCAAGGAATTGTAAAAATATTTGTAAACATATAGCTGTTGAAGTATTCATGGAAATATACCAAATGTAGAACCTACCTTTCCTATTTTGGTGGTGTGATTCTGTTCTGGTGATGAAAGAGGAGTATTATCGTCATGTTCTTTGGGTGGAGAATTCTGTTCTGGTGATGAAAGAGGAGTATTTATCGTCATGTTCATTGGGTGCAGAATTCTGTTCTGGTGATGAAAGAGGAGTATTATCGTCATGTTCATTGGGTGGAGAATAAGATGGATCATTTACGGAATTATCTGTGTCCACATCAAATGACAAATCAAGTGATGGGGGAGGACTGTTTTCGTATCCATAATCTGCACATAAAATATTGATCATAGGTCATATTTAAAGATACATAATATATTAATACCGCCTATCAATGAATCATGGTAGACCCCCCTTTTTTTCCTTATTTTTAAGAATATCAGAATGAAATTTGGTAGATGTATTTATATGACCAAGAAGACTTTTGTGGCACAACTGTCATTTTTTTCCCGCTTCCGGTTTTACCGAAAATGATTTCAACTTTTGATTTTTAAATGAAACAAACAGGGTGTGTATATTTTTGAAATCGTTGAAAAATTCTGAGTCTCATAAGTGACATTTCGAGTGCATGAAAAAAATTTTGACTCGAAAGTTGATACATCTAGAGTGCCATGACCAGAAAACATTTCTTTTAATAGACCGGTGTGATTGTGAACGATCCATCTTTTGGAGTCCGAAGGACTTTTAATATTTTTCAAAAGTGAATGTTAACGTTCACAAAATAAGGGCTCAAAACGACTGTTTCAGACGGAGAATAATATAAAATTTATACTTATTATTCGTTTTTGCTTAACTGCTGCTCTGATGGTATCTATTGGACGTCGTAACACTATAAACCTAACGCTGGAAGTAACTAACACTTTCTTAAAATTATACCTGAAAGGGAATTTTGTTAAAAACACAATTAAAAGACAATATAAAGTTCAAAATATATATATTAAATCTCTTCAAAAATTTATGTTTTTACAACAACTTCAAGAAATATGTTTTAACAAACAATAAGTCTGGCCCTTGTACAACACATGGTCAGGAACGGAACGATTTATAATGTACCAACTACCATCCAATATGCGGTTTTGAGCTAACGATTCCACAAAAAGATTCAAGAAAAGTTCAATGTTTATAAAATTTTGGTGGGCTTTTACTTGCCTGTCTATTCACGTATTTTTATTTCGATATCAATTTTGGTCGCTCCTCGGAGCTTTAAAATGCTTGAATCGCAACGACTTTGAAGTATATTTTGCAATTACAATTTCATACGTGCAGGCAAGGTGGTCCCATGCACAGATGAGTACATGGTAAAGATACTTTTCTGACACCGAATCACTGAGGAACCAGTTTAGGGCAAATCCCGTTAAAACCCATCATTTTCCCGTCAAAATCGACTGCTAGGAAATGATGGGGGTCCCATGTCGCTAAAGGCTATTTTCGCTAAAACTCTCGAAATACTTTGACTAGAAACTGGATTAACTTGTCCTCATATTTAATACAACGCATGAGTTGCAGTGCTTAACAACGTGGATTCGTAAAAGGGTTTTTAATTTTGAAATTTCCGAAATTGTCCGAAAAAGTCAAATTTTGTTATACTTTCTAAATTTTAGTGGTCGGGGCGACATTACGTCCCTGTGCAGCGACATTTACACGTTCCAAAAAGGCGCTCCTTAATGAGTTATTGAAATTTTTGCATAAAAATCGCTCCGTAGAGCGAAAATATTATTAAGAATATTAAAAACATCTTCCACGATATTTTTACGTGAAGCACGCTTTTCATGTGAAATATTTCCTAAGTTGGATTTTGTTACAACGTCGAAAAATATATCGAGGGTTTTATCGTGTTCTTTAACATGATGTCAGAAAAATCAAATCGAGCATACAAAGTTGAGAATGTGTATTTTGTGGCCCATCAAATTTATCCTGAACAGTTTTTTTTACCAAAACTTCAGTTTTTCAAATGAAACCATAATGATAGAGTACTACCATAAACTAGCGGATATTCTAAGGAATCGGTGGATGTGCCCAAAAGCAATTTTTTCTTATTTTTTTTTTGTTTTTAAAGTCAAATTTTTTTCATGGAGTCGAAATGCCACTTATGGAGCATGACCGTACTCAGAATTTTTCAGGGATTCCAAAAATATAATAATATACAGGGTGTTCCATTTAAAAATCAAAAGTTGGGGTCATTTTTGGTGAAAACGGAAGTAGGAAAAAATGAGAGTTACGCCACAAAGTGTCTTCTTGGTCATATAATACATCCACCAAGTTTCATTCCGATATTCTTAAAAATAAGGAAAAAAAGAGGGTCTACCATGATCTGTTGACATCCGGTATTTCATTTTTTTTATATATAGTGGAGCAGATCTGGAAGGAAACCAGACTCAGATAAGGAAACGTCCGTTTGTGATTTTTTTTGCCAATAAAAAAAGTTGGGTCCCCTCCAACATTCCGACACATTTGTGCTGAGGAAGTCAAATGAGAGGAACAAAATAAAACAAAAATAAACAAATCACAATCGGACATTTCCTTATTCCAAAACCAGATCTGCTCCACTAATATTGAACTTATGAGAATTTCAAGAAATATTATTAAAAAAATATTATTTTGCTGCAGTGTGAATGATTTAGGATGGATACGCCTGAATAACTTTCTTATTTTTCCTTTATAACTTCTTATACTTATGTGTATACAGTGTGGCTCGCTTGAGAGTGTAACAGCGTAATAATTCGAATTTGATTCCAATTTTTTTTAAATCACGTATATTTGTAAACATAATGAAAATTACTGATTTTTTTTTTAGTATTTTTATCTGCATGCGTTCCACTAAAAAAATTACTATAATAATTATAATTATTTCAATACAACGGCTACCGCTTTCAAAATCTGGAAAAAACAATTTCAGATAAAATACCTTGAAAGGGCTGTAATTTGATCTGATCTGAAGGCAGATTTCACAACTGAAACCTGATTAGATCATTTAATACAATATATAATCATTGGAGGGCAACTCCATCTTAATTGGAATACAGTGTATATACCCCAATGACTTTTATCTGAACATTAATTTTTACTAAATTGAGAGATTTTATGAAAACTATATGACGTTTGAGATATTCATATAAATAATATAGAGGAATTTACCATCTGTATCTACGTTATTTTCATCTGGCAGTATTGCTTGTGCTAACTGCACAAGCAATTTTGATCTACAGGGTTTGTAAATAAGATTAAAATCAATTTAAATTATTTTACAAAATGCCAAAGGAAAATTAAACTCACCTATTCATTGATTATGTGAACGGTCCATCTTTTGCGTCTGAAGGACTTTTACTTTATTTATCAAAAATGAATGTCAACGTTCACAAAATAAGGGTTCAAAACGACTGTTTCAGACCGAGAATAATATAAAATTTATACTTACTGTTCGTTTTTGCTTAACTGCTGCTCTGATGGTATCTATTGGACGTCGTAACACTATAAATGTAACACAGCAGGTGCTAACACTTTCTTAAAATTCTACCTGAAAGGGAATTTTGAAAACACAAGTAAAAGATAATATAAAGTTCAAAAATATATATTAAATCTCTTCAAAAAGTTATGTTTTACAACAACTTCAAGAAATATGTTTTGACAAACTATAGTCTGGCCCGTGTACAACATATGGTGAGGAACGGAACGATTTATAATGTACCAACTACCATCCAATATGCGGTTTTTGAGTTAACGATTACACAAAAAGATTCAAGAAAAGTTCAATGCTTATAATATTTTGGTGGGCTTTTGCTTGCCTGTCTATTCACGTATTTTTATTCCGCAATTTATCGACCGTTATTCGTTTGATGTACTAAAAAACCACCTTAAAGTGCAGCAATGCACTAATGCGGCTATGTTGTGTACAATTTTACGTGAGATAGCAATAAAAATAATACACTAAAAAATCGTCACGGCTTTTAAGTGTAGCAATTAAAAGCAATTCCAAAGTTGGCAATACATGTATAGACCGCTTTACGCATTTTTAGTGGCCTTTTAGACTAGTTCTTGCACAAACTACCTTTTTGTCTAACTTGTACGAAAAATATACAGTATAGTCAATACACTAAAATACAATTTAACTGTTTTAGACTAGTACTTGTAAAGACTTTTTAGATTAAATTGTTTTAACCACGTAGTTACGTTTTGACCTGTATCACCAACCTCTTATAACTTATAACAGGGCAGCGATTTTTTTGTTCCTGAAAAATTATTAGGATTCACAGTAGCTCACTATGGCTTGAATTAATTACTCCACTGTTAACGGAGTAGTGTGAGATTGCGATGGAGCCGTTTGTATTTGTTCCTAGCTCAAATGCCAAATCACATTCTACAAAATTTGCGTGATCATCAACGTTTGCCATTATCTTAATTATATCTGTCTATATCTTACTTCTGAAGTTGTAGGAGGCCCATATAAATTTGAAAAAGTTTTAATCATCTCCTGGTGATATTAACACAAGGTCAGAGAAACGCAGATCGAGTAGTGGATTCAACTGCAATGTTTTGCTATTGTGGAAACTACGTTAGAGGCAATAACTATGTAATGTTTAATTTTGTAGTTTTAATGCAGCGTCAAATAATGAATGAATAGAATGTAATACAATAATAAAAATCACGTCTATTCTGATGTCTTCATTACCAGTATATTATTTTGATAATACACAAATGTACATAACTATTTATTAATATAACACAAAGTAAGCAGAAAAATAAACAACATTTAAAATAACTTGTTCATCCAACTAAACATATATTAAAATACTTGCAATAATCCATTCCACAGGTAGATAACAAAGCAATTACTTAAACACACCACGTGCCTTCTTACTGCGCCTCACAGTTGCGCAGATAAAATATGAACACATTACACGTACTATCAATCAATAGGCTCGTCCAAACGCAGTCACATTATGGTCTTTGTAACCATAATATGAGGACATACGCACAAAATAGGTCAGTACAGCAGTGCCTGGTAACGTCTTACAAGGTGTTATTTATTATTGTGAAATGATCATTAACATTCAAGCAAATTATCTGGGCATCATCAGCAAATAAATATATTTTACAATTGTCTACAACTTCCACAAGCAGTCCAGTGCAATTAGGAATTGACCCAAAAATTTTGGGTGCATTTTTTCTTTTGTTCCTTATTCGAAAGGGGGGTCAATGAAAACCTTAAGTCTGAATTTGCGCATTCCTACCTCCCCCCCTTTCGCCGCCATCTTGGATTTGTTTTTTATTTTTCAATCGCTCATAACTCGAGTTCTGTTTATCGCACAGTAATGAAAAAAATATCGTTGTACTCGTGAGGATTTACTCTTTATGCCAACACGAATGCATTTTTGCCGTAAAAGTTATTGCAAAAAAGTTATTAGAGCTCAAAGTTGAGAAAAGATTTTAAAAAAAAATTTTTTCGCTTTCTTGGCTCGCCACTCTTTTGTAGTGCATCTGACACTCTCTGCCAACAAAATGTTATTTAAACTAGACGCGATTTCTAGGATTTAAAAAAAAAAATTAAGTCCGTAAGTGGATTCCTCGCCCGCCAATCCACGCTCAGAGTTGACATGTTCAAATAAGCGCGGAGCGTTTTCAATCAGTCATAGTATTTTAACTTGTACATTTTGTAAACTTGTGGTGGGGGGTACTCGTCGATTTTCAAAGGCAATGATCTTATGTCTTCAAGACTTATTGCAGCGTCTTCATCAACTACTCGAAGTTTTTCCTCGGGAACATTTTCTTTTCGCGTTTTATAAAAATGATCGGCCAAAGTTTCATAGCAGGTATTGCGAAACAAAACAATGCTCTTTTTTCCTGGATTTTCAATGAAAATTATGTTGTGATGCTTGTTTTGCTCGGGTAGCTGGTTTGGAGATTATTCCAGGGTTCAATGTTAATATTAATTAAAATCCAGATCCAAAATAAGACATTTATTCTCCTAATAATTATATGTACTGTGTGGCCGTATCTTTTATGGCTTAGGTTGCGACAATCTTGTTATTACATAAGTACATCATAGTAATCGGAGAGAGAGAGAGAGAGAGTGTAACATATTTCCTCTACGTACATCGTCATAACCCCAATTCTCTAATCGAAGTTCCAGGACATAACAGACGCGACAAAGAAATCTGTTTCAGGAGAGATCCAGTTCAATACACTCGAATCAATCTGAGAGGAGGTCCAGTTCAACGCACTCGAATCCTCCCTAACAAATACTTGGCCAGCGGCTGCAACGGCGCCGGAGAAGCTTGATCTTCCGGTTATCCCAGTTCAATACACTCGAGAAAGGTGAAAGCCAAGCTCTGAATTTACTGGTTTCTGGCTAGCTATTTTATACCCACAAATCACGGTCACGTCGTTTGCACACGGCACGAAATGCACACGGCACGCAAGTTGCGGCCTGGTGAAGTCAGAAATAAAAGTTAAAAAAAGAACTAATCAGGTATTGAACTAATCTAAAACTGAACAACTTGATCCATGCATGATTAAAATAAGTTAGACTGGAATGAAAGTATACAGTATTCCTGTAGTATTGTATACTTCATTACACTGTCATCTCCAAATTTATTAATTAAACGAGCCTTGAAGGTTTGCATCGCTGGAGAATAATCCTTGCCAAGTTTTGAATATAATTGTGACAACGTGAATTGGCATTGCTCGACGTTTTCCATTAAATAATCATAAACAGGTTTCATTGTTTTATCAATTTCGTCAGAGACTGTGGACTTTCGAGAAACGTGACATGAATTGAAGTAAACATTTTGCTTGCATTTCTCATGATATCTTGCACCTGCTGCAACAACATCTCGCACGCTGTGTAATCGATTAATAATCGATAACACTTCATCATTCGGAGGGAGCGCTTCGAGCGTATCGATAAATGAGTTTTTAGTAGACGAATTCCTCATAATAAAAAAATTCTCTCCAGACAAATCATGTGCAGGCTTACAGCAAATGAAACAGAGGGTTTTGAAATCAAATTTCATCCTACTCCTTGGTGAGACAATTGGCTGCGAGGTTTCTGTGGACGTCGTTGGCCGATCAGCTGACGCAGTCGAGGCTCGACGCAAGTCGCCATATTTCTTTCTACATGCTTCGTGAATTTCGATGGAATCGACACTTCGCAGCATCTCTTCATGGGCCTTTTCTTGTCGGGCAATGCTTGCCGCGAGAAGAGTTTGTATTCCTTTTTTCTTCACTTTAGTGGTCGCTTCGCATTCTAGAAGCTTCGAACAAATGAAGCAGTGACTCATTGTCGAAAGTTTTCGGAGCGCGTGCACGACTACTAACGCTAACGGCGTATAACTGGCCGCTAGAGAACGCGGGACCTTCGAAGAGGGCCCCCCACCCTTCCCCTCTCCAGACCCTAACTCGGCAGCTGCGATCCTATTCGCCGAATACAGGTAACGTGTCTCTGCCGGTATATCGAACGCATGAGATTGACGACCGGTCAGAGGCACGAAATAGCGCGTATAAAATTTAAAAATATCATCGGAAAAAACATGTCAACTTTGAGCGTGGATTGGCGGGCGAGGAATCCACTTACGGACTTAATTTTTTTTTTTAATCCTAGAAATCGCGTCTAGTTTAAATAACATTTTGTTGGCAGAGAGTGTCAGATGCACTGCAAAAGAGTGGCGAGGCAAGAAAGCGAAAAAAATTTATTTCTTAATCTTTTCTCAACTTTGAGCTCTAATAACTTTTTTGCAATAACTTTTACGGCAAAAATGCATTCGTGATGACATAAAGAGTAAATCCTCACGAGTACAACGATATGTTTTTCATTACTGTGCGATAAATAGAACTCGAGTTATGAGCGATTGAAAAATAAAAAACAAATTCAAGATGGCGGCGAAAGGGGGAGAGGTAGGAATGCGCAAATTCAGACTTGAGGTTTTCTTTAACCCCCATTTCGAATAAGGAATAAAAGAAAAAATGTACCCAAAATTTTTTGGTCACATCAGTAAATTTTTCCTAATTGCACTGGAGTAAAGGACCTTATACGCTGCCTTGTGCTCTTCCATTATTGTTAGTTATTTGTGATGATGTTACATGATTTAATTTTAATTGTGATCAATTTTTCAAGTAACCAGCCATCCAATTTCTTCCGAAAAATATTTCAATTACGCACACATTACTTTTCCAGAATCTTTCCCATGGATGTAACACAAGTTAATTAATTGAAGATCATAAGCGTTTATTGGCTTTAAAATCTTTGGAACGGGTATAATAGTAGTGCCTTAATCTCGCTTGGGCCTTTACCTTCTGAAATGACAAGTTTGTCATATTTAACAAAGGGGTTTTTAATTATATTTATTCTGGCAATCCATTACGTATCGGTTCAACACAGTTGCACCCTTCCTTCTTGACATACAGCTGTCATGAAAAATTTTGTACGCTATCTAGTTTTTATATTTTTTATATTACTAAGTAATTGCATTTAAATGCTTAATTTAAACATTTATTCTCCTGAAAAATTCACTCTTTATGTTTATGTTTAATACACATTTGTATTTGGAACCACGCTTTTTCAGTGTCAATAGGAACAGACAGCTTTAATTAATATTATATGTATGTATCTATTTCATCTTTATAGAATACCCACTGTATTTCTCTATTTTAGCCATTTTCTTCTTTAAATGATACCTTTCCTCTAACACTTCCCTTTTAATTTGTCTAAATATTTTTGCACTAGCACTTGCTCGACTGTCTGTTTAGGGGTCGAATAGGCGACACAATGTTGAATTGCTCTATTGTGCCGAAGCATTAGCTCTGGGCTACTTGTGCTGATACAGCGGCTCCGTTTTGTTAACTCACATCATTCATTAAGTGTCAGCTGCTTGCTTCCACAGACACAGAGCTTGATAAACTTAAGAGATTCAATCCCATTACTATCAATTACCAACAGCAAATTACAACAATCCTTAAGAAATTGAATAAATTTCCCACTCCTTTTTGAAGGAAATATCTAATTTAGAAAACAATAAATAGATCATAATTGTACTCCATTCATCCACAGGTTCCTCCAACTTTTGTACCGCCACAAAATCATCCAAATATGTTCTTATTGAGTTATATGAATCTTTAATAGTATTAGGTTGTTCAAAAATTTATTTTATGTGACCGGAGTTTTTTTATTTTCGGAACATTCATTTGTATTGTACGTGTAGCTCGTGTCGTTTATGCTTGTGCTGCAGGGCCTTCTAAATCTTAGATTATAAAATTTCTCCATGTTAGATATATTTTCATTTTCGTGTATAACTGACTAAAAAACGTCATGAAAACTAGTATAATTATCAAAGGAACCGTCAAATATAGGAATGTTTTTGGGTAGCAATTTTAAAGAATTTTTTGCGACTGGTACGCTTAGACTTAGAGCCATAAGCGGAGCTAAATTTGTTTGCGAAACCAGAAAGTCTGTTTTTAAAAACAATTATTTATTTCAACACTGAAAATATTACATTTACAATTATGAAATTAATTTAACTCAAAATGGCAATAATTAATATTAAGGAGTCAAAGATCGGAGATCGAATGCCTCGATGCAGCCGAGTGAATAGGTTTTGTTGGCTGTGTGTACCACATGACACGGGTCTTCTTATCTGGCGGCTTGGCTTCGGTTGTGTACATAACTCCTCCCTTCTTAGCTGGAAAACAGGAGGGATGATATTCTCCTTTTCTTTATTCTCCAATTCTGATTGGGTTATAATTATGTTGGTGATGTTCTTCCTTTCTTTATATTTTTCGACTGAAAACTATGTTGAAGAGAATACAATGATCAAGATGATTATAGCAAAGATGATCCAAAATGCCTTGTTGTCCGTTTGTGGTTCTGCATTTTGTCCATTCCTGTTTGTACTTGGATATTTCGTTTAATTGGATGTTCTTCAATTTTATTGATTTTTGTGTATATAGGTACGTGCATACTGCTATTTATCGCTGGCAGAGAGAATTGCTTTGAAGCTTTTCTGTTTGGTAGTTTGTAAATGTCTTACTACTTAGCACATTTCCTGGGTACAGTGATTAAATTTGGTTTGAATATTTCTACAATTCCGTCATTTCGCATCTTTTTGTGATCGTCATCTTATTGGTTGGTATGACAATCAGGTGCGTTTCGTTAATTATTTCGATGATCGGTTCATCAAGGAGTAAGAGGGCATATCTTTTGATCACCGTCTAGAATTTGTGAAAGACAGTCGATTTTTATCGGCTGTTGGCTACTATAGTATATGCAAATATTCTCTATCCTAGGACATTCCATGTCTTCGTAGATAATATGAGTTGAGTTCTTTAAGAGATAGGGTTTCTTTGGAATTAGCATGAGGTTTTTGTTAGGAATGGGGTATACGTGAAACAAATCGTAAGGGATGGGATTTACTAATGGGAAATGTATGGAGAATATTATGTCATATCGATAGAATACTTGAGTGGATGCCAATTCATAAAAGGGCTGAATGTTCTTAAAGTTTGGTAGTTTAGATTGACTATAGAGAATGATAATTTTTCTTACAAACATTTTCATCGTTTCGACTTGTATGTAGAGTATGTAGCCTGGCAAATAATATTGCGTTTTCTATGTTATCTAATAATGAAATCAGATCTCTGCATGTTAATATTAAAAGTTCAACTGTGTTCTGAAATGACATAAGGTTGTGTCTTTTATTTCCCTAGATATAACTTGTAAGCGATTTTTATTATGTTCTCATTTTTGATTAATATCATCAAGGAATCATTATATTTTTGTGTCAATAATTTGGTTAATGTCAATTGTCTCATCATATCATGTTGTAAAGTTTTTTTATTTTATCTAGTGTAATTATGGCGTTCTCATAGCATTCGCCGTCTGAAAAGGCATTTTGTGTTTTGCCTACTATATTAAGGAGTCCTCGTTTTGCTCTATAATTAGGTTTGTTATTAATTAATTTATTACTTGCTTCGGTCATTAAATATTCGATATGATTAATAAGGTTCTTTATTACTATATCGGTTTCACTTACATTAAGAGATGAGTCAAGAAAGTGTGGGAGGTTATTAATATGGTCTTTTAAATTATTAACTAAGATTAGTTGATTAGTGTCAAGAAAATAAAAAATGTATGGTGACTATTAGTAGCATACGCTTTACCTAACTGAAATGGTAGTATGGGATTAACTATTTCCTCTAGTTTTACTTCTTGTCCGATGATTGTTGGGCTAGGAATATGATTATTATTGCTTGCAGTATCTGCAACAATATCATTTGTTATAATTCGCCGTTGTGGCTTGATTATGTGACTGATTTGTGATAAGCACTTTTTTGTGTTAATACTTTTATTTTTGTTGTAGATCCAGGTATTACTTTTCGAAATTCGGTTTTATTTTGTTTCTCTTTGTGTTTTTATATAGGTATCTTTGATTATATCAATTTCAGGCGGTTCATTTCGGTATTCATTAATTTTATTAAGGTCTTTCGCTTTAGCGTTATTTTGTTTAACTACTTCGTGTCCGGTTTGTATGTTTTTTGTGTGTATATCGATATATGTTTCCATTATATGGCTGTCCGTTATATCAAATGGATCGATTTGCTCAGCGTTTCCTTTTATTATTGAAAATGGTGTAAATGTGGTTACTGAGTGAATGGAATTATTATAACCTATAATTGTATATTTCATTTGAGTTTTTATATCGGTTTTTGCGTCGACTAATTCTAAACATTTTAGTTCGTCTAGTAAGGTCGAGTGAAATGGTTCGACTGGACTATTACTATTAGAGTTTTTGCAGTGGTATAATGTACTAATATTTTGTGTTTTGAACAGAAACAGTGTCCAGTTTGGATTCCCGTTATAAAACCTTGATTTCTTCTGGACATTGCCAGGTAGTCCATTGATTTACTCTTGTTGGGATATTTTAGTAGTTCCCTAGCAAGCTGCCAGCTGTTTGTTTCATCCCACAGCTTTTCATTTCATTTCCTAGACCACTTATTGAGATGAATTTTCCAGATGGAACGAATTATTGTTCCTTTCTTCGTTTTGTATTTTTATCCATAACGTTTTCAAATGCAATTGGCAATTGTTTATTATTGTCTTGTTCATTGTATTTTGGTTATATTTTTTTCGTGGCAGCCTCTGGATTGAGCGGAGCGATTCCACAAGCTTTATTTGAAGAATGGAGTGGAATTTCCATTCAATTAAGATTTTACTCCATTGAATTAATTTTGAATGAACGAAATACACGCTCGTCTAGTGGTTCTTTGCGAGTCCGATATAATGTAAAGAAATGAATATGAAAAAAATCATTATTTTTAATTGTCGAATGTTCGCCTCCTTTCTGGATGCTGATCAGATCTTGAAGGGACGTCCCTGGATTACAGTTGGAAATGCCGAATATAGGATGAATGAACTTTTATAGAAGAAATGCGGGGTAACAATTACGCACTACGTACTATCTGCGGGCGGTTTTCACTATATCTCTCGAACGACTGCATGGTTCAGCAAGTGAACAGGAATGCCGCAATAAAAAATGTAAGAAAAAAAGTAAAAAAAAGACATTTATATTAAAATCCTACTACTAGATTTGTTTCACTTATATGCAAAAAAAATAATTTTCACGATTTGACCAAAAGTATTTTAACAAATTCGTTAAATGTTGAGGGAGCGGGGGAAGGGGAAGTAGATGACGGAATTGTAACTGACGTCGTCGTTGAGGATAGTGCGAATACGTTTGAAATAGCACTAAATATTAGGCAACAAATTTCGGGTGATTTTGAATTAGTATGTAGTACTGGTTCATTTGTTGCTGTGAAAAGCATAATAAGCATCATGTAAGTCTTCACACAACATCAGATTGGATGAGTGCCCCGCATTTTCTTGTGTTACATATGGCTCCCATATGAAAGTTGTGAGAATAATAGAGAGCTGTTGCATTTGCAACGATATTGAAAAGCATACTCACCCAAAATAAAGGTAAAACATCATTAAATATATTCTGTCTTGTTAATATCTACTATTTAATAGTTGGTTTAGTTAGTTTAGTTAGTTTAGTTAGTTTAGTTAGTTTAGTTAGTTTAGTTAGCTTAGTTAGCTTAGTTAGCTTAGTTAGCTTAGTTAGCTTAGTTAGCTTAGTTAGCTTAGTTAGCTTAGTTAGCTTAGTTAGCTTAGTTAGCTTAGTTAGCTTAGTTAGCTTAGTTAGCTTAGTTAGCTTAGTTAGCTTAGTTAGCTTAGTTAGCTTAGTTAGCTTAGTTAGCTTAGTTAGCTTAGTTAGCTTAGTTAGCTTAGTTAGCTTAGTTAGCTTAGTTAGCTTAGTTAGCTTAGTTAGTTTAGTTAGCTGTTCTTCATTATCTGTAGTTAAAGTGTCAGCTGCTTCTTTCTTATGTTCCCAATTAACGAGCGTATCATTTATGGGTAAGACAGAGTTAACATAAATGGAAGGGTTCGATAGCATAGCGAAGAATTCATCGGGATCGTTAACAATTACTCTCGCTGACCAAACTTACCCCAAAACGAGTTCAAAATTAGTTTAGCCAGTGATCTTAGATTTCAGCAATCTCAGCGAACTCCAGGCGTATATCCTCTCCCTACAGGAACTCCTCGATGTAGCGGTCTTTCTCGACTTTTGTGACAGTTCCTGGGAAAGCCGGATGCTTGCTATTTTATTTTGATGACTTTGTTCATCATTTCTGTGAACAGGCCGGAAATATTTATGGGTTTGTTATACTGCTCCACATCATACTTCCCAATCTCATAAATCTCCGTTATCTCATATTCCTTTTCTACGGCCTTTAGTACCTCATCCACCACCCAAGTCCCTGTTAAAGCTCTCTCTACAAAATTATGTGTACATTATTCCTCCTAATTTATATGTTGGGTCCAGGTACGACGTAACACGAACATTAATTTATTGTTCATGTGGTTGGTAGTACGGGATGATAGAGGTTTTTTGGTGGCAGTATTTTACATTTTATTTCCCTTTCGATTATAGTAATGTCCTTAGGGCATTTCTCGCTCACAGACACCCTAGGATGTCCTATGAGAAATTTACCGTATTTGGGTGCTCATGTTTAATTTTCACCCCAGGTTGATACTTGTAATATGATCTAGTGTTTACCGTTCGACCACCGTAGAAGACATCTCTACGATTCAAAGGTGTAGAGATGGTATGCAGATGCTTTTCTGTATATTCCATCATCTCCCTATCAGTTTTTAGTAATCTTCTGAATTGACACTCCCACATCTCATCAACCTCGCACCCTAATTCTGTAAGTCTATAATAATAATAATTTATTTCCATAAGACTTACATAGTAAGTATAGAATATGGTCATACACATCTTACGGTATAAAAATAACATGTACAAAAGTAATAAATAGTTATAAACCCGACGTTACTCTTCCACATTTGCACAATTAAGGTATTCGGATAATGAATAAAAACCGTATTTCATAATCTTTACTCTATTTTTAAACACTTTGTTGCTAGATAATGTTTTTAGAAGCAGAGGTAGTTTGTTGAATAATTTAATAGGCATTATCAGAGGTCCATTAGCTACCAATGAGAGTCTATGATGGGGTATGTCTATATTGTAAGTGAGCCTTAAAGAATAATTGTTTATTTCTGATCTGTTGGTGACAAATTTATCTTGATTATTTTTTAAATAGCAAACACAGTTAAAAATATATAGACCAGCAATTGTTAAGATGCCAAGTTCCGAGAATAGAGTCCTGCAGGAGTAACGTGCATCTTTAAGTGTCATGGTTCGAACTATTTTCTTTTGCAAGATGAAAAGTACCCCAACTCTACTACTGTTTCCCCAACATATTATATAATAGTTCAACCTTGAATGTACATATCCAAAATAATACATTTTCAAAATATTTGGACTGACATGCTTTCTTAATTGCCATATAGAAAAACAAGTTATGTTAAGTTTATTTATTAAAGAATCAATGTGATAACTCCAGGATAAGTGAGAATCGATGTGAAGTCCTAAAAATTTTACTGTCATTTTGTTTTATCCCTTGTCCATTGATTCTTACAAGTATACTTTCATTGAGATTTTTAGGTGTACATAAAAGGAGACTAGTTTTGAGGCTATTAAGTGCAATGCCATTTTCGACACAATAATTTTTAATAGATGAAATAATTGTTTTTAATTGCATATTTATGTCTTTAAAGTTATTAGCGGAAACTGATGCTGTAGTATCATCAGCAAATAGAGTGATAAGAGTATTGTTAACCATATTGACATTAACTAGATCATTAATAAATATTATAAATAAAAGAGGTCCCAATACGCTACCTAACCTCTTACAGCCCTGACATGTAATTCTTAAAGTCTGGAGACAGGCTGGTGTCCACTGACAGCAGGTACAAGTTCCTCAAAGGTCAAAGTGGTCAAAGTTAAATTGAAATTTTAAAATTTAAATTAATGTAACCAATTGTTTTTGTTGGTTGTATTACATTTGAATAGTTATTATTCTGTCTTCGTGATATAATAGGTTTTTAATTTTGAGATTTTAATTAGTGAAATGTTTGCGCCTGTATCTAATAAAAAATTATTTGAATTTTCTTTTGCTTGTTCTACGAAATAGAAGTATATGTGGTAGCCACATTATTTAAGGTTGAAATTCGGCCTGTAACAGGTGGGTGTTTCTCTGCTCGACTGAGAGTTTAAATTTTGTGTCATATTACTTTCGATTTAGGATTGGTTAAAATGAATGTTTGAATTATTTCCAGTGTTGGAATTGAATTACGGTTGCTGTTAGAATTATTGTGATTACGTTTATTATTGTATTCTCGTCTACATTTGGAAATAAAGTGACCTTGTTTTTTACAATAGTTACAGAATTTTGTATTATTATTTTAAGACGGTGAAGAAGAATTATTTTGAAAAGATGTACTTGTTTGTTGGCTACATTATTGTTTGAATTAGGAGGAAAATATGAGTTAGAACTTTGAAAATGCCTAATGTTATTTTCATTTACTTTATAATTTTTGAAATTTTGATTTCTGTTATATCTGCGATCAAAAATTGTATGACCTGTTTTCTTACAGTTAGTACAATGTTGGGCAGAGGTTTAATGTTTTGATTTTTAAAAATTTCTTGCTTTGATTTTAATTCTTGTTCTTCGTTTTCCCTAGCTTCAATGATTGCAAATAATACCGGTTTATATTCACTTTTCACTAAATTATATGCCTTATCACAATAATTATCAATAAATTCAAAAAGTTTTGATTTCGTACCATCAAATTTTGCAAGCTTTTTTGATGTAGCCATTTTTTCTTGTTTTTTTTGTGTTCTTCTACCTTAAGGCTATCTAGACCAGGATATATAGACATGAAATATTAAATGACTTACAGAATAATAGGATCATTTCTTTCTTTCCTCCAGACTGTTTTCTAGGTTTCTGTAAAGCCGGAAGCTTCTTAGTACATGTACCCCAGGACGATGAATGTTATTTTTAGATTTCTAAATAAATCCCTTCATTACTGACACCAAATTTCTTCTAACAGACTTGCTCGGAAAGAAAACACTGGTGCAACTTTTAACGAAGACTTATTTTGTAAGATGAGTATAAATATAATCGACAATTAAATAATTTAATGTGTTAACTTTTAACTACCTTTTAGACTTTATGATGTTGTATACTTGATGATTAATGGATGAATGTCTAGTAGCAATTGACCAAAATGTTATGTATGTAATCGTCTTGGACATTCTGCCGGAACGTGCAGGGGAAATCAGAACCAGCACCCAAACGTAAGCGTCTTTATACAAAAAGGGGGCACAAGTATAGGAGATAACGTTCTAGTATTTAAGGCAAACATCAATAATTATAAAACAATGGATCTTAGCTTGGATAGGTCGGTTTTCTGTTGTATATAAAGTTATAACGACTGCGGCCAAGAGTATATGTAAATTTTTCGTAACAAAGGCAGAACATAATCTAGAAATTTGTTGAGACTCTTGAGTGCTAGATATATGCGTGGTCAGTGTATTAATTTAAGAGTGATTTGTTTGTTTTTGAGCTTTACTAGTATTATTAGTATGACGCGAATTAGCAAATTTTTTTTGTGACTAGATTATTTTGATGATTTGATCTGTTTTGAAAATGGACGTGAACTACTATTACTTTCATAACTGTAAAACTGCGTAAAACCTTGTGAATTTGCATGATTTTTATTTTAGACTATATCATTATGTAAAACTGAGTGTAGCTTTTGCGCACATGTACAACATCCTTGCGAAGTACATTGATCCACCAAATGTTAAGTTCATAAACAATTAAAACAGAAGTTGTTCTGTACAAATTAAATTTTTTTTTAATGAGAAATTTTTTAAAACATTTGCGTAATGTGATGCACGAGCCTTTAGAGTTACTACTGAGAAATTTAGACTCCAGGGCGACACATCTTTCCTAAAAATTTAAACGATTCTTCCACCTTTGGCATTTCTGTCTAATTCGGATTCCTCGTGTTAAAATTTAATTTGTTTTGTAAAACAATTATTAAACAGGAATTTGCCGGTACATTTGTTTAATGTAAACACAATGATGTGGTATATAGCAAACATTGTTTTAATTTTCGGGAGGCACGTTCTATGTGACCTAATGCAAAGTATTCTCGTATAAACTTCGAATAAGCAAAATGTAATGACCCATTTTGTAAAAAACGACGTTCCAAGTATGAAAACGCCGAAGTGCAAGAGCTCGCTTGTCACCAAACTCTAATAGCTGATCAGGAAACGGCAACCTAAATAGCATTTTTCCGACTTCCGACCAAATTTGTATGAATTGCGATGTCTGATTAAATTCAAATCAAGGCCACTAACATTTAACCCAAAGTTGTAAGACGACGTCTAAGCGATGGTAACTTGACGTCGGAAACTTTCTATTTGTAATAATTTGAATATCACACCACAACCGACGCGACGTTTGTAGTACATTATAATATGTGCAGTTGTTGTAGTGCAACGTTGGTCCGATGTCGGTAACTTCACACTAATCACCACAACCAACGTTGATTCGAGGTAGTCATCTCAACTTTGATTAAAAATACCTAAAAATCGGAGCACATTTAAGTACAGTAGTACATTTTATAAAAAAGGGCCGAATTGCTTGCAGTTCAAAAAAGATAGGTAAGTGTCTAGTGCCCCTACAAAAACTTGCAGTGAGTTTAGGCTGCCTAGGTCTTGTTTTGATACTGTATGAAATGTTAAAAGATCTAGCTAACTTAGTTAAGTATTAGCCTAATTATATACTTCTTTTAGACATTTCCAACACCGTCTGAGTTGTCAGCCTTAACCGACTTACAGCCTCCATCGGAAACTCGAGCTCTATCAGAAACTGAAATACTAACTGCAGTAGCAGCAACAAGTAATTGCAGACCATTTGGTGAATATAAGGATGAATGAAGTAAACTTTTTTGAAATTTCACAGAATTTGATGATGGTTTTGACTTAGGTTTTGATGTGGTGGAAACCGAAGAGTACAACTTTAAGGGATCTTTCACAAATTGGGCCTTGAAAAATGCTATAAGATACACTGATTTGAATGAGTTTTTAGAAATATTAGCTTGTGGTGGCATTAAAAAAATCTACCAAAGGACAGCAGAACTCTGTTGCACACCCAAAGAAAGCAGATCGTCAGCCAATGGGTAATGGAGAATTTTGGTACAATGGTATTGAAAGTTCTTTAAATTGCGTTAGTTTAACCAATAATATTAGTGAGTTGGTGTTAAATTTCCATGTCGATGGTTTACCGATAAGTGCCAGTTCCAAAAAAATTTTTTGACCTATTTTGCCGCTGTGCTTCTTTTTATTACTCCCCGAGGGGTGAACATGGGTACGCCTCTTTTATCGTTGTTAAAGCCTTACGTTGGGCGCCATGAATACGAACAACGATAAGAGCTTTGAGTTTAGTAGAGATCTTTGAGGCGTTACGTGCACTTAATTTAAGAAAGAATGAAGTTCGGGAGGGCTGCACTTAAAAAGGTTGGAACAGGATAAATGGCTCACCCTGTATAAGCCCCTGCTGATTGCTTCTAATGTAATTTGTTGGTTTCTGAAGTTTAATTTACTTTAAACTGCATTTAATTCTTTTTGTCAGGTAATTTTCCAACGCCCTGTATATAATTCTTGAGACACAACACTTTTGTGTGCAAGATTTAAGCTGAAGCACTTTTGTTTAAATTAAAAAAATTTAATTAGGATGACCAAATGTTTTGGAGTGGTTGCAGTCGTTGTATATTGAAACACTAGGTTTTAGAAAGAATTATGTTTTTTGCCCTAAGGTATGTAAATATGTTGGAGCAGAATGGTTTTTGTTCACAAATTAACGTACCTACTACAGAAAATGATATCAGTGTTAAGATAATAGATCACATTTTTACTAAAATAAATACAAACACGCAAGTAAATAGTGTAGCTGCAGTATTACATAATAATATAACTGATCACTACCCAATAATCTTTAATGTAGAACTTAAAAATAATGAAAAGCTAAAAACAAAAAAGATAGAGGAAATTAAAAAACTAGACGAAAAAAATTTTTGGACGGGGTCGCGCAAATAAATTAGGATGAATTATACAAAGAAAGCAAAGCCGATAAAGCGGCTAACATATTCAATAACAATATAAATTCAAAAATAGAGGACGCAACAAAAATAGTGAAATTAACAAACAGAAACAATAAACTTAAACCATGAATGTCCCAAGGGATACTAAATTCCATATTAAAACGTGACAAAATAAAGCGGAAACTCATGAAAGACAAAGGAAACAGCCAGCTAAAAGAGTACTATAAGAACTATAGAAATACCGTAACAATGCTAATTAGAGCTACGGAAAATAACTACTACAAGGAAAAATCCAATCCTCCGGAAATAACTACAAAAAATTTGGGATTTGCATTTATGATTTATTCTAGATGCTGAAAGTGTTAATGATTCTCTCGAAAGCGTACTCGGCTAAACTCCATTCTGTCTCAACCGGTAAGACACACGATTCATACTCCGCCTTCTAATTGTTTTCTGAACTTATATATGAAGCAACTAAAAAAAGTTTTTCCGCCCGGAAAACTTATGTTTATGCTGTACGCTGTCCATACGGTTTACGTAGGCTAAGGCAGTTTTATTGTCTGTCCTAATCAAGATATTGCAGTTTTTGTATTTTTCAGCGAAATAGTTCAGTGCAAATAGTATTGCTTTAAGCTCTAAATGATGTATAATTTTTATGTCTACCTCATCTCACCAGCCGTGCGTGCTCTGGTCACCTGTGCAAGCTCCCCAGGCGAAAAGCGACGCATGACTATGGATTTCTAAGGAAAATTGGTCCCTTTTTATATTGTGAAAGGTCTTAAAAATTGAAGAATTCCAAGGTCATGATTGTATCAAACTACATGCTGTTTCTTGTTAAATATATAATTTTCTCTTTTAAAAAATCTTAGTATGTAGCCAACCATATGTAACGGCCGGACATGCCGATATTAATAAAGTTAACTCACTGTCTAATGAAACATGACTTTTTCTTAAAGAATTTATTAATTAAAATATTTATTTGGATTCGTTTATCGAATGGTAAATAAATCGATAAATTACAGCTGCTAAAAACGAAGCCCAAGAATGTTTGTTTCCGTTTGGGAAAACGCTCTTATCGGTGTTTATAATAAATCCGAGAGACGTAAATAGATCAATAGCTATTTGTGTATTACGGCGATAGTCATCAGCTGTGTTGGCGAATAGTAGAAAGTCGTCTTGATATCTAGATATGCTACGCATAAGATCCCTAACCATGTAAGTCGTGATGTGACAGGCTTTGTTATTTTAGTGAAAATAAATGGTGCTGACGATAGTCCAAGTGGTAAGCAATCGTAAGATTAAACGAACTTACCTGAGTGAAGTTTAATCTTGATTATATGAGGCCTCGTCGAAATAAATAGGTTTAATGTAGTATCCCCTCTTCGTGCTAAGCGGTCACGTATTTTAAAGGACACAAATCTGCAACCTCTCTGGCTCTTCTCTCATTAGTATACCTAATCAGTATTTTTAAAGCGTTTTTTGTTGCATTTATTTCGGGTTATGGGAAGTGAAAAAATGGGTGGGACCTATTTATTTCGACGAGGCCTCATATAATCAAGATTAAACTTCACTTAGGTAAGTTCGTTTAATCTTACGATTATACTCGACCTCGTCTCATAAATAGGTTTAATGTAGATGTTTAAAGCAAAATGCAACAAATATCTGGTAAGCTGAGGGCTTTATTGATACCAACATTATTATTATTATTTTGTATACTCAATAACGATCACATGCAGTTAACAACTAAAGGTACAATCTGTAATAAGCCAATAACAAAAAAGAAAATTTTCTTAACCTTATTATTAAGAGAATTGGCCACTTGTGGGTAATATCGCCTCAGCTAAATTATTATCTGATGTTAGAGATCTGTTGTAAAATAAGGCAAATATTTTTGATTTTTGCGTCCATCCAGCCGCTCGACAAATTGTGCCAATTGTAATTCCTTTCCTAGTTGCCACCGAGGTGGACGCGTGCCTAGTGCTGTTTGCAGTGAACCTAGAGGTGTCCACGCCACTATTATTAAGCATAACAGAGGTGTCCACGCCACTATTATTAAGCATAACTTTTTTTCATCTGGATACAGTTTGTGTAGATGACGCTTTATGCGGTTTAGATGTAGTAAGGTAAAGGCTAGGCTCTGATTTACGTAAATCTTTAGTTCTATCTAGGTAGTCCAGTAGGGTTTTTGCTACACAAATAACCGGATCATTATGGCAGAAAGATAGAATGAAGGTAGGCTGTATTCTATTTTTATCTTATGTTTTCAGACGTTTGGGAATCTTGATTTGGATTTTATTATCAAATCTAACAATGTCCGAACAATTTATTGAATTAATTGTCTGAACACGCTACCCCGTATCAAGTATCATAAGTGTTGCTAACTTATGTGTTAAAATTTCTAAAGTAATATTTTCTTCCGGATTTGATTGAATATATTCAAGAACGACATTAGGATCCCATATTTTGTCATATTTAGGAATACTGGGCCGTAAATGATAAACTCCCTCAAAAAATCTTTTAATTCTAAAATCCTGACCTATTTCAAGTCCTGAAATTTGTGCTATTGCGGATCTGTAAGTATTGAGCGAGCTATACGATACCCCTTTTTGTATTGTATTGTTAGAAAATTTAAAATTAATTCTACTGTAGGCGAGAAAGCATCAATTTTCTTTGTCCCCCAAAAGTTCTACCATGGCTTTAATCTGGTATTGTACTAGTTTAATGTATTCTCCGTGATTGTTGCGAGACAGATCTCTAGACATTCTTGTGGCTCTTCACCTTTCTGTAATGCTTGTAAGATAACACTTACGGGAAGGGATTTCCAAAGCGGGTGGGGTGTTCAGTTAAAGGATAATAAATTTTTATTAGGGCTAAAAATAATAGGATGAAGTATCCCCTTCTAGTTATAAAAAATAGGAAACCAAGGCTGAATGGTCCAGAGCGGTACAATAACTATTCCCCTACCTTTATCGTTTATAATTTTCTGAAGTCCTCTTTAGAATTAAATACAGGTGGAAATGAATAGAAATAAAAATCTTTCCAATTAAATGTAAAGCATCTACTTTGTAACAGTCTGGATCTCTTAACCAGGAATTAAATTTTTTACACTTAGTATTGACTCTACTGGCAAATAAATCAATTCCAGGGATGCCAAACTTTTCTCGGATATATCGGAATGATGATTCATTCAGTTCTCATTCTGTCTTTATTTCCAGATTACGTGCTTGTTCATCAGCAATGGTGTTTTCTGAAGGTTTAATATAGGACGCAAATAAAAATATATTTCTCCGTTCACACCCAAAACAGATTTCCCTGGATAAGTTATTAATGTCTAGAAACTGAATGGTGCCCATCTTATTTCTATATACTATTGCTGTAGTGTTGTCTATTTTACATAGAATATTACAATAATTCCAGATAATTAATATGAAACTGTTTTTCTTTGTCTGACCAGAAAACCTTGTAATTTTACGCCATTGCAAAAAATTCCCCACCCTATTAAAGATGAACCTGAAAATATCTCCATTGCTAATATTTCTATTTTAATAGGATTTTGAACTATAGGTGTCCATTGATAAATTTTCTGGTAAACACATGTACTGGTTATAATTTCTCTATAATTTCTGTAAGGCTAGAAATTTTCTTCTATCAAACAATTTTGAGCATACATAACTATATCTAATCGCTGGGCAAACGGAGACTATGCTACCAATAAATCGAGCGAAATTTCTTATTTTACATCTCTTAGTTTTAGAAATTTTTTCAAGATCTAACATCTTCGATTGTTTATCTGTAGATAAAGAGATAGTCATACTATGGGAGTCATAGACTAAGCCTAAATAATGAATTGTATGATTTGGAATAAGTTTGCTTTTCTCAAAATTAAAGACAAACCCTAAGGACTGTAAAAGCTTTACGGTAGTTCTTACATTATCCATGCATTCCTGATAGGACCTGCCTGGCAATAAAAAATAAATAATCCAAATACAAAACAGACATATATCTTTGTTGCCTTAAATGGGAAAGATTTCATTAATTTCGTAAAAAAATAGAGCAATATTCAATCCAAAGAACACATTATATTGATATATTGATCTATTAAAAGAAAATCTTAAATACTTCCTGTGACTCTTTCATATTGGCATCAAGAAATATGCGTCTTTAAAATCAAGGTGGCCATAAAATAATCTTTTCCAATAAATCGGATTACAGTTTTGTGGTCTTCCAGCTTAAAATGTGATGTTGTAATGTACTTGTTTAATGGTTTTATGCTTAAAATTAACCTCTTTGTGCCATCTGCTTTTGGTGTCAGGAAAATTTTTGATAAATATTTATTTTTGCACGGATTCACTCGGCATGTAGCTCCTGTACCGAGTAGTTTATTAACCGCAAAGGTGATATCTGCCTAGCCAGATGTAGAGAAAATAGAATTATTTGGAACAAATTTTTTGTCTAGGCTCATAGCCAAAAGGTAATTGTAGCCCCTCTATATAAGATAAAATAATTTTATCCGAAGTAAACTGACACCATTACTTAAGAAAATACTTCAGACATCCACGGAGTCGTAAAGACAAAATTGCCGTGGTCGAACTCATTTTTGAGCGTTGGCCCCGAGTGGACTTTTCGAGTTTAAATTCGGCTTACTAGGAAATGTTTTGTTTGTAACATATCTGGAACTGGTTTTACGCAAGGGGACAATCCTTGACTAAAGAGCTTCATATTTTTTTGCTGCATTCACTCGTTCGTCTAGTTTATCACCAAAGAGAAAATGTGTTATTGAAGCATCTTTTAATATTACTTGAAAAGGCCTTGCTAAGCTTTATCAATGACAAATCTCGTCTGGATCGTGATTCCGAATGATAAATATCCGCGATCAGCCTGCACGCATTGCTAAGGACTTCTATCTGCTCCTTATCTTCCCTCCCCCCTTTTGTATAATATTGGAAAGAACATATGTCATACCGGTCAAACCAGTACTTAATTGTTGTTGACGGCTTACTAATTTATCATCTCTTTTTACCACCTGGCAGTTACCAGCGTCTTTTAACTTCGTGATGTAAGGCTCTAAAAATTATTTGTGGGGGGGGGGGGGGGGGGTTAATTTCTCCATAATTTCGGTCCTCTTCTTGTCTGCAAGACCATTCTTAAGAACAAAATCCCATCTAGGAATGATATTTTTATTAATATCCGGACCATACAATATCATCATTGGATTCATTGCCATCTGTATGTATGTGTGGTCTGAATATCCTGGGCCTTTTCTATAGAAAATTGTTTGCTGATAATAATTGTATCACAGCCCATTAAGGTATTTTTATAAATTGCCACCAAAAGCAATTTATTCTTGCTGCCACAAGCAAGTTATAATAATTAACTCATTAGTTAAGGTATTGGTATTTCTATGAATTGCCACCACAAGCATTATGCCACCATAAGTAATTTATTTTTGCTACCACAAGCAAATTTAAAAATTAAGTAGTTAGCCAAAGCAGGCACTTTAAGTAGTTAGCCAAAGCGCTAAAGCAGGCGCTTGCATTAATTAACGTAAAGTGTACGGTTCTGCCAAAAGCACAAAATATTTTTACTACCATTAAAGGGAAACTGTCTGTAAAGTCAATACAACCAAATGCATAAAATAAAGAAATTATTTAATAATTCATGGATAATGCTGCCAAAAGCACAAAATATTTTCATTTACTACATCACAGCCGTTTATAATTTAGTTTCTAAACACCTCATCTTACGGGATAACATTAAATGAACCTCGTTCAACCACAATATATTTGTTTATTTTACAAATAACTTACCCCTGTCCTCTGATAGATAAAACGTAGATGTCTGAGAATTATCATAAAGGTTGTCAACAGAGCCATCATAATGCTCGATACTTTCCGTCTCGAGTTCGGCTGTGGTTCAGGCGATATGTGTCTCACAGCCTCTCTTCTCTCCGGTCCGTGTTCTAATAATGCTAATCGTTTCTTAAGATCACTAAACTCCTTTACAATAACTCCTTTACAATATCCACTGGGTACGCCGGAGAACGAGCTCGATAATTCCTACGTCGGGAACTGGAGGCGCATCCCTATATCAAGAGCGCAAGCGAGTATATTCCCGTTTACGTGAATGTTTATGCATCCCAATGCACCGTCTTACGCACGAAAAGAAAGACTGATTAGGTATACTAATGAGAGAAGAGCCGGAGGGGTTGCAGATTTGTGTCCTTTAAAATACGTGACCGCTTAGCACGAAGAGGGGATACTACATTAAACCTATTTATGAGACGAGGTCGAGTATAATTAAATTCATATAGAGTGACCTCAGAAATGAAATGTAAATATTTTCTATGAGAGATCTCGACTGGTATTAAGAAATAAGCATCTCTTAAGTGAATATGCCTTTTTGCAATATCCTAGAAACCGTTCTGAAATCTTCAATTTTAAAATGTGAGGTTTTGACGGCAAGCATTTTTAGTTTTTTAAGGTTTAAAATAAACCGTTTCTTACCATTTGACTTGTCTGTCAAGAAATAACTTGAAATCTATTGATCTGGTGGTTTGTTATAATATTTACTTAACGCCCCGAGCTTTTGCAGATTATTAATTTCCTCTGTAACTTGTTGATGGTCTTTATGAGAAAATTTTCTTATTGGGGGTATAATGGTCTGCACTGGTGGAGTCGAAAAAGTCATTTTCAAACCTTTGGCAGCAAACGGCTTTATTGGATGTAATTTGTTTCCATACAAAGAAAAAATGTTTCAGTTGATCTGCATGTGGGTTTATCCCCTTTTCCTGGTTCGCTGGCATTCCTTCGAGGCGCGATAGGCCGGGCGATATTTCCCCTTTGAACGAAATGGCCTCTGCCTGTTTCCGGCTGCGGTCTAGTTACAGGTATACTATCTCCGGATTAACTTCCGAAGGATTTAGTAGGGAAACATTTTCCGGAACTGGAAATTTTTCAAATAATGCCTTTTTTTCATGTTCAATTAGGCCTTGTGATAACAAATGCTGCCGATGTGAGCATACCGCTTATGTAGACCGAATATCCTTTTAGATGATTATCCTGCATCTTATCCTAATTTTAATATCTTACCTTAACTATCATTTTTTAGCAGTTATAATGCTCGTTTAAGGATTTGTGTGGGTTCCGACTTTTAGACATTTGAGAAATGATCAATGATTATACGCCCAAATTTGAAATTCAAAAATTATTACTTCTGATTGGCTTATGGGTTACGATACTTCAGAATTAGTTAACAGATGTTCTCAGTTCTTCGAAAATATCATAATAGCAAATTCGTAGAAATTGTTTGTTACGACCTGTTAGAAGTAAGACGTCGATGTTTGAATAGGTCAACTATTTTTGTCACTATATAAATTTGGAAAAGTTTGTATTTCCTGATTTTTTTTTATTTTAATTTTGGAGTTGGCCGGTTTTAGAAAGAAATTTGGATTTACACCATTTTGAAATTTATTTATTTATTTAACAATACACTGCCCAACAGAAGATTCCAATTACTAGGCAGAAAATTACAAGTAAATGTTTACAAATAGAAGACAGAGAAATGTAGAAATATCAATATGTGACATGGATAAATAGAAGATAAAAATAGGAGAATAGGAGATAAAAACAAAGCTAAGTTTTAATTTATGCAATTAATCTTGTGTGGGCATAGACGTTTTTGAAATAAACATTTGAAAAAAAGTTAATTTTTTTAATGAGATTTATTTCACAATAAATGTTTATACAACCATAGACGTATCTTCGGAAGCAAGAGTCATGCACCGCTCAACATCGCCTTCGTCCAAATCTTGACATTCAGTTTGGTTTTGAATGACATTAACATAAAATTCCAAAGAAGGATCTGGTTTCTAATCTTTGCCGTACTGTTTCATTAACAACATTTCAACATCTCTTATCTTAAGAGAATTTATTTTAACGGATCTATTTGGTATGAGCTTTGGTTTAATATGATCTATTTTCTGATTTTTTATGAACATAGACTTTGATTAACCAAAATGAGCACGGTAGTTGACTTCACGTCTTAGTTGAATTTTGCTTTTTGGTTCAAAAGAATCGTTTACTCGGATTGAACTGAAGGTGCTAGTTCCCTAGTTGTTTGATAACATTTTGGCATGCTAACTTCCAGCCATATACAATTCCCGGAAGATGAATAATACTTTCATGTGCAAAAATTTTAATATAACCGTTAGGAGTTTCTATAACTTCATGCTCCTTTACCTCTTTTTCTCTTTTTCAATTCTTGCAAACACTATCCGCTAGTAGGTAGGAATGACCAACCGTGGGAAATAACAACTCCACCATTTTCATATGTGAAGGTGCTTTCTGCAAAAACCAGTAACATGGCATGCCGATCATAATGGCGTTTTTGTTTTGGTCACCACGGCAATCAGCAACCAATCGTACCGTTTTTACAGATTCTGCTAGAACGATATTACACAACAATGGAACACAGCAGATGATACCTCACTCGAACTTTTTCACTTGGGTAAATAAATACATTTTCTTTAATTTGTGGTGCTTTGGAATCATCAGTTACAATCGTTAAGTTATATTCATACGACTGTTTACTATAGTAGGCACTTTGATCTGGTACCTTAGGCAAAACCTGATTTTCACTCGATTCTTTTCTTAAACTATGTCAGTTCTTTTCATTTGCTCATCTAATGACAATTAATTCGAACATACTTGCATACATGGTGATCCGAAACCTAAATTATATCGAGTATTAAAGACTTTTCTAAAAAAAACTTTGCCTTTAAGAGATTCATCTGATACCTCCGATTGATACATCCGCCACATTTTTCTTAATATTTAAGTCCGAATTCAGGTATTTCCTTTCAGAGGTTTTGGATTGGCAGTAATGCTTTTCAATAACGATAAATTTCTTAATGATATTTTGGACAGACTTATCTTTATCTTCAGAGCTTTTTGATCTAGTGTCTCCACCCCTATTCTCAACAGGCCTAGTACCTGTGGAAATAAATCTTTGTAAAACCCCTTGAATCCCATGTTTCGAAATAAGTAGAATGCCTAAGAAAAATTTTTGACAAACATTCATTTTATTATTATGTTTTCTAACAAAATATTTTACAGACGTTTTCTTGTTTTCTCGAGTATATATAATTTGGTGAATTCTTTTAGGTTTATCATACTCCGTGTATTTAAGTTTGCTTGACTTTTTCTAGTGTGGGATAAAAGGAACAATGAAAATATCTTCATTGGTAAATGAATTGCACAAATAGGCCTTGTAATTGTGATTTTTGTATGCTGGTTTCTTTGGAACACCCGTAGCAGAATATCTAAAAAGATTCGCATTCAGTAAATAAATTGTATACTTAATATTTAAAGATTATCTATCATTGGTTAACCGAAAAAGTATGAAGCAGAAACCTAGTAAAGCCCACAAAACTTACTTACTTACCGTTCTATTTTCTTTCTATTATTTGCCCATATAGATTTATTTTGTGTTTTCTTTCAGGCCAACTTAGAATTAGGGAGAGATGGTCCTAAACACTTAAACTACATTTCTTTAAAATTCACTGCTTTCATAATTAAACTATACTTTAAACTTTGTTTAAAATATAACCTCAAATCAACTGCATCATACAATACATAAAATATAAGCACACAAATGAAGTAGTAACGAGCGCCATCGAGTGTATAATAATACCAAATCACACTAATAGTAGGAACACAAAAATATTTCTTCAATTACAGCAAACGCCATACAGTGGGAGATAGCCGTATTTGGAAATACCCATTATGTAGAAGACCGATTTTGGAGCCAACCGAATAAATTGAAATTAAAATACTATGGGCTCGAGTGTATAACAATACTAAATCACACTAATAGTAGGAAGATAAAAATGTTTCTTCAATTACAGCAAATGCCATCCGATGGGATTTAGCCGTATTGGAAATACCGATTATGTAAAAGACCGGTTTTGGAACCAACCGAATAAATTGAAATTAAAATACTATGGGAATTAACCGAATTTACAACTATTTGACAGTGCTAAATAAACTATGCGCAAAAGCATTCAATAAAGTTTTACATAATAAAACGATATATCCCAAATAATAGAGTTAGCCGGTTTTGGAACCATACGATCCACTTCACGTTTAAATATATTTAGATTTGGTGAAACCTTGGAAGAGCATTAAAGAGACGAACCCCTTCGAAAAATAAGAAATTTTGTAAGGACGTCAGTATAACCATATCAATATTGTAATTTTCTTCTACTGGGCTACATTTATTACAATTTAGTATAAAACACATTGCTTTATTCTGTTGTATCTGTAACCAATGTATATAATTTTTTGACAGGATATTAATCAAGAATTACAATAATAAAAATGAGGTAATATAATGAACGGTATTATAAATTGACATTCTAGATCACTGTAATAAACAACTAGCAATACAATTAAAAAATTTTTTTCTACCCAACTTTTTATAGAGATAATCTATGTGAGAAGAAAAACTGAGTTGGGGTCCAAATAGACACCCAAGTATTTAATTTCTGACACATAGTAAATCACATCGCCATTTATACCTAAATCTAATTCCATTAATTTTCTACAATAATTAGCCTTTGCGCTTATCACCACAAACTTTGTTCTTGATATATTTAATTTTAATTTATTTTTACCTGTTCATTAAATATTCCTCAATCCAGTCTAAAGCACTACTATTTACACCATATAACTGCAGCTTTTTAATAAGAAGATCACGATCAATTGTTTTAAATACCCTTGTCTACAAATACACTACGCGCCACTTTCCCTTCATTCATGTCCCTTCTCCAGGTTGAACACCCATGCTGAATCATAGGGATGGTTAGCTCCAAATCCAGATTATCAAGCAAATAATAACTGATTAGCTTCAAAATAGTTCCTTAGCTGTTTACATACGATTATATCATTGATTTTATCGACAACTGGAAGTAAATCAATTGACCTGTATCCTGCAGAAATTTTAGGCTTGGTTACTTTACTTTTGGAATAGGCACTATCATGCTAGTTTTTGATTCACTTGATACTTTTCCAGTTGCTAGTGAGGTATTTACAAAGTGCAATAGGGCATATCCAATTATATAAAACAGGTTCTTAACCACTTTTATATTTAGCCAATTATCGCTGGTACTTTTATTTTTCAGTTCATAAACAATTTTTTTAAGCTGTCCTAGTGTAATGTTTTCAAATCTTAGTAAGTGAGATTGTTCGCCTATTTCCTTCATACTATCTGAATAGAACTTGTTAAAATTTTCTTCTGCCGTCCCATTATACTTTCCATAATTAATATCTGTGAAAGTGATTTGTTTTTTGTTTCCTATCATCACTTATAATGCTCTCAACATATTTTTACTATTTTCTTCACATCTATCTATATTTTGATCATAATGGTATTTAGTTTATTTACTATGTATTGTTGAAACCACCTTATCTCGGAACCTTTTATATTCTTCCCAGTCTATTTCAGAAGTAGTTAGACAGAATTTCCTATATGGTTTTAAAATTCACAAAGGAGGTTTAGTATTACCTCTGATTGAAAATGTAAGTATTTTTTATGTCCATTAATTCATGTATATGCAGTCTACCCAGAGACACTATCCACCTTCTTTGTTTTGTTTTTAAATAGTTTTACGGAATTAATTTTTTTTACTTCAAGGGGTAGTTTATTGAACACTCTTGGTCCTAAGAATAGAAAACAGCGTTGTCCTATAGTTTTCCTAGCATGAGGTACTTCTAATGCGTTCCTGCTGTACCTGGCACTGTACACATGATCGATTTTTTGGGTATTGGTTAGGTTTACTTTTTGATGACATATTATTGTATGACAATATAATTGTCTAATATCAAGTGCATTTGCTTGTTCAAATAGTAAATTGGTTGGGAAGGTAATTTCTTTTTGATGAATGATTTTCAAGATCCATTTTTGCATAATATCTAATTTTGTTAGGTGGCAATTGTATACACCTCCCCAAGCAATTATACCATAACGAAGTTGTGATTCCACTAAAGCATAATAAACTGTAGTGAGTAGATTAACGTCTAAAATGTTCTTGAGATATTTAAATTTCGCCAGGAGACCCCTTAATTTTTGTGTTAATTTATTAATATGAATGTCCCATTTAAGATGTAAATCAATAATAATTCCCAGATATTTAGTATTATACTTTATTGGAATCTGGTATAAAGAATTATTACATTCTATTTCCAATGATTTGAAGTCATAGGATTTACTACTACTCGTGAGAAATGGTATGTACATGGTTTTATTAAAATTAATTCTTAACACTCTAGAATCGAACCACTCCTTTATCATTTTAAAATCTCGTTGTGCTGTCTCAATAGCATATTCCCATGTGTAGATTCTGTATAAAAATTGCTGTATCGTCTGCATAGCTGATAAACTGTCCTTGTGTGAGTGTAGAGAAAACATATCATTGATATAAATATTGAAAAGAATAGGACCTAATACAGTGCCTTGTGGAACACCATATTCAATTACATTAAATTCACTGCAAGTTCCATTTATATTTACACATTGTTGTCTGTTTGACAGATAGCTTTTCATTAATTTAGCTCCAATCCCCCTGACACCAATTCCCTCCATAATGTTTAAATTTAAAAGTTTTTTGTGAACTACTGTGTCAAGTGCTTTGGCTAGATCTACAAAAATACAGATGCTAGGATTTCCATTGTCTATAGATTTGTATATATTTTTTGCAAGCAGGCTAATAGCATCCTGAGTGAATCTAGCTTCTCTAAACCTAAACTGGAAGTCTGAGAGTATATCATGTTTGTTAAAAAAGGTAATAAGTCTGTGTTTTATTACTGTTTCCAAAATTTTAGAAAGAGTGGACATCAGCGATATTGGACGATAATTAATGCATTCGGTTTTATCTCCACCTTTGTACAAAGGCTTTACAACTGCTTGTTTTAGGACTGCTGGGAATTTTCCTGTCTTTAATATTAAATTAATTATGTAAACTAATGGCGGAATCAATGTGGAAGCAGCTGCTTTTATAGCTTCAGCCAAATGCCATTATAACCAGGAGCTTTATTATTTCGTAATTGAAGTATTACATCTTTTATTTCTTGTTCATTAGTATCAGCAAAATATATCGAATTCATTAGTTGGCTATTATTTACAGGTGCTATATTATTATTGTTACTTTTGATTTGATTTGCTAAGTTTTTTCCCACATTTTCTTAATTGTTCAGGGTGTCTGCCATTAGCTTAGGATCGTTTATTAAAGAGCCATTTGTCAGTTTAATTTCTTTTATTTCTGATTTTTTATTTTGTTTCATACTAACTTGCTTAATTGTGTCCCATACTTGTTTTGGATTATTTTTATTTTCTAAGATTTTGTTTTTATAGTAATTAGTTTTGGCTATTTTAATTAGCAGGTTTAGATGATTCCTGTAGTTCTTAAACTCATTTAGAAAATTTATATTTTTTTGTCACGTTCTTACTTTTTGTACAGAGAATCTCGTTTTTTAATTGAACTTATTAGCCCGTATGTGATCCAGACTTTCCTTTTTTTTTGTTTGATTTCACAAGTGTCCTACTTTTATCTAGTTTAATTTGTATTGTTTCTATAAAACTTGCCATATCTGTATCCGGATTAGAATCGCTATAAATATTTTCAAAATTAACACTGGATATTTTTTCATTAAATAAATTATAATTTATTATGGATTTTGTTTTCGTATTAGCTTCTCCTAATTTAGAAATTCCTAGAATATCACAAACGAAGACAGTGCTAAAATAATCAGTTCGTGGGTTTTTAATATAATTGGTATATACGTTTCCTTATTTTTAATAAAAAAAGTGGTCAAGACACGCTTCAGTATTTGCAGTAACCCTTGTTGGCTTATTTACAACAGAGGTGAATCCTTCTTCATAAAGAATATTCAAATAGTTCTGACAAAAATTTTCATTTGTTGACATAAGATCTATGTTTAGATCACCTGCGATTATATGATAATAATTATTTCTAGCGTATTGTTCCAAATAAGTCAACAAGTTTGTATTAAATTCATTAGGACACAGAGAAGGAGATCTATATATTGCCGTAATTACTAATTTATTACCCTTCAATTTTAGCTCTAAATTAATAGCCATAACTTGACCTATCTCAATAAATTTATAATTATAATCAAATCTGCTTTTAATAAAAATTAAAACTATCATTTTTATTTAATGGACTGTTATTGTAAATCATATCATATTCAGGAATTTTAAATAAGTTTGTATCTGGAATTTTCCAAGTTTCTGTTACTATTATACAATCAAAATCCTTATTGGCCTGATAAAGTAATGCGTTAACGTCTTCAAAATTATGTGGTAGACTACGAATATTACAGTGAAAAATTTTAAAACCTGATGCATATTTAGAATTCATGTTATTTTTATAATCTTGAATAGTGTCAAAAACCAAAGTGTTTACTAACTCACTATTATAATCTCTAATGAATTGGTCCATATGCATTAATCCACTAACTATAATCAGTTTTTTCTCTAACCCTATTTAATTGTTTTTTAAATACTGGACAGTCACTATCCAAACAGGAATGCTTTACGTCATATTCCGTTTTAAGCCTTAAGTTACAGTTCATACAACTAACACAGTTTTTCACATTATTCTTACAATTTTCAGTTGAATGGTTTTCTGCACAATTTGCACAGACAGTATGTTTCTTGCAATCACGCATTTTGTGGTTGAATCCATTACACTTTAAACATCTTAGGACGCTAATATTTTCGTAAACAGGACATCTGTTATACTTAATATTAATTTTTCTTGTATGCATGATTTTTTTAAATGTTACATTCAATTATTGCCATTTTGGAATCTCCCTTTTTTGTATTTTTTAAAAGTTTTTCGTCCATTTCTTAGGTTATCTATTCCGACTTCAATTTTACTAGGGTTGACAAAGTTCTAAATCTTGTTTAGTTTTACTGCACGTCTGTGTTTCATCTTTCGGGGCCAATATTAGATGTGGAATTACTTTTGGATATATTTCTCTGGCGAAATCAGTCTTGACAACATTGGCATATGTTGGAACGATTACAGGAGCTTTTACTGAATATTCATTCAATTGTTTTTGTTTTTCGTTTAGTTCCTTCTCAAGTAAATCTATTATCCTCTGTTTTGCTGCTATTAAGGAATTTTTACTCTCAATTATTACGTATCTCGAATTATTGACATGAACTGCAGTACAACTTCATTATTCTTTCGTCAGATGACAGAACCTTAATTTCTGTTGTAGACAGTTGAGCGCATGTTCGGCAATATTTTTTACTGCAGCCGTCCCATCCGACAATCGGTATTTTTTTAGCATTTGTTATTTTACAAACGTCACATTCCATTTTTATAGCATTCAATCACGTATGGTGAATAGGTCACTCAATCCGTCCCTGGAAAAATCTGCACGTTGCTTTACCAGCCACTTGTCCGTTACCAGATGTATACTAATTGCACTATGTAGTCTTTAACCTTTTTCAGTTCTTGGAAACTGGCCATATGTTATCAAACTGAGTATTAATTTTCATTAAATATACTTGACTATATTATTAATACAAAGCTTAATATCAGGTTAATTTTATTACAAAGACACTCAATTAACTCTAAAACACTTGATCCTTGACCTACTTTAATTTTGGCTCATTATTTGTCTGTTTAACCAGTTTATTTCACTAATATTCCGGAGCGTCTTTCTGCACAACCACTCTCAACCTCAACTCAACTCAAAAATTCTGTTATTCAGGGGTATTTTTTCTGTTTATGTTGATTTTCTTTCGGAGCTACTTTGACTATTTGCTGTGTGAACGACATTCATAAAATCCGCATATAAAACGTTTAAGTCTGCAGATGTTTAATTCCAAATTTGCCGCTGTTAATTCTACTATTATTTCTGAAATGGTCTTAACCCTTAAATATCTTTTAAGAACAATCTCTGGTTCTTCGGAAACGGTATTAAACGTGAACTCTGTGTCAATGATTTCATGGTAACTTATCGCTGGACAATCTCTTGGAACCTCTTTAGCATCAAAGTCGTGTCGATTAGTCGATCAGAGTATACAACTTATTGGTATTGGTTATTCTAATTTCCTTCATTACTAATTGTTGAAGGCCTACGGCATGTACTAAGTTTCTTAGTCTTTCGATATTGAAGAGGTGGAGGATAGTTTAGTTGCCGCCGAAGATAATGATGTAGAAGTTGGAGGAAAGCGATGGGATTTTTTTTATGCTAAGGAGGCTATCGATGCAGATGATGAGGGTATCGCTGCAGATGATGAGAGGACAAAGGCAGATAAGATCGCAATATCGGTACATTTTGCATTACGAACACCTATGTGGCGGGCCAGGTGGTAGGTGGTATAGAATATAATCTTTGCCACGGTTGTTTTCTGGGCTATTAGTCTAGGGTGGATCCAAGGACACATCGATATGTGGACTACTGCGCCAGAGGGCAGGCGGGGATATTGCAAATCTTGCAGAGATCCACTGTGCCAGATTAGGCGAGCGGAGATCTGCAATATTTGCAATATAAATAGATAATTTGTTTTGTAAATATGCATATAATTAATTCTTAGTTTATTGTAAATATGTACATAATTGGTTTAAGTAAATAGTGTAAGTGGTCGTCAATAAATGTTAATTTGATTTTATTTTATTCGCTTTATTTACTAAACATTTAAATGTAAGTAATACTATCGGTAACTTTTAGAAAAAACGGACTATATATAAGAAAGTCCTCTCTATTTCTATGTACTTCAAAAATAAATTCTGTTCAAGATAGTGCCATTTCATCAAAGAGCAATTGTCCCAGAGAAGTAGAAACATGGAATGATTACATTCTTATGGAGACAATACAAAATATGGTGATGGTCCAGATACTAGTGCGTGGGTGCCACCAAGGCTGGATTTAGATGATTGGATGGACCGTCCGTCTTGTTTTCTGAAATTAATTTTTTTAACATACCTTTGCTCTCTGAGTTTTTTTATTCTCTTTTTTATTTTCATCTGATTTATTGTCGTTTTCAATAATACATGTTGTAACCAAAAAGAAGCAAACCCTCGTGTGTTTCGTAATTTCATATATTTGTTGGAGGCACTAGTAATGGTTGGTTGGGGTACACTAGTGCAGAACCTAACTTTTTTGCTGCTACGGGTCCTTAGTAAGGTTATGTTGAATGGACACACGCGATGGTGGTAGTGAGGTTAACGATGGGGTAAGCTTGAACAGGGGGCATTAATGAGGTTATGTTGGCAATCTTGGGGATTTTGACAGCACGGGGAACTAGTAAAGTTATGTTGAACAGGGGGGCCCCATTTCTTGACAACAAGTGGACCCTGGAAACGGAAATGCTTTATTGGATTTAATTAAAATTGTCAATGTCAAATCCACAGAAGACTTACCCCAAAAGGGCTTAATCAGGGTCCAATTGGACCACTAACTTAACCATGCACGTATGCGGTGTCTAACTGGAATATCCCTTACGGATCGCTAGTTATTTCACTCGCAAAACCACATGATTCTGGCACGCAAAAATATCGACATCACTACGCTAATTGGCTTTATTTTTTTACGTATATCAGAGTTTTCGATATCTCGGAATTCTAGAATAATTTTGTGAATATTCCTTGCAGTGTTTCTAGAGTAAGAAAACTCTACAACCTTGGAACATCCAAATTTACCGGTGCTGGAAGTTGCTGCTTTATTGCTAAGGTGTGGATGATATTTATTCTTGATGCAACATTATTTGCTGCTAATTGCCGGTGCTTAGATTCAAATTTAAGCGTACTTCTGGTAAAGGTTGTGGTGGCACCATCTCCATATCCTTGCCTACTTTCGCCTTCTCTTCGGCTGCACTAGATGATCCAAGGTTTGTAAACGCTGGGTTGTCTTCATCTTTTACTGACAATTTAGACGTCTTCGTCCTTGCCACAAACGTTTGTCCTAAATCGGACTCATTTCCATATTTGTTTGTTTCTAATATTTCTGCTTTTATGCTGATTTCGGTTACTGTCTGATCCGCTTTTAATCGGTATTGCTTTGAGTTTTACTGTTTTGAGTTTTTTCTTTCTTTGTCGAGGCTCACCGTCGACAAATCACTCTCGTTTTCCGACTGAAAATTAAATTGTGGGACACGCTTCGATTTACTGAATGTAGTCGTTGTTTCTATACCATTTGATTTATTTTGTTACACAGTCTATTTATTTTCACTAGTTGCGTCGTTTTTTAAAGGATTCACAAAAAATGTTCTTAATTATCAACTCACTTTGCGAAAATTTGCCTACTAGCCCCTGAGAAAAATTATCTATTATTTTAATTTTAAGGGTAGAATCTAACCGGCTTTAACCAACCAGTCAGGGGTTTTCCTCAAGAAAGTATGCTAGAAATCTTAGAGGTTATGTTAAAATTAATAGTAATGCGTCTATGTTAACTGTATTTAATTTCACTGTCACAGTTATTATTAATGGTACCTTTTGGGGCATTCTCGGGCTTTTGGGGCCCTGTCCTTAGGATCTTTCGATTCTTGTTTTCGTGTTCCACACCTTTCCTTCTTTTAATTCTTCTCAAAATTCCACAATTCTCAATCTACACTGAGCCCTACTGAAGTTACAACTGTTCCCGAATTTTCGCAAATATCTGACCCGTCAACGGTAGTCTATGTAAATCATCACGATCATTGTATATTGAACACGAATATTCCGAGGTCCGTGTAATTAAATTTTTAGCTGGATGCAATTGCGAGTGATTGACCTCTTCACGTCTGCGGATAGGTGTGTCTCTTTTTTGAACATTATTTTCTCCATTAATTTTATTCATCTGTCTTTGAACAAAAGTTTAGTGCATATGTAATAGGTAATCTGTTTCTGAAAGCCATTGCATGGACTGACACAGACTAGGTTCTTTTGATTTGTCAATGAAATTACGATACAATAGCGTAGTGTAATCTTTACAGGTGAACTTTGTTTATAGTTAGAGGCCGTTAGTGTTTGGGCAGGATATCTGTATAAGTATGCGTAGTAAATAAGTGGTTATATGTTAAGATAGCACTAATGTTTTTAAATGTTTCAATGGAAAGTTTTCTTTTCTCCCAGTCCATGAACACTCTATTGCTAACCTATCTAGATAATCCACCTTTATGGCTTCTTTTTGAAAAAAACCTTCACATAAGTAAAAGGCCATTTCCTGCATATTGTTAGAGAGTTTAATGCTTTAATTTTATTGGCATAATATGCAAAATTGCTTATATTTAGCAAGACATTTTCTTTAAGTAATAATTATGTTATTTACTAATAGTGGGATACAAAAATGTTTGATTGTGATATATGCAACTGTAACGTCTCTTATTTTCAAAAATATTTTTACTAACTGTCAACCTATTGTTAACAACCTAATAATATGATAATAAAACAACTTTGTGAAGCGGGAACTATTGATAGGTAGGTACAGGATTATAGGAAATATTTTTTGTCTCTACATTCAAACTTAGTGCCAAAATTGAAAACATTATAAATGAAAATTAATTAAGCTCTTGTAAAATAAGGTGAGTTGGAAACTTTACCAGTTGTTGCTGTGCCTTTTCGGAATGTCTCAATGTGTCCTCATATTTTAGAAGTTTGTTGTAAATCTTATAAGCTTTGGTAGGAACCGTTTCAAAGTCCGTTATATTATCCTTTTCATTCTTTCTTCATTATTTTTTAAAAATTTTTATTAATTCAGATTCAATTCCAAAATGACAATAACTACCGTTTTCAATAGAAATTATTTGACGCTTTTTGGGAGTTGTTTTTAAAAAGATTCGAACATCCTTTGTTCAATAAAACCTTCTCTACAAATTTTAAATAAATCATTTATAGTTTGTTGAGGTAGTAACTTCTTATATTTCTGTGGCAAATAGGCAAAAGGTGATAAGTCTGGTTTTGTAGATTTTACAGGAGAGTCAAAACAGATTTTGTTAAAACGATTTCTATTTTTTACAGAAAATACATAGTATTCTTTAAATTTGTGATTATTATAGACTGTGTTTGTTCTAATTTATTATCAGGAACCTAATTTTCATCTTTATTTTTACTGTTTGTAATGTTAAATTACATGTTAAAAAAAACGAAACATATTTTTTGTTTCTTATAAAACAGTGGATCAGCAAAAGGAGATAACTTTAGTTATATTTTTAAAATGTAAAATAATAAACAAGCAAAGTGATACAAGTCCACATATATCTCTTTGTTTTTCTTTTATTATAAAGTATTCTAAGTTTTTTTGGTATATCTCTAGTTATGGCATGAAAGTTCAAAAAATGCAATATAATTAAATAGTTTTATTCACAGAGTGACAAAGGTACAAAATATTTAAAATTCACTAAGGAAACTAAAATTAACCTATTAAAATTCAACATCACTGTAGTAATTATCAATATCAGGATCAGTATCAACTATTTGGTTAGCCATCGTGTTTAGACTTATGTAAAAATCTTTTGCGTCATCGTCAAGGAGATCTATAAGTTCCATTAGGTTAGTTTTTTTCTTCTTATTAATAGTCTTGGCATTTTTATAGCATTTGGATAAAGTTAAATTCTTTGCATTTACAGCAGAGCATTTTCTGTTAAAATCAATTTTTTTAAAACCATTTTCACTTTCTAAATTTTTCTTATACTGTATTATACCAAAATCTTTTTCATACCTTAGCCACTTAATCAGTCGCCATGAAAACTTTTCTTTCTCTTCGTTATTCTTACTACAAATTAGTGGTCCTTTCAGCAATATTGCAAAATCCAGAAAATCGCCTTGGCTCATTACTTCAACTATGAATTTTCCTCGACCAGCCAACCTAACTACTTGATACCAATCTCTTGGTAAATGTATTGAAAATGATGACTTTTTTTAAATTGTTCAATAACGGCGTGATCTGAATCACATTCCATGTGCGTGTGTCCAGGAATTAAAAATGTATGGTCAACTTTTTTAAGCGTTTTATGATTTGTCACTAGATAAGTGAACATTGCAGCTACATGAGAATTTTTATTTTGACCACCGCATGTATCACTGTAGCAAATAACATGTTGAATGTTATTAAGACTATTGAGATATCTATAGAGACACGACGCAATTTCATTGGCTCCTCTGCCAGCTATCGCCTCGTGCCACATGAAATGTGTAGATAATTTTTCTGTACAGTCATGAATTGTTAAATTATATGTGTGCAACTGTCTCTTATAAAATACTGAACCTGTTGATAGGTATGGGGTTGGGAGAACTTGTCGTAAGTCAAAAGTAATCACTTTTAGAGTTGGGTTTTGCTCAGCAATAGCCTTATCTAATTTTTTTGAGTTATATGCATTTTCAGCTTCTAAGTGATGTGTGTCTAATTCATCTTTAATTTTTTTTCGCATCACTATCTTTAGAGGACTGAATTTTCATGTTAAGTACTTCACATGTTTCGCATGTATCATTACTAGGTTTTTAAATTTAAGCCCAAGGTTATCAATTCGGTTGAATAAACCTTAATCGTTTCTTCCTTATAGAGATTATACATTTTTTGTTTGTTTAAATCAGATGGCAGGTATCTCTTTTCTGTATGCCTTCGAGAGTAATGCGATTCATATGCGGGAAACTTTTTTATGTGATCAATAACTTTCTGCAATCTGTCTGAGGATAATTTATTTGCAGGAGTATGCTTACCTCTTTTATCCTTCCTTGTTATACCAGTATTCGAAGATATTTTGTTTTTAATTACAGATGTAATAAATCGAGGAGTTTCATCAAAAATTACACAAAAACATGCTTTGCATATTTCTATTCTTTCACTGTTATACTCCACAAAATAATAAAATGTCTTTTCTCTGTTCTTACATCTGTCTTCGTTCTTTTTCAGTTGACGTGTCTTTTTATCAGTAACTTTAATTAAAGAAGCAATATACGATACTCTTTTATTATAGCTGCCTATTGCCCAATAGTCCTCAAATAGTTGTTTTTGCATATCAGTACTAATTTTATTTTTACAATTTCTTCTACAATTTTCTTTTAAAAGTTTAATTTCCCGTGCTCTAATTATTTTCCCTTTATTTGTAACGTAACTTTGTCCCGTGTTTCTCATCAATTTTCTTTCCAGCTTTTCGCTTTCTTTAGTTTTAGTTTTTGCTTTTCTTGCCGATTTCATTATTTTTATTAATTTTTTCTAACTGATTTTTTTGTCTTCTCGACTTCTTTAATACAGTAGTGTGCTTATATTTTTCAGTTTTGTAGGTTATGGTTGCTCTCCTGAGATCTACACTAAACGTAGAAAATTTAATTACAAAGATTTTGTTTTTTTTTCAGATATATCTCGAATCATTCCAATTTTTAGGTTGAAAAACGCGGTTAAAAAAATTAAATTGTTAATAGCAATTGAAGCACAGGGTCTTTGAAGTACAAACATTTTTTGGGTATTCCTTAGCACCTCTCCAACAGGATTCAAGCATAAAATTGCTTATCGAAAAAGTTCCACTTCAAATTCTATTTTGACTGCATATATTTTTCTGCTATATTTAAGAAACATTTACGGAATATAACAAAAATATATTTCAATTGATCCATATTAGATGTATTTTGAAATGTTTCGTATACTATTCGTGTTTACTGGATATGGTATATAATTTTCTCCGGATACTCTAAAAATGTACTCGCTCTAATCCTAAAAATAAAATGTAATGTAGTGAAAGAAATCAAAATGTGAATTACATTCGTATCACTTACTCTGCGCCAAAAGAGGCAATTTATTCATTAATAATAACTTTTACAATTTTTTGCCTGCGGTCATTGGACACTTTAGCCTGGTTGGCTAGTGCTTTTTACCCATCGGTATATTTTTTTAATATACCCAATCGCTAAAAATAATTTTATTAATTTTCATTGGATTCATACAATTTCAATAGACAACTGCATGCAGGGGTGCCATCAAGTAATTTTATTTTAAGAAAGTTGTTTTTGCATCTTCTAAACGTTTAAGAAATTTATTCTTGATGGGTGATGACAATAATAATTAAATATTTCATTATTCAAAATGTCAAAAAATCATTAAATATTTCAACAAAGTTCGCCGTTTTCTGTACGCCGTTGAAAGAAACTAATTTTAGATCTAAACCAAGATAATTTGTGCATCAGAAACGCTTCTGCTAAATGTCTGAACAGCTACATTCACTTTCAATTTTTTCTCTGACCCATTGGATATGTCGTTTTTTAAATTTTGTTGCTGCTTGAGTCGTTCTATAACTTGCAGTTTCACTAGTTCCTCTAAATGTTTCCATTCAATACGTTTGTCATCAATAGTACATATTCTCAAGCTACCCAGACAGTTTCTTACCAGTTTTAACATGTGGCAGGCATCTAAGAAGATAAATATTCTATCTTGAGTGGTTGGATGTTGAAGTAAGGAACTATATTGTTGGGGTCCATAAGTTCTGCCCCCAAACACTTAGCCATAGTCAAGTTGCAGGTATTCCGTCGAATGTGAGTGATGTGACAGTTATCCCAGTCTCGTGGATGAATTGGTTAAGTAAATTGCCTCACTCTGAACTAGATAAACCATCCAGCAAAAAATACCCAGCAGGAACTGTCCAATTTTAATTAAAGAAATATATAAATAATTTAACATGGTAAAATACTCATTTAAGTATTGAAAATAATTGAATATGAGGAAATACATGCTAAAAGGTAGATAAACGTTTTATAAACACACATACATACACATATAATCATTATCAGTACTCACTGACACAACATAATAACATTCATTAAAATTATAATTAGAAATACAAGTGGTTTATGTACACCTATATACATAATATGTTATAATAAGGCACCAGTAACAATATAAGTAGATAATCAATTTAATCCGTTAGGATATGTACTAATAATCTTGATCTGTATGTAATTTTTTAAAATGTATTCTTTAATTTGGGTTTGGACTGTATACAACGTATTTCATTGGGAATGCAATTATATATTTTCGTCCCAAAGTTGCTGACCTGTACTTGTATGCAATAGTAATATGGGTTACCTAGAGTGTTCATCTCGTTTGATAAAAAGGATTAAAATTTATTCTATTTAATTTTCCAGAAAATATCTCCAATGCAACATAGTAGAAATATAATTGACGAATATCAATGTCATGCAATTGATCAAAGAGCTCATCTGAAGGGCAGGTATTTGGTTTCTTATATATTATTTTTAAAATTCGTTTCTGCAAAACATTTAGACTCTGCAAATGTACATTTAATACACCCCCCTAACCAATAATGCCATAAAACAAGTGTGGCTCTACTAAAACTTTGTAGGGGATTAACAATTTTTTTTAAATTTAATATATCTTTAATGTGTTTGAACATGCAAACCGTTTTTTCACCACATGATTTATGACAATCGATATATATTTTACGTTCGAAACGCAAAAATAATTTTTTTTAAAAAACAATTAATTTCTTTATTTCGACGTGTTTTACAATCTTGATTTTTTTTTACACTGAGATTACACTTATGGTTAAGTTTTATAACTAGTTACATGAATATTTCTTGAATAATATAATATAATATAAAGGTTTTTGTCTAATGTTCTAGCCGTAATTAATTAGCTTGATACAGTTCTACTGATATTTATGCTTTTTTTCTAACAATGAGCTTCCTTAGTGTCAAGGTTACTTGTCTTGCACTTTTATTGCAGTTTAAGCGTTTCTTGATAACGAACAATGGGAATCTTATTATATCTAGGTCAAGGTCAGCTTATGCGGATGTAACAATTCCTCTCTGCGCAGATAAAAATTACGGTCAAGCTATTTAAGTTGGAACTAATTTTTGGGAATTGGGGTTTAGTTCGATTTCTTCTTCGATTGTTGGATCGCCAAAATTTCTTCTTATGGGTTGTCTTCTTAGAGGGGCTACACGTCTTTTGAAATTCGTCAAGAAATTTCTGGGGTTGTCATCAGGGTGATCTGGTCTCGGTGTGGTTCCTAAGGCTATTCCTATTTCTGGAATACCTTCTTTTGCATTTACAAAATATGTACAAAAGAATAAGTCCTATGACTAAAGTTATTATAAAGTAAGTAAACCATGAGATATGTTTCCGAACAAAAGGTTCATTTATTAATTTATCAAGTTCTTTATCATATTCATTTAGTTTGTGTTCGGCTATGTTTAAATCGTTAAGATTTAATTTTGATAATTTTAAAGGTCGTAGTTTCGATACTTCCTTTGGTAAATGATTACAACAACTAAAATTGACTTTAGGTATATGAACCGTTTCTTCAATATATGTCTTTTTTTCATAAATTGCGTATACTTAATTAATCCTATATATGCTGTACAATGTGGGTCTAAGTTTAAAATTGCATTTTGTTCAACAATTTGTGTTTCAGATTGTCCTAAACAATTTACTACAATTGGTATTGAATTTGTTATAGCTATAATCCAAGTATTTTTTGAAATTAGCTGAACTTTGTAGTCTCCAGAATAAAGTAATGTAGTTACACAATTTTCTGGTAATTTCAGTAGATGTAATAAAAGTTGTGCTTCGCAATTTGCATTTAAATCTACAGGGTTTGGTAATAAATATTTACATAACATAAATTCAATTTGTTTGCAATTTTCGAAATTATCTAACTGAATATACAATGTCTTATCATCCGAAAGTGCTATGTATTTCGCAGTTGGTAAAATTGAATGGAAAAGTTGTGTTCGATTATCTTTTATTGGAGTAGGGTATAAGTGAACAATTTTAAAGTTTTATGGTTCAACAATTGGAATGTCTAGTACAAATATAATTTCTCTATAACTTTGAAATGCTTTGAGACTTATGATATCAAAATAAGATGCTACATTTGCTAAATCTGGTAAAAGTGGTAAATGACTTCTTTGTAATTTTTGAGAAATTTTTATGATTTATCAAAAAAGATATTTCATACTCGTAGTTTGTATGGCCAAATTTTTAAAACAACTGGTAGGCCCGTAAGATTATAAGTACTTTGTTGTAAATTGTATTGAAAGAAAAATTCATGTTTTTTTTTTGTATATCAGTTTATTTACAAAAATGTACCCTACATTTTTCATTTGTAATTTGTCTGTCATTATACACTTACATGTTTGTCTTTTATATTAGATGTTCCTGCCAAATAAATCTCTGTTCATAACAATTGTACATTAGGATCACTTCAAATTTTATAAATATATATATAAACAGAAGGGAAGCTGTATATTTTGGGAAATTATGCTAATTAAGGCAAATTTTGAGAAAAATTTTTAGGATCTGATGAGGCATTTCGAAATCGGTAACTCATATAATAAAGATTGTAAAAAAAAACTTAAAGACTTATTTCATCATTTTGTAATATATATATATAAAAGAAATAGTGTCAATCCTCCAGAAAAAGGAGTATTTCCCTTCTTTTTTCCTTAGCCACATGTGGGTCCATTTCATCAAGGCGACAACTAACATAGGCTGCAAAATTTTGATTTGTTGTCTTCTCACTTGTTGTCATTTTCGAAACAATTTGCCTACCATCTCCGTCATTTCTCTCAAATGATCCCCACTTCTTTGTCGTTTTCTATTACGTGCTGAAATTAATATATATTTTACATGAATTATAAAAATACAATAACGAAACAATCTGTAAACAGACAGAACATTCAAATATAAAAGACTTACTGTTGGATGCAGCCAGTGTATCTTGTAGGGTGACTGGTGCATCCTCACTTCTTCGTCGTTTTCTATTTGATGCTGAAATATTGTACAATATATAATGTTTATTACGCATGAACGTGAAAATTAATATATCTCACATATATTACAAAAGCACAATAAAGAAACAATCTCACAACAACAGACAGAACATTCAAATATAAAAAACTTACCGTTGGATGCGGGCGGTGTATCTTGTAGGGTGACTGGAGCATTGTCTACAGTAACTTGAGATGGAGTGGCTGGTGCATTATATGAATCTGATATATTTGGGGACATTATGTCTGTTATTTCGCTTCCTTCGGCATCACTCACCTCAGTCAATTCTGGTGACATTATGGTTTGTGCTGTTGCCCATGACCAATTGGCCCTATTGGAGCACGACGACAGACACCTCTCTTCTACAACAGGCTTCTTCATCGTAGCGGAAACCGTTCTACAACAGATTTATCATTTTGTTATTGTGACATGTTTAACATGGCAATTCACATCCACTATATAAGTATAATTTAATACTCACTTTCTTGATGCTGTGAATTGGTTGTAGAACAACATCTTTTCAAAATACATCCATGTACTTTCTGGAGCCTGGCTACCTGACGGATTTTTTCTTTTCTCCTTTGTAAACATGTCCCTCAAATTTTTCCAAAAACGTTTACAATCGTCCACTGAAAATCATAAGAAAACAAAATATATAAAAAAGACAATCAAACAGGTAATTCCGGAGGATACCGACTTTTGGTTTTTTCACGTTCTTTTGTTTGCCCTTCTCGCAAGGAAAACAAATCACCACACAGAAGGCAAGGGACATTTTTTTGTAATTTGCACAACATTTCGATATACACAAATTAGGACTTCTAATAATGACTACTACATGGACCAAACAAAAGAACGTGAAAAAACCAAAAGTCGGTATCCTCCGGAATTACCTGATATTTTTCATTTTTTTACAAAATAAATTTATCTGAAATGAGCAACACATTCGCAATTTCTTGCCAACTATTTTCTTTAATATTATTGTTCTTGTAATCCTTATCCCTTAAATCGTACAGATGGGGGTATTGCTGGATTAATTCGATGAGCAAACCCAAATCTACCTCTGAAAATAATTAAAATGTATATTATGTGTTAAAAACTTAACCTAAAAGTTACAAATAAGCTAGTATAAGCAACTATTTTATAACGTGTTCATTTATTAAAAACTTATCATATACATACCAAGGCTCATTTTTCTTCTTCAGTTATTTAACACGTACCATAAACTAGAAAATTTCACAAAATAAACGTGGAACACTACTCACTATGTTTGCTGAAAGTGAAAATGATGAGTACTTACCAGTATTCCCGCTACCGAAATCGGCAAGCATGGAGGGTTTTTTTTTTTTTATACATTTATTTAACGTCGGCCTATTTCCGCTACTGAGGCCTAACACCGACGCCTGTAGACGAGCTACCCCCAACCAGGAATTTTTGCCGAACCTCTTCCCTTAAGAAGAGTAGGGATCTTTTACTTGCCTAACATTTAATAGACAAGGGACCGACGGCTTTACATCCCCTCCGAAGGATGGTATATCTCCTATACAACCCTCGCCTAAGGTTGTATAGCTTCCGCGCATACACTGATATACAAGCCGCTGGAAGATATGTGAGGCGAGAACGCGGTTTCCGTTGGAATGGTCACCAATCTAAGTACTAACCGCGCCTGTCGTTGCTTTACATCGCATACCGAAGTATGTACATAGTAAAGACGCACCTACGCTCGCCCCGATCATGGAGGGGTTGAAAACTACAATTTCATTGGCTATCCGCTGGTAATTCCGCAGCGGTTGCCGTTCAAGATAAAAGTTGGTTATCTACTTGCGGAACATGAACCGCAGCGGCAGCGGACTTTATAAATGGAACCATTCGTTTCGTATTCTTCATAAACACTACAGGTGCGGCAACTGCAACTGTAACCGCTGCGGCTGTTTATAAATTCACCTTTAATACTAGCAAAAACGCGCGAAGAATGACAGCCCGTCCTCCATTCTCCCGCCTTAATATTTTGGAAGTTCTAATAAGTGTCAACCACTAGGCGGACAGCAAATGTAACACTCGGACTGCACAGTGGCGTACGAGAATAAGGCTCGCTACAGCATTACCTTTTTCAGAGGTTTCTTCTTTCACTATTAGTATTATGTCTTATCACATGATTATTTTCGTTTCTATTATTTAACCCATTTTCTATATCCTCAGTGGTTCCAAGTTCCTCGAATTTGTTGAGTATACGTTAAAATCTTGATAACGTTCAAACGAACGTAACATAGTTTGTAATATTTTTAGTTAAGTTAGTTAGTTTTTTTTACACTGAGATTACACTTATGGTTAAGTTTTATAACTAGTTACATGAATAATATAATATAATATAATGGTTTTTGTCTAATGTTCTAGCCGTAATTAATTAGCTTGATTACAGTTCTACTGATATTTATGCTTTTTTCTAACAATGAGCTTCCTTAGTGGCAAGGTTACTTGCCTTGCACTTTTATTGCAGTTTAAGCGTTTCTTGGTAACGAACAATGGGAATCTTATTACTACTACGTCTTATATCTAGGTCAAGTTCAGCTTATGCGGATGTAACAATTCCTCCCTGCGCAGATAAAAATTACGGTCAAGCTATTTAAGTTGGAACTAATTTTTGGGAATTGGGGTTTAGTCCGATTTCTTCTTCGATTGTTGGATCGCCAAAATTTCTTCTTATGGGTTGTCTTCTTAGAGGGGCTACACGTCTTTTGAAATTTGTCAAGAAATTTCTGGGGTTGTCATCAGGGTGATCTGGTCTCGGTGTGGTTCCTAAGGCTATTCCTATTCTGGAATACCTTCTTTTGCATTTACAAAATATGTACAAGAGAATAAGTCCTATGACTAAAGTTATTATAAAGTAAGTAAACCACGAGATATGTTTCCGAACAAAAGGTTCATTTATTAATTTATCAAGTTCTTTATCATATTCATTTAGTTTGTATTCGGCTATGTTTAATTCGTCAAGATTTAATTTTGATAATTTTAAAGGTCGTAGTTTCGGTACTTCCTTTGGTAAATGATTACAACAACTAAAATTGACTTTAGGTATATGAACCGTTTCTTCAATATATGTCTTTTTTTCATAAATTGCGTATACTTTGGTTAATCCTATATATGCTGTACAATGTGGGTCTAAGTTTAAAATTGCATTTTGTTCAACAATTTGTGTTTCAGATTGTCCTAAACAATTTACTACAATTGGTATTGAATTTGTTATAGCTGTAATCCAAGTATTTTTTGAAATTAGCTGAATTTTGTAGTTTTCAGAATAAAGTAATGTAGTTACACAATTTTCTGGTAATTTCAGTAGATGTAATAAAAGTTGTGCTTCGCAATTTGCATTTAAATCTACAGGGTTTGGTAATAAAAATTTACATAACATAAATTCAATTTGTTTGCAATTTTCGAAATTATCTAAATGAATATACAATGTCTTATCATCCGAAAGTGCTATGTATTTCGCGGTTGGTAAAATTGAATGGAAAAGTTGTGTTCGATTATCTTTTATTGGAATAGAGATAAGTGAAAAATTTAGTCTAGTACAAATATAATTTCTCTAAAATTTTGAAATGCTTTGAGACTTATGATGTCAAAATAAGATGCTACATTTGTTAAATCTGGCAAAAGTGGTAAATGACTTCTTTGTAATTTTTGAGAAATTTTTCTTAATTCGTTTACTAAATCACTTGGTTGAATAATTGAAGGATGTAAAGTATTTAATCTTGCAAAGGTTATACTTTCAATAATGTCGTTTAATTCATTTTCAATAACTATGTTAGATTCTGTTATTTGTTCGCACAGTTCAATAAATTGAAATCTTGCTTCATAATAATTTTCATTATCTGTGATATCTGATAAGGATTGTTGAATTTTTACAATATTGTTGTTAAAGGTTTCCTCGTCTAATTGTAATTTTCGTATTGTATAATTAAAATTTTTAATTGTTGAGGTTGTTACCGAAATTTGATTCTTTAAGAGATTTTCGATTTGATGCTCGCCATCTTTTAATTCGTTAATACAATCTGTATAATATTCGCCGTCTGCTGAGTCTAGATTGCCTGTTATCGCTTTCCAGATTGTACCTATGCCGTTTAGTATTCCTCTTTTGTTGCGATAATTCGGGATATCATATTTAATTTCTGTAAATTTCTTTTCAATAAAAAAAATTAAAATTTTCTCCATCTGTTGTTGTTCCGTTTACCGAAATATTTTGTTGTTGTGAGTAAATTTTAACTGCGGAAGCAGGTTATTTAAGTATACAAGGTAAGCTAACCTCTTCACGCCATCTTACCCGTTCTCTACCCACGTGTTTCACAAATTTACAGGCTTTCCTTTGGGAGCATCGTGTCGAATTGAAAGGCGGACTCGACCCCGTTCATCCAACTGTGGCTTTCTAGGAACATTGGTGGATTGTTCCCTCATCAGTGAGGTAAATTATATTTCTTTTGTAGGTTATGTCAGATTTGAATTGCTCACATTAAGCACAGTTCACGTGCATTTCCGACCATGCAAATTAAATCGTGATATCTTTAGGGTTCCACGGACGGGGCTTCTACACACATCAGTTAGGGTTCCACGGACGGAGTATCCACACACAGTAGATACTTCCAGGGCTGGAGAGGCTATAATCAACCCCATCCTCGGGTCAATTTCTTTCGTCCCGAAGACACCACCGTAGGCCTACAGTTTCTCCAACGTCGAAGTCGGTATCGTACCACCCTAGATAAGTGTGTTGTTTTTATTTACCGGGGACCACCTTCAGTGGTTCTGCGTGGTTATATTCCATTCATACTTACTTTTGTATTTTAACTTGTACATATTTAAAAATTTTATGCATTTATATTTATTTAAGGAGGTTCTCTAAATCAGACCCATTGTGACCGAATTTATTACCATTTATCCTCACGTTGTAAACGGATGTGTAGCTACACGAGGCATTTTATTAATGTTGTAACTTATTAATCAAGAAATTTGCCACACGTTTTGAACATCGCCAGGTTACATGCTAGAGAACCAATATTTGTAAATTCTGCAATATAGCGCATTTCATGTTTAAAGAAAGTGTCATTATTTCGTCTGCGACCACTACGTATGGAACCCTCAGTGATTTGTGTAAGTAAGTAAACTAATAATTTGTCATAGTTTATGTAAACTTGGGCTTAACGCCCTGAGATAGTCTGAGCTAGTGAAATTTTATTGTGGGCACGTTCCGGGTTAAGTTGTGTCTGCGATATCTGCTACGCTATAGTAGCCCAAGTGATTTCTTTATGTAATATCTTATAACCACTAATATCCAACGTATTTATTTGTTTATGTACGTGTAAATCGTAGCAATTTCACAATAAAGCGGTATCAATACAAACAAATCTAGTTCATCTGATTTTTTACCCCAACTTGTGTGCTATTTTCACAAAATTTTTTGGTAATCTAATATTTTTAGTTCTTTTTCTATTTTTGCATTTTAAATTGTACATGACTTGCAGAAAAAAAAAGTAATCATTAAATTTGTATGATTTATCAAATAAGATATTTCATACTCGTAGTTTGTATGGCCAAATTTTTAAAACAACTGGTAGGCCCGTAAGATTATAAGTACTTTGTTGTAATTGTACTGAAAGGAAAATTCATATTTTTTTGTATATCAGTTTATTTACAAAAGTATACCCTACATTTTTCATTTTTAATTTATCTGTCATTATACACTTACATGTTTGTCTTTTATATTAAACGTTCCTGCCAAATAAACCTCTGTTCATAACAATTGTACATTAGAATCACTTCAAATTTTATAAATATATATATATATAAACAGAAGGGAAGCTATGGTATATTTTGGAAAATTATGCTAATTAAGGCAAATTTTGAGAAAAATATTTAGAATCTGATGAGGCATTTCGATATCGGTAACTCATATAATAGAGATTGTAAAAAAAACTTAAAAACTTATTTCATCATTTTGTAAAATATATATATATATATATATATATATATATAAAAGAAATAGTGTCAATCCTCCAGAAGAAGGAGTATTTCCCTTCTTTTTTCCTTAGCCACATGTGGGTCCATTTCATCAAGGCGACAACTAACATAGGTTGCAAAATTTTGATTTGTTGTCTTCTCACTTGTCATTTTCGAAACAATTTGCCGTACCATCTCCGTCATTTCTCTCAAATGATCCCCACTTCTTTGTCGTTTTCTATTAGGTGGTGAAATTAATATATATTTCACATAAATTATAAAAATACAATAACGAAACAATCTGTAAACAGACAGAACATTCAAATATAAAAGACTTACTGTTGGATGCAGCCGGTGTATCTTGTAGGGTGACTGGTGCATCCTCACTTCTTCGTCGTTTTCTATTTGATGCTGAAATATTGTACAATATATAATGTTTATTACGCATGAACGTGAAAATTAATATATCTCACATATATTACAAAATCACAATAAAGAAACAATCTCACCACAACAGACAGACCATTCAAATATAAAAGACTTACCGTTGGATGCGGACGGTGTATCTTGTAGGGTGACTGGAGCATTGTCTACAGTAGCTTGAGATGGAGTGGGTGGTGCATTATATGAATCTGATATATTTGGGGACATTATGTCTGTTATTTCGCTTCCTTCGGTATCACACACCTCAGTCAATTCTGGTGACATTATGGTTTGTGCTGTTGCCCATGACCAATTGGCCCTATTGGAACACGACGACAGACACCTCTCTTCTACAACAGGCTTCTTCATCGTAGCGGAAACCGTTCTACAACAGATTTTATTTATCATTTTGTTATTTGACATGTTTAACATGGCAATTCACATCCACTATATAAGTATAATTTAATATTCACTTTCTCGATGCTGTGAATTTGTTGTAGAACAACATCTTTTCAAAATACATCCATGTACTTTCTGGAGCCTGGCTACCTGACGGATTTTTTCTCTTCTCCTTTGTAAACCTGTCCCTCAAATTTTTCCAAAAACGTTTACAATCATCCATTGAAAATCATAAGAAAAAAAAACATATAAAAAAGATAATCAAACAGGTAATTCCGGAGGATACCGACTTTTGATTTTTCACGTTCTTTTGTTTGCCCTTCTCGCAAGGAAAACAAACCACCACACAGAAGCCAAGGGAAATTTTTTTGTAATTTGCACAACATTTCGATATACACAAATTAGGACTTCTAATAATGACTACTAGATGGGCCAAACAAAAGAACGTGAAAAACCAAAAGTCAGTATCCTCCGGAATTACCTGATATTTTTTATTTTTTTACAAAATAAATTTACCTGAAATGAGCAACACATTCGCAATTTCTTGCCAACTATTTTCTTTAAGGTTATTTTTCTTGTAATCCTTATCCCTTAAATCGTACAGATGGGGGTAGTGCTGGATTAATTCGATGAGCAAACCCAAATCTACCTCTGAAAATAATTAAAATATATATTATGAGTTAAAAACTTAACCTAAAAGTTACAAGTAAACTAGTATAAGCAACTATTTTATAACATGTTCGTTTATTAAAAACTTATCATATACATACCAAGGCTCATTTTTCTTCTTCAGTTATTTAACACGTACCATAAAGTAGAAAATTTCACATAATAAACGTGGAACACTACTCACTATGTTTGCTGGAAGTGAAAATGATGGGTACTTTCCAGTATTCCCGCTACCGAAATCGGCAAGCATGGAGGGGTTGAAAACTGCAATTTCATTGGCTATCCGCTGGTAATTCCGCAGCGGTTGCCGTTCAAGATAAAAGTTGGTTATCTAGCTGCGGAATATGAACTGCAACCGCAGCGGCAGCGGACTTTATAAATGGAAACATTCGTTTCGTATTCTTCATAAACACTACAGGTGCGGCAACTGCAACTGTAACCGCTGCGGCTAGTTTATAAATTCACCTTTAATACTAGCAAAAACGCGCGAAGAATGACAGCCCGTCCTCCATTCTCCCGCCTTAATATTTTGGAAGTTCTAATAAGTGTCAATCACTAGGCGGACAGCAAATGTAACACTCGGACTGCACAGTGGTGTACGAGAATAAGGCTCGCTACAGCATTACCTTTTTCAGAGATTTCTTATTTCATTATTAGTATTATGTCTTATCACATGATTATTTTCGTTTCTAGTATTTAACCCCATTTTCTATATCCTCAGTGGTTCCAAGTTCCTCGAATTTGTTGAGTATACGCTAAAATCTTGATAACGTTCAAACGAACGTACCATAGTTTGTAATATTTTTAGTTAATAGGTTGGTAGTAGTTTTTTTAAGTTGGCAAGGACATTACTTCACGAGCGGTGTTGCAATTTTCTACAAGGGGATATTAATAGTTTGTCAAAAGATGGAAAAAATATAGGTTCTTCTATTAGAAGTGAATTAAAAACCGGAAACTAGGGTTGGACTGGCCAGTGAGGAACTACTAGAATTCCCTTAGCCTCGTCGTTCTCAATTTTTTGTAGTATTCGCAATAAGGCAAAAGGAGGAAAGGCGTAAAAAAAATGTGTCGCCATGAAGTTGTGAAGGCGTCTATGCCTGTAGCTTCGGGATCCCGATGCCACGAGAAGTACTGACGGCATGTTGCATTTATCCGTGAAGCGAACAAATCCACCCCCGGCGTACCAAAGGTTTGTATTATAGTGTTATAGGTAGAGGCTGCCAGTTCCCATTCAGTGTCGATGTTAGCATTTTTCGATTCTCCATCGGCAATCTTATTTTCTTTGGATGGAATGTATGAAGCGAATAACCATAGTTTCCTAGTCTCCGCCCATTGCCAAATGTGTTTTGACAATTTATTGAGGGCTGGAAATTTTACTCCACCCATTTTGTTAATATAGGCAATTTCCGTGGTGTTGTCTAAGCGTAATAAAGCCGAGCAGCTGCGTAAATTTGGGGCAAAACATTTCAGATTAAGAAATGCCGCTAATAGTTCTAACTGATTAATATGAAAATTTCTTTCCTCAGTATTCCAGAAACCTCTTGTTGACCTAGCATTGCAATCACCACCCCAATTGGTAAGGTTGAGTCCGAAAAGATCTCTATAGCGAAAAACGAATTTTTAATTAATCTTTCACCTTTTGGAAGGTTTTTCAACCACCAATTGTAACTTTCACTCAGATTAATTGATAAAATCATCTTTGTGTCAAAGTCATTATTATTTTTCAGCAGGGCTAAACATTTTTCTTGTTCTAGGTCTTTGCAATATAAACGTCCGTAAGCTATAGCTGGACAAGCAGCTACTAGTGAACCTATCAAAACTGAGAATTCTCTAATTGAACAAGAAGATTTTTGTGTCACTTGGTTAATTGCATTTTGAAGCTTTTTTCTTTTTTGATCAGGTAGCTCTAAAGTAATTTTTTGGGAATTAATCATAAACCCTAGGAATTTACATCTTGTGGTAGGAATGAGACAACTTTTATTTAAATTTATTGTAAAACCTAACAATTCAATATGTTCAATAGTTTTTTGAACAATTTTCTATTGTACTGCCTATAATTAGAATGTCATCCATATAGACTACTAGACGGAGGCCCTGTAGTTGCAGCTTTTGAATTGCTGTTAGCATAATTTTTGAAAAAACATATGGACTTAGTGAGAGGCCAATGAAAGACAGTTAAATTAAAGTCCCTAAGAAAACAAATCTAAGATACTTTTTGTTTTCTGGTGCTACTGCAATTAAAACGAAAGCATCCTTTAAATCTATTCTAGTCATAAATTCACCCTGTCTTATGAGTTTTATAGCAGTTCGGATATCATCCATTTTAAAATGGGGGGATTTAAAAATTTGTTAAATTATGACGAGAGGTCGAGAGGTGAGCGCATTTGCCTCTCACCCAAAAGTTCCGGGCTCGATCCCCGGTCGTGGCAGTGGAAAATACTGTGAGAGGGATTTTTCCACTATACACGGATATTGGGTGTGTGTCCCTTGTCTCTAAATGTGTAGCCCCCTCCCACACAAGGCTCTTCTAGAGCCTTCCGGGATAAAGGGGGTAGTAATTACCTGTGGTGTTATTTATTTATTTATTATTATTTAAATTTAAAATAAATCTGAGGCTACCATCTGGTTTTTTAACTAAAAAATATGGGGATAGGAACTGACCCTCTGTAGGAGCACACTCTGAAATGGCACCTTTTTGGATTAGGTCCTGTATTGCCGCCTTTAACTGAATAGTTTCTAATTCACTTCTAGTAGGTTCCCTAGAAACTTCAATTTTGGGTAAAGTATTACTAACAGGAATGGCGTAACCTCTGATAAAAGATAATAATGTAGAATTTTGGGTGATATTTGTCCAAGCATTAAAAATATTTGAAATTCTGCTTGCAAGTTTTTTTTCGTCTTCTGGCTTTGGTTGTGTCCATTCAGCCACGATATTTATTATTATATATAGTTCTTAATCTAACCTACTTGCAATCACTAACCTGACACAAAAACCAATGACAGAGACATTATTTACTACTCAGGGATTGTAGACAGGGACACACGTTTCACGTCAAGGTGCCCTTCATGACGACTTTAAAATTCAACACAGAACAGGCAAACGGTAAGAGGGATATGAAACAACAAAGGATAAAACAGAAAAACGCGACTACACCTATATTCTGACACGACACAACCTGATGTATTCCCAAAATATTTCTTTAAATGTTTGATTTCTTGTTACTGTATATAATAGTGACGTACTATTTAATGGTAGGGGAATGCCATTCTCCACCAGTTTCTTTGCCAGAAAATTTATGGCTGTAATATTATTCGTGCACTGGAATAGCCAGTGATTGATATTTCCAATTTCCCCATTACATTCACATAGCGGGCTATCAACAATTTTCATTTTGTATAATAGAGATTTGAAGGCACCATGACCAACCAAGCACCGAACATTGTTACGAACATCTGTCTGTTATACGAAAATTCCTTATAAGTTGGTTTAGAAGGGAGGCGGTTATGTACTTCACAATATTGATAGTTATGTGTTTGGGCCATCTGGAGCCATTCTTCCTCATGTCCATTTTAGCGTTGATAATTAGATCATAATATGGCAAGTACTCAATTGCCTGTCCTTTAGCCGTTTCAGCTACTAGGTCAACAGTTTCATTTCCAACTATTCCAGAGTGCCCCTTAACGCAAATAAAAACAACTTCTTTGTTTAATATTTTTAGCTCTATAACTTTATCCAAAATGTTAGTTATTACTTTATACTTCATAATATGTTTGGTCGGGTTTGAAATGGCAGCTAGCATAGATTGAGAGTCTGACATAACAGGAATTGTCAATTTTCTATTGCCCAATCTAGTCCTATATTAATAGCCAAGAATTCAGCCGTAAATATGAAACAATTTTGATTTAGCTTATATCTAAAGGATATTCCGATGTTCTTAATGAGTAAGGCACAACCAACACCATTCCTAGACTTGGATCCATCAGTGAACATTTTATGGGAGTTGGAGTATTTAGATGTGACTTCTTGGAGCAGTTGGTTGTTACTTGTCGAATTTTCCTATTTAGGAAAGATAACTTTGGGTTTGCAGAGCAAAACATCATAACCAGTCTGAAAGAATGGAAGAGTCCCTTCTTCGGTTATAGAGCTGTGATTTGGAATATCAGCAAAAACCTCAACCAAAATATGAGTTTTTTTTATTTTGCCAATATGGTATTGTGAGACTAAGGGAGGCAAGAGTAGCTAATTTGATGCATATACTGTTATTGAAAATACTTAAATTTTTCAGTACAAACTTAGGGGCTAAATATTTTCTCCTCAAATGGAGTGCAGGCTCATTACATTTGGCCAATAGGGCACAGGTAGGTGTCGATTTAAAAGATCCTAGTACATTTCGTAAAGCCTTGTATTGTAATCTATCCAATTTAATGAGCCTTGAGTATGTAGCGGAGTCATAAAATATGCTACCATAATCCAGTATAGATCTAACATAAGATCTATAGAAAAGAAGATCGATTTTGGGATCGGCGCCCCAATTTCGTTTGCAAGTAACTTTTAAAATATTGAGACTTTAATGTGCCTTAACTAGACATTCGGATATATGCGCATTCCAATTTAATTTGGTGTCTAAGTTAACCCCCAAATATTTATAATATGGTAGGACCGGTATTGTAATATTTGCCAAGCACAAATTAGTTATTTTGAATGTGTTTTGGATAAAACTGAGGCTGAGATGCCTGTCGTGCTCGAGGGTTGTATTTTTGAACCATTGACCTTCTTTGGGTGTAATTTCCCACCTGACGATATCGTTGTTGAGGGTGATATGTCGGTGGTGATTTGTAGTTTAAATTCGGCTACTTAACTGTGCTTTCAACTCCTGTCCCATTTTTTGCATTTCTTTGATTTCTTCGGTTCCAGAGTCGGTTGCAGGTCTTTATTAAGACCTGGAGAAATAAACGATTTTCTTGAAATTGATTCCGCATGATATAATGCTGCTATTAGACGCCCAGTATCGCCGAGATTTTCTATTACAGTTTACTTTTCAGTATCTTTTAATGCTAAAAGAAATCGCCAGGCCCAGTGCATTTAAAGCCGCTCCAGCTAAAGCTTGCCTTTCCTGAAAGTGGTTGTCTCTCTTCTTTGCGGTTATACTCAAGAACGCCACGATTTCTGCATTAACTTTTGGGGCAGAGAGGTTGCCATTTGAGGACCTCGAATGTTTTTCCAACAGTTTCTCTCTCTCTTTTTGTGGAAGTCCTACCGAAATTATTTTTTTCCAAATACCTGCCACGTCTTTATGTATGTATATTGGTTGTTTATCAAGTTCGGTACTTTTTCCCAACATGTTTAGAATTTCCTCAGGTATCTTTTCTTGATCCGGTGGGTCTGATATACTATCGTCTATTGGGGAATTTGCCACGACTGCAACAATAGTTTGAAATGTACCTCTTGTTAAGTGGTGACGCAATAAAATTTTTTAGTTAAGCTGTGTAATAGCCAGTGTAAATGTTTACAATTTTGTTATCTTTGTTCCACCGTGAGTATGGGGTCAAGACCTAATTTGAATAAATGAATTAATGTTCTAGCCATTTTTTAATGCCACCCTGTTTCAACGCTAGGATAGACGCAGTTGTTTTCGACATTATGCATAGGTTCACTGTAACTGTAGTATAAATATTTAGTACATTGTTCCACCGTCAGTATGGGTGCAATTTTTGAAATTTCTACGTTACGTTTTAACGGCCCCATTTCTCACATTAATAGTCACTAAACTATAAAACACACACCACTATCTATGCGTGAACAAAGAATGAGAAGAACTACATCCAACAGCACAGAGGTTACCATACAATGTACGGAGACTTTGAATTTAATCTGAACGCACGCGACATCTACCGGTGATCGGAGGTACTACTCTAGTTAATTATAAAACGAGCCCTGCAATGGAATCAATTTTTGTATAGATTCTGGATGTACTGATCATTCAATTAATAGCAAGGAATTTTTCTCAGATATTATAATGTTAGAAGAACCAATTAAAATAGCTGTAGCTAAAAATGGCAATCATTTATTAGCAGTAGGTGTGGGTAATATAGGTGTTTACAGTTATGTACAAGGTAGAAAGATAGATTGTCAAATCAAAAACGTTTTTTATGTACCTGACTTGAAAAGAAATTTATTGTCTGTATAAAGGTTAGAAATGGTAGGAATAAAAATAATTTTTGATAATGGGATAGTAAAATTAATAACCAGTGATCGAAATCTAAGGTATAGGCAAAAGAAACAACTTGTACGAAATTGATTTTGAAGTAAAACGTGAGTACCAGTGTCACAATGTTATGGTAGAAAAAAATTATTTTAAATTATGGCATGAGATTTGCGCATTTGAACTATTTTAATCTTTGAAAATTAACAAAAGGTAAAACGGTAGAAGGTATAGATGAAAATATACAAATTTGTGAAGTAGATTTTTGTGAACCGTGCATTGCGGGTAAAATGTAAAGAAAACCTTTTGGAATTAGGAGTAGAAGTAATAGAACACTTGAAATTGTGCATACAGATATATGTGGTCCAATTTCCCCTATTGCATATGACGGGAGCAAGTACTTTATTACATTCATTGACGATTTTTCAAATTTTACGGTGACTTATTTAATAAAAAACAAAAGTGAAGGTTTTGAGAAATATAGACAGTATTTTGAGATGGCAAAATCGATGTTTGGGTATTCAATATCTAAGCTAAGGTGTGACAATAGAGGAGAGTATGTGTCGGGCGAAATTAGAAATTATTGCAAAAAAGAATGGGGTAATATTAGATTATACTATATCATACACTCCACAACATAACGGAAAGACTGAAAGGAAAATAGAAGCTTAGTAGAAGTAGAGGACCAACGGAAGGGTTAAGCTACGTTACACCATCTGAATGTGGTACGAAAAAAACCAAATGTTGATAATTTAAGGGTATTTGGATGTACTGTTTACAATCATGTGAGAAAAGAAAATAGAGATAAGTTTGATTCAAAAGTTGAAAAATATATAATGGTAGGATACGCCCCGAATGGTTACAGATTATGGGATGTAAATAAAAGTAAAATAATTGTGGCAAGGGATATAAAGTTTTATGAAAATAATTTTTGGTATAAAAACAATTTAGCGGAGATTTTAAGCGAAGAAGTTTCAGAAATAGAAAGTGATTTGCAAAACATAGATAATATAGATATTGTAGAGGAAAGTAAAGTTATTGAAAGTAGTACACAAGAAAATAAGTGACAAACAAAAGTTCCTTCAAAATACGACGATTTTGAATTATATATGGCTTTTGATGCCATGCGTTTTGTGGAGGATATACCGAAGTTGTGATGCTTGTTTTGCTCGGATAGCTGGTTTGGAGATTATTCCAGGGTTCAATGTTAATATTAATTAAAATCCAGATCCAAAATAAGACATTTATTCTCCTAATAATTATATGTACAGTGTGGCCATATCTTTTATGGCTTAGGTTGCTACAATCTTGTTATTACATAAGTACACCATAGTAATCGGAGAGAGAGAGAGAGAGAGAGAGAGAGAGAGTGTAACATATTTCCTCTATGTACGTCGTCGTAACCCCAATTATCTAATCGAAGTTCCAGGACATAACAGACGCGACTAAGAAATCTGTTTCAGGAAAGATCCAGTTCAATACACTCGAATCAATCTGACAGGAGGTCCAGTTCAACGCACTCGAATCCTCCCTAACAGATACTTGGCCAGCGGCTGCCATGGCGCCGGAGAAGCTTGATCTTCCGGTTATCTCAGTTCAATACACTCGAGAAAGGTGAAAGCCAAGCTCTGAATTTACTGGTTTCTGGCTAGCTATTTTATACCCAAAAATCACGGTCACGTGGTTTTGCACACGGCACGAAATGCACGCGGCATGCAAGTTAGAATTAAAAGTTAAAAAAGAACTAATCAGGTATTGAACTAATCTAAAACTGAACTACTTGATCCGTGCATGATACATGGGAGATAGTGAAACGACCACAGAATACAAAAATTTTAGATACTAGGCGGGTATATACTTTTAAATCATTAGAACAAGATGAAAGGGATACATACAAGGCAAGGTTAGTAGTACGTGGACTTGCTCAAGATAATATGACAGACTACGATGAGATATATTCACCAGTGGCAAGAATGACTACAATTCGCACTTTACTAAGTGTATGGACAGTATTTTAGACAACTAGATGTAAAGACCGCGACGAAAAAGTTTATATTTATCCACCAAAACTTCAAACGGTAAATTTTTTTTTGAGGTTGAATAAGTCATTGTATAGTTTGAGACAGTTCTCAAAATATTGGAACAATGAGATTAATACTGAACTGTTAATTTGAAAGGGCGTATCTACACTATGCCAAATTGTTGGTAAATAGGGATTTAATGTTTTTTACTATGCCATGGAAATGAACAATGAATAGCAAAGTGTTATGTTTTACATGAATAGATATTTGGCTGTTACATTTAGTTACATGTGTGATTATATTAAAATATATTTCCTTGGTGAGTTTTCATAGATATGCCCATTTAATTTAACATTGTTTTGAATATTCATTGCTGAATATGGCGTAACTACAAGGTAATGAAAATGTACTAGCGTTATTTTAACTTGAATGTATATAGTAATAACAGTATATGATTGATCAAATTTTTTACTGAAATATAAACCTTATCTAAATCAAACACTTTTCACAGAGATACTAACCAACCAAAAAGATTTTTATTATTTACTTTTGAAATAGTTATAATTCGTCATCGATCACATCATTACTAATTGTTGAACTCACAGGAAGTTCTTGCCAAAACGTAAGTCTACTCGGAGGCATAATTTCACAGAGCTTACTTATAATTTGGTTTTTTCTTTCCTTTGTAACTCCTCTAGGATGCGTTTTGTGAATTGGTTTTGTTATTCCCATCTTTTGAGATTTGGCAGTCAAGAAATTCAGTTCAGTTTGCGGTCCTTTAAAGTCAGTTTTATATTTTGGCGTATTCTTGCCTCTTTCAAAATTTATTTCGACCATACTACTAAGATATGGTCTGGGATGTAATTTATTTAGTTTATACATTGAGGTATGATCAGCCCATTCAAAGAAGTTCTCAACATGAAGTTCTATGACTTGCACTTTTGATAATGAACTCTTTATAGTCAGTATAATCTTTGAAGTCATAAACTTTACCTTTTTTCTTTAGTGAAGCTTCGACCCGGTGGTGGAATGAATCCGCGGATATAAATGTATGTCCGGGTTCGAAATATTTCAATGTCGACGTCTTTATATTCACTTCATCAGAATTAATCATGTAAATAAAAAAAGAATACAGGCACCAATTCTTATTCTGTGAAGAACAGTTATCGAGCCAAACTGTAACGTGTTCTAGGTCTCTTACTGTCAAAAAGAAAGCGTAAAATGCATTTATGATATCTGTTTTAGACCTGCCTGCAACAGCTGCATGCCACACCACGGCAGTAGGTGGCATTTTGCTGTTTTTCCAACGGGAACGATACTCTCATTGAAGGCTATGATTCTACTCCTTGAACGTGTCACACCTTGGTAACATTATCACCTGAAAAAAAAAACATTGATTTCGAATGATTATTGAGCTGTCGCATTTAGATCATACAACAAATAATGAGGAAAAGGAATTAGCAGAAACATTTTTTTGTCACTTATTTTTGTCCTGTGTTGTATACCTATAACTAATCAAATTATTATTACCTTCTGTAAATCTGCTAAGCATATAAGGTTGTTTTCTTGGTTACAAGTATCAACATCCAATTTATACTGCTTTCGGTCTTCTATATATTTCATATGATGGGTGTTATATTTCTGGCATTCATCACAATCATTCTGTTCATATTACGTTAAATATTGATCTAAATTTTTTAACGGGTTCAAGTTTAAGATCCGAGAAATTTACTGTTTTTGGAATCGCGTTTGCGTTTATTATCGTTGTCAAAAATTCACCATTGTTGTCTACTTTGACAATGACGTTCGGTAAGCGTACCTTTTCATTTTCCTGGGCTATTAGTATAGCTTCGGTATTTTGCAAATTGCATTTAAGTTTAAAAATCTTTTCTGTACGTGGTTCGATAAAAATTACATTTTGTTGGTTTTTTACGTTTAAATTTGGGTTTGGAATTCTAATGCTTGGATTATTGTTTTCATTATTATTATCGTTGTTTCTGATTGATGGTAGGGTTACCTCAGTCACCTCAAATAGTGGTACGGTTTTAAAATTGGTAATAAGCATATTATTTTCGAAGTCCACATGACACTTATAATATTTTAAAAAGTCTGCACCTAATAGTCCATCGAATTCTATATCTAGGTCGTGAACATAAACTTAGTATGGGTCGTTTGAATTGAATGGTATTAGAGCAAATTCGGTAATATTGATTTTTTCATCTGTTATACCCTGTATAATTACGTTTTCAGGATATCTTTGTTTGTACCTTTCCGCTGTTTTGGTTTTAAATACAGAAATACCTGCACCTGAGTCGATAAGAATTTTGAAACGATTTGTGAACTCTTTTATGTAGAATAGATTTTTTGAATTTACAATATTTAATTTATAGTGAGGTATTTTTACATAAAATGATGTTCTAGGAAGTTCAGGTTTGGGTCGAGATTGTCTTTCAGGTTTAATGTTTGAATTTGGTTGGACATTTGGTCCACTTCGAAATTTATTTCTTGGGTTGGAGTATTCATGGAATACTCCGGATCTAATGGAAAATCCTGAGGATTAGCAGTATAATACTGGGACACCTGAGAATTAGCTGTATAACTCTCATTTTGGTATGGCATGTTATCGTCGTTGTTATTTTGCGGGAAATGGTGGTAATCATCATAATTTATTCATGGCATGCTTGCCATATTATCAAGGCTAGAATTAGTTTGATAGTTTCCGAAGTTATGGAATTGTTGGTCATTAAATTATGGATTACTGAAATTATCAGTTTCATGGCAAAAGTTAGTATCGTAATTTTGAGAGTCGAAATGATTGTCAAAATTAACGCGGTGTGTTCTCTGCGGGTTTTGTCTATTAAAGTTAGAATTGAAATTTGAATTTTGTAGATGGGGATCTCTGAAAGTTTGGATTAGGTCTTATTACGGAAGGCCTATTTTGTTGAAAATTACTTGATTGTTGGAAATTTTGTTGCGGTGTGAAATTTCTTTGGTATTGCTGGTTAGGAGAATTTTGGAAATTCGGTCTAGAAAATTGTGGGGGACTGGCAAAATTGTTTTGTCTAAAGTTCTGATTTTGTTGTGAGAATTGTAATCTTGTACGGCACTCATTAAAACTGTGCCCGTTCCGTTTACAAAAGTTACAGAATTGTTGGGAGTTGGGACGCCTCTGTTGATTCTGGATAGGGTTTTTCTTGATCGTTTGTTTTGGAAATTTTTGTGACTCGAAATAAGACAGTTGGAGTTCGCGTTTGATTCTATTAATTGCGTCGAGCATGTTGCTAGGATTTGCGGCACGGATTATTTGTCCCAGTTTGGGTTCCAGTCCGGTAAGTAATGTTGTCAAAGTCATAGTCTCAATTAAGGATGATTGGGCCGTCTTTTCCTCCAAAGTCAAGATCTGCTTTTGCACAGCAGCGTACATTTTGGCGTTATGTGTTTGTAAGCGAGATACGAATGTCAGGGCAGTTTCGTTGGGTAGTTGGTGAATGCGTCGTAAGTCCTGTATAAGGGCTGTCAAGTCGCGTGAATCACCGAAATGGGCCTCAAGTAGGCTTTTAATTTCTGCCCAAATGGCAGGGTTCCTTGAGTTTATTGACTCGGCGGCTTTTCCCCGAAGTTTATTTTTAATGTGCAGGGTAAGTAAAATACGCTGGTCTTCTATAGACATTCTGTTCGCGTAAATACACGCAATAATAAAGGTTTGTAGAAAAATGGGGTTCCCGTCGAACTCTGGAACTATTGATAAAATATCACTTAACCTGTAAAGTTCAATATTTATAGTTTCGTTCGCCGTGATTGAGTTGTTTGCATTAGAATTGCTTGTAGTCGCCATTTTGTGTATTTATATTATGAAATTTACACTATAAAACGACTGGATTAACTTAAAACACTTTTTCCAATTTGAGCTAGTACGCTACTGATAATTGGCAATTTTATATTATATGTAAAAGAATGTGCGGTTTATTTTCTAATATTTCAAAATTTATAAAAATAATTGGATTAATTTAAAAAGTGTTTTGAGTTGGGAATAATGTCACTGAAATTTTATATACCAATGTAAAGAATTTTCACTTTAAACGATATAGAACCTGTGGGTTTTATTTTATTTCACGGTCAAGTAAGGCGTAAACTTAACCTTTATGTGATATATGATACTGTGATAAAAATAATGTTGAGATGAAAATGGTATGTGATTATAATTATTTATGTAGGTCACATAAATTTTAATTAAAATATTATATTACTTTGTTTTAATCTGAATGAAATTATTATTTGAATATTAGAACTACTGTGCGTTAAATTAAATTGTTTTTTATAAGAAAAATATGCAAAATAATCGAGATGATTCTTAAAATCTACTTACATCAAAATTTCCATTCCACACGTCTGGATTGAAGTTGAATGCTGCTCCGTGAACCTTGTTACAGTATGGTCTTCTCTGCCAGGGGCGTTACCAGGTATTCCTTCCACAGAGGTCTCCTATACTGCCGAAGACACCAACTTCTTGACTGGGATGAATTCTTACTTGCTAATTTGTTGATTGATTGATATGTTGCTTGTTGAATTATTATTATTGTTTTTTGTAATTGCTTGTGAATGTAGGTTCTTCTGAGTGAAGGATTGGGATCCACCACGCCAGCTAAGGAATTTCTCCTTTTTCCAGGGGCTCTTTTCTTCAGGTTAGGCACCTTTTCCAGATGAACACCTTGTTCCTTCCGATATGTTTTCCACTGGTTAGGCTCCTGAACTGTGCGTGTTCTTCAGATCCGCCACGACTGCGCCAATGTTAGATTTTGTATTCTTGAAATAGCTTTTTAAAAACTTTTATTCACTTGGGAGTCAAGCTTGACTCTTGGTATAATAATAAACAATAATTGATTTAGAATGTATTCGGTCAAAAATGAGTATAAGACTGAGGTTTACAATGACTGCGGGTAATATTTATAATATCTGGAGAACAAAGAACATTGGATTTGCAATTCAGCATGATAACAGATTACTGATAAGGAAATGTTAAGCTCAGCTAGCGTGAGCGGTTATTAGAGAAGAGCTGTTATGCAATTTGTAATATGATATGTTTGAGAAGGTTAAGCCTGTCTCGGTGATATTATATATCATAGTATATTTCTAATATAACAACTATACTGTTTAAATTGTCCTAGGTCATGTTGAAAATTTGCGACAAAGAAACCTTCTAGATCGGAAATTATTTTATCTAACAATTTAGTTATTATTTCAGATATGATTTGCTCTGCTCAACATCTTAAAAAAATTGATTTACTGTGAAGGTTGCTCATAAAAAGTAAAGCCTATGTTTCAATACCTTCTAAAACCGATTGTAAATTAATAGATTGTTTATTATCGACTGTTGTACCTGAGGAAGTATTCAAACTGGTAGGTTCTATTAAAAAATCTGTATTATTAGTGTCGGCGGTGATAAGACAAGTTTCCTTATTTTTAAAATATTTTTTAAACGCCTGTAAGGGCTGAAACATATGTGAACATTCTAAGCAAAACAAATTATTGGAGGGCCGAAACTGATGAAAAAATTTAAAATGTGCAATTAATTGTTCCACGTTAAAGCTGATATCAATATTACGTCGCATACATTCGTAAAATTTAGGCATTTTTAAGCAATAATAACTTTACGCCATTCACTAATATATAATCAGAATAGTTAATTAATATAATATAGGCAATTATTTATTAATTTAAATCTTGAATTAGACAAAGAACACTAGGTGTTACATTATCATCAGCGAAATTTATTTCAAAGAAATATTTTTGAATAAATATCCAAAAGTTGTAGCTGCCTTTTGGATACTGAAGATCCAACACATGAAAAATTTTAAAACAGCAGTCAAGTGCTGCAATAAAATTATTAAATTTATATTTTATGTTATCATAAAATACGATAAAGTCTGTGACTGTTAATAAATCAGTTCCGATTATGATAGGTTGAAGAGTTTCATTTCTACTTATCAGTGTATTTCTGTAGACATCAATTTTCCTCTCGAAATCGTTGTGTACGCTGACGTGGATAAAAAATGAATCCTGCGAATCTTTAATAGTTGATTTTACTATTAGCTTCTTATTGTCTGTCTTTACGGAATGTTTAACGGTAGGTGGTAATAGTGAATGTATCAGTAAAACAACAATCACGTTACATGAGACATCTGTAACAAAATAGTTTAATGTAAAATATACTATGTGAAAATTTTAAATGGAAACAATTCTGTCAATATTTCCAAAAAGGTTGAATCTAGCTATAAAGTATTACCTTTGGAATCCACAGTGTTGATCAATTTATGGAGGTTAATGTTTTATTTATCCTTGACCTCCTCATTCAAAATAGGTACAATTGTAGTTTTGAACTTGTCCCAATTTCTTAATAGATTATAGGATTTTTCTTTATATAACTTGGAAAAGTCTAATTCAATCTACAAAATAAAATTCTTAATTTTTTTACTTAAAAAAAAATTCTTTCTTTACCAAATTGAATCCGTCTGAGTGCCCAAATAAAGGCCACCATTTCAAAACATTTCCACTCACTATTATTAGTTTTCTCTTCTTCGTAACTTAAATGTGGTATCCCATTTTGTTTGTACATCACTCCAGGGACTGTTATTTAAACACAGTCACTGTTCAACTTACTGTTCTCGCACTGTATAAAATATACAAATTTAAGAATTTAAAAGCTCAGCAAGAAAAATTACTATATATATATATATATATATATATGAAAAATACTAGGTTCTCGGGTTGAACCGCGTCTGAGATTGTTAATGTCTCGACGTTTCGGCTCCCGTTTTGGAGCCATTTTCAAGAGAAGAAGTGGGTAAAGTAAAAATTGTCAAAGAAAATAATGCTAGGAGTTCGTGGAACTGGTTCGATTCCGGGGTCTCAATCTGCCTACTCCCCAGATCTCACCACGATCCGTCTCTAAGGCCTCAACCTGCCTACTCCTTCTAAGGAGTAGGCAGGGATTAAGTGGTTTTGCGAAATTTGTGTTAAATACGTTGATGTCGTTGTGCAAATAAATAATAAGATAGATGATATAAAGGAAAAACTCATGACTAAAATCAATGACATTAACGATAAATTAAATACCAGTAGTGGCAGTACACAAAACAAATGTGATAAAAATGAAGTTAAAACTTTTGCCAAAGCAACATCCACATCCAGTGAAGTCGTTATAATCAAACCAAAAAACAAACAAGAATGTAAGAAGACTAAAGAAGCCATTATTAAAAATATAAAACCATCGACCTTGGAAGTAGGCATTACTCAGTTAAAGGAGACAAGAGAAGGAGGTGTTTTAATTAAATGTCAAAATAAAATAGAACAAGAAAAAATTCAAAAAATTGCTGAAAAGAAATTAAGTAGACAATATCAAGTAAAAGCTCCTGAGTTAAAGAACCCATGCATAAAAATAGTTGATATTACTGAAAACGTTACTCAAGAGGAACTGATTAATTGCATACAGAAACAAAATAATTTTGTAAACCATGAACAGTTAAATATAAGTGTTAAAGTGATTAAGAAAATGAAGAAAAATTATATGGCGATAATTGAATGCGATCCATTAACATCCAAAAAAATTCTAGATGAAAACTCGTTATTTATAAATTGGGAGCTATGTAGAGTGTTTGAGTATATCAGTGTTCATCGTTGCTTCAAATGTGCAGGCTTTAATCACAATTTTGACAGCTGTAATCGTGATCCTAGGTGTTTGATATGTGCTGAAGAAGGCCATAGTAGTGATAGCTGTGATAAAGAATGTGTTAGGTGCTTCAATTGTATCAAAGCTAAGGCTAAACTCAATCTCGATATAAATGTAGAACATTCTATATGATATCAATTGTCCTGTATATTTAAAAAAAATCAATTTTCAAAAACAGAAAATAAAGTCAACAAACAATGAATAGCAATTAATGGCAAGTGCTGAACAGCAAAAACGTAATCTTGTGACAGGCAAAATTAATATATTACACCAAAATGTTCAGTCTATCAGAAATAAAATTGAACAAATGGAGATATTTTTAAAAATGCAGGATATAGATATAGTTTGTCTAACTGAACATTGGCTTAGTGATACAGAATTAAGTACATTATAAATAAGTAGCTACCATGTGTCAGCAACATTTTGTCGCAAATATTTTAAAAATGGTGGGGTTATGATATTAAATAAGAATTCAGACTTAGAAATTAAGGAAATAAATAATATTAGTCAGTTTTGCGAAGAAAAAATAATAGAGGTGTGTGGTATAGAAATAAAAATTAGAAATGATACAATAAAAATATTGTATACAGATCACCAGCAGCAGATATAAATCATTTTCTGATCAAGTTAGATGTCTTATTAAGGAATATATGTAAGAGTGATTGTAAAGTAATTATTTGTGGTGATCTGAATATTGATTATTTATCTGCATGTAGTAGCGAAAAACAATTAATTGACATAATTCAGTCTTATGATATATATATATATATATATATGAGATTAAGTGAACCCACGAGATATTCTATTAATGCGAATAGCTGCATAGATTACATTTGCACAAATTTTAGATGATGGCAATTGTAGTTATAAAATTTGTAAAAATGGTATTTCTGATCATACTGGTCAAATTTTGACTTATAATATTGACCATAACATGAGTAACCAGGATACATATGAGTATAAACGTTTGCTAAATGATAATAACTACCATACATTTTGTTATCACTTGAATAAAGAGACGTGGAGTGACATATATAATGCGAGAACAGTAGATGATGGTTTCAAAAATTTTATTAACACTCTTATTTATTATATGGAAATTAGCTTTCCACTAAAAAAGTACAAAAAGGAAGAAGATCGTAAGAATTGTTGGATTACGCAAGGTATTAGAATATCTGCTAATAAGTTAAAAATGTAAGTTAATGTAATGTACGAAAACATGATAAGAACGCAAGATATATCAGATATTAATTTTTATAATTCTTACAAAAAACTCTATAAAAAAGTAATAAGAGCTGCAAAAAGACACCATAATGATAATATTTATGAAAAGGCATCTAATAAAGGTAAGGCAGTATGGTAAATTATTAATAATCTGAATAAGTCAACAACAAAAAATGTTAAAATATAAAAAATAAAAACAGGCGACAATATTATAACAGATGATAAATGTATTGCTCAACATTTCAACACACATTTTATAGACATACCTAAAAAATTAAATGAAAAGTTAACTGAGCAAGATGATAACAATAATATGTTTAATTTGAATAATAATTATCCTACGATATTCTTGGAACCAGTAAGCGAGATTGAAATTTTAAATACAATTCTTAATTTAAAAGATTCTTATTCTGCTGGCATTGACGGGATCAGTTCAAATATATTAAAAAGTTCTGTGAATTTAATTGTAAAACCATTGACGTTTTTAATAAATGCTTCCATATTTGATTGTAAATTTCCTACGGTCTTAAAGAATGCCAAAATAATACCACTTTTTAAAAAAGGCGATAGTACTTTGTTAGATAATTTCCGTCATGTTGCATTGTTATCAACCATTTCCAAAATTTTAGAAAGAGTAATTTATAACAGAATTATGAGTTTTTCTAATAAATATAATATATTCTCTAAATGGTTTTCTCAAAAGTAAGTCAACAGAAACGGCTATTATGGACTTTCTAACAAAATTGTATGAAAATTTAAATAAGAATATGCGATGTATAGGCCTTTTCATGTCCTTAGTAAAGCGTTTGACCTGATAAATCACAGAATGTTACTTAATAAATTACAGCATTATGGTTTAAGAGGCAAAATTCATGACTGGTTACAATCATATCTTTCTAACAGGACAAGTTGTGGAGGTCAATGGAGTTAAATCAGAATTGGAGGAAGTATCGATAGGTGTCCCACAATGATCTGTACTGGGACCCCTACTATTTCTCTTTTACATCAATGACTTACCACAGTGTATACCTTATACTAATTTAATAATGTTTGCTGATGATACTTCCTACTTAAGCTGTAAAAACTCAGTAGACACAATTTGACATACAAGATAAATTGAAATCTTTTACTACTTGGTTTCAAGAAAATAGATTATTTTTAAACATTTCAAAAACTGTATTTATTAATTTTACGCCAAGAGTAACTAAAACATTGCAAAGCAGTTTGATAAGAATTAATAAAACATCAATTGAGCAAGTTACTTCTACAAAGTTTTTAGGTGTGTTTATAGATACTGCTGTAAACTGGGAGTCTCACACAGAATTTTTATCTAAAAAATTAACGCCAGTCTGTTACGCATTATATAGGTTACAACATATCTCTAATAGTGGAACAGTTATATCATATTATTATGCACACTTTTATTCTCGATTGTCTTATGGTATCATGTTTTGGGGAATTTCACATAATGCAGATAGAATATTTAAGTTGCAAAAAATGGCAGTAAGAAATATTGCGAATGTTACTAGGAGGGCATCATGTAGGAATCTGTTTAAAAAATTTAATATTTTACCACTGGCCAGTGTATATGTGAAAACTTTGATATATGTTAAAATAAATATTAATATGTTTTCCACAAATAATTTTAATCACGATTATAATACTCGTAGCAGGAATAATTTGGTGATACCAGGTCATAATCTAACCACATATGAACAAAATCCCTTAAATATGGAAATTAAATTATATAATAAATTATCACCGGAAATAAAAAGCATTGATAATATTAATCTGTTTAAAAACAAGTTAAAACCTCTGCTACATGAAAAATCTTATTATAGCATACATGAATTTTTAAATGAATAAAATCAACAGATTGAATATTTTATGATATATTTAGTTCTCTTTCTATTATTGTTATATTTTATTATTATCTGCCTATACTTATATCTATAGGTATTTATTAATCTATTTATTATATACTATACTCTTTTTGTTTTTTGTTTTAATTCGATATTTTACACTTGTATTTTAAATATTGTATTTTGTACATTTTACATTTTGATTGTTTTCATTCTGACTTGTCCTATGCCATTTGTATGGTCTTTTGGATAATAAATTTTACTTTTTTTTACTTTTTACTGTTTGTTATTGGCAGTACTATGTTCCAGGCAGGGCCCAACAAGTATTTGCTCCATCTATAATCAGCTTTTTAAATTCCCTGCCAATGCTTAATATTTTATGAGTGTTTTTGACTATAATTTCCAAGTTCTAAAATGAAAAGTTTTACCTACTTGATACTAGAGGGCAGGGCAGATGAAAATAATAATAATTAAATCTAGTTCTCATTAGTCGAGTGAGCGGTAGAGTATACTGGCATATTTTTTAGCCAAACTACTCTAATCCACCGGATTTGGGAGAGTACCCGTTTTCACACAAATTGAAATAGTGTGTCGTACAGTCCAAAATTGAAATAACAAATGTTGCTCACATACTGCTGAGGAAAGTAACAGAACAAAGAAAATATGGACGAGAGATTGGATGAAAAGAAAGCATAGTCACGGAGCATCTGCTCCTTTTGAGATAACTTGCTGAAAGGGACAGAGAAGAATATAAATTGTGTTTGATGATTCCGGAAATCTCTGAGACATTGCTTGAGATGATCACTCCAAAAATTCAGAAATGTGACACTTAAATGAGAGATGCAGTAACACCTCGAATAAAACTAGAAGTCACTTTGACATTTTTAACCACAGGAAATAATTATAGAACACTGCAGCATTTGTTTAGAGTGTCTAAAGCAGCAATCTCTAGTTTTGTTCCAGAAGAATGTAGTGCTATTTACGAAAGCCTCAGTGACTACATGCAGGTGAGTTTTTAAAATATCCTTATCAGTTAATCTAAGACTAGTTCAATAAGTACACATGATGTCTCACTTTTTATTAGCAGGGCTTCAACGATCGTTCGAACATCTCATTTCAAGAAGAAAAGCTTCTATAGACATTGGTCTTAAAATGCTTCATTTCTGATATACCCGTGACTTTTTGATTGAATTTAACTGTTTTAAAAGGCCTTTTTTGGCCTCGACAACACCCCCCTTATTTTGAAAAGAGCGGCGTTAGAGTTCTGCTTGATTGCTGTTACGTCCTTTATTCACAATTCTAAATTTGAGTGTTACTGAACAATTCCAATTCTTACTTGCTATTAACAAATGAAAATAAAATGAATCCCGAAAATAAAAATGTATACAATGCTAAAAAATGGATAAGGTTAAACTTAACGAGTGTTTGTCGTGGGCACTGCACTAGCGTCCTCACTGATGTTCGTCGGCACTTTACACACTTCGTTGGAGTGCCCTGGGCTGGTTGGGTCAAGGATGACTATCTTTGCTCGTCGTCGTCGGGATACTGGTCGCGCAGCTTGCTGGCCTGTTGGGAGCTGGGCAGCTTGCTGGCCTGAAGTTTGTTGGGCAGCTTTGCTGACCTGTAGATGGTAGGGCAGCTCGCTGGCCTGTAGAGGTGTCTGAAACATTTAAAACAGAGGGTTGTTGCCGGCTGGCAACGTTAGATGTTGACGGTTGCGGGATTGGCATCACGTCATCGGGTTGGATGGGATTGGGATTTGGAACGCCTTCCTGTGCCTGAGGGCCTGGTTGGTCGTCGCCATCCTCTGGGTCTGAATCGGTAGCATCCACGTCTGTGGCATCGTCATTGTCGGAATCTGGCTCACTCGAGAACTCCATCTCTTCGTTGCCCCTGGGGGCTGGCCTCAGGTGGTCCACGTGTACGATCGAGATGCGGCCGTCTTGGTCCACTTCGTACACCTCGTTGCTAATTTTTCGTGCGATTCGATGAGGGCCGGTCCACACTGGTCCGAACGCCTTTTTCATTTTTCCTCTGATTCGGGTCATCACTAGATCATTGTTCTGAAACATAATTTGGGGTTCGACCCCTGGGTTAGAGTATTTTTGTTGAAAGTTTAATTGCCGTGCGTATATCTGTCTGTTTCGCGCGCGTCGTGGTACGACAGGTTCTTCACGCAACTTACGATACTGTGGGGTGTCCCACTCTCCCTGCCTTGGCAACTCGTAGCCGAGCACTGCTTTTGATGGCGTCATTCCCGTGGCTGCATTATGCCGCGTCCGCAACACTTGCACTGCCTTCTGTAGGTGACTGTCCCACGTCGACTGTTGCTTCCCCTGAAGCATGACTCGCAGTACCTTCTTTAATTCCTGTACTCGTCGCTCGGTAGGATTCGCTTGTTGGTGGTATATTGGCGAAAATAATTGGCTTACTCGTTGTCGTTCGCACCATCGGGTTAGTGTCGCTCCGTGAAAGATAGTATCGTTATCTGATATTAGAGTTTTGGGTAACCCATATCTTGTAATGATTTCCTCGTCTAGGAACGTCGTCACTGTTTTGCCGGTTACCTCAGGATACGCCTTGGCCTCGACCCATTTCGTGAAGACATCGGTGGCAATGATAGCGTATTTATTTTTATTCCTGGTTTCCGGGAACGGACCTAAAACATCGATACTAAGCATTTGGAATGGACATGTAGGGCTGTGAGCCTGATGTGGAGCGTTTGTTTGTTTCTGTCGAGTTTTCACTACTGAACAGATGATACAATTTTTTAGGTATTGCGCTACGTGCTTGTGAATGTTTTTGCAGTAGTATCTGTGTGTGATGGCGCGTAATGTTTCGTCTCGGCCGGGATGTGCGGCCTCTGTTGTGTCATGGAACTGGTGTATTACTTTTTTGAGACTACTTCTGGGTATAATGAGTAATTTTCTCCCCTGGTATTTACACCAGAGAAGGTTGTCTGATACGGTATGATTTTGATGAAAGGTGGTTTCTTTATTATTTTGAGGTCTATTGTGATTGATGGCTTGCCATAGTACGATATCCTGCTGGATACGTCTTGAACGTTGCTGAGCGCGTACTACCTCCTCGTAGAGCTGAAGGTGGTCCATCGCATTCATTGGCGCGGGTGACGTCGCTTCGTCGGCCTGATGAAGGAATGGTGGAGGCAGCAGCTTTTGTTCATCTATGGGCTCGTGTATTTGATGAGGAGCCGGATTGCGACTCAGGAAATCAGATAATTGGTTGTCCTTGCCTGGACAATGGATCACATCGAATTGGTACTCTTGCAGCAATAACGACCACCGCATAAGCTTAGTTTTGCTGTCACGATTTTTATTAAGCCACGTTAGCGCTATGCTATCGGTGAGTAGTGTGAATGGTTTGTCCTCTAGGTATATCTTATATTTTTTGATCGCCCATAAAGTGGCCAGAACTTCCAGCTCATTGACATGATACTTTTGTTCTGCCTTGGTCAATGTTGCGCTGGCGTATGACACGACGAGTTTGTTGTCGTGGTCGTCTTTTTGAAATAGGGTGGCGCCGAGCCCACGAAGTGAGGCGTCGGTCTGCAAGTAAAAGTGTTTAGTGAAATCTGGGCGGTGTAGTACTAGAGGTTCCTTGAGGATGGTTGTTTTTAGATTTTCGAAAGCTTCCTGGCATTCAGGAGACCATTTGAATTTAGTGTTTTTAGATAATAAAGTTGTTAATGGCCTAGTCAACTGGGCAGCTTCTGGGATATATTCGCGGACCCAGTTGCAGGTTCCGAGAAAACTCTGCAGTTGCTTTTTGGTTTGTGGTGGTGAAAAGTCCAAGATAGTATCGATATGTTTCTGTTGGGGTTCGGTTGTAGCCCCTCTGATATGGTGTCCAAGGTAATCCAATTGCTGCGCTGCGATTGTGCATTTTTCAGGTGAGATATGTAAGTTGTGTGTCCTTATGCGTTCGAACACTAACTTTAAGTGTTGGACATGTTCTTTGATTGACTCGCTGTAAATTATAATATCGTCTAAATAGACGTTTACGAATATATGTAGAAAACCCGTTAATACCTCTCGCACCATGAACTTTTGGAATGTTGCAGGGGCTGTCTTTAGCCCGAAAGGCATAACGGTAAACTGGTATGACGCGCCGTCGGGTGTAGTAAATGCTGTGAATTGTTTGGAGTGCTGTTCCATTGGAATCTGCCAATAGCCGGATTTTAAATCTAAAAGTGTAAAGTATTTAGCCTTCCCAAAGTCTTTGATCGTTTCGTAAATCTTGGGTAGAACAGACGATTCGTTCTCCGTAATTTCATTGAGCTTCCTGAAGTCAATGCAAAAGCGCGGCTTTTTATTTGGCCGCTGCACGAGCACAGGTGGTGAACTGTACTGTGAGCGACTTGGCTCTATTACGCCGGCCTCTAATATTTCCTCGATTTGCTCATTCAAGATCTTTTTCTTGTCTGGTGACAGAGGGTAAGGTTTTTGATGTATAATTTTGTTGGATGTTAAATGAATAGTATGCTGAACACTATCGGTTGTGGCTTTAGCTGGTACTTCGTCGAACAAATCGGTGAATTCGTAAAATAATGGTGTTAACTCTTGTTTATGTTCTTCTGGTATTACCAGGGTGTTTGGTAAGGAGTTGTTAGCAACTTGTTGTTTGGTAGCAGGATCGCAATAAATTGTGTGTCGTTGATTTACGCCTGCATAGATACATTTGCGTCCGTAATCCAAAGTTACCTCTTCCGAGTTTAAAAAAGGTGCCCCTAAAATGACGTCTTCATTTAGGTCTTCGAATACTTGAAATATGGCTGACGTGTGTAGGTCTTGTAAGCTGTAGTTTAGTTCTAGGGTGCCTTGCGATGCGAATGCGTTGCTACCGCAAGCAAGTGAAAATAATTGTGTAGTTTTGCTCTTTTGCAATTTATCCACTAGCTCTGCCTTGATAGCATTACTAGCGGCTCCGGAATCTATTAATGCCAAACGTTCTTGGTCATTTATTGTTATCTTTACCCTGAATAAATATTTTTGATGGGCTGTCTGATATAGTGGTAAAATTTCTTGAGGTGCTGTTTGTACGCCTATAGTTTTATAAATTGGTTTGCCAAAATTTGCTGTAAAAAGTTTAGATATATCGTATGTCTCGACGGGTTGTTCATAAGTGCTGATATTTTTGAGTGTATTTATTTGACTGACTTGTGGTGGATTGTTTTTTCTTATTTGTGGGGTGGCTGGAATTGTTTTTTCCCTCCAGTTTTCTTGTGTGCTTTTTACATTTGTGGCTGTGGAAGCGGCTGTTGCTCGCCAGTTTCGGTCATTGTCTGCATTGTTGTTTCTTGCCGTTGGGGGCCCGTATTTTGGGGACGGCGCTGGTTCTCCCCGGCCCTGGTGTAGTTTTTTGTGTTCTGTAGCTGTTGAGAATTATTATTTGGACGGGCAGGATTTTGTGGTCTCTGCGTCGCCGTTGTTTGCTGCTGTATAGGTTGCCTGTTGGGGCAATCCTTATTGAAATGCCATCCTCCACAATGTCGGCATGGCGAGGGAGGCTGACTCGAACTTGGTTTAAATGCTGGTGTGGACGTTTGTCCTTGTGTTTGGTAAGTGGTATTTTTATTTTGATTTGCTTGATTGTTTTTATTGGCGGGTATTGTAGATTGATTCATCTCGGTTTTTGGTCTGTATGGTTTCCACGCTCCTCGAGCGTCTTCTTTTACATCTGCTTCTATCTGTGTCGCAAGTCGAATTAAATCGTCGGTGGATCGAATGGATGCGCCTCTCAGGCGGCTTCTAAGTTCTGGTCGCAGCTGATCCAGAATTGTCGCTGCTTTGTGTTGCTCCCCTTTTTCGGGTTCCAATCGTGTGAATAGACAATGTTTCTTAGTGATGAAAAGTTCGGTGTCTTCTGTGGCACCTTGCTTTTCGCCATATAATTTTGCCATATTTTGAGTAATATTTAAAGTAGAATCGTATTTGTCATACAATCTATCTATGAACGTGTTATAGTTGTCTATTAGGTTTTTGTAAGGTTCATACCACCTGGCAGCGTCGCCTCGCAACTGCTGGACAGTGATATTTAATTTAGCCACTTCATCGGTGGTGTTGGTTCTTCTAAAATGCTGATCCATTCGGCGTATAAATGCAGTGGGATCTTCATGGTTTTGTCCTCCGAACGTATGCGTTGGCCGAATTCTGGATGCTCTATCTTGCGAACTCTGCAGGGTGATTTGTTGTAACGCCTGCATGAAGGTTGTAGCCATACTGGAGAAGGCATTCTCCAGTTGTTGAACTGGCGCTTGAGCTGGTTGGGGTGCAGAGATGTATGTGGTGCTTGAGTGGGCAGCGGCTGCTTGCTGCACCGGCTCCGGGGTGTACGCTGATTGTGTGAGCATACATGATGGTCTGTTTTCTGGAAAAATTGGGGCTTCCTGCGAGCCATTTCTTGATGCTACTAGGGGTGCATGTTGTTGGTTGACTTCGAAAGAGAACTGTTGTGCGTTCTGCTCCATATTCGCTGATGTTGCTGTTTCGTTGCTCGTTCTATAGGGGTTCGCGTCACCTTCTGGTTGACTGTATATTGTTCCAAGACGGGTGCGACGTGCCGTATTTATTATCGGAGTATTATCGTTCATTATAATTGTTTATAAAAGTTTGTAAAAAGTTTATAAGAGTTTGAAAAAAGTTAATAAGTTTATAAGAGCAGCATAAAAATGTTTATCACAGTAAATGTTTTTAGCAGTTAATGTTTATAAAGGCAGTTGCAGGAGAGTATTACAGTTACCGTAAATTGCTTACCTGTCCTGTGGGCGTTGCACTCACTGCACTATGGTTTTTTACGCGTTTGTTTAGTTTTTTAAACGGCACTACACTGGTTTGTATTAAACTTCTCTCTTGAATCTGCTGGAACTGTAAAGCCCCTTAGTTGGGCGACATGTCTACGAAAACAAGGGTGCGTTTGTGAAAAATAAAAATGTTTTTACTCGGAGACTGCAAATTTTTTAAGTTGATGGGCGCCAGCAGCCTCGAAGGTGGTGTTCTCGTAGCTCTGGTGGTTGAACGAGCTCTCAGGGTCGATTTTTGGAATTTGTAGACTGGTTAACGATTTTTTAAAGTATCGGTGGGTACAGCTACTACCCCCTTTACTGTATCGCCGGCTGACATACGCAAGCACCGCTTTTGGTGCCAGGTACCCCAACTTTTGAGTATGTAGACAGGCGCTGTTGCCTGGTAAGAGTCGTTGATGAGAAATAAAAGTCAGAGATACCAAAATATGTAACTCTAAGCAGAACTCTTGCGCTGGTCGATGCACAATTTGTTTTAATGAATTTAATCCCTAACAATACTGAGCTAACACTGGTTATTTCGATGCGAGTTAAAAGTCGCGGCACGATTGTAGGTTGCTGTTGTCGCAGGCTGGCCTTTCTCCTCCACGCTGTAGGGTGTAGATGCACTGGCAACTACGACGCCGTACTGGTTTTGGTTCGTCAGGTATGCTGAAGTTCTGGAAGCTTGTAGATGTAATGAACTGGACTGCTTACTGATGTTGACTCGTTGGCTGCTCGGAGTGAACTGGTAGTTGTAGCGCGTGCTAAGGCTCGGAGTGAACTGCCGCTGTCGAAACCCCGCCGCGATACTGTAATTTTCGGGGCGGACGGAGCTCTGAACGTTAGGTCGGCTGGCGTTTGGAACGCTGTGTGCCGAATGAGCGGCCGGGGCCGCCTGCTGCGTCGTGTCGGACCCGCCCAGTCATGCCGAGGCGGACGGGAATCTAAACGTCGATATACCCTAAGCGCGTTTATTGCGTTGTATTTAATTAGAGCTGAGATATGAATGGATAATGATGCTAAGCTACAAATTGTGACTTTTTGATTGAATTTAACTGTTTTAAAAGGCCTTTTTTGGCCTCGACAACACATACTACCCACCATTTTTGGTAAATAGGGATTTAACAAAAAACAAAAAAAAACAAAAGAAAAAAATAAAGTAAAAAAATTTTAGAGAATGAGAAAAACAAAAAGATATATACAAAATTATGCCTCTGGTAGAGGACATAATTTAACAAGAGCGCGTGAATATGTTCCTTGATTGGTCCTCACTTCAGCTACGCGGGCGATACCATCAGACCCTTTAATCAATTTCACAACTCTAGCTAACTTCCAAGACATAGGCGGTAAATTGTCTTGTTTTATTAAGACTAAAGCACTTTCATTTAAGGTAGTACCAGGAACATTCCATTTAAATTTTTGTTGCAATGTATGCAAATATTCTTGATGCCACCGTACCCAAAAGTCTCTATGCAAACGTAGTAAAAGCTGGTATCTATCAAGGCGATTTAATTTTAAGTGAGAGAGGTCCGGATCCGGAATATAAGTCAGAGGTTGAAGTGTTAAAAAATGCCCCGGAGTTAAAACCGAATAGTCGTTCGGATCATTACTCATTGCGCATAAAGGACGAGAATTTAATAGGGACTCAATTTGGATAAGTATAGTATTCAATTCTTCGTATGTCAATCGTTGTGTACCGATGACACGAGATAAATGCTTTTTTACGGACTTTATGCCTGCTTCATGCAATCCACCGAACTGAGGAGCGTACGGAGGATTAAAATTCCATCGAATTTTTTCCTCGGCAGCCGCTGATTTTAAAATTTGAAGTAAATATTTATTAGCCCCAATAAAATTAGTGCCCTGATCCGTTCTAATTTCAGTACATCTGCCTCTTCGAGCAATAAATCTGCGAAGAGCGCATAAAAAATTTTCGCTTGACAAATCTGACATCAATTCTATATGTATAGCTTTTGTAGCAAAGCATACGAATACGCAAATATATGATTTAAATACTTTTGCCCCTCTAAATTTGTTAGCAGTTATAAAAAAGGGACCTCCAAAATCAATTCCTATGACGGAGAAAGGTTTAACTTGAGACACGCGGTTAGCAGGCAAATTACCCATAATAGGTTGAATCGGTAGCGGGTTAAGTCGAAAACATTTAATGCATTTTGATAGTACCCTCTTTATCGCACGTTTAGGAGATAAAATCCAATAATTTTGAGAAATTAAATATTGTGTTGTTTGAACACCGGGGTGAAAATATTTAGAATGAGTGTGGGCTATGACTAGATCGGTTAAAGGGCTACTTTGAGGTAAAATCATAGAAATTTTTTTATCGTAATTCAGCAAAGGATTCTCTAGTCGTCCTCCCACTCTAAGAATACTATCATCAACAAAAGCACCCAAACGGCGAAAAGGTTTTGATGAAAGTTTTTTAGAAGAAAAGTTTTCTATCTCACAAGAGAAATTTTTTTGCTGGACATATTTAATGAATACTAATAATGAATTCTGTAAGTCATGTACAGTAAAATATGAAGTTTGTTTATTACGCGGATTTTGTATATTAAAAATAAAACGTAGCACGTAAGCATAAACTCTTAGCAATTTTTCTAAAGATGAAAATTTTTTTTTGGAAGGTTCTCAAAAAAATCTGAGCACGTGATAGACATGAGGGCAACTTTCTTTGCTCATTTTTAATATTAATCTCATCAAATTGCGCAGAAAACATTTGTATGGGCCAGTTAGAATATGATTTTTGAAGAAAAGATGGACCTACCCACCATTGGGGAAATTTTACAAATTCCGAGGGCAAAAGGCCCCGGGAAGCACAATCAGCTGCATTATATTCCGAAGGTATATGTTGCCATTTAGCATTTGGTAGTTTCTCTTGAATTATCGAAATGCGGTTTGCCACAAATGGTTTCCAACGATGAGGTGACGAATTTAACCAGTGTAAAACTACGGTAGAGTGAACAAAAGCGAAAATATTTTTGAAAGTAATTCGTGTAGCATACGTTTCTACCACGAACCTGACTAACTTTGTAAGCAGATAAGTGCCACAAAGTTCAACTTGAGGAATATACAAGCGCTTTAAAGGAACTACTTTAGATTTCGTACACAGTAAAACAGTGTGAATATCATTTTTTGTCGTAATTCGAGCATAAACACACACAGAATACCCCTTAAGTGACCCATCAGAAAATCCACATAAATCTACATAGTCGCAGTCAGAAATAAAAATATGTCGCGAGTTACGTTGATGGCCGTAACAACCTTGTGTTTAAAAACAATTTACAATTTGTAGGGCTAAGTTTAGCCCACAAAGAATGATGCAAGTTGAATTTAAATTGACTTTATTATAACGAAATTACAACGAAAAGTAAATCTTATTCTACTCTCACATATATTTATAACATTTTATAATCTTCGCTGAATAAGAGCTTCCTTATCCTCATTGGAACTAGGTCGCTGCTAACTCCTCCGGCGCCAAACTTGAGCATAGCTTCCTTCATGCTATGCGAAAGGGTACATCTCTTGTTGGGGTAGTTTCTTGGTGTCTTTCCTGTTGATTCTTACTTGAAGTCATTTTCAAATACAATAATTTCAGTCTAGGGAACATAACATAAATTATTATCAAAACAATCACAAGATAAATAATAAGGGTTTTAAAATCAAAGCTCGACATCTCTTCAGTTTCTATGTTTTTTACAAGTTGTTTGTTTAAATTTAATTCATCGTTTAGTTTGTTTATATCATCTAAGTTAATATGTGAGATTTCTAATGCTTTATTTTCGAAAAATAACTTGTCAACATTGTTTTGTATGTATGGCAAAAAGCTGCTAATTTGATTTATTTTTAAATCAGTTTTGTATATTTTTATTATATGATGATCAAACTGAATAAAGCAATCTGGTGAAAGCGAGATAATATAAGTTCCAAGAACGTCTTTAGTTTGCAAGTGATTGTTACAGTTTATTTTTAACACATTTCTCGTAGGAGAAATAATTATGTATTGGTCTTTGTCAATTTCTTGCACTTTAGATTCAATAAGTTTTATTTTATTTTGACTACAATTTAAACTTTGTTCTTTGAGTATAATTTGAATTTCACAAATTTTGTTATTTACGTTATGCAATTTTGATAATTTACAAAAATAATTTTCGTTACTTATTTCTATACAGGGTTCATCAGATAATGCGTATGATTGCTCGGATAGAACTAGGAATTTGGATTTTGGGATTATGAGATTGAAGTTGTTGTCAGACGTTAACGTGGGTAAAGCCCATAAATGAAAAACATTATATATCTCGTTCTGGGTGATAGGAATTTCAATGATAAATTTTATTACGTTGTCTTTCTGATAGGCTTTAATTTCCATGATTTTTTCGAATGAAGTCACATTGTTCATGGGGAATGGCAGTTTATACGGTTCATCAATTAGTTCTGTTATTTTTTGTAGTTCATATTTTAGGTCATCTGGATCGATTATAGCGGGATGCATTAATCCTATTCTGGCGAAGGTAATTGATGTTTCTATTTCTTCTAAGGCTCTTATAATTTCGTTCATGGCAAGAATTAGTTGGTTGTGTGTAGTGTGTAACAATGATATCGCTCTATTTTCAGTCGCGTAGATATCTTGTTTTTCCATATGTGCCTGAATTTGTATTATTCTGCTTGTCATAATTAGCTCATTATTTTCCAGAGTATTTATAGACTTATTGAATGTTTTAATGGTATTTTCCAATATTGAAATTTGATTTGAACTCATATGCGATAATTTATTTTGACTTTCCTGCAATTTTAGTATTTCTTTCTCGTAACGTTCGCCATCATCAGCATCTAAGTTTCCTGAGATCAATTTTATTCCTTTTCCTAGAATATTGAGAAGTCCTCGTTTTGTTCTTTTGTGAATTAATAACTGCTTGAATTTTTGTTCTGCTACATCTAAGATATGTTGACTAGTGGCTAAATATATTTTATTTTCTGATATATACGTTTTTCCATATTGGGTGTTATTATAGGCGCCTTCCAGTTTATTGTACATTTTTCTAAGTGTGACATAGTTGGCGTACAAGGAGTCTAAGCTTATTTCTTTAATCAGGGTCCATTTGGATTTTTGAATTTGGGCGGTGCCAATATGTTGTGGGTAGAGTCCCGCTTTGTCGGTGTATTTTTCAATTTTTAGTTCTCCGATTCCTCCGCTGATGACTCGTCCGATTCCGTATCTGGAATAAGATAGGAATGTTTTAGTTTATCCATATGAATTTTTCTGGTAAGTTTTGTCTGATTGTTTAATAAAACACAAGTTTTGTCTGGGTTAATTTCTTGAATTATATAGGGGCCTATGAATGGGTTTGTCGTTTTAGATCTCCCGCGGGGGTTTCGCATATAAACTTTATCTCCAACTTTATATTGACTTGTTGAATCTTGATTTTTTCTTAGATCAGTTTGATATGCTGCCTGTTTTGTTTTTATTAAATTTTGTTTTACTAGTTCGTACTGAGCTTGGGTGGTCTTTTTCAATTCGTCGACGAAAACTTGATAGTTTCTATGCTGAACATTTATAGAATAAGGGTTGGCTGCGTTAGTTTGTCCTAATAGTAATTCTTGTGGTGTAAAATTCGTTGCGGAATGTATGGTGTTATTGTAGGCGATTATAGATTGTTTTATTCTGACGATGGGTCTCATGTTAGGGCTTGTTAATTTGGCTACCCTATAATGCTCAATTAGGGTTGAGTGAAGCCTTTCTATGGCTCCGTTTGATCTGGGATTGTAAGGTGTGGTTAAGTGATGGTCTATTTCGTATAGCGTGGTTAGATCTTTAATTAGACCGTTTTCAAATTCGGTTCCGCTATCTGTGGTTATTTTTCTTGGTATTCCATAATGCATAAAATAGTCTAAAAGAGCGTCGCAGACTTCCGTTGCGTTCTTGGTCTCTATTTCAGAAGCAACAGCATATTTCGTAAAAGAGTCTAATAAAGTTACAAATTTGAGTTTTTCAATTACAAAAGTGTCTATAAACACATGATCCAATGGTTTGCTCGCCGTAGGCGTCAAATTGATGTTTGCTGCAGGCGGTATTCGGTCATATTTGGCCCTATTACAAATCTCACAATTTTTTATATAGTCTGAAATCGTTTTGTCCATCAATGGCCAGTAGTAGCTTCTTTTAATTTGTAGTAAAGTAGGTAAGATTCCACGATAGTTTAGATTTTCATGTATTCTTTTTGTAATGTTTAATTTTTCATTGTCTTGTAGTATATATGTCTTGTGACCCATACATCTAATTAATTTCGGTTTATAGCTCATGAAAATACTTAAATAGGCTTGGCATGATGTGGGATAGAACTCGTCTGTACAATTAACATAGTATGTTTCTTTTGGTACCAGATATTCTTTTAACCAGTTTTGTATTTGTAACTGATCGTTTGCAATGAAGGTCAGATAGACCTTTTTCTTGTCAAATTGCACAATTTTTGTGGTATACTCGCTCGGGTCTTGGGTTGTGTTAAACCATATTTGTTTATTTTTTGTTTCTATGGCGTCGTCTGCTAGGGGTATACTGGGCGTATTATCTTCCTGGGAATGTATAGTTACATTTTCTTCTACTTGAGCGGGCATTTGAAGATCGATATCGGGTATTTCTAGGTCAATCCCGGGTATTTCTAAATCGGCGTCTATTCGATTTGGTTGGTCGTTTCCACTTCGTAGGATATCATTTATTTCACTAGGTGTTGGTGTATTTAGGTCTCTTGAGGTTCCAGCAGTGGCGGCGATTGAATGTTCTAGGGGGTAGATTTTTATCCTTGATAGGGCGTCAGCGTTTAAGTTGTGTTTTCCTTTCTTATGTACAATTTCGTAATCAAATTCCTCTAATCGTAATTTCCAGCGTGTTAGTCGAGGGTTACATTCTTTAAGGTTCATCAGCCACTGTAAGGGTTTGTGGTCTGTTATTATCTTTATCTTCCTGCCGAATATGTATGATCTAAAAATTTTCGTTGCGAAAATAACGCTCATCAGCTCTCTTTCGCACGTGCTATATTTTCTCTCGGTTTCATTTAAAGTTTTTGAAGCATAGCATATAGGTAAATCGTTTCCTGACTTCATTTGCGAGAGCACCGCGCCGAGTGCAATATCTGATGCATCCGTAGTTATTATGAATGTCTTATTGAAGTCCGGGTATTGTAGTATGGGTGCATTACTCAAAATTTCTTTGCATTTTTCAAAAGCTTCAACAAATTTTTTATCATGAATTATTTTTGAATTTTTCTTTAGGCATTTCGTCAATGGTTTGGTTAAATGTGCAAAATCCTTAATAAATTTCCTGTAGTAACCTACGAGGCCAAGGAACTGCTTTATTTCTTTCGTAGTGGTTGGTATTGGAAATTTCGTAATCGCTCGTACCTTGTCGGGATTGGGATGTACTCCGTCTGGTGTGATAACGTGACCTAAGTATTCGGCTTCGTGTCTCACAAATTCAGATTTATCCAATTGAATCTTTAGGTTCGCATCCCTAAGTCTTTCAAATATTTTGTCTAAACGTGAAATATGTTCGTCCAAAGATGAGGAAAAGACGACAATGTCATCCATGTAGACTAAGCATATCTCATTCTGCAATCCTCTAAGTATGTGGTCCATTACAGATTGGAAAGTCGCTGGGGCATTTTTTAGTCCGAAGGGCATCCTTTTAAACTCATAGTGTCCGTTCTCAGTTGAAAATGCAGTTTTTTCTATGTCATCTGGAGCCATTTCTATTTGATAAAACCCGTTGGCTAAGTCTAAAGTTGTAAAATAAGTGCTGTTTCCTAGTTTGCTTAATAAGTCGTCTATATTTGGAATAGGATATTTGTTATCAATAGTTTTTTCATTGAGCCGTCGGTAGTCTATAACTATCCTCCATTTTGCTTTTCCACTTGCATCTTGTTTCTTAGGGACAACCCATATAGGCGATGACCAGGGTGATATACTATGTTGTATGATGTCATCTTTCAGCATCTTGTCCATTTGGTTTCTAACTTCTTCTCTGTGTACTTGGGGGTAGCGATAGCTTTTTGTGTAAATCGGTTCGTTGCCTTTTGTTTTAATATGATGTTTAATTTTGCTTGTGAATGTAAGTGGCATATCTTCGTGGTAAAATATGTCTCTGTATTTCAGACACAGTTGTTGTATTTTTTCTTTTTCCTCTGTATTCATATGGTTTGTTCTTAAGTTTTTCTCTAAGTTTTCTACCAGTTTCATATCTATTTGTGAGCTATCGTATGTTTCAGGAGTGCCCATCTCGATGTTGTTTATTTCCATAAAATCTTGTACCTTGATTGGTTTGTCCAGTTTAAAATTTTGTGTTTCGTCTGAATTATTTTTTATTATTGTAATAATATAATTATTTTCTATGGTGACTATTGATGGTGGAATTTCTAAATCTTTTTTGAATTTATGTTGGGAAACTAGTCCCTGTTTTAATTTTGTTTTCTCTACCGGTAATTTGACTATTACCTCTGTTCTAGGTGGAATTACTTTTGCATTTTCCTCCTGTTCGGTTTCAGTGCAAATTAAGTTCAATGGAATTGTAGTTCTCTTTGTAATTAATAAGTTTTTATATGTATTAATTTGTGCTTTAGTTTCTCGTAATAGGTCCATGCCTAGTAGTCCTCCAAATTCATTATTAAAATTGAATAAGTAGAATTTATATGGTGTTGAATACTTTAACGTTTTCGGTAAACTGGCCATAATACTTCCTGTATGTACTGTACGTCCATGGGCAGTTTGGATTAAAAATTTTTCTGGTTTGATATTATTCTTGAAATATGTCATGGCTAATTCCGGTTTTATGAGGCTTTTTGCTGAACCAGTATCAATCAGAAAATTTGCTTGAAATTCCGGTATGTAAATATAGGGTAAATGTGTATCGATTTGCGCATTAATATATACTAAGTTTTCTTCTTGTCCGGGCTGGTATCCTGAAAATTTGTAGCTTCATCGAATAATGGTTCACAGGGTGGTTGCTCAGTATTTGTGTTTTCTTGGTAGGCTTCTTCAAAATATTGAGGGGTGCACTGGTATTGATTTGTGTCTGTTGGATAATATTCACATTGTGCTTGATACTGATCTTCGTAGTTTTCAAAATATTCTTCAGGTTGATCATAAAAATCGTTTATGTTGATATAGTGTAGTTCATTAGATGCGAAATTTGGTTTTCTAAAAGTAGCGTTACCAGAAGAAGTGTCCATTGGTGTAGGTTAATAAAAATTCTGTCTTGCGCTAGGTTGAAAACGGGGTTGAAATACATTAGTCGGTGGTCTCTGCTGTTGAATATTATTTCTATTAAATGCTTGTGTATTATTTTGTTGCCAATTTCTTGGTTGGAAATTATTTTGTTGTGAATTATTTGCTTGCCAATTTGGTTGCCAGTTATTTTGTCTAACGAATGGTTGTTGATATCGATTATTTTGGTTAAAATTTTGATATCGATTAGGTGGTATGAAACTTTGCTGAGGTCTGGCGAATGGTACAGGCCTTCTTATTTGGGGAAACTGCGTTTGTGGAAATGGTGCTTGCGGCACGTTTCTAGCAGGAAAATGACTTGTTTTTCTTATATAATTTAAGTTGTCCTCGTCGGTAATTATACTTATGCCTTCTTCTATTGTTTTGGGTTCTCTGCAGCGCACGATAAGGCTATATGGTTCTTTTAAGCCTTTCATAAATGTTTTTATGGTCATATTGTTATACAATTTAATTTTTTCTTGTTTTATTGTTTCATCATTTTCAGTCGAATTTACTTTCGACATTAATAGGCTATTTATATCTTGGCATTTTTCTCCGAACTTTATTGCTGATTCGTTGTTTTCTTGTTTAATCATCAGAAGGTCGCGTATAAGTGAATCTTCGTCACGTAGATCTCCAAAAGTTAGCTGAATCGCTTCTTTTAAAGTAGGCCAAGTTAAAATATTTCTTACTGCAATCAGCTGTGCTGCACGGCCAACTAATTTGCTGCGAATATGGGCCATTAAAAATGAATTGAACACATTGTCTTCAGCTCGTCCTAGTGCATTTATTACGTTTTCGCATGCCAAAGTAAAATTCGATATTGTTACTGGATTGCCATCGAATCTCGGGATGGTTTCTAGCTGGTCTCTAATTGTCGGTTGTTGATACTGTTGTTGGGGTTGGGGTTGCTGCTGCTGTTGTTGTGTTGCCATTTTAAATTTATTTTTGGATATATTTAAGTTCGAAAATTCTTCTAATATATTATCAATTTTGTTATAATATTTTTGATATTGTACAGTTAAATATAATGTTTATTTTGCTCGATAGGACGTCGAGACTTATAGAATAATTTTATTGCGGAATAATAAAAAGGGTCAAAAATAGGGTAAGGGTTAATTTGATTTTACAAGCAGGAATGAGCAATCATACTTACAAAAATAGCATCACTAGAGATGATTTCATTTTTCGACACGTTGGCGAGGGAGGTATAACGATACGAGTGACCTTTCTAGCTATGTAGAAACCGTAGCCTGCCTCGTATTTCCCTCCGTTTTTTTGCTCGCTTGGGTTCCTTTGATGTACCTGGGATGAGTAGGGGTTGAATGTAGATGAATGGATGAATGTAGGGAAATTTTCAAAAACTTGAAATTTCTTTGCTTGAACTTCTTTCTTGAAATCTTCTTTCTTGAATCCTTCTTTCTTGAATTCTTCTTTCTTGAAATCTTCTTAATTAAGGACTACTGTTCGCTGTCGTCGGACTCTTGCCCTCGGCTACTATCTTCGTCCCTCAGGGTGGATTCTGCTTCGGCAAATGGCTGAAACCAACGTTTTCTTTAATTTTCGAAAGAAAACTCTTCACAAAATCACACTTCTGACACCAGTTACGTTGATGGCCGTAACAACCTTGTTTTTAAAAACAATTTACAATTTGTAGGGCTAAGTTTAGCCCACAAAGAATGATGCAAGTTGAATTTAAATTGACTTTATTATAACGAAATTACAATGAAAAGTAAATCTTATTCTACTCTCACATATATTTATAACATTTTATAATCTTCGCTGAATAAGAGCTTCCTTATCCTCATTGGAACTAGGTCGCTGCTAACTCGCGGTATATGTATAGAAGATAAAAGATGCAATTGAGATTTATAATTTTCCCATCGATTTAAAATATTTTGGGGGGGAGAAGCATCCCAATCTAATTTTAAAGACCATAATTGTTATATTAATAATTTAGAAACTAATGTGACTGGTGTTAAAAACCCAAGCGGATCATAAACTCGTGCAAGTTCAGATAAAATATTTCTTTTAGTGCATGGCTTGTCTGAGGGTCGAACTGAATAAGAAAAGGTATCTTCTACGGGATTCCATTTAAGGCCTAAAATCTTTATTGTATTTTCAATTTTTTCATCAAAAAATAGTGAGTTACTTTGTATTACACCTTGTGATGAATTACACAAAAGGCGTTTGTTATTAGATGCCCATTTTCTAAGTTCAAAACCACCGCGTTTAAGTAAAAGTGTAAGATCAGCTTGTAACTTAAGAGCTTCGTCGACCGAATTACATCCGGTCACAACATCATCGACATGTATATCTGACAAAAGAACGTTAACGGCTTGTTTAAGGTTTGGCTTCTCATCATCAGCAAGTTGCATATTTGTTCTAAGTGCTAAATAGGGAGAACAATTGATACCAAAAGTTACAGTTTTCAAAAAATATTCTTTGAGCGATTGATCTGGTGAAAATCACCATAAAAGTCTTTGAAAAGTATAATGAGAAGAGTTTAGTAAAATTTGACGATACATGCCTTTTATATCTGCAGTCATAACAACCGAATATAACCTAAAATTTAAGAGTATTGAAGAAATGTCCTTTTGAAGTTTTGGACCAGTCATTAAGGTATCACTTAAAGATAAATTATTAGAATCTTTTGAGGAAGCGTCAAATACAATGCGCACGCGTGTCGAAGTGGAATCTGGATTAAAAACGCAATGATGTGGTAAATAATAAGCGTTATCATCACGAGTAGAAACTAACTGCATATGCTCTTCATCTAAGTATTCTTGCATTATTTGACAATATTCCTTATAAAGTTTTAAATTCGATATGTCTTTTTTCTAATGAATAAAATCTACGTAAAGCGGGCAATTTAGAATTTTCAAATTTAGGCAAATTATTATTAGCAAACGGTAATGATACAACATACCTACCAGAGCCTAATCTGAAAGTAGTATCAGAATAATATTTTCACATTGCCTATCTTCAAGGGACATAATGTGTTGTTGCGGTATTCTTCTAAGTTCCAAAACTGGTTAATAGTATTATCTAGCTTATCACATTCACGAGATGTAAAAATGAATTAACCGAATTAAAAGTGTTTTTTGTATTAGATATTTCACCCATAAGAACATAACCAAAGGTAGTATTTATTGCGGTAGGTAAATTAGCATCTTGCGCGGGAATTTGACCATCAATTAAAATTTTATTGAAGTTATTAGCCCCTAAAATCAAATCAATGGGGTTAGATATATTAAATTTTGAATCGGCTAAATTTATGTTTTTAATATGATTCCATTTGCTAATATCAAAGTAACAAACTGGCATATTTGAACATATTTTATCCAACACAATCGCGTAAATATCATACTTAGGAAACATTTTATTTAGAGGCCTAATCGTAAACAAAACCTCACCAATATTTGCATTCGTTTTCATTCCTGCTAAATCACATATATTAGTATAACATTGTTTCACATTTAAACTCAGGCGCTGCGCACAATTTTTCGAAATATAACAAGATTCACTAGCAGAATCTAAAATAGCACGTGCCGTTTGAAACATTCCAAAACCGTCGCGAATATTAAGTTGAACTGTGGACAGAAGAAATACCATATTGGTGTTGTTTACATTTCCAAATTGGCAAAAAGTGTGAGAAACAGGACCGGACTTAGCGGTTTCATTGTTAGTTGATGTAAATGCGTGATTTAAATTTTGAATCTGGTTATCATTTTCAGTCAAATTTTGAGATTCAGAAGAAACTCTAGGCATATTTGTATTGGAACTAGTTGGTTGCATATTACGTGTATAATGTAATAAAGAATGGTGTCGCTGTTTACAAGTTTTACATGTAGAGCTTGAATTACAATTTTGCAATGTATGACTATGACTCAGACAATTTACACATAATAGTAGGTTAATAATGAGAAAAGGCATATACCCCCCCCATATGCCCCATGTATACCCCAACTCCTCCCCCCACCCCGAACGTGATTGGTCGATGGGAGGGGATAAGCTCCGCCCACCTAAGCGGATTGGTTGAGTGGAGGGGATAAACCACACCCCTCATAATATGATTGGTCGATTGGTGGGAGGTGAATTTCAACCCACTTATTGTGATTGGTCGAGATAAACACCACCCATGTATTGTAATTGGTCGATGGAGGGGATAAGCTCCGCCCACATAAGCGTATTTGTTGAGTGGAGAGAGTAAGCTCCGCCCACCTAAGCGTATTGGATGAGTGGAGGGGATAAACCACACCCCCTCATATGATTGGTGGATTGGTGGGAGGTGAACCTTCGTATGCATGCATCTTAGGATCATTTCATTATAAACCGTTAATGTGTAAATATGTCTTTTACTTTCACTCTTAGTGCAGAATCTTCCGTATTAAATTACAGTTTCAATCCACCAATATATTTAGATGATGAAGTAGATTATGAAATTGGATTAGTAAATTTTGATAGTTATAATATTATTCCAAATATTGACAACAGTAATAATAAATTTGCATAGGGAGAAAATTATGAACATATAACTGAAATTCCTGAGGGATGTTATGAAATTGATGACATTATAAAATTCATAGTAAACAAAATAAACGAAGAAGATGATGAAGCAGTTATCAGAATTACCATAGATATTAATACTTCTAAAGTCACTATACGTGCAAATACGAGAATTAATTTCAACGTGAAAGATTCGATAGGTACAGTATTTGGTTTCGAGAAGAGAGAGTTAAAGGTTAATGATAGCAATACTTCCGATAATACCGTAAAGATATCTAAAGTGAATGCTATCTGTGCAGATTGCAGCATTGCAGTAGGTTCTTTTTCTAATGGACAACCTGTACATATTATTCATCAGTTTTTTCGAACAGTGCCTGTTGGGTATAAAATAGTGGAGTTACCTTTGAATATTATTTATTTCCCAGTGTGCGTTAAAACTATTAGCAATATCACTGTCAAAATAGTAGACCAAGCAGGGCAACTTGTTAATTTTCAAAAAGAGACTTTAACTGTTAGACTCCATCTTAGAGAATCAATCAAATAATTAAATGGTGCTGATATTTAATTCAACGTCATCCGTTTACAAGCATCAGCCATACTATAAAAGAGCTAGAAAGAAGGAAATCAACAGTATTAAAAGAAATATCGAACCATTAACATTAAAAAATCGTCAATATTTAAAATCAGTTGGATTGGAAGTTTTAGTATAATGGATTTACTGAATATTACTGATCAGCCCTTTAGCGACAACTCTGTTGCGGAGTATCAGTTCCATACATATCAATCCAATATATCCGGAACTTTGGATTACAGTGATGAAATAAGAATCCCTATTCAAGATTTAGATGCTTATAATGCACCGTGCAATAGTTATTTGTACATCGAAGGAAACTTAATGAAAGAGGATGAAACTGAGACTGTTGCACTGGAGTTTATTAATAATGGTACTGCGTTTTTGTTTCGTGAAATTAGATATGAAATGAATGGAATTGTAATAGATGGAGTGAGAAATGTTGGATTAGTTTCAACTTTAAAGAATTATATATCAAACAATGAAAATGAAAGTATTTCCATGCAAAATGCTGGATGGTTTCCTAAAAAGAAAACAGGCGTGGGTGAAAAAATTATAGCCGATGTAAAAGGAAATTTCAATGTTTGCATTCCATTAAAACTACTAGTTGGATTTTTTGAAGATTTTCGAAAAATTGTCATTAATATGAGACAAGAATATTAATACGTAACAGTAATGATCTAGACAGCATTACAAGTAGCGATGAAGCTGAAAAACCTAAAATTACTATTAGTAAACTATTTTGGAGGGTCCCTCATGTCACTGTTAATATGTCAGAACAGCTTAGGTTGAATAAACTTATAAGTCGTAATGTAAATCTCCCTATAAAATTTAGAAGCTGGGAATTAATTGAATATCCATCTCTACCTCCGTCAAGCAGACATACATGGCCTGTTAAGACATCTACTAAGGTAGAAACTCCTAGACATGTAATAATAGCATTTCAGAAAGATAAAAAAGGGAAAATTACAACTGATATGGGCAAATTCGATGACTGCGGACTTAGAAACATAAGAGTCTTCTTGAATTCTGAAAGATACCCATATAACGATTTATACTTAGACTTTAAAAGCAATAAATACGCAACCCTCTATGACATGTTTGCAAATTTTCAGGAATCTTACTATCATCATAAAATAAATCAGCCTATTCTTAATCCAAGAGAATTTAAGGATTATGCACCAATAACGCACATCGACTGTTCACGTCAAAAAGAAGTTATACAAACGGGGTCAGTGGTCATGAGAATAGAGTTTGAGACGGATATCCCCACTACTTCGGATATTACTGCATATTGTCTTATATTACATGAGAAACATTTCACTTATAACCCTTTAACTAAAATTGTACGTCAACATTGACATGTGCACTACATGTTTCTCTTTGCTGGCATAAACAGAAACTAGTTCGAAGAAGTAAGTTAGTATGATAAGGAGATCAGAATATGTGCGACTATTGAAGTAACACAGAAAAAAACTGAAATATTTAAGAAAAATAGTGGAATTTTATTGCATGAAGAAAACAGTTTAAAAAAAATTGCATAATCTAAAACTATGAAGCTGGTTGTGGACATTCAAGGATTTAAAATACGCACTGTAGACGAGCTACCCCCAACCAGGAATTTTGCCGAACCTCTTCCCTTAAGAAGAGTAGGGATCTTTTACTTGCCTAACATTTAATAGACAAGGGACCGACGGCTTTACATCCCCTCCGAAGGATGGTATATCCCCTATACAACCCTCGCCTAAGGTTGTATAGCTTCCGCGCATACACTGATATACAAGCCGTTGGAAGATGTGTGAGGCGAGGACGCGGTCTTCGCTAGAACGGCCACCAATCCAACTACTAACCGCGCCTTATGTTGCTTTACATCGCATATCGAAGTATGTACACAGTAAAGACGCACCCACGCTCGCCCCAGGGGATTTAAAATAGAAAACAACGAATTTATTGTTAAAGAGCTCGCAGGCTATGACGGTGTAAAAATGTGCCACTATATTTTTAAACCACCATACCCATTTAACTTACTCTCACCAGAGATAGAAAAGCAAGTTACATGGCTAACAAGAAATCATCACGGCATCAAATGGGCTGATGGATTTACACCATTGCATATGTTCGGTCAAATTATTCAGGATTTGACTTCAGTGGCAGATTGCGTTTATGTAAAAGGAAACGAAAAAGCAAACTACATCAGACACTTTATCACCCAACCTGTATTAGAACTTGACGAACGACCAACTTTAAAAAAGTCGATCCCAAAATGTTTTTACCATTCAAATAATAAATGTATGTGTGCACTTTCTAATGTCTATTATTTGTATGAAAATTTTATTTCTTGATTTTGTAATAAATAATACCAAAGAGAATTTTGTTTTTTTTTTTAATTTTTAATATCTGCAAATAATAACACAAAATACAATACAATACACAATACAATATAAAATATTTAAATAATTCAGTTATCCTCTTGAAGATGTACCCTGTTTGCAAGTTCCGGCTCCAAATATTGTTTTATTCGATGCAAAAATCCGCCTAATCCCAATTTGATCAGCTCCTGGACAATACATTCCTCGCATATTCTCTTTTCCAAAAATTTTTGACAAACTTCATGGCCCTCTTCATATCTTTTAGCTAGTTCATTACATTCATCTTCAGAGTAAAATCTTCCCATTCCATATACAGCCTCATGCTCTGCATCGAATTGTAGATTTGAAAATTTCTGACTTAAATGGCGGACACCACTTTCTAAGTCCGTAATCTCAACTTCTTTGACGTAGCACATCCACATCTTTCGATATTAACTTTATTTCGGATGAAGTAAAAAACTGTTAACTGACGAGTTCTACTAATATTCCAGATTTATAGTGAACGATCATACCTCCCACATTATTTCAGACATGCCTATTTGACCACATTTGTGGAGTCAGCAGTTTATTGTACTTAGGTATGCCATGATTTATTCAATTTACAAGTTTATTGTAACACATCCGGCATTTTATTCAGATTATGTCAGCAGTTCATTGTACTGATACATCCGGTATTACTTAACTTACAATGTCAGCAGTTCATTCAACTTATAAAGTTAGCAGTTTATTATACTGACACATCCGGCATTTTATGCAGCTTATGTCAGCAGTTCATTGTACTGATACATCCGGTATTACTTAACTCGTAATGTCAGAAATTTATTCAACTTGCAAAGTTAGCAGTTCATTATACTGTTATATCCGGTATTATTATGTAACATGCAATATCAGCATTCATTGTACTGATACATGCGGTATTACTTAACTCGTAATGTCAGAAGTTTATTCGACTTGCAAAGTTAGCAGTTCATTATACTGTTATATCCGGTATTATTATGTAACATGCAATATCAGCAGTTCATGGTACTTTCACATCCTGTAATTCTATTCAACTTGCGAAGGTTCATTATTCTCTCCAAATTATATATTATACAGTGAAGTGTTCGAAAAAATAATAAAAATATCTATTATTACAATAATGTATAGGATTTGAAATAAAACTATTTTTTAAATTAATAATTTATTTGATTAATATCAGACCTTTCCTAAAATACAGATTGAAATTATAAACTTTTTGTGTAGTTATTTCGTAACATTTACAAAGAAAATGGATATTTGTATAAAAAGCAAATTTTGGAATACAATACAATATAAAATATTTAAATAATTCAGTACTCTGCTTGCAAGTTCTGGATCCATATTTTACTTTCTTGGATTCAAAAATTCACCCAAGCCTAATTTAATTAATTCTTGGACTAGACATCCCTCGCATATTCTCTTTTCCAAAAATTTTCGACAAACTTCTTGGCCCACTTCATATTTTTTAGCCAGTTCATTACATTCATCTTCAGAGTAAAATCTTCCCATTCCATATACTGCCTCATGCTCTGCAGCGAATTAAAGATTTGAAAATTTCTGACACCAGATTCCAAGTTAATAATTTCAAAAGCTAATTTTTGAATATTAAAATTATAAACATTTTTACAGTAAAACAAAAATGGATACTGGTATTAAAAAAAACAAATTTTTGAAGATTGAAATAAGTACAAAACATTTTTTACACTAAAACAAAAAAAACACAATAAATTTAAGTCAAAGTCGATATCATGATTTTCCTGTTCAATAATCTCATCAAATGCCCTTAAAAGAATCGTTAAAGAATCGTCACTAGTATTATGGTTAGCGTTATTGAGGAAATTAGGGATAGAGTAATGTCCCCAAGCAAGAGTTTTTGTGCTTCCCGGTATAACATAACGCTTGTCATCCTGTGCGGAAAGCGCAACTTTATTTCTCAACTCAGTATATATTGTATGCAGATGTGAAGAAAATACATACATTTTTCGGTATATGAGACCTCCGTCTTCTACAATTTGTTTATAATCCACTGAATGTAACTGATTTTTAATAACACTTTTTGATACCCCTTTGGCTTTTTTCATAACATTATCATTTGTTTTCATACAGTAAGCTTTCGCCCAGTACCGAAAAAGCTTTCTATCGGTGTACCGGCATATTCGTCTTTCATTTTCCCTGGAGTTGACCTCGTTTTCGGGATGTTGTGTACGTTTGGAATTGAAAAATTAGATGTATCGAAGAGTTCTATATTTGTTTTAATATCATCGTAAACATTTTCGGTGTAAATTTGTAAAATTAATGAATCGGTGTCCGTGTAACAAAGAACAGCTTTATCCTCATAGTTTTTCTTTATAAAGTTATAAAAAAGTCATATTATAGTTTTTGATATATCTAAAATGGTGAAGCCTATGTAGAGCTGTTTATCATAAAATATTTTTAATAGTGACATTTGAATTGCTACTAAATTTTCTGAAAATACACTACAGGATTTAAAATTGGGCTTTGCAATAAATCCTTCAGCACCTATACTACCTATACTATTTCTCCAATGTGATACTAACTTCATATTATCTACATTTTCCATTGTCTTTCCGAATATTGAATTTATTAAAAATTTATAAAGATCTCTCTTGAACGGATTTTTACAATAGTTTCTAAGTTCAGTATTCAAATCCATATATGTTTTTAACCAAGCAGATTGTGAGAATTCTATAACTCTTATGTATTTTTTTAAGTATTAATCCATGTTCTAAGCATTGTTTTAAATTTCTGTAATGGGTAATATATTTATGTTTATCATGTAAATTTAATATTAATTTTGAATTTTTTGAGTCCGGGGGTACAAAGGTCTCCGGACAAAACGGTAGATCATTGTGTTTGTCGTGTAAATGCTGTGGGTATTCTAAATCTACTTCCAGTATATAACCTTTTGGAGAATTATTATCGAGATTAGTGCAATCAAAATTTTCAATTTCATAGCCTTTCAACCATCTAAAATCGCCCGTTGGCCAAACTCTCATTCATTGAGCTTCCGTATAAGTTGGTAGAATCTAGATATAATATATATGACGTTGGTTTTGATGGATCATAATTGGAAATGAATGAATTATTAGCGACAGCTTTCTGTTACTGCATTGGCTAACACCGCCGCGTATCCCTTTCCTAAAGAAGTGAAGCATATCAATATCAGTTAGAAGCTCAAGTTCGATACCAGTTTTTCGCAACATAGCATCCCAGCTCAATGATGGCGCTGTTAAATATTGTGCAAGATCTAATTTGTATGTCCGTAGACATATCTGCCGAAAATTCTCAAAAACATCGGCAAGAAGCAACACATCTGATATTAAATAAATGTCCGAATATTCGCCGAGAGTTTGACAATGAAATGTATTCCAGACATTACAAGCGCGATCATAATCTTCCTGAGAAATTGATTCGCCACTCAAGATATTAAAAAACTCGTCCTTTGTTGGCAATTCGGTACCATCCAATTTTTCCAGGGAATCTACGTAAGATTATGGAAAGACACCTTTACGTCTTAATAAATTGAATTGCAGGTCATCAGTATAAAATTTTCTTATTTCGAGGCATTGATGTGTTTCTAGCGTTTGGCTTAGTTTATCCAAGGAAGCTGGTAAAAAGCGAAAGCGAAAAGAATCGACAAATCTTAATTTTATGAAAACTTTCTTCGGTTTTATATCATTGATTTGATCTACAAGAATTTGTTTGGAAAATCTAATATATTTTTCTTTATTTTGCGCAAGAACTTGTATACTTTCTTTCTTTAAAGCTAATTTTTTAATAAATAAATGGGAATCGTAATTAGTTAAATTATGAAAGAACACTGGTATAAATTTAGGTATCTTAAAATTCAAATTACAATGCGAATGCGCAGGTCCACGAAAATTGCCAGAAAGATGACAGTGATCGCGGACCTTTTCATCACCATCCTCAAAAGGTTTATCACATATATGGCAAATTTGGCTATTATTGAAAATATCTTGTTGATTCTGAGATAATGGTTTCATTTCAATTATATTTTTTAAGTGATTCTGATATAATTGTAAGACAAGCTCATCCAGTCTTTTAACGAAAACTTCCACAACATCAATACCTCGATAATATTCAAGTTTGGAAAGATTATCATCAAAATTACACTTTAAGTAGAAGTAAAATGAGTACGGCTCGTGTTGATAAGTTTTAACGGAGAAAGATTTACTGTCAGAGGGTTCATTGTAATGAATTGGTTTTAACAAACCTTCAAAATCTGCGTATATCACGAAAGGAACCGGTAATTGTTTCTCGACATTAACAAATTTTAAGATATTTCCTGCAATTAGTTCCCTATATTTATTGATTTTAGGTTCTGGGTCTGGTAGTATAGTACATAAACGACTACAGTCATTTCTTTCATGAGCATGCAATTTCTCAGGAGAATTAAAAAACAATAGGCAACCGTCGCAAATATAATTTCTACCGTGATGCTTAGATCTCTGGTTAGAGACTAATCGTGACAAGTCTTTAATAAGTATGCAATGACTATTACCATCAATATCAGTAACTTGCAATAGGTTTACGTGTGTATTTTGTTTTTTATTTGTGAAATGTAGAGGGCCCACAATTTCGCTAACCATTTTACCATTTTCGTATTGATTATTTATTCCAAAAACATTTGTAGATATATTATTTAAAATTTCAAATTTCTGAATATCATGTAATTTGACAGGAAAATCAATACCTTCAAAATTGAGCAATGTTGAGTAATGAGGATAGGATGCCACTTCATGAGGAGGTCCATCCGCTGGGAAGATTGCAGCGTTGACAGCATAAGCAAAACACTTGTTATCATTATTTTGAATATTCAAAACAGCTCTCTTATTTTCAATATATTTAGGTAACTTGATGTATGATGATGTGAATAACGGGTTGAATTTGTTCAAGTTGAATTCGAGAAAATTAACGTGCTTCAGACCCCATCCTAAAAGACATTAAATATGTTTGAAAAAAATGAATATATGGATATTGTACGTAAACTGTGATTAATACAAATTTTTTAAACATACCTGAATCTCGTTCCTGAAAAGTTGATGCTTTCTCTATGATCTCTTCTTTGAAGTCGTTATACAAGTTTGATAAATCCAATGAATGTGTCACAATTTTATTTTTAGTGTTAAATGATTTACTATCTGACAATTCTTTCTCCTCAATAACATAAAATCCAAATAATTCCATATTAATTTTTATGGTGAAGAATGTTTTAATATACTTCTCAATAACTGAGATAATTTTTACTTTTACTTCTTCCAAAAACAGAGAGATATCTGTGTACTGCTTTTTTGTAGAAAAACGGTAACTCGAAATTGGGCTCTTGAATGCGCTCTGAAGTTTATCTACTCCATCTTCCACAATATTGATGACTTTCGTGTGAGATGAACATTTCAAATGGCCCATTAATTTATTTTTAGGCATTTTTTCATAGCATTGCGGGCAATGAATAATAATTTCCTGAGATTTTGAATGATTGTGCATGCCAGAAGGTCCGGGTAGATTTTCAAATTCGTTATTATATTTTTCAGCATGAAACTGTACACCAGAAGGACCAGCAGCATTTAGAGGCTCTCCATCGCATTTTTTACTCCAATTGCTTAGTTTGATTTTTTTCGGGGCATTATGTGCACTTATTTCTCTATAGGCGCAGCTTTCACGACAATGACGTGACAAACTGCTTTTTGATGAAAATTGTTTTTTGCACTGGGGACACTGCATTGTAAATTATAGTTTTTACAAGGAACTATATTCGACACCAAATAACTGTATTTAAGGAAAAGTCTGATATTAATGCTTTAATCGATTTCACATTCATTTTTATATACCTCACCCTCTCCCACCACTAAATTAACTTGGTGGTAATTTGATCTCCTGGAAAAATGCAAATAAAATCAATTTTCTAGACAAAAAACGTCGTTGCGGCAATAATTTGATCATCGGAAAGAAAATGCATGACGAGTTCAAGATTTTAGACAAAAAATTTGGTCTCGGTAGTATTCTGATAGCCGAAAGTGAACACAAGGTCAAATATTTACGAACAAATTTAACTTCGGGAGTATTTTGGCACCCTAAAATGTAGTCATGTTCAAAGCTTTAAACAGAAACTTCGTTTAGGCAGTATTTTCGCACCCAAAAATTAATACGAGGTTAAATATTCACACAAAAATTTTGTTTCGGCAGATTCTGACAGCCGAAAATGAAGACAAGGTCTACTTACACACAAATTTAATTTTCGGGAGTATTTTGGCACCCTAGAATGTAGTCATGTTCAAAGCTTTAAACAGTAACTTCGTTTAGGCAGTATTTTCGCACCCAAAAAATGAGTACGAGGTTAAATATTCACACAAAAATTTGGTTTCGACAGATTCTGACAGCCGAAAATGAAGACAAGGTCAAATATTTACGAACAAATTTAATTTCGGGGGTATTTTGGCAGACAAAGTCAAAGTTTTTGGACAATAATTTGGTTTCGGTGGTATTCTTATACCCAAACAATTTCGGTCAAGGCCGAATTACAAAAAAAATGATTTTGGCTGTAATTTGACATCCAAACAGCGCTTTCAAGTCATATTTTGGCTGTAATTTGACACCCAAAAAACGTTTTCAAGGTCACATTTTTCAAAATTTTTCGACCAGCTTAGTTGGGGGCGCATAATATTCCTACATTTATAGACTATTTGAAAAATTCACCTCGCATAATAATTGAAAGTCTAAATATTATGCCTAAATTAAATATATTATATGTAAAATACAACAGTTTGTTTGCTTGCAGTAATTAACATGTACATTAACAAAAAATATTCTACTACATTATTTTTACATATATATATAATTTGAAATAAAAATTTGAGTAACTGAAGTTCTCGTATTTACAAGAATATTTAAAAAATGTGGTCTGGTTCTGTACAGGTGCAATGAGATATTGTATGTAATTGATTTTTAGCCAAAAATTTCTAGATGGGTCATGGAATTAGGAACTAACAGTGAAATTACCAAAAGACATTGTCTTAGAATATAAAATGTGATATTTGTTACAGTGAATAATATTATATTTTAAATTATTTAAGTCATAACTTGAACATTATGTTAAATCACAAGTCGGTATACGTGCAACGTAATATAACACCGGAAATGTACGATCACGCCATATAGGTGACCAACCTCGCTGACATTCATTAAATGCAGTTTAATCAATTTCATATAGTGCAGTTTATTTCACTCGCACTTACTGCTGTTCAATCGCCCCACTGCAATTGGTACGAGGGGGGACTGTGCCTTACTTAATATTTGACGAGCATTACAGTTCATTCTGTATCTACAGCTCTGCCTATTAACACGCTTTTCGCATTCGGTTCGTTAATTTAATTTTTTTTATTATTCTATTTAGTCTTTATAGTTTTCGGTTATAGTTAAGTAGTAAGTACATTTTAGTTAGTTCTTTCGTTTAGTTTTATTGTTATCGTGATTCTGCGTTAATAGTTTTCGCTTTCAAGTAATTTTTTTAGACTTAATATTTTCTAGTTAATTATTTTTAAGTGTAAATATTTTAGTTTTTCGTTTAGTTTTGTTAGTTATCGCGTTTACCATTATCATGGCTCATTTTCAAAGCGTTGCTTCGGCTGTTAGAGACGCCAACCTCGCCCCCTTCATGAGAGAAGAAGCTGTAAACGTTGCGTCCGCCGTCAGAGACGCTAACATCGCCGCCTGCGCCAGAGAAGAGGACGCATTCTTCTCTGATGTTACCTTCGAGGAGGAAATGGGGAAGTACCTCGACGGACAGGCGGCTCCGTCAACGATTGGGTCCGGGATCCAGGTGTTGGAGGGCTCATTTAAGGATATTAGGCCTATTGGAATGGAGCCACGACAACCAGGTACGGCATTTTTATTTTTTCGGTTTAGAAATTAGGTATGTAATTTGCTTTTTCTTTGCAGTGCCAACATCTGTAATTACTATGAGGGAGGATGCGGCAACGCCAGCGCCATCGACGTCTTCGTCGCAGTCCCGGAGGGAGGCGTACCGGAGGGCCTCCTCCAATTTGAATTGGATGGGTGGTTAAATTTAATTAGGAGCGACGTCGTCAAACAAGAGGATAAAATTGCTCGTAGCAAGAAGCGCTACGAGCAAAACACGAGGAGTTCCTCGTTAATAATACCACCCGGTACGCCCAGAGCTTAAAATTGGGCAAGTCGAAGATGATGGCCCATCTGCATCGAGTTCGCCACCGACAGCAGGTCCTCGGCCAAGATGCGGATACGTTGGAGGCCAAAATGGGTGTTGTGGACGTCGAAATCAGAAAATGCAAGGAATTTATAAAACGTATGCCGATAGGTGATGATTAACCAATTTTTTATTTTATGTTATAATTTTTTTAATAAAATATATTAAAATTATTATTTTCTCTTATTTCTTATTTTATATCAGGTTTCTAAGTCCCAAAAAAATACAATATGCTTAAAAGCAGACAGGAACAATTTTAGTAACAAAAAAAGTATTAAAAAAATTAAACAAATTGACTGAAAAAATTATAAACAAAAAAATATTTTCAACGCCCAATGTGTTTCGAATACTGAAACATATTTTTATACTCTGGTTAAATTTGACTTCATAAAAAATGTAATAAATTTATGAAGTTAATGTGTGCTTTGAAAAAGTGGTAGAATGAAATTGACATTGAAAAATAGTAAGTATATTTCAAATTGTAATATTTTTTTTATCATAACTTTAAACACTATTTCTCAAATTAAAAAATAAATAATATAATCAGTACTAGAACATAGTGCTGAACTTGAGGAAAGGTATATAAATTGAAACAAATTACTTATTATAAAGATATTTATTATAAAACACATTCTAAGTTACATTCTTAAATATACAGATGATTATTGCATACATAGATCAGGTTGAAAACTACTTAAAAAAACAAACATATTAGGCAGCACCCGCATTTTTTGCATAGAATCATAATTATATCTAATTGTATTCAAGCCGCCGTCACTTAAAAAATATTTTATTAATTCTTTTGGAGGTCTTAAATTTCCATAACTGTCAAAATAAATTATTTCCTTGTTTTTCTTGGTGTACGCTACCCAGTGAGTTCCCTCACCATCATCAGTATCTAAATTTATTATACCGGTCTCATTTTTATTTATTATTTTTGGAAGCGTATCTCTCATAAAAATACCGCGAAAATGAGGAATTTTAAGCATTTTTGAATATTTCATTAGATCTAAATTAGTCAGTAGTCGGTGAGGCAGTTTTATTGGGAGTTTTTTTTTATATGTTTTTAAATATAATCCAGAGCCTTTTTTGTAAGGACCTAGATATAATCCTTTCCCTTTTGAAGCTTGCTCCATTGCTAAATTATGTCTCTTTTGTTCAGGGGCCTGTTCCCGATTTGATTTAGCGTCATTTACTGCTTTTGCAATGCCGTCTGCACCTCCTCCAAGAGCTCCTAATGCTCCCAAAAGAGGTAAAAGGAATGGGAGAAATCCACCTGTTTTTGGGGTAGCTATAATTCTTTTCTTTCGCTTCCTTGACTTTGATTTTTTCTTCATACCAAGCTTAATATTTATTTCTCCACCTTTCTTCTTCTTTGAGGCACGGCTTCCTCGGCGTTTGAGACCAATTCCCAACTTATTCTTTAAATTCATCACCCCACCGACTCCCAATGCGGCGATTTTTTCACCGAAACCCGAGTCGGACGCTTTTACACGTTGAAGTGCGACTTCAGCTAATTCTCTGTCAGCTTGATTTCGTCGCTCGATGTCTTGAAATTTAAAATACGCTATATCGTATTGCTTTGCACGCCTCGTCCAAGGGATAAATTCCTTTATCGCCTCTTTGTAACCTCTTTGAAAATTTTGTTCCAGGTCCACAATAATTATAACTAGGCAAATGTAACTCCACTGGAAGTTTATCAGTGATTTTATTAAGCAGACCACATCCTCTCTTCTTAGCACTTCCAGCATTACTAGGCGGAGACTTTCTGCGAACCAATTGCGAATACAATTGGCATAAACAATAAAGTGGCCATATATATACCTGCAGGATGTGATGTCCAGTCAGTTTGCTGTAGTTCTCATTGTAAATAATTTCTAGATATATGTACTAATTAGTAGCTGGCTGAAATGCGGATTCATCAACAAGAAACAGTTTTAACGATAGCAGATCATGATGATGTTTCCAAGACCAGCACCATTCAAAACCACGGCATTTTATTTGGTGGACAATCGAAACGGGGACTTTTGGTAGGAAGCTCAGGGTGCGGAAAAACAAATGTGATGCTCAGATTATTAGAACATCCCAATGGGTTACGGTTTGAAAATGTTTACTTATATTCTAAGTCCCTATATCAACCGAAATATGAGTACTTGAGAATGCTTATGAAACCCATAAATGAAATTGGATATTTCGAATATAATGATGGGGATGCAGTAATACCTCCAGAAGAAATAAAACCGAATTCTGTGATAATATTTGATGATTTAGCTTCTTGTAATCAAAGTATCATTAAAAGCTATTTTTGTTTTGGACGTCATAAAAACACTGATTGTTTTTACCTATGTCAGACATACAGCGCCATTCCCAAACAACTATGTAGAGATAATGCTAACCTTATTGTGATATTCCCTCAAGATATGACCAATCTGAAACATTTATGATGATCATGTAAACGTGGATATGTGTTTTCAAGATTTCAGAGAGCTCTGTGCATTTTGTTGGAAAGATAAATATGGGTTTGTGGTAATAGATAAAGATTGCGCTATTAACTCTGGAAGATATCGGAAGGGATTCGATAAATTCGTTCAAATATAAAGTTTCAACACTGAGCCCCTCAGTCAGTAATCATGGATAATCGAGTGGCAGTACAGCTTTTAAAAACAAGAGAGACGCTGAAATAAAAATACAAAAATTTGAAAAGAGATATCGACAAATCACAGTTAGAGAAAACTTACAAACCGATAACTGAACCTCTTAAAGATTTGGTGTCAACTCTTATTAAAACAGAAAGCGTTTCGAAAAAACCATATTTGAAAAAAGAATTGGAAGAAGAAATAAGCCGTGATAGTCTTAATACTCAATCAATTGGTCAAACTCCTCTTGAGTATTATCACACTTCTACACCTGTTCATTTGGAAGACGAAACTTTTCAGTATGACCCGACTCAAGTAAGGCCCGAGTTCAGTGAAAGTTTTTTTGATGAAACTTCTCCGCCAACGATAGCAGATACATCGACAGCTGCAGAACATGAAAAATATTTACAGCAATTTAAGAAACCTCTACCGCGAGCATACATAGAAGGAAAAATCGAAGATGTAAAAAATGAATATGATGATACTTTCGGTGTTTACTTCGATCCTTTTGTCAAAAAATATGCGATTGGTGATGCAACTATTGATTTTGATGGCGCTGCCTTTATTATTAATGGCGAGTTTAAATATACGGGTACACCAGGATTGTATGAGCTGATGTTTAAAAAGCACCCAGCGGGTTATCGACCAACTGATTTAGATCAATATATTGATATAATTAAAAGGAGCAATGCTCATTACTTAGGGTATAATCCCGAGAAAGGTTTATCGACGTCATGTGCATCTAAATTTATAGATATTATTAAACCACGAGTTACTAATTTACATTCGATGGCTCAAGAAAAAAACAATAAAAAAAAATTCTCAAGAAAATCAGCATTAGCATTACCCACAGAGACACAAACATCGAGATCTAGTTCACTTCCTAGAACGCAAGCAATAAAAACAAGGAGCCAAAATAAGAGAGGTGGAAATCTAAAAACGATGGAATTCAATAATAAGAAGATTGAATATAGGCATTTTGATGACTATAATGAACTTGTAGATCGTTTAAGACTATTGATAGCATCACAGTTAGCAGGAAATACTGGGCATAATAATGAGATAACCTCAATAATAGAACAATTGAGAGAGGGTAAAATAATAAGATAAATAGTTTACGTGAAATGTTGAGATATCATTCAGTATAGGACTTTGAGACTGTCGCCATGCAATTAATAAATTTGGAAGGCATATGTTGAATAATGAAGTAATTTCATATTCATCAGCAATTCTCCCATCACCCCTATTAACATCACCCCCAAGAACATCACCCTTTTACATTTGTGAGCCTTCTTCACATCATAGCAAATGTATTATAAATATTCGAGGTCGTTTACAGAAATCTCAAAGTGTACTTTTTTATACATTAGAAAACAATACAACAGAATACAAATGCCCTATATCTGGTAAAATTGAAAATATAGAGATTTTACCTGCTAGTACCCACATTTTTTTGAATAGAGTTGCAGTTACAGCAGAAGAATTTGTGGGGAAAATTGTAAATTTGGAAGATAAGTTTACCTTTTACGCAAAAAATAAAGATCCTCTGTACGTCCAAATTGTACTACAGTGTCCAATAGCTAAAAATGATTAATGTTAAACAGGAAATAGTGAACGAAATTCATAAGCCTGCCAGAAAGTATTTTAAAAGAAGGAGAGTAATTGTTAAAGGCCTTAATGACCTTATTCAAGCAGATCTTGTTGAAATGGGTCGATATGCTAAAATAAACAAAGGCTATAGATATATTTTAGTGGTTATTAACGTATTTTCAAAATTTGTTTGGTGTGAACCTGTCAAAAATAAAAGTGCAAAAGTAGAAACAATGAACAAAATCCTGTCACAGATGAGCACACCACCCAAGAATTTACAGACCGATATGGGTAAAGAATTTTACAATAAATAATTTAAAAAATTAACGGATAAATTGAAAATTAACCACTATACTTCTTACACACATCTTAAAGCAAGTGTTGTAGATAGAGTGAATAGAACTTTAAAAAATAAAATGTGGAAGCAGTTCAGCTTACAAGGAAACTACAAATGGTTATATATCTTACCAGTTATTGTTGCCGAATATAATAGCACCAAACACAGGACTATTGGAATGAAACCAAAAAATGTTAAAAAGAAAAATGGAAAATATTTATTACAAACTGCCTATAGTCATCTGAAAACAATTGATCCAAGGAAACGAAAATTTAAAGTCAATGATTATGTGAGAATTAGTAAATATCGAGAAGCTTTTTCAAAAGGTTGCAGTCCTAACTGGTCGAACGAAATTTTCCAAATCAGAAAAATTAACAAAAGTAATCCTAGAACATTTCTATTAGAAGATCAAAATGGTGACGAAATTCAAGGAGGTTTTTATGAGCATGAACTTCAGAAAGTAAAATATCCAGATGTATATCTTGTGGAGCAGATTATAAGAAAAAAGGGGACCAAACTCTATGTTAAATAGCTTGGATTAGACAAAAAATATAATTCATGGATTTCGTAAAATCAAATTGTATAATAATACTCTGCATATACTTTATCTTAATAAAACAAATGTCTTAAGTAATACATGTTTTTTTATTTATATATTTTGTACATATTTTATACATTATTTCATATACTTTATAAAATAATAAAAAGGAATTCGTAAATGACTTACACATATATTAACTTACAAAACTAATCATTTTAATATCTCTTAAATTAAACATTCGGCTTTGAATAAATCTGGATAAATATAAACAAGTTTCATGAGAATATAATAAGCATTTGCATCACTGCAACTTTTGCTGTGTTGAATAACGTTTAGAGCATTTTCAAATACATTTCCTCCTTGACGTAGTTCTCTCTTTAAATTCTTGAAATAATTTATAAACTGTTGTCATTTTACCACGTCAATGCCATACTTAACAAGTGGTAACACTTCCCATAACTTGCAGATTGATTCATAACCCAAGTACACATATGAATTGTTCTTTATAATTTTTATAACTGTAGAATTGGAAAATTGCTCAAATTGTATGGAAAAATTCTCAGCATTTATTGGTTGAATGTTATCGTTGGTATGTATATAATTGGTAATATATCCTTGAAAAGTGAGCAAATGGTTCCAATCCGTTTCGTCAAAAATTATTATTGCATCATTTTTATTTCCACACAGCTTTACACATGGATTATAACACAAGTCACTTGATAACCCCGTTGACACATACTTGCTCCTCGATTTATTTAACTTATGTCTTCTTTCACCTAGTATCACTAAATCGTTTTTATTCTTCGGAGCCGGAGGTAAATTATTAAATAAGTCAAACTTCAGCTCACGCAATACACTGCTGTATTCGTTCATCTTGAATAGTTGAAATTTAGAAGTTTCTTGAAATACCTTTGAGACACGAATATTAGTACGCAATATTGTCGGTGTCTAAGGAATTTATATATTAAAAGATAATTTCATTGGGAGGTATTTGAACTCTCTAGTTATGTTTTCCGAGTTGATATCTGTCTGTAAGAGAGTACCATAATATCACCACCATTTTGCGCACCTCCCACCAATCAACCAATCATATTATGAGGGGGTGTGATTTATCCCCTCCACTCAACCAATCCGCTTATGTAGGCGGAGCTTATCCCCTCTCATCGACCAACCACGGTCGGGGTGGGGAGAGAAGTGGGGGGTATACATGGGGCATATGGGGGGGGGTACATGCCTTTTCTCATTATTAACCTACTCATAATTTATGTTGTTTAATTAAATTATATCGTTCATGAGGATTTTTATTGAGCAGAAAAGGGCAACTATAAATTAAATGATCAGATGTATTACAAAATATGCAAGTACGGTTATTATTGTTATTTTATTTAGTTGCAGTTAAAAATGAGCTGCTTTTGCGTAATGAGTTTTGAGGTGAATTATTTTTAAGTATATCATTGTTATAATTTTTGGGACGATGAATAAAAGAACTAGAGGTAGATGAGATAGTTTCATAAGCTATACACTGTTTCGAAATGAAATTCTGTAAGGTTTCAAAACTCGGCATGGTTGTAGATCCATGTTGCGTTTCAAACCTTGATATTAAGATGGGATCTAAACGTTTTAAAAGCATATGAGCTAAAATGAAATCCCATTTATCTACGGGATGTTCCAAATTTTTAAGTGCGGCTATATTTTCTGTAAAAGTAAATAGAAGGCGTCTAAGTGCAGTAGGGTTTTCGGTAGTTAAGCGCGGAGAGTTTTCAATTTCATTCCAGTGAAAAGTAGCTAGTAAGCGTTTATTTGAATACCTCGCTTTTAGCGCGTTGTAGGCAACAGTATAATTAGCGGAAGTTAAAGGATGAGTTTGAACTGATTTTTTTGGCGGGCCTTCTAAAGAGGCAAGTAAATGAGAAAATTTTTCTATGTTAGAAAGTTGAGAATTATTATGTACTAACGCTTCAAAAACATCTATAAAAGAGGTAAAGTTTTTAATATCTCCATTAAATTTAATTAATCTCAATTCCGGAAGTTTAGGTCGAGGTAAATTAGAATCATCGGTTTCTAAGTTCTTATTTCGTTCAAATAAATCATAATATTATGATGTTTACTAAAAGATTCTTGAATATCTCTGATATTTTCATACCTTTGAATAAATTGCGAATGAAGAGACTTATCTTTTTTAGCTATTCGAGCTATTTTCAATAATTCCTTAATACGATTAATTTCTATCGTACGTAAATGTTTTACCCTATTAACTTTATCAGATGTAGACATTATTTGCTTGGAAAGTAGCTAGAGCGGAATGGCTATATTAATCTAAGTACGGACCTGATCAAGTTTCCTTGAAAGATTTTAACAATTCGGTGGTATTACCCCAAAAAAATTTGAAATGCTAAAGAATGTGTGAGTCGTTGTTAAGATACGAAGTATGCGCGAAACGCAAATTCTCGAACAACGTTACTGAGGTTTTATCATTGAATTAATACAGAAAAAATGCTAAGTAATATTAATACTTATCGCAAAATTAATTAAACAAAAGAAATCCGGCTCGAAGGACCAATTTTATATGTACTATTATAATTTTAGACTGTAAAATAGCAATCTGGTTCTTTGCAGATGCGAAATTATATATATAGAAATGATTATTAAAAAAATAATAATGATAAAAAATGATTTTAATTAATCACGAATGTTCGCCTACCTTTATTGATGATATTCAGTTCTTGAAGGGACGTCCCTGGGTTCCAGTGTTGAATATAGGATAAACCAAATTTTGTAGTAGAAAATGCGGTAACAATTACACACGTGATATCTGCGAGCGGTTTCCACTGTCACTTTCGAACGAATGTATGGTTCAGCAGGCGAACATAAAAAAGCCGCGGTAAAAAATGTAAGTAAAAAAAGAAAAAAAAGAAGAAATAATTGACATTCAAATCCTACCTAGATTTGTTTCATTTATATACAAGGAAAATAATAATTTTCGGAATTTTACCAAAAGTATCTTAACAATGTTCCTGAGCGACAGTAATGGGGTTCCATTACTGGAAAGCTTTCGTCTTGCACACTTTAATCCTGCTTCCGTTAACTGGCAAATAGAATGTAATAGACCAAGTTCTCCTTTGTTTTACATTTTCTGTCAGCTCTTTCCGTGTTAGCATGGATAAAATCTGTTTGACGTGCATAGTCTCCTAGCTTATAATAACCTTTAAATATTTCTAGTCTCTGTTCTTCCGTTATTTTCTTATTACATTTGTTTCTACAGAGCCCTGGACACGAAGGCTTTATTGACATACCTGACTGAATACCCCCCCTCGACGTTACGTAAGCCTCACCATGTTGTCGTCGAAATTTTCATACATTCCTCTTCCATGTGTCTGGGCGTCGTTTTCGTTTTCTCGTTTTTTCCTTATTTGACTCTGGAAGAGTCTCCATCCCATCTAATGTAATGTTCACAGGAGTATTCGCACGTTGTCCGGAAGAATCCGATTCATTTTCTGATTCAGGAATGTATTCTGAATGATCTGAAGAAAATGGAGAAGCGTCACTATTACCATTTCCAAATGTGCAAGCAGAAGTTGCTTGGTCATTGTAACCATCATTTTTCAAAGTACCTTAAACACATAAATAATCATCATGTTAATTTGTATGAGCAAATCATATTTCCAGCGACATTTCTAATCGGCGGCGTGGTCTTAGTATTTATTTAAGTACTTAATAAAATTAACTTACCTATACTTTCTTCAGGAAAATCGCCAGTCGAAATGGCATCTTCAATTGCACTAATTTCTTTAAAACCAGCTTCAACATAGTTTATAGAATCATTATCTATCGTATCGTCAGGATGGGCTGAAAGAAAATTAAGGTTTTTCAAAAAGCAGTGGTATTTAATAAATATGACACCATTAAAATAAGTTATACATCGGAAATAATTATTTATAAATCCATAAATCCTATGAAAAATATTAAATGTGGCAACTCTGCTTGATCCTTGGAAACAAGATAACCCTCTCATTAACTAAAAGCTACTTTACAGTCGGCAATAAGATTGAAAGCAAGCATACTTACGATCAAGACATATGCTCAGGATGTACTTTCCTCTACTTCCCATTATTATCACTAAACACTATAACTATTAAAACTATTAAATGGTGCTTAAAACTATGAAACATCTGTCAACAACAATACGGTTAAATCAAAAGTTGCCAGATTTGGCTACCTGCTATTAGAAAAATGTTAAACTGTAAACTTCTCACAAATAGTAGGACTTATCTAGTTGTTTACCTAAGACAAAACTTGATAAGACGTAGTGCAAAACTAGATAACTTGAAATATCTAGTTTTAGAAATGAATAATTATGAAATCCTAAACATGTCTACTTTTGAATATTCAGGTAGGAGACGTTTCCAATATGGTATCAGTTACCTACTTATAGCAACAGGAAGATTATTGCAAAATTAGACATCCAGTTGTTAACTCAAAATCGCTAAAATTCGAGTTACCTACTTGTAGTACTATACGGACGATATAGGGCGTTGAATTTGGAAACACATTTTTGTTTTAATTTTTTTAAATGCTCATAAAATAAACAAATTTTAAGTCACTGTTTATTATAGGTACTAATTTGACAATATTAGTTAACGTAATATATTAATTAATGCATTTAATTAAAAAAAGGTCCAAGCTGGCGATAGAATGGCGTGTGATTGAGTTTGGTTTGATGTATCCGTGATTTCCTGAGCTTCTTGCTGAGAACTTGAAGAATGACTTGATACATGGATTGAAGAGAATCTGGAGTAGGTGTGTGTGGTGATGTGGCTGATATATTTGATGAAAGTCTGTATTTTGTTAAAATGCCTTGAATTTCACTTTGTGTCATTATTGAATGTTGCAAAGGCAGTTTATTCAATGCCAAACCGATATATTTGCCAAAGGCACTATTTTCATTTGTATCTTCTTCTTCCACTGAATTTCTCATGAACAGTGCGTAGCTCTTTCACAGCGCCATGTAAGTCTTGCAGATTTCTTTTATTGTAAAGGGTGGTCCCTGGGAACGGGAAGTTTTGAAAACGTCATAATAGTAGTAGTAGTAAGTAACTTTATTTATTTTAAATAGGATATAACGATAGCTAGATAATTATGTGCATTTTTTTGTTTCTTAAAAATAATGCCTGGTAAATGTCTTCCTCTTATCTGTACTGACTCTTCAAGCCTATTGGTAAAATTTTCCGTTACACGATACAGCATGTCTAACGGAATATTGGCAATTTCTTCACGGATTTTTATTTTCAACTCCTGAATATTTCTTGATTTGTCAACAAAAACCTTATGCTTTAAGTAGCCCTACAAGAAGTAATCGCACGCCGAAAGGTCTGGCGACCTTGCGGGCCATCAATGTTTCCACGCCTGGAGATAATGTGATCAGAAAGGCATTTATTGATTCTCTTGTGGTATGTAGCGTAGCTCCATCTTGCTGGAACCACCAATTTTGAATCCCTGGGAACATGTTTAATTGTGGCGTTAAAAACTGGTTGATCATTTCGGTATAGTGTGCAGAGTTAACTGTCAGCATTTGCATCATTGTTTTCAATAAAATAGGGACTAATTCCCATTGAAGTTTTTGCACACGAAACTGTTACCCTCGGGCTATGTAACGGTTGTTGGTGTTCTTCTTGTGAATTTTCGGAGTTTCAATATCTGTAATTTTGTTTGTTGGTGTACCACACAAATGAAAATGAGCCTCGTCAGAAAATTGTCAACCAAGTTGTGATAATTCCACGTGCTAAAATAATTTCAGAAAAATGTAAACGTCTTCGGAATTCTGTTGGTTTTATTTCTTACAGATGAAGATTCAGATACTTGTATAAAATTCTAAGCAAAGTAGATTTACCTAAGCGCAACGCCTGGGCTCGTTTTCTAACTGAATGTTTTGGACTGTATTGAACAGATGCTCGGACTCGTTTAATGTGTTTAGGGGTTCTATCACTTCTATTGGGTCCTTTACGTTTGGATTTATGGCTGTCTCTGTTTCTTCAAATTTACGAATCCACGATTTTATGACATGAGCGGAAGGAACTTGGCGAGTAATCTCAAAGTGATGTCGAAATTGCCGCTGCACAGCAACTATATTATCGTTAAAATAATACGATTTTATTGTAAAAGCACGCTGCTCAAGGGACAACTGTTCCATGATTACTAAATGGCATAAAATGACAGGCAATATGACAAATAAATCCGTGGCCAACTATATATAGTTACAAAATAATAACATTTTCAAAACTTCCCGTTCCTAGATACCACCCTTTACTTTGCTATTTTTGACGGCGGCTTTTCCGACGTTGCCAGTATACGTGACACTGCAGTATTTTGCCTCGACTACGAAGTTTATGGAGTCGGCTGCGATTGTACCGGAATTGACAAATGAGGTGATGCAGTGTCTTCTTCATCAAATTCCGTTTCTATGGGTGAATTCTATAGACAAAAAAATTAATAATTTTAATATATTTTTCAGACACCAACTACATGGAATGGAAAAGGCAATGTGCTGGTTTTGAAATTCGGTGGAATTTTTCAAATTGCTGTGGAGCCATTGATGGCAAACATATTTTGATTGTTGCCCCTCCTCATTGTGGAAGTGAGTACTCTAACTATAATGGTTCAAATAGCATTGTTCTAATGGCAGTTGTTGACTCCAACTATTGTTTTACATATATTAATGTTGGCAGCAGGGGATTCGAGTCTGATGGTGGTGTTTTTAAAAACTGCTCACTTTGGGATGCCATCGAAAATGGATTTATTTCTAATAAATGTTACCTCGTTGCTGATGATGCATTTCCATTGAAACCACACCTCTTAAAACCGTATAATAATTATAGAAGATCCCTCACCATTCAAGAAAAAGTTTTCAACTACCGCCTTAGCCGGGCGAAGAGAATTGTGGAAAATGGCTTCGGAATTTTGGTCAGCAGATTTCGGTGTTTTGAGAAAAGAATATGTTTGAAGTTGTCCACAGTCAAAAAAGTCGTTTAGTGGAGATCTGAAATAGCGGAATTAAGAAGTTTTGAGAAAAATAAAGTCAAAAAAAACATCTAACTAGCAAATAAGATTCCTGACCATCTGAGAAACTACTTTAACAATGACAACAATGTCCCATGACAATATAAACATATTTATTAATTTAAGAATATATTTATCTCTATGCGCAAAAATATTCTTAAACGTTTTCGTAAATGTTTCTTTTATCATTTGTCAATAAAGCTTACTTATGCGATTGTGTTTGTCTCAAACTGTCTACAGTTTCACTGTTGCCTTTTATATTTTTCATAATAGTGTCCATTATTGGAAACCATTTTAACGTGGGTTCATAAATGTGCTTAGTTCCACTACCAGATTTGTAGGCTTTTTTATTTTTACATACTCCTGGTTGTATGTAGTCCTAATGTTTTTTATTTCCGGTTTTAATTCAGGTACGCCTAAATTTTCTTTGCTCAATTCACGAATTATTTCTCTGCATACTGAATCTCTTTTATGCATGTTCTTATAATCGACGCTAGTTGTTTCACAAACATTCATGTTCTCCATATAATTCAATTAAATTTATTGTCTTCAACTCAGACCACTTCATTTTTGAAACGCACAACAAAACAAAAAACCTAATACGCAACGTCTACATGCACTTTAAACACTATACTAACTCGACTATACTAAACCTGTTCATACCTGTTTTCATTGGTATAACGCCGGTCAAGTACAGTAGAAATTGATGGCAGGAGAGAGTATAGATAAGATATTAATTTATTTTTTTAATTTTTTTTATAGCCTTGCGAATGTCATCCTCAGTTATTTGGTAAATATAAATGCTGCTAAGATAGCGATTCTATTGATTTAAAATGTGATTGATCAGAAACAGAATAAGCGCTACAAAAATAATTAACAAAAGCATTAACTATATTCTATTTTGCAGCTTCTTTCTCTGTCCTACTTATTTGAGTACATGCCGCTAAATCCAAATTTCGTGTTTTTAGTAACTTTTCCCGTAGCTGATTACTTCTTATTCCACATACGATTCTGTCTCGTATCAATGAATCGATTAAACTTTCAAGTCCACAGTCGTGTACTAATTTTAAGCTCTGTTACATATTCATCAATTGCCTTCCCTTCCTTTTGGTCAGTTGTAAAAAACACGTGTCGGATATATGTTTCATTTTTGTAGGGAGTGTAATGTTCAGAAAATGGACCTAGAAGAAATTTTGAGGCTTTCCTTCTGCGTCTAGCCCAACTTCTGACTCGAAAGTATTAAACAAATTTAAGCCTTGCGCATCACCCAATATATGAAGTAAAATAGCTTTTTATTTTTTGAGTGGTTTTTTCAGCATGGATCAGCGGCTATCCAATAGATTTCAATTCCGTGGCGCCACTTTTTCCATTCTTCTACAGGGTTATTGCCTCGCTCGAACGACTTCGAAGGTGTTAGTGTATTCATTATCTCGGTGTTAGTGTATATTAAACTACCATGTAAAACCACCATGTAAAGTAGCAGACTGTATTTTATTTGATTTAATTCTTTATTAATGATTGTACACAAGATACGTATATCAATCAACTGACGCTTCACTCATCTGCTGATCCTCCTCGCCTTCTTCCTCCATGTACGGCCACGTTCTTTCTTGGGCTTTCAAACACGTTACAGGCCACAATATATGAGGAGCGTGGGGAGATATAATCAATGTATATAGGTAGGTAGTAATTATTTGTATAGCCAATGTTAAAGTCGTTAGGATAGATAATCGCATTCTTAACGTGCACTGGTGTTTAGAATCTAGTGGTGAATGACCACAACAATTTCCCGCCGGTATTAAATCAAGCCAAGAAACTAAAATTCATAAAAATGTACATACATATTTCGACATTTGATATAACTTGACTTAATATTCCAGTGACTATAAATTATGCAATATTGGTTTCAACACTTCTAGTATGAAAAACAAAACTACTGCAGAGTGTAGAATATTCAATCTCAGCGTACTTTTTGGTAGGGCTGTCCCGTTCTTTGGCCCGAACTAGGCACCCTTTTACTACTTTAATAATTTCATCATCTTGTGCTGAACTACTACTTCTTACTTAAATGAAAAATTTATATTAAGAGTGCACATTATACTATCTATTCTCCTATAATTCTTGTACGCAGAGGTTGCCCTCCGATTGTTACCTTAGTTCTATATTGCAATTCCCTTACTATTATATCGAATCTTGTTTGATGACTATAGATCAATAATTATGCCATCACACAAATTATTGTACTACTTAATGTTTAAGTATAAATAGGCACAATTTTATTATATTATTTTTGCCTATTTATTTTTAAACTTAAAAGTTACTTAGTATAATCTGAGGAACATCATGAATTATTGCTTTATAATATTGATGAGTACAAAGCTGTTAATTTGTTGTTGTAAAAATTGGAGCTGGATTATTTCGTTCACCTTTCAGGACACGTGAATAATGATAAACGTGCTCGTCGTGGACTGTATAAACTTTATTTTCTAGTAACATTAAACAAAATACATTTTATTGTTCACACACAGGTAAATACTAATGGTTTTAGTTTTTATCGTCTGATTCGTTCTGATGCACACACCGCCACATGTGGATTGCTCTCGCGACGTATATCCCACCGCTCGCTCCCCTTTCCTCCGGTCGCATAGGTTGGCAGTCCTAGCTGGCATGGGCGCCGGCTAAGGGGTTATTAACATACCCCCGGGGTTGAAAGGCTTGACTTTCAAGTGAATCTTGGGTTGGTAGGGGACACAACTTTGCAAATGCCCGTTTAATATCTCCATTACTTGCCTTAACAGTTGCAACTCGTGGAATATTGTCCTTGCCTGGAAATAGCTTGATTACGCGTCCCAACCTCCAATTCAGCGGTTGTACCTTATCCTCCTTTACGAGAACTAGATCACCTACTTGTAGTTGACGACCAACGGTGGATTTCCATTTGTGTCTTATCTGCAACTCCGAAATGTATTCCTTGTACCACCTCTGCCAGAAGTGACATTTAATTGACTGGATACGTTGAAATCTGTCAAGTCTTGATTCATTAATTTCAGAATAATCGTAATCGGGTAGTGAAGTTAAAGCTCTTCCCACAAGGAAGTGTGCTGGGGTTAAGGCCAAAAGGTCGTTGGGATCTGAGGACATGGGAAATAAGGGTCGAGAATTCAACACAGCTTCCACCTGTGTAATCAGTGTATTTAACTCTTCATAAGTTAAATTCGCATTACCCATCACTCTTTTAAGGTGATGCTTGCTAGTGTCATCGGCAGATGAGTGAAAAAACCGCGAGAAATCGGGGACCAAAATTATTTTTTCCACATAAAACTCACTATAACTTCATAAACATTAAAGTATGCGCATTCACAAAGTCATTTTCAGAAACTACAGGAAAAGACCTTTAATTTGACGTATCGTACAGCTCGGTACGAAAAACACCAAAAAAGATATAGGGCAAAACAGCCCCAACACATAGCACAAAATAGCCACGCGGCGAGGCCCTGCAGCGCAACAGCTCGCGACCGGCAAAGCCCGTGCTACGTCACACCGCCGGGAAACTATAAATATGCGCACGCCCACTAGCCCTGCATCAGTCCGTTCGCAGCCATCCTCGAGTACACATCGATCAGTCCGCTCGCATCCGTCGTCCGCTACACATCGATCAATCAGTTCGCGCCTGCCTTTGACACCTCTACCTGAAGACTATTGTATTGTAGTAAATATCTCTTTTATTCCACAACCTGCCTAATTAGTAGTTTGGAGTGCACAGTAGTGGTGAAAAGTGAAGTGGGTGTTAGTGTAATATAAAAGAAATCGTTATGAACACCAGGAGTCGATCTAGGCAGAGGGACGGCGTCCCATCTAGCCAGGTAGACTCGCCACCAACACAGAGCCGTTCGCCCCAGGTCCCGGACGCTCTCTTTACTAATCAAGAGGACTCAGGTTTGGTAAGGGAAATGGTGAACCCCTTGTCGCTCAACGTCGCGGCCCGTCAAATTCTGATCAGTCAAGAGGACTCAGGTCTGGTAAGGGAAATGGTGAACCCCTTGTCGCCCAACGTCGCGGCCCGTCAAATTCTTATCAGTCAAGAGGACTCAGGTCTGGTAGGGGAAATGGTGAACCCCTTGTCGCCCAACGTCGCGGCCCGTCAATTTCTCACTGGTCAACAGGATGCAGGTCTGGTAATGGAAACGGTGGACCCCTTGTCGCCCAACGTCGCGGCCCGACGATTTTTCACCGGTCAATGGGATTCAGCCCCGGCCAGCCAGGGGGCTGCCCCTAGCCCTAATGCATATCCAACCCCAGGAAGGGGACAAGAAGCACAGCCCTTCCTCACACCATCCACTAGCCAACGCCTACCTACTGCAACCACGGACTCCACAACCAGAAGCCTTCAAGGAGTACAGCCACCGCCATTAGTAATGCCTGCTACCAATGCTGTCACCCCAAGTGGGAGGAACACAAGCCAAGCTGATGCAGTAACACATGCACTCACGAAAGCGTTGCAACAGCTAACGAACACCACCGAAATACTCCTGCAGCACCTAGCCCTACAGACGAGGACAAGCCACGACCCCCCGGCTTCGCCCCGGGCCACTTCGGGCCCTATGCAACCAACCTCACAGCCACTTCCGGAATCGGAATTACAGCATGACACGTCACCAATACAACCACAGCCGGCATCGTACGGGGCGGAAACGGGCCCGGCTCTCCAACAAGCCGCAGACACCGCCGTTCGTAGACATGGCTCCCAGCAACGTGGGGCTTCAAGAGCTTCCACACACGCAACGGAAGGATCCCTGGATGGGGATGCTCATGACCCTGAGCACAAATCAAAGCTATCAAACAGAATTCTGGGAGAACAAGCCCAGTGGCGCCCAACTGAACAACAACAAGGTCCCACAAACCAACAACAACCAGCAATGCAGGCAGTGCAACAACAAGACACCACCCACCAACAACAACCAACGATGCAGCCAGTCTCGGCCGAACCTCAAGCAGAGCAAACAACACAACCAGCTCCCCTGATGATGCCAACAGTGGAGTCGGGACCGACAGCGCAAACGATGCTACAACAGGCCATGCACAAGCAACTCATGGAAGTCGTGGCTACAGCAACGAAAGCAGCAGTTCAAGCGGCCACAGAAGCTAGGACTGGGCAGCTAGACGTAAGGACCCTACCCACATTCGCAGGAAGGGAATGGGAAGATCCAGAAAAATTCCTAAATACATTAGAGGAAGCAATGGACAGGAATCAAATCCAAGCAAGAGACAGGGTGAGGATCACTCTTGGACAACTGGAAGGCCATGCCAAAGGGATGTTTGAGGTGTTCCAGCCCCTCAACCTGGACTTCGAAACTTTGAGGCACCGCTTGATCCTCAAATACAACGACCCTTCCCTCTTGGGAAGTTTGAGGTCTCGCCTGCACGGCGAACGACAAAAAGAAGACGAGTTAGCTGCAGTATTCATTCAACGCAAGATGGGACTGTACAGAAGAGTAGAGCCGTACACTTCGGAAGAACAAATCACATGCGAGGTACGGGAACTGCTTCGACCAGAAATCCGATACGCTACCAGGACCATGACAATCAAAACCCTAGAGGACTTAGGTCGAGCCGCCCACTGGGCCGAGGTTGATTTCCAAGAGCTCCAACGCCACCTGCGACCAATACCAAGGCCAGCACCACCTATAACTCGACCACCCGTCAATCGTCAATCTGAACTACCCCAGGAGCCACCCAGTCCATGCAGAGGATGAGGTGGATGGCACTTCCACCGTGACTGCCCAGTACTAAAGGAACAAATAAGGCAACGTCAGCAACAGCCACCTCAGCAACAGCAACAGCCATCAAGGCCGCCACAGCAGCAGCAGCAAGGACCACAACCTGGGCCCTCCAACGAAGCAGCAAGGAATCAGGGAAACGCGAACAGGGTCGGCGCAAGCCAGGGCGCGCGACCCCGACAACCATAGACGCCACCATCAGCACCACATCCGCCATTGGCCCTTCATCACGAATATGGACGGAAGTCAATGGACGTAGACTACTGGCACTACTGGACAGTGGTGCCACCCATAGCTTCATAAAAAAAGAGCACGGGCAATCCGAAGCAATCCAGCCAACCCAGATGCGCGTACGATTAGCTGCTACTGACCACGTTTACTACTCCAGGGGAAGCATCCAAGTTAACCTGGTAGCTGGGGAGTACACAGCAATCACAAAATTTCACCTCCTAGATGCCATCACCGAGGACGCCATTCTAGGACAAGACTGGCTACGTCAACACCAGGCGATCATGGATTTCCAGCGAGGTTGCGTTCATGTGGGCCTGCACCAGAGGCACACACTATTTTGGCTCATGGACCGTCAAGCACCAACCCAAGCTAGCGAGTTCGACGTCAGCCCTGATCAGCTACCCACCACCCACCAGGAAAAATACATTCGCCTGATCCACAACTTCCAGGAGGTCTTTGACGAGGCGCTTCATCAACCCACAACGAAGTTGGCCCTGCACGAGATCCGCCTGAAGGAAGACGCTCCTTTCAAGATTCGACGATACCAATACTCCGCCAACAACAAAGCCATCATCACGGAAGAAGTGAAGAAAATGTTAGCCGCTGGGGTCATCCGACGAAGCCACAGCAGGTATTGTTCGCCAATAGTCATCGTCAACAAGAAAAACGGCCAACCAAGGTTCTGCGTGGACTACCGTAAACTAAACTCCCAAACCTATGAGGAAGTGAGTCAGCTGCCGCCCATTCGAGAAACGATAAGGGAACTTGGAGCTGCGAAGATATTCACCTCCCTCGACCTCAAGAGCGGGTACTGGCAGGTACCCATGGCCGAAGCCAGTATACCCCTCACCGCATTCAGTACCCCGGACGGGGCAACGTACGAATTCTTGCTGATGCCATTTGGACTCCGTAACGCACCCTCAACATTTCAGAAGCTGATGACGGAAGTACTCGCCGACTACGTGGATGTGTTCGTCAAGGTATATCTTGATGATATAATTGTCTATTCTGAGACCCCTGAAGACCACATCAGACATTTGACGTTAGTCCTGGAGAGGCTCCAGATCCACGAGCTGCACTGCGGAATTCAGAAATGTCGCTTCGGGGCAGAAGAACTGGAATACTTAGGGTATCGAATCACCGCAACAGAGAACACACCTCAAGAAAAGCATGTTATCCAGATCCAGGAATTCCCCACACCCAAGACTAAGAAGGAACTGCAGGCCTTTCTCGGAACTGCAAACTGGCTCCGTGAATTCGTCCCAGAATTCACCGAAATCACAGCACCCATGACAACCCTCACCGGAAAACAGCGCTTCCAGTGGACACCGGAGGCAGACGCAGCATTCCAGAAGGTGAAGGAAGTCCTCTCCAAACCACTTTCGCTCTTCAGACCAGAACCAGGGCTCCCCTATGTCCTCCAGACGGACGCCAGCACCATGGGGATGGGCGCAGTCCTGTTCCAGCGTACTCCGCAAGGCGAAAGGAGAATCATCTCGTGCTCCAGTGCCAAATTCACAGGACCAGAAAAACGATATCATGTAAACGAACAAGAGACATTGGCAGTAGTGTGGGCGTGCCGGAGGTACCGCCACTGGCTGGAAGGCCAGACATTCACACTGGTCACCGATAGTCGAGCACTCACCTGGCTCAACCAATTCAAGGATGAACGTGCGAAGCTAACCAGATGGGCGCTCCAACTCCAAGAGTACAACTTCACTGTGGAACACTGCCCTGGTAAGCAAAATCAACTCCCAGACTTCCTGTCAGGACACCCCAGGGAGCCCATGCCAAGCTCCATCGGCGACGATGACCGCCTGCTACCTCCCGAGGACCACCGCGACGTCCCAACCACCATGGCGGAGATCATCCCCGATGTCAACGGCCACACGATCCCAGGGAAAATCAATGCCGCTTGCCGAGAACCCCCCGATGTTCCCGGGGTAATCTTCGATTCGGACGACGAAGAAGACGAGAAGCGATCATACTCCACCACGGACACCGAAACCAACTCAGAGGAGGACGACGAGGAGGACCTACCTAATCACAGCCCACCTCAGCCCCCAGCTCCAAGGCCAACTTGCGAACACGCTCCGCTGCAGGAAGCAGCGCTGAACCAGGTCGAGGAGCACGACGACGAGGACAACGGCGAGGAGGCTAACGACGAGGACAACGACGAGGAGGCTAACGACGAGGTCAACGACGAGGAGGACAACGACGATAGGCCAGCAAATCTCTTCCAACAAATCCAGCAGGAACAACTCCGTGACGGAACCATCTCAGCCGCTATCCATTCCTGGCGAGTCTTCCAGCAGCAGGACCCAGACATACCATTAGAACCATGGAAGAGACGACTGCGAGACGACTTCATCGTAGAAGACGGCCACCTCTGGCACAAAACAACGGACGATCGGAGGCAGCTCGTAGTACCAGAAAACCTATGGGCAAGAGTAATCCACACTTACCACGACTCCGTCTTCGCAGGACACCCAGGTCGTGATGAAACCTTCCGGGCCATTGACAGACTCTACCACTGGACAGGAATTCGCCGCAACGTACGATCCCACGTTCGCCTGTGCATGGTATGCACGGCAACCAAAAGAGGCCCACTCCAAGAAGCCGCCCCACTACGTCCCAGGCCACCAACCAGGCCGTGGCAAGTCCTCAGCATCGACGTCATGGGCCCTTATGTGCCTACTGTTACTAAAAATCGCTTTCTTATTGTTGTTACAGATACCTGCTCGAAATGGGTTGAGGCCAAAGCCGTCCCAAATGCCACTGCAACTACCATCCGCAATTTCCTGGAGGAAGTCTGTCAAAGATGGGGATACCCAGAAGCAGTCATTTCGGACAACGCCACCGCCTTCCGCGCCAGAGCATTTTCCAAATTTCTGACCGACCATGGTATCCAGCAGTATACGTCCCCAGTATACCACCAAAGAGCCAACCCGGTCGAACGTCGCTGCCAAGAAATCAAGAAGGCCCTTAGGGAGAAGCTCCGCAACAAAGACGCCAGAAAATGGGACGCCGTCATCAATCAAATTCTCTTTACCCTCCGGAACAGACAAAATGCCACCACTGGATACTCGCCAAGCGAAATGTTGTTGGGAACGCCATTACCCAGGCCAGGCGAATGGCAACATCCTCAGCAACGCCAGCCGTTACCAGAGCCCAAACAAGCAGCCGAGGAAAGAAGGAAGCAAGCCAAACGACGCCAGATAATCTTCCAGAGGAACCTCTACCCCAGGCCCAGACAAGCCAAAGTCCATTTCGAAGTAGGAGATATGGTAATTACGAGAGGATTCAAGGAAGCTCGGCCAGCCTTCGGCCCAACATGGGAAGGTCCATACCCAGTCGTAAAAGTGTTGGGAGATAACACTTACGAAGTAGATCGCAACGGAATCCAGGCCCCAATTCATATCGATGACCTCAGGCCGATGCCCAGACCACAGCAACGTGTCCAGGTACCTCCCGAGGTGCAGCAGCTTTTCCAACCCGAGGAAGGAAACGCCGAGTCCGACCAGGACGAGGCGCAACATGACCCTGGGGGGCAACCCCCAGAAGACGGATTTCAACCCAACCCTGAGGGAAAGGGACCCTCAGATGAAAGGCAGCCAGAACCAGGCCCATCCCGGAACCAAGACCTCACTCGCGACATTCTCGCGATTTTGTAAGCGAACCAACCAAACACATTTATTTTTGTAAAATGAAATACATTAGTTTAAGTTGAATTACATTAGTTAAGTTGAGTTACATTAGTTTAAGTTGAAATATCTTAATCCGATCTTATCTTGTACATTATCTATTATTCATATCCATGCCTTTTATAAATAAAAGTCACAATTTAGGGGGGTGGTGTCATCGGCAGATGAGTGAAAAAACCGCGAGAAATCGGGGACCAAAATTATTTTTTCCACATAAAACTCACTATAACTTCATAAACATTAAAGTACGCGCATTCACAAAGTCATTTTCAGAAACTACAGGAAAAGACCTTTAATTTGACGTATCGTACAGCTCGGTACGAAAAACACCAAAAAAGATATAGGGCAAAACAGCCCCAACACATAGCACAAAATAGCCACGCGGCGAGGCCCTGCAGCGCAACAGCTCGCGACCGGCAAAGCCCGTGCTACGTCACACCGCCGGGAAACTATAAATATGCGCACGCTCGCTAGCCCTGCATCAGTCCGTTCGCAGCCATCCTCGAGTACACATCGATCAGTCCGCTCGCATCCGTCGTCCGCTACACATCGATCAATCAGTTCGCGCCTGCCTTTGACACCTCTACCTGAAGACTGTATTGTATTGTAGTAAATATCTCTTTTATTCCACAACCTGCCTAATTAGTAGTTTGGAGTGCACAGTAGTGGTGAAAAGTGAAGCGGGTGTTAGTGTAATATAAAAGAAATCGTTATGAACACCAGGAGTCGATCTAGGCAGAGGGACGGCGTCCCATCTAGCCAGGTAGACTCGCCACCAACACAGAGCCGTTCGCCCCAGGTCCCGGACGCTCTCTTTACTAATCAAGAGGACTCAGGTCTGGTAAGGGAAATGGTGAACCCCTTGTCGCTCAACGTCGCGGCCCGTCAAATTCTTATCAGTCAAGAGGACTCAGGTCTGGTAAGGGAAATGGTGAACCCCTTGTCGCCCAACGTCGCGGCCCGTCAAATTCTTATCAGTCAAGGGGACTCAGGTCTGGTAGGGGAAATGGTGAACCCCTTGTCGCCCAACGTCACGGCCCGTCAATTTCTCACTGGTCAACAGGATGCAGGTCTGGTAATGGAAACGGTGGACCCCTTGCCGCCCAACGTCGCGGCCCGACGATTTTTCACCGGTCAATGGGATTCAGCCCCGGCCAGCCAGGGGGCTGCCCCTAGCCCTAATGCATATCCAACCTCAGGAAGGGGACAAGAAGCACAGCCCTTCCTCACACCATCCACTAGCCAACGCCTACCTACTGCAACCACGGACTCCACAACCAGAAGCCTTCAAGGAGTACAGCCACCGCCATTAGTAATGCCTGCTACCCCTGCTCTCACCCCAAGTGGGAGGAACACAAGCCAAGCTGATGCAGTAACACATGCACTCACGAAAGCGTTGCAACAGCTAACGAACACCACCGAAATACTCCTGCAGCACCTAGCCCTACAGACGAGGACAAGCCACGACCCCCCGGCTTCGCCCCGGGCCACTTCGGGCCCTATGCAACCAACCTCACAGCCACTTCCGGAATCGGAATTACAGCATGACACGTCACCAATACAACCACAGCCGGCATCGTACGGGGCAGAAACGGGCCCGGCTCTCCAACAAGCCGCAGACACCGCCGTTCGTAGACACTAGATTTAACGCCTGCCTCCCAGAGGCCGCCGAAATGAGGCGAATTGACAGGAATAAAATGCCACGTAATTCCCTCGTTTGCTAAGGATTCAAGAATTTGACTTTCATTATCGTTTAAAAAATTGTACAAAGAAGAAATTTCCCCTTTCGCTCCTACAAAATTTTTTCCATTGTCCGAAAATACTTCGGAAGGTCTACCTCTGCGCGAGATAAATCTCCGAAAGGCCATGAGAAATGGTGCAGTCGAAAGCTCGGTGGCCAATTCAAGATGAATCGCCTTTGAACTAAAACATATAAATAAGCATAACCAACATTTGGAAATCCTCGCGCCACGACCCTTACGGTCTTTAATAAAAATTGAACCCGCGTAGTCGACGCCAGTTACTTGAAAAGGGAATCCTGAGTGGAAACGCTCCGCAGGCAAATTGCCCAATATTGGCTGGGTAACGTGTGGCTTAAATCTAAAACACCGGACGTATTCGCGCACAGTTTTCTTTGCAGTATTGCGACCGGAAATAGGCCAAAATTTTTGTCGTATATTAGCTAACAGCTGTTGAGGCCCTGTATGCATCAACTTGTTATGTTCATATTCGAAAATTAACCTGACCAGGTGATGTCTTGGTGGTAGTAAAATTGGATGTCTCTTTTCGAACGGAAATTTTGAATTGTCTAATCTACCTCCAACGCGAATTAATTTGTTGTCGTCCAAGAATGGGCTCAAATTTAAAATTGAACTTTTTATGTTGATAGACTCCCCACTGACTAAAGCATTATATTCGTCATTAAAACAACGAATTTGTATAATTTTAATTAAAATTTTGAATGCACTATCCAATTCTGCGACAGAAAGCGGACCACCCTTTCGTGACCCCTTGTTTTTGCAATTGTAAGTGAATCGAAACATGTACGCCACTGTGCGCTTCAATCGTAGTAAATTAGAGAAATTTTCAAAAGGAAATTCGAGTTTAGCTGATATTTGAAATGATTTGGTTTGAATTCGAAATTCTGGTAACACTACCCCTTCAGTGACACTCCTCGATGGTGGCCAATGCTCCTCCGTTTTTGAAAGCCATTCGGGACCTTCCCACCACAAATCTAAATTTATAATCGCTGTTGCGCTAATGCCACGCGATAATATATGAATATATGATGAAACATGGCGCCAGTCATCGGGATTGGTTTTTGTTTGAATTTCTGCAATTCTATTGTTGACGAATGTCTTTAAAAGATTGGGAGGAGTTCGTAACCACCCTAATAAAATTGTTGAGTCTGTTCAAAAAATTTTTCGAGAAAACTCCACGCCCAGACAATTTTTAACTTTATCATACAGTCTTGCAAGAACTAAGCCTCCGTATAATTCAAGCTTCGGAATCGTAAGTGTTTTGACTGGCGCTACTTTGGATTTTCAGCACACTAAATTAACGAAAATTTCGCCCTTTTCGTTTATGGAACGGATGTATACGCACGAGCCGTAAGCTAACTCGCTCGAGTCCGAAAATGCATGTAATTCTATTTGAATCGGATTGTCGCAAATAATTTGACGTCTAATTTTTAAATCGTTCAAACTCCCTAAATCTTGGTTGAATTTTAGCCAAGTTGCTTGAATGTTGGGCGGCACTGTGTCATCCCATGATAGTTTTTCCGACCATAATTTTTGTAAAAGAATTTTTGCTACAATTATGATTGGGCTTAGCAGACCTAATGGGTCAAAGATTTGCGCAGTACATGACAAAATTAGTCGCTTAGTAATTTTATCCCTTTCTAAATTCGGATTTACCCTGTAAAATATTTCATCGGTTTGGCAAGACCAACGTAAGCCTAGAGTTTTTGTTTGTTTTTCTCCAAAATCGTGATCATTTGAATTTGTATCTAAATTTACGACATGCTCAATAGCTTCAGGTTTATTTGACTGCCATTTTCTAAGTTCAAACCCGCCACGTTTTAAAATCTCGGAAATTTGTACAGCAATGAGCACTGCCTTTTGCTTTGATTCACACGAGTATAACAAATCGTCAACATACATGTGTTTTTGAATGATAGTTGCGATTTCTGGTAGTTCTTCTTGACACTCGACAGCTAATTGAAATAAGCACCGAATAGCCAAGAATGATGCAGCCGTTGTGCCATATGTCACAGTGTTTAACTCATATGTATCGATTGGTTTCGAGGGATCCGACCTCCATAAAATGCGCTGCAGAGCACGTTGTTCTGGCTCAATTAAAATTTGCCTGTACATTTTTGTAACGTCTGACGATAACACTACCGCGTGCTTGCGAAAATTTAAAATAATTGATAACAAATCCTCTTGAATCGTTGGACCTGTCATTTGTAAACTATTTAACGAATGACCGGTAGTGGTAGGGCTTGAAGCATTGAAGACGACTCGAAGCTTAGTCGTTTCGCTTTCCTCGCGCATGACGCCGTGGTGTGGCATGTAATAAGATATGTTTAATTTTGAATCGTTTACTTTAACCATGTGACCTAAAGACTCGTATTCTGCGAGAAAGGCTACGTACCTTTCTTTCAAGACATTATTTAATTGTAACCGTCTCTCCAAACTGAATAGACACTTTTCTGCACGAAATTTAGACTCGCCTAAAATTCCCGTGGAATTTTTGAATGGTAAAGAAACTATAAATCGTCCGTCCTCGGTGCGCCTCGTAGTTTTTATGAAATATGCTTCGCACGCGTTTTCTTCGGATGACCGTATTGCTTCTGACGGGCATTCTTCTACCTCCCAAAACTTGGCCAACTGATCTTGTATGTCTGAATATTTACTAAGATTGCAAAGTGTTTTTGAAAAATTAGAAATATTAATTGGGCCGCTAATTATCCAACCCAGCTTTGTCTTTTGTAACACGGGTCGGTTTTTTCCCAGCTGTATTTGTTCATTGCATACCAATGTCCAGAACACATCCGCACCTATTAAAAGGTCAATTTTGCTTGGCTTATTAAAATGGGGATCTGCCAGATCAACGTGGCTTGGAATTTTTAAATCAAATTTATTTATTTTGACACCTGGAATTTCATTGGTTATTGTATTTATGACTAACGAGGTTATTTTAATTCGAAACTCGTTTTTATTTGAATATAAATCAATTTCGCATTTTTTGTTGCTAATAGAACTGGCTTGATTTAAACCAGAGACTTCGATATTTATTTTGTTCGTGTTTAATCGCAACTGGTTACATAAACTTTCGGTTATAAACGATGACTGACTACCGCAGTCAAGTAGAGCTCTTACGGTATGCAAAGCACCACTATGGTCATAGATTTTAACAGACGCAGTAGACAATAGGACATGACATGATGTATGAAAGGAGTTTAGCGAAACCTGTTGTTCTGTGCCAACTACCGAAACATCGTCGGAATTTGTAGCCGTTTGCTTAGGCGCTTGATTAGGATTCGTGAAAGTTTGATTATGTAATAACGTATTGTGTTTTAATTTGCATTTTTGACAAGGACCCAGACGGCACTGAGAACTATAGTGTCCTTCCCTTAAACAGTTCAAACACAATTTCAAAGATTTTGCCTTTGTAATTCTATCATTAATAGATAATTTTTTGAATTCATCACATTTATAAATAAAGTGTTCCTTTTTGCAAAATATACAGCTTTGACTGGAGGCAAAAAACCCTTTGGTCGGAACTGACCTTTTCGTGGACGGTTTTTTGTTAATTTGATTTTGTTCGATGGATTCTAAGATGTTTGCCCTGCCTTTTAAAAACGAATTCAGGTCGTCTAACTTGGGATTCTCTTCTTTTGTTTTAAATTCTTCCCAGTGGCGGGGAATGATTAAAGTGTCCCAATGGTATGTTGGCTGGCCTAATTGATTTAAGGAACGCAAATGTTTGTTGATAGAATCGATTAATTTTCGTATTTTTTGAGAAGATTCCTTTTGTATTACTTCCAAATTAAATAACGCCTTTACGTGATTATCCACTAATAATCGCGAATTATCGTACCTCTTTCGTACTACTTCCCACGCCACTGCATAATTCTCAGAAGTAAATTCAATTGAACTTATTACCTGCGCCGCGCTTTCCACCAAGGACGCCCTTAGATAATGAAATTTTTGTATTTCTGAAATGCTAGAGTTCATATTAATTAAAGATTCAAACGTATCCCTAAATTCGAGCCAACTTTCGAAGTTGCCGTCATAAGAAGGTAATTGTATTGTTGGTAGCTTGACACCTTGTAGCGTTTGATTTATATTAGAATTTATGCTTAATCTTGTGGACGATTTTGATTGTACCGAGCCCTCGACTGCGAAATTCTCAGGATTGGCTTGATTGTTTATTTGATTTGCTGTGGCAATAGACCCAAAATAGTCTTTTTCGAAATTTTCGCGCTCTAAGTATTCTGCTTCTGCATCCTCGGCAATGCAGTCTAATTCGTTTTGAATTTCTTCATATTCAGATAATAATTGTTCGATTTTGAGAACCCTTTGTTCTAGTTCGATTATTTTAGTATCAGGCAGTTTTGAACCTATTTCTAATTCCCCTTGTATACTAGTCAAATATTTTTTAAATGAAGTTAGTCTGGCTTTTACTGAACCCCGTTTTTTTCTTAAAATGCCTTCGTCGGCCATTTTTAAATGTTTAGTTATCGAGAAAAGTAATATTTAATTATTTAAGACTTTGAAATAATAACTGTTTTACACAAGTGAAACCAATATTTAAAGGGAGATGCAAAATGATGGGTAAAATGGATGGCACAGACCTTGTTTGTTGCTTTTGTAGTTATCCAGTCAAGTAATTGGCCGAGCGTTCCTCAAGAGCCGAGACCGTCAGTGTGCTGGTCCGCTGGAGAACTCGCCACCTGTAGACACTTTGTCTCTTGACCGTTGATTTTTTATCTGACTTCTTCACTTTTCCCGCCTTCGACGGCGTTTTCTTGGAATGTTTGTTAGATTTTGCAATTTGCACTGCGTTGTCTTAATTGTTTATGCACTTTCACGCTATCCTTGCTCGAACTGGACCATGTCAATTTGTTGTTGTAAAAATTGGAGCTGGATTATTTCGTTCACCTTTCAGGACACGTGAATAATGATAAACGTGCTCGTCGTGGACTGTATAAACTTTATTTTCTAGTAACATTAAACAAAATACATTTTATTGTTCACACACAGGTAAATACTAATGGTTTTAGTTTTTATCGTCTGATTCGTTCTGATGCACACACCGCCACATGTGGATTGCTCTCGCGACGTATATCCCACCGCTCGCTCCCCTCTCCCCCGGTCGCATAGGTTGGCAGTCCTAGCTGGCATGGGCGCCGGCTAAGGGGTTATTAACAAAAGCAATGTTGTTCAAATGTGCTTTTATAGGGCGGTATATTAAAACATAATATTTTTAGTCGCAAACTTCTCTATAAAATCCTTATTTTACTATAAGGAACGTAACCAGACTGCAACCAACAGCTACTCTCCGGGTTATGTGCCCCGCCGAGCGCTGAATTACAAGTTACAAGCCTGGCGCGTTAAGTGTAATAATCGCATATTACCAACATAACGCTAATGCTTCGATTGCAACAAACACCAGCTGAAAGACTGATCCTATTTAAAGGAGCTCTCGTGCCAGTCGCCCCACACCACTTGCAGACTGCAGTTTTGAGCTGTTGGCTCTCGTCAGTGCAAGGTAGGCATGTGACGACCGGCACGAGGATCCTTTGACTATTTTGTACATCTCGGTATTTTTAAGATAGCGACATGCAAAATAGACAGCAGGCGCCATCTAGTGGTCCAGTGTCTATTGCAATCGAAAAATAAATAGCCTGACTGGGCTTATCCGGAGAGCTCCTTTAAGTAGGATCGGTCTTTCGGCTGGTGTTTGTTGCAATCGAAGCATTAGCGTTATGGTGGTAATATGCGATTATTACACTTAACGCGCCGGGCTTGTAACTTGTAATTCAGCGCTCGGCGGGGCACATAGCCCGGAGAGTAGCTGTTGGTTGCAGTCTGGTTACGTTCCTTATAGTAAAATAAGGATTTTATAGAGGAGCTTGCGACAGAAAAATTATGTTTCAATATATATATATTAACATTCGATTGTTTTCTCGTTTTTACTTTATTTTCACTATTTTGTTTTTCTTCTTTTTGTTTTTTGTAGCCTTATTTTCTAAATATTCTCTGTACTTTGGGGAAGAGATAGCTGCTGGTTGAGGATCCGCAATTTTCCATTTCCTTTCTCCTTGATGTAATAGGTGTGGGATAAACTAAGTGCTTTTCTTAATTGTTAATGTAACATATTGTAATATGTTAATTTTTGTATCAAATTCTGTCGTATAGGTTTCTGAAAGTGCAATTTCATAGTTATTATTATTACAGCTTTTTCTTGCAGTTTGAGATTTTCTTCATCTGTGGAAATCAGAAGTTCCTGTACATTCACCTCATCAATAGCTCCAACTGCACGTTGCTGTGATGTATTTTTAGGGTAATAGTTAAGTCACCAGGTTCAATTATTTCTGAGCTATATTCCGTATTTTTATCATATTCATTTGTTGAATTTTTTAAGTTCCCTTTAGATTCAATTAAGCTTTCTCCTTGATCACATGTAATAAATATTTCCATCTCTACAAATGTATTTGTTTTGTTATTTTCGATTTTATTAGACCCAGGATATGTAATTGTTTACTATAGATAACAATGTCTCGGCTAGCCAGTGTTTAGGAGGCAAGAGTCGAGGTAAGAGTTTAGATAACCAGTTACTGCAGCTGGAAATTAATAAATGTTATTGAGATTTTATGTAATGAAGAATCAAAAGGCTGGGCGCCAGGCTCTAAAGGAAAGCCAGAAAAGAAACACAACTTAATATATACAATGTTAATTTAATATAGCTGCAGAAGATATTATTTACATAATTATATTTACAGAAAAGCAGTCTGTACACAAAAAAATAGCCTAAAAAGCTACACTGTACTACAAGCGTTTAAACATATCAGTAGGTATAATCCTACCTATGGCCCACACCAAAAAAAATATACAATGGTCCAAGCAGTGCCCTACTATTAAAAAAATAAGACTTAACCTCAGATACTTAAAATAAATGAAGCAGACCCACGGTCTAAGATAAGATAAGATAAGATAAATTGTAGTTTCTACTTTTAACCAAGCAACTGAACTAGAAGCAATGTATTTTAATTATAATAATATCCTGCGGTGTAGAAATTCTACATTGTCACTTAAAACGGATTGGTACTTATCTTGAAATCTTGTCTAGGACAAAATGATTCCTCCTGGGTCGATTACACACTAGTTACATACAGCTTTCTTATATTCCTTTCCTTGAAATTAGAGGTTATAAAGTTGTTCAGGTGGTCCGCTGTCAGGTTCTCGATCAACTGATTCGGCGCTACCACAGACTACGCGCTACACAGGGAGATAAGGAATCCGATTCAAAAAACTATTCCGTCGAACTTGAGTTTTTTTGGAAACTGCAGGTGACTTAAATTCCACGGCCCGACTTCATAAATGAGCCTACTTGTATCGGTATGATAATAGTTGTGTATATAGATATAGAATTAAAGGTTTGAGAAAATACTAAGATATTTAAGAAATTTAAGGAAATTTAAGAAAATTCAAGAAAAATCAAGAAAAAAAATCAATCTTGTAAATCTAAAAAGGAAAACATACCATAATTAATATTTATCCATGAAAATATATAGCTATTAATTACCTTAGTCCATTTAAGTGATTGAAATTACTAGTTACACGTGTTTCGGAAATTTTAAATCGCTCGAGGCAGACACGACTAATCTCTATCACAGCAGAAATTAAAAAGCGTTCCCGGTGCAATTCGACACCGTATTCCCGGTTTCGTGTTATTCTCTTCGAGGTAGGTCGTTCAAAATTGGCAGTGGCTATATATTTCATATACAAATATTAATTGCGCGGACACTGAACGCAACCATAGACGTCATCTGATAACTAAATGTGTAATCGACTTCATGTTTAGGATAAAATTTAGAAACCTTGTAACGTGCTGACAATGCACTGTTACATATATTATTATCTAGTCTTTCCATAGTAGTTTTTTTTGTTTTTGTTGATTTTGTCATGTTCTTTGACGACAATTTCATACTTTCTCCTCATAATCTCTTGTACTTCTTTTTCATCAGTTAAACAGTCTTATAGAGGTTAAACTATAAAATAAATAAAATTGATATATTCGATAGTAAATAGTTATTTATTTTAACTATCATATAATATCTTATACTCCAAATTCATCAGTCAAATATAATTGTTTTATTGTTCTGTTTTTCTTAGTTACCCAAAAATGATTCAAATATTTAAGCAGGCCATTAGGTGGCTAGTACAAATTAGGTAGGCGTATACGCCACAGATATTCTGCCTGTAATAATAGTAATAATAATAATAATATATTTATTGATTTTTTTGGCCAATAGTTACATTGGATAGAATACGTCAAACGTACAAGAAATACAAAAATAATGTTTAATACATTAAAAAAATCTCGGAAATAAATTTGATAAAAGAAGAATAAATAATAAATAAATAAACACCACAGAAATTAGATAACCCCCGATTCCAGAAGCCAGGGGCTTGTGCGGAAGGGGGTTACACATTGAAAAAACGCGGACATACGACCATTTCCTCCGACAGTGTCAGTGCCGGAGCCAGGATCCGAACCTGGTGATGCGATTGCTACCTCGCACCTTAACCCACTCGGCTATCGACCAGAAAAGTATACATTACGAAACAAGTCACATAAAAAGGGGAACAAATAAATAAATACAAACATATAAGTAAGGACATCAGATGCACACATATAATTCACATACAGTAGTATATCGAGTACATACCAATAACATAATAAAAGTTATTAAAAATTATGTGCCATAGTTAACATATTCTTCCAAAGAATAAAAACTATTTCTACATAGAAACTCTTTGAGTGTTGTTTTAAATCTGTTAATAGAATGAAGTTCTTTCATATGTATAGGTAACATATTATACAAATAACTCCCTGCACAAATGGGGGATTTTTTAAACAGATTAAGGTTGTGCTTATATATACATATATTTTGGCGATTGCGCGTTAGATGTACGTTGGTTATCAGAGTGGATTTTTAATTTATTTTTTGCACCATGTATATAAACAAGTAGTTTATACAGATAAATATATGCTAATGGTAATATTTTACTATTTTTGAATGTATTGCGACAAGACTCCAATTTTCATGTTAAAAATTGTTCTTAGCATCCGTTTTTTGTAAACAAAGACTCGTTGCACATCTGAGCTTTGACCCCAAACAATGATGTTGTAAGAAACTTTGGAGTAGAATAGTGAGTAATAAATATTAATCAGTGATCCTTGGTCTAGTTTACTTTTTAATATAGTAATGGCAAAACAAGATTGTCTCAACTTACAGCACTGCTGATCAATTAAGATTTTCATCTAAAGTGATTCCGAGGAAGTTCGTATTTGACTGAATTTTTAATTGATAGCCGTTCATGGATATGTTTGCATTATTGCTACATATTTCTTTTAACTTAGTTTTAAAATACATACACACTGTTTTTTCATAGTTTGTAATAAGTCTGTTTCTGTAACACCACACATGGAATTGCTCTAATACTAGATTAAACCCTAAATAAAAGTTCTTCCAAGGCGTTTGCCGATATCACGATAGATGTATTATCCGGATACATAAAAAATTTTCCATACGTTATAAAATTCGGTAACTCGTTAACATAAAGAAGAAAATCAGATGACCCAGTACACTGCCTTGCTTAGTTCCAAGACTGACACAGACTGTTTTATTTTAACCAGCAAACGCCGATCAGTTAGGTATGAAATGATCCAGTTGTTTATGTTGTCCCGAATGCCAAAGTTTTCTAATTTTTCGTATATAAATGAGATAACGTATTAAATGCACTAGAAAGATAAAAAACACTCCCATAACATAGAGATTTGAATATATACATTTATTGACATATTGCACAAGATCAATAGCAGCAGTCTCAGTAGATTTACTTCTGAATCCATGCTGGCAATTTGTTATTAAGTTATGTTTATCCAGGAAGCAAAAAATTCTGTTAGCCATAACTTTTTCAATTATCTTAGAGAATATACTGAGCAAAGATATAGGTCTATAGTTTTTTATGTTGTTTATTTCCCCTTTTTTATATACCGGAATGAATAATTACTGCCGTTTTTAATTTTTCCGGGAATTCTCCTAACTGTATGGATTTATTAATAATTAACGCAAAGCGAAGTGTAAATTCGTGAGTTGACCGTTTGTTTGTCAACTCGAGTATAATATTTTTTATTTCATCGTATGTTACCGGGTTAAAAAACATGGATTTATCATTCATAACCATGCTTGTACACTTATTATTAGACAAGGATGGAAAATGTACGTTTAATTTGTTATTGACATCGGTTGAAAAATGGTCTGCAAAAATGTTTACCAGCTTGTATCATTAATTTTACAATCATTGTAGTCTAAGACTATATTAAATTTAGTTTTTTTTTCTATCTAGTGTTTTATTTACTATATTCCATAAAGTTTTCGTTTTATTCTGCGACTTATCTATCCTATTTTTGTTAAATTGTTGTTTCCCTATAGCTATATTCTGTATGTATCATTTTTGTTAATTTTGTACTGAAAGTTTAAATCATCGTCTCCAATTATTTTTCTTAGTGAATTTATTTCTTTCAGGTTTTGAGATCGAGTTTGAAGTGCAGGCGAAAACCTAAATTTATTGCAAGAACTGGTTTGTTTACGTTATTATTTACTTTCCTTTTTGGAAAAGCCGTTTCAAAACTATATTCAAAAATACCCAGAATAGGTCAAAACATGCATTTATTTTATTTATTATGGAGTTGACAAATAAAGTCACATGTGCATTAGAAAAAAGAAGTTTAAAATGTTCTATTGAATATGTATCTACGTCTCTACGGTAAATATCCCCTGTAGAAACATTAATCGGCCAAAGAATCAATAGCGAAACGTACTTTTTTCAAGATGGGTTTGACAGCAGAATCAGTAACATCATCCAACAAGTACGCTGGCTTGACTCTGTCAAGACTGACAGTTAAACACTTCCCGCTTTTAAGGACCGTGATAATTAGCCATGAATAAGTGGCTAGTACACAGGCGTGTACGCCGCAGTCTTCAAGATTGTACTGAATCAATTGATCCCCATCATTCAGAATATTGGAGATATCATCATCAGCAAATATTATTGGCACATCTTCATTGTGTTTTTCCGGATTTTCAGGAATTGTGTTTTACATTATCCATATCTGTTGGAGGAACTTTAAAGCTCCCAAGTTTATGCACTAACTTTTTGATGCTTTTGATATTTTCATCCTGCAATCTGTTCTCAAAATTTCTCAATACTTTTTGTGCAATTTCAATTTTTTCAGCTGTGATTGTATTTTTTTTGTGGTTGGTTAATAACTGTTACTGCTCATCTTCGGGTGTCTGAAAAGAAAAATTCATTTGATACTAAAAATTTCTACCTGAATAAGCTAAACGTAACTGCAACTTCTATGGTATCAAAGTATTTAAATAATGGTATGAATAAATGCAATGTGCTGATTGTATTTTACATACCCCAGCCCAAACTAAGATGAAATATTACTCATAGTTTTATTACTTTGTTTTGTTCAGTTAAATGAATTTTAAAGAGTTAGTTATGAAACAAACCTTATTGTTTCTACAAGACGCATTTTTTCCTAATTCCGATTCTATAAGGCGTAGTGGCGCACTAATAGATGTTTGTAATTTTGCTGAAGTGTATTTTATCCAATTATTTGCAGCATCATTTTTCAAGTTTGCTTCTAAGCAGTTTTCAGCATCAATAGGTTTTATTTGTGACATTGTTATTACTGCTCCACTGTCATCTACATTGGTCCGGGTACTGGTATTCTGAAAATATGAGAAAGCTTACCTTTAGCGGACAGCCTAATTAAAGTAAAGAAATAATGTTAATTTTCTTGCAATCCTTATATGCCATCTGTACATTTATCTCGAACTTCTTTCGCCTCGTAAATCATTGTCCTCTTGCTGAGTGAATTCAATAAGTGATATATTAGCATCATCGTCAAAGCGATTGTAGAGTCCCAGGAGTGACTTTTCATTCAAAATCGATCTAAGAATGTCATTGCTTTCACGCATTAAATGTATCTTTTCCTTGTAAAGTTCGGTACTGGATTATTTATCGCACATCTCATGATTTTTTATTTAAAAAACACTGCAAATTATATAAAATTGTGGGTATTTTATAAAACTAAAGTAAATATTAACTAGGACAATTAAAGATATAAGAATTTCGGAAAGGATACTCTATATAACAACGATATAACCTTTTTTTTAGACACAGAAAACAAAACTTAGGCTTTTCTAGGTTAAATATTCTTGACTGATTGACAGAAGAATAACATTTTTTCAGGCATTGCCAAATTGTTTGTAGGCTTAGCAAAGCTTCGTTTTTACGTCACAATTTAAGCGCGGCTTTATATTTCACGCTAGCTTAACTAAGCACCGCTTAAGGTCCACTCACATTAGGCTGGTTACTAGCCGCTGGTTAGTAGTGGATGGTAGTATCAGCAGCAGCACGCAGCAGCTGGCAATATGGTCAGTCTTCGCTGCTCTATAAGCGGCTGCCGTGAAGTAGTTCCCATAAATATGTCGCCTGTGGCGCTACATATACGTTTATGTAACGTCACAGCAACGTGTGAGGTTGTTATTAAGGATGGCGGTGAAGGAGCTTTGTCTAAAAATGCTTAAACGCAAACAAATACGAATGTGGATTAGACCATGGATAAAACGAAGAGAAGAATTAGGAGCATCTGCAAGACTTTTGGAAGAACTTAAAGAGGAACATGGAGGAGGAGATTTTAACGCTGCCATTTTGATAACTTCAACAACAAAATAAATAAATTTTAGTCGCAGGAGAATTTAGTACTTTTTAATTTCAGTCGCCTAATTTTTAAGAAATTGATGCGGCAACAAATCGGGGAAGTTGATCCAAAAAAGTTAATTAGAATTTATATTATTTAACAGCATCGGCACGCGATTTAGCTAGGCAACCCATTTGCGATTTATCAATGTATATATTATCTAACATATAACCTTTGTCATCGTCAAATAACAGATGAGGGTATATATTTCTAATACCGGATCTAGTACTACATATTCCTGTTATCGAGTGAACTTAATAATTTATTTGAAATATTTAATCTCGTTGTTTTGTTCATTCTTTTTGGGGGTTATCTTAAATTAAGATTAATATATTCATGATCTTTGCTTGTTGAAGATTGTTCATTATCTTAAAATTAATAATACACCCTTGCAAGTTCTCTTATCCATAAACTGGGCATGTCCAACAATTTGTAAATAAAATAATAAGAATATAATACTTATTAACTACAGCAGATACTCATGCATGGTGCATGGCAAGTTAATATAAAAACAATAAATACAGGATTATAGATTTTCCCTCAATTATGGTTTGAGGAATAAACCTATGCAGCCAATCACAATTTGAAAATCAGAACAAAAATACGTATACCTAAATCAACAAAACAGAAGAGAACGAATCAGGATTAAAGGTACAGCCAAGATATCTCAGGCACAAATTTTCTTTCAGACTAAATACCCTTCTTACTACAATAGTTTCTTCTCCATATGTTTCCTTTGTATACTCGATTTCATTTTCCTAAAACGGAAATATTCAAATAAACTTAAAAAGTATATATAACACATATACTTAGGTATTTAATTACCTTATTAAAAGTAAAGTTAACAGGTAGTACTGCAATATTTAAACCATCGATTTGAACAGGATTAATAATTTCTAATATCTCCGAAGCTGTCACTGAAAGAAGCTTCATTGGCTCACCACCACTTGTGCCACTGGCGTGTTTTCTAACAGCCGCAGCTTTTGATTTAGTGTGTTTTTTTAAAACTTGCCATGTCTAATAAAAAAGTACCTATGTCATTATCTCTGCAATTATCAAATATGATACAACTTACTTTCCTCCGCTGATGCCAAGCTTTTTGTGCCCCATTTGGTGCACTATTCAAGTGATTTGTAATTTCTTCCCAAAGAGACTGAGCTTTCTTGAAAGTAAAATTATTTGTAAAACGACCAGTTTGAAGATCTTCATGATCTTTCTTGAATTGAATCAATATTTCTTTTTGTATTAAATTTATACAATGAGTTTTATTTCCATTTTTACTCTATATGTACTAGGTACTATCAGTCTGCGCTTTACCTCAAATCACATAGCGGCTGTCATAAAATCATGTTTACTTATTACTTTCAAACTACTTATTAAAGCAAATGCACTACTACATAGTGCTCGATGGACGTACACACATGGCAACAATGTTTGACTTTTTCGCATGAGCGAGAATTCGGCCTGAAATTTTAAGAAAACGAGCAGCGGTCCCTTCTGTGCGATGGAAAGCTCACTTCTCTCGACTTCGTTCCCCTGCTGAGAATAAGCGTCCTGTTGTCATATGCTGGTGAAACGAACCCCATATTAATAATTCATCCGGTTGGTTTTTATTTGGCTTTGGTTTTAGTACATGTTTATCGTCTAATGCTAATTGTGTCGACATCCTCAGGACTATTAATTATGGTTTTCCTTGTAAAACTTGCAAGGTAGTAATTAAACATAAATTTATACAGTAATGATAAATACGACACAATTTGGGACAAACAATTAACAATTTTAATATTATTGATAAATTTTCAAATATTTTGATCCTTTGTTATAAATGCCATTCTACTTTTTATTGCTTTTTGTAATTCTAAAAATCTTTATTGCATATAAAATGTTGAATTCCAGCGGAACGTCTTGCAGTAATTTTAATGGCGCAGCTTCTGCGTTACGTTGATAGGTCATTAACTTTTCATTACAAACATAACTTTTCCGAAAATGTGACACAATAACTTTTATTTTTGCAATAATTTCGGCAAATCTGTGTTTTTAAACCATATTTAAGTTAAGTTTGAAGTATGTGCAAAGCATCCAAAATGTTTCCAATTTAATTTGGTTGAGAAGGCATTTTTTTATATTGAATGCGTTATCCGACACCGCAAGCAAGATTTTTTTATTTGAAATTTCTCAACGAGTCGTTGGAGTTCTTTTGCCAAATTTTCTGATGTGTGCTCAAAATTCGTTGCGGAGCACTAATAATATAGGAAAGAATTTAAGATTGTCATCCACCAATAAATGTGCTGTCAGAAATGTAGTTAACGGTATTGAGAGACGTCCAACAATCACTAATAGTACAGTACTGTAAACCTGTCGTTATAACATCTTTTATTTTATCCGTACATTGCGGGAATCATTTTCTTTTAATGGTATGCCTGCTTGGCAACTGGTATACAGGATTTAACGCTGCAACAATGTGTTTAAATCCGACATTTTCTACAATGCGAAATGGTTGAAAGTATAAATAAATAATTTTATTAATTCATTGTCTATGTTTTCTTTACTTTTGCATGAAATTTTCTGTTGCAGAAAACTCGTTAGTTTTTTCTGTGATTGATTATTTTCAACTGTACTAACTGCAGATGTTTCTCGTGAAGTTGAGGGCACCGGATTATTCTCATCTAGAGCTGTACCCTAATAGCACATGATCGTCCCAAAAATGTCCCAAGAACATACTCACAGGATATTGTAAACATACGGAGAACGTACTTTGCCGACCTGAAAATGGGGTATCCCGAAGACGTCCAACCCAGGACTTATATAGGACGAATAGAAGGGACGTCCTAGAAATGTTGTTAGGACATACTGTGGAAAACATATACGTCCCCTTCTACTTTCAGAGTATCATAACAGAGGGTCTTTCATTTTAGGTTTTCTAACCACATGCATTCCCTTCAAAATTAAATCCAATGATTGAATTCTATTTCGAAGGGAATGTATGTGGTTAGAAAATCCAAAAAAAACAAAAAGTAATGATACAAGTTACCTACATCTAGAAAAGTATTCAAACAGTTTGCTTATGAGACTTGTTAATTCTTTTTATCACAACCAAATGACAAATGTATGCGAAAATTTTATTTCTATTGTGCTATTGAAAAATAAGATATGTGATTTGCACTTTTTGTTATAAATTTACTTCTCACTATACAAATTTAAAAGTGTCGTGTCAAAAATGAAATTATTATGGGATTTAAAAGTTATATATTATAACACCTATAAGTTGTACAGACCTATATCCATTCATACATTATCAGTTGTATCGAATATATAATAAAAATGCGAAATGTGCAATGAAATTTAAGACAGAAGATAAATTATAACTTACCTTCTTCCACGTGTATGTAATGAAAGAAAATTTACTTGGCCCCCATTAGAACAACTGAAGTGCACTATATTTTCAGTTAAAGAAAACTTGAACTGGAAGTTGTTACTAGTATTTTCTAACCTCATAATAAAAATTAGTGAAATTTTCACAAACCTTAAATCACAGAGAATAGTGACTTTTTGATTTACATGCTTTTCAGAAATAATAATAATAATAATAAATATTTATTTCATCTGTTTGGTTACAATTTATGTTTTAACATTTTTTGTTTTAGCATTTTTTTTTAAAGGAAAAAGAAAGGCTAAAAAAAGAAATAGATACAAAAGAGTTAACTGATATCATATCAAATTATGTACACAATTGCCCTGTATTTATGAAATTTTTTATATAATTTTCTGGTAAGCTTAGTAGCCAGTTTTTGATGTTTTCTCATTGTTTTTTATTATTGGTGTTTCTTAGGTGATCTGGCATTAGATTATACAGTCTTGGACCTAGATATGTTGAACTTTTTGTGAATATTGATTTCTTAGCCCTAGGTCTGATTACATTAGTTCTTGTTCTTGTATTATATAAGTGATTTTTTTGAGATCATTTTTGTTTTTGATTTCATAATTTAATATTTGCAATAAATTTGCCTGATATTGAGAATTTTATATTTTTGAAATGGATACTTGGATATCTGAAATCTTTTTTGAACATAATTTTAATTTCTTTTCTGTGCCCGTATTAATGGAGCTAGATGTGTTTGGTGCAATCCTCCCCAGGCTGTTATACCAAAATGTATGATAGACTCTACTAGACCATAGTACATTATGAGTAGCTGATGTTATTTGAGGATATTGCTCGCTTGTCTAAACGTGTAAAACAAATGTCTCATTTTTTGCATGTTTTTTTTAATTTGAAGGTCCCATTTCAGGTGTGAGTCAAGAATGATCCCTAGGTATTTTATGTGAACAGCCTGGTCAATTTCTATGTCTGTGTTTTGTATTTTTATTTTCTTGTAAACAGGTAATAGATTTTTATATGAGCAGAATGGCATGTATTTAGTTTTAGCGGTGTTCATAGTGAGTAAATGTTGGTCAAACCATTTTTTTATCGTTTCGAGTAATTTAGATGGTTTTTGATAGACTTCTTCCCAAGTTTGCCCTTCTATAAAGATAGCAGTATCATCAAATTGTCTCTATGTATGCATATTAGAGTGACACCCTAATGCATATCAACAAACTTATAGGCGTGTCTAAAGTCAATGCAATGAATTTTTTTCTTCGTCTTCCTCCATCGGTTTCCTCTAAAGGACACGATAATAAAAGAAAACAAGTTACGGTTCAGTTCCCTAACTGTTTTCAGCTAGGGACTGTCTTTTTAGACACTTACCCCCTCTATAAACTTTATTGGCAGGTAGTACATATTTTACAATTTAAAATGAAAAAACAAAGTGCTTTTACTTACAAACAGGATAGGTATTCAACAAGAAATAAAAAATGAAATTAATGATTTTTCTTCAAGCCAGAACTCAATTTCCTGGTTTGCCTAAAATAAACATCAACGGAGGTCCTCTTCGTCATATAAACAGGACGGCGACACTGGGTTGCGAAATGGCTCTCCCAAAACACATTGATCTGGAGACATTTGGCTAACTGGAAAGATTCATAAATAGCGTCTGCCTTCTACCCAGGTCTATAACAGAAAGGAAAATTAAAATAAATTCATTCAAGAGCAAAGCAAAAAAAAACAGTAAATTCGAATGGCTGGTGTAATAGGGAACTGGTTGGATCTGGAACTTCACTAGTGAAGACAGTTTGGCAGATTTTGGTTCCCGGTTTGATGGTGGCACAAACATCCTCTGAATAGGGTGCCATGAAGTCCGCATCGGTAACAGCTACTCAGATCTATAACAGAGAGAAAAATTAAAATATATTTGAAAAAAAAACGGATAGTAAATTTGGACAGCTGTTTAATACTGAACTGTTTAGGTCCGGACTTAGCTAGTGGTGTCGTGGACATATTTTAACAGTTGTTTGGTTTCCAGGTGTATGACTGCACATACACTTTCTAGTGAGGGTGCTACGAAGTCCGCATCAGGAACAGAATGGGGTGTCTCTGGGGCGGGTACACGTGTTGCATTTGTGTCCAGAATATCCACAGCGCCAGCACAGATACTCTTCAGTTACCGGTAGGTATTCGTATATTCAGGGTATGGCTGTGATTCGTGGCTTTTCCTTGGGAGCAGTATATCTGGATCTTGTGGTAACACAAGTATAATCTTTGGTCATTATTCCAAAAAACCGCAGCGGGAACAGAAAATGCGTTGTCGGTGTGTACAATTTTGTCTTACATGGCCCGGATATCCACAGCGGAAACAGAGATCCCATCTATCCACAGGTAAATATATGGGTACATAATTTGAGAGCCGGCGAGTTTTATTTCAAGTAGCGTTCGGTGATCTAGGCGAATGGTAACTCTCACAGGTTATTGTAGGTGCGCGGCAGACAGGTTTTGATGACGTGACAGTGACAGAAGGAGTAGGGTCGTTATCCCTGGGTTCCGTATTGACGAGTTGGGGCCAGATATTTTCTGCATTGGGTTGGTCGGAACAGTTTCAGTTTCCTGAATGGCGTTATCGAGGTCAAACGGTAAAAATTTCATGTCCTCGTTGGTATCTAACTGCAAGATGGGGCTATCCATCTCTAGAATTCTATAGAAAGAGGGGAAAAAAATGAGTCAAAGGACGTGTTAAACTGAAGCTAAACGGTGATTTATTCAACACAAATAAATAATACACAATAAAATAAAGTAAAAAAAAAATTCATTGAAAATGGACGCAGTTCGGTAGTTCACGGCCGTGGGGTCACAGTAATCCAAATAGTCCTTTTGTATTTTTTAATGGGCACCGCCATTTTTGTCCCGGTGCCAACAGGGAAGGCGACGCTGATTAATTAAATTATATAATTCGTCGTCCCATTCGAGACATGACTTATACTCATTGAGACGTGCCAATAGGTCACTGGGGCGGACCATAAGATTCGGTAGGGATAGTGCCACGTGTCCAGGAGAAGGTGCTTTAGGACTAACTGCTGCGAACGTTGGGAAAAGGCGACTTAATAAATAAATAAAATAAATAATAGTTTATTTCACGATAAGATTTTACATACATATAGATTGATACGATTTGATTACATTCAAATAAATGGAATTTCTAGGTATGATGATCATGTAAATAAACTGAAGAAAAATGATCACAAGATGATTAAAAGCATCTGACCGTGACCATATAAAATATATCAGACTTATAAACTAAAAGATTATAACTATATATATGCAATATGTATATATACATATATACACATATATACATACATGTATATGTTGTTTTTTAGGTTATCGCGGGTGTTAAATGAAGTGTTGTTGTACTTCCGGGTGCTCTCCCGCGTCGATGGTCGACTCCTCCAGGAGTCGCGGTTGTCTAAACTGAACTGACGTTCCCCGCGTTGTGCGGCTGCTTACATATGCTCCAGTCTAGGGCGCGCCTGCGCGTTTAGCTACGTGTTACCGGTCCCCCACCACCTGTGGTAGGCCTGGCGGGCGCCTGAGCCAACCTGACAAGTGGCCTCGCTGAAACGTCACGCTCCACGTGACTTCTCGCCGGTGGTCGGGCATCCTCGTATCCGATCGGTGCCGCAGAATGCCGTAGTTCTCCTTGATTGGTCCGCGCTCGGCTCTGACTCCTCGTGATAGGTCCATTTCGGGCAGGTTGCTGTGCTTCTTCACTATTTGTCAATACTTGAACATGCCTCCTCGTGATTGGTTTGTCCACGGTGGATCGTCGTGTGTTTTCGGTTACATATTTTTCCACAAAAGCGGGCTTCCAGGAACTGGGCAATCATCTCGTTTATTAAGATTTTGTGGTCTTTTTTCGATCTCCATGGCCTCCCTGGTAACCCTTGACTTATAATGCTCCATATTAGCTACTGTTCTGGTGTTGTCGAAGTCTATTTTGTGTCCTGTGGATTTTACATGCTGTGCTAGGGATGATGTTTTCTCCTCTTTTCGTACTGCATTCATATGTTCTTCCTTTCTTACACTAATACGTCTGTTGGTCTGGCCTATATATGATTTGTTGCAATCTTGGCACGGGATTTCGTATACTCCTTGATTTCCTAGGGTAGTTTTTGATTTTGGATTAAGGAGGACTGCACTGATTTTTCGGTCTGTTTAAATATTGTTTCTATGTTATGTTTACGTAGCAGTTTGCCAATTTTATCTGTCGTCCCTTTCACGTAAGGTAGATATGCCTTTGCTACTGGTTTCTCGGTTTCCTCCTGGATTTTTTGTTTGTATGGCCCTAGCGACTTTTGTATTGTGTACCTCGAAAATCCATTTTTCATTTGTGCTTTCTGAAGTGAAGACATCTCTTCGTTGATATGGTCGGCGTCTACCAACTTCTGAGCACGTGTCACTAGAGTCTTCACTACTGAATTTAATTGTGCTGGATGGTGATGTGATGCCGCATTTAGATATCTGTCCGTGTGCGTGGATTTTCTGTATACTGTGTGACCTTGTGTCCTATCTTGTTTCTTTTTCACCAATACGTCTAAAAATGGAAGCCTGCCTTCTGTTTCTACCTCCATGGTAAATTTGATCTTGTCGTGAATGCTATTCAGGTGGTCTAAGAACCTATTTAGTTGTTTTCTTCCATGAGCCCAGATTACGAATGTGTCGTCCACATTTCTCAACCAAAGTTTTGGTTTGAGTGGTGCCGTTTGTATTGCATGAACTTCTAGGTCCTCCATGAAGAGATTAGCGATGACTGGAAATAACGGTGAACCCATCGGTGCTCCTTCCGTTTGCTTGTAGCGCTGGTCATTGTATATAAAGTATGTGTTGCTTAAACAGTGTTTAGTTAGGCTAAGAATATGCTTCTCTGGATGATACTTTCGTTTGATCAATTCGAGTGACTCCTCTATTGGTACATTAGTGAATAGTGACACTACATCGAAGCTCACTAGAATATCTTCAGGTTGGACAGTCTCGTTGTTTAGTAACTCGATAAAATGTGCGTTTTTCACATAAGACGTTGCTTTTTCCGCTAGTGGCTGCATCTGTCTAGCCAGATATCTCGCTAACTCCTGTAATGGTGACCCTACAGAGCTAACAATAGGTCTTAATGGGGCTCCTTCCTTATGGATCTTGGGTAGGCCATATAATTTGGGACACCTTGAAGATTTCTCTCTCGGTATAATCTGGTTTTTCACTTAATCGTCGATAGGGCTGGCTTTAATTTTGAATTTGGTGGTCTTCTCCAGGTACGTAGTGGGATCTGTTGTAATCGCTTGGTATGCGGTGTCTTCCAGTAGTTTTTCTATTTTACTGTGGTAGTCCTTGCTATTCATTACTACAGTGGCATTGCCTTTATCTGCTGGCAAGATTAGGATGTTTTGGTTTTATCGTAATGCTTTCAATGCCCTTAATTCATCACGTGATATATTTCTCTTTAGTGCCCTTGCTGCTCTCAGTATACGTGATGCATCTTAGCGTATAGTTTCAGCTCCGTTGTTATCCATATTATAAATTGCTGATTCTACTCCACAAATTATATCTTCCACTGGAACACGAGCTGGTGCGATTGCGAAATTAAACCCTTTGGCTAGGACAAGTTGTGGACTACACTTGTGGGTTCCAGCGGCTCGACTTTCTTAACTGGCTTCTGTTGGAGTTGAAGGCGATCAAATTTCCTCTTCTGTTTCTCCGTACATAAGATAACGTCATTCTCGGCTCGAAACTCTGCAAGTTGGTCGATAATAGTCCATAATGTAGGTTGGATGATACTACTCAAATATAGGTGCACATCTAGTAGCTGTCTATTAATCCTATCCAATGTGCGCCTCGTATCATGAATGGATTCCCTAAGTAATGCGAAGCTGGTTCTTCTGAGAATCCTTTTAGTACGATGGTCATTTCTATGGAACGTCAGCTGCATACATTTTGGAACGATACGATACGCGGGGAACGTTAGTTCAGTTCGAGCAACGAGGAGCAGCAGTAGGCAGCTTTCAGCGAGAATCTGAAGATGGCAGATGAGATTCTGCCGAAACGTTGTTTAGACAACCGTGACTCCTGGAGGAGTCGACCATCGACGCGGGAGAGCACCCGGAAGTACAACAACACTTCATATATATATATATATATATATATATATGTTAGATAGTGGATTCTTGAAATAGCTTTTTAAAAACTTTATTCACTTATTGGAGTCAAGCTTGACTCTTTGTATAATAATAAACAATAATAAATTTAGAATGTATTCGACCAAATGTGAGTATAAGACTGATTACAAAAAGGTTGTTGGTAATATTTATAATGTTTTGAGAACAAAGGAAACAGTGTTGCTGATTCAGCACAATCAGGATTACTTAGAATTGAAATACAATGCTCATGCAGCGTGAGCGGTTATTGAGAAGAGCTGTTACGCAGTATGTAATACGATATGTTTGAGAAGGTTAAGCCTGTCTCGATAATATTATATATCATAGTATATTTCTAATATAACAGCTTCCCCCTTATAAAAAAAGTTGGTGTTTTATGCAGCAACTTTTGAAATGAATATAAAATGTATATAAAAGGTAACGGTACAATTTGGAAAAATATAAAAGATACAAAATGTTAAATCGTAAGGTTTAAAACACAGAATATAACCTTAGCGTCTAAAATATGAAATGCAAGCACAATAAGCTTGATTCATAAAATAAAATAACATAAAAATGTTAGAGTTAAAATATAGCTTTGGCAAGAAAGCGTAAAATACAAACATACTAGGTTTGAATTGTAAAATAGGATAAAATATTCCTAAGGTTAAAATATAGCTTTACTGTGAAAGCATAAAATATAAGCATGATGGGTTTGAATGAAAATGACGTAAAAATGTTAATAAAATTGAAATTAACAAATGATAGAAAAATAATGAAATATAATGATTAAACAAATGAAATAAAATTCACTGAAGAGTCCAGCACTGAAAGTCAGTAAAAAGGCACAAAACAGTTTGTCTTTATGTAAGTTCTATGTCTTCGGCTTCGTTGTCTTCTCTTCTTAAGGTAGGTCGTCTTCGTGAAGGAAATAGGTTAGCAAATGTCCTATAGGGTTTGCTAGGCCTCGGTGGAGATGGGGGTGATGCAGAAACATCGATGGCTAGTCTTCGTCTTTTTGTTCTGCACTTACAAAATAGGTACAGAAATAACAGTCCAATTATTAGCACAATGATAAAATAGGTGAACCAGGATATGTGTTTTGTTATTGTCTACGAATGGCGGTGGTGGGGCCCGTTTCCGCCCCGTACGATGCCGGCTGTGGTTGTATGAGCGATGCTTCATGTTGAAGTTCCAATTCCGGAAGTGGTTGTGAGGTTGGTTGGATAGGGCCCGAAGTGGCCCGGGGCGAAGCCGGGGGGTCGTGGCTTGTCCTCGTTTGTAGAGCTAGGTGCTGCAGGAGCGTTTGTGTGGTGCACGTTAGCTATTGCACCGCTTCTGTGAGTGCCTGCGTTAGCTGTTGCACCGCTTTCGTGAGTGCATGTGTTAATGCATCACTGTGGCTTGTGTTCTCCCCACTTGGTGTGAGAGCAGGGGTAGCAGGCATTATTAAAGGCAGTGGCTGTGTTCCTCGAAGGCTTCGGGTTGTGGAGTCCGTGGTTGCAGTAGGTAGGCGTTGGCTATTGGATGGTGTGAGGAAGGGCTGTGCTTCTTGTCCCCTTCCTAGGTTTGTCATATACCCCTGGCTGGCCGGGGCTGAATCCCATTGACCGGTGAAAAGTCGTCGGGCCGCGACGTTGGGCGACAAGGGGTCCACCGTTTCCCTTACCAGACCTGCATCCTCTTGACCAGTGAGAAATTGACGGGCCGCGACGTTGGGCGACAAGGGGTTCACCATTTCCCTTACCGGACCTGAATCCTCTTGACCAGTGAAAAATTGACGGGCCGCGACGTTGGGCGACAAGGGGTTCACCATTTCCCTTACCAGACCTGAATCCTCTTGATTAGTTGAGAGAGCGTCCGGGACCTGGGGCGAACGGCTCTGTGTTGGTTCGGAATCTACCTGGCTAGATGGGACGCCGTCCCTCTGCCTAGATCGACTCCTGGTGTTCATAACGATTTCTTTTATATTACACTAACACCCACTTCACTTTTCACCACTACTGTGCACTCCAAACTACTAATTAGGCAGGTTGTGGAATAAAAGAGATATTTACTACAATACAATACAGTCTTCAGGTAGAGGTGTCAAAGGCAGGCGCGAACTGGTTGATCGATGTGTAGCGGACGACGGATGCGAGCGGACTGATTCAGGGCTAGCGGGCGTGCGCATATTTATAGTTTCCCGGCGGTGTGACGTAGCACGGGCTTTGCCGGTCGCGAGCTGTTGCGCTGCAGGGCCTCGCCGCGTGGCTATTTTGTGCTATGTGTTGGGGCTGTTTTGCCCTATATCTTTTTTGGTGTTTTTCGTACCGAGCTGTACGATACGTCAAATTAAAGGTCTTTTCCTGTAGTTTCTGAAAATGACTTTGTGAATGCGCGTACTTTAATGTTTATGAAGTTATAGTGAGTTTTATGTGGAAAAAGTAATTTTGGTCCCCGATTTTTCGCGGTTTTTTCACTCATCTGCCGATGACATTATAAAGGGTTCGTTGATCAGATCATCTAAGTCTCTGGAGTATTGGTCCAACTTGTGTTTGGCAACTTCGAGGTCTTCCGTATTGAGATTGTTTAATTTTAGTGGTTTAAGATTTGGAGCTCGGATTTTGTCTGGAATATGTTTACAACATTCAAATGGAATTTGGATTGGATGAGTGTCGTCTTTTACATCGGTTACTTCATTGGTACTGGCTTGAATTTTTGTGATGCCTATGAAGGCGTAACAATTTGGTTGTAATTTTACTATTGAATTTTTGTAGATGACTTCAGTTTTTGAATTTCTTTCTGGACAGTTGATGGTTGTTTGTAGAGGTTCTGCGTTAATAACTAACCATGTGTTTTCGTCTATTTTTTGGACGTTGTAGCCTTGGCTGATGATAAATGACGTCTGGCAGTTTTCTGGCAGAGTTTTGAGGTTCTTGAAGAGACGGGCTTCGCATATGGCATTGTTGTCAATAGGATATGCAAATAAATTTGGACATAATTTGGTGTTGAAATAAAGTGGTTTGCATTCTTCAAGGTTCGAGATAGGTATGTACATTAATGAATCATCATCTCTCGCGATATATTTTTGAGAAGTTGATAATACATGATATAAACCAGTTCTATTATCCAAAGTAGGAATAGGGTATAATTGAAATACTGAATATGTTTGAGGGTCTATTAAAGGTATGTCTAACACAAATATTAGATCCGAATTTGTTTGAAAAGCTTTTAGTTCTATAATGTCTAAGTACTGTGCAACCTTTGATAGTTTGATTGGAAGCGGTAAATTGTTCCTTTGTAGGTTTTGCGAAATTTCCTGTAGAGAATTTATTAAGTCTTTTGGATTTATAATTGACGTGTGAATTATTTTAAGCCTCGCGAAAGTGATGGAATTTAGGATGTCATTTAGGTTATCCTCGATAAATAAATAACTTGCCATAAGTTGTTCGCAGATTTCAATAAATTTCAGTTTTGCATGGACGTTTTCTATGTCCTTAGTCATGTCTAAAATTGAGGTTTCAATTTCTTTAATATCCTTATTGAAAGTTTCTTCGTCAACTTGCAATTTTTGAATAGTTGCGTTGAAATTTTTGATTACTGAAGTTGTAACGGATATTTGGTTTTTAATTAGGTTTTCGAGTTGGTGTTCGTCATTATTCAATTTGTTGATGCAATCAGAATAATACTGACCGTCTTCTGCGTCTAAATTTCCGGTTATTGATTTGAAAATCGTTCCGATGCCATTTAGTATTCCTCGTTTGTATCGTTTCGTGTCAAGGTAAATTTCGTCAAATTTTGATTGTATTGATTGGGAAATTTGCGTCAATAAGCTAAGGTGAGTTTTTACATCTCCTGAAAAGACGTTCATGTAATGATATGCTGGGTCGAGTGTGTTGTATAGTGTCTGTAAGATCTTGACGTTTTTGTCGAAAGCTGTCTTAAAGGTAGATATGTTTTTGTGTACCAGTAAAGTCCATTTCTTGTGAGAAATCACAATGTCCGTGTCTTGGTGATAATATACTCCGATCGTATTGTTAATAGGTGTTATTTTAAATTGAGCAAGTGCTGATCCGATCAGCAGGAGAAACCTGAAAATAAATTTAATCTTCAGTATATGGTTTCATTCGATCAAAATTTACTTTGGTTGTTTGGTTTGTTTCGAGATTTAGTAATGTAGCGGAATTTTGAAAGATTTCTGTAATTTCAAAGGGACCGTTGAATTTATTTTGCAGTTTATTTTTTATTTGTGAGTCTTTGACGTACACTTTGTCGCCAATATTATATGTGTGTCTATTTTCGGGAATGTTCTTGTCGAATCGAACTTTGGCTTTTTGTTTTTGTGCTTCTGTTCGACTTCGCGCAATTTTGTAATAATGGGATATTCGATTATTTAGGTCTCTAACGTATTTGGTGATCAGGTCTTTTTGGTTGTAAAGAGTTTCAGGTGGTCGGTTAGCTGTATGTCCGAAAATAAGTTCGTATGGCGTAAAGCCATGAGTTTTGTTTACTGAATTGTTATAACATATTACCGCGTATGGTAATATGGTGAAAGGATGTTCGTTCGGATTCTCTGTTTTATGTATTCTGATCATTTCCGCTAGGGTGGCATGGAATCGTTCGATAGATCCGTTGGATTGAGGGTGTCCTACGCTTGAGTATGTTAGTTTTATGTCGTAAAGGGTGCAAAGGTCTTTTAATAAATTATTATCAAATTCGCCGCCATAATCGCAATGAATTCTTAGCGGAGTACCATAATGCTGAAAATAAAGCAACAGGGTATTTACGACTGATTTTGCGCTCTTGTCTGGGACTGCATAAGCTTGAGTAAATTTGGTTAACTCGTCGCGGATAGTTAATGCATAGTTTCGCGTGGGAAATTCGAATAGATCGATATTAACTCTCTCAAATGGAGTTTTAGGGGTTTCGGTAATCACTAAGGGATTGTTGAGGTTCTTACGACAGACTTTAGTTCTTTGACATGTTTCACAATTTTTTATAAAATTTTCGACGTCTTTTGTTAAGCCTTGCCAATTATATTTATTTTTGATTCTACGTATCGTTTCATTTATTCCACGATGTAAATTATTTTTTCCGGTGTGATGCTGGTCGAGAATGATCGGACGTTGGTCTTCATCGGGTGTTCGTACTAAATTTTGACAAATAATTAGTTTTAAGTCTTTTTCTGCAAAAATAAATGATAGGATTTCGAGAATTGGAAAGTCTAAGTTATTTTCAACGTGATAAGTTTTGGAAAGGTCTAATTTGTTTCGATGTTTGTACAGTGTTAAAAATAGGTGTTCTACCACAGACTCTGGGTCGAAGGGTAGAGCGATAATGTAATAGTTTCTTTGTCGGGTTGATTTACTGGAAACGATATTAATTGTGTTGTTATAAAACTCTGGGTTTTCCTCGAAAATGTCTTCGATAATTTGATGGTGAAGGTCTGTCAAGTTGTTTTGTTGGAAGAACGTTATGATATTTTTATTTTCTCGATCTAATAGTTGTTTATTTGTAATTTGAATTTTGGAATAATCTATTAGAGATTTGGTTTTGTAAAGTCGGGAAAATGTATCAAATTCTCGGGCGATTTGTTCGTCGGTAATTTCGTCATCGTTGTCTGAAATTTCATCTTCATCTGAGTCTTCGTTCGCGGCTAGAATTTTTGAATAAAGTTTGGAACATTCTGAAAAGTGATTGATTTTTATTCTGGACAACGCGTCCGCGTTTTTATTGATCTTTCCGGGTTTGTATATAATTTCGTAATCGTATTCTTCGAGTTTTAAGCGCCAACGCGCTAGTCTACTACCTGGGTCTTTTATGGAAAATAACCAAGTGAGTGGTCGGTGGTCGGTGACGAGTTTGAACTTCCTTCCGAATAGATATGGCCTAAAATGCTTTACACTCCAGACCAAAGATAAAAGTTCACGCTCAATGGTTGAATACTTAGTTTCCGCGCCGCATAAAGTTCGAGATGCGTATGCGATTGGCAAATCTTTTCCTATACTTCCTTGTGAAAGTACAGAACCTATTGCAAATGCACTATTGTCGAAATTGAAAGGTATATCTTTTTGTAGCAATTTAGTCAAGGGTTTTGAAATTTTGGAAAAATTAGGAATGAAGCGTCTATAGTAGCCTGCTAGACCTAGAAAAGATTTAATTTCTTTCTGATTTTTGGGTTGAGGAAAATTTAGAATTGCTTCGACTTTGGCAGGGTTTGGTTTTACACCATCCTTTGTAATAAGATGTCCTAAATAGGCGACTTCCTTGCGAAGGAATTCGCATTTGTCTGGTTGAATTTTGAGGTTGGCTCTTTGTAGACGTTTGAAGACTTCTGTTAATCGGGAAATATGTTCGTGGATAGTAGGGGAATAAATAATAATATCGTCCATGTAGACGAGACAGCGTTCATTTTGGATGCCTAATAGAATATTGTCCATGACCCTCTGGAAAGTGGATGGAGCATTTTTTAGACCGAATGGCATACGTACAAATTCGTAGTGGCCATTCTCTACCGTGAAAGCTGTTTTTTGGATGTCCTTAGGATCGATTTCAATTTGGTGGAAGCCAGAGGCCAAGTCTAGAGTCGTGAAATATTGACATCTGCCTAATTGGTCTAGAAGATCAGAAATGTTGGGCAAAGGATACTTATCACCTATCGTTACTTCGTTTAATTTTCGGTAGTCAACTACGACGCGCCATTTCTGTTTACCAGAAGCGTCTAGTTTTTTGGGGACTACCCAAACTGGGGTGGACCAGGGAGAAATTGAAGGCTGGATAATGCCTTGGTCGAGCATTTTGGAGACTTGTGATTTTACCTCTTGTTTATGAATTTGGGGGTAACGATAAGATTTAGTGAAAATTGGTTTAGAATCGTTAGTGTCTATTGAATGTTTGATTTCATTGGTAAATGTCAAGTTGTCACCTTCTAAATAGAATATGTCTGAAAAGTCTAAACAGAGTTGAGTAATTAGTTCACTCTCCTCATCGTTCAAGTGATCTAAGCGTAATTGGTTTCTTATTTCGTAATTTCTGTCTATATATTGGGAATCCGGATTTTGAAGATTTACATTAAATATTGACCTAAATTTTTGGACGGGTTCAAGTTTAAGATTTGAAAATTTTATTGTTTTCGGAATTGCATTTGAGTTTATTACTGTCGTCAAAAATTCACCATTGTTGTCTATTTTGACAATGGCGTTCGGTAAACGTACCTTTTCGTTTTCCTGGGCTATTAGTATAGCTTCGGTATTTTGTAAATTACATTTAAGCTTAAAAATCTTTTCTGTGCGTGGTTCGATAGAAATTACATTTTGGTTTTTTGTTTCGTTTAAATTTTGATTTTTAATCGGGCTCCAGAGTGTAGTTAATATATTATCGGTAACTTGATACAATGGTACGGTTTTGAAATTAGTGATTAATTGTCTGTTTTTAATGTCTATTAAGCAATCGTAATGGTCCAAAAAGTCGGCACCTAAAAGTCCGTCAAATTCTATATCTAGATTATGAATGTAAACTTTGTATGGATCATTCGGATTGAAAGGTATGAGAGCAGATTCAGTGATATTAATTTTTTCGTCTGTTATACCTTGTATAATTACATTTTCGTGGGATCGACGTTTATAGTTTTCTGCCGTTTCGGGTTTGAATATAGAGATACCTGCGCCTGTGTCTATCAAGATTTTGAAACGTTTAGTGATGTCTTCTATGTAAAATAAATTTTTGGAGTTTACGATATTTAGTTTGTAGCGGGGTGTTTTTACATGAATTGTATTTCCGGGAAGTTCAGGTTTGGGTCGAAACTGTCCTGGAGGTTTATCGCTTGGACTTGATGAGAAATTTGGTCTAGTTCGTCCGTTTGCTGTGTTGGAGTACTCGTGGAATACTCCGGGCCTATGCAAAAATCCGGAGGATTAGCAGTATAATCCTCGTGCTGTTGAGATTGAGAATTAGCAGTATAATTCTCGTACTGTTGGGGTTGAGAATTAGCAGTATAATTCTCACATTGTTGGGTTCCAAAATCGTAATCATAATCATTTTCGTTAGAATAATTGGAAGAATAATTTACAGGATAATTTTCATATTGGTTTGGGCTATCAGTGTAGTTATCATAAGATTCTTGATTTAGGTGATGTGTCTTTTGTTGATTGAATCGATTAAAATTCGGGTTTGGTTGTATGGCAGAAGGTCTCTGCTGGTGGAAGTTGGGATTTGGCCTGATAGCTGAGGGCCTGTTCTGTTGAGAATAATTGTGTTGCTGGTTGGAGAAATTTTGGAAGTTTTGTGGTCTATGGTTAGATGCACTTTGGAAATGTGGCCTTGGAGGCTGTGCTTGATTAGAATAAGCATTTGGTGTGAAGTTGGGAGATGGAGACTGATAGTTTTGCCTTGTGCGACATTCGTTAACATGGTGTCCGTTTCTTTTGCAGAAGGTGCAAAATTGTGGGGAGTTTGGACGTCTTTGTGGGTTTTGAATGGGATTTTTATTTGGAACTCTATTAGAAAATTTTTGTGATTCAAAATAGGATAATTGCAATTCACGTTTAATGCGGTTTATTGCGTCTAACATGTCGCCAGGGTTACCAGCCCTAATGATTTGACCTAATTTGGGTTCTAATCCGGTTAATAAAGTAGTCAATGTCATATTTTCAATGAGGTTACATTGAGCAGTTTTTTCCTCTAGAGTTAGAGTCTGCTTTTGCACTGCTGCGTGCATTTTCGTGTTGTGCGTTTGTAGTCTTGATACAAATATTAGTGCGGTTTCGTTGGGTAACTGACGAATCCTCTGCAGGTCCTGAATCAAAGCTGTCAGGTCGCGAGAGTCACCAAAATGTGCTTCAAGTAAGCTTCTGATTTCTGCCCATGTAGCAGGGTTTCGGGAATTTATTAATTCTGCGGCTTTTCCGCGTAATTTATTTTTTATGTGAAGCGTTAATAAGACGCGCTGATCATCAACAGCGATCCCCTGAGCGGTTATACAAGCTGAAATAAATGTTTGCAAGAATATGGGGTTGCCGTCAAATTCGGGCACTATGGAAAATATTTCGCTTAACCTATAAGGTTCAATATTTATGGTTTCGTTTGCAGCGATTGAATTGTTGGCATTTGTAGTGATTGAGTTGTTTACATTGGAATTTGTAGCCATTTTATTTATAATATTTAGATAATTAAATAACTTAAAACGCCTTTTTCCAATTTAAGTTAGTACGCTACTGGTGTTTAATAAGAAATTTTTATATGAAGTCTCATTATTTTCATTGTTATGCCTGATGGTAACTTGGGAGGCGGGTTAGCCATCCCCGTGCATATTAAGTCTCCCCACCAATTATCCATCCTCTGGTGAGAAGCTAGTAAGAAAAAAAAATCTTCCATTTTTTTTTCCTGCGAGTAAAGGGGGAGTTGTTACGGACCTCTAGCGTATGCGACCCACCATACGCTTTAGCGTTTTGTGGGCCGCATTATAACAACTGCTACACGTCCGTAACACATTTCGCTATTCTCCATGGGAGGGCGACACATTTGTGACACGTGATCAACGGAAGCAGAAATTTTGGGTTGGCTTGGCTTGGCTTGTTGGTTGGTTGTTATTCTGTGAACCTTGATTTTATTCAAGGCATCCGCATGGATTTTAGAATAACCAACTCAAGAAAATTTCCTCAATCCGTTGTTGTTCCGTTTAGCGGAATATTTTGTGTTTGTGAGTAAATTTTATCTGCGGAAGCAGGATATTAAATTACACAAGGCTTTCCTGTGGAAATACAGTGTCAACTTTAAAAGGCGACTCAACCCCATTTATCCGACTGTGGCTTCCAGGAGTTTTGGTGGATTGTTCCCTCATCAGTGAGGGTTCTACGGACGGGGCTTCTACGTACGTCAGTGAAGTTCCACGGACGGGGCATCCACAAACAGTGGAAGGTTCCAGGGCTGGTGAGGCCACGATCAACCCCATCCTTGGGTCCATTTCTTGTGTCCCGAAGGCATCTCTGCAGGGCTACAGTTCCTCCACGTCCGGACTCGGTATCGTACCACCCTGAATAAGTGTGTTTGTGTTGTGTTTATTTTTACTTACCGGGGACCACCTTCAGTGGTTCCGCTGGACATCAATTTATACTTTTTGGCATTTTAACCTGTACATTTTTAAATATTTTATGCATATATTTACATATATTTAAGGAGGTTCTTTAAATCAAACCTTTGTGGCAGAATTTATGACAATTCATGATAATATTGTAAACCGATGTGTAGCTACACGAGGCATTTTATGAATATGTTATAACTTTTTAAGCGTGAAATTTGCCACACCTTGTGAACATCACCAGGTTACATGCTAAAGAACCAATTTTGTAAATTGCTTAATATAGTGCATTTCATTTTTAAAGAAAGTGTCATTATTTCGTCTGCGACCACTACATATGGAAAAACTCAGTGATTTGTTAAGTAAGTAAATTAATAATTTATCATAGTTTTTGTAAGCTTGGGCTTAACGCCCTGAGATAGTCTGAGCTAGAGAAATTTTATCGTAGGCACGTACATCGCTTTCCGGGTCAAGTTTGCCTACGGTATCTGCTACGCTACAGTAGCCCAAGTGATTTCGTTACGTAATATCTGATAATCATTAAGATCCAACGTATCTATTTGTTTATGTACGTTCAACTCGTAGCAGTACGGTATCTGCTACGCTACAGTAGCCCAAGTGATTTCGTTACGTAATATCTGATAATCATTAAGATCCAACGTATCTATTTGTTTATGTACGTTCAACTCGTAGCAGTGGCGCCCAACGTGGGGCGCCACTGCTACGAGTTAGACGTACATAAACAAATAGATCCAACGTATCTATTTGTTTATGTACGTCTAACTCGTAGCAAGCTATTATACCGTAGCTCAGATGTGACTCTACAAGGGCTAGATATACCGACCTAAGTTGCGGTAATGGTAAGTATTTTTTAAGTTCTTTAAATTTAAATAATATACATTGCTACGTCAAATTCTAAAACTGCAATCTGACGTACCTAGTTGGTCGTCGTCTATTGACTAACGGTATTTGCCGGCCGACTGACAGTGGAGATGGTCGGGGTTCTAAACTTCTTTGATGTATCAGGGCGCCAAGTAAATTTTTTTCTATCCAAATACCAGCTCAAGTACAATGTAACCTTAAATTTACTAAATAAATTGCTTAGCGAGACGATAATGAAAAATTCAAATTCAGTTTTATCTTTTAATGACAATAACGAAGTAGGTTAACTTATATAACATTCAACAGTACAATAACGTAGGGTATGATATAGCAGACAAATTCAACACTAAAAAAAATGTATCTAACTGGGTATACGCGTCTTACGTAAGTGCTTAAACTCCCAACAATATCATAGATGTTTTAATTAATTAACAGAATATTTTCATAGAACGTTTAGCAAAGTTTAAAATATATATATATATATATACATACAGTGGTGAAATTTTTTTTAAGCAAAATATACAATATATTTAAAAAAATCGCCATATAGATGGCTCAAGAAGGATACAAACTTGCAGGCAGCAGGGCTTCAGCTTCGGCTCAAACTTCAGGAATGGGCAACTTCCAGCCTCAATTAACCCAGAAAATCGATGGCTCCTCCACAAAAAAAGAAATTCCAGTCCAGCAAGGAGAAATAACATAAGCACGTGTAGACCAGTGGAAAAAAAGTTATTCGTATCAGGGGAGACAAAAAAAACGTAGGAAAAACTACGAATTCCTAGGCGAAACCGTAGGTGGAAAAAAAACCCTAAAAATAAATTTTTACCATTGAACAATTTACGACAAGTAAAATTTTGCTAGTTTGAATATAAAAATAAAATAATTATTACCTCGTTTCGGAGGGTTTTCTTAGAAAAATGTTGTTGACCTTGGATGTCCTTGGCCTCGTGTAAATTTGGCAAAAATGGCTTTTACGTATAGATCCTTCCAATGAAGACAATCGATTTCCAATACCATAAAAATATGCACTCATCCAAACATAAATGGATAATCGAAAAATGTAACGTTGCGAATATATCCCAAAATGGTGAAATTACTTGTTTCAAAAATCGCAAAGAGCACGTAAAATACCAGTTAATAAATTGCCAAGCGTTCAAGCGAACTTACACGTGAAAAGTGACAGAATACCGGAAGACGAAACCTAAGCCAAAACCACAACTATCGTGAAGAAATAAATCTGTGTTACCGATCGTCATGTCTACGATTGTCGTGTTGGTTTGTGAGAGTTTATTGAAGGCTACAAATTTATGAATGTTTATTGGGCGCCAGTAGCCTCTGTAGGATGATCGTAGTGCTGATTTGTGGACGAACTTTCTCAGGGTCGATTTTTTTTTTTATAGCTGAGTAGTGGTGTTAATGATTTCTTGATGCAACTTTATAAGTTGTCATACACTTACACCGCTGTTGGTGCAAGGTACCCCACTTTGTGCATATGAACAGGCGCTTTTGCCTGGTTAGCTCTTGTAAAGGCGCTTTTGCCCTACGCGAGCTTGTCGATGAAAATGAAACGAAGATTTCAAAATAAGTAACGAAAAAGAACTCTAACGTTGTCCGTGTAAAAATAAAATAATGATTTAACCCTAACTAACTAGCTAACACTCTGTATATGCGGTTCGTTTGTAAGTCGCGGTCGCGGTTGTAACTGTAGACTGTAGATTGTAGACTGTAGACTGTAGATTGTAGACTGTAGATTGTAGACTGTAGATTGCAGACTATCGTATCCTTCACCGTTAACGCTAGCAGGGTTCACTTGCAGTGGAGCGAGACGCCGTACTATGTCTAGGGTTCGTCAGATAGAGTAGCTGAAGTTCTTGGAGTCTGAAGTGGTTCGTAGTTGTAGTTGATTACTTGTTGAGAGCTGGCACTGGACTGACTGGCTGCAAAACTCGCCGCCGTACTGTCTACTTCGGGGCGGACGGAGCTCTGAACGTCTGGGCGAACGGCGTACTATGCGTTAGCGCGCCGGATGAATGGCTGGGGACTCTGCTGCGTCGTGTTGGAACCCTCCATTCCCGCCGAAGCGGACGGGAAACAGAACGTCGATATACACCTGTGTAGATTTTTGTTAACTGCGTAGTTTGTTATTGGAATGTTAGCTAGACATTTACTTATGATTTTAAATTGACTTTTAATTGATTTTAATGGACTTTTTGTCCCTCGACAACACCCCCCTCGTTTTGAAAAAGGACGATGTTTGAGTTCTTTTTGAGTGCAATGTTACGTCCTTTATTAACAGTTTTGAATTTGGTAATATGAACAATCGCAATTCTTAAAAGCTATTAACAAATGTAAAAAAGACCGAACTAAAATTATACAATTCAAAAAAGAAAGACTGAAAATGAAAACTGATTTTGTTACGTGGGCACTGCCTGAGCGTCCTCACTGGAGTTTGTGGCACTTCACTGAGCGTCCGGGGAATCGATAACCACTAGTCGGGCTCGTCTGCGCCGACTTGGTCCGGGGATTGGTTGGGCGGCCTGCTGGCCTGGTGTCTGGGCAGCTTGCTGGCCTGTTGTGTAGGCAGCGTGCTGGCCTGTTGTTTGGGCAGTTTGCTGGCCTGTTGAAGTAGGGAAACCTGAAACAGTTAAATCAGAAGGTTGCTGTCGGCTGACTGCGTTAGTATCCGGGGACTGCCTTGGCTCTGGCATCTCGTCTGCCTGGATGTCATCATTGGGTGGTACGTCTGGTCTGGGTGGAACACCTTCCTGGGACCTTCTCGCTGGAGGGCCTGGTTGGTCATCGTCGTCATCTGAACTGTCCTCCACGTCTGTGGCTTCGTCATGGCTGGATTCTGTCTCGCTGTTGAGGTCTGCTTCCTCATTCCCCCTTGGTGCGGGTCGGAGATGGTCGACATGCATAATGGAAATGTACCCATCACGGTCCACTTCATACACCTCGTTGCTCACTCGCCTCGCTATCGTATGGGGTCCAGTCCATAAGGGTCCAAAAGCTTTCTTTGTCTTCATCAGGACTTTGGTCATCACGGGATCGCCTATCTGAAAAGTAACATCGGGCTCTGCCTCGGGGTTAGCATATTTCGTCTGAAAATTGAGTTGCCGTGCGTATATGTGTCGATCACGCTGTCGACGCCGAGGTACAGGTTCTTCGCGCAACCTTTGATATTGTGGGGTGTCCCACTCTCCCTGCCTAGGAAGTTCATACCCTAACACTGCTTTGGCCGGCGTCATACCAGTCGCTGCGTTGTACCGCGTCCGCAATACGTAAAGGGCCTTGCTGAGATAACTATCCCAGGTGGTTGGCTGCTTTCCCTGTAGCATCGTTCTGAGCACTTTCTTCATCTCTTGCACTCGCCTTTCCGTCGGGTTGGCTCGCTGATGATATATTGGTGAGAAAAGCTGGCTCACTCGCTGCCTCTCGCACCATCTGGTCATTGTGGCTCCTTGAAAAATTGTTCCGTTGTCTGAAATGATCGTTTTTGGTAACCCATATCTTGATACTATTTCTTCCTCCAAATAGCTCGTGACTGTCTTTCCTGAGACGTCTGGGTAGGCCTTGGCTTCGACCCACTTTGTGAAGACATCGGTTACGATTAAGGCATATTTGTTTTTGTGTCTTGTTTCGGGAAAAGGACCTAGAACATCAATGCTAATTATTTCAAAAGGACACGTAGGGCTGTGAGCCTGTTGTGGAGCATTTCGTTGTTTGTGTCGGGATTTTACAGTAGAACACATAATACAATTTTGTAGATACTCGGCAACATGTTTATGTAGATTGCGGCAAAAGTATCGCTGTGTAATGGCACGTAAGGTTTCGTCTCTACCTGGATGCGCGGCATCTGTGGCGTCATGAAATTGGTAAATTACTTTTTTAATCATGCTTCTGGGGATAATTATTAAATCTCTGCCTTGATACCTTTTCCAAAGTATGTGGTCGGCGACTCGATGACTTCTTTGAAAGGCAGCTTCCCTTTCGTTTTGTGGTCCATGCTGTGTAATAGCGTTCCAACGAATGATGTCGTGTTGAATATTTCGGGATCGGGCTTGTGTTCTGATCATTTCTTCGTACAGCTGAAGATGGTCCATTACTTGTATTGGTTCGATTAATGCTTCTTCATTAGATTGATGAGTGAATGGTGGTGGAATTAGTTTGGTTTCTTCTACCTCTTCGTGGGCATTTTCTGGATTGGGGTTTCTACTTAGAAAGTCGGCTAGTTCGTTATCTTTACCTGGGCAGTGTATGACATTAAATTGATATTCCTGCAAGAGTAGTGACCAGCGCATTAACTTTGTTTTCGAATCCTTGTTTTTGTTGAGCCAAGTTAAGGCTTTGCTGTCAGTAAGTAAGGTAAAAGGTTTATCCTCTAAATACATTTTATATTTTTTAATGGCCCATAAGGTGGCTAAAACTTCAAGTTCATTTACGTGATATTTTTGTTCTGTTTTGCTAAGAGTTGCACTAGCATATGAAATTACAAGTTTGTTTCCTTCGTTATCTTTTTGGTACAATGTAGCTCCGAGTCCACGGAGTGAGGCATCAGTTTGTAAGTAAAAATGTTTATCGAAATCGGGTCTATGCAAAATTAATTGTTCTTGAGAAATGATGGTTTTAAGTTTTTCAAAAGCTTGTTGACATTCTGCGTTCCATTTAAATTTAACATTTTTTGAAAGTAATAAGGTTAGGGGTCTTGTTAGTTGAGCGGCGTTTGGAATGTATTCACGTATCCAGTTGCAGGTACCAAGGAAACTCTGAAGTTGTTTCTTAGTCTGCGGTGGTGTGAAGTCCAAGATTGTGTCGATATGTTTTTGCTGTGGCTCTGTGGTTGTACCTCGTATATGGTGTCCTAAATAATCTAAGTGTTCTGCTGCGACGGTACATTTTTCTGGAGATATATGTAAATTATGGGTGCGTATTCGTTCGAATACGAGTCTCAAATGTTTGGCGTGGTCTTCAATTGTTTCACTGTAAATGATTATGTCATCTAAGTATACGTTGACGAAATCGTGAAGAAATCCTATTAATACTTCTCATACCATGAATTTCTGAAACGTCGCTGGAGCTGATTTAAGTCCGAAGGGCATGACTGTAAAATGATATGAAGCACCGTCTGGTGTTGTGAATGCCGTGTACTGTTTGGATTGTTCATCCATCGGGATTTACCAATAACCTGCCTTGAGATCAAGAAGTGTAAAATATTTTGCTTTGCCGAAGTCTTTAATGGTTTCGTAGATTTTAGGTAACACTGATGATTCGGTTTCTGTAATTTCGTTCAATTTCCTGTAGTCGATACAGAAGCGTGGTTTCTTGTTAGGCCTCTGTACTAACACTGGTGGGGAACTGTATTGCGAGCGGCTTGGCTCGATTACTCCGGCCTCCAACATTTCTTCAATTTGGTCGTTCAAAATTTTCTTCTTTTCTGGAGACATCGGGTATGGTTTCAGGTGTACGACTTTGTTAGTGGTCAGTGATATCGTGTGTTTGACACTGTCGGTAGTGGCTTTAGCCGGAACTTCATCAAATAAGTCTGTGAACTCACAGAACAATGGTTCTAATGTGGATTTATGGTCATCGGGTATTATTAAATTTTCAGGCAATTGATTGTTTGTCATTTGTGCCTTTGTGGCAGGATTACAATAAATGGTATGTCGTTGCGAAACACCGGCGTATATACATTTGCGTCCATAGTCGAGCGTGACTTCTTCTTTATTTAGGAACGGTGCTCCTAGTATAATTTCCTCGTTTAGTTCGTTAAATACTTGGAATGTCCCTGTTGTATTTAGTTCTTGCATCTGGTAATTCAAATTTATTGTTCCTAATGAGTTGAATATTTCTTTTCCGCATGCCAACGAAAATTTTTGTCTAGATTTTGTTTTATTTAAATTCTGTACGAATTCTGCTCGTATTGCGTTACTTGCAGCACCCGTGTCTATTAATGCCGTGCAATTTTGATCATTGATTTTTATATTTATCCTAAATTGATATTTTAAATTACTCGTGCTGTTGAGTGGTAAAATTTCTTGCTCGTTTATTGTCTGAATTGCTATGGTCTTGTATTCTGGTTTTCCAAAATTTCTTGAAAAAAGTAATGAAATGTCGTAAGTATCGTCGTCCTCTTGATAAGTAGTGATAGAATTCATTGCGCTGTTGTTTATTCTTGGTTTTGTTGTTCGTTGGTGGGTGTTTGGACCTCTGCTTCGTTCAATGTTTGTAGCCGCGGCTGGGCCGTGTTCAGGGGGCGGCGTTGTTGATTCTCCCCGGCCCTGGTGAAGTTTTTTGGTGGCATGGGTTTTGCTGGTGCTTGCTGTCTTTGTATCGGCTGGGAGTTATTTTGCCTGTTTGGGCAGTCTCTGTTAAAGTGCCATCCTCCACAGTGGCGACATGGTGAAGGAGGTTGCGATGTGTTTGTTGAATTTTGGGGTGTTGTAGTCGGTTGGCTGGTTTGTTGGGTAGGTCCTCTTGATTCCATTCTGCTTACATTTTCTTGCGTGCCTCTGGTCGCTGGTGCATTTGCTTGAGGGTTTTCTGTACGTGGCCTGAACGGTCTCCATTGTCCTCGGTTGTCTTCTTTCATATCCGCTTCTATTTGTGTCGCCAACCTGGTTAATTCGTCGGTAGATCGAATCGTGGCACCCCGTAGTCTGCTTCTTATTTCTGGTCTCAGTTGATCGATAATTGTTGCTGCTTTCATTTGCTCTCCTTTGTCAGGTTCGAGTCTGTTAAATAGGCAATATTTTCTTGTTATAAATAATTCTACTGGTTCGTTTGCGTTTTGTTTTTCCCCGTATAACTTAGCCGTGCTCTGCGTTATAGTTGTGGTGGAGTCGTAACGATCATATAATCGGTCAATGAAAGTTCCATAAGTATCAATCAAGTTTCTGTATGGCTCGTACCAACGTGCTGCATCGCCGCGAAGCTGTTGTATTGTGATATTTAGTTTGTCCGCATCGTCGACGAGGTTGATTCTGTTGAAATATTGGTCCATTCTTCTGATGAACGCCGTGGGGTCTTCGTGCTCTTGTCCACTGAATGTGTGTGAAGGTCTGATTCGAGAAGCCCTGTCTTGTGTATTTTGTTGGGTAATTTGATGTAAAGCTTGTACAAATGCCGATGCCATGTTTGAGAATGCATTTTCCATGTTTTGTATGGGTACCTGATTTATTTGAGGAGCGGGTCTGGAGCTTGTGCTTGAGCTTGATATGACGCTAATATTGTCGACGGGTCTGCGAGGTTCTGGTGTGTAATGCGAGTGAGTATTTCTTACTGATGGGCGAGATTCTGGCGTGTAATGCGAGTGAGTGTTTCTTACTGATGGGCGAGATTCTGGTCGTGGCGGCAGTGCATTTCTTCTGTGCGATTGTGCCGTGTGCTGGGAACCATTTCTTGACGGTGGTAGTGGTGAACGTCGTTGTTCAAACGAATATTGTTGTGCGTTGTGTTCCATGATTTCTGGTGCAGTTACTGTGCTTTCGTTCGTCCTGGGGTTCGCGTCACCTTCCGGTTGACTTGGTATGGTACTCAAGCGAGCGCGTGCAGTATTTATTATGGGTGTGTTATCGTTATTCATATTTTATATAAAAAGTTTTTATAATAGTTATTAAAAAGTTTTTGTTATAGTTTCTAAAAAGTTTTTTCAGTTTATATACGAGTTTATAATTGTTCTTTGGCAGTTTTGGAGAGTATTACAATATCGGTTGCTTACCTGTCCTTTGGTCACTTCACTTCACTTCACTTTGTTTTACGCGAATTGTTTACGATACACTTGAGCACTTGTTCTTCTTCAAGCCCCTAGTTGGGCGACATGTCTACGATTGTCGTGTTGGTTTGTGAGAGTTTATTGAAGGCTACAAATTTATGAATGTTTATTGGGCGCCAGTAGCCTCTGTAGGATGATCGTAGTGCTGATTTGTGGACGAACTTTCTAAGGGTCGATTTTTTTTTTTATAGCTGAGTAGTGGTGTTAATGATTTCTTGATGCAACTTTATAAGTTGTCATACACTTACACCGCTGTTGGTGCAAGGTACCCCACTTTGTGCATATGAACAGGCGCTTTTGCCTGGTTAGCTCTTGTAAAGGCGCTTTTGCCCTACGCGAGCTTGTCGATGAAAATGAAACGAAGATTTCAAAATAAGTAACGAAAAAGAACTCTAACGTTGTCCGTGTAAAAATAAAATAATGATTTAACCCTAACTAACTAGCTAACACTCTGTATATGCGGTTCGTTTGTAAGTCGCGGTCGCGGTTGTAACTGTAGACTGTAGATTGTAGACTGTAGATTGTAGACTGTAGATTGCAGACTATCGTATCCTTCACCGTTAACGCTAGCAGGGTTCACTTGCAGTGGAGCGAGACGCCGTACTATGTCTAGGGTTCGTCAGATAGAGTAGCTGAAGTTCTTGGAGTCTGAAGTGGTTCGTAGTTGTAGTTGATTACTTGTTGAGAGCTGGCACTGGACTGACTGGCTGCAAAACTCGCCGCCGTACTGTCTACTTCGGGGCGGACGGAGCTCTGAACGTCTGGGCGAACGGCGTACTATGCGTTAGCGCGCCGGATGAATGGCTGGGGACTCTGCTGCGTCGTGTTGGAACCCTCCATTCCCGCCGAAGCGGACGGGAAACAGAACGTCGATATACACCTGTGTAGATTTTTGTTAACTGCGTAGTTTGTTATTGGAATGTTAGCTAGACATTTACTTATGATTTTAAATTGACTTTTAATTGATTTTAATGGACTTTTTGTCCCTCGACAACAGTCAGTACGGTTATAGGAATCTACCTATAAACTAATTAAAAGTTATTGGTTGCCTAGCTTATAGGAATTACAGAAATAGAGAGCCTAAGTATATGCAACACGCTACACAACAAAATGTATAATGCCATGCCTACACCTAAGTGCAACAGATTCCTTACAATTGCGGGTTCATATAGACAACTAAATAATAAATATTACGCGTGACAACGGATAACACGAATTCGTTAGACATTAAATGTAAGAGATAATGTAATAATTTAGAGATTTTTTTATAATGACGTATAAATGTTAAATTGAACTGTAACAACATCTAATTTTGTTCGTAACGGACTTGATGTGCTCGTCCCACCTCAGGTGAGAATCCAAGATCACCCCCTAGGTATTTTACAGTTTTATTTGCCATCTGAATCTGTTGTGAGTTTCCAATTTTCAGTAAGTTGTAGTTGGGCAGTCCATTTCCGTACATCGCAAACGGAAGATATTGTGTTTTTTTAATATTTATTGTGAGCAACTTTTTATCGAACCAGTTCTTAAATAACACAAGATCCTTTTCGACTTTAGTTTTTAGTGTGTTCCAGGAGGTGTCTTTGAACATAACTGCTGTATCATCCGCATAGGGAAAGATTTTACCACATGTTGGGATGTCGAAGATAGAGTTAATATACAGGATAAATAGGATTGGCCCTAAAACTGTTCCTTGTGGCACCCCAAACGCAATCGTTTTTGTTTCGCTGTAAGTATCGTTGACGTAGGCTTTTTGCTGTCTATTTGCTAAATAGCTTTTTATTAATTTCAGTGCGTTATTTCGAAAACCATAGCGTTCAAGAATTGTAAGCAGTTTTTCGTAGCTTACCGTATCGAATGCTTATTTCAGGTCGAAAAAAACTGTGACACATTTTTCTTTGTTGTTCAATGCCTTATAAATTTCGGCACTCGAATTCTTTAAAACGTCGTAAGTCGATTTTCCTTCTACAAATCCGAACTGAGATTCAGAAATAATATTATATTTTCTTATAAAACTGCATATCCTAATTTTTACGACTTTTTCAAAAACTTTTGCTAAAGTTGAAATAAGTGATATAGGGCGATAATTGGAGGTATCTTGTGGATCTCCTGACTTAAGTAAGGGTTTTATTATTGCACACTTAAAAGTGGAGGGACCTTTGCCTTGTTCAAGTATGTTGTTAAGTAGTAAGCTCAAAGGCAACGAGATGATGTCTGAGATGTTTTTTAATGTAACCGCGCTTATTCCGTCCAATCCTACCGATTTTTTGCTTTTAAGATCACGGATACTATTTTTAATTTCTAATTCTGTTGTGGGAGCTAGAAAAATGGAGTTACTAATTGTGCGCTCGTTGTCAACTACATTAGTATGATTAGGCTGTATTTTATTTATATATATTTATTAAATTTTTACCAATATTAGTGAAAAAATTTACAAATTCGTTTGCAATTTTTAAATTATCCTGAACTGCTTCTCCCGACTCCGTTTTTATCGTTTTTATTTCAGTAGTGGATATATTTGGTTTATTAGTTATCGAGTTGACAGTATTCCATAAATATTTTGAGCTATTATTTGTTTTGTTTATGCAGCTTTTATAAGTTTATCTAGAACTCTTTTATAATTTATGTACTGTTCCTTTAACTGGACATTATGCGGATTTTTCTTTACTTTTACATGTAAGGAATCACGTTTATTTATAGAGTTCATTAGTCCATTTGTGATCCATTTTTTAATTTTAATATTTTTATAAGCAATATGTTTTATGATAGTACAATTATGTATGTGGTGTGATAAAATATTTACAAATGTATTTGTTTCAGATTCAACGTCAGTTCCTCGGATAAAGTCAAATGAATGCGGACTTAGTGACTTAGTGTAGTTTTTTTAAGTTTATATATTTGTATGTTTTTTCTTTTGTGTTCGGCGTTGATGGTGCGTTTCCTAGGAGTAACTGTGCGATTATACTATAGTGGTCTGTCATATCGCTTTGAATAACTAATGGTAGTATACTCTCATCGATGTTATATTCGCTCTAGATGAATATATGAACATGATTTTGATTCATTTTGTATACTAGTATATTCATTTATAAACGATTTATAGCCTTGTTCATATAAAATATTTAAGTAATCAATGGCGTAATCAGTATTATACAAAATGTCCATATTTATATCACCTATTATAAAATTTAAGTCACTCTTGGTATTAGCCAAACTTAAATAATTCTCTAGTGAGGTATTAAATGCATATGGGCAGGTGGAAGGAGGTCTATACGTAGCTATAATGGTTATATGCTTGCCGAAATAATTTAATATATCTGCTTTAATTGCGTTAATTTAACCTATTGGTATTATATTTACTTGAGCATTTATGTGGTTACTTAAATACATTACGCAACCATCATTTTTATTAATGTTTCCCATATTATAAAATATATTGTATTCAGGGATGTTAAAAAATTGTAGGTTTTTATCTTTAAGGTCAAATGTTTCAGATAGGATTGTACAATTGATTTTTTTTTTCAAATTGCTGTTGCTGTTTTTATTTTCTTTCACCACGTTAGTGGGGGCGGAGGTATTACTTTGCTTGAATTCGGATATTTTATTCTCGGATTTGCTGTTTTTATTTTCTTTCGGCGTTCCAGTTCCAACTACTTTAGTTATTTTGCTTTGGTTTTTTTGTTGTGCGTCTGGGTCTCGGTTTTCAGTTTCTCTCAAGTCCTCGACTGTGTATGAATTTTCACTGATATGGAGCACATCTCTCTTTATGTAGCATATTTTGTTCTTGTCTTCTTTAGCTAGGTGTAGGTGCCTTCTAAGAACTTTATGATCTTCCCTCTGTTTGGAAGGTCGTGGCTAATTGATATATTTGAGCCCTTTAGCTTATAGCAGTTTTGTAAAATTGCTTTTTCTTCAGGGATCTAGTGAATTCTAATTTAATGGGACTATTGTTAGCGTTTCCTAGTGGGTAAAGGTCGTTTATGTCGGTTTCCTTTAGTTCAATGCCCAGAAGGCCTTTGAGTTTCCTAATTGTGAACTCAGTTGTGAGTTCAGCGTATTTGTGATTTATGCCAGAAATGATAATATTTTTTTTTTTGCTGTCTCTTTTTAATGTTTCAATTTCGTCTTTCAATAGAAGGTTTTCCCTCTCTAATTTATTTAATCTGATCTTGTCTTCCTCAATTTTTTGCAGGAGTCTGGTTTCACTTGCTTCAACGGTATCCTTTATTTCACTTCTGTTTTTTATTATTTCATCCAATAATTGTTTGACAGTAATATCTGTCATTTTATTTAAAATTTGATATCCACTCAGATTTTGTTCTTTCTGAAGGCACTTAAAAGTGGGTGTTGGTAGGTACCTGTCACTTAATTGGGGTCTTTGTCTACGCTTTTACCCCGAGATCTGTCCCTTTTACTAGGTATTTGGAAACTAACACAGTATTTTAAAGTTGCACTATTCAAAACTTAGTCACTGCTTGGCAATTTTTAATTGTTTATACACTTGAAATTGTTTTTATTTCTTTTTAATTTCACTATATTATGCGGAAATCATTTTGATGCGTTTTAGTGTAATTCTAACCGATTTATTGAAGTTTATTATTTTCAAGATTTCACTGGAGCGACGCGACAGTCGACCACTCTCTTCGATGTTTTCGTGGTAAATGGGACTATGCCTTGTCCGGTTTCCTCCCCCTTGGTCCACTCGGGGACCTCTCTGTAATAATGGTTTGCTATTGTCCTCATCAGCTTCTACCACTGGTATATCTTTTCCGGGGGTCGTAGGGAACTCAGGCGTGATGAGAAATGTTTCGTTGATGGCGTTGAGAGGAGTAGTACACCGTATTATAGTGGGACTATCTCCAAATAGGCACTTTAACTTTGCTGTATCCTAGGTGACAGCGAAAGGGGACTCGTTGGGGCGTTTTTGCATCCTCTACCCTCCGGAGCGGAAGGTAGAGGGGACAGTAATACAGGGTGAAATATCAATGCCGGCGGTATTGGAGATGCTGCCACTTCGGCTTGCTGTCGCGCCCTCCGTTCTGCCTGTTTTTCTGATAGGCCGCAATCAATGTACAAATTCCTATATTTCCCTGTAGGCGGTGGTAATTCCCAATAGGGATGGTCATCGGGGGTATCCCGAATGGAAATTTCTTCGCTTTCTCCGCGCCAGTATGGGTGGGGAAAGAGGTGATAAACCCCTCGGAGGATGAAGTTGTCGATCTTTCGGATGATGGAGTCGTAGACCGGCTATAATTTTGCTCCATTGTGATTCTGTAACAGAGAAACAATTTAGATTTTAAAAGGCAGGTTTCAGGTCTTTGATATGGATTCTGGTAAACTTCTTCCCGGCATCCGATTTAAGGTCATATACTACAGGAGAGAAAACCCGAGTCATGGTATATGGACCAGAATATTTCGGGGCTAACTTCGAGGCGAAACCTTTAACGGCGCAGGAAAGTGGGTGTTTGCATTTCATTACGCGATTTCCTACATGGTACCGGTGTTTCCGTCGACGGAGATTATAATATCGGCTTTGGGTGTTGAATGCTTGGGCCAGTTTTATGCGTACTAATTCAAACACTTCCTTGAGTTTCTGATGGAATGTTGTTATTGTCAGCCGGGTCTTCAGTGGCCTCAGCATTTTCATTTGTCACAGATTCCTCAGTATCAGACCGGAAAACAGTATTGGGAAGAGACAGTTCACGACCGAAGTTTAGAAAAGCTGGTGTGAAACCAGTTGACTCGTGTTTGGAGCTATTTATAGCCAGTTGCACGGCGCTCAGGTTCTGATCCGATTTGCGGTGATCTTGCTCACAGTACTGAGCTATCATGATAGTTCGGCTCACTCGCTCCACAGGATTTGCCTGTGTACGGTAGTGTCAGTCGATGTTAGATTCTAAACTCTTTCAGTAACTCTCTAAAGGTCTTGCTGTCGTATTGGCTGCTGTTGTCGGTGATTACAGTACGTGGGCATCCGAATCGAGTGATGATCTCGCCGTAGAGAGCTTGTCTGACATTTCTGGCAGTAGCACTTCGTATAGGACGACACTGTATCCATTTGGTAAAGCGATCTACAAGGTCCCTTCACTGGATCTAGGCAGTGGTTCTACCAGGTCGGTACTGACCGTTTCCCATGGTTGTTTGGCAGCAGATGGTTGCATGATTTCCAGTGTCTGTTGTTGTGGGTCTTGTATCACTGGCATTACATACAACTTCTTACATATTTGGCAACGTCACGGAACATACCAGGCCAGTAGTACTTGTGTGTGATATGCGCTATAGTTTTTGCAATATATTCAGCAGGTGGAGCATCATAGTTTTCTTGCAAAACGGAATGACCGAGGAGCGTAGGTACACACAGCTTCCATGGATCAGAGAGGTCAGGTTCAGATAAGTCACTAGGATCCTAAAAGTGACGGTACAGCCGGTTATTACGAATACAGTAATCCGGAAATGCTTCAGGGTTTTTCCCGACATTTGCCTTCTTTCGTTGGAACCAAGAACAGTTGGGCGTCTCACTGAGAACGCATAATTCTTCAGTCCCTACTTCGTAAGAAGGCCCCTCTAATGGTTGGGGAGACAGAGCATCTACTATACAATTCAAACTCCCCTTACGGTATTTGATCTCAAGATCATATTGCTGCAGGAAGATACTCCTGGCTAGAGGTGGACTCTTGATAGAGGGCAACCATCGCAATGACTGATGATCGGTCAGAACGGTAAAATGATATCCCTCTACGCGGAGAAAGTGTGCGGCTTGCATAAGCTATGACTCGGTCACGACCATCGACCACTTGCGTCAGCGCTATACCAAGGCCTTGTTCGGAGGCATCTATTTGGAACACAAAGTTTGTCAAAATTAGGGCAGGTAAGAACTGGAGCTTCTGTGAGACAAGTCTGTAGTTTGTTAAAAGCTTGCTCCTGCTCAGTATCCCATTTAAAGCGGCAGTTCTTTTTCAACGGTTTTGATAACGGCGTCACAATTCGGGAGAAGTCTTGCACAAATCGACGGTACCATGAGGCAACTCCCAGAAAATGTTAAAGAACGCTATAACCCCGATATACTTTTCGACGTTGTAACAAAATCCGACTTAGGAAATACTTCGTAAGAAAAGCGTGCTTCACGTAAAAACGCCGTGGAGGAGGTTTTTAATTCTTGGAAATATATTTTTGCTCTTCGGAGCATTTTTTATGCCAAATTTTCGCTAACTCTTCAAGGAGCGTTAATTTAGAAAGTGTAGTAAATGTCGCTGCACAGGGACGTAATGTCGCCCCGACCACCCAATTTTAGAAAGTATACTAAAATTGGACTTGAATATTGAGTATGGATTGGTATTGAATATGAGGACAAGTTAGTCCAACGACTATTCAAAGTATATCGGAAGTTATAACGAAAATAGCCCTTAGCGACATGGGACCCCCATCATTTCCTAGCAGTCGGATTTGACGGGGAAATGATGCGTTTTGACGGGGTTTGCCCTAAACCGGTTCCTCAGTGATTCGGAGTCAAAAAAGTATCTATACCATGTACTCACACGTGCATGGGATCTGCCTTGCCTGAACGTAAAATTTGTTATTGCATAATACAAACGAAGTAGATACGCTTCAAGCAATTTTAAGCTCCGTGGAGCGACCAAAATTTATGTGAATTAATAAATACGTTTATAAGACAGGCAAGCATAAGCCCACCAAAATTTCAGTTACATGAAACTTTTCTTGAATCTTTTTGTGCATCGTTAGCTTTTCAAACTGCATATTGGATGGTAGTTGGTACCGTATGAATCGTCCCGTTCCTCACCATGTGTTGTACACGGGTCAGACCATTGTTTGTTAACATTTTCTCTGAAGAAGTTGTTGTAAAAACATAAATTTTTAAAAGATTTAATATATATATTTTGAACTTTATATTGTCTTTTACTTGTGTTTTCTAACAAAATTCCCTTTCAGATTTAATTTTAAGAGAGTGTGAAACAGACAGTGTTAGATTTATAGTGTTACGACGTCTTCCAATTGATACCATCAGAGCCGCAGTTAAGCATAAACGACAGTAAGTATAATTTATCCATTAATCTCCGTCTGAAACAGTCACGTTGAACCCTAAAAATTTTGTGAACGTAATATTATTATTTAGAATTTAAGAAAAGGTTGAGGAAAAAGAAAATTAATTTTTTCTTTTTCCTATTTTTTTTATTTTTCTAAGTTTTTCGAGCAGAAAATACGTCCTTCAGACTTCCATCAAAGTATGGATCGTTCACATGGCGCCCGAGCAGGGACCATGCCGTCCCCAAACCCAACAAATCCTTTCTCATTCATGGCGGAAGACTCCGAGGGGTCGACCCCAAGAGAATTTTACGAGCGAGTCACCGCACCGCTCGTCGACGACGGTTCTAGAGGGATAGAACCACAACGACTGTTTCCAGAGGGAAATAATGTAAATTTATCTGCTTCACAGCCACAAACTGCTAATTCGATGGAAAGTATGTTTCTGAAAATGGCAGAGGGCTTCGTGCAGGCGATACAGAACGTGTCGACCTGTACGCCCCATGAGAGACAAAGATGTCCGAACGTGACGTTCCATGGGCTTGATCATGAAGATCCAGAAGCTTTTCTGAAAATTATGGAGGAATATTTCGACAGAGCTCGCATAAGCCACGACTATGATCGCCTCCATAACGTAACCGGCCAACTCAAGGGCGAAGCTCAACGATGGTCCGAACAATTTAGGACGTTGACTACTTCGTATACCTTATTCAAGGAAAGATTCCTTACGAGATTTAATTCTCCCGACATACAGTCACGAGCTATTGCTCAACTGTATGCCGTCAAGCAAACGTCTTTAGACGACACGGCAGTGTTTATCACAAGGAAAACCTGCCTTTTCGATCGTATTGATCCCTTCAAATCCGAAGCCATCAGAGCTCGGGTCATCATGGACCAACTGCGTCCAGAAATTAGGTCACGCTTGAGAAGCAACCTAATTTCATCCACAGAGATGTTAATAGCAGCGGCTACTAACGTCGAGCGGGATTCAGCTGACGAACAGACGTCGCTAATCCAGCTTATCGATCAACGTCTGTCCCGCGCGTCTTACTATCAAGAGCCGGGACACATCAGTCAACAAAATTCTAGTAACAGGAGCAATGGAAGCCCAACTCCGACAGCACCGCGGGTGCATTTCCGAGAGGATGTCTCTCGACAGGACGGTCCAGGCAGAGCGCCTGGTCGTCCTTTTTTTATGCCTAATTCTTCGAGCGGATCAGTGAATCCTGACCGCAGGCAAAACAATTTTAATGGCGGATCGGGGAAATTCCGAGTACCCGACCGACCGGCAACCCCGTGCCGATACTGTACAGACACAGTGCAGTGGCACTTCCATAGCCAATGCCCGAATAACCCTCATCTCAACAGGAGACCGGGAAACTTTCGAGGGGCCAGAGACCCAGGCCAGGGTCCATCTGCAAGATCCCCGGCACCACGGTCGAACCAAGGCGGCAGCAATGTCCATTAAACATTTCTAATACTCATGACCACTACGACGCTCCCATGCACAAGACAAGGGAGTCAATAAATTATATGAGCGAAGCGTTCCCTTTGCCTCGTATAAAAGTTCAAATTAATGAACATGCGGTCGACGCACTGATTGATTCAGGCTCGACACGAAACGTTATGCATCCGAGGATGTTGGATAATTTTAAAAATCTCACGACACGTCGATCATTTGCTATGGCGTGCGGAGATCGAATGGTGGACTCTCTTGGAACGACAAAATTAAAAGTAATAATTTCAGGCACTTCTTTTGAAATTGATTTTCAAGTAATCGAAAATTTGAACGAAACGATAATATTAGGATCACCATTCTTATATATGAACAATGATTATGGCCGAAAATGCCTATATGCCGGCACGGAAGAGCGTATTACCGTCTTCTGGAATCAAGCTTCTCAGAGGGAGAGACAGCAGGCAAAGCTTCCTGAAGAGCTTGTTATTAAAGACAAATTTCTACGGCCGCTGTTCGAAGAATTTGTCGATCTGTTCACTGCGGAACCGACTCAAGCAACCACAGTGACTGTGAAACACAAAATTACAGTAAAAGACACGAAACCATTTAATATCAGACCATATCCGATGTCTCCGAGTACTAAGAAAATTATGTACGACCAAATCGAAGAGATGTTGAAAGCTGGCGTCATCGAACCTAGCACTGCCCAATATAGTTCACCACCCGTGATAATAAAACGCTCAGACAAGAAACCACGATTTTGCATCGACTATCGCCATTTGAATGAAATGACTGAAGACGAGGCTTCCGTCTTACCAAAAATACACGAAAGTATTAAAGATTTAGGCAATTCGAAGATTTTTTCTGTGTTGGATTTAAAAAGTGGATATTGGCAAATACCGCTCGATGAAGCATCAAAAGATTTCTCGACTTTTACCACTCCTGATGGGGCAGCTTACAGATTCAATGTCATGCCTTTCGGCCTCAAGACAGCTCCCTGTACCTTTCAGAAATTCATGGCAAAGGACGTTTTAACGGGTTACCTGCACCATTTCTGTAAAGTGTATTTAGATGATATAATCGTTTACAGCGTAAACGTGAAGGAGCATATGTCCCACTTGAGGTTAGTCTTTGAAAGACTACGTCTGCACAATCTAAAAGTGTCACCGGAAAAGTGTGTAATAGCGACGAATGAAATTCAATATTTAGGCCACACCATTAGAACTGATACTTCCCAACCATTAGAAAAGCATGTCTTACAAATTCAAAATTATCCCGTTCCAGTCACCAAAAAGCAGCTCCAAAGTTTCCTAGGACTTTGCAACTGGGTACGAGAATATCTACCAAATGTGGCGATGATCACGAAGCCACTAACGAAACTTCTTTCGAAGGAAAATCGTTTTCACTGGAACCATACATGCGATGAAGCGTTTAGAAAATTAAAAGAATTATTATCCGGACCGCTGGAACTCCATCGGCCGGATTTTTCACGTCAGTTCATTTTGCAAACAGATGCATCCCTCCAAGGCCTTTCGGCCGTATTATATCAATTAGGCGACAACGGCGAAAAATATATAATTTCGTATGCAAGCAACACGTTATCTCCAGCAGAGAGACGTTACCACATAAACGAGCTAGAATGCTTGGCGGTGGTGAACTATATTAAAAAGTACAAGATGTACTTAGCAGACAAACCGTTCTTGGTGAAGACGGACAACAGGGCGTTACTTTGGTTAAACAAACATAAAGACGACAAAACAAAATTTACACGATGGTCATTACTATTGCAAGAATATGCATTCAAAATTGAACACTGTCCAGGAAAGGAGAATTTATTAGCAGATTTTTTAAGTCGTAACCCACAAAATCAGTATGTCGAGACAGACGATGAAGAGGAAAGAATGTTCCTACCAAATTACAAGTGTCCAGAACGTATTTCTGTTTTAACGCATTCAGAAATATACGAAGATATCGTACAGGCTCAATTGAGTTCAAGAGATATTCAAGACAAGATCCGCCGTTGGAATGATCTATTTCAACAGGAACAACGTTCCGATGCGGATCTTATTTTTATGAAAAATTTTCACGTCCAAGACGATGTACTTTTTAAAGATTGCGATCGAAATTTTAAATTGATAGTTCCAAAGAGGAAAATAAAGGAATTGATTTACCATTATCATGACCGAGATGAAGCATGTCATCCAGGAAGAGACGAGACTCTCAGGAAAATAGCAAAACGCTACTATTTCAATAATATGGCCAGGATCGTAGGCAGATATATAAACGACTGTCTGATATGCCAGTCTGTAAAGACAAGACAAGCCCAACCCAATGCTCCACTTAGAAGTCATGCACCACAAAATGCATTTGAAACCTTGAGCGTCGACGTAATTGGCCCGCTGCAGAGGACTAAAGACACCGAAAACAGATACATGATTATCGTCGAAGACGTTTTCAGTAAATGGATAGAGGCAAAGGCATACATTCAGGTCGATGGCAGAACGATAGCCAAATTTATCGACGAAGAAATAGTAGCCAAGATTCGGAGTCCCTCGAGTCATAATTTCCGACAATGGTGGTCATTTCAATTCCGAATGGTACATCACGTTTTGCGAAAGAAATGGTATCGAACGATACTTAATTCCGGCATATCATCAACAATCCAACCCCGTGGAACGACGGGTTCAGGAGTGTAAGAAAATTTTAAACACCCTCTTATTTAAAAAGCCAAACGACACTTGGGATCGCTACGTGCATCAGATGACATACATCTTAAGAAATCGTAGGAACGCCGCTACAAATCAAACACCTAGCATGGTCGTGTTAGGATATGATCCAGCCGAAAGAGGCGAATGGGATTTGTATGCCTGGAGGCAAGAAAGAGCCAAGCAACAAACGCTTCCACGATACGAGCGAGTCAAGGAAGCCCGTCAGGCCCAACAAAATTACAAACAAAAATATGCGCCGAAAGACGCCGTCACTCCGATAGTTTTCAAAGTAGGAGACAGAGTCATGAGTAAAAGAAAAAGGAAGGTACATACCTTCACGCCGTCTTGGTCAGGCCCAACCAGAATTCTGAAGAAGTTTTCAGACGAAGTGTATCTCGTGCAAAAGGGAAATGTAACGACAAGAGTACATGTGAATGATTTGAGACCAGCCCCGCCAGAGGAGCACAACTTGGAAATCGAATCTTCCGATGAAGAAAATGCTAGTCCAGGAGGAACATCACTCGAGGGAAATGATTCCCCGTTCTCAGACGATTCCACAGAACCTCCACCGCCGGAGCAAACGGTTGTACAAATTCATGCACCGCCACGAGATGCTTCCACTTCTGATTCAGAATCAAGTTCTGGAGATTCAATTATATTTTTATAATATTTTTCAACCTAGGCTAAGTTTTAACTTAGTGCTAGGTTTATTTTATATCAAAATTTCCATACCAACTTCTTGTCGTGTCAGGCAAGAGTTGGTATTTTTTATGCATTTTTTACAAGTTATTTTTATCGAGGATATTGTATCGTCCATACAAATCTTCCAAATTCACTGCAGCAACTCTGACCGTGTCCGGCAGAGTTGGTATTTTTTATAATTTTTCTAAGTCCTCATATGTTCAAAACATATACATCTGTAAGCAGAGTCCGACCCAAAGGGTCCAAACAAATGTTCCATTGGCACGGCATGGAAAGACGACGACTCTGACGCAAGGGCGCGATTCAGATGAGTCTAGCAACTCAAGGGCGAGATGCCGCCACGTCTGCTGGAGGGGCAGATGCAACGATCCGACGGATGCAGATTCTGTCGCAGATTTCTCCCAAGAAGAGATTTTAATAAAAACCATTTCAATCAATATAAGTCAACAAAATTCAGTGTTCCTATTCTCAAAGACGACGATGTGATATCGGTCGCAGATTTCTCCCAAGAAGAGATTTTTTAAATACACGGAAACCATTTCAATCAATATAAGTTAACAAAATTCAGTGTTCCTATTCTCAAAGACGACGATATGTTATCGGTCGCAGATCCCCAGACGGGATGTGAACAAACATTTTACTAAAATTTTGTTTTATATTGTTTCATATAAACTGAGCAGAGCCATAGTATAGCTGGAGCCAAGCAGTCCGAGGACCACCTAAGCTGTTCCAGAAGGCAGTTCGACACCGAAGGTGATCGACGAGGCATAGACACGAGGAGGAGCAGACGCAAGCCCGCATTAGTGGAAGAACACTAAGAAAGATAAGTGCGTCGAAAGTGTTTGTGTTGTATCATTCTGAGGATTTTCGATTTTTTTTTTATGCCATTTTTGAAACACAATGTTCAATTATTCAATCGAATGCTATGCATCGATATATGTTCAAATTTATTACCATTTTAGATTTGCATCTAAGTTATGTTCAGATAGGCCGGTCTGAACTATAACCGAATACAACACATGGGAGACTACATCCAATGATCCATTTTATTTTCAAACAACCAATTTACCAAACGTTACACAAAAAGATTCACGGAAAGGAGGGGAGTGTTAAAGAACGCTATAACTCCGATATACTTTTCGACGTTGTAACAAAATCCGACTTAGGAAATACTTCGTAAGAAAAGCGTGCTTCACGTAAAAACGCCGTGGAGGAGGTTTTTAATTCTTGGAAATATATTTTTGCTCTTCGGAGCATTTTTTATGCCAAATTTTCGCTAACTCTTCAAGGAGCGTTAATTTAGAAAGTGTAGTAAATGTCGCTGCACAGGGACGTAATGTCGCCCCGACCACCCAATTTTAGAAAGTATACTAAAATTGGACTTGAACTTCCAAATTTCCAAGATTAAAAACCCTCTTACGAATCCACGTTGTCAAGCACTGCACCTCTTACGAGGTATTGAATATGAGGACAAGTTAGTCCAACGACTATTCAAAGTATATCGGAAGTTATAGCGAAAATAGCCCTTAGCGACATGGGACCCCCATCATTTCTTAGCAGTCGGATTTGACGGGGAAATGATGCGTTTTGACGGGGTTTGCCCTAAACCGGTTCCTCAGTGATTCGGAGTCAAAAAAGTATCTATACCATGTACTCACACGTGCATGGGATCTGCCTTGCCTGAACGTAAAATTTGTTATTGCATAATACAAACGAAGTAGATACGCTTCAAGCAATTTTAAGCTCCGTGGAGCGACCAAAATTTATGTGAATTAATAAATACGTTTATAAGACAGGCAAGCATAAGCCCACCAAAATTTCAGTTACATGAAACTTTTCTTGAATCTTTTTGTGCATCGTAAGCTTATCAAACTGCATATTGGATGGTAGTTGGTACCGTATGAATCGTCCCGTTCCTCACCATGTGTTGTACACGGGTCAGACCATTGTTTGTTAACATTTTCTCTGAAGAAGTTGTTGTAAAAACATAAATTTTTAAAAGATTTAATATACATTTTTTGAACTTTATATTGTCTTTTACTTGTGTTTTCTAACAAAATTCCCTTTCAGATTTAATTTTAAGAGAGTGTGAAACAGACAGTGTTAGATTTATAGTGTTACGACGTCTTCCAATTGATACCATCAGAGCCGCAGTTAAGCATAAACGACAGTAAGTATAATTTATCCATTAATCTCCGTCTGAAACAGTCACGTTGAACCCTAAAAATTTTGTGAACGTAATATTATTATTTAGAATTTAAGAAAAGGTTGAGGAAAAAGAAAATTAATTTTTTCTTTTTCCTATTTTTTTTTTATTTTTCTAAGTTTTTCGAGCAGAAAATACGTCCTTCAGACTTCCATCAAAGTATGGATCGTTCACAAAAACGGCGAACTTCTCTGACAGTTCGTGGAGCAGGGTATTTCTTTATAGCCTCTACTTTTTCCGGGTCGGTATTAATACCTTCAGCGGTTACCACATGACCCAAGTTTTCCTGCAAAACTGACATTTGTCAGGGTTCAATTGCAGGTTGGCAATCCTTAAACGGCGAAATACTTCACGGAGGTTATTCAAGTGTTCCTAGAATGTTTCTCCCAAGACTATATCATCCAAGTATGCGAATGCATAAGGCTCCATATCAGATCCAATAATTCCGTCTAAAAGTCGTTGAAAAATAGCAGGTGCAGAATGAAGTCTGAATGGCATTTCTCGGAACTGAAATAATTCTCGGCCCGGGACAGTAAATGCAGTGATTGGCCTGCTTTCGGCCGAAAGCGGTATCTGCCAGTATCCCTGTTTCAAGTCGATACTGAAAACATAACGAGCTTTCCTGAGTTTGTCCAGAATGGCGTTTATGTATGGCAGAGGGTACGCATCTTTTTCAGTTGCCTCATTCATCTTTCGGAAGTCTATACAAAACCTTGGTTTGCCATCTTTCTTCCGGATTAGAACAACTGGAGAACTCCATGGACTATTAGATGGTTCTCTCCCGGTTAATTATTTCCCGCATTTTGGGGTTCTGTAGTCGATATCGTTGCTTGATTGGGTCAGATCGCACGAGCCCGATATGACGTTGAGCTTGCTTCGTGGTTCCGGTGATATCCTGAAAACTTGGTAGTTTAGTGTCCAGGAAAGTTTGCAGTCTCTCTTCTTCATTGTTGGTGAGAGCCAGAGCAATTTCTCCCAGAGGGTTGGTTACAAGCGATACCGAAAGGAGACGGTTATTCGAGTATATATACGCGGTAGGCAGGTCTATGTGTAATGCTTTTGTTTTTAGGATATCCATTCCTAGTACAATATCAGCAGACAAGTTCGCGAAATAGAGGAGGGGTTCCTTAAAATGAATCCCATCTGTCTCGAATTCCAGATCATAAGCGGTTGAAATGGTTACCAATGTCCCATTGGCTAGTTGGGCAGCTGGCGTGGATACGGTGATTGGAGTTGTCTTTTTTTGGGAAACGAACTCCTGAGCCCGGTTTCTCATGTAGGAGCGCGCAGAGCCGGTGTCAACTAAGGCGTTAAAATGCTGATTATACATCTTCAATGGTACATGTGATCGTATATCATTGGGAGTGGTTTCTTGCGAGGCAGTAATTTCTCAAAACCACACTGGCCTCCTGTCGTTATGGTTTGTTGTAGGGTATTTCCGCTACAAGTCAAAAAATCAAAACAAAAAATTTTAAAATTAACCAAAAAATCATATCTATTCATGCACCAGGGCAAACCATAATAAAAAAGTCAACTAGATACCATTTACACCAAAAAAACACATTCAAGGTCAGATAAATCTGAAAAAATTCATGAACAGTCGATAATTCAAAAATAGCCTAAATTTACCGATATCTAACTTTCAACATTCATACTAGTCATTTTACAAAAGATTCATTACAAAAAACATCCCCTAAAAATACAGCCTCCATATAATCACCGACAAGACTAAAACTACTATCCGTACCTAAAATTTCAACGTTTTACTTCCTTTCGTTAACTTTCTATAAACCTTTCACACTCTAAATTTTACTACTTTTGACGACCCCTCGTATACATTAAACTATGTTCGTACTTCAAATTATAACATTCCAATTCGTTTTATAATTTTCTTGCAACTCAATTCACATTTCAAATTTTATTACTTTTTGACAGCCCCTTGTATACATCAAACCACGTTCCGTACTTCAAGTCTTAACATTCATTTAGTTTCATCAATTTCTTGCAACCCAATTACTATTTCAAATTTCACCACTTTTTGATCACCCCTCATGTCATATACAATATCTCGATTCTCTTTGCAATTGATATCCAAACTCAACTCGTTCCTATTAGGAACATTCTCGTATCTCATTTCCAGTCACCTCGCATCTATCGCAAACATTCTCATATCATTTCAACGGTTAAACGCCTAACCTTCGTGATAACTTTACGGGGTCATTTCAGATTATTAAATTTTCGGTTAATCAAACTTCAATAACTTTTCATTGCCGATTTTTCCATATAACTTCTATTTTCGAAATTTATCTTTTTGCAAAACTATTGCGCGATATTGCGTAATATTTCGCAATTGTGCCGATCCGGACTTGACGGTACTAAGATCTAAATAAGAGATAAACACGTTCGTGCTAGACTCACGGGGCACAACAAACGCAACACACGGCTGGTATAAATACCGAGACATTGCCTACCCAAAGCAAGTTCCGACTTTGACAGTGACTCCGTTGTTAAGTATTCGCGAAGTGGGTTTTGAAAGTTTAGTTATTTAAAAGTGATTTTAACTGTAATAAGTTGATTTACTAGTGCATCCGGTCCGGTTTCTATTTAACTAAAGTTGTAGTTACCCACTATCTAGTTAGGCTTTCTTATTTTTCGGGCCCTGCATACTTTTCGTGACTAATTGTCGAAATCTAGCTTCCCAGGCTGAAACATCGTTAAAAAAAGTTAGTTTTAAGTCTTCGCCTTAAGTGATCCCCTTAATTTTAAGAAAATCAATTCGCCTTCGCGGCCCAAGCAATTTTTAAATAAAAAGTGAATTTTTTCAGAAGAATAAAAGACAGACATTTCAATAAATATTTTAGCAAAATTTAACAGACTGAATTTATGCTGTCGAATAGTTACCCATTGAAAGTGTTAAATAAAATACCACCCGTTTTAAACTCTATTCAGTTAAATTTCTAGATAAATAATTTGTTCGTTCCGTTTAAAAACCAAGTGTTGTGATTTCAAGAAAACCATATACAGGGTGTAGCCGTTGACCCTATCAGAACTATAGAAGAATAAATAATGCTAAAACAAACTAAAAATCAAACAAAAGTGATACAATAGTTCCAGACCATATTATACATCGTGTAGCAATTGACCTTAACTACAACTACAGAATTCGAACCCCAAAGCTTCTCACATCAAAATTAAGTGCACGAATGCGCTCTAGGGTTTCAACTCTTACTCACCACAGAAACAATTTCTTATTTTCCAATCACAGAGGGCCAAATCTTGTTCATGGCGCCCAACGTGGGGCTTATAATCTGCTAGGGATTTTGAAAGAAGTTTCGAGCAGCATTAATAACGCCCGTCGAACTCACAAGTAATAATTAGAGAAGGCTATACAGAGTATTTCAGAACCAATTTCGACGCCGCCTCCACCACTCCTGGTGAGACAAAATCAATATTTCGACCAATAGTCCTTCCTGACTTCACTAACTCAACAAGATACCTTTTTCATGGTCTGGAGCATGAAAGTGCTGATACTTTTATTTGAAATATGGAGGAAATTTTTAAGCAAGGTAGAGTAACTGATGATATAGATAAATTTAATAATTCCCCAGTTGAGAGGATAGGCACAAATCTGGTACGAACCTTATAAAAATTTCATTTTTGACTATGCCACTTTTAAGTCCCGCCTCCGACTAAATTATGAAAGTAACACCCGAAGAACCACTGCCGACTATATAATAAAATACAGGAAAAGGGTGAGTCAATTGAACTTTTTACATTGAAGAAGGTAGCACTGTTTAGGAGAATAGACGCGCACAGGCCACCCCTTGAACAAACCTGGTTGATATATAGTCAGCTAATACCTGAACTAAGAAAAAGCATTAGATATAGAGATTTTAATAATAACGACGAACTACTAGAAATTGCCATTGAGGTCGAAGAAATGCTTACTTATTTCCCAGGACAACGACAAAGTACATTTAAACAGCAATCTATGACGTTCCAGCCACAGCGACGAACAAATGCAGAATATGAACAACCTATCATAAAATATCCAGGAAACGACGTACAGAACACCATGACAAACAGAAATAGAATTTCGACCGACTACAGAGAAACCTTCAACTAAACGTTCCCACCACAGAGACAAATAAAACAAGCAATTAGATATAAAATATACTCATCCTCAAAATATAATAAGGGAAAGACCGGCGACTTCGCCAATAAGGATATTCCTTACAGAAACAAACATTTACAGACAAATAAAACCCAGTAACCAGCCTAAAACACCGTGTGGGTTTTGAAATAAATTACATTGGGAAAGTGATCGTTCTAGTCATCCTTATAATCAGAATCGAAATACTAATAAAAACCCGGACTTACACGTCAATCCAATACAGGAGGAGGTTAACCTCAAGGAAAAACCAGGGGAGGAAGTACCCCAACGTAAAACATGTTACCAATTATTAACATTACGAAAAATCGAAGAAACCGAATTTCATAAGACAAATTTAAATAAAATGTAGAAATCAAACCGCCCGGACTAGACAAATTTAAAGAGTATGCTTCAGTGCCTATCATAGTTCCCGAGCAAGACACGATTGCAAAGGAGCCTCCTAGAAATAGCATAAAACCCATAATCCTAAAATCCTATAATAGAGAGGATAAAACAACAACGTTTTTCCAAACCAAGTCTCAAATTAACTTAGAGAAATTAGACATCCCTGGATCAGACAATATAAATATAGTAAATCAACCAAAAGAACCTAAAATCCCACAAGAATTGGAGAATAAAATGTCAACAACTTTTCTTAATAAATCTCTACCAGGACTAAAGAAAATAGACATCCCAAGGACAGAATATATCAATATAGTCACCAAATCATTAGAAACAAAATCTGTACATAAGGTCGAAAATAGTACCCCCTACTTCAAACAATAAAGACGACATTGCTGGTAAGGAGCCAACTTAAACCAATCCATGATAAATCACAGTCCAGATTGCAACCACCAAATAGTCAAACATATCCAGCCCAGTGATAAGCCACCACCTATATTATACAGACCATGAATGGACGAACCACTGGAGTAACACCGACCACGAAGCCAGAATCAGGACAAGACAACCGATTTAGTTTTAGCTTTATTTAATCAACATTTATGTTTCAGAGGACCCATGTTCAGAAAATTCTTTTATGTTTTAAACAACTTCCAGAGGACCCACATTCCACTGTTTTTCTTATATATTTATTTTCCATTTTTCCATAGTTGTACACAACTATACCGACGCCATAAATTATTAAATTAAATTAAAAATATATAGGCAGCAGAGGGAGAGTAGCAAACAATAAAGCAATATTAACGGCAAAAGCGTATAAGCGGTCAAATTAGCGAGTTTATGATAAGACGATTAGATTAATAAGCAAACAGAATTATTTATAGTATTAAAAGCAGGTTATATTACAAAGCGGAACTTGGGCTAGTAGGCCAGGCGACAGGTCGAGAAAAAAGCCTCAATAAGGAAATAATTAGTGGAAAGCTGGAAATTGCTTTAATCGTTTTATTTGGACCCAGATATTACTCTCCCAAGTTTTCCCCCTCGAGCGAAGTCGGCGTTGGCCCTTCTGGCCCTAAGAAGGTATCATTTTTCGGTTTTTTGCAAATATCTCCCAAACCATCAACTTTATCAACAAAATACCTATTATAAAAAATAATCTAGAGTAAATTTGCTACAAAAAAGTTCTTTACCATTTGTCTCTAAAGTGAACCGTTACGATGCTACGACCATTCAAATTGGAGCCCCTTTTGATTCTTGCGGAAAAGTTATCGAAATCATATGCCATATCAAAGTGTCTACATGTTATAAATATTTGTAAGCATTCCAGGTGCACAAGCTGTTAACTTGTTACAAGTATAACAGCTTTTCAATGTAAACAGCTGTGGCAAAGTACCTACGATTAGTATTATTATTGACTAGTATTGACATAAAATCACTCTTTTCCACACCACCTGGCGGTAGAGTAAATCTAGTGTTCAAATGCTAAAGTTAATCGACTTTCAACCGTTTTGATGAAGGCTGGCAGTCTTGATCGCCTCAATTTCTCCGTCATCGCTTTCATCGTCTGCATTGGTACATTTGTCCGACGTCACAGGGCGCTCAAGATTAACGTCCTTCACAATCATCCATATCATCTTCCTGGGCAGCATTTATACATGACCGTCCCATACAATTCATGCAGATTCTGGAGCATTGGAGGCCTGTTTTCCTGCAACCACACGCTGCGTTATATCCTTTCGAACATTTGCAGGATGTGTTTAGAAGCGTTTGTGGCGCCGGATCCCTCGTCGTAGATATGGGAGCCAAACCACATTGAGAATTTTTCTAGCCCCAATCCAGTGGATTTGTATCATTTCCATACCATGTTTGGACTCTTAAAGAGTGCTCACGTGCCGCTGATTCGGTGGGAGGTAGGCTTGCGAGATTAAATCGATGTTTGCTTAGAGATTTTGCAAACAGTTGGAACCGCAACTCATTCAGGGTGTTTCCCGTGATTTTGTTGTCATAAAGCCTAGCCACAACCAACTGGCCTGCTTTGTCAATTTCATCGGGATTTGCGTTCACGTCTCGGAAAACCCTAACAGCTGTCTGCAGTTCCTCATTACTCTTCAGCAGTGTTACAAATTTCATTTTGCCCTGCCTGAAAAACGGAGACATTGTATCGCACCGACTAAACGCATGCAACAAGAGGATGTTTTCTTGCACACACGGCGGGAGATTGAAACTTGTTGTGCAAAATAGTTGTTGTTTGGTTGAACCTTTGCCGGGTTTCATAAAATATATTTTCGTGGAGGGTGGCACACGAGCCGCCAAGATGACCAGGATATCTATATCTTCAGCCACTATAATGACCGAATTGTCGGGCCGAGATAACTCGAGTGCGGTGGTAACGATGATCACATCGGCATCTTCTGGAGCTTGTCTGGTTTCGATTCCTTCGCTTTCGAATTTGACGCGCAACAAGTCGATCAATCTTCGTTTGTTTGTGTCATCACACAAAAATTTTGCTTGTGGCATAGGTGCCGTCATGGACTCATCAAAAAAACATTAGCAGCATCATGCTTGTGCGATCGTCGAAGACGTTAAGCGGACTTGGTACTGCGAGCTGCTGGGTCGTCAGGATACCCATCGAAAATTATGACACTGTTTTTGAAGTATCTTTTGACGTAATTCACATAACAGCTGTTAACAGCTTGTGCACCTAGAATGCTGACAAATATTTATAACATGTAGAAACTTTGATATGGCATATATATTCGATAAATTTTCCGCAAGAATCAAAAAGGGCTCCACTTTGAATGGTCGTAGCACCGTAACGGTTCACTTTAGAGACAAACGGAAAAAAACTTTTTTGTAGCAAATTTACTCTAGATTATTTTTTATAATAGGTATTTTGTTGATAAAGTTGATCGTTTGGGAGATATTTGCGAAAAACCGAAAAATGGTACCTTCTTAGGGCCAGAAGGGCCAACGCCGACTTCGCTCGAGGGGGAAAACTTGGGAGAGTAATATCTGGGTCCAAATAAAACGTTTAAAGCAATTTCCAGCTTTCCACTAATTATTTCCTTATTGAACTACCTGTCGCCTGGCCTATAATGCATGGTATCAGAAAAATTAACATTACTGATTTTAAACGTTGACTTATGTGAAAATTGCAGTCCCGAACTCAATATAAGGTGTAAACAAAAAAGTAATTGAATTTGTCCAATTACTAAATATCAGTCCGGAATAAACAGTAATGTGACCATAATGCAAAATAGGGTGAGAGAATCCTGCCGGACACAGTGTCCTAGATACAGGGGAAAGAAGGAACTTGTACAGAGACCTAGATACAAGTAAGGGCAAAAGGTAGTCACAATGTGAAATATATTAAAGTAAATGCTAAAAATATTCAAACAGTCTACTAGCAAAGTATATGTAACAGAATTTTGGATGCGCTATAAAATTTTTAATAAGAATAAACAGTGAAATCTTATAAGCTAAGTATAAAAATTTCAATCAGTAAATATGAAATAAAACAAATACTAAGAATATTCAAACAGTGCAAAAGTTTCAATAAGAACACAGACCGTAAAATTTCGGTAGCAGAGTATAAAATTATCAATCAGTAAATACGAAATAATAATTGCATTAGCCAAATATATCAAAATATCTTACTCTTTTCAACTTCGGTGGGCACTGGTAGATTAGTAGTCGACTGCTCGCTTCAAATTGTAGGATAACTACTAATTTTTTAAAGTTGGGTTGTTATTTAACAATCTGTTATTTTATAACTGTTATTTGCAAATAATATTAACAGATTATTATTTGTCTTCGAAAATAACAGATATGCGAAAACTGTTATTAAGAAAACATGTTGACACCTTGACACCGCTTCGCGCAGACTAGTATTCTTATGGTAGTTTGCGCGAAACCGTGCCACCACCTGTTTTCTAAATAACATTTTTCGTGTATCTGTTGTCTCCAACAATATGTTATTCAGGAAACAATAGCACATTAAACCGCGTATGGGATAACAATAACATTGTATACTTCGTCGTTGTGTTGGCGGTCGGCGAATTCGATGGATGTTTAATCGCAGGGAGCGTCTCATAACACACTTTAATTTATTTAGGTATAGCACAAATGTACAATAAATTAATTTATTTACATAAATATGTGTATAAAGGTATTAAATAAAAATCAACATTCTTTTAAAAGCTGAATAAATAAGCAACTCTTATATAAAATATTTAAAAAATAACTGTAACAAATCCATTGAAATAAAAATAAGAAATCCTATTATTATTATAACTAGTTAGTATTATCGTCATTAAATACTATTATTTATTATTAATCCTATTATCATTTTAACTATATTATATGTACTGAATTAAAATTCGGAATTCTGATTTATGAACATGATTTGTTTTAGATTAGTGGACGATAAACGATTCCGGCGGTCGGAAAGTAATTAACCTGTTTTGGAGAAAATTCTCTCACATGGAACAGATGTCTCAACTGTTCCAAATTTTAATTTGACTAGTTCACTAAGATATCGAAAATTATATGCATGTGTTCCATCAGTCTAAGGGATTTTTTGTATCTTCTAAAAGTGGTTCTTCTAGATAACTTTGAATTTAAATTATAGCCCGTGATGTCTTAGTCCCAGAAGGAATAAAAGTTGATGCTTTTTTACGAAATGCAGACAATATTGAAGTTTCTTGCGCATCATTTGGTGTCTCTGTATTTGAAGGCTCGGGTAAATTTGACATTTGACGGTCTTCGTTTTTCCGTTCTATTAATGATGTCAAAGCATTGGTAACTAAGGTTTTTGCTCTTTCTGAAGAAGTTTCTGCCGTGAATCCAATATTTTTAAATCTGGGATCGAAGAATATACTAATTAAGAGTGGTGTACTTCCTTCTATGTTTCTTAATCGTGGATTGATTCCGTTTTTTATATTTTCTAGAACAGCTGTGGATTTCGAGGAAAACTCATTATTTTTCTTTAAATTCGTATAAACTTCTTGAAAGCCTTTAGTTAGAATAATAACTAATGAAAGAGTAACTTTCTTTTCGCTACTCATAACGCGCGTTGTAGATTCCATTGGGGCAAGTATTTTAATAAGTTCGTCAATAATTTCAAACTCTTGATTTGACAGCATAGGCCAATCTTCATTTCCAAGAGCAGCTAATGTTGTCCGCACTTCTTCTTTTAATTCTCTGATCCGTTGCAACATGTAATATACCGAATTCCATCTAGTTGCAACTGACTGTATTAGTTTTTTTCGGCTGTTTGCCATTTTGTTGTTGATGAAAATCTAATTTATTTTTTGCGACTGTATTTTTTTGAAATGAGAGACAACAAAGAGGAAACTTTAGTTAAGAAAGGATCAACCAGTACCAATGCATCTTGTACAACTAAATTTATTGTATGTGCTAAGCAACCCAAATGTTCCCACCAATTCAATTCAATTCAAAATATCTTTATTAACATTAAAATGATTGTATAAGCTGCTTCCCCAGCGCCCTTCCCGGGACCGACCCTGCGACCACCGCGTTGACGCGGTGGCGGATCGCAGAGCCAGACCGAGAAGGGACTGGTTCGGCGTAAGCAAAAATTGTATAAAACTTGTATAAAACTAACCTAAACTCCTTTTTAAAAACAATAAAATTAAATTAGGTGGTATGATACAAAAAACGCTTAAAAAAGAAAGCTTAACTTAACACTGTAACAACTAGAAAAAACACTTAACAGAGAACTGGCGGAGAGAAACACTGGTTTTAATTTTGATTGCTGTTCGCTGACACCATAACTTGTACGGAGTGCCATCCGCGAATTGTTCCAGCGACGGGCTGCGCAAGGCTGGCCTAAACTGTGATTCTAAATTTTGAATTGTTTTGGTATAAAAAATTTGGAAACTGTTACAAGGTTAATGAGGGAAGAATGAATTTACAGACAAAAAGGTACAAACAGAAACGAAGGAACAACAAACAAAAAAGTACAAAAACAAAAGAAGAGGGGGACAGGAAAGAATTAAAGTCGATAAAAGGTATGAAATATCAGTGAAAGGTGGATAGTAACAGGGAAGGTATAGTAGGTGAAAGTTTGGCTAGAGTGGCTGCCGGAAAATCGGTAACGTCTGGTATGATAAGGGGTGTTTAATCCGAAATGGGGCATTATGCTGTCTAATTTGTGTAATGTGTCTTGTTAGCGGACTATCGCCCAGTTTGAATGAGTAGTAGTTTTGGGAGATGCGCTGGACGTAGTCGGCTATCGGGGTTATGTCGTTGCAGCGTTCGTAGAGGTCTCTGAGGGAGGTGTACCTTCCAGAATTTGAGATGAGGCGCATATATTTTCGTTCAAGGACTTCGACTTTTTTCATTGTCGTGGCCGGTATGCTGCACCACACCGGCGCCGCGTATGTGATGGACGGCCTGACCACCATTGTGTACAACAATTTTTTGTTCTCTCTGTTTAGTCTGCTACCCCTGACCATGAGCGGATACAGACTCCTGGACAGGGAGTAGACCGTCCGTATGGTTTCGTTAATGTGGGTGTTAAACGTCAGTCTTTTGTCCAGTCTCACCCCCAGGTACTTCACGCATCCCCTAATAGGAATTTGGTTGCCCCTGATCGAAATTGGTGTGATTAGTCGATTCTCTGTGAATCGACGCGTGAAGCATATCGCCTCCGATTTCTCGGCGTTGACCCGGATCTTCCACTGACCGTAATAAGCCGTGGCACGAGCCATGTGCACATTTAGCAGCATGTTGGCCGCCTGCGCGTTGTGGGAATGCGCGTACATGGCCGTGTCGTCGGCGTACTTGGCCAGCTTGGTATTCGGGAACTCCGGGAAGTCGGAGACGTACAGGTTGCACAGCTTGGGTGACAGGCACGATCCTTGCGGGACGCCCGCACGAATGTCCCGCCGAGTTGACAGTTTATTATTCACCCGAACCTGCAGGGTTCTGCCCGCCAGGAACGAGTGAATGAGTTTGGTGATGTGCATCGGGAAGTTGTAGCGATGCAGTTTGTAGAGTAAGCCCGGGATCCAGACGGTATCGAAGGCCTTCTCAATATCGAGGAGCACCATGGCGGTGCTCTTCCCGAGGTTGTATTGCACCTTTACGTCGTTAACCGCCCTAACGACTTGCTGCACCGTGCTCCTCCCCTTCCTGAAGCCGAATTGAGACTCGTCGTCAATGTGGAGTTCATCCTGAACAGCATCGAGTCTGATCAGGATGACCTTCTCCACCAACTTGGAGATCGCCGACAGCAACGAGATGGGCCTGTAGCTGCCGACGAACCGCGCGTTCTTCTTCGGCTTCAGGATGGGGACGACCACGGCGCCCTTCCACTGGCTAGGCCAGTGTTGGAGTCGCAGGATCGCGTTAACGATGTAAGTTAATTGCACAATACCTTTCCTCGGGAGATATTTGAGCAACTTGTATTCGATACAGTCCGCCCCGGGTGCCTTGTTATTGGGTAGGTCTTTGACAATTTGTGCTACCTCCGAGGGTTTGGTCATGACTTTAAGAAATTGTCGTCTGGTCAGTTGAATGTCATGACCGAGCAGTTCTTGTACGTCTCTTTCGATGCGGTCGTGTTCTTGGTTATTAGGTATGGTATTGTTGTGTATTGTCTGGAAGTGGTCGGCTAAGTCGCTCGCTTTTTGGGCGTCCGTCAGCGATGTCTGTCCGTTTGTGCCCGTCAAGGCGGCTTCCCGCGTACTTTTCAGGGCTCTTGTCAGCTTCCACAGCGAGTTGTCTTGCGGATTGAGCGCCGCCAGTTTGTCCCCCCATTTCTGGTTTTTTGCAGTGTTGATGGAGGTTCTGATCTGTCTTTGCAGCCTGACCATCTCGGCCCTGGCGTCGGCATCGCGATTTCGCTGCCAAAAGCCGTCTCAGTCGGTTTTTCTCCCGAATGTTTCGTATGACCGCTTCGTCGAGTCGGTCTCTGTTGTTATCGTTTATGGTTACAGTGGTGGCAACAGTCTGCTTGGCATCCTGCAGCACCCTTGTGAACTCCTCCACCGCATTTTCCAGTTCGGCGGGTGTGGCGATCGTGTTTGTCAGTGTTAGGTGCGTGTTTACGTGTGTCTTATAGAGACGCCAGTCGGCGCCTCTATAAGATGTGACAGTTCGTGTTGTGTCTTCCCTCAACACACCGTCAAGTTCGACCACAATGGGGTTGTGGTCGGACGTGAGTTCCTGCAGGGCCACGGGGACCGTGCAGTTCCTCACGCCCTTATTGACCACTATGTCGAGGGTAGTGGGCCTTGTGCCGTTGTCCGGAAAATGCGTGGGATCGTCCGGATACTGCACAATGACATTTCGACTATTCGCATAGTCGAACAGAGTGTTGCCGTTCGCGTTGTTGCGATGGCAGTTCCAGTTGCGATGCCGAGCGTTGAGGTCGCCTATGAGCAGGCAGCGCGGACTTGCGTTCATCAGGTTCTCAAGACAACCCGCCGTGAAGCCGTTCAAGGGTCGGTTGTACGCGGCCACGATACTGGTGCCGCCCTCCAGCGTCACACACACATTCTCCACGGTGGTGTTCCGTACAGAATGGTGTGTGTGCGCGATCTCGGTCTTTACCAGTACGGCCACTCCGCCACCCTTGTTGTTGTCGGCCCTATCAGTTCTGTGTACTGTATACCCCCGGACTTGCAGTTTGTCACGTCTGGTAAATTTCGTTTCGTTTAGCAGCATAATGTCAATTTTATGCCTCAACAAGTAATTGATAAGAAAAGGAATTTTGTTACCTATACCATTGGCGTTCCAGGAAGAGATTTTTATTGCGATTGTCTAAAACGCATCTTCAGGCATCGCTTCGAGGAAGCGGTGCATGACAAAAAATTTGTCACCTGCGTTGGAGCAACTCTCCAGCTCGGCGTTCAAGTTATGGTACAGCTCCAGCAATTTGTCGAGGTTTACTAGCGATGCCATACGTCGTTGTTGCTGTCGCAGCTCTTCGATCTTTGCTGCGGTGGTGGTGGCTCCTCCTGTCCTTGGCGTACCAGGGGTCGGCAACAGCGCCGCAGGTCGTCGCTGTGGAGTGTCTCGGGATGATGATCTGGTCGTCTGCTGGGGCGAGGGCTGCGTGGCTGGATGCGCCTGGGCTGACGCTGCTGCGGCGGCTCTCCGCCTCTCCTCCCACACGTTCAGTTTCGGCGGGGGCGCCGCCACATATTTTGTCTCGGGCGCTGGTGCCACTCTGGCGTTGGTCGCCTCCCATTGCCCCACCTTACGCTTATACACAATACACACTGTGGCGTTTGCGGGGTGAGGCCCCCCGCAGTTAACACACTTTGCAGGCGTATCTCTCGTTTTCGTGCATGTGCGCGTAAGGTGGGGCTCGGCGCACTTTAAGCAGTTCGGGGCAGCTCTGCAATTACTGGTGGCGTGGCCCCACTGTTAACAGCGGTGGCACTGTATGATGGCTTTGGAGTTGACGTGCCGCTCCCATGTTACACTCGTATAGTCGACGTGCCTCACCTTCTGCTGCAGCTCCTTCAGCGTGGTCTTACTAGTTGTGATGACGAGGTATGTCGGGTACCTCGTACCTCGTATCTTAAAAATCTGTGTGCACTCCACCTTATGTTCGTTCAACAGCTCCTCCTTTATTTCTTCCACCTCCGCCTCGTGATGTAGGCCCCTCATCACGAAGCCGTGGTGTTTATCTTCTCTTGGTGTATAAGTGTGAAAATCCACATCATTCTGCTCGAGGCACTTGTTTATAGCGTCCCAATCTTCTCTGTTTGATAGCTGGATAGCCGTGTTTGCGGCCGTATGCTTCCAGTAATGGGCGCCTTTTATATGGGCTTTTACATAGCTGTTAACTGCCCGGTGGTTTTCTAGTTGACCGTGAATTACGATTGGGGGAGGACGGCGCTTCGGTTGCACCACGGGGTGTGTTGGTGCTTCCTCGGCCGCAGGCTGGGTTGGGACTATGTTCATGTCTGTGTTCTGTGTTACGTCGGCTTCGAATTTGTTTTTGACAATGGCTATGGGCTTAGATGCGCTTGTTGGTTGCGTTGGTTGCCTGCCTGCTCCGGGGTGCGTGAAGCTTGGGTCGCTCTTATCAGCTACTCTTTGCCTCTTTTTTATTTGGAAGATTGTCTTTTCCGTTACCTTCCCCTCTTTTGTTTCAGTGTCTCGCTTCGCTTGTTTTTCGTCGTTACCTTCGGTCTCCATGCTGTCTATCACCACAATCCTCCTCTTCACTCTCTTTCTAATACTGGGGCCCTGCGATGTCGTGCTAGCTGTGCTTTTGTCGCTTTCGTTTCCTGATTGGCATTGCTTTGTCGTTTGGGCGGGAGGCCTTACAAATGCACCCCCTGCAACACTTGTAAAGTTTGCGGTTTCGTTGCTGTTCTCCATCGTGGGCGTGCCGTGCACTACCTTATTCGCGCCGTAGGCGCCTTTTTGGAACGATTCGGTGCTAGTATCTATTTCTGTAAGAGCCTTTTACTACCGGCTTTTTTCGTGAAAAATTGTCCGTATGCGCTTGGAGGTTATGTCCCCCGACCGGTTTCAACCAACGGTCGCGGGGGGGGGAACGATCGCCAAAAATTGCACTTGTTTGTCTTTAGGTTATGTTTTGGCAACTTATTGCTAATTTCACTGTTGTCTTTATTAAAAATTTGGATAGGGGTTCCGGAAGTTACGTGATTGTTCTATGCCTAATTTCACTTATTGTTAATTTATCTTTCAATGTCAATGCCAAAAATTTTTTTTTAAAGTATGGGATTACTCACTCGAACGTCTGTGTCCGGGTATACCAACACTGTGGCCGCTCGGCCGTGACCTTATCTTCGCACTTTTCTTAGCGCGCACTTAAACTTTTACTGCTTTCTGGATAATTTTCCTTTTACACAGTGAGTCGCTTAATACACTGGTTTGAAAAAATTTTCAAACCGGATCTTCACATATTGCCTTTTTTATATTAGATGCATCGTCAGATATATCCCAGTCCAAAATTATTCTTCTTAATTCATTTGCTAAATTAACGCTGGTATGATTTCCACTAAATTGACTAACGTCCAATAAAATTGATTTTATTTCAAAATCTTTGTCAATAAAATGTGCAGTAATAGGAATAAATCCATCATTATTACAGGAAGTCAACAATCTGTAGTAATAGTTAATGAATTTGCATCTTTAATCATTTCTTTTGTTTTTACTAATACTTCCTCAAATTTAGCTGGTAACAATGTTTTGGATAAGGTTTTTTTTCTTGGTAATGAGTAAGAAGGATTTAGCATATACGAATATTCCCGAAAACCAGTTCCTCGACAATTGAGAATGGTTGGAAATCTTTAGTTATTAATTTTAATATTTTATCGTCAATAGCTTTTTTCTGGGGATATCCTATTTTCCTCGGTATATTAAGGGTTGTCTGGTGCGTGAGAATCTTCTTTTTTGATTCACTATTTTTTTTATGTGGCGATATTATTGCCGGCGAAGATGTAGAGGGCTGTAAAATGTGTTCACTACCAATACGACTGTTATTATTATTATTATTCGAAGAAGTTGATGGTAACTCTGAGTCTGGTGTAAGAATTTGTTGATTTTTTTTATTGGATTCAGCTGTAGATAATTTAATAGTTGGATGTTTTCTTTGCATATGTTGTTTTAGGTTACATATTGATGATTTGTACGAAAGGCTCTGTTTTCAAAAATTACATGTTGCCTGTATTTCATCTTGCATCGTAAAAAAATTCCAAATAACTGACGTCTTTCTTTTACCAAATTTTTCCATTGTTATAAATCTGAATGTAAAAAAGAAGTGATAGAATTCGAAATTATTGTAATTATTGGAACTTGCCTATCTCGTAATTTACTTAAATTTTGTATGTGAAAATAAAATAACAATCACGATATTACAATATTTTTGCTACGATGTATTACAAACTGAACTAAACTGAAATAGTATGCGATAATACGTAATATAGGGCGCAATTGTCAAACCTCTATCAGTGAATAGCAGCAGCCGGGAAAGTTTATTGTTGTTATTAAATACAACGCTGCTGACCAATGAAGGCAGCCAAATAATATTTACTGCGATACGAACTCTGCGAGCTGTTATTTTTAAGCTGTTATTTTAAACTGTTATTTAAAAATAACATTGACAGGTTGAACCTGTTATTGAAAAATAACAGTGAACTGTGAAAAAGAAACGGATTCAATCGGCCACAGGTAACTAATTATTAAATTAAAACAATATTTCCTAGTTTACAAATATTTTTATTCTGAATAAATGTTTAGGTGCTCAAATAGTAAATATTTCTGGTAATATGCTATCATTCACCGAAGGCGGTACAATATAGATTTTATTTTAACAGAAAATAAGAAAATACTTGTCTAGAGGGTACAAATAAATATAAATCCTGCGCATATTTAGCTAACGAAAAATGCTTCGTTACAATAGCATGTTGTGTATTGCATAACATGTGCATCTCCAGAGATATTCCTCTATTAGATGATGGTGAAGTAGAACCAAATTATGGTATTATCAACATTAATCTTGAAGCAGAAAATGCAAACGAGAATGTAAATAGAGATTTAGTTGCTGCAAGAGAATTGCAGCAGCAACTTATTAATAATTATTTTGTTAATTAGTTTTGTTAATTGCTTAGAATGAACGTTACATAAAAAAGTATTTCATTGATTATCAAAAAATATATTTTCATATGAATATGTTGAAATGCAGTTACAAAGTAAGAAAAATCACAATTAATTTTAATAAGTCACTAACTGCAGTGACATTCTGAGATGAAGGAGGCCTCGCATCTTTCTGGTAGCATTCGAGCATTCCAAGTCATTGTATTTTAGTGCTAACTGTGTTTAGACAAAATACGCAAATTTTACCATATAATTCAGCGCTCGTAAGGGCGAATAGCTGTTTTGGTTTAATTTGTTGAGTCCTTATTTATGTGAGGCACTTGCAGATATGTTGAAATATTATAATTCCTATATTTTATATTTTTATTAAATTTCCTTATACTATAAAATTGATTATTCAGTAATAATCATAATATGATTTTTTTTTAATTTCCATTTTCTGCTTCTTCTGATGCTAATTCATGCGGAAAATCGTTGTATGTCATTGGAACTTAGTCACCATCAAACCATTTATAGTTCACATTTTGACCTTCGTGAATCCATCCATAATCGTTTGTATTAACATTTTCAAGTGCATATTTTAGATGACAGTTCTTCCATAGCTTTGTGATGTATACCGTCCGTAATAAGTGCTGCTTTAATTCTGCTGGACAGGGTAGGTTTGTTGAAGCATCCAAATTATTGTACGATCAAATGAACTTACCTGTGATGTTCGATCGTAATTATACTAGGCGCCTCGTCCAAAGTGACATTTAGCTTAATGTGTAGTACCGCTTTTAGGTGCTAGCTTAAGTCACAACTTTTGAAAAGATAACTTTTCTCTCCTCATAGCGCTCTATGACCTGTACCTATCTTCGTTACATTTTAGAGTTTATAAACCTTGGATGTGCAGGATTTCAAAAATAGGCGGAATTCTTTTTTTTTTACTGAAGTTTTTAGGAGAAAGTGATGCCTTCGGGCGAGGCGCCTAGTATAGTTACGATCTAACATCACAGGTAAATTCGTTTGATCGTACAATTATACAACGACTCCTCGCCCTCGAGATCACTTAACTCACTGTGTAGATATTTAGAGAAATGAAATATTGTATACCTACACAAGGTTTATTCAAGTCTTGATTGTTTAATAAATCACGTAACGAAAAGTAACTATTTTTTATTATTCTAATATATTATGACAAAAAAATGAGAAACAAGTTGTTACACAACATTAAATTTATAACTTATTTGCACAGTCAAATATTAAATACTGATTTTGCAAAGCTGATATGGTCTACTATTGGACGATTATAAAACCTTGTAAATACATTCGAGGCCTATGCCCAACCAGCTGAATTTTTGATAATGTCCCACGATACTCCCTTTCTAACAGCCGCTGAAGTGAAGGCAAGGCGTGTCGAGTATGCAGAGAATATATTTATTCAGCTATTCTTAAGATCTGTTTAATCCATCTACTAATTGTAGTTTTACTTGCTCTCCTATGAGGTTCCCTAGCCGTAATAAGTAAATGAATATGTGATTGTGACCTATGCTCTGCTGTTCTTTCTATAAATGCTGAAAGTGTTGATGCGACACATAAATTAGGCTTTTCTTTGAAGTAAGGCACTTGCGACAAGGATAACAGACATTTACTTTTGATGTTTTTATATGATCTGGCATATATATGCATGCGCCTTCGTTATTAAAAACTATGTTGTCCACCTTAATTAAATATAGAATTTGTATTCTATGGCCAGTAGATAAGGCTAAGAGTGTTGATAGTTTCTGTGTTAGAGTTAAAAGAGATAAACTTTCATTTGATCCCAGTAACTCAATATGTCAAAGACAAGTTATTTGGGTTTTGGGGGCCTGAGTTTAAAGGCACCTTTTAAAAAAATGTCTAATAAGTATATCCTTCACAGTTTCTCCAGGAAAAACGAGAGATAACGCTGACCTGTGTTGTTTGAGTGTCTCGTATTTAGTCATCTTGTTGTCATTGTATTGCTTTAAAGTGGATTTTGATATAGAATTGATAGTGGTGTTGATGGTTTGCTCTGGGTATCTCTTTTTTAGGAGCGCTTGCCACACAACTTGCCTGCTACCAGGGTAAGCTTGCTGTGACAGATATTCCCTAAAAGGAGAAGAAAGTAAGCCAATGTTTGGTTCGAGTATAACAGGTTCGGCTATTGTTCATTTCTTAAACAAAGGATACCATGGTTGAGTGCGCCACTCAGGTACGACAACAATACCTTCCGCCTCGTCAGTAACAATTTTTTGAAGCGTTCTAAGAATGAGTGTAAAGAGAGGAACAGCATAAAATAAAATTGAATTCCAAGAAAGAGTGAATGCATCCTCCGCAATGGAATCTGGATCTCTAACGCCAAGAAACGTAACTATTTACATTTTGCGTTTATTTTGAAGGCGAATAAATCAAGTTTTGGGTTTCCCAATTTGTTAGTAATTTTATTAAATGCAAACTCAACTAATCCCCATTCTGTGTCGAGACTCAAGAGACTATATTCGGGAACTTTCATCTGCTTTATTATTACGAAATGGGACATATGATGCATAGATCCACAAATTTCTACTTCACACCACTGCCAAATCTGTTTTGTTAAATGATTGAGATGGTCTGCTTAGATGGACCATCGCTTAAAAAATGCACAACCGCCAAATGTGGCACTAACAATTCATGGATTACAGGTACCAAATTTCCATAAATTGCTATATGATCTTGCCTTAAGCTTTCTGATAATGCACATAAGGATTTAACAACAGACTTATCTCCTGATCTATAATAAATTACGACAGTATGAAGCGTTATCTGTGGTTTGAATCCACCAAAGTGGGCCGACTGAATTTCCTCTGCATATTCGAAGAAAGATTTGTCTTAATGTAGTCTATTGTGTGATACTGATGAGCAATATTATTAGTGTGTGTTAAAAATTTTGGAATTTTTGCAAGTACCCAGCAAACACATAATTTAAGGGCCATTAATGGCTGATGCATTGTCTTGCCATTAATAGAATTGCAGACCTTCAAAGGGAACCATTACTGGCACGATAAGCCGGTGTCGACCGGGCCAGTATCTGGACCTTTACTGGCTAACCAGCATTTGCTTTAATGGGGACTTCATGGCCCCTCAACGTTCCTTCGCAGAAAACTACAATCTCCCAGCTCTGTGCCATGCAGCATAGGTTAATCGATAATAACCTGTATCTAGCCTTCATCATGCCAACAACTATTAAATGGTATATATAATTATATACATATCAGTGTGTTTCCGGTTTATTGCCGAGATAGGAAATTTTTTTATTGATATTATGGAAAAAAAAAATTTTAACAAAAAATGTTGCTTGCCCAAACAATAAAATTGGTTTAGATATACTTAATATTTGATCAAGTTACTCAAAAATTATGAAACATGAAAATTGTCTAGCAAATTTTAAAATTCAGAATTTAGCTATTAAAATAACAAAGAAAATTTTTAAAATTAATTGACACATGAAAAAATGTTTGAAGCCCATAAAACAAATCAAGATTTAAAAAATCTATTTCGCAGTTTTCCCCGAAGTGAAAAATTAAATGTTATCATTTTCAGATTTTTTAAGTAAACTGTACATGGAAGCATATGCCTACCTTATATTTAGGCACACAAAATTTTTGTACACTGTACATTATAATTGTAAAGGACATATGAGTATGAATAACAAGATATGAAAGATGTGTTAAAATCCCTTTTATTATATGTATATATATATATATATATATATATCACTATCTCACAAAACAACAAATCATTTCAAACTGTTAAAAAATCAACAAAATATTCACAACATTATTGTGTTTATATTATTTATTATTTTCACTTGTAAAAATGGTTAGGATTTGGTGAGAAACAAAAGGAAAACCTGAAACCTTTCATCTTACGGCTAAAATCTCAATTCTCAAAGAACTAATTTTTTTTCTCTACTGATCACATCCTAACCATTTTTCTAGTAAAATACAGTATGTTGCATTTAAAAGAGTTAGCACACACCCTCATAACTTTTTGTTTCTGATTTAAACCAAATTTTACTCAAATCTGGATGGAATTCAATTAGGATCTGTTTATGTTCAAGAAACATTTACTCCCTTACAAATATAAAACCACTTGCGAGACCAAAATAAACTGAAAAAATAAAAAAATATATTAAGCTTTTTTATTAGAAAATTTTACTAATAAAAGTTGTTCGTCAAAAAATCGTTAGTCCAAAATTTAAAAAATATTAAATTTTTTCTCCATAAATGTCCATGTCCGAAAATATCATTTTAATGGGTTTTACCTGTGGAGAATTTCTATTTTATCATAAAAAATAAAATATTACGATTCATTCTAGATTTAGCTATTTTTTATTGTAATTTAAAAAAAATTAATGAAGCTTTGGACTTGCTGTTTTTAGATAATTCTGAATAACTTTCTGAATAAATTTTAAACCAAAAAATGCTTAATGATCTTTTTGATTTTTTACTTTATTTGGGGATTATGGGGGTGAATGTTTTTTGGCTATAGTAGATTCTAATATGCTCTTATTTAACTAAAATTTGGTTCAAATAAAAAATAATTCAAAAATTGTTATACACTTAAGTGTGTCGCACTGTACTGTTCATCAAGCAATCTCTTATTTATTCACTTCATTTCTTTTTTTTCTTCCTCCTTTTCGATAAGGAGCTCCTCGCAACCAAATTTTTTGATACTGTATATCTCGGTTTCTGTGGCATTTTTGCTAAATGGATTTTTCCTTACAGCAGCTAAAATAGTAAATTTTATTTAGGGTTTGATGAAAAATAATACGATACAAAATTTCATGACTCGCAAATTTATTATTATTAGGCATTCCAGAACACGTGACCCACATGAATGGCAAACAAATATTCTGATTACCAACATCTAATATTTCATTACATAAAAATACACATAACCAATCTCAACAAAACAGCTTATATATTAGTCAGGCATCATGTTGCATTAATAATTAATATGCAGACAATGTTTGCCATCCAAATCCCATTTTAAAACGTGAAATAAAAATGTAAACATCGCAGGCTGGTAATAAGCACATAATCTATCGATTTCTAGACATAGGCAGATAACTTAATCAAGAACAAAAAAGAACATAAAAGCAAATTTAAATTATTTTTTCCGATTTTCTTCATATCTATCTTAAAATTCATAGTAATTTGAGGTAAAGGTTTAAATAAAATAATAATTGGTAGATCATTTTGCCAACTTACCCAATATTAAATTTAACACATTTGTTAAATTTAAAAAGGAACATTTATTATTACACCCTGTCCAGTTTATTTTTAGGGTTAACGAATTTGTTAATAATCTAGACATGACTTGTCTCGTTGTCGTTATTACATCTCTGCCACCTACTAGTTGCAGAACCGCACACTACAATCAAGAATAGCTTTGTCAATATACTCATATTAAAACACCATGTAAAATCAAAGGTATTAATAAAGTTTCTACTTACAGCATTCATGAAATTCTCCTCCACTAATAATTTATCATTAAAAGAATGAAGTTGTTCTATTGTTTGAACTGGATTCCATTCTACGTTTGGATTTGGGCCATTATTCGTTGACAGCTGCTGCTGCATCATCGTCACTAAATATTTGATGTTTTCATCCATATTTTCGATCTTTATTAATAATTTTTTGGATAACACTGTAATTAATATATTACATCATTGACAAGTCAAATACGCAAAATTAAAAGTTGTTAGTCAGATTTAGCGAAAAAACACCATATATACAAAATAATGTAAGATTAGTTCATGAAACTGGAATTACCTTTGTATTTTTTAAATCCTTGGCAACTGGGAATGTCTACATTAGCATTGAATGTTAACGTATTATCACTGTCATTTTCTATAGGTACTGGATCAAGTGACGTTAGAGTATACACAGCATTATTAAACTTCGGAGGTGAGGGCGGGTTTGGTATGACCAAATCATCCTCCGATATATCCAAATCATAATCGGTGAATTTCTTTTTTCACGAGAGATGATCTCTTACGTCTTATTTGTTGTGAATTTTCTAACTCCTCACTTTGAGATGATAGACTTGAAATTTCTTCTAAATATTTTAATTTTTTTCGAGCTAACTGATAATCATCTAAAAATAAACAGGTTCAGGTAAGTATTAATAAAATAAATATTTAATTATTCCATTTAAAACTTTGTTGAATACTTTCAGAATATGATTTGAGAAAATTGTAAAAAATATTGTTTAAGTGTGTATGTAAACATAATTTATCTTGCACATTTGAAACTTTTTTTTCGATTTTTATTTGTCACACACAAAAAATAGGTATGTATAATAAAGAAAAACAGAAGGTACAAACCTGATGAATATTTTACTAAAACTGGGCATCTCAAGGATTGATCAAAATCGATGGTTGAATGAGTTAACACAGCTTTTTGCCGTTGGCTGTCAAATTTAAAATTTGGCCAAAAGCAAAACACATTCCCATTTTCTTGAAAAATCCATTCACTTGATATTATTGCCAATGGTGTGTTTCCATTTTTTGATTCCTCTGGAAATTCAACTACAACATAAGTTCTGCAACAAAATTAATGAACATTAAGTGGCATACTGAATGGAATCAAAAACGGTTAAAAGTGTCCTACTAAATTTTAAATGAATGTGTTTCTCTAGAATATTTATTATGGTCCGTATTTTAATTAAAAATCCATTTTATTTTATATAAAATGTGTTAGAGGCGAACACACATATTGTCCGTTATCCAGTGGCAACAATACACCTTTACAAATAATTTCGTCTGTTGGAAAGGAAAGTTTCTCTCTACTGCATATCACTTTATAAAGTGAAAGAATAGAACTGTCAGTTGGGTAGTCTAATAAGGACTCTATAATTTTTAATTCAGTCCCAGTAACATAAATTTTGTCATTCTTCTTACAGAAAAAATGTATTTGAATAATAGTTTTATTCTTTAAATACACATATTTATTACCATTATCTACCTGAAGCACATAACCTTTGAAATAGATTTTACTGTAGACATATTCACATTCATTTATACATTTAGGATTACCAGTCACATATACATCTGTTTTATTCCCAACTTTTCTATTTACTTCTCTACCTTCAGTAATTCTGTTTACTATTTGCTGAAGAGATTTATTGAATTTCCTCAACATTTTCTTTAACGATTGTAGATAATTTTCAAAAGGAAAACAACATTCCATCAAGTGGCCCAAAATTCTTGGCTTCACTAGCAAGATGTATTACTGAATGAACATTGTACACGCAAAAATCTCTACCATATATTTGTATGCTATTAGTAACAAATAGTCTTAGTAACTGATTGGCATAGTCATTAAATTTATCATTTAAATTTTTACTAAGTAATAATGTCAATGCAAATTTTAATAGTAAAAAATTACAAAAGACATGCTTTGGCAACAAATCATTCAACACAACTGGTCCTACATACAACAAGAACTTTCGGTATTCTGTAGCTTTCCAGTGCTCGAGTTCTATTATTGATCTAGGTTTCCTATTAAATTCCATGGGCCAATAATTGTTAATACGTTTTATTCTCTCATCAAACATTTTTTTCTTTTCTACAGATAAGCGATATAAATTACTCCCATCTCTCCATAAAAATAGAAGTTTACGAACCACTCTTAGACAAATGCTATGCATATAATCGATAGGGAATTTGGAGACAAGTCCTATATTTAATTCAGATAACGGTGTTCTGCCCTTATGATGTTTCTTGTCCTTCATTATAGAGAAAGTATAATCAGTTCCGGTAGTTGCATGTTGGTTTAGAAATAGCATACGCCTATTTCTATATAAGCCTTTAACATCGCATTTGTCACACCCTTGATAACCATTATGAGCTATTGTGTTTTTAACATATGATCTTGCCGTGGTATCGCAGCTAAAGGATCTGACAACAATTTTTATTATGTACGAATCCAACGAGATACCGTTTTTTAAATAGTCACGTAGCTCCACCACAAAATTTTTAAGAAAGTCTTCTAATGGAGGTTTCATTGCTCCACAGAAAATTGCAACCGGAAAAGGTGGTTCATTTGAATACTCATTTATTTTGCATAAAATAGGCCAAAAAGATTTTTTTGTGCTCTTATGTAAGGGTAATCCATCTATGTTAAATTCCAAGTTAAACGATACAGCGGCATCATTATACTTCCTAAAAACTTTTAACAACCCAGCTTGAAGCCCAAAGTAATAAAACTCCCCGTCACCCATTTTTTTCACTACAATATTTCTTGGAGTTTTCAGTAATGTCCTAGCATCCTGGGGCAAATCTGATACAAGCGGATTTTTTGTTAGCCATCCTAGAAGATCTGATAACGCGGTGTGCGTTATATTGTGTTTCAAAGACCAGTGGCTCAAAAATTCCCTCAAACTTAACATCGATTGCTCATCATTACTACTGCTTCTACTATATTCGTTTTTAATAAAATCGTCTTCACTATCACTTTCTATAATCTGCTCTACCCTTTCATGACTATGTTGTTTATTTTCCGAGGTGTTTTCAATTACCACAGTAAGTTTTTCAACTGTTGCAGTCTCCGTCAAGGTGAAATTCGATTCTACTAATGTACAGTCACTGGTTCTATTAATAATACTTTTAGTATTACTGTTACTGGCAAGATCTATTTCCCGTAAAATATTGTGAACTCTTTTTTTATAATTCTTTTTTGTTGTTTCTTACTTTTATTTTTAAAATTAATTGCAGATGAGGTTGATGGTTTTGACGTCATTTTTTCTAATAGTCTGGGTAATTTCTTCTGCGCACCCACCAAAATAAATAAGAATAAAAAATACTTGAAAATAGGTACTTACGGATTATTATCTTCTGATGCCATATTTTATTCACTCGGGTTTTTAATAGCACAGAAACAACAGAACCATTGAACAGAACACAAAACTCTACCAAATGACATGACAACTGATTTACATTTTGTGATTTGTGACAAGACACAGGACAGGCAACATTAAAAAACCATACCAAAATTGCCAACATAAACATAAAACTGTGGTAAAAATGAGTTAATAATTAGTGGTACATTGAAGTAGTTTACAAATAAATACGGTAAAGGCAAACTAGTAAAGGGTCATTGAAGGCAAATGTTCCTCTTACCATGTTTTAAAGCCTCCCTCTACTGCTCCGGTTAGCAAAAGATAAACGGTACGGGACCGGTGAAATAATTCTGATAGTAATTTCATGGAGGCAAAAACGTAAAGGACCGGTAAAGTTTATTGTTTGGCTTATATATGACGGCGAGTTAATATTCTATCAACGTCGTTCCAGTACCGGTTTACCACTGCCATCATTCTACCAGTGTGTCCAGTACTGGGCCATTAATTAACCTGAAATTTATGTTTACTGGGTAGTTGCTCTACTAGTTGCTTTTTTTGTACATTCGATGGTTTCTTTTACTATCCTTTAACATAATTTTTTCTTCCCTTAATTATTACCTCAACTTTCTTTGAAATCATTGTACGTATGTAACTAATTCGTCTTCAATATAGTCTAGTACATTGATTTGCTTTTCACTGCAAATCTTGCAAATTCTTGTCAGACAATCTTCTTTTGAAATCTCATAACAGATTTCTTTCAAAACGTCTGTAGGTGTATTGGAATTTATAATTTTCAGAGTTTTCAGTTTAGTTATCAGTAGTTTTATACTGCCACGGGTAATACATAAGCAGGTTTCACAAAGTTTTACGTTGTTGCATAACTGATAATTGTTCCATTTTTAAAATCTTCGTAGAAATTGTTCATGCTGCCATTGGTTTTCAATTTTTTAAATGTGATGGTATCTCTCTTGCCAGGGCACATATGGCTGATTTTATCGTCCGTAAGGAAATCCTCAACTGCCTCATTGAGAAACTGTTACGGTTTAATTTCGTCCTAAAATGATGCATCATAAAAATAGTGCACCTATGATACAGCTTAGACTAATTTTTCTGTGTTTATGTAAATATGTTGTACATATTAGGATTAAGGTAATTGCTTTCTAAGAAACAGAAGGGAGTTTTCACAGAAATCATGTTTGTGGGAGTCGGTTACGAGTTGAACTTTCAAATTCAGGTCTCTGTTCCACTATTTAGCTTGATAATTCTTATATTCATCTATGAATTACATGGTTACACTTTTGTAAACATTCCACTGAATCACACATTTATTTGACAGTCAATGTAAACAAGGATGACATCCTTCCTATGTTTATAGTGTTACTGTTGGCAACAATGGCGAAAATAATTATACATTTTAATTTAATTTGCAGTAACAATTCATTTAACTGTTAATGAAAGTGGTATTGAAAAGATATAATAGCTATTTAAGAACACAAAATGCAAATTGTATGCCCTATCATAATAGTATGAAATGTAATGAATATTCCAGAATAGCCCTTACCCTGCCATCTAGTAGACGGGGGTCGAATTTTAATTGATCGATAATTTCGCGAAATACAATTACTGGTTCTGTAGTATTGCAAATGGGTTTTTCTAAATAGAATCTTTAATTGATAGAAATATAAGTTTTTCTCTCTCAATCTTCGGGAATGGGGTGTGCTCAATTAATTGCTGATTGTTTCTGTGCGAAGACGTTTTTGATTTGTGATTTCGATTGGTGATAGTCGATATATTTGGATTGTAGTGATATTTTTTCGAAATTACACCTATCTAGGGATTAAAACAGCAATTGTAAGTACATACCTACCAAAGGGTGTTTTTCCTGGAGGACTGGGCATATCGTATTTGGGAAGTTACAGAGTTGGAAATTGTTAATTCGAGAAATTCTTAATAGTCCTGGAACTTTTATCCTTCTTGGAATTTATTTATTGTCAACTGCCTGAATTAACACCGTCACTGGGGCTGCAACCTACCCTCATATCTAGAGACGGAGGAGATCTAACGGAACCAGGAGACACGCAAGTTAATTTCAAAATAAACAGTTATTTTTCAGAAATTGATGATTATCCAATTTTTTTTTTGCTATCGAAATGTGTGTAAACTTATACCAGTGCACCTAATTTAGAATGCCATTTACCGATAAATCTGACAGCCTTGATGATTATTTTCAATTATTAGTTTTAGTATCATTAGTGAATTTTGGGAATATTAGTTTTTTTAAGAAATATATCTGTACCTCCGAGGTAAACTGTATTAAGTCACTGAGTCGTAATTGTTGAGGGGAGCGTAAAGACAGTTATAAATTACGTAAAGCAGGTATATCTCAAAGACGCTATCATTTAGAGACATGGAATTTCGCCTATGGGATTATAAGTAAGTGACGTAACAGTGGTAATTATTAGATTTAAAAAAATGTAGGTATTAATTAATTTTAGTGACTTAATATACTGTACCTCTAGTAAAGTTGAGATGGCATAATGACTTAAAACATTATTAGTGACTTATTATAGTTTACCTCTGGTAGAGTAAGATAATAGATGTCGTATGTGCCTTAAAAATGCCAAAGATTAAGCGAAACGGGTAAATGGGAAATAATGGATAATTATTTTTGTATAATTCGGGAATAGAAACAGGATTTAAAGAACATTCATAATGTTTATTGATAATGGAATACAAAACAGCATTATTTAAAAATTTGTATGAGATGAATGAATGAATAATAATGAATTAAATTAATTAACCGCATACTAGAAGTACTGGGAGTTTATTCATCTTCATCATCTTCTTTTATATTATCTTGGTGAGGTATATTTTCATAAAATGGATGAAAAACTCGGGGAACCCATTGCAACAGCTTCTGCAGATGTTGGAATTTCTTGGTACTTATTGGCTTCAATGTATTCCGAACTAAAGGAATATCGTCAGGAAATTTTGCTCTGCGTGAAGATCGATTAAAATCCACTGTGTTAAATTCATCAGAAGCAAAATTTGTTTTAAAGTACAATACGCCCATATCATCTGCTCTGACTTGCATGTGTACCACTTTTGATATTTTAAAATCTTGATTATTACTTGTCTTTTTTCTTGCAACAAAGGGAGCGTTGCTGGTTTGCGCCAGTGACTTGAAATTTTTGAAGTCTTCGACTTCCATGTTTATTACTGTGAATGGATTAGAATGGCTTGCAATTCTTATGAACTGCTGCCAATCCCACGGTGTCACAATTTTAAATTGTGTTAGTTTTTTTTTCTATCGTTCGATAACGGAATGATCGCAATCCACCTCGAGATGAGTATGACCCTTAAGTAAATATTTATGGTTAATAACCTTTAAGGTTGGTATACATTTTAAAATAAAAAAATATGCTAGTACACAGTTAATGTTGCGATTTTGAGGGCCGCAGTTATCGGACCATATAGTCAAAACTTCTATGTCTCTGGGAATGTTAGTTAAGGCCCACTTTGATAAACAAGAGGCAATCTCATTACCACCACGGCCACCCAGAGTTTCGTCCCACATGCAGCAGTATGTTTTGTTTGTTGTGGAGTCGCGAATAGAATAATTAAACGTCCACAATTTCAGCGAATAAAAGCTCTGAGTATTTGTCAGCACTGGCGTTGGCAAACATTTTTGTAGATCTACCATGATAACTTTTGTATTTCGACTGTCTCTTGCATTAACTTTGTCTGCCTTTTTGAGGTCATACCGTTCTTTTGCGTCTATGAGATGTTGGTCATATTCTTGCTGTATGGTTGGTCTTTGTGTAATGTTTGAATCTTGCAACTTTATTAAGAATTCGTCACATACATCACAGGTATCGTTATCAGGTAACTTAAATCCGTAATTAAATTCCGTGTTGAAAATATGCTCGTACAGCCACTTTTTAGCAATAAACTCTTCAGGGGTCTTATTTTCAATGCACTCCTGCTTGTACATCTCAAACATGCGAGTAATGTTAAGATCATTCCCTAGGTATTTTTTACTGCTCCTTTCACGACTGTAATGAGTCTCAACTACAGCAAATTTGCAGATATGGGTCCTCACGCCATCTCTGCGCCACGCCACGCCACGCCACAGAGTCTTTTGGATAATGCTACATTTACAAAACTTTGAGAAATATCCAACGTATGGAGAAAAAATGTTTTGCATACTCGTATCTTTTTGTTATCAATAGAAAAAAAGTATTGATTCGTCGTATTTCTCTTGCCTGCTTTTTCTCCTATTCTACTTCTTCTCTTTTCTACATTTGAAGTTTCGATCGAAGACGCTATAAATTGGCGTTTTTGGTTCATATCTCTACTGGAAGACCAAAATTCCTTAAAAATAGTGTTACGAATATCAGGTAAAATTTTCTGAGTACATTTGCGTGTGCATGTGTCTTTGCATGGTGGTCGTATTTGTCGTCCTTTAATTTTGGCATTTTTCTTAGAGACATACTCCTCTCCAGAACACCGCTTTCTTTTTCTAATATTACATTTCCATTTTGTCGTATCTCTAGTACGCTTTCTTGATTTTCTTTTTATTTCATTTTTTTCATTCTCTTGTTTACTTGCATTGGTTTCTGCTTCTTGCCCATCTACATTATTTTCTCCCTCTTCTTCAGTGATATGTTCTTCCACTATTTCATCTGCACTACTCTCTGGTTCAGATTCATCTGAGCTCCCTGTATCCTTAAAATCTGGATCTTGTACGCTGTCGTCTGAATTAAAGTCAAAATCGTTATTCATTGTACTAATTTCCTGGTAAAAAGACGGTCCAGAATGTTTATAACATGACGTTGTAGCACGCTGAGCGAAAAAGTTATTTGTATTATCTGCTTCTGATAATTGTGGACAGTTTGTTTCATTGGTATTTTCAAAAGCTACATTTTTAAGTGGAGTTAATTCTTTTGCTGAGCAATCTTGATAAATAGAATTCACAAGGTCTCCCACAAGTGATGGGTCAGACTTATCTAGTGGCTTTGGCGTATGAGGTCCAAGTAAATTTGTATTATTTCTTTCTGGTGATTCAAAATAACTTATTTTATCAATTGTATCTTCAAAAGATAGATTTTTAGGTAAAGTTAATTCATTTTCCTGCCGAATGGAGTTCAAACTGGCATCTAAAAGTGACAAAATATTTTAATTATTCTTTAAATATATTATTATCTATATTATTATTTATATTAGGGGAACTGTTATACTTTTTCCTTGTTTTTTAATAAAAACATATTATTAGACTTATGGGCTTCAAATTTGGAGTGTGATGTACAATTAATTAGAATACACATTACCTACTTTATTTGTTTTTAAAAACTATAAATAAAATTTAAACAACAGCATGCGAGTTTTAAAAACAGGCATGAAAGCGTATTTCATTTACAATATTCTCCTAATAAATTTTCTAACCTAACTACTTAATTATTCTTGAATAGGTACATACCGCTGGAATTATTTTGTTTTCCTTGTGCCATGGCAAGCATTTTCAAAGTTCTATCACTTATTCCACTCATATTGGCCAATCTGTTTACATTTTCTTCACCAACAATGATAGTTGATAGTCAGGACAAGAATAAACAGGTACTGAAATTATTTGTTATTCCACTAGAGCATGCAGAAATGTAGGCCCACTGACAATAACTTCGGTAGGGATTTTGTATCAAGTATGCTATTCTGCGAATAAATTTGCGGGGCATATTATAATAAGTCATTTTAGTACATTTTACTTCGGAACTGGTAAGTGACTTGATACAGGTTCACATTGGGTATTTGGGTTATCTTAAAAGCTAGGACTCATTTTTTTTTTTCAGAGGTCAAGCATGTTATTAGAAGTGGTATACACCTAATAACTCACTTTCTGAAAAAATGTGACTTGATACAGTTTACCTCGGAGGTACAGAATATTAATAGGGGTTCTTGGTTCTTTACATATTTTAAAGAAGTAGGTATTAATTACATGTAGTTTGACTCATAGTTTGAGTAAATTTTGAAAAGTGACCTTACAGCGGAAATTAGTTTTGCAAAGAAATATAAGGAAAAATATTCTTTTGTTTGGCTTGTTATAATTGCGCTTAAGATTAAGCAACGTTATAGAATTATTTTAGTTTGCGTAAAACTTATCTAATTTCTCCTAAGGATCTACGTGGGCTATCTGAAAACAATTTTTTTTGTGCATTCTTTTCTCATGAAAAACATATTTTTCTATCTTCATTGGTAACTGATAAGTAATACAGTGTTCATTCTTTTACTATAAAAAATTATCAGTTTTTTTTGTTTAATACATATGTTGTCCCACGGTGTATAAAGCTACAATTTTTTTAACTGTAATTTTTTTTAATCAATCAATCAAAACAACTTTATTCATATTATTATACAAATATTTAACCAGATATCTACCTCGCATTTGACCCTGTGACCAACGTATATTGTTTGTCACGTTGGTGGTAACAGGGTCCAGCAGAGCAGTGCTGGTTCAATTTACTATAACCTTGTTGATTGTATCTTGAATACATTTAGCGATGCATTCAAGACACAATCAACACACTCATTCTCCTATTTACAAAAAAAATTTAAAATGAGTAATAAAATAATTGTACACTACTAAGTAGCTGAAAACAGTTAACAATAAAATTTGATGTTATATCACTTATTTAATTTTGTGCTACTGGTGCGGGTACCCAAGTCTATAATGACGGATCCCGTTGCAAGATTCCCAATGGGGGGACGAGCGTAGGTGCGTCTTTACTATGTACATACTTCGGTATGCGATGTAAAGCAACGACAGGCGCAGTTAGTACTTGGGTGGTGACCATTCCAACGGAAACCGCGTTCTCGCCTCACACATCTTCCAGCGGCTTGTATATCAGTGTATGCGCGGAAGCTATACAACCTTAGGCGAGGGTTGTATAGGAGATATACCATCCTTCTGAGGGGATGTAAAGCCGTCGGTCCCTTGTCTATTAAATGTTAGGCAAGTAAAAGATCCCTACTCTTCTTAAGGGAAGAGGTTCGGCAAAATTCCTGGTTGGGGGTAGCTCGTCTACAGGCGTCGGTGTTAGGCCTCAGTAGCGGAAATAGGCCGACGTTAAATAAATGTATATAAAAAAAAAAGATTCCCAATGGCGAGCAGACGTTGTTACTGCTGAATCTTTTGTACTCTATAATTTCTTGTCTAAATTTAATTTTGATTTTACGATGTACTAGAGATAAATTTATATAACAAACAAAACAAACAAGAACAAATAAAACAAAAATGTACAAACATAAACCAAGAGTAATAGGAAAGATTGAACAGTTATGAAATTTTTTAATCATAGGCATCATAAATCATTTACTTACATTAGTCTGGTCAATATTTTCAGAAAATAAGTAATTTTAAGATAATGCTATTTTTTTAAAATTTTAAGTAGTTCATTGGGTCTGATAACTTCTATATTTTGTCGTTCATATGGTTTTCTTTGTATATAGGTGTACATATATATTATTTGAACGCATAACTATTTTTGAAAATTTTGCAAATTTTGAATTTGGGTATTTTGCTTATATGTGTAGATATTTGCTGAGTATTGTAGCCTTTCCCTATATGTTTTTTTGTAATAAACTGCCTATAATTTTATAAAAGTGGACTTGTCATTATTTTATGTGTCAAAATCTCTGTTTAGTAAATTGGGGGAACTTTGGAAGCTTTCAGGGGTATTTGCAAAATAATTTAATTTACTTGCCGCCCACTAAAAGTACCATCTTATTTGAACCCCGCCCGTCTCCACTAAGTCTAAATTTGCGTTTATCTTCATGGGCTTTTTGTTCACCATAATTTATTTTTAGCTGTTCCTTTAGAATTTCTCCTAAAACTAAATTTCTTTTCACTTGAGGTGTTACATTTTGCCCTCGTAACACGGAACCATCATCTCGTCAATACTAAATCTTGTTTTGTGTTCAATTCTCAAACAGTTTTCTCGAACTTTTTCGAATAACCTTAAAATAGCGGTCTCCATCATCCAACAAATTATTATTGAAGTGTATATAACTTCTAATTTTTTTAGAGACATATCTGCGATAGGGTCATATCGAAATCCATCAGACTAATAATCGGTATAAGCAGCCATGTCCACAATCCCCATAAGAATGTTTACAGCAAAAATATCCTTTATTTTTTCTTTTGATATGTTTATTGACTCCCTGTAATTTGAGTAGAATATATGTTTGTCTCGAAACTATCATTTCATAGAGGTCCTCTGAGAAAGAGGGTGAACAATATTCATATGGTGTTGAAAAACTTGCCTTAGATAGTGATTTGTCTGTTATAGTAGTACAATACTCAAATGGCTTCTGTTCCCACCCGAAAGATATGTTAGGCTTGCGTCTTATATTTTTTCTCTTCGCCTAAAACTCTGGACTTTTTAGATCGTGTGCAGTTGACTGGAGAAGCAGTTGCTAATAGTTTTGGTGAGTTTAAAGTACTATTTGAAGATATTGTTTTTGGAGAGGTTGAAGTACTGGTTGAAGGTATTTTTGGAAGGATGGATGTTGATGATGGCTTCGGTGAATCGGTTTGTACTACCGCCGATGATAGATTAGCCTCATATTCTACATTTTTGTTGTGTATGTTCATATTTTCCTCTTCACTATCACTAAAAATGTTCAAATTCTCCATCGAGGAAGGTAATGAAGGTGCAGATGAGGTATTGTCGCGTTCAACATGAGGGCGGCATGTAAATATTTCATTTTCTGATGATGTATCTGTGTCGTTATCAGAACTTATATTTTGGTTTTGGCACCAGAGCTACTATTTTTCTTGCTCTGATACCTCGGGTAGCAGAAAAACTCTGAAAAAAGACAAGATATTAATAGCAGGAAAAACGTTGTGACCGGTTTCAATACCCCCTTGTATAAAATGGTCCGTTTTGCGTACGGCAGCTGTTTTTTGTGTGAGAGCAAAGGGCGTGAATACGAAGTGTGGATATGAAAGGGGGCCATTTGGTTGATGAAAAGTCACTTACAATTTTGTCCAGCTAAGAAGGCAAAATTATTTAACCATTCTTAAGAAAAACTGTAAGTTATTTTTATTAGTATTTATTAGTAGTATTAGTTATTTTGCTAATAACTACTCGTTTTAATGAGATATGATAGGTTTACTACTAATAGTTACGAGACAAATATATTCAGAGAGATGCAAGCATTAAAAACAAAATTCAACAAAAAGTGCATTTATTATATACAATATGTACGAGAGCTGGAGAGGTTTAATTGTGAAGTTAAATGTTAAATGATAATAATTGACAAAAATTGAACAATATGGACTAACGGGTAAATAATGTTTATCCCAGCATGTCGTGTAAATACGTTATTAAAGCACTAGCTTTACATGATCATGCTCTGCTTTACAAGGCTTATATTTTCAAAAAATGTATGTTTAATTACACATACTATGAGCCCCATAGCTTGGATTTAAGTTAAATTTAAAAAATATATGTTACGGTAAAGTTGAAAATTTTAAGTTGACAAGGTTGAGTAGTTAAAAAATTAAAATTCATGACAAAAGAAATATGAAGACCACCTGCTGCAGCACTGATCGAACCAATCTGCAGCGTAGCTAGAATCTCGCTGCGGTACGATATGATCTGGTCGTCTTTATGACATCAAACAAGGAAACTACCCTGTTGTCCTTGATACTATAGCTGGTGCTCCGCTGGCTTGTGAATTCATAACCCTAGTTGCTGGCTGGTACATCGGCAGATCACAAAAAAATTAATTGAACGTAGATTAATTCTCCAAAAAATAACCAGTCCCAAACACTCTGTAAGTTTTTACAAGTATAAGAACAACCTAACAAAACAAAAAAAAATAAAACTTACCCCTATAAGTAGAGCGTAGAGTAGCACATGAATTCCACAAAAAATATACCAAAAAAAAAAACAGGAAGCTTCTCAGAAATAAAATTTTCATGCGACAGCTGACCAAGCTTCCGCACAAAAGAAATACTGAATTTTGGTTCACAAAATGCTCAAAATTAATCTGGGTTGAGCTCAACGACACAAGAAGCTTCTGTCCTTTGCAACATGCTCCGGCCAAAGACAAAAAATTCGTCATACTTCCCCCGGAAATCTGACTCTCTAGGGCTGCCAACTTTTTGTCTCAAAAGACTTTCTGCAGCTAACCAATGAGAAAATATATTTACATTAAAATTGATAACAACCCTTACAGCAAAAAAAAATAATGAAATATTAAAAATAAACAATGTGAAATGAAATTAATTGTTACGAAACTTTTATCAGTTGATTTGGTCGTTTTATGAGTAATGCAACATTATGTACACTTGAATGTACACCTGGTTGCATACTCAATGGCCTCACAAATTAACAGTAGTATTTTAACATGCTACGTGTCAACGTATTCCATAAGATACGCGATTCATATGCGATAAATGACTGTATCTTATGAGATACATAACAGAACAATAACTGTTTTACGAAGGCCCTAGCGATGTATACTGTGAAATATATAAATATTTTTTTTATACTGCTTTGCAAAAAAAATGATTAGAGGTGAAACTTTAAAACACAACTATTGAAGTGTTTATTTACTTGCCGATTTTAACAAAAATTATTAGATAAAAGAAAAATTCGATTTTTATGCTAAAAACTTACCTGCTCCTTCAAACACCTATTAAGCCTCGCCGCCATTGTTACACAACTGCCACCTAGCGCCACTTATTAACAGCTGCGTGAATGAAACTCCTTTCTAAGTGCATATTAATCATGACAGAAGCAATTAGATGTCAGTAGTAGTTATTAAGATGTTTTTTAAATTAATGTATCTTACAAAGATATTGTATCAAGTTAAGGATTAAGTTCACAAATCAACTGATGATTTGCAAGAAATTCAATCAAAACACCATCATTTTGACGCTATCTATGATGTACAGTAGTAAAAAATAATATCCACTAGCCCTGCCGATTAAAAAAATTTTTATGTGAACGTATGATTTTTACTGCGGTTTTTGAAAGGGCAGGTTACGATAAATCATGAGGAAATACTTATTATTTACAATGCAGTTCCTAGAGTAATTTACATTTAAGAAAATTATTGGTACATATTTGTATTTGCATTTAAATACTTACTGTGTTTTTATATGTTTCTATCCATACTGTAAAGAGCAAATTACAATAAAACATCTGCATCTGCAACTATAAATAGGTGTTGTTTCTATGATAAAACACACTTTAAAAAGTAATCAGTTTTATTCTCACTTACTCTTTTAAATGAAATACATTTGAATGTGTTTGAAACAAGTTTTTGTGATTATACGGGTATGGGATCCTATTGGAAATAATGAAATATACACTTTTTCAACCTACAATTTTACAGCAGAAATTTTATAAAAATATAAAAATAGGAATTATAATATTCCAAATTGCTTATTCAGTGATGATTATCAATTTTATTTTCGATTTAGATTGTTTCGATACTACCGAGAGATGGCGGTAGGTACGCTCTACTGCTGTAGAATTTAACAGTGTCTATGAGATGCGACTCAGGTTTATCGAAGGTACGTTTGCTCACTTGCACTGCACTGACGAGACCCAAAAATAGGTCGAAACCCGTCTGCAGTTAGTGACATCCTGAGATGCAGGAGGCTTCGCATCTTCCTCGTAGCATTCGAGCAATCCAAGTTATTGTATTTTAGTGCTAACTATGTTAGACAAAATACGGCAAATTTCACCATTTAATTCAGCGCTCATCGTCGGCATGTAGCTGTTTTGGTTTAATTTGTTTAGTCCTTATTATATACAAGGCACTTGCATATGGGTTAGAATATTATAATTCCTATTTTTATGTTTTTATAAAATTTCCTTCTGTTGTAAAATTGCTTATTCAGTTGGAATACTTATTTCTTTTTTACCTAATTATTTAATCACTCTCCGTTATCAGACTCTGTTTCCACCATTTCATCCTCGTCACTTGATTTTAATTCTGTTTGTTTCATGCGAGTTTTCTGAAAAGAAAGGCTTAAAGTTTAATATTTATTGACACACTATCAATAAGATTCCTGCGTTGTATATCAGTTCTATCAGTATTATGTTAATATGAGATGAGGATGCATAGCGTTTACACAGAAGAAATGATTTCGGCTAAAAATGTTTGTTTTCAAATGTTTTCTTAACCGCCTCTCAAGTTACCGAAGTAACCCCCTGGAAGATCTCAAGGATCTTGTGCTAGGTAAAGAGAGACGAGGCTCTACAGTTTAATGTGGACTCCGAATCACTCTTGGGGCAATTTTTTTAATGAAAAACACCATCATTTTGACGCTATCTGTGATGTACAGTAGTAAAAAATAATATCCACTAGCCCTGCCGATTAAAAAGTTTTTTATGTGAACGTATGATTTTTAATGCGGTTTTTGAAAGGGCAGGTTACGGTAAATCATGAGGAAATATTTATTATTTACAATGCAGTTCCTATAGTAATTTACATTTAAGAAAATTATTGGTACATATTTGTATTTGTATTTAAATACTTACTGTGTTTTTATATGTTTCTATCCATACTGTAAAGAGCAAATTACAATAAAACATCTGCATCTGCAACTATAAATAGGTGTTGTTTCTATGATAAAACACACTTTAAAAAGTAATCAGTTTTATTCTCACTTACTCTTTTAAATGAAATACATTTGAATGTGTTTGAAACAGGTTTTTATGATTATACGGGTATGGGATCCTATTAGAAATAATGAAATATACACTTTTTCAACCTACAATTTTAATTAATTAATTAATGCATAGCGTTTACACAGAAGAAATGATTTCGGCTAAAAATGTTTGTTTTCAAATGTTTTCTTAACCGCCTCTCAAGTTACCGAAGTAACCCCCTGGAAGATCTCAAGGATCTTGTGCTAGGTAAAGAGAGACGAGGCTCTACAGTTTAATGTGGACTCCGAACCACTCTTGGGGTAATTTTTTTAATGAAAAATTGTTTCGCCTTGCGGGAATCGAATCCACTTCGCTAGGCAACTCAGTTTGCTAGCCAGACGCTTTAACACAACTAAGTTGCCTCTTTTCGTTACAATTCTACCACCTCGAAAGCGAACCTTTCGGAATAAGAAACAACATTGCTTTAGGAAAGTAATCGCCTCTATGACAAAAGTTGTTTCTTGTCTGTCTATAAATAAATAGCTTAAGAAGCATATAAACTGAAGTAGTATATAAGAAACTATATGTATCATTATTTATGATTTATGAATAATCAAGTATTTCTAGTTAATAAACTTACAAAATGCCTATTGAAAAATCACTGACTGCATATTGGAATACTCACCAGACTTGATTCGCCTCAGATCACTAATTTTACGAGCTGTATAACTGCCTATTTTCTGTAGATTCACATTCACGAAAATTTCTGTGGTACCCAACCCTATTAAACGATATTTATAAATAACAAACACATATTATTAGGATTATACCCTACTGATAAAGACAAAAATGTTTGTGTTGGGAATTCAAATTACATCTTACCATGAATTTAGAGCTATTTAAAGCAGGTCTTGCAACACACTTTATCATTCTGTTGGATTTTCTGCCTATCACAGAGGACTCTTTCAGAATTTTCGGTCCAAAAACTGCAAGCGCCATGTTTTTGACAAATTACGAATTCGTACTTCATAAGGTACGAACTGAATAAATATTCTTTTTTTAAAATATGCCTTGTCCCAAGTGTATCTGAAAATAACTTTCATCAGTCATATCATAAAATTTGGAAACCTAGGTAACTAATATACATTACAGTGAACCAAAGGATAATGAATAACCCAACATTAATAAAAAAATAAATTCTTTTTCTTTACAAGTCATCTTGAATCGTACTTAGAGAGGCTAAACAGAGTAGTTCTGGTAAATTTTTTCTACCGGAAATTACAAAATAGTTCTTTCATAAAAGGCTTTACAAACTGCTTGGTTTTAAGAAATATTAAGTGAGGTTTTGGAATTTCACTTAATATTTGTACTTGTAACGTTCATTTTTTTTCATTTTGGTGAACAGCTGATCAGTGTTATTGGTAATACTAATCAGCTGTGCACCAGAATGAAAAAAATGAACGTTACAAGTTGTTTAACTGTATTGATGATGAATTTTATCCTTATTATTTTATTATATCGGACACGTTTTTTTAAATTTTTAAAATAATGGGCAGACGATTTGTCTAGCCTGAGTATAGAATATAATATCACATGCACATTTGTTAAGTTAATTAATAGGTTTAATTACTATACCTCGCCATTAGGTGTCAATTCTCCCACATTGTATGGCAATTTATTTAAGATATTACCAGTCAATTTTTCCATGTTTAGTTTACTAACCAGTTCTACAAAAAATAATTAAGAATAAACTTTAAATTTCAATATAATATTATATTTTATAAAATACTGGTAAAATACGTTTTAATCATATGTAGTTATTTTTATCATAAATGAACATAAACTAAAAACAGTAGGTAAAATTTATGTAAATAAATATTTGAAATATCTATTGGTACCTTTATTGCTGTCGATTACATCTCTCTGGAGTTGGATATTTAAGATGGTCAGTTCTTTTACTAAGATATTTTTGTCTTTTATTTCCCTCTTCAAATCTTCAATTAGTTTATCTAAATTGGAACTACTACTTGTCTTAACATCATCAGTTACATTATTAGCACTCGTTACGCTTTCTTTAAATTTATTTAAAATTGAATGTTCCAATTTGTCATTCGCCACAACTTTTTCCTAAAAATAATAATGCAAGGTTTATTAACCGAATAAATTAAAACTCATCATAACAAATTACACAACAAAATCCACACACATATACAGCATACAAGAAAGTAAGTATTAATTCTTTTAAGCACATGTGAGCACTTTCGATATTTTGTAAAAAAACTCAAAGGTAGGTAGGTACATGGTAAATTAACTATTTCAAGTCCTAACAGGAGATGAAAATAAATAAACAAATATTAAAATCTACGAGACTATAATGATGATAAATTTTAGTCAAAAATGTTACCATAGAGACAATAAATGAAAAAAAAATTAACCATAGGCAGTTATACTGCCGTCATAAGGAGAGCAGCCGCATCTGTAAATTGTCGGTTGTCGAGGAAATTAACAAACGCGTTTGTACTTTTCCCAACTAGTAAATATTAATTCAGAAAATCTATTTCAATGGATCCTAGGTGCTTTAAATATTCAAATTCTATTGGTCCTTACATTTTTGTGAAAAATAAATTACTTTTGATAATACAGCACTTGCGTTTGTTTACTATAAGTAACAGTAAATTACTCATAAGAGAGTAAATGGCCGCAAGTGCATTTGCGGTTGTTCTCTATTAAAATACATCAGCTGGAAACGTTTTAAATTGAAAATTGTCATTTTAGTCTATGAATAGTTAGGTAATTGAATATTTCGCTACAAATAATAGTTGATTAAAAAAAAAAACTTTTTGCAACTTGTCGGTGAGCATGAATATATAAAAATTAACCAATCAATTGAATAAGAGGAAAAGTAGGTACTTATTAAAGAACGTTCTTTAAGATGTGGGTCAAATATGGAAAAATAAGTAAAATATGGAAAACTTTTCATTCTTTTATTTAGAAGTCGATTTATACAGAATAATTACTTTTATGAAAATCTTGGATTTAATCTAATCTTCAACATGACTTAATAAATCAGTTGCAGCGTTATATACTGTACTATTTTCTCAAAATGTTCTTCTGTTTTAGGCATTAGCTTGCAAAGATTGCTTATTACCGTTACTTTCCTGCTCTCTGTTATACCTCTTTCTTCAGATCTACTGCATGCAGAGGTAAACTCTCGTTCCTTTAATGTTTTAGCTTTTAAAAAAATAAGTTCTATTGGTTCTTTGTTGAATTCCTTAAAATAGAACAAATTAAATGGACCCCTCACAAATTTTAGTTGAACCATGTCTTTTATTAATGGTCTAGGCATTATTTTATTTAATTTGAAAGTTGAAACTTGACTTTTCCACTCTTTAAAATCTGTAATAGCCATAGACTTTACACTGACTTTTTCCAAATTCGAGAGTTTCACAGCAGATTCGTAATCAGAAAAATCGTAAATTTTCCCTCTTTTCGTCATCAACATTTCCACCTGATGGTGGAAGCTGTCGGCCGACATAAAAATATGTCCAGGCACAAAATATTTAATTGTCAAATTTTGCAGATTCACCTCATCAGAATTTGTAATCATGACAAAATATGAAAATAATGACCAGTTTTTATTTTAAACAGAACAGTTATCAACCCATAAAACAATGTCCCTTGCATCTCCATAATGGAGAAAGAAAGCGTTGTAGCAACTAATTATATCTTCCTTCATTCGCCCGGCAATTCCTTCATGCCAAAGTACAGCCAATGGTTTCTGTTTTGGCTGTTTACCAATGGGCACAAAGCTTTGATTAAAAGCAATAATTCTTGGTGTAAATAGAACCGTTTTGAAACCTTCTAATCGTGGGAACATGATTACCTTTTGCAAATCAGCAGATTGGTAAATTGTATTTTGTGTTTGTTGCTTCTCGAACTTATTTACGTCCATTCTGTATTCATTTCGAGAATTAGCAGCATGATCAATATGTATTTTATAATTTTGGCAGTCATCACAATTTTCTGATAAATTTTCTTTGTTATGTGTATGTAAACTGAAACCCTCACAATGTTCACATTGTTCATTTCCTAAGTTTGTAAACGATATATTCATTTCTTTGACTACTTTCCGATATAAATCGTAAGACAGTTTTCTATTGGGGTATTTATGAAGGTAATCTTTATACATTAAAGTAATATTAATGTCGCTACGTAGATATCTTCTGTTTGGGGCATGTACCCTACGGTAGAGCGATACAGCAGGTTGAAAAGACTCAATATGAGCAACGATTTCAGTTCTGTCTATTTTCTGTGGTGGTATATTTTTCCACCGCTGATCAGGTTTAGGTTTCAAATTTACAAAGTCTACTTCATGCAATGCGTTTCTGATCATTGTGTCATTTTGTTTAGTAAAACCTAGAGTCGCCAGATAAAATGCTTTGCATACCTTATGTCTTTCTCCAGCTTCATCTTTTAAAAAATATTCAAAAGTATGCTGTCTGATATTGTTGGCACTGGAAGTAGTTCGTCGTTTAACCGATATTCCGTCAATACTGTGTATTATAAAATGTCTTTGTTTAATGAAATTCATATCCCAGAATTGACTATTAATGGACGCTCTTCTTTCTTCAATTATTGTTCACGCACGGTGAACTTGCGGGGAAAAAATAATATTAATTTAATCAAAAAAAAAGTGGAAACGAAAGAGAGTGGACTGATAGCGGCGCGAAAGAGAAATTAAGCATCCTACCTTTCAGAATTCTTCCTCTGGGGTCCAGGTCCTCGGAGGCCTCCGGGCGCAGATATTGCAGGTAGATCCTAAATTCGTGGTCGTCGTTGTACAATACACACACACAACAAATTAAGCGGAAATGATTATTAGCGGGTAAGTCACAATAAGAAGCGGGTAGAAAAAATATATATAAACGTAAGCTATAGAGTTGTGAATACTCTCGTTGTACGAAGAATAATGGCTTCAAGCAGCGGCGATGCGATGCAGGTGTGATCACAAAAAATCTCTTTCTTTTGAATCGCGTAAGGGTACACGGTGAACCAAGAAAAGGATATATAATTAAGTGTATTTTAATTCTAATTGATATTGCGGTGAATTTAAATTACGTAAAGACAAACAAAATAAACAACAATAGAAAAAAAGGAAATTTAGAATAAATAACGACGTAATATACCGCCCACCTAAAATACTACGTATTTTCCGAATTAGAAAACGGTAACAGACAAATTAAGTTGACAGAGATTTTACATTTATAAATAAGCGTGACCCCATGAAATATAGTCCTGTTGTGGCTAATAAATGTTTCATTATTAACAGTTTTTCATTAATATTGAAATTTCGACAAGACGAAAATATTTTATCATATGAAATTTTTGTGGTTAATTCTAAACATGTTTCTTGTAAAGGTTTAATAGTAAAATTTTTCGTGACCGTGACTGGTAGTTTCACATTGCTTTTCGTTTTGATTTATTTGTATGTTTTCTAAATTCCTCACTATATTTTCGTATGTTTCTTCTGGTTCCTCTAGCGCTAATATCGTTCTTTCCTCTATTTCTGTTATAATCAAATTATTTTCTATCGCAGTAGATGGCTCATTTAGTTTGGGAATATTTATTGCTGTTTGTAAACTACATCTTATTTCCGATCTTCTTCTACAGGGATTCCAAGTGCATATTAATATTTTAATATTTGTGTCTGAAAACGTATATTCTATCATTAGCTTAACTATTTTCCAATCAAGGCCGTCTAGGCCACATCCTATGCGAGGCATTGCTAGTTGTGTAATATTATGCTGTAGTAAATTTGACTTTAATTTTTGTAAACAATTATAGAGGTTATTGTACGTCGGTTTATCACTACAAAATTTCTTAGTAATTAAATAGTAAATTTTTCTACTTCCTCTATTTAGTGTTGCTAGTTCTCCTGGGCCCTGGTTTTGTTGTAACAGTTCTTCTACCCTTTCGAATTTTTCTTTAAATTTTTTAGCTATACCTCGACCCATTCTCATATCCGCTGACATGCAGTGTGCTAATGGGTAAGTGTCTTCTATGTTAAAAGTGTCCATATCTTTTTCTTCGATATTTTGTGTAAAATCCCCTAGTACACCATTATTAAGCTTCTGCCAAAAGTCTAAATATGAGTATGCTGTACAAATTTCATAATTTTTTGGAGCCATTTTGTTTTTGTAATCATTTTCGATTTTCATAATTTCCTTTGAAATATCTTCTAAACATTTTTGATGATAAAGTATTCTGTAGTTGATAGGGTTGGTATTTTTTTAACTGATTTTTTTCGCGTGTTTCTTCTATTTTCAAAAATTGTAATTAACTGGTTATTGGCCTCTTGTCTCCTTATGGGCAGAACATGTTGGATATTTTTCTCCGTTAAAATTATTACCCAGTCCTGTAAATCGATGATGGTTTTTTTAAATTTTGTTAGAAATTCCATGCCTAATATCAGTGGGTATGGTGAGTCTTCTATTATTTCGGTTTCGCATGGTGTAGCCAAGTGTTCATGACCTATGACCGGTATTCGATGACCTCCTGCAGTGATTAAATTTTTAAATGTTGTTCTTGGTAAAAAGTTTGGTAGTACGTTTGAACGTATGATGTTTTTAGCACTTCCTGTATCCAGAATAGCTGCTGTTTTTTTGTTATTTATTTTTATGTTGAACAGGATTACCGTTACCTTATTATTTGTGTTATAATCCCCGTTGGTATTTAGGACGACAGGAGGGTCTAATTTTGCCGCCCTCTGCTATTTGGGTAATTTCTCGCGGTATTACGGCATGCTGCGGCCAAGTGACCCGGCCTGTTGCAGTTGTAACATTTTGGTCTGTTATCTATTGTCCTTGTGATCGGAAGATTACTGTTTCCTTGGAAATTTCTTGTTGTATTAATGTGACTATTTTCTTCTCGCCGGTTCGTAGGTACAAACACTCTACCTCTTGTTGGTGTTTGTCGTGGTTGGTTACCTTGTTGGTGGCACCCTGTATTATGGAAATTTCCGTTGCCTTTGTTGCATATTCTGATGTGGGAATCTTGTTCTTTAAAAGTTTGTTCTTGAGTGCTGTTGGTTTCTCATAAGCTCGGGCCCTGGGTTTATATAATTAAAATTTTGCTGCATTGGAGGTTGCCATTGGGGCATCGTATATTCTTGAAATTGGCGCGGTGCCTTATCTATTGTAGTTGCCAACTCTTTAATTTCTTCCAGGGTTGTTGGCTTCTGATTTGGGGGGTTTGTAAGCCAATAAAAATGGTAAGCCGCCTCTTGTTTAAAGCCTTTTTCAAAGAATGTTATGAATTTTTCAGGGTGTATTGTCTGGTCATATTCATAATATAATGTTTTAAGTTCATAGAAAAAATCTTTTACCGATTCATTTGTTCTCTGTTTTCTCTCCTCTACCTTAGCCCGTAGACTTGCCAAGAGGTCAGAGTCCTCAAACTCAAGTAAAAAGTCGTCAACAATTTGCGTCCAACTTTTTTGCGCATTTTTCCTATCGTCGGTATATATTTTATACCATAAGTTGGCGCCTCCTTCTAAAAAAGAGCCCAAATATGTGATTTTTAAAATATTGTCCCACCCGTTGGCAATCGCTGTTCTTTCGTAATTTTTTATAAAATTACTGACATTGCCCTTACTTGGGTGGAAAGTTTGGGGGCTTACAAATGTGGGAATTGCGGGATTTTTCTTTGATGTGAATGCTTCTGAAATTGTAGTGTCCATATTTTGCTTTTTCTGTTCTATGCTTCCTTTCGGTTCACTTTCTGCTTTATTTTCGACTTCTTTTACTGGCGTTTTCTCTTCTTCTTCTTTAGATATGTTAAAATTTAATTTTCTTTCGTGTTTTTCTGTGCGGTTCAATATCGGAGTGGATATACTAACTTTCTTCAATCGCTTAATAATCATAATTTCGTGTTTTTCTGGGCTATTGGGCTCGCTGTCCTGCTTAAATTTTTGTGATTCCTTGGATGTAAATTCTTCTACCAGTTGTCCTGCGTTTAGCTTGGCTTGGTTGTGTGTTTGGGACCTAGTTATCCTTTTTTCCAAGTCCAATAATTCCGGTAAAGAGCTGGACGAAAATTTTCTGTCTGTTCTTTGTGGTATTGGTGTTAGAGGTGGTGATCTGTGTAAACGAGGGCTTGCTTGAAACGGGTTAGATGTTAAGCTTGAGTGTTCTGTGCTGTTTGAGTTCCGGATTAAAATCGCTTGTTGCAGGTTTTACTTGTAATGTCACTTTGACATATTTTACCGCATTTTTATGTATTTTTATTAATATCCGTGAAAAATTCGATTAATTTAGATAGATTTGTTCAATATAAATTGCTATGTTATTTTTATACTAATCAAACTTATTAAATTAAGTTAAACCTGTTTATTCCCCATAGACAAAACTCAAAATTCAAAAAATTTATGATCAAATTAAATTTCTTACCTTAGATCCAAAAGTGTCAATTCTATAAATTTATGCCAAATACTTTACTCTTTTTCTCAGGAGCAGGTTCAGGTTTAAGTTATCTGTTTTTTCAAAAATTTTTGTTAAAATAAAATTTTGAATCTAATAATAATATAATCTATTTATTTTCCCTTTTTGATATTTATGATTGAATATAATAACTATTTTTAATGAAAGTCTTTTATAACTATAAATTTTGATACAACCTTAATACAAATATACCAACTTCTCTCTTCGTAGCTACAGGCTTCTTCCAGCATCTGTCCACAAAATGACGTTTTCCCTTTTCAGATATAATTTCTTCTCTTCTGGATTACTACTACTATTACTATCTTCCTTACTTTTTTGTTTTTTTTTTTTTATATATTATGGCCACTTCTTTCTTCTTAATTCCAATTTTATCATTCGATTTCAACCTCTCTTCTTCAATATGACTTTTTTCCTTCTCAGTTTTTAAAAATTCTCCATTCCCCCTCTCTTGTTTTTTCCGTTCCTTCCCAACCAATTCCATCTTTTGTTTTCACTTTATTTTTAACCGCCTCTATCATTTGTGGTTGTTATCATATCATAACCCCAAATATCAAAAATTTACAAACAAAATAGATACCCATCAAATTTTGATCTGTTAACATAACCTAAAACTTAAACCTCCTTGTCTTTATTTTGAGCAAACATTATAACTTTAAAAATTAAAATTACTAATTTAAAATGTCATGATGACTTTATTATCATAAAACATTGTAACTCTAAAATTAAAAATTACTAACTTGGATATCAGAAATTAAAACCTTCTTGATAACCTCATTAAAAACTATTTTCAACAAATACTAACATAATAAATTTTAATTTCACAAAACTTAATTTTTTTTAACATTTTAACCTTTCGGATCTTTAGATAATTTAAACAAATTTTGAAACCATCTAAAAAAAACAAACAAGCAAATGACAACAAACATGCAATTTTAATAATCGCTTGAAAAACTAAATTTTTTTAAATTTTCTAATACATAGTTATTTTGGCCCAATATTAACTTTATTTTATTAAGAAAATTTGATTCATCTGATAACTTTACAAATTGAAAATATGACAATATATATACCTATATATATATATATATATATATATATATATATATATATATATGTTTAGTAGACAGAGAGACTCAACATGAAAATTAAATTAAAATGTTTAGAAAAATGGTCATTAAGAATAACAAAGTACGTAAAAACTGTAATCGAAAAAATCGTACGAAATAAATACTTAATAAAAAAAATAATAATGATAAAAACAGTAAAAATAATCAGGAATAACAATAATTTTCCTTCTCCAGGAACTGCAACCCCTAATATAAACAAGAGAGGAAAAAGAAAAATGTGTATTTACAAATATATCCTGTTGGCTGCTATTTCTCGCTCACGTCCTGAGGGTCTCTGGTATGGGCTTTATTTCAGCTATTTCTCTATTGATACTTCGAAAGTGTTAGTGCCTTTATATTGTAAAAACAAATATACCTCGTAATATTCTAATTTTTTACTATTAATTTTTTGTTACTTAGTTTTTTCTTAACGGAGTTTTATCTTTATTTTTTAGAGTTGGATTTTTATTGTTTGGTTTTTACCGTACTTTACATAAGTACCAACACTTTCCAAGTAGAACCTATTTTTCACTCATACATATTTAGCTACGCTAAAGAAAATCCATCCCTGTCTATACTAAAAATAGATTATTATTTTGCTGACTCTAAATTCCCTAGGTTTATAACCTTGCCTTCGTTTATGTTTTCCTTGTAATAACTGATTATCGCTAATTCCACACAGAACAATAACTTAATTGCATAAAAATTAAGTAATTTAATAGGAATTTCTAAATTGGGAGTTTTTTTTTTAATGAGATAATTATGTAAGGCACCAAATTAATTAAAGTCAAATAGCGACCCCTCGCATTCCACAATTTGGGTAAAATTTAAAAAGTTAAACTATCTAATCATGTTAATGCACAGATTAAGGTACCTCTCAAAAGTCGCAACAATAAATATTTTTTAATCTACCAAAAGCAAGCAAGTCGGCGCCTCCACCAAATGTCGAACCGGGGGTTAAACTGGCCCCCTTTTTTTATGGGTGACTCGCTTGGCGCTCGACTTGGTTAAATGCATCTCCCTTAGTTGGTGGCTGAACTGAAGAGGGGGGGGGGGGGTACTAACACTACTTTTATGTCTTCACCCTTTCGGGCCTTTGCTCTTCTTTGCCAGAAGTCCCCAAAGTACGTCGGAAGTCCCCAAAGTACGTCGGCCCGTTGCCCTTTCCAACTCTTTCTAACTACTGCCTCTTGCGGACATTCGCTTTCTTACGATCCTGCCTCTTGCCACCCATTTCCGTTGGCCCGATATCCGAGTCAGCAATACTCTAGTATGACACTATTTTATTAGAATGCTAACTCGCATATCACGCCACCGGAAATCTCCTATTGCCGTCGCCCGTGGAGTTATTTGTACAGTTTCTAATATAAAATTGAATATAAAAATATGTATTTATTTTAAATTTAGTAATAACTCCACGGCGACCCATTCTTTTACAGGGTGGGACCCTTGAGTGTCTTCTGACAATATGAGGCAGAGTATCTAGAGAAAAACAGACGGTTGACAAATTATTACAAATGTTTGGAAGCACTATGGCTAACAAATCTAAACAAGGCGTTGATTTTCCAAGCGGGTGGATTTTAAGCGACACCACTAGAACTGGTAAAAGAATGCACGGGGTCCAAACCTTGGATTGATAAAGACGTATCAAAACGGGTTAAACCTAATCTATTAACACACTTTTGCGAAATAACACTTGTTTGGGAACCCGAGTCTATGAGAGCCCTGCATTTATGAAAGTTGCCAAATGTATCAGATATATCTATTAAAGCGGTTGAAAGTAATACGGGGGTGGTTTGAGGAGCAGAACCTGAAAAAGAATGTGTCGAAGCAGAGACATATGGGACCTCATCTTTCGAGGTACTCGGGATTTGCTGAACAGGCGTGTCAGCTGGGACGGTCGGTATATTCGCATCGGTTTTTTCAAAATGCAACAGAGTATGATGTCTCTGTTGACATTTACGGCAAGTTGAATTGCAAGATTTAAAATCATGAGAAGAACTTAACAGTTTACACAGAGGCGGTTTTGTCTTGAAAAATGATATCTGTCAAGAGGGGGTTTATTTTGAAATTCCTGACATTTGTACAGTACATGGTTTTTCTTACATAAGGGGCAAACTACCGAATTGTTACTATTAGCAAAAAGGAAGAGCTAGACTTTTGAGTTGGCAGCGTTAAAGGCTCTATAGTTCTATTATGTGGTATAGAAAAACTTAAAGTTTGTAGGGCATTACAATGACTTTCTAAAAAATCCATTAAAACTTTAAAAGTAGGCAATTCGTTAGAACTATAATGCAATTCAAAACGTGTGATTGTGGTGGCATCAAGTCTGTTTATTAGCATATGTACTAAAATGAAATCCCAGTGGTCTACAGGGAGTTTCAAATTTTTCAACGCGGATAAATTTTCTCGAAAAATATCTAATAAATGCCTTAAAGTCTGATAATTTTTCGACTATAACTTTTTAGCATTTTCAATTTCTGCTCAATGGGCTGAAGTTAACAAACTTTTGTTAGAATAGCGTTGTACCAAGTTATCATAAGCAATATTGTAATTTTCAGAAGTCACAGGAATGCATTTTACTATACTAAGCGGAGGACTCATTAAAGAGGATATTAAATAATTGAATTTTTCAACATCAGTACAATAGAATTAAACATATCTATAAACGATGGAAATGTTTTAAAATCTCCCTTAAATTTAGGTAGTTCAATGCGAGGTACATTAATATGAGATAAATGGTGCAAAGTAGGCGCTTGAGCGTCACCGTCGGTGTCCCGCGGAATGCTCTCCTCTGTAGCATTCCGCGGAGCACCCAGCAAGGCACTCGTTGTAGCAGTATCCGAAGTAATCACCAAATTTTCAAACAATTCCGAATAAATGACTTTAATATCAAAATACTCATTATAAAAGGATTCGCGAAATTTTAGGTTCGACATTCATATCTCATTCGTCGATTACTGCTAACATAGAAAGAATAGAAATATGATGTTTATCAAACTCCTTTTTAATATGTCCTATAACTTCATATCGAACTTTAAAAGATCTGCGGGAAACTTGACTGTCTATTGCCTGAACACTGAATAAAAAACTGTTTACTATTTTGAGCGCGTTACAAAAAACCGTCCTTGACCGACAAGAGCCGTGTGTCCAAGTCGCTAGCTGTGTAAATATATTATATTTTATACCTAATTCTAAATCGTAAAAATGATTTTATCAAGAAATTACGTTCAGTTAGCAGAATAACTTTAAATTGAAATAAAATACACTTATATTATTATTATTATATTATGCGGAAATTATATATGAAATGAATGATAATGAATTTAATTTAAATGCAATGCAAAAAAATATTGAATTTGAAATTTTAAAGATAACTTTACTGTTAAATAATGCAAAATATGTAATTAGCAAAAAATGAGAATATCCAGGTCGAAGGACAAAAAAAAAATGTTCACGCACAGTGAACTTGCGGGGGAAAAATAATATTAATTTAACCAAAAAAAAAGCGGAAACAAAAGAGAGTGGACTATATAGCGGCGCGAAAGAGAAATTAAGGATCCTACCTTTCAGAATTCTTCCTCTGGGGTCCAGGTTCTCGGAGGCCTCCGGCAGCAGATATTGCAGGTAGATCCTAAATTCGTGGTCGTCGTTACACAATACACACACATAACAAATTAAGCGGAAATGATTATTAGCGGGTAAGTCACAATAAGAAGCGCGTAGAAAAAACACATATAAACGTAAGCTATAGAGTTGTGAATACTCTCGTTGTACGAAGAATAATGGCTTCAAGCAGCGGCGATGCGGTGCGGTGTGGTCACAAAAAATCTCTTTCTTTTGAGTCGCGTAAGGGTACACGGTGAACCAAGAAAAGAATATATAATTAAGTGTATTTTAATTCTAATTGATATTGCGGTGAATTTAAATTACGTAATGACAAACAAAATAAACAATAATAGAAAAAAAAAGGAAATTTAGCATAAATAAGGACGTAATAATTATTTTGCGACATTTTTGCATAGATTTACTAGCTAAACAGCTGCCTACTCGCACAGGATGAGCCTTTTTTAGTTTTTCATTTGTTCTATTTTCTTTTCATTTTGTTTTGACTTTGACATTTTCCGTTTCCTTTTTCTTAAAGTTCCTTTTTTGTATATTCATTCAAATTGGTGGCCTCTGTTAATATTTCCACATTTTCAGAACTTTTTTTTTCAACCTCTTTAGTAGGTTCTATTTTCTTATTAGATGTAGCTGCTTCAAAACTAACTGATAATAGATTTATGTTCAATTGTACTACTTCCAACTGTTGTTCTACGTTTGTCTGCACATTTCCTGCACCACTGTTATTTGAAGTTAATGGTACATTAGATACCGAAATTAAATCGTCCTGATTTCATATTTCTTTACAAACACAGGTGCCATCCATATCATTATTATTTTCTTCGTTTTGAAAATAAAAAATTTCATCTGAAATTAATTGTTGTTTATTCAAAATTTTTGGTCGAAGAAATGAACCATCGATATCACAGTTTTGATCATTATTGGTTTCACAGATCTCCGCTGTTGTTGAGTCGTCATCAGATAATACAGCATTTTTTAATGGTGTAAGTTCAGATTTGTGATTTTCCTTATCGTAAATAGAAGTTTTCTGACAAATTAAAACTCTCCCACTGTTACTTACATCATCGAAAATATTTGAAATTTCTGCAAATATTTCTTTTGCCTTTTCCGGAATAAGAGATGAATTAAAACTTGACGTCTGATCTGATATTTCTGATGCTATATAATCAGGATCACTTGAACACGTTTGCTGGTTTCTTTTTGTTGGCGTTTTAGTTTCTCTAAATTCCTCCATTACACTCTGATTTCGCGCTACTGCGAGAAGTTTCTTTGACCGCGAAGACATCATATAACTCTAACCTTAAAAATATGTCACGAAATAAAATAACGTTTTACTCAACCAAAGCAATACTTACTTATTTCAACTTTGAGTTAATTAGTTAGCACACCAGTATGTAAAAAAACACTGCAGTCTATGACAAACAATAAACAATGAATTATTATGGAACTAGTTAATATTTAATCAATCACAGGACTAAATGCACAAAGCACTAAGCCCCAATGTCAACATGTACTTAATCTGGTGCGAACTGGGGTATTTGCTGACGTGAGCTTTACTTCGTTCTATGGAGAATAACCGCATCTGCAGATTTAATCTAAGATGCGGCCTTTTAACCTATTATGTGTAGAAGCGGTTGTTTAATATAAAGAAAATGTGACATCATGTAGATGCGCCTTTTTATGTACCTATGTTTCTGTACATTAGAAATTTTTTATATTTTTTTTAACTACAGAACTAGATTTATGTACTCTTAGGTGCTCATATATATATATTAGAATCTCATTTAGGACAAATATGTAGATGCGGCTTTTCACCTTATGACGGCAGTATAGAAAATATATACAGGGTGTCCCGAAACTCCCGCATTCCCCTTTAGGTGCTAATTCTCCATGCAAAAATAGTAAGAAAAGTTCCTATAAACATGTGTCCGGAAATGCTTCCTAAGGGAGCTACGGCCCTCTAAAGATGGCGTAAAAATAGGAGTTTTTACTAATTATCTCGGAAATTATTTGGGACAACTTTATGAAACTTGGTTAACTATTTTAGATTATTAAAGGTTATTGTTTTACAGTATTAGCCTCAATTAATTTTTTCCAGGGGCGGAGAAACGAGGGGTCGGTGTTCTTTGTTTCTACATATTTATTTTCCAATTTGACATTTTTTGTATTTTAATCCCTGATTATGATTCCCTGGTTAATTCTGCAAAAAAAGGTCCTCTTTACAATTGGCCATATGGCAAGCCGTTTTCGAGTAAAAGCGGTCTAAACGAAATACTGCGTATTCGGTTACTAAATGCGCATTATTTATTTTTCAAAGTAGGCGTATGTCATTCAGTAACAGAAATGGATGAGTACACCTCACAGTATCTCGATATGATTCATCTGTTATGGTATGATTTCCTAAAAGGAACTATTTTCAATGATTTGGTAATAGTGGTAAAAGAAACATTGTGCAATAGTTTAATGAACATTTATGATTTAAAAAACAACCTGAATTAAGTTTATTATTATGTATTACAAAATGTGCTCAAAATGCCTTCCTTCCTGCTCAATGCAGGTCTCAGCACGGCGAACAATATTATTTGTGGCTCTTTGCGCCATTTCCCTGGTAATAGTGTCAAATGCCGCAATTATGTCGAATCGCATGTCGTCCTCACTAATTGTCTCATTAAAATGAACCAAATTTTTTTATATGACCCCATACAAAATAATCCATCGGATTTAAATCCGGCGATCGAGGAGGCCAACTTATTGGGCCACTTCTTCCTATCCAACGCCCTCGAAAAACTCGATTCAAATGATGCCTTGCTACCCTACTAAAGTGCGCCGGAGCCCCATCTTGCATAAAAATCATATTCAAGCGAGAAAGCAGCGGAATTTCATCCAGTAAACTGGGTAGTTGTCTCTGGAGAAATCGTACATAATTCGGTCCATTAAGTCGTGCGGGAAGAAATATGGGACCAATCTGCAAAATTGGTGGTAAATATTATTTGAAAGTTTTACCTAACCTGTTAGGTACCCAATGAGAATGTAAATGTACTTACCATTAGGTTTCCTATTTGTCCCGCCCAAACATTAATTGAAAATCGTATTGAAAATGTGTCTGTCGAATTAAATGAGGATTTTCATGGGCCCAGTAAACAAAATTCCTTGAATTAAATACTCCATTAATCCACCATTAATTGTCATTAGGGGTAAATGTCGCTTCATCAGTCCATAATATCTGATTAAGAAATGAAGGATTGACCAAATGATTTTCCAAAAAATCTGTGAAATTAAAAAAAAATCGATCGGTTTAAGTTGTAGAATATTTTGAATTACAAATTTATCACATTTGTTTAAAATTTGTTTTTTATTTCATGTAGATGCTGCATACAAAATTCAGCTTACTTGTACAGAAGATCATTCAAGGTTCATAGTCTCGCGGTAAGAGCTGCTGAACCCGTCGATAACGATAACAATGTTGATTTTCACGTCGAAGGATTCGATGAATACGTGTTCTTGTCGTCCCCAGTAGTCTAGCAGCTCGCCTAGTACTCAACCTTGGCTGATTAACAAATGCATCAAGAATCATCTCTTCTTCAGCTACTGGAATCCCTCTTGGGCGACCGTTACCTCGTCTATTAGGTAGGACATTTCCACTGTCCCGTACACGATTAAGGCAGCGCGTGATAACATTTGCGTCGGGAAAATGTGCTTGTTGCAGGAATCGGAGCGCGTACAGTCGTGCGGCTGGTACAGCTTGTTCATGAGCCATACCATAACAGATAATCATATCGAGATACTCCTGTGAGGTGTACTCAGCCATTTTTGTTACTGAATGACATACACCTACTTTGAAAAATAAATAATGCGCATTTAGTAACCGAATACGCAGTATTTCGTTTAGACCGCTTTTACTCGAAAACGGTTTGCCATATGGCTAATTGTAAAGAGGACCTTTTTTTGCAGAATTAACCAGGGAATCATAATCAGGGATTAAAATATAAAAAATGTCAAATTGGAAAATAAATATGTAGAAACAAAGAACACCGACCCCTCGTTTCTCCGCCCCTGGAAAAAATTAATTGAGGCTAATACTGTAAAACAATAACCTTTAATAATCTAAAATAGTTAACCAAGTTTCATAAAGTTGTCCCAAATAATTTCCGAGATAATTAGTAAAAACTCCTATTTTTACGCCATCTTTAGAGGGCCGTAGCTCCCTTAGGAAGCATTTCCGGACACATGTTTATAGGAACTTTTCTTACTATTTTTGCATGGAGAATTAGCACCTAAAGGGGAATGCGGGAGTTTCGGGACACCCTGTATACCTATATACATAAATATATCTACATTTAAAAAAATAAACCTCTATATTATGTTACTGTAAATAATTTTCTATAACTCTTGCTGTTGGTGTAAAAATATGGCTGGCTTCATACAAAAAAAGATAAGAAAAATGGTGGTACAACCTTCAATGTGCAACAATCTAGGTTTTCAACAGGCTACAGGTAATTTTGTCCAGGTGCGGCAGGATATTTTGATTATGGGATGCTACTGTCATATAACGGCTTACGTGATCTCCAAAGAAAACCTTGGCAGGACTTTGACCAAAATTTTGGGCATAAAATGGCGATATCCACCATACAGAAAACTATGGACTTTGAAAGATTGATTTTTAACTCTACGTAACAGGCCTAAAATTATCTAGAAAAACTAAATTAGATAAAAACATATAAGTACAATGAATATTTAGATGTTTTACTGACCGTTGGTGTTGTGTGGCCTGGCAGTGGTTACGCTGGTTTTAAGAAATTCTATTCGTACTGAACAACACACAACTAAGGTTTTGATAATCTTGGCAAATATTCACTATTAATTGTCTTTACTGGTCGGGTACAGAAAAACTCGAAGCAACAGCTTAATCTCTTAACACTTTATAACCAAATGCCTTTCTCGAATGTTTGAATGGAGTAAATGACCATAGGTGGCAATACCAGTCAATGGAGCAAAGAGGGTACATCTATTATTCGATCCATAATATGTCGAAATGCAGAAAACCTGTTTTTCAATTTAACTTTTGAATATTGATGTTTTTATCTACTTTAGTTTAGATTATAAAAGTTTAATTATTGTAAGAAAATTAAGGTGTGTAATTATAACAGCATAAAACATACAAGATTGACACCAATCAAAATACGACATCTTCATGTGAGACGACTACTTAAAACTGATTAAGGAATTATTTTCAAAAGGTCAACGAAAAAGATAAATGATCACCAGATGGAATGAGCATATACTTATATTAATTGTTATTTCAGGACAGCAGGAAATTTGAACTATTCCTTATTTGAAATCTTATAGATATAAAATATTGAAAGTTTTTATTTAATTAATTATACGTTTGATGGCACAATAAATGCTTATCCTTAAACAATATTATACGTTTTTTTATTATTTGCATTTCAAGAAGTGTAGCAATTGAATTGCTACACTTGTTAAAAAAAAGTTCTTCAAAAATTCTCAAATAATTCACGGTAACGAAAGTCGACAATCATCGTTGGCTTCTCTAATGGCTAGAGCGGCTATGACTAGCAAAACTCTCGAGGGGCGGAAAATAATTAACAATCCCGAAAATATATTAATTCATTTCTCAAAATCGGTACATATAGACAGCGCGAAATGTTCAGAAAACAATACCCATTTCTTGGGAAAAATTGCTAGAGCGGCTAGGACTTGCAATACTCCCGAGGGAGCAAATATTTATCATGATTATGATAAATAGTCCTTCACTTCTCTAATTAAACGATCAAACGAACTTACCTTAGTGAAGTTCGATCGTAATTATATGAAGCGTCCAGTCCGAGTATATTATCTTGCGTATTCACTTGTAGTCCGCCCCTGGTTACCTACCGTGCACCGATTTCAAAGAATCAAAATAGAGTTGCTGCAGCTCTCTCTTACACCCGGCATCGCCGATACCCCGCGGACTGCTATTCATTCTTTAAAGTTCATTGTTAGGTTCATAATCTGTGCAACATTTGGGGTTAATGACGGGTGGGTGGGGAGATAATATACTCGGACTGGACGCTTCATATAATTACGATCGAACTTCACTAAGGTAAGTTCGTTTGATCGTTTAATTATATTCACGTCCAGTCCGAGTATATTATCTTGCGTATTCACTTGTAGTTGTTTAAAGAACTGTTGCTGAGAGATAATGAACCTGGTAGAAAGAACACCCAAGCTAAAATAAATCAACTGTATTTCAACAGAAAGGAACAAAAAGGAGTAAATTCTTATCAGAACATAACACTTAAGTATCTAAGTACAAAATATATGTATAGCTAACATAAGTCAGTAGGTCTATAAGTAAGTATATAGGTATGTTAAGGTTGTAAAATTTGATTTGCGGATCCAGGCAAGCCTAGGACCGCTTTTGCGAAAGCAGTCTTGTCAGTTAGAGGTCGGTTGTAGAATTTCGCAAACGTAGCTGAGCGTTCTGACCATCCCGCTGTTCGGTAAATCGTTTCCAGGGATACTCCCTGTCTCAACGCCGCGGACGTTGATGAATGTCGTGTTGAGTGTGGTTTGAACTGAGTGGAGTCAATCCCCGCTGAAGACAGCATTTGCTTCACCCATTTGCTCAATGTTTGCTTATTTGCGCATACGTGAGGTTTCCTAACCGTTAGGAACAACAAGTCCTGGTTGGGCTTTCTGATTGGTTCTGTCATTTCGATGTATTTCTTTAGCGTTGTTGCAACACAAATACTCGTTTTCTCTCGTAAAAAGGGGATGTGGAGAGTGGGCTGAATTTTGTTAATACCAGAGGTTTTGATTGGGTCCGTTATGTTAATTTGGATTTTTTCATGATCTTCCATGATGTTAGATAGTCTGATTAGGTAAATGGTTTGTAGCCTACCCCCTGTAATAAGGGCCAACAGTGTGACTAATTTTTGTGAGAGTTGCTGGAGGGTTAGATTTGCAGGAAGTCCTTCCAAATGCGAAAGTAATATTTGGGGATCCCACGTATTAGCGTATTTTGGCTGAGCTGGTCTCAAACGCGCCATGCCCTTCATAAACCTTTTTATCGTAGGGTTCGTTCCGAGTTCGGTTGGTAAAATGAGATTTAATGCAGATCTGTGGGAGTTAAGCGCACCATATTTATAATTGTGTTCATCCGCGACCCGTTGTAAGAAGATCAGTACATCTCCGGTAGTTGCTTGATATATGGGAAGTTGATTCCTCATTCGAAATTCCCACCAAAGGCGATAGGTCGTGTTATATTGTTTTAGCGTCGACTCCGCGATTGATGAAATCATTGTACTGATGGCTGCTTCCGGGACATCTCTTTTTAGGAACGAATCCCTGATAATCTGGCGGCCACCAGGGTAAGCTGGTTGGCTAGAGGGTGGGTTTTCCTGGAAGGACAAGATAATAAATTAGGCGATGGTTCGAAATATATCTCTTGTCCTATAATTAACTTGGAAAAAAGGGGGTACCAAGGTTGGGAAATCCAATATGGTACTACCAAGATCCCTTCAGCCTTGTCCTGGATAATTTTTTGAATAGTTCTTAAAATTAAGTTAAAGGGTGGGAATGCGTAAAAGTTTAGGTGTTTCCAGTTCAGTGTAAACGCGTCCACCGCAAAAGATCCAGGATCCCTACGCCATGATACATATTTGTCACATTTATGATTGATATATGAAGCAAAAATATCTTCGTCGGGTTGGCCCAGCGTGCTAATTATTGTATTAAAGGCCTCGTCTGACAGTGTCCATTCTGTTTCCAAGTTCATTTGACGTGACTCTTTATCTGCTTCGTAATTGTCTTTGGAAGTTATATAGGATGCGAAAATCCAAATATCCCTACTTTCACACCACTGCCATATCTGTTTTGCTAACCTACACAGCTTTGGATATTGTATACTACCCATGCGGTTAATATAAGATATGGCAGTGGTATTATCACACCTTAAAAGGATATCACACTTTGAAAGATTGTTTGCGAAGCATTTGAGCCCATAGAATATGGCTTGCAATTCTAAGAAGTTGATATGATGCTTACTATTCGAATCACACCAAAACCCGTTAGTTTTTTCCCCTCCACAACAGGCTCCCCATCCTGTCAAAGAGCTGTCTGTAAATATCTCCGTTTTAAATGTGTCATTTCTAAAGTTATTGAATGACGACATAATTGTCTTTTCCCACCACAAAAGATCTTGATGTAAATGTGGTGGGATAACCATTATCTTATCGAAATTCATATTATTTTGGGACAGCGCTAGGAATTTTTCCCGCTCGAAAGCCTTGGTATAAAGACAGCCATATTTAACGGCTGGACAAGCTGAAGTCAAAGTACCAATAAACCTTGCAAATTTACGTATTTTAACATTAGACTTATTTTTTAACAGTGTAACTTTCTTTTTTATGTCTTCTTTTCTTTCTAGAGGTAGTTTGATTTTCATTTCGCTAGTATCAAAAATAAAGCCCAGAAATTTTTTCGATTTACTGGGAGTAAGGCTACTTTTCTTTTTATTTATTGTAAAACCTAACGATTCCAACAGGTTGACTAGGAATTTAGTATTTTCTGAACATTGTTGATATGATTCACCAATGACCAAAAAATCGTCGAGATAATTTACACATAATATGTCTTTTTGACGCAATCGAGAGACGATTGGTTTCATTAACTTTGTGAAACAGAACGGAGCAGACGAGAGTCCAACGGAACACAAGTGAATTCAAAGAAACAACCTTTAAATTTAAACCTTAAGTATTTACGGTATTCTTCGTATACCGGGATCGAAAAATAAGCATCCTTTAGGTCCACAGTTGTCATGAATGACCCTGAACTTACCAACCTTAGGGCAGTTCTATATTCCTCCATTTTAAAATGTGGTGCGATCACGTATTTGTTTAGATGCTTTAGGTTAAGTATGAATCTTTTCTCACCATTTGATTTGTCGGCTAAAAATACTGGTGAAACAAAATGATCACATTGTGGTACACATTTTACTACTGCTCCTATATTCAGCAGTTCTTTAATAGCTTCGTCAATTAGTTCGACTTCACCAGCGCATAGTTTTTGTTCCGCCGGGCCATTTGTATAGGGAGGTGTCTTATTAAAGGGTATTTTGTACCCTTCAATCCAAGACAAAGCTGAAGGGTCAGTTGTTAACGCTTTCCAATTCCTTTTAAAATTATGCAGGCGACCTGCGAAAACATTTTTACTACTTACCATTATCGTCTCCTGAGGGGTGCCGGTTTTTGTGAGCTCGAAGGTCGCCCTTTTTGTGGCCTCACTTCCCTCCTCTGATGGGCCGGGCGTCCCCTGTGTTTAACTGATCCCGTGTATAGGGTTTATCCCCCCCCCCTCTTCTTCTTTGCTATGAATGAGGAACTAGATTGGGGCCGTGGATAATTAGGCTGGGTCGGTCGTATGTCCTTTCCAACCTTTTCCATTATTTTAAGGGCCTGAATTTTTTCCCCTAAATTTGGGCCAAATAGCAGCTCCCCTGGTGGAATTTTTTCTGCCAAGCTTTTAATTTGCTTATTCATAAGCGGAAAAAGAAGCTGGCGCCGTTTCTTGGATATTTCGTAAAACAGGTTACAGAGCATACGACCAGAATCTGCCACACTGGTTAATATTTTTTCCCTTATTTGCTTAGGGATTGTAAGTTCCTCCTCTAAAAGAATGTTCAATGAGCCACCCAGGGCTGATAAAACCCTGCTTAAGTGGGTTTGATAAGATCCGTGGGTTTCGTCCCTTGTACAATGGAGGGAATTCATATTGGCTGCAACCTCAGGATTTAGGGTCGGGGGGGCGAGCAGCTTACAGTTTTCAGGGAGTTCATATTTTCGTGAAAAATTGTCCATATCATCTTTGGATAAGCCGAAGGCCAATATGTGCGACCAAATTGCGTCGACAGCCATATGCAGGTTAAAGGTCTGCTTATTCTGTTTACTAGGGTCGGGCCCTAAAATATTCCGAGTCACCTCTGAAATGCCAGTATCATCCAACAAAATTAAAGGGGGAGAATCATCCTGCTTTACGTTTTCAATTATATTTTCAGTTATAAAATCTCGATCCGCCCCTGTCAGAGTCGACGCCGTATCACTCGGATAGCAGCCGGTAGATCTGACAGCGCGCGTGACAGTACTAGGTACAACATTTGTGTTCGTCCGACTATAGAGTGAAACCGCTACACTCGGGCTACGGCTTTCACGTCCCCTTCCATGGTAATTATGGTCTCTACGTGAAGTCGACTCACTGAGAGATCGACCTCCACGGTGACGGGAGCGAGACGGATATCTCGATGTGCTCCTGTGTGAATTCGTCTCACCCGGAGAGCGACCTTCACGACTTCGGTTGTGTTCCGAATCTGGATAATAATCCGTTGGAGATCGAGATCGTCGAACGGGTGTCGTTCTATTTCTTTTATGTCTATCCCTTTCTCTCTCTAATTTCTCCAGCGTTTTTCGAAGGTCTTTATTTTCCTTGCTTAGAGAATATCTCTCAGACGACCTGCTCCTTGATTTGCCCATTTCTTATGTCCTAAAATAATAGCTCAATATCTTGTATATACTCACGTATTTAGTTATTTGTTTTCACTACGTTTAATTTACAACTGAAGATTTAACTTGCGACGTTGTACGACCGCACGGCAAGGTGCACCAGAAACGAATGAATAGCAGTCCGCGGGGTATCGGCGATGCCGGGTGTAAGAGAGAGCTGCAGCAACTCTATTTTGATTCTTTGAAATCGGTGCACGGTAGGTAGCCAGGGGCGGACTACAAGTGAATACGCAAGATAATATACTCGGACTGGACGTGAATATAATTTCCTTCAAAATTTTTGTTGTATTTCGATAGAGCTTTTTAAATATTGTAATTTCTCTGTTTCATACTCATTCCTCCAAATTATATATTTTCTCTTTTATTTATAGTAGTTAATTAATGTGTTTTTCTTTTCTTCTTCAATTTTTAATAATTGTTTGGAAAGATCAATGGGATGTTCTAGTCTTTTACTTTTTACATATCTGTTTTGGGCGTAGAGGCCAATTTTGTGGAATTTTTGCTAGGTTTCTCGGACTCATTTCCTATAATTAATTGAAATAAAAGGGAAAAGGGAAAAACACAAATTGAAACACATTTTCTATCAGATTGAGAGTTTCACTTTCACTTCTACATCTTCAATTTGGAATTCAGGAAACAATAGTGGAGATTTCTCCTTAAGAGATGCTTCATCAGTATAACTCTGTAAAAATATTAGATTTACGCATAATTACCTGATGGAATGGTTAATTATTTATAAATTTAATAAAAACATTATGAACAGGCCGAGCTTGTGAGAAAAGTATGGATATAACAAAGTTGCATATCGTCGCCTTAATTGTAAAACCTTATAACTCCATTTGAGCAAATTTTACAGGAGATATAAAAAAAACCCATTATTTGCTATGGTTTGTTTATAAAATGTATGAACTTCAATTTTAAGTATTTATATAGGCTTAGAATTGATATTCTTTATTTATTTTCGTCAAATATCAATTTGAAGAAAAATACAGGGAGTTATGTGGTTTTACATCTTAAAGAGAAAATGCAATTTGGAAATATACGTTCTACTATAAAGTAAAATCATGTATTATTTATAATATTATTTATTAAAAGAGCAAACTGAACAAAATCTAATACATATTTCTATGGAAAATAAAATAAAATTTTTTAAAAAACATAAAATTATCAACATAAATAAAATTCTCGTATAACAAATAATATAAAAATAGACAGTTTTAGTTTATAAATTATAAGGTTCCTAAATTAATAGTGACTAATAATGAGGAATAGCATCATAGTATGCATGAAAGTCTTTTTCTAGGGACGGTTTTAACAACTGCAGATCATCAAACTTCTTCTTCTTTATTTTAAGTCTGTCACTGTAAAGATTCGGTAATTCATTGAATGGTATTGGTGTAATATTATTAATTTTTCTGACAGGTAATTCACTCCAGTCGTCTGGATATCGTAGCTTATAAAATATTTTACCATTAGGATTATATTGTAAAGCCCTTAAGTCTGTCACAACTGTGTCACCTGAAACTCTGCCTGGCCGTATAGATTTATAATACTGCATTTGATCAAAGTTTTTGAAAAATGAGTAATTCAGGTATTGAACTCTGTACGGTCTTGGTGATTTACGAGCTTCTAAGCAAAGATTTATGTAGTCTGCAGGAACATTAATTTTCCTGTTTTTTAGCCGACGTTCAATGCAGGAGTGCATTGAGTCTGCTTCCATCTGAGTATGGCCCTTTTCGAGATATTTCTGTTCAATAATGACATTATTCAATACAGCAATATTTAGAAGTGAGTTAGCTAAAGTAGCGTTCCTATTTTGGTAGGAGCATCCATCGCTGTAGATAATAATTTTTTTCTCTTCAGAATCAAATGGTAATAATTTGCCAATAAAATCTGACATAATTGATGAAAATTCTTGTGCAGTAAGTGCCCCTTCACTTTCATTCCATAGGTAACACACACCATCTTTGGTATGTAAATCATACAGTGTGAAGTTGTGTACAATCAGTTTTGTTTTATAATATAAACTTGACACGGTAGACATTGGGGATAATAGTACTGACTGTAGATCCATTGTGTATACAATATTTTGACCATCTTTATCTTTTTGCTTTTCTGCCCTAGCTTCAGTTTTCTTTTGCTGATGAATAAGATAAATATCTTCATTCAAGTTCTTTGTTTGAAATGCGACGCAAATATCGCATTCGTCTTTTTTCGGACGAAATAAACTGAGATTTTTATCCTCGAATGTATGCAAAAACTTGGCAATAGATAAAGGTTTTTCATTTTTTGTTTTGCACCAATCACCTACATAAAATGCATAGAGCTGGCTTTTGGATTTCCATAGCGGCTCGAGATAGAGCTTTTTTGATGTCGCGCGACAATAATGTGATTCCATTATTGGTAAACTCGAGAAAAACTCTTCCATAGACTGTATACGGGGAATAAATGGTTTCTGTCGTAATTTATATTTTATATTATTTGGTTTCGTTTTCACTTGATTTTCTAAGGCGTACAAGTTCTCATCTTCAAATTCCTCTTCTTCTGCTATATTACAATTAACAAGGTTTTCCAGATTTCCTTCGGTATTTTTCCAATGTAACACAGTCCACTGACCTACTCCCAAAGTACCTAGGAACATTTTTTTGCATACTCTAATTCTGTCATGACTTTTCTTTAAATAATATTCAATGCTGTGTTTTCTTTTAGATTTACCTTCTTCTTTTCTATCTCTTATTCTTTTTGTTGGCTTTAGAGTAATTGGCATATTGCTATACATCCTTTTCTCTTCCCAGGATAGGTTCCAAAACAGTTTGAATATTTTCTCTCTGTCTGAATCAGTAATTAGTCCACATTTAATTTTAGTGGTTTTCTGCATATTGCAGCAGTTACATCTAGCTTTGAGGCACCTTTTTTCTTTTTGAACATCATATTTCCAATGTCCATTTACCTTTGTTCTACCCTTGTATGGCAAACCTTGTTCCCTATTTTGCTGGTGTTTACGGTATTGCCAGATATTTTCGTCTACTTCATGCCGCTTTCGCCTTTTTCTTTTACTTGTGACCTCTTGAGTCATGTTGCTGCTGTCGTCTGAGTCACTATAACTTACAAGACGTACCTTGCTGATATTATCATTTTTATTAACTTCTTCCGAGTTTTCCGAGAGTGAAGTAATATCAGAAGACGGAAGTTCACTGGTTTCAAAATCTTCTAATATGAAATCTGAATCTTCATTACAAGAGTTGCTTGGCACCGATTCGTTAGGTTCATTGGTAATCGTTAAATCTGTATCATAATTGCATACTGTTTCCAAACTTGCAATGCGACCACTAGACAAATCAAGACAGTTGTGTTCTAAATTACTTTCACTCGTTAACATTGTTTCATTGTCTTTTAATTGATCACAACTGTCAGATACAATAACAATAGGGGTGTCCCAAATACTGGAAGGCACTTCTAAACAAGATTCCTCTAAATAGCACACTGAACTGTCACCTTCATTTTTATCATCAAAACTCTCATCAAAATTATAATTTTCATTATAAGACACACTGAAATTCTGAAATGTCCCTGGGGTATTATTAACAGTGACTGGCTCTGATTGCAAAGAAGTTTCTGGCTTGTTTGTTTCATCCGTCAGTGATTGCAAAGCTAGTTTTAAAATTTTCTCTCCTCGCGACATTCTGGAAATAAAAACACCCTGTAGGTTGTGATTTGTAAGATCATTATAATACCATTGGAGAAATATAAATTAGGAGGTCTATTTTCATCTCACAAGTAGTTTTTATAATAGAGATACAATTCACCAAACATTTAATAATGTTCTGCTTTAGTATACATTTCTTCTTCCATAATTAGAAGTTATATTAAAATTATCGAAGTATTATAAATGTGAAAACCATGTAACCCCAGAATGGAAAAATAATAATGCAATAATGTAAACCTTCTAACTACATTCATGCACTTGATATTATAATTATTTTAGCAGACATAATGTACTAAAAATAATAAATAATATTATGTAATTATCAAACCAGAAACTTATCTTTCAACTTAAATCACACAAATTTCTATTCAATTAAGTATTATTATCAGAAAGTGAAGAAAACACGGGTAAAATTAGCGCGCGCGATAATGTACACATAACCTACATTATTAGCTGGGGAAGCTGGAATAATGGAGTTGCACAGTTTACACTTTCCAAATCTACAGCCAGTGGAGTTGAATGGTTTACGTTCCACGCAAATGCAGATTACTACAATTTTCTTCGAAGTTGTGAATAATACAGTTGATTAGTCCAACAATGCTGCATCAGATGGTGCCATAATCTTAATTTTGATAAAAATGGGAGTTAGTCGGTATTACAATTAAGGCGACGGTATGTAATTATTAGGTAAGAACATTAGTACAGTATCTTGTCTTATAATAGGATTATGGAAGACGAGCAAACTAACCTGGTCAAAACCAAATGATACATCAGGTACATTCACACATGTGTCACCAAAGATAGCCTTTGATGGTATGATATAATATTTAATATTTTAGTTTCTGTGTCGTCAAACTTTATTATTTTTGGGGGCCCTCCTCCTGTTTCTGTGATATATCTTTTTTCTGCCACAGCCTTCGATTTTACATTTTGTTTCATATCCTGCCATATCTGGAAAGTATATAAAAGTATTGTAATTGCGAATTGCTTTTTCAAATGTATGTATTACTTAAATAAAATAAAATAAAAATGCATTTTAAAAATAAAATAAAATGCAAAAGTTGTGAAATGTCTATATATTACTGGAAGTATTTACCTTTCTCCACTGCAACCAAGATCCCTCCAAGTATTGCATTTAAAATACTCGTTATCGTTTGCCACAATTCTTGGCCCTGTTTTTTAGTAAATTTGCCTGAAAGCAAATCTTTATGATTCTGTAAAAACTCTCTTAAGACTTCCTTTTGCTGGTCGATAATGAGAGCTATCCATTTTTTGTCAATTTCCACATTTTCAGCCATCTAGAATAATAAATACATGAACGTTATAAAAAAGGGAAAAATGTTATTCTAATAACTCACCTTTAACTGAGAACAATGTTATATCAAAAGCATTCACTTATAAACTGTACACAGCAGCAGACCTCTGTATCTTACGACTTGAACACTGGAAATAATTTAGGTCTTAGGTTAACTACAATAACACAGAAGATATAATAGTACACATGCTCTGTGACGATACTGTGTTTCTATTGGTGGGTTCTATAACAAAACATCTGACAATGTTGCAGCATCTGTTCCCTGAGCACAAGAGAATAGTCGGAGATGTGAATGATCCTTTCTGCGATGTGAATATTCCCGTTCTCTCACACACGAGTATTAGGATCCTGGTTTTCTACAGAAATTTTGTAGGAAGGGAGTGGTATGGGAATGGTCGAGAATAGGGCTTATAGGTAGACACATGGCGGATTTTCTCATAGGAACGATTCTATTCCCTGGCTGAGAATAAGCGTCCCGAAGAAAGATGGGTTGGAATCACAACCCGTTAGAGTGTGAAATACAGGGAGAGCATTACTTAATAAAGATCCGATGTCGTTGACAATGTTATAACATTATATCACCTTTAACGTTAGGTAAATTCAAAGAGGGCACTGCATTCGCTGTTGGGTAAATTATGCTTTGATCGAACTCTCTATTCTGCTAGAGATCGAACTTTGCTAAATATATTACCTATATCCTAGACATTATTTCAAATTTACATATTTGGACTTCTGTACCTCCATTCTAACAATATTACTACTATATGAAATAAACAGTATTCCTAATCCCATTAGATCAAATTATAAGCTAAAACCAACCACTCATTAACACGTTAACCGCCAAGAGGAAAATTGCAATGAAGCTGAATTTGAAAATGTTGGTCGCCGGCACCCAATGCTGTCCTTTCCCAGAGGGCCGTTTGGGTCGCCGGCGACCAATTGCTAGGGTTATGTAAAGTCATAGCTTGGGTGCCGGCAGACCGATGTTAGTATGATTTGCTATGTTAAAATTGTTGTTAGGGTCCTGGGGAACACTTAGATAATTTTGACTGGCGCAGTGAAGAAGGATAATAGATTTTTAATAGACAAATAAGTAGCTAGAATTTTATGGTTGGATTAAAAAAATATATTTAAACACAAAACAACAGATTGACATAATGTGTCTTACAATTAATTTTTTTGAATGTATGTTGAAACATTCTGCACAAATAAATGGTTTCTCTGGGCTTTCTGAACAAGGCCCATTCACAGCAGAAGGCCAAAAAAAATAAGGTATAGAGCGAATAAATAGAAAGAGAGAGCTAGAAAAAAGAGAAGGGAGAAACTAGAGTAGAGAATTTAGAGGCAATAACGTACAGAATGACGATACAAGGAAAGGTATATCTACATAGGAGGGGCACAAATGAAAATGAGATAGATCACTGCTGCGCAAGGAGAACTTTCTTTAATTTTCTTTTAAATGAGAGGCAGGAGGGTGAGAAATTGGTAATTTTGAACTTGTTAATGTAAGAAGCTATGTTGTTTGAAAAGGAACGTTTAAACATTTCTTTACGATGTACAGGGATAGTTAAAATATGTCTTCTACGTATGTTCAAATTATGAATGTAAGTGCGGTAAATAATTTTATTATGAAGAGAAGGAGGGAATTTAAACTTTTATAAAAAAAAATTATAAAAAAAAAACAAGTTATGTGTGTGTAGTATCCTTCGATTGTACATATTTAACCATGCTGCGTTTTTTAGTTTGTGTGATATTCTCTGCCTGCGTCTAATACCAAATATAAATCTTAAACATGAATTTTGTAATTTTTGAATGCGCCTAATGTTGAAACTGTCCAAGCACGGTCCATAAATATTATGACAATAATTAAATTTAGAGAGTATAAAAGAGTCACATAGCATTGTTTTAATATTTGCATTTAAGTAATGTCTGTATGAATAAATCATTTTTAATGTTGAATATCCTTTTCTCAATGGACTAGTTACATGTTCTTTAAATCTAAGCTTGCAGTCTACACAACACCTAAATTTTTTGCAGAGTTTTTTAATGGAATATAATCACCTTCAGCCAAAGGGTACCAAGCAATGCATTTCTGACATTTTCGCTACAAAAAAGGACTGCCATTGATTTATTTGGATTGAGTTTAAGTAAATGATCTTTCAATGAAGATAATAGTGCGGCGAGATCACTATTAATATTTGAATTGCCTACTGCTGCTTCAGAAATGGGGAAGGAGTAATAAAGCTGCGTATCATCTGCATACATATGATAATCACAATATTTTATGGCTTTAATTCAATTCAATGTGTAAATGGAGTAGAGAAGTGGGTCCAATATACTTCTCTGAGGAACTCCTGTAGTTACACTGAGCGTATCTGATTTTTTATCTTCTAATAGTACTTGCTGTTTTCTGTCAGCTAGGAATGAGCCAATAAATGATGAAGCAGAATTATCAAATCCTATATAATGCAAGATTGCTATTAGTATTTCATGGTTGAGCATATCAAAGGCCTTTGTGTAATCGAGCAAAATAAGAATTGTGGCTTTACTATTATCAAATGCGTTAAAAATATCATCGGTAACATCAGTAGTGCCGTAGAACAGCTAAATCCACGTCTGAAGCCAGACTATTTCATAAGAATAATATTATGAATGTTCAAGAAAGGAGTAACTTGCATTTCCATAACTTTTTCCAGAATTTTAGACAGCGTGGGGAGAATTTATATTGAATGTAAATGATTAAATTCCATAGGAAGGTTAATTTTAGGCAGTGGAATAATATTAGCGTGCTTCCAGGCACTAGAAAAATAAGATTTTGCGATACACGTATTTATGGTGTGCGTTATAAATGGGACTATATACGGGCAACATAAAAAGATGAGATTTATATTTAATTGTTCATATGCATATGCATTAGATTTTATATTCTTAATTATATTTAGAATAATGTTGTCATTAACTTGCTCGAAACTAAGTGAATGTTTCACTATCTTATTGTTTTTGTAGAAGTTAAGCAAGTTCGTGTTAGGTGAGACGTTGTTATCTGCCGAGCTAACGAAATATTTATTTAGACTATTTATATCGCTTAAATTGTCAGGTATATGTATATATAATGTATTTTAATTGCCTCCATTTATCTCTAACATTTGAGTGCTGAAATTTGTAATTAAGATATGCTTTCTTTTCTGATCTTATAGCAGACGTTGTGAAATTCCTAATTTGTTTATAGTAGGCCCAATGTTCAGAACGTTTAGTTGTCCTAAATTTATTTAACGCTTTAGTTCGTAGCTTCTGCATTAATTTAATATTATCTGTGATCCATGGACAATACGATTTTAATTTATGATTTCTTACTCTAACTTTTTGACCTGCATGCTCCTGCAGGTCAAAAAGTTGAAGTAAGTTATTAGTGAGAAACTGAATTTTTTCATCAATGCTATTCATAGTAAAGATTGTTTGCCAGGGTAAGTTTTCAAGATCATGCTGAAATTCATTGAAATCAATATTTTTAAGAGCCCTGTACGTAACAGATTTTTCAGTAGGCAAATGAAGTTAAGATTGCAGTAGGTTAATAAGTGATCAGAGATCTCAATATCCTTTACGCCAACATCAGCGATATTATCGAAATTACAGAAAATTAGGTCTATTAAAGAACATGAAGTATTTGACATGCGTGTAGGTTCGGTAATCAATTGCTTTAAATTAAACATTTCAGCTATATTAATTAAATCACTAGTATTAGCAGAATCTAAATTCAACACATTAATGTTAAAATCACCAAAGCGTAAAATTATATCTGACTCGGAATAAAAATTGGTCAAAATATCCTCAAAATAATTAAGAAACTGTTTACAATCTGAATTAGGCGGTCTATATATATTACCCACAATCATATTTTGTCCAGATGCTACTAGCTTAATCCAGATGTGCTCAATAAATTCCCTGCATTCATTTATTATAATATTAAAATGTATCCCTTCTTTAATATACATACCGACACCGCCTGCTCTCTCGGGTCTGTCTGCCTTACAAATGAGAATTTGTTTATTTTAATTTCATCATCAGCAATTCCATCATGTAACCAGGTTTCTGTTACACCCAGTATATCATAAGTAGAAGAATTTAAATGTTCCTCGAGCGTATTAAATTCCCTCAGCAAAGATCTCACGTTAATATGCGCGCAACTTAACATCCAAACAGTAAGAAAAATAAGTTTTGTAGATAAGTAATGAAGAGAAGGGAGAAATAATATTTAGTACTAACTGTGTATATATAAGGAAAGAAAGAAAGAAACAAAAGAGAAAGAGACAAAAAAGAATCGCAATAATAATGATAAAGTCTAAGGTAAAAAGATAATCACAATTTCTGTGCCGTTTATAAGAGAAAAAAAAAGAAGAAAAAACAAAATTTTATAATTTTTTTTATCTATGCTCAAATAGTTACGCTATTTGGAACTAGCTCTTGCAATACTGTAATTATCTACCTACCAATGAACACACGAGAAATTAAATATTTTTACAATTACATCCCAAATAAATTCTATCACTTTTATAACAGTACAATTGATTAATTTAATATTTATTAAAAGATAAGATATTATATGACAGCTGAAATGTAAACAAAGTAGTAACCTTAACATGATTTGAAAGAGAGAATCGACTAACTTGGTAGCATAAGGAAAGTCTGACTATAAATTTGAAAAACAGAATAAAGATAATCGACGAAAATCTAATTAACAATACCGGAGATGTCATCTACATCCTCAATATGGTGTACAACACCACGACACTTTACGTAAAGGTTACCATGCATACACCACACATTTTTAATAGAGAATTTCAGCACTGCTTCGTTGAAAATGGAAAGTCTCCTTTTAGTGAGATCTTCCTTAATCACTATTCCTGTAGATTTGAGACGTTTTCGTTGTTTCAATACAGCCGAGCGTTTGTTTATATCAAAAAATGCTATCAGAACAGCTGACGATTTATCGGCGTCAGGGTTTTTTTCTACTATTGGGTGAACATTTTTAATATCAGCAGCGACGATATCTAGCTCCATCTTTCTTCTGAATAGATCGAGTATAGATTCCTGCACATTTTCACCTTCCTTAGCAGGCAAACCAAATACACGGACATTGCAATTGCGATACTGTTCTTGCCCGTCTAATGTTTTTTTTAGATATTTATTTTCATTCTGTATGACGGACAGCTCATTGCTGATTTTATTAAGTTCACTATCGAATTTATTTAATTTTTCTGCATACTTTTCGTCTATTTTTTTAGAAATACTTTCGACGAGCGTGTTTTTGAATTGATCGTTAAAGATTCCGGATATTTGCTCAGCAACAACTCGCTTGATTTCATCAAGGTCTGTCCTTGTAAGCGCCATTTTGAATCAATAACAGCTGTATGTTCCAGAACTATGTTCCAGAAAATACTCAATTTCTGATTCTGTTAGAGGTCTTTTCTTATTACTGAAGGTTGATGGTCTTTCATCCATTTTCAAACTAACCTACAATTGACTCAGAAATTTTATGAAATAACTTATTCTGAATGTTACTCATTAAGTCAATAAGCACAAAAAATCACTTTCTGTTTATTTTGATTTATAATGCAGAAACTAAATCAAGCCGGCACAAACAACTGATTGGCTGGATACAAATAATAAGAAAGATTGTGTGCGGTGTTCCCGTGATTGGTTGCCGGCGACCAACCGGTTTGCTGAGAATACGCGTTTTTACAGGGCACCGGTTGGTTACCGGCAACCAAATGATAAGAATATGATTTTTGGAATCAGCAGCCCCAGAATACATTTATAAATTTTTTTCATAAATATTGGACTCCTCTTTCCACTATAGTTACTAATGGACTGCATATGATATCGATGTCAAATTCAACTTGGTGTGATAGAAAAGTTCTGCTTTGGATGCCGGCGGACCACGTGGCGGATAACGTGAGATATTAAACAAATGTATAATCTCTAGTCTCAGTCTGATATTCTTGAATACATTTTATTTAAATGCGTGTATAAATCATTATGAAATACGGCTATATGTAACCTGTATTACAAACCACTGTGAATACCATGAATCCTCATACCTGATCGGCAGTTTTATTCATTATAAACTAAAATGGCCGTTCCTAATTTCCGAAATCACATTAATTCAAATTATAAGTAATTATTGTATATTGAATATATGTGAGATTTGATAATCACTGATTAAGTTTTTAAAAACAATTTTATTATCTATAAATCCTTATTTTACTATAAGGAACCTAACCAGACTGCAACCAACAGCTACTCTCCGGGCTATGTGCCCCGCCGAGCGCTGAATTACAAGTTACAAGCCTGGCGCGTTAAGTGTAATAATTGCATATTACCATCAAAACGCTAATGCTTCGATTGCAACAAACACCAGCCGAAAGACTGATCCTACTTAAAGGAGCTCCCTTGCCAGTCGTCACACACCACTTGCAGACTGCAGTTTCGAGCTGTTGGCTCTCGTCAGTGCAAGGTAGGTATGCGACGACCGACATGAGAATCCTTTGACTATAGTACATCCCGGTATTTTTACAATAGCGACATGTAAAACAGCCAGCAGGCGCCATCCAGCGGTCCAGTGTCTGTTGGCGCCTGCTGGCTGTTTTACATGTCGCTATTGTAAAAATACCGGGATGTACTATAGTCAAAGGATTCTCATGTCGGTCGTCGCATACCTACCTTGCACTGACGAGAGCCAACAGCTCGAAACTGCAGTCTGCAAGTGGTGTGTGACGACTGGCAAGGGAGCTCCTTTAAGTAGGATCAGTCTTTCGGCTGGTGTTTGTTGCAATCGAAGCATTAGCGTTTTGATGGTAATATGCAATTATTACACTTAACGCGCCAGGCTTGTAACTTGTAATTCAGCGCTCGGCGGGGCACATAGCCCGGAGAGTAGCTGTTGGTTGCAGTCTGGTTAGGTTCCTTATAGTAAAATAAGGATTTATAGAGGAGTTTGCGACTAAAAATATTATGTTTAATATTCCGCCCTCTAAAAGCACATTTGAACTATGCTAAGCCAAGTCAGGCTATTTATTTTTCGATTGCAACAGACACTGGACCGCTGGATGGCGCCTGCTGGCTGTTTTACATGTCGCTATTGTAAAAATACCGGGATGTACTATAGTCAAAGGATTCTCATGTCGGTCGTCGCATACCTACCTTGCACTGACGAGAGCCAACAGCTCGAAACTGCAGTCTGCAAGTGGTGTGTGACGACTGGCAAGGGAGCTCCTTTAAGTAGGATCAGTCTTTCGGCTGGTGTTTGTTGCAATCGAAGCATTAGCGTTTTGATGGTAATATGCAATTATTACACTTAACGCGCCAGGCTTGTAACTTGTAATTCAGCGCTCGGCGGGGCACATAGCCCGGAGAGTAGCTGTTGGTTGCAGTCTGGTTAGGTTCCTTATAGTAAAATAAGGATTTATAGAGGAGTTTGCGACTAAAAATATTATGTTTAATATTCCGCCCTCTAAAAGCACATTTGAACAATTTTATTATGTTTACAATTATTATTATTTATCGTGGTTTACACTATAATCACTTAAAATTACTTGTTCAAATATAAACGTATGGCTTATGAGGATAATACTGTAGAAATTAACTTTGCTTAAAATACTTGTGAATCTCGTATGAGGAACACTGAGTTCAACAAAATAATGCAGACTGAATAGCTATGCTGTTATATTACTTGTGAGAATTTACTGATTATGGACTTAACAATAATTAAATATGTACATGTGGAATGCTGATATAACATATATATACTCACTAGTGTTATTCAGAGGCTTGTGTAGTTTCCCAGAGTCCCGAATCCCTCACGTTCTCATTGCCCCGAACCCACCCGTTCTCATTGTTCCCAACGAAAATTCTGTAAAATGAAACTCCATAAGAAAATACAAGGGATTTTGCTCCCTCACAGCTATTCTACTAGAGCAGATGATTTTCATCGATAATATTTTCTTCAGGAAACTGTTGTCCTCGCTGTATAGAAATGTTATGAAGTACGGCTATAACTGCAATAACACGAGTTATATTTCTTAATCGAAGTTGCAAATCTCTGACCAAACAACAAAATCTTTCTTTCCATATACCAATTGTTCGCTCAACCACATCCCTTGTCCCAATTTGAGCTGTATTGTATCGTTGTTGAGCCCTGGTTGCTGGATTCAGGAATGGCGTAAACACATGTCTTGTTTGCACATAAGCACTATCAGCCATAAAAACTCTTGGCAAATCACCACACTCCAAACGCTTATGATCAGAACTACTGTTAAATATTCTATCATGAGCAGAACCTGGCCAACAAATTACAATATTCTGAATTTCACAACGTGAGCTCGCCACTATCTGCACATTTAATGACATTCAACCTTTTTTATTTCATCACTGAATAAGCAATTTTATAGCAGAAGGAAATTTTATAAAAATATAAAATATAGGAATTATAATATTCCTACTTATCTGCAAGTGCCTTATATAAATAAGGACTCAACAAATTAAACCAAAATAGCTATTCCCCCTTACGAGCGCTGAATTATGTCGTAAGATGAATAGCTATTTTGGTTTAATTTGTTGAGTCCTTATTTATATAAGGCACTTGCAGATAGGTTGGAATATTATAATTCCTATATTTTTTATATTTTTATAAACATCTGCAGTTGAGCCACCGGGGCTCTTTATTTCAATATGCGAACCATCAACACAACCAATAACTCCTGTAAGGCATGCTATGTCATAAAATAAGCTTTTAATGTCACGAAATTAATTTTTATTTTGTGTTTATTACATATCTCGGTAAATTCCTTGCCAATCGTTCACTGACTTCAGCGCAGATTCTGTAAACCGATGATTGACTAACGGATACTATATCTCCATCTACTTTCTGAAAGAACACAAATTAAAGTTAATATACAACTGTTAAAATAATAATTCATATATACCTGATAGCACTCTTTGTTTCGGAGGAGGGGAAATCTTTTAAAGACACCCCACGGGGTGTCCTTATACCCCGCGGGGTAGTGTCGGATTTCCACCGACTAAAACTCCTCCTCCTCTTCTTTAATCTGCCATGGAACTAAAAAATATTTCTTCACCGACGATTCCTGAGCCTTTCAACCTCCCCCTTGTCCGCCTATCCTCTCAGTTTCTTCATCCTGTGGATGTATGCCTGGAAACATCCATGTCCCGTCAAGAACTCCATCAGGTAAAATTCTACTTCTCCATGCTTCCTCTCTACCCACTGCCGTATCCTAGATATCAGTCTTCTTGTCCACTGCCCTTTCTCAGTCGCCTCCCACTCTTGTTGTCAGTCTTCCCACCTTTCTTCCCTCGCCGCTCTTCTCCATTCCGGGCTCCTTTCTTTTCATCTTTTCCTGATATCCTTATACACCGCCCTCTTCCTCGCCATCAGGTGTACAGGCGGTACTCCTCCGAATACTCCCGCCGCATCAGATGAGATTGTTCTGTATCCAGCGATGGTCCTCAACGATACCCTGCGTCGTACCCTCTCCACCGTCTGCCTGATTTTGTCAGTGTCTAAGCACCCCGCCCACACCCATCAGTATGGAGAGGGCGACGCTACCCAGCAGCCTTCTTCTGCGCCTTCTTCTGCTTTCCCTGGGGCCTCCGATGTTTGGCAATAGTCTCGCTAGGCTATTTGCCCTCTGCCCTCTCAGCCGCTTGCCTCAGATGAAGGTGCAATCACACTCCTCTGTCTAACGTTATTCCTAAATAACACACTCCCCCCCCCCCAGTATTATCTCTGGAGGTCTTTCCATCTGTCTCCTCGTTAGAATGAGCGCCTCTGTCTTCTCTACAGCTAGCCCTAATCCGCTAGCCATATGGCCCAATGTATTGACTACGAAATAGCGATGTCGGCTGCTTTGAATTGTTTAATGTACCGGCGAATTATTATTACGAGCGTCGGTTAGTATAAAGAAAGTATTCTGAATTTTGTTATGCATAAAATCGGTTTCAAACAACTATTCTAACCAACTGCGAAAAAGAAACGGATTTAATCGGCCATAGATAATTAATTATTGAGTTAATTACCTCAAAGTATAAACAATAATTCTGTTTACAAATAGTCCGACTTTAAATAAACATCCCGGTGGTCAAATAGTAAATATTGCCTGCTAATATAATATTGTCTTTAACGCGGTACAATATAGATTTTAGCTTAACAGAAAATATTATATCTATATAACTCTAGTTCAGTTAAATATAAATCTTATCCAGATTTCCGTAACGAAAAATGCTTCGTTATATCCCCTCTTATTTCACAAAAAAAAAATGAATGCAATGAATTTTTTTCTTCTGCTTCTTCCATCAGATATGATAAATAGAAATAAGCAAAAGTTATGGTTCAGTTCCCTGGCTGAAAAAGGCGCTTACACCCTCTATAAACTTTATTGGTAGGTAAGTACATCTTTTACAATCTAACATAAAAACAAAGTGCTTCTACTTATAAACAGGACAGATGTTTAAAGGAAAAAGAAATGAAATGAATGGTTTTTCTTCGGGTCAGAATCCAATTTTCCGGTTTTCCAGAAATAAACATCAACGGAGGTCCTCTTCTTGGATCCATCATACAAGTAGAACGGTGACACTGGGTTTCGAAATGGCTCTTCCAAAATACCTTGACCTAGACACGCCTGGCTCACTGGAAAGACTGAGAAATAGCAGCGACCTCTCTTCCAGGTCTATAACAGAAAGAAAAATTAAAATACACCCATAAAAGAGCAAAGCATAACAAAACAAACAAAAAGAAAACAGTAGATCAGAATGGCTAGCTTGATACAGAATTGGTTAGGCCCGGAACATCACTGGTGGCTTCGAGGATGAAATACCCCAGCAGGTTGTGGGTTTCCGGACGTATGATTGCATAAAGAGAGAGGACTCGCGTCTCAATGGTGTATGGGCCAGAAAATTTCATGGCTAATTTTGACGCGAAGCCTTTAACAGCGGACGAAAGGAGGTGTTCGCGTTTCATTACGCGATTCCCTATATGATACGGGTGTTCCCTTCGACGGAGATTATAATACCGGCTTTGAGTGTTGAATGCTTGCACCAGTTTTATGCGTACTAATTCAAACACTTCCTTGAGTTTGTTCAGGCGAGCCGTATGCTCTGGTGGAATATTGTTGTTATCAGCACGGTCAACGATCGCTTCAGCTTCAACGTTTTCGTAGGTTACAGATTCCTCGGTGTCAGCCCGGAAACAGTTGACGACCGAAATTCAGAAAAGCGGGCGTGACACCAGTTGACCGTGTTTCGAGCTATTTATAGCCAGTTGCACGGCACTCAGGTTCTGATCCCATTTGCGGTGATCTTGTTCACAGTACTGAGCTATCATAGTTTTGATAGTTCGGTTCGCTCACTCCACAGGTTTTGCCTGGTGTGTGTATGGTGGTGTCAGTCGATGCTGGACTCCAAACTGTTTCAGTAGCTCTCTAAAGGTCTTGCTGTCGTATTGGCTGCCGTTGTCGGTAATTACAGTACGTGGGCATCCAAATCGAGTGATGATCTTGTCGTAGAGAGCTTGACTGACATTTTTTGCAGGACGACACTATCCATTTGGTAAAGCGATCTTGAAATACCACGAGGTAGTTATTCCCTTTACTGGATCTAGGCAGTGGAAGGTCGGTACTGGCTGTTTACCATGGCTGTTTGACAGCAGATGATTGCATGTTTCCCGGTGTCTGTTGTCGTGGGATCTTGTATCGCTGGCATTGCATACAACTCCTTACGTATTTCGCAACATCCCGGAACATACCCGACCAGTACTTCTGTGTGATACGCGCTATAGTTTTTGCAATCCCAATATGTCCAGCAGTTGGAAATTATGAAAAATTGGTTAGGTATTTAAAGTTTTAAATTTAAATGTATAATTGAAACGATCAACCCTGCAACAGTTCCGGACTTGAAAAATGGGATTCGACATATTACTGGTTAAATTATGAGAAAATGTGACAAATGTTCAGCAAAATACCAGGAATGTACCAGGAAAGACGCGGTGGGCAGTTGTCCGATATGTTTCACACTTAATCGTGAAAGTACTTTGAACTAATAGTACAATATCAGCACTTTTCAAAAAATAAATGTGTTTACTTAGAAATTAATATGTGCATTCACTTTGGGACACCCTTTGTTTTCATTTTGGAAATGAATTTCTTACATTTCTTAAAAGCAATGTTTAATAAAATATAACAATTAACCTGGATAGTAAAAATATACTATTCATCCAGCCATTTATATTTTGCATATTTTCCTACATTGCAGAAAAAATGTCCACCTTGTATAATCACTCAATAAGGATTGGCGGATTGATTACTGAACAAGGCAAATGGGAACCAGATTAAAAGTCTTTAAGGTTAACAGAAGCAAAATCTTGCCGGCAATCATGCATCTATGAATAAGATCGCAGAATTTACTGTAAACGAATAATTGGAAAACATAAACTTATCATAGTTTCGTTTTTTTATCTCCATTTCTATGACTTCCCAGGATGATTCAAGTGGCGCACATGTTTTAACCATTCTCTTTAATTGGGATAGATTATTAATATAACTTGGAAAGTAACAATTTTTTTCAGAGCTCAGCCAATTGTTAGGAACAACATCATACTCTTGGTCTTTAATTTTCTTAATTAATTATTACAGTCCACATATATTTCTGAGAGCCACGGGACTTGAAAGATGTTAAAAAAAGTGTACCTTGAGCCTGAATATAACTGATCAACAATATGATAATAAAGAACTGAAACGTAGGTATATTATAATGTGCTTCTATTTTAAGCAAGATAATATTTAACTTAAAAAAACTTATGTAACAAATACACTGAAATTTTAAAAATCAAACTTTGAAACCAACAATTCAGAATGCAAAAGAGGAATCACAACATAACTGTCGTTGTAAGGCAAGTAAAAAAACATCATCCTTACTTCTGAGAGACGCATCATTACTCTTTCAGACAACTTTTTTACTTTATAAATGCCTAATAAAGAGCTTTTACATTCGCCCAAAAAATAAAAGTCACGTACTCCCACAAACTTTTTGCCAATAATAACTTGCTGTCTTAACTCTAATGGGTATGCAATATTTTCAATCAAGATGTCTCCATTTGTCATCCCATAACAATTGTTAGGATAATTAATTGTAAGTTTAAAATTATACATATGAACAGCACCATATTCAGGGCCATAAGTAAAAGCAAATAAAGGACCATTATTGTGAGAGAAACTAGACGGATGTCAGCAGACTTTGTGGAAACGTATTTCTTTTGAAGAATTGAACTTTGGGAATAACTCACCAATTCTGCGTCCTATTTGGGCAAGTGGTTTTGATCTGCCCTTTACTAACTTCTTACAACTGTACAGAAAATTTTCAAAACGATAGCTTGAAATATCTGACAACGAAAAGTTAGGGATAAGATTAACAAAATGGTTCATATCATCTACAAGATGGATAAGAGAATCAAAATTGTGAGTTAACAAATATTCAGCATAAAGTTCAGGAACCTTTGACACAAAATAAATTAATAGCTGCCTAGCATATTCATGATTTACTTTTAAAGAGCATTAAGACGGCTGTGATAAAATGGATATGGCTAAATGTAACGAAATGAAGTGTTTATACTTGTTTTCAGTTAACCTGTCCTTTAAAACGACAATCGCCAAATAGAGCAAAAACATTCTACATTGCGTTGCTTTCCACCTGCCCACAACTTTGAATTCTCTAGGTGTCCTAGCAAATTTCAGAGGTATAGATTGTCGCAAGCTTAACAATTTTTCAGAAATTAATGACCTCTGACTTGTTGACAACTGTAAAGGTATACCACCAGAATTCCATACCTGTAAAAGAGTTTTCATTACTCCTAAATCAACAAGATGCATAGGCTCCAAAATAAAGTCCGACAAAAATTTAATTTCGGCCTTAAATTTATTAATGGAGTGGTCCGATCGATAAGCCGAAATTTTTTATCTCTACGGTTTCTAAATTCTTCATCAGTTCGCAAAGGACAGTTTAACTGAGTAAAAACTCTTCTACACTCCACAGTTTTGCCTTTAATAATGCATCTAGCGCAAGAAAAAATCCTGTGTGACTAATTGTTCCCATGATGTAACTTCTAGCTGGAACATCACAACAAAATCCCAGAACCTTCACATTAATTTTCCTGTTATTAAAAAAACAATTTGTCAAAACATCTTGGAGCTCAGTTAGAAATTCAGAAAAGTAAAATTCAAGATCTGCAGGCTTACCGACGCCAAAATAAAATCCAATTGGAAAAACTTTGTAGTTTAAATACTCAACATATGGCGCAGCCATTAAGATAGGCCACAATCCACCTGTAGTAAAACAATGGGAGACCGTCAACGTTAAAAATTAATGAGAAAGTAGATAATGGATCTTTGACAAGAGAATCAATAAAGTTCAACTGAATTTTTAAACCAATGTGAATATAGTGATCATTTTCCAACGGTTAGCGTATTAATGTTTGATGTGGGTGTTCCTAAAATTGTCCTTGGATCTAGAGGCAGTTTATCTAAGTCATGAGTAAAAATGTTTTTAAACCTTTGTACAAAAAACCTAATGCTGAATGAGTAATATTATTTTCTAGGGATCATTCCCGTAGAAATTGTTTTATTTGTACCGACACACTATTACATTCAAGAGACTGATCCTCAGATAACACCTCCTCATCTGATGATGATTCATCACTCGTCCCATAAAAAGTGGGAAAATTTTCTCCTTGAGTTGAATTAGTGGAAATTGTTTCAGACTCATGGCAAGGATTAACAGCAGAAAATATATGAACTGTTGTACTATTTGTGGCAGGAATATTTTGGCCTACTCCATTGTAACCAGTGTCTTGAAAGTTAGATTAAGAAGAAGGGTGTTTCAGATTTTCATTATATGGCAAGTCAGTTGAGTTGCGGAAAACTTTACATCGTTGGTTATCATCATTCTCCTCGGTGTCATTATTTGTCTTCTCTGTGCTATGTTTAAGGGGCTCTAAGCGTTTACGTTTTCCAGACTTCGATAGAAGATGAAATGGTATCATAATAAAATTATTATAGCCTTATTGAAACCTGCACCTAAAATCAAATAGTACTTATCTAAAATACGGTCAATTAGTGTGACGTCATATAGCCAAGCGAGGCAGGTGGCAGTTAGGACTCTAAAATCCAAAATCCAAAATTTTCGGTCCAATAAAATAATATTTACATTGGTGTCAAAAAATGTTTCACAATTTTGAAAAATTCAAAAATTTTCAAAGCCGAAAATTAATTAAAACAGTAACACCATCAATGCAGGGTGTTTCATCAGAAAAGGTGTTCAAACTTCTAGGGTATAGTACTCTTTAAAATAAGAAAAATTTCCTATATACATAAAAATTTTAAAAATGTTCATTTGTTTTTGAGATTTTTGAAAAAATGTTACTTCATTACCACTTTTCTTCTCTACAAAATGTTGATGTTCAATTTAATATCTGGCGTTTTGTCTTTGGGCAACCATCAGCAACTTTATGTTTTTTAAATACGGGCCTTTATTTTTTATTTCGTTTTTTGTTATTTTTTGACCATGATGTAATACATTCATTAATTAATGATGTAACAATCTAGGTCTGTATTTAAAAAAATTAAGTTCAGGAGGATTCAAAAAAGAACGAAATGTTGAGTTTTAATTTTAATATTATCTTCTTATAGAGGATGAAAAGTTACTCTAATAATGTAAAATTACTTTTATAAAATATCAAATCCTACCAGAAAAAATTTAAAAACTATCGCGAATCCATAATTTTTTCTAGCTCTACTTAAAAAGATTTTTAAAAAATAATACGTAAAATGTTAAATTTGAAATCCAACGTTCCGTTCTTTTGGAATCCTCTTGAACTTAATTTTTATAAATACAGAGCTGAATATTTAGTCCTCTTAAGGAGTCTATTATAAGTGCGGTACACATTGATTTTGGGAGGTCAAAAGGTGACAAAAAACGAAATAAAGAATGCAGGTAAAATTATCTTTTTCAGGTTTTTAAAAATCTCCAAAACATATGAGCATTTTTCAATTTCTTTTATTTTTTAAAAAATTTCTGTTTTTCCTATAATTATGATATATTTTTTAAACTGTGTATTTATTTTATATACCTAGTTCAATGTGATGGTTAATAATAAATTGTGAAATTTTGGTATCAATTGACAATTTAATGGAATTTATATTGGATATAAAATAAAACTTACCATTTTGTAGGTATGTGTAATTTCTGTTTAGAAACCTTGCATAACACGCAACGGCATAAACTCATAAACAGATCAAATTGAAACCAGCAGAAAAATCACAACAATTGAGTGGTGAGAGATGGTATAAAAAGGTCTGGGAAAAAGAGAAATTTGAATTTAGGAATTTTCTATACATTTTGCAAAATTTTAATTGAACTAGATGGGCTACAATTGATTAATCCTTAGCTTATTTTTACGTTTCATCTAGTAGAGAAGTATTGGATTATCCGAATTTTTTTTAAATTTTAATCAAATTTCCCGTTTTTTCACCCTAAAAATCATTTGAGCCTATTTTCACATTGATTTCTCTCTCTCTCTCTCTCTCTGTGTGTGTGTGTGTGTGTGCGCATATGTGTGTTATTGTGAACGATCCATGCTTTGATGGAAGTCTGAAGGACGTATTTTCTGCTCGAAAAACTTAGAAAAATTAAAAAAAAAAAAATAGGAAAAAGAAAAAATTAATTTTCTTTTTCCTCAACCTTTTCCTAATTCTAAAACGTTCACAAAATTTTTAGGGTTCAACATGACTGTTTCAAACGGAGAATAATATAATAAATCATACTTACTGTCGTTTATGCTTAACTGCTGCTCTGATGGTATCAATTGGAAGACGTCGTAACACTATAAATCTAACACTGTCTGTATCACACTCTCTTAAAATTAAACCTGAAAAGGAATTTTGTTAGAAAACACAACTAAAAGACAATATAAATTTCAAAATATGTATATTAAATCTTTTAAAAAATTTATGTTTTTACAACAACTTTTTTTTTAAGAGAAAATGTTAGCAAACAACGGTCTGACCCGTGTACAACACATAGTGAGGAACGGGACGATTCATACGGTACCAACTACCATCCAATATGCAGTTTGATAAGCTAACGATGCACAAAAAGATTCAAGAAAAGTTTCATGTAACTGAAATTTTGGTGGGCTTTTGCTTGCCTGTCTTATAAACGTATTTATTAATTCACATAAATTTTGGTCGCTCCTCGGAGCTTAAAATTGCTTGAAGCGTCTCTACTTCGTTTGTATTATTGTTACCTCCTTTCTCTTATTATTTATTTTTGAGAAATAATTGAGGCAACATGTGCGGACGACTAGCTGGTTTAAGCCGGAGCAGAGAGCCGTGGGTCCAGAGCATTCGTAAGAGTGGAGAAACTTACCCTTTCTGACATGTACAGCATAAGCGACAGATTTATGTTTATTTCGAGAAAAGGAGACAAAGAAAAATTGATGTTAAATTGGGCACCATCTATAGTAAAATAAGCAAAATAGTCTCTTTTTCTCGAATAACCAGTCTGCTATAGATCAGACTGAAATTGTTGGTAAGAGAAATAAAAAGATGTTTAAAATGAATGACAAAATATATTACAAAAAAATTAGACAAATCGGTTTGAGACAAATTGAAATGTAAAAAAAATATATATATATAAAAAACAAATTGATACCAGTATCCTAGGTGGTTTATGGGTCAGGTGGCTGGTTCTGGGACAGCAATCCAGGCCCACAATTGTCTCTTATTGCAAGAATTCTAAATTTTTCTTGGCAATTTACGTCTCTCAATGAATGGGGTGAAAATTGTAGGAAATTTAACCAAATATAAGCACATACAAAATTTATGCAAGCTATTTATGCAAAATTTAAGCAATGTTAGCTATGCAAATATAAGCTAGTTAGCTGTACAAAATATATTTGAATTAGCTGCACGAAACATTAAGCTAGCTATACAAAGCTACAGGAAATTAATTTAAGCTATACAAAAGTAATCTGATTAGCAGTACAAAAGTAATTTTAGCTATGTAATAGTAATTATTAGCTATGCACGAGTTATTATTAGCTATGCACGAATTATTATTAGCTATGCACGAGTTATTATTAGCTATGCACTAGTTAGCTGATTTCTTAGACTATAAATTGCCAAAAAAATGAAAAGGAAAGAGAAAAATATTTTTACAACCATGTGGTACATATAGCATTTTAACTACTTATTAAATTAAAAAGAATTGACTTTGAATTCAAAATTTATTTTAAAAATAATTGAAATTATATCAAAGGCAAAATTTGAAGATTAATTAAAATATTTTAATGAGTATAATGAAATGAAATTACCTGTATGTTCAACACTTTGTAACTGGGATATAAAAATTGTAATATAAATTACTGAAGTCCGCAGTTAAATATTATAATGTTTGAATCAGTACAAAGGCTGCAAGCAAATGACTTCCTGGTGAGTTTTACTGATAAGGTAAACTTTTTTTTGTCCTGTTTACTGGAAAACAACGCCACCAAAAAAATGTGAGAAATCTAATTCCCTATTTAAATTGAAAGCTATCAAAATATAGAAATCGTACAAGTATGGCCATCTGTCAGTGGTTAATTTAAGCGCACCAACTTGCCTTGTAGATTCCCATACTCAACTAAAGTAGTGGCATATAATCGATAAAAGGAATCTATAATAATAGTTTATTTTCCATGCCAGCTGATTTGCCTTTGCAATTTCTATTTTATACATAACAACAAATATTAACAGATGTAAATAAGTAGTAAAACGTATTGATATTATTGATAAATCAGTAATATATTACATGTTATAGGATTTACTATACATAGAATGAGAGAAGGTAAGGAAAATAACCATATGTACTCCATAGTAAACAAAAATATAAACATTGAAAAATAGATATCTGATGTAACTAAATTTTGTAGACAAATTGTTTCCTGGGATAATAATGCTGTATTACAACGGATATGAGATACATAATAGTGTTAGTAGAAAAACAGGACTAAGTTCCTAAGATATAAAATTAAGTACATAAAACAGTGTGACATGGTTTAGCAGTTATACATGTAAAATTCTGTTAGTTGAAAACAGTTTTACCTGCAAAAACTGAATCCAAAAAATATACAGGTCGTGCTAACTATCCACAAAACACTAGTTTTTAAATAAACTGTTAAATGGACATAGGCCATGTAACAGAATGCCTCCCTTCTGGCGAAAAAAATTTTTTTAAGGTACGTATAAAAATTTTTGCTTTGCTTTACTCGTAAACATATTATGAAAGTAAACAATACTTTAATATTATTAATTCCTTGTAGGAAACATAAAATACAAAATTGAGAAAGCGAGCGAAGGATGAGTGACAAAATACATTCTCTACCAGAAGTTCTACGTACAGGGAGCAAGTGTTTGACCTAAACTGGAGAAATTTTCGGAACTAAGTAATGAAAAAAATGTGAAAAGTTAAGTGTTGCGAAATTTAAAAATAGACAAAAAAATGGATAAAATTAATTTTAAGGAAGACGACTTAATGTCGAAATCCTACAGACATTATAACGCCTGAGCAACTGTCTAGTCGTTGCTAGTACTAAAATTGGTAGAAGTTTATCAAACTAATACCACGATACATGTAATATAATATTACATGCCAATATAGGTTAGCAAGAAGTGAAAACTTGTGGTATTGTTAACCTATAATTCAAGTGTATAGCCGTTGAGTGCTAAAACTGATAGTTCAAAACAAATCAGATAGTACATGTAAGATGTACTATAGTTAAATCAGAAAAATTGTGCTTAAAAATCAAAGTTAAAATCGTGAAGCGAAGTAGAGAAGCTAGAAAAAAATTAAATTTACCTAGGTAGGGGAATTTTATTAATTACGGTAAATAGAAGAAACATAAACAAGAAAGAAAAGAAAGAGGAAAGTACTGAATACCCATAAGGCTGGTTTTCAGAAAGGTGATTAAAATAATCTAGTAAAAATATAAAACTTATGGTTTTAAAGTTTTAGTTGTCAAAGTTTTGAGGTTATGGCTTCTTATCCAAGGTGGTAGGAAAAGATTAAACCAAATTGAAGTAAAGAATCGTATAGGTATTCACAGAAAGCACAAAAAGAAAGAAGAAAAATACAAACACAAAAGAAGAGAAGAGACGGTGTTGTTGTCTATCGTTATGAGAATCCACAAGTAAAATTATAAGTAGAGGTAAGTACTCCTGTTCAGAAAGTTGAACAAAGGAAAAAGAAATAATTACAATATTTTTACATTTGTAGGTTCTCATCATCTGGTAACGTAAGCTACCGGATGTTATTTTGTTCCCACCCCTGAACCTTCGTGGATCTGAAGAAAGTAGAAATAGAAAGTTATAGATCCAGCCGGAAAATACATAAAAAAACAAATAACTTTTTACTAAAGTTACCGCTGTACGATAATAATGAATACTGTACGTTATGCAAAAGATTGACTCGCGTATTCTCATTGGAGAAAAAGTCTGGCTAGCAAGCGATGGTGAGGAAACGTACTTATTAAAGGTTAGTATTTGAGAAAATTTTCTCAACGTTAAAGAAATATTTACATAATAACAATTTAGAGCAGTATATCTCACAAGTAAGATAACTTATAGGTAAGATATGAAAAAGAAATCTTTTTGATAAACAGATCTCAAAAAGTTGTTAATGGAAGAAATATTTTTAGAAAATATTTCCAGAAAAATATAGCTAAATATTTTTACTAATCTACAATTTAATTAAACTAATATTTACAATATATACAGTACTTAAGCAATGAATGATAAACATATGTGATATATGATATAATTCAGTGATACTTAAATTAAGGAGTGCATGAATTATTAGTGAATAAAATGCACGAAGGACTTAATGAATAATGCATCAAGGACTTAAAGAGTAACGGATAGGGGACTTAACTTAATAATGCTTAAAGGACTTAAAGAATAATGGCCATTTTATATACAAAATTTACAAGAAAATCATCCTCGAAAGAGGAGCGGGAGGAAATTTTTTTAATTTCCGGATGAGTGAAATAATTCACTCAAAATATAGTTAACTTTGAAAGTTAATCAGATAAATCCCATCGTTAGAGATTTACGAAGCAAAAAAATTATATCGACAAACGATATACATACTAGTACCAAAGAAATTTCGTAAGCGTTGCTTACTGGTACGTACTAGTATCAAAAAGATACATTTTTGTAAGTTTTCACTTACTGGTATACCAAAAAAATTGTTTTTGATGGCTTTGCACCAAAAAAATTATTATACTTCTTGTATAATTTAAAGAAATTTGCCAAAAATAGACACTCAAAAAAATCAAGAGACATAAAATAGGTATTTAAGTGAATCGTTATGTTTACTTTGTTTTGATGATCCGATTTTAAGAAAAACATTCATTTCCTTATTCTGTTATCACTGAAATATTGGAGTTTGAACCAAAATATGGTTTCAACTTTGAAATATGGTAATTTCCAGCGGGACTACCATCCATATGTTCCAATTCATATGAAACATTTGAAAGGACGTTTCGGACTTTACATAAGACATAACAATTAGCCAATTTTGCAGAGAAATCATTTTCTTTATCGCTTTTCACAAAGTTTCGCCTCCAGACTATGTCACCAATTTGAAAAACGCGATCTTTTCGTCTTAAGTTATAGTAGTTACTACTTCTTTGGTAAGCTTTGTTAAGTCTTTCTTGGACCAATTTATAAATTTCTGGCAATTTGTCCAGCTCATTGGCAAAAAGTTTGCGATTATTATCAAGATCTGGTAAAGTTATGTCGGAATCTTTATCACCATAACTGCCTCGAATAGGTAGCTTTCTACCAAAATTAAGAAATGCTGGCGTGAAACCAGTAACCTCGTGTACAGCTGTATTGATGGCAAATTGAATTTCAGGAATTTGTAAATCCCATTTTTTATGTGAGTCTTTAATGAAACACCTTATAGCTGTACCGATCGTCCTGTTTACACGCTCGACTGGGTTAACTTGGGGGTGGTAGAATAGGTTGAAAAATACCTGAGGAATACTAAATTTCGCTACAAACTTATCGAATTCTTTGCTTTTATGAGCTGAAGCATTGTCTAAAAGTAATGTCCTTGGGACACCATATGTTAAAAATACTGATTCCAAGAAAGAAACAATAGCTTGAGACGTTGCACGCCGTACAGGCTTCATTATAACGTACTTAGTAAAATAATCTACCGCAACTAATAAAAATCGGTTACCTTTCGAACTAGGCGGAAAAGGACCTTTTGTGTCGTAACAAACAAGTTCAAAGGGAAACGTAGCTTTTTTCTCAGCACCCATTAAACCACATTTTTGATCGTTCGGAGGTTTTTCTCGTCCGCAAATATGACACTTACGAACATATTTTAAAATATCTTGACGCATCTTAGGCCAATAAAAACTTTCTGCGACTTTTTTAAGTGTTTTATAAAAACCCACGTGTGCACTTGTAGGTACATCATGGCTATCTTGAATTACTTGACGTCGCTGGTCAAGAGGAACTACTAATTTCCAGTCAGAAATATTAGTTTTTAAAATTAATTTCCTTTGCGTATGTTTAAAAATATACCCATCTTTAACCATCCACTGTGGATATTTTTCTGGCCTCTTATTGATGTTCTCTCGCATTTTTATGTACCAAGGTTCAAGATTATCGAGTGAAATATCTAACAGGTTGATATCTGCATCAGGTATAGCTCTAGAAAGTGCATCAGGGACAACATGTAATTTGCCCTTTCTATGAATCACTTCAAAATCATACATTGAAAGTCTTATGGACCATCGACATAGTCTACCAGAGGGGTTAGACAAGCGATACAAATATTTAAGGCAAGCGTGATCAGTAATAACTTTAAAATGTACACCCTGTACATATCCAGCAAAGGCTTCTAAAGAATAAACTACGGCTAAAATTTCTAACTCTGTGGCAGAATAGTTACGTTCAGCTCGAGATAAGCTTCTACTTGCATATGCAATGACTTTTTCTTCTCCACCCTGTATTTGAGTAAGCACCGAGCCAAGAGCAAGTGAACTGGCATCGCATTGAATAGTGAATTCTGAAGAAAAATCAGGTGCTACAAGTATTGGTGCAGATACCAATTTTTGTTTCATTTCATGAAAAGCTTTGTCAGCTGTTTCATTCCAAGAAATTGATTGTCGCTTATCGCGCCCCTTCAATAAGTCATTGAGAGGTTTGACTAAGTCGCTAAAATGTGGTATAAAACGACGATACCAACTACACATACCTATAAAACGTCGTACTTGAGTTGAAGTCTTTGGTTGAGGGTACTCAACCATAGCCTTAATTTTATCACTGGATGTTCTTAAACCTTGTGAGTCAACGACATAACCAAGATATTTGAGAGAACTCCTAACAAAATTACATTTTTGGAAATTAACTGTGAGGTTAGCTTTCGATAAACGCTCATAAACTTCGGTAAGAAGTGTCATATGTTCAGAGAACGTAGAAGACGTGATAATAATGTCGTCTAGATAAACAAATATTTTATCACTGTAACGAGGAGAGAAAATTCTGTCCATTAAACGTTGAGTTACTTGCGCCGAGTTGGCCAAGCCAAAAGGTAAAACTTTAAACTGAAAAAGACCACGACCTGGAATGGAAAAGGCAGTTTTTTCTTTGCTTTCATCATCTAAAGGAATTTGCCAGAAGGCACTTTTTAAATCAATTGAGGAGATAAACTTGGCATTAGAGAGCATTTTTAATATATCATCTACTAAAGGTAAAGGATATGAGTCCTTTTTAGTGACTTCGTTAAGCGATCTACCATCAAAGCAAAACCTGAACTCATCATTACTTTTTTTAACTAGTAGAACTGGAGAATTCCAGGGACTGTAGGACGGCTCGACAACATCTAGTTCAAGCATTCTATCTAGTTCATTGTTTAAATGTGCAAGCATATAAGGAGACAACCGGTATTGTCGCTTTTTAAAAGGCTTCGCTTCACCTGTTTCGATGTGAGCAGTAATTAAATTTGTTCTACCAAGTTTATCCTCTGGTGATAATGTTTTAAACAAATCAACTGTCCTTACCATTTCAGCGTGCTGTTCTCTGGACAATTCAACTTGTCCTTCTTCAGCAGTATTATTTAATTTAGGGTGCTCTGTTAACGCTAGAATATCCAAGTTGCTCAGTTCACTGTAAATGTCCCATGCATTATTTCTATAATTGATTGATAAACGAAAAATTTTTATAAACTCGCTACCAAAAATAAGTCCACACTTTAAGGACGGGACTACAGATACTTTAATAATTTTGCAAATCCCTTCTATAACAACAGGAAGTTGACAAATACCTATCACGGTTTGACTTTTACCATCTGCAGTTGTGACCGTTTTTCGTTTACTTTTATCAATTTTAATATTATGTTTATTTAAAAGATTTAAAGCAAGTGAACCTAAACAACTTAAATTAGCTCCGCTATCTAACAAAGCGATAACTTCTTCGTCATATAAAGAAATAGATATATAAGGACGATTATCGAAAGGTTTCTCTACAGCAAGAGGTAAAATTTCAGGAAAGTTATTCTTATAAAAATTACGAACTGTGTTTTTCCAATTCTCCCAATCAAAAATGTCCGTTTTGGGTTTAACTTTGAAATTTGAGAAAATATGTTTATTTGAGTCATTTCTGGAATGCTTTTTAAACTTAGAATTAAAAATTACTCGGCCTCTAGGGTTATTTTTCTGCTGTGGGCCTGATAAAACAGCAGAAAACCTTTCTAGTTTTTTGGATTGCACTCTGGGCAAGTCTTAGAAGTAAAATTAGGCTTTCCACATCGGAAACAAAACCTATTTCGAGCTTGTCTACACTCGTGAAAGCTATGACCTTTCTTTTGACAATTCCAACAAGAAATAGAAAATTTATTATTATTTGATGTACCCGGAACAGCATTTTCTTGATTCGAATTATTATTTAGACTAATATTTTTGTTACTTTTGCTTTTAGAATTGAAATTATTTTTATTTTTAGGTGATGGAGGATTTTCTACATATGCCAAGTCAGTTTCGAGGACACATGCTTTAGGAGTTGGAGAATAATAATTATTTTTCATTTGTGTGGCCAAATCTATTTTCTTGCATAAAGTTAATAGTTCGGCTGTATTTTTAATATCTGTTAAAGCTAATGCATGAATATATTTAGGCAAAATGTTACGTCTAATTATTTTTAACTTCTCCTCTTCACTTAAAACAGTATCTAAACGATTAAATAAATTTTGCATTGTAGCAACAAAAATATTTATGGACTCTGACTGTCCCTGTCTACGAGATTTTATCTCATCTAACAATTTTTCATCATAATCGCATACTAAAAAAGCGATTTTAAGCTGTTCTTCAAGCTCTTGCCAATTGGATACAATAGATCTGATTGACCGATAAACAATTAAGGCCTTGTCAGTAAATAAATCAATACTAGACTCAAATAATTGTTGTTCCGATACATTCCTAGCGGCAGCAAGTTCCTTGACTCGTTCGAGAAAAGCTTTTAAATTTGACTTTCCGTCAAACTGAATTCCCCATTTATAAACTGGGACATATTTCTTGTCAATTGGGTAATTAATAGGTGAAATATTTTCTAATTTAGGAATAATTTTAATTTCTAACCTTGCATCAATTTCCTCGCAAGATGCGACTGAGTCATCTTTAAATTCCTGCAGGTTAATATTTAACTCTGTTGGTTCTTCCGGAACCACGAATCTATGCACTCGATTTGTTAGGCATATTAAACGATTTGAAATTATTAAATAGGATGTGTCCTCTTTGCATGCTGAAAAATCGTGAACTAAAGCAAGTAGTTCAGCGATAGTGTTGGTGATTTCAGTTTTTTCTGTTTCAACATCGAAGCTAGGATCTTTTAATGATTGAAATTCGCGTTTTTGCTTTTTTAATAAATTGTCTAATATCATCCGTTTAGTATCTAAAGTTTTATTTGATGCCTTAACATTTCGAATACGTAGTTCATAATCTACCTCAGATTCTGTTAAATATCTTACACAAAATGGAAGTTCCATGTTAACAAGAAATTTAAAGAAATAAATTAAAAGTTTTTATTAAGAACCCAACTGGCAATAAATTGTATGTTTTAAATAGCAAATGAATGTAGTCTTATCTGTTGTCAAGAGATAAAAAAAACACAAACAATTTTATCTATCAAATAAAAAAAACTGTTGTTTCAATTTTAACTTTCCAGAAATAAATCAAATTAAACACTTTAAGCAGCAAAATAATATTTCAGGTAGGTATAATTCCACAACTTCACTTTCACTAATAAAGAATATTTTAAGAAAATATTTTGACGTAAAATATTTGATATTTAAGGACGCAAATTTTCTGTATACCATAGAATTCAATTGTTGTAAGCAAAGATATATGCAAAAATATATATAATAAAAATTTTTAGACAAAATGAAATATAAGCAAAAATATGACTCGACTTAAGAAAAAAATTATTTTCTTACCAAAAATTTAAAAATTTGTCTCATATACAATACATTCAAAAATTGGGGTTTCACCTCTCTTACTACTCTTACTATATAAATATGTTTATTGAATTGAGCCCTACACATTTGTCGCCAATTATATTGTTTCGGGCCCCACACGTTGGTCGCCAATTATGTTACCTCCTTTCTCTTATTATTTATTTTTGAGAAATAATTGAGGCAACATGTGCGGACGACTAGCTGGTTTAAGCCGGAGCAGAGAGCCGTGGGTCCAGAGCATTCGTAAGAGTGGAGAAACTTACCCTTTCTGACATGTACAGCATAAGCGACAGATTTCTGTTTATTTCGAGAAAAGGAGACAAAGAAAAATTGATGTTAAATTGGGCACCATCTATAGTAAAATAAGCAAAATAATCTCTTTTTCTCGAATAACCAGTCTGCTATAGATCAGACTGAAATTGTTGGTAAGAGAAATAAAAAGATGTTTAAAATGAATGACAAAATATATTACAAAAAAATTAGACAAATCGGTTTGAGACAAATTGAAATAAAAAAAAAATATATATATATATAAAACAAATTGATACCAGTATCCTAGGTGGTTTACGGGTCAGGTGGCTGGTTCTGGGACAGCAATCCAGGCCCACAATTGTCTCTTATTGCAAGAATTCTAAATTTTTCTTGGCAATTTACGTCTCTCAATGAATGGGGTGAAAATTGTAGGAAATTTAACCAAATATAAGCACATACAAAATTTATGCAAGCTATTTATGCAAAATTTAAGCAATGTTAGCTATGCAAATATAAGCTAGTTAGCTGTACAAAATATATTTGAATTAGCTGCACGAAACATTAAGCTAGCTATACAAAGCTGCAGGAAATTAATTTAAGCTATACAAAAGTAATCTGATTAGCAGTACAAAAGTAATTTTAGCTATGTAATAGTAATTATTAGCTATGCACGAGTTATTATTAGCTATGCACGAATTATTATTAGCTATGCACGAGTTATTATTAGCTATGCACTAGTTAGCTGATTTCTTAGACTATAAATTGCCAAAAAAATGAAAAGGAAAGAGAAAAATATTTTTACAACCATGTGGTACATATAGCATTTTAACTACTTATTAAATTAAAAAGAATTGACTTTGAATTCAAAATTTATTTTAAAAATAATTGAAATTATATCAAAGGCAAAATTTGAAGATTAATTAAAATATTTTAATGAGTATAATGAAATGAAATTACCTGTATGTTCAACACTTTGTAACTGGGATATAAAAATTGTAATATAAATTACTGAAGTCCGCAGTTAAATATTATAATGTTTGAATCAGTACAAAGGCTGCAAGCAAATGACTTCCTGGTGAGTTTTACTGATAAGGTAAACTTTTTTTTGTCCTGTTTACTGGAAAACAACGCCACCAAAAAAATGTGAGAAATCTAATTCCCTATTTAAATTGAAAGCTATCAAAATATAGAAATCGTACAAGTATGGCCATCTGTCAGTGGTTAATTTAAGCGCACCAACTTGCCTTGTAGATTCCCATACTCAACTAAAGTAGTGGCATATAATCGATAAAAGGAATCTATAATAATAGTTTATTTTCCATGCCAGCTGATTTGCCTTTGCAATTTCTATTTTATACATAACAACAAATATTAACAGATGTAAATAAGTAGTAAAACGTATTGATATTATTGATAAATCAGTAACATATTACATGTTATAGGATTTACTATACATAGAATGAGAGAAGGTAAGGAAAATAACCATATGTACTCCATAGTAAACAAAAATATAAACATTGAAAAATAGATATCTGATGTAACTAAATTTTGTAGACAAATTGTTTCCTGGGATAATAATGCTGTATTACAACGGATATGAGATACATAATAGTGTTAGTAGAAAAACAGGACTAAGTTCCTAAGATATAAAATTAAGTACATAAAACAGTGTGACATGGTTTAGCAGTTATACATGTAAAATTCTGTTAGTTGAAAACAGTTTTACCTGCAAAAACTGAATCCAAAAAATATACAGGTCGTGCTAACTATCCACAAAACACTAGTTTTTAAATAAACTGTTAAATGGACATAGGCCATGTAACATTATGCAATAACAAATTTTACGTTCAGGCAAGGCAGATCCCATGCACGTGTGAGTACATGGTATAGATACTTTTTGACTCCGAATCACTGAGGAACCGGTTTAGGGCAAACCCCGTCAAAACACATCATTTCCCCGTCAAATCCGACTGCTAGGAAATGATGGGGGTCCCATGTCGCTAAGGGCTATTTTCGCTATAACTTCCGATATACTTTGAATAGTCGTTGGACTAACTTGTCCTCATATTCAATACCTCGTAAGAGTTGCAGTGCTTGACAACGTGGATTCGTAAAAGGGTTTTTAATCCTGGAAATTTTGAAGTTCAAGTCCAATTTTAGTATACTTTCTAAAATTGGGTGGTCGGGGCGACATTACGTCCCTGTGCAGCGACATTTACTACACTTTCTAAATTAACGCTTCTTGAAGAGTTAGCGAAAATTTGGCATAAAAAATGCTCCGAAGAGCAAAAATATGTTTCCAAGAATTAAAAACCTCCTCCACGGCGTTTTTACGTGAAGCACGCTTTTCTTACGAAGTATTTCCTAAGTCGGATTTTGTTACAACGTCGAAAAGTATATCGGGGTTATAGCGTTCTTTAACACTCCCCTCCTTTCCGTGAATCTTTTTGTGCAACGTTTGGTAAAATTGGTTTTTGAAAAGAAAATGGATCATTGGATGTAGTCTCCCATGTGTTGTATTCCGTTATATTTCAGACCGGCCTATCTGAACATAACATAGATGCAATTCTAAAATGGTAATAAGTTTGAACATATATCGATGCATAGCATTCGATTGAATAATTGAACATTGTATATGAAAAAGGCATAAAAAAAAAAAGAAAAAAATCGAAAATCCTCAGATTTTCGATGACACAACACAAACACTTTCGATGCACTTATCTTTCTTAGTGTTCTTCCACTAATGCGGGCTTGCGTCTGCTCCTCCTCGTGTCTATGCCTCGTCGATCACCTTCGGTGTCGAACTGCCTTCTGGAACAGCTTAGGTGGTCCTCGGACTGCTTGGCTCCAGCTATACAATGGCTCTGCTCAGTTTATATGAAACAATATAAAACAAAATTTTAGTAACATGTATTGTTCATATCCTGTCTGGGGATCTGCGACCGATAACACATCGTCGTCTTTTGAGAATAGGAACACTGAATTTTGTAGACTTATATTGATTGAAATGTTTCCGTGTAGTTAAAATTCTCTTCTTGGGAGAAATCTGCGACCGATATCACATCGTCGTCTTTGAGAATAGGAACACTGAATTTTGTAGACTTATGCTGATTGAAATGGTTTTTATTAAAATCTCTTCTTGGGAGAAATCTGCGACAGAATCTGCCTCCGTCGGATCGTTGCATCTGCCCCTCCAGCAGACGTGGCGGCATCTCGCCCTTGAGTTGCTAGACTCATCTGAATCGCGCTCTTGCGTCAGAGTCGTCGTCTTTCCATGCCGTGCCAATGGAACATTTGTTTGGACCCTTTGGGTCGGACTCTGCTTACAGATGTAATATGTTTTGAACATATGAGGACTTAGAAAAATTATAAAAAATACCAACTCTGCCGGACACGGTCAGAGTTGCTGCAGTGAATTTGGAAGATTTGTATGGTCGATACAATATCCTCAATAAAAATGACTTGAAAAAAAATGCATAAAAAATACCAACTCTTGCCAGACGCGACAAGAAGTTGGTATGGAAATTTTGAGATAAAATAAACCTAGCACTAAGTTCAAACTTAGCCTAGGTTAAAAATATAATGGAATCAGAAGTAGGAATGTTTTGGACTTTTTGAACTGCTTTCGCCTAATTGAGGCTCGTCGGCAGGTACATGAACTGCTTTCACCTTATCGTGGTCCGTCAGCAGGCCCATGAGCGGCTTTCACCTTATTGTGGTCCGTCAGCAGGCACATGTGCGGCTTTCACCTGATTGTGGTCCGTCGGCAGGCACATGTATTGTGCTCCTGTCTGCTCGGACTGCGGGATCCTGATTGAGAGGTAGTGTCGTCGAGGAATGTGTCGTCTGGACTGTCCTCCTCTTCCTCAGATGAATTCAATTATTGGGTTGCGGGACTCCCGCGAGTTCTTGCTCTGATGAAGAGGCAGTTTCGTCGAGGAATGTGTCGTCTGGACTATCCTCCTCTTCATTAGATGATTTGGAATTCAACGTTTAGTTGTTTCTGTAGAGCTGATCGCAAATCATTGACATGGATCTTTGTAATTATATTCCACTTCTGATCAATATACATGGCATAAAATAAAAAAATTGTTTTAAAATTATTCGTTAGGAAGATCGTCTAACGTGAGTTGCTTCTGCCTTGGTTCGGGCGTTGAGCTGGGGATCTCGCAGATGGACCCTGGCCTGGGTCTCTGGCCCCTTGAAAGTTTTCCGGTCTCCTGTTGAGATGAGGGTTATTCAGACACTGACTATGGAAGTGCCACTGCACTGTGTCTGTGCAGTATCGACACGGGGTAGCCGGTCGGTCGGGTACTCGGAATTTCCCCGATCCGCCATTAAAATTGTTTTGCCTGCGGTCAGGATTCACTGATCCGCTTGAAGAGTTAGGCATAAAAAAAGGACGACCAGGTGCTCTACCTGGACCGTCCTGTCGAGAGACATCCTCTCGGAAATGCACCCTCGGTGCTGTCGGAGTTGGGCTTCCATTGCTCCTTATACTTGAATTTTGTTGATTAAAACGTCCCGGCTCTTGATAGTAAGACGCGCGGGACAGGCGTTGATCTATAAGTTGGATTAGCGACGTCTGTTCGTCAGCTGAATCCCGCTCGACGTTAGTAGCCGCTGCTATTAACATCTCTGTGGATGAAATTAGGTTGCTTCTCAAGCGTGACCTAATTTCTGGACGCAGTTGGTCCATGATGATCCGAGCTCTGATGGCTTCGGATTTGAAGGGATCAATACGATCGAAAAAGCAGGTTTTCCTTGTGATAAACACTGCCGTGTCGTCTAAAGTCGTTTGTTTGACGGCATACAGTTGAGCAATAGCTCGTGACTGTATGTCGGGAGAATTAAATCTCGTAAGGAATCTTTCCTTGAATAAGGCATACGAAGTTGTCAACGTCCTAAACTGTTCGGACCATCGTTGAGCTTCGCCCTTGAGTTGGCCGGTTACGTTATGGAGGCGATCATAGTCGTGGCTTATGCGAGCTCTGTCGAAATACTCCTCCATAATTTTCAGAAAAGCTTCTGGATCTTCATGATCAAGCCCATGGAACGTCACGTTCGGACATCTTTGTCTCTCATGGGGCGTACAAGTCGACACGTTCTGTATCGCCTGCACGAAGCCCTCTGCCATTTTCAGAAACATACTTTCTATCGAATTAGCAGTTTGTGGCTGTGAAGCAGATAAATTTGGATTATTTCCCTCTGGAAACAGTCGTTGTGGTTCTATCCCTCTAGAACCATCGTCGACGAGCGGCGCGGTGACTCGCTCGTAAAATTCTCTTGGGGTCGACCCCTCGGAGTCTTCCGCCATGAATGAGAAAGGATTAGTTGGGTTTGGGGACGGCATGGTCCCTGCTCGGGCGCCATGTGAACGATCCATGCTTTGATGGAAGTCTGAAGGACGTATTTTCTGCTCGAAAAACTTAGAAAAATAAAAAAAAAAAAAATAGGAAAAAGAAAAAATTAATTTTCTTTTTCCTCCACCTTTTCCTAATTCTAAAACGTTCACAAAATTTTTAGGGTTCAACACGACTGTTTCAAACGGAGAATAATATAATAAATCATACTTACTGTCGTTTATGCTTAACTGCTGCTCTGATGGTATCAATTGGAAGACGTCGTAACACTATAAATCTAACACTGTCTGTATCACACTCTCTTAAAATTAAACCTGAAAAGGAATTTTGTTAGAAAACACAACTAAAAGACAATGTAAATTTCAAAATATGTATATTAAATCTTTTAAAAAATTTATGTTTTTACAACAACTTTTTTTTTAAGAGAAAATGTTAACATACAATGGTCTGCCCCGTGTACAACACATAGTGAGGAACGGGACGATTCATACGGTACCAACTACCATCCAATATGCAGTTTGATAAGCTAACGATGCACAAAAAGATTCAAGAAAAGTTTCATGTAACTGAAATTTTGGTGGGCTTTTGCTTGCCTGTCTTATAAACGTATTTATTAATTCACATAAATTTTGGTCGCTCCTCGGAGCTTAAAATTGCTTGAAGCGTCTCTACTTCGTTTGTATTATGCAATAACAAATTTTACGTTCAGGCAAGGCAGATCCCATGCACGTGTGAGTACATGGTATAGATACTTTTTTGACTCCGAATCACTGAGGAACCGGTTTAGGGCAAACCCCGTCAAAACACATCATTTCCCCGTCAAATCCGACTGCTAGGAAATGATGGGGGTCCCATGTCGCTAAGGGCTATTTTCGCTATAACTTCCGATATATTTTGAATAGTCGTTGGACTAACTTGTCCTCATATTCAATACCTCGTAAGAGTTGCAGTGCTTGACAACGTGGATTCGTAAAAGGGTTTTTAATCCTGGAAATTTTGAAGTTCAAGTCCAATTTTAGTATACTTTCTAAAATTGGGTGGTCGGGGCGACATTACGTCCCTGTGCAGCGACATTTACTACACTTTCTAAATTAACGCTTCTTGAAGAGTTAGCGAAAATTTGGCATAAAAAATGCTCCGAAGAGCAAAAATATGTTTCCAAGAATTAAAAACCTCCTCCACGGCGTTTTTACGTGAAGCACGCTTTTCTTACGAAGTATTTCCTAAGTCGGATTTTGTTACAACGTCGAAAAGTATATCGGGGTTATAGCGTTCTTTAACATTATATGTGGTCACATTTTCTCCTTCGAAATCGTAACAAAGGAACAACTTACGACAGGCGGTTTTTTAAATTCTGTTTAACAACATTTAACTTAGATCTGATTAGATTTTGAGCAAAAGTTGTCCACCAGATGTTAACATATTTAAAACATGTTGTTAAAGTCTCGTATTAACATGAAATAAAATAATATAAATAAATTTTAGATAATAAAATATGAATAAAACCTAAAATATACCTATAAAGTTTCGAGAAAAAAATATTTTCATGTACTGGTGGGAAATATGGGACTGGGCTTCCAGACAACTTTTTTTAGCTTTTATTCCTCTTTAATTTGAACTGGCCATTAAACCTTCAACTTTCTCAATCACTCATGCAATCAAAATTGATTACTTACCTCTTTTATATTCAAATAACTTGATATCGTTACACGTTACACTTGTAGAAATACAATACAGTGGAGATCAAAATTCGAAAACAACATGAAGCAAAAAGTAACGGCGTACGAAGTTTACAGCTGATAGCGTATGAATATTGAGTGTGTTCGAAAATGAGTTTCAGAGACGCGTTCACGATAGTCGCTCAGGCGTACTCCAGTTACATTCTAGCGTTGGGTTAAATAATTCATGAATTCGGTATGTTGGAATGTCAAAAAAATAACCGCGGCCACAAGCATGTATAAGTTTCACCGAGTAGTGCAATAGTTTAAAGCTGCGTATTCATTAGGGCACTTGTTCCGCATGACCACTGAACTAGCGCGGAATGAACAAATGTGAATAGCTCAGACTCGGCGTCCACACTGTCCGTTAACTTGCTCATTTAGTGCTCATGCGGAACAAATGCTGATGAATATGCAGCTTTACCCCATGATCATGGCTTTACCCGTCGGACGACATGGCGAAAATTTGTTGCGCATGCGTATAACGTGGCTTTATGTTCTATTTGGAAGGGAAACGACGCAAACACCAAATACAAATAATTAATTAATTGACAAATGATAATTTATACCGTAAATCGTAAAATAAACAAACAACTGGACAGTTAACAAAATGACTCGATGAAATAGATGACATCCATTTCTTGCTATTTTCATGAAATTTAATTCATAGACATATTTTGGATAATTATAATATAGGTGTTAGATATATATTACTAATAAATATATATCTCTCATATGAAACTAATTGAATTGTTTAGATATATATTTAGTAAATATCCAGGAAATGTACTATAATTCTAGTCTAGCCAATAGCCGCGTTGGTTAAGGCACGAGGTGGCGATAGCGATTAATCGAATGGGTTCGAGCCCCGGGTCCAGTACTGGCACTGTCGGAGAGTATGGCTGTATGTCCGCGTTTTTCAATGTGTAACCCCCTTCCGTACAAGTCTCTGGCTTCTGGAATTGGGGGTTGTCTAATTTATGTGGCTTATTTTTTAATTATAAATTATATTTCTAGAAGTTATTTATCTAAATTTACAAGATATGTTTATATAATGAATAATATTATACGGATATATAACACATATTTTGTGTATAGAATTCAGTAAATTCTTCTATATAATATTTGAAATATATAGATATGTATACAAATATAACATATTGTTGTATTGGAGGAGATGAGTCAGGGTAGTTTTAGCAAAGGCCAAGGTATTTCTTGAAGAAAAATGAGGTAAGATTTACAACACTTAAAATATTAAATGATATGATGACAGTGAAAATAAAAATATATAAATTAGAAAAGAAGGGAAATTATATAAATAATAAAAGCGGACAAGAAAACTTACATAAAATAAAAATTTGTTGTAAAAAGGGAAATCAAACAAAGTGAAAAACCGACAGACAGAAAATAGAGACTAGGAGGGTTACATACTATCCAACACTGATAAGAAGTAACAATCGAATGAATAGGAACTATAGGACTAGGAAAAAGTATTACATACAGAATGACAGAGCAAATGAATTTAAGATGAAAGAGAGTTTGAGTAGAAAATGTGAGACAGGGTTATATGACAAAATTAGGGACAGACTAGGGAAACATAAACTTAAAAAACACGAATATACACGAGAAATAAGTAAACAGAAATGTAATTTTAAAGTAACTTGTAATAACAATGAGACTAAAACATGTAATGAAATACGTAACTTAATATTCGAGAATAAAAATTATGAGTGGGATCAGGTCACTGTGCCAATCTTTGACATTTGATGCTATTTTGAGCAGAGATATTTTGTCTGAACCAAGGAAAAATTTAGTATTAAGTGTGAAATAAATATATGATGAAATGAAGTATTTAGAAGCGGTAAAATGATACCGAAAATGATATGAAATAATTATGAATATAAATGAATAATGAGTTTTTAATGTTGAAGGAGATGATGCATATGTAAGGTGAGGGAACCACATATGATAAGTATTAGTTTTAAGGTATCCAAGGTTCAAACAGAATGTTCATTCTCAGTATGGTCCTCACGTGCGGAAGTTGTTACGGGACAGTCTACTTAATTTCTAGAAGTTTTAAAATATAAAATATAAAATTCAACATTTTTTTAAATGAAAGTATAAAATAAATGTATTACAATTATTATATCAAAGGTATGATTATGAATGATTGGGAAAGTTTAATTAAAAACCTACATGAACTTAAATTTTGTGGTAGAGAAACCATACTTAGGAAATTTCACATAGAACTATTATTTGCACACCTGCTTGATCGAATTTGATTTTCTACACTCTCTGTATGAATGTGACATTCTTTATGGAAACTAAGGGATGTTAGGGTAGACATTGTATCTAAGATAATTTAATTTTGAGGGTATTGTGCTATGATTTACAGTACTAGGCAACAAGCCAACACAAAAGTTTCAGAATTAAGATTTTAAAACTAGGGTTTTGTTAAACTTTTACTCATACTTTTTAGAAATTTGAGCACCAATAATGTTTTGAGCCTGAGTACATTGATTTATGTATCGATTCACAAGATATTCCAATTAAAGTCAGGAAAAAACCAAATTTGATAACAGTATTAAATAATAATAGAATAAAGTTTTACTTTGATTTTGAAATATTGGCCTTGCCACCAGAGACTCCTCTGGCTATATATACCAGTAAACTGTGAATATAATCCATCGCTAGGGTTTTTTAGTCAAAATGATAACCAGTAACGAAAAATTTTTTTTCATGTGGGAAAAAGCCACTAGAGTGACGAAACGTCTCAGATAGTAATAATAAATACATACTAGAAGTAGATACAGGTTTATCAAACCTTTCGCCAGGTACTAGCCTCAATTGTGTAATACACAATACCGAGGAAGTATGACATTTTCTTTTTTAACACAAAGCCCCACTACGCCACAAGTGTAAGTAAATATAAAAGCAAAAGTGTGCAATTATCGCTGTTAATAGGTGCATAATGATACAAACTGAGTAGGTATAGAAAAGGTACCAAGATAAAAATATGTATAAGGGTACTTAAAAAACGTTATTATTGAAAAAGAAATTTATTGACAATGTGTGTATAATGTTATTGTAAGAAAAGAAGTATGCCGTCAATGTGTGTGTATAATAATATTGTAGAAGTATATTGAAAATGTGTGTATAAAATTACTATAGAAAAATAAATATGTGAATAATGTGTACACAAGGATATTTAATGAAAATGTTTTTCTAAGGAAAAAATACATTTGTTAAAGAATGTCGAAATAGGTACATTATAAGTAAGAACTACAATACGGCCGTAATTTCACGATTGATATATCGTTGGGATATTTAAGTTAACGTTATAAATGGGCATTAAATAAATATCTCTTCAATTATCTAACAGCTTGAAAATGTAGTTCATGATAGAAGGAAGTTATATTAAAGTTATGTATAAACAATGCAAGGAAATAAATGTAATAAAACAATACACACAGTACAGAGGATATAATGATAAGTAAATAAATGAGATAGAAAGATGTTTTTTAAATAAAAGCACACAATTTTCTTAAAATAAAACTTATTTTAAGTTGACTGATTAAAAAGGCGTAGTATATGGGGGCTAAAAGTAGTCAAATGAAAGGAATGAAATAAAAATATCAATTTTATAATGTAATAATTTTTCTAATATAACCTGATTTCGTCAAGAAGAGCTACTGAAACTGAGTAATAAAACGTATATGCGATGAACTTAAAATCACTAAATATCGTTATGCAAATATCCATTTTACTTAGTCACTTAAAAAATATCAACAATAATGATAATATTTTATACTTATACCATTCTTTAACTTTGAGAAAGAAAATAATTAAAAAAGGGAAAAATTGTAGTTAAGAGGTTTTGAAATAAATACCTACATCATTATATTTTATAATTAAGGATAAATTGTAATAGATCCTTATTGTGGAATTTAAATATAGATCAGTAATATTTAAATATTAATAAGAAATTAAAAATTAAATTGTGACAAGATATGACTTAGATAATAAATAAATAGATTAGATAAATAAAACTTTAATTATCGAAGAATGTTATAAAAGAATTATTTTTAAATATAAGGACTTACTTGGGTTCTATTCTTTGTTTCATGTTGAATGCACACGATGGCAAAAGGCCCACTCCACACGAACCCCAGAATTGGCAGCTAACTCTTACATATAATGTGGCTAGATCGAGGAACTGGAAAAGGTTGAGTACACCAATACCCATATCGAAGTCCCAGGATAAGATGTTTTTTTGTCTCTCAGAAAAAATTCCGGTACGAGTTTCGTCTTCTGTTACGCGACTAACATAAGGGGATAGCATCTTGGCATTTTTTCAAATTTGCACACTTCGCAAATTTCTGTCGCCATATTCTCCAAGTCCCTGCATAACAGAAGTACAATTAAATAACTGAAATGGAATTGAGACAACCCTAAAGGAAGCCTCCGAATTTGCACTAGTTCACAAATGTTTACACTGGTTTTCGCAAACAGTAACTAGAAATATAAGCAAAAAGGGATACATAAACATCTATTGGCCTAGCAGTTAATATGGGTCATTCACCTTCTACAAGATAAGAAAATGTAACAGGTCAAGAAAGCTGACTCACTTACCCACTAATTTCCACCTGGAGATTCCCAGCTAATAACTTCAACCGATGCTGAAAATTACTTCCACCGTTCGCCACATAGCGTTAAAAAGTAAAATAAACTACAAACTCCGCGCGGTATCCAACCAAAGGATAGCCGACTTGAAGCGCGACCCACATAAAATGAAAATTGTAGATTGTGCTGCCAACATCTCGAACTAAAAATAACTTACGTGAAATAGAGTGCGGAAAGAGACAGGACTGAACTAAGCCAGTATGGACTTGTTTGTTATTTTTACCTTCAATAAAATGTTGGTATATTTCTGTTTTACATCATTATTTTACTTATAATTTAACCTCTTCAAGCCAAGCCCCCGGCTCGTGACACAATTTTAAAATGTATATACTATACAAATATAATATATTAATAATAAGTATATAATATATTTCTAGAATCCATTTACCAAAACTTCAAATATATTTTTGCCATAAATAAAACATGTATTGTCTATATTATACGAATATATAATATATATTTTATGTATAAAATGCATTAATATATTAAAAATGTATATTATACAAATATAATATATAAGACTTCTAGAATTTATTTACCAAAATCTACAGTGTTTTTATAATAAATAAAACATATACTAAATATATTATACAAATATAACATATTAATAATAAGTAATTAATAAATTTATAGAATTTATTTACCAAAATCTACAAAATATGTATTTTACAATAAATAAAACATATAGTAAATATATTATACGAGTATATAATATATATTTTATGTATGGAATCCATTAAATTTTTCGATATATTTGAAATATATATATATTATACAAATATAATATATTGATAATAGGTATTGAATATATTTTTATATATTCTATATATATATTATATTTTTATATTATATATATGTATATAGAATTTTCTGCAATTGTTTCAAAATCTTTTGAATATAAATATAAAATATATATTTTTAAATTATAAATAGAATATTTATATAAACTTCTTCAATATATGTTCATAATATATTATTTATAAATACCAGATATATTCGCTTGCTACTTTTTTTTTTTTTTTTGGCACTAGACAAAATCCATTAGCCAATTACATACAGTAAAACCTAACCTAAACTTTGCTACTTGGGCAAGCATTTTAATTTCCTTTTTTTAAATTGAAATTTATCCCTGTTAAATGTAATGCCATGTTGTTTAGCCGTATCTAATACCTGTTTTAATATGTTATCATGTTCTATTTCATCATTGCCTGACATAATTAGATCATCATTATAAATTTTGTTACCAAGTATACCTCCAAAAATTGTCGTATTTTTATTTTGAAATACCTTCGCTGCTGTATTAATACCAAACGGCATTCTTAAAAATCCACCATCACCCAGTGGAGTAGCAAAACTACATAATTTCGAGGATGTTTCATCTAGTTTTATTTGATAAAATGAATCCTTCATGTCTAATATTTAAAAATACTTTTTACCTGCTAAATCTGACAATTTCTTCAGGAGAAGGTATTTGACTATGCCCTCTTTTAATATACTGATTTAAAACAGAAGGATCAAGATAAATTATTAATTTTTTATTAGGTTTTTCAGCAATTACTATGTTATTAACCCAGTCAGTTGGTTCTGTTTGTTTACAAATTACCCCTGCCTTTTCCATTTCCTTCAAACAAATTTCTGCTTAGGTAACAGGGTTTTAGGAATCCTCCTAGCGGGATATACACAAGATTTTACATCATCCGTTAAAGAAAATGAATAAGGTTCTCCTGGAAATTTGCGTAATCCAGAAAAAATTTGTTATACATTTTTTTTAAATTTCATTTTTAGAATTGAAGCATAGATTATTGTTGTTATTCTTAACTATATTATTAACAATGGAATCAATTAAATTAAATTAAATTTTAAACATGTTTCCAGCCCTAATATCGGCTTGCAATCAGCTTTAACAATTACAAATTTTATTAAACATTTCTCACCACGTATTTTACAATTTAATACTGTTGATCCCTGAACCTCGATCTTGCTTCCTCCATAAGCTGTCAGATTAACATTTACGTCCTTTATTTCTGGGTTAGGAGCTATTTCTTCAAAAATCTTTGCAGGAAGAATGTTGCACTCTGCTCCAGTGTACCTTAAAACATACAAATTGTTTATTAATATAAACGTTTTCGGAATTTGAGATTTCTTGGTGTTTAAATTGCACACCCTGTAATTCGTTTCAGAATTATCTACTTTGTCATTATTAACGAATAAGCAATCTATAAAAAAATCATCATCAGAATTGTCCATATCAATGTTATTTACACCTCTTTTATTCGTTTTCAATTTCTTATTTTTATTAGAATTTTTTATCAAACAACCTGACTCAAAATGATTGGGTTTATTACAAAATCGACAGATCTTACCAAATGCAGGACAATTTCGAACAGCATGCCGTATGTTACACTTAAAACAGTCATATAAAAAATTAGAATTATCATATTTATTTTTTGAGTTTTTTACCATGTTTAATTTTTTTACTAGTCGAAGGCATGTTAAAAATATTATTATAATATGTACTTAGCTTTTTATGAACAGGAGCTCTTCTTACGGCGTCCATAGTAGGCCCTGGGTTTGGTCCAGTATTTTCCATCTCGGTGCTATGTTTTTTATTCTGTTCATAGATTTGGCATATCTCTTCCACCTTGGTGAGGGTGAGGCTTTCATTTTGTAGCAATATCTCTCGTAGCGTATTATCCAGGATGCCCATTACAACCTTGTCTCGAACCATATTCTCACACTCTTGATATTCACACGTCGAGGACAGACTTTAGCTCAGTTATATACTGCAGCAGTGATTGATTTTGTTTCTGCGTGGATTGTAAAAACTTGTATCGCTCGTAGATTGTTTTTCTTCGGCTCACAGTATTTGTCGAATTTATTTACAACATCTTCCAGTTTGGGTTTTTCTTTCGTTTTAAATGTGTTGAATATTTGAATTCCTTCATCGTCAATAATATTTAAGAATATTGCAACTTTAATTTTATCAGCAGCTTCATTTTGCCCAGATGCCATTAAATAAATGTTAAATTTTTACAGCCACGTAGTCCAATTTCTTGCAACATTACCCCTCAAATTATTCATTTAATATACACCTGACACCATGTAACATGTATGATGGTAGATTCTGGAGTCGTATTGTTTAAACAACGATATTTCTTAATGTGCTTTATTACAATCTTATATGGTGCTCTGTACAAGCAGTCTGAGAGCGAGAGGCCTGTCACACCAGTGCACCTCTCCTTTATAAGGCAACATTACCAACTTTACAATATAATAAACTTATTACCAACTTACTTATTTTAATTATATACATTACTTTACATCCTTAGGATAGCCAAGTGGGACAGCCCGGGCTGCACTCCAGATATCCTGAGGACAGCTGTGCCAATGTCTTTGGGATATCCTGGGAATATCCTAGGTAAAGAAGAATGTGCTGTATGGGATACACCAGGTAAAACCTACAATAACCATAAGATGTCCATAGGTCAGTTAAGTGGATAGATATATGTCCCGTGGATAACTGTTGCAGTATTTGTAGGGCTTTCGCAGATTTATTTTAGGTAAAAAAAATATACTTCTAACAGGAAACTGGGAAGGAATTGTCTAAGCCTCAGAGATACTTGCAATAACTGAACTAGCCTTCTTATTCTAGGGATCTCACTGTCAGTAGTCCAAATGCCTGTCTGTCTAGAAAGAAGAAAGAACTGGCAAACGCGGAAGAAATTACCTTTAGATTTTGTGAAATTAAAATAACAAGCGCTTACTATAAGTTCGTTTTCCTTTTTTTTTCCTGGGAGAGAAAACCTTCAAAAGGCAGACCCTGCGCTATTGTTCTATCGCGTCAGGGGTGTGTGGGATTTTTACCGCACCAAAAACTCTCCATCTTCGTCACCATAAAACGCTTCGGAACCGCGCGAGCATTACTTTGAAGTGCCCTGGGGACCCTGATCTTTAGGCTTCTTCCCTTCTTTCGTCCTTATCTTTCCTCTTGAGAATATCGCAGCATAGTGTGCTAATTGTCTGCCAGTTTCTTTCGTCTTTTAACATAATTACGATGACATTTTCGCGGGTGATGGATTGCCCTGCTCTCATTTCTGCTGCCCCTCGCTCCACAGCCCATCTACGACAAACGAACAGAGTGTGCTCCGGTGAATCCGGGTCTGTGCAATACACACATCTGTCGCTTGCAGCTTTGCCAATTCTGGCCAAAAAATTGCCGAAATTACCATGTCCACTCAGCATTTGCGTTAAGTAATAATTGATATTCCCATGTTTCCTCCGGTCCACATCTGGATATCAGGGATAAGCGTACGTGTCCACGACCCCACCATTGAACTTTCCCACCGCGCTTGCCATCTTTCCATAATACATGTTCTATTATATTCCTTGGAATTATTGTCAGCACCATAGTTTAGCTGCCTCTCGCAGGCCAGCAGGTCGATCGGTGGGACTGCTGCAATAACTTGCAGCGCGTTGGTCGAAGTAGTGCGATAGGCACAGCATATCCTGATTAGCACCCTGCGCTGCGTTGCAAGGAGTCTGTTTCTGTTCCTGGCCGTGTTAAGTCCATCGGCCCAAACTGGAGCCGCATATAGGAGAATAGAATTAACGACAGTGCTTAGAAGACGACGTGTACATGTTCTAGGCCCGCCAGTTCTAGGCATGAGTTTGCTTAGGGCCATAATTGCACAATCAGCTTTGTCAGTAACACACTCCAGATGGACATTCCAGGATAGGCTTTTGTCGACGTAGACACCTAGATATTTAAGATAATCCTTGGACGTAACCTCTTCTCCTAGCTTTTCTACAACCATTTCTCTGACGATCTTGCGTCCCGTTAGTTTGACAACTTCAGTTTTGTCTGGAGCGAGTTCTAGTTCCGTCCTCATCCATTCACTAATGGCCGTGATCATGGCACCTGCCTTGGCCACAACGCGATCTTCACTGGTGTCGACGACGACCACTATAAGATTGTCCGCAAATGCGATAAGGCGGCAACCTCTAGCTATGTCCGTGTCTTCGAGCTCTAGGACCCCGTCGTATAGCACGTTCCACAGCAACGGTCCGAGCACCGATCCCTGTGGGTTCCCGCAAGTGACTCCTCAGCTGGTATCGTCAATCAAGAGACTTCTATCCCCTAAGTAGCTCTTCACCAGTTTAACAAGGTAGGCCGAAACGCCCTTCCGGTTCAAGGCCTGGACTATCAGCCTCCATGATGCCGTATTAAATGCATTTCTAACATCCAATGCAACCGCGAGACAGATCTCACGTTGTCGCCAGTTGCCCAACCTGGCAGAGCGGACGACACGTATAACTTCTTGGATCGCGTCTACCGTGGATCTTTCCTCGCGGAAGCCATACTGGCTGTCGGATAGCCCTCCATTGGAGTCCAGTTCTGCACTAATCCTCGTACCGATGATCCGTTCCAGGACCTTTGCCGATGTGTCGATGAGGCAGATTGGCCTGGGCACCGTCCCCAGCGGTTTACCTGGTTTTGGCACCAGTACCAACTTAGCTATCTTCCACGTAGTCGGGAAGTCTCCTGAGAAAATTATGTTATTATACATTTCAGTGAAGATTTCAGTATGTAGGCTCACTGCAATCTTTATGACTTCGGGCGGAACTCCATCAAGTCCTGGGGCTTTATTAGATTTCAGCCTTGCGGCCGCATTGACGACTTCCTCTCTGCTAATAGGCGGCGCTGGGAGTATATCTTCCACAGTTTCCCATACAGTTTCCGGTCTCGGCGGGAAAAGTACCTCCGCGAGCTCAATTTTACTCTCAGTAGGAAGCCTGAGTTGTTCACTTACGCCGGTCCTTTTACAAGCGATGCGGTATCCGTCGCCCCAAGGGTTTTCATCTACCGCCGCGATTATGCTGTCCCAGCAATGGTACTTAGCAGCTTTGATGGCCCTCCTCAATACGCATCTCGCATCGCAGTATTCCATGCGACTGGTCTCCAGCTCGGCATCCCCGGCGTTTCGAGATGCTTTCTTCCTGGTCCAAGCTCTTTTTTTTTGTAGACAGGTTTTATGTAATGCTGCGATCTCGTTGTTCCACCAATAAACTGGCTTCCTGCGTGGGTTTACTGTTGCTGCCAGATCTGCATGTATTTCTGAGAGCCTCAACAACCATGGCGGGCTCCGGAGTTCGTATTTGTCCAAACTCAATATCGATCCTATTCTTGACGACCTCAGCTCTACTGGCCTTATATCGCTAGCCTGTACTGGTGTTTGGAGGAACTTGCGTAAGCTTATTCTGTAGATACGCCTGGTCCAGTTCAAAAGTGATCATCAGATGGTCGCTCATTGTTTCAGCGTGTCACTCACCAGTCGCGTATGGAAGCGGACAACTCCGCCGTAATAAAAGTAACGTCGAGAACACTATGCTGGTTTCCTCGGATAAAGGTGTACTCATTTCTTATATTGGCCACGACCAGATTATGTGCCGCCATCCACTCAGTCAGTATCGTGTTCCTATTATCCTGCCTATCTGAGCCCCAGTTCGGGCTCGTTAAAATCTCCCGCGACGATGATACCTCTAACACGTCCGTTAGCCCGTATGAGGTCAGTTAGGTCGTCAAGGAAAGCTTCGTACTCAGCGATAGTCGAGTTCGGGGACTTATAGCAGGAATATACGGCAACCGGTAAAATCTAATTTAAAATTTTCTCACGTTCCCTCTGCGGGCTGCCATGCAGTAAACCATCTTTGAGCAGATTTTAATAAAAACGGACCGAACTCTACTTACAGTTTCCCTATCAGGCCACCCAAACTCGTCTTTATAACCATCAATTTTTGGTAACCAAATACTACTGTCTATACTTTCTGATGAAGCGCCTTCAAAACGTTTGCTATGGCTCCCAAAGGCTTGCTTAGCTCCTCCATCGTAATTCACTCACATAAAACCAATTACACGTTTACCCCACACCTTATATTATATATAAAACTAAAATAATACACTTTTCTTGAATATTTGATTGTCAAACAGACGCTCTCTGCCGTCTCCTTTTTCTTGATGCCAGAACCAACTGTGTGAACGTCATATCCTGCCGCGAACCGCGTCTTTCAAACCACTGCTAAAATTGAATTTCTTATGAAAGGTCTAAAACTAGTGGAAAAAGTTGTGATGAAATTAAGAAAAATGCAGACTGCATATACCTAATACCTGCTCTAATAATAGTGACAATACACAAGTCATAGCACCATAAAATGAACAGCTGGAGAATGGTAATGAAAGTAAAAAAATAAACAAGTCTAGAATAATTTTAAAAGAAATTAAACAATTAAGAGAAATACGACAAAAGGAAAATAGAGAAGAATACAATTAGAAATAATATAATAATAAATAGAAAAAGTCAAGTTAGAGGCGTATAAAGAAATAAACAAATGCAACAGTAATACTATCAATATTTTCATAAAGAGCCAAGCTGAAACAATAAAGCAGAATTAAATATTAAACTACTCTTGCATTTTTACAAATCCATTTATTTATTTCTTAACTTACTTATACGTATATTTTCCTTTTGTTTTGACTGTTGTTTTTTTAATTGCTGCATTTCTACAAATCATTTATTTATTTAGTAATATTAACTTGTGTATTTTATATTTGTCTGTCTTGATGATTCACAAACCGTAAAACGGCAATATAAAATATAGAAGTACCTACCTCTAGTAATGTTACTTTATTTTTAATTTTTTTAAGTTTATGTTTTGTTGATATTGCTGCGTCTTTACACCCTCCAGTATGTAGGTTCAGTAAATTGCAACCAGAATCTTCACAAACTACTGATTTATTAATCAGTTAAATTACAATAATTAATCCTTAAAAATCACACAATAATAACTTTAATCTAACATAAATTCACTACTTTAAATCACAACTTGTTACTGTTTTTTATTTCATCTGATCACTTGTTCATCTAATGTAAAACTCTCTCTGCATATCAGAACTGTACTGTATACTGAACTGAACTGCCTGCTTCAGTTCACTTCTTACATATAACCGTGGAACGTACTCGAATCTCCTTCCATAACCTTTCTGGAATATAGTGGGAATTTCTATGGTTTTCTAGGCGCTAAATGGCGGTTTTTTCAATTAGCCCAGAGATGGCGCCACTCTACCGGCCATCCTAAACAGCTTTCCCTTAACTCTGACAAAGAAATAATTACATCTCTCTCCGTTAGAGGGCAGCACATAACAATATTATCTGTTTTAATAAATAAACTACATGAAAACATTAGCTAACATTTTCATTCTTTCACAAAGTTTCATTTTTCTTCAAAGTGTATTAGCCAATATACTGAAGCATTATTTTGCAATTATTACTTTATTTTCAAGAAAGGGGCAATTTACTTACTAATACACAGTAAGACTAAAAATTACTCAAATTTTATTAAAATAACTTTTACAAAAGTTTACTTTTTCTTTGGAAGTTTTTTTAGGAAGACTCATTCAAACTTAGAGCTTTGCTATCCATTGATACTTGGCTTTCCTCTTCGACATCATTACTGTCTCAGGATTAGCCCATATGGGTGCATTGTTTCATGTATAAATACTTGGATTGATTCTAATTTTGCAAGATATTACACACAAATAAGTAAAAAATAAAAATGCAATATTTTTGATAAAAATGTGGCAACACTAGGCCCCAAAGACGACAGGTTTAAAACTTTACTGCCAAATGACTAAATAATTATGTATCACGTATAATGTAAGCATTTTAAATGAAAACATTGCAAAATTTGTGTAAAACATTACAAATTAGTATGAAATTCCAAGTAATTTCATACTTGTCCCACATCATATTTCATACACATACTCCTCATAATAGACTTGCTGTTTTCGCCGGCGCAACTTTTTTTCTTATCTGGTAGAGAGATCAAGTGTGTCCTACATTGTCGTACCTAATGTCATCAGAAACTCGGCTGCATGACCTGCTTGATATGCTCCTTGATGGCCTACCCCCGACACTACGCGAGTTTCTATACCTTCTCAAGTAAGTTTTGACGATTTCCCTTCTAAATTCTAACTGGGACAAATTATTTCCTGCCTTTTTATATAGAAAACAAGCATTTTGCACGATGGCATCTACTAGCCGTGTAAACAGACACCACCACCATTTTTGATCGCAGGCCGATTCTGTAGCAGAAAATGTTCTCATTGATGACATCGATACCACCAATTGCAGAATTGTATTTACCTATGAGAGATGGCGGTTTAGCATTTATAATTTTTTTTTAGAATAACGTTTGACGGTCCCCTTCTGGGATACTCCGTCAGATGTTGAGGCAACGGTGACCACATTGTTGTCAAACCATCTAACCAACATGATGCCATTTTCACGGTCTAATAAAGATTTGACTTTTCCCCTCTCTTTCTTTTTCATTGCTTTCTTTGAAATTATTGGACAGTTTTGTGGGATTCTTTTTTTCTCTCATAGTACCAGTGACTTCATACTTCATACCCTAGTTGCTCGAAGTGAGGTAATAAATGAAAATTAGTGAAGAGGTTATCACAAAATAAGGAATAATACAAGTTTCGCTTTTCATCGGGTAGTTCTTCAAGCAAGGTGACAAATGGTACAGACGACGCTCCAAACACTGCAGCGGTTATTGGATTTTGGATCATTTCCTTGGTATACCATAAAGTTTGAGATAACCGCTTTTGCCGTTTACACACCAAACCTTGTAGCCAAAGTGCAGTGTGAGTTGTACGCGCAACACCCCAACTTTCCCCGGGTAGAGGTCTGTAACACGTGCCAACTTCCATTGTAATGGCGCAAGGTTCTTTTCACGGATGAGCACCAAAGACCCTATCTCAGGTGTGGTAGCATCATCAATAGTCCATTTCCCCCTAAGCTGCAAGGTGTGCAAGTATTCCGCGTGCTATCTTGCCCAGAAATCTTGTAAACATCGTTGTACCAACTGCCAACGAGATAATCGATTCAAGGGAGTACCAGTGACGTCTGGATCCAGAGGAACATTTAACGGTTCAAACGTGAGAAAATGACTGGGACATAGCGATGAAATATCATTAGGGTTTGTGCTTAGGCTGCAGAGAGGCCTAGAGTTGAGCACCGCTTCAATTTGTACCAACAATGTACCAAATTCTTCCATTTGGGTGCCCACCACTCTTTTCAAATGTGTCTTCATTGACTTCACTCCCGCTTCCCATAATCCGCCAAAGTGAGGACTGGCAGGTGGATTAAAATGCCAACGGAGAGACAGTTCCTGTTCACACTCCTTTGCATAGGCTAATGACAAATTGTAAACCCCTACAAAGTTAGTACCATTATCACTATAGATGTCAGTACATCTACCTCGTCGTGCCACAAACCTACGAAATGCTGCAATAAACCCCTCAGTTGATAGGCCTGAGACGAGTTCCAAGTGCACAGCCTTTGTAGCACCAGAAACAAATAAACAGACGTAAGATTTGACTGTTCGAGCGCCTCTGTATCTCCTCAAATATATATTGAATGGCCCGGCGAAATCGACACCACTTTTCAAGAATGGTTTAAATTGAGAGACACGAAAGGATGGAAGATCCCCCATTACAGGAGCCAAGGAGGGAGGGTTTATCCGAAAACATTTAATACATTTGGACAATACATGGTTGATAGCCCGTTTGCTGGACAAAATCCAATGTTGTTGAACAAGAAGATACGACAAAGTATTCGGACCAGGATGCAAATTTCTTTGATGACAATCAAGAATCACTAACTCAGTCAATCGATGTTTCTGAGGCAACAGCATATGATGTTTAGCTCCATGTGCTAAACTGGAGTGGCGTAACCTACCGTCAACGAACGGTGCCAATTTTCGAACAGGGAGTTCCCATCTTAAGATTGTTCAATTATCTAGCAAACCTACCAGCTTGAACTGTTTTAACTATAAGTGTCATAGCTGCATAAAGCTCTCCCTCGTTCGGATTGCCACCGGTACAAGTTCTCTTGTACACTTTCAGATTAATAAATCTAATACAATAAGCCACAATGGTTTGTATCCTCTTTAATGATGAGTATCTGTCCAACAACGCTAATATCCAATTTGCTTGCAATACAACCATACAAACATTTCTTCTCTCTTCAACAACAATGTTAGATTCAGAGTCGAGAGAATAGAGCTCTGCATCTCCCAGGCATGACTTGGATGGTAAGCTTAGCCACACCAAAAAATTTTCCAAAAGCAGACTATGATACTTTTAAATTAAAACTTTGACACCTGTAGAAATGTTTGAGATGTTCTTTGATGATGACATAGTTGATTATTTAGTGTCAGAGTCTGTTGCTATTTTAAATTTAAATTGCGCGCGTTAAGCCGTCCCCAGACAGGTTCTCTCGAATGGTGGCGAAAACGGCCGAATCGACGACGAACGAAGACTTTGGCGTGAACGCAGTGAGGTGTCGGTCAGAACATGAAAAGAGACATGATACACGAACGTTATTTTTTTTTTTTTTTTATTTTATTTTAATGCCTTGTTTATATTTACGTCCTGGCGGAGTTTAGCAACAGCTACTCTTCCACTCAACCAGGACGGCGAAATGAGATGCCGTTCACCCATCCAAGTGACGGCCTCGACCAACGTTGCTTACTTCGCTGATCGAGGTCGCAACGCTTAAACCGATGACGGTACGGTAGTTTTCCTCCTTTTAATAATTATAATAGTGGTTCTTGTTTTTGGCTGTGTGGCTAATAGGAGGCCTTCCATATCAGGGTAGTCGCCCCCTGGTTCATCAATCGTCCTGGCGCCAGGTCAGAAATCAAATACGAAATTGCCAGGTGATTAGAAATTGTTTGGTGGATGGCCGCATTTGATAAATTTATTTTGGGAAATGTTTATAATAGCAACATTTTGGTCCTTCTGAGCGTAATAAAGAAAAGTTCTTGGTAATACAGTTGTTAAAATAAATTGATTTGAATTGTTAGTAACATAACCTTGATTTGTCGGGTATAGTTTGGCGCGTAAAAAGTGCCTTGGAGATTGGAAATTTAGTAAATTTGAAGCAGTGTTGCCAAGCGAGTGTGGGTTTGGCGCCCTGTCATTAGCTAATTGAAATAATAGAAGATTGTTATTATCTTATGGTAAGATAATAAAAAGTTATTGGTTAAACAATTATTGTAACTGGAGGTTTTGAAATACGTGGCAATTTGCACGAAAAAATGGAAGAACTTAAATTCATGCATCAACGTCGCAACATAATAAACAGAGTGCAAGTAGTGTCAGTGCTCGCGTGCTACATTAATATTTTTTTGAAAAAACCTAATAGGTAAATTTCATAACTGATTTAAAAAAAAAATTATAAAGTTTTTATTTCAGATGTTCACATGATTGAAATGTTTCCGGATATTTTTCATTCCAAACGGATATCTATAATATTGGACAAGTAATCCAGTAAAAAAAAAATTAAAAATGTCAAGTAGATTTTTCGGAAATTAACTTTTAAGACATTAAGATCTACTTTTTTGAGAAAAACAAAAAAATTGAAATATCTCAAAAACTATTGAGTTTTGCATAATGTATGGTTCGGGCTAGATTTACTCCTTAGCTCATGCCCCATCACATCTCCAAAGGAATGTATCGAATTACCAGTAACCCTGTATAGTTACAGGCAATCATATCTCAAAAATAAACATTTTTTCTTTTAAAATCTCTTATAAATATTTGTTTCTTAAATACACTTTGCCATTATTTGACGTGTATAGGTGCAGTGGCGGAGAAGTGAAATACTCAATAGGCTTCAAATGCAAAGAATTAAAATATCTGCCGATTTCAAATGACTGAAAATGATAATCAAAACATTTTACTTCAATTTCATTTGCCAAAATGTGCAATGAATTTTTGCTCAACTCAACAATATATAAAATTTTATAAAGTTTTATTCCACAGTCTTGAACTGATGTCAAATAAGCTTTCGCCTTGTACTTTTTGCCATGGTACGTTGCAGATTGGGTAACACTGGCTAACTGTAATTGTGCTTTTTGAATGGGTGTTAAACCAGTTTGAGAATTAATTAGATTCGGCATATTTAATGAATCATTATTTTGCAAATCATATTCAGCACCAAAACCCTGTTTAAGGTTGATAAGAAATTTAGCATATTTCAGCCCAGCTTTGATAGATAATGTGTAAGGAATATTAATTCTAGATGATGCGCTACGAGAGTAAGTTTTTGAATGTAACGATGCATTTTTCGTTACTGAAATCTGCATAAAATTTATAGTTAATTGTACTTTATATAAATATGTTTCTTGTTTTCGGTACCGCCTTAAGCGACTTACTGTATATTATCCGAAAATATTCACTATTTGAATACCTGAGTATTTATTTAAAGCAGCAAATATTGGTAAATAGAATTATTGTTTATTGTTTGGCGTAATTAATTCAATAATTAGTTATCTGTGGCCGATTAAATCCGTTTCTTTTTCGTAGTTGGTTAGAATAATTATTTGAAACCGATTCTGTACATTACAAAAGTCAAAATACTTTATTTATACTAACCAACGAGCGTAATAATAATTTACCGGTAGTTTAATAAATTGATATAGCCGTCCTCGCTGTCTTGTATTCAATACAGTGGGCCATGCGCGATACTAGAGCACGTGGGACTCCTCGCGTTGCCCCGCGTGGAAACCTGGCTATAAAACTGACCGAAAACTCCTGTAAAATCAGAATTTGTTCCAATTCTCGAAGCAACCAGACGTTTACCAGTGCCCAGGGTCCACCGCTGCTACTGTAAAGAGTAAGAAAACTTATATATATTTGGCTAGTGCATTTATTATTTCGTATTTATTCTGATTGAAATTTTTATCCTGTTTGAATATCTTTGGTATTTATTTCATATTTACTGACTGATAATTTTTAACTCTGTCACCGGGATTTTATTGCTTATATTCTGATTGAAATTTTTATCCTGTTTGAATATTTTTGGTATTTATTTCATATTTACTGACTGAATTTTTTTTAACTTTGTCACCGAGATTTTATTGCTTATATTCTGGTTGAAATTTTTACGCTGCTTAAATACTCTACTATTTATTTCATATTTAGTGATTGCCGTTTTGACACTTATTAAATTTCACTGTTTATTTTCTGATTGAAAATTTTATACTGTGCATCCAGAAGTCTGTTACCTATAATTCGGTTTCAATTCATATTTAATTAGTTGAATATTTTCATTTTAATATTTTCACCTCGTGACTACCTTTTTACACTTACTTGTATCTTTAAGGATCTACAAGTTCCTACTTGCCTGCCTTATGACCTGCGTCTGGCTAATCCTTTATTACTTGTACTCGGATTTGCGTCCCTACAAGTTCCTATTTTCCCCCTGTATTTTAGGACTGGCTTCCCTACAGGGTTCTCTCACCTTTTTTTAGTCACATTATTGTTTGCTCCGAACTAAATAAACCTTAGTAAAAGGCTAGTTTTAATTAAGCTTTTGTTTGCACAGTGTATTGAGGTCATGACAGAAAAATTTGCTCACTCTGCCGATACTTAACCTCCGGTACTATTAACAAGCACTAGCCAAATTTTCGGTCTGTTTTATAAACTGTTTTATTACTATAAATAATTCTGCTTGCTTCGCATTTTCTGGTATCCGTATACTGACTGTCTGCTTAACAACCGTTTTTTTTATAAACTCGCTAAATTCACCGCTTACACGCTTTTGCCGCTAATATTGTTTCATTGCTTGCTACTCTCCCTCTACTGTTATTGTTTATATATCTATCTGTACATGAATTTGTGTTAATTGTGATTTTTTTTGTTTATTTAGGACTGTAACCACAGGTCTACTGTAATATATACTTAAATATTATTGGAACTTCTGCGTTTTACTGTTGTGTTTGTGAAAGTCTATTTTTCCCTACTGACCCACTGGAATTAACTGATTTCTTCACTGAGCTGCTTAGTCTCGCTCATTCGACTTGTGGGTAGTGTTGTTCAATCACTTTAAAACTTGATCTGGCGCCCGAGTACTGAATAAAGCTCGAGTGTCAAAGTGACAGCCTTAGTTCTCGCATAGTACGAGAAAAAGAGCGTCACATGAACTTTGATGTTTTGCCTCAAATCTAAAGCTCCATAAATATTTTGGTGGCCCAATTTGCGAATAACAGTTGGGTAATGTACAAGAAAATGATGTTTTGGCTTTAGGTCACCGTAAAGCTTTATGTATAAACAATTATGTTCCTTAATATGATTTGTAAGAATGTTTATGTCTTGTGTACTATATTCAGGTAACAAAATCTTATCTAATATTTGTATAAGTAAGCACAGCAATTTCCATGGATCATTTTTTTTTTGGTACCAAGTCACCCAACATTAATGGAAGAAAATGAATGAATGTCCAGGTTTCTCTAGCAGACAATTTCAATTTAAATGACTGTAACCTACTAACATCTATGACAGATGTTGATATATAACTAACTTCAGTTTCACTATACTGAAAAAGATTCTTACGGCTATTTAGGGTATCTATAGAAATTACATTTTCTTGTATTAATGAGAGCAAAATGTGGCAGATGTCATAATGACAGACACCTTCAAAGAAGTCATGCATAAAGTCGAAAACAAAATTGTCAGGAACATGGAATGAAGGTATTCTGTTGAAAGTACAGTTTTCCCGCAATCCCGTTTCTTGAATCCAAATTAGATCCAAATTATAATTTATTTTGTTCTTGAGAAACGCATCAATTTTTGTGCAATCTCTTTTTGTTTGTGATTTTGTACGTTTACATACTCTGCAAAAACTCGTGGAATTGAAAGATTTTGTGAAACCCATTATGCTATTGAGACCTAAATTATCACCCAAAACTGCCCCCAAAAGAAAATAAACTTTGATATTTGATTCAGGTGTATTGAGAAGGAGGCCTTCCGTTTCCAAAAATGTGAGTTCTTCAATTATATGATGAAATGATACTTCGTTTCCAAATTGTTTGTAATCATTTGTTTTGAAGAAGGCAAAATTGAATATATGCTTCAATTGGGATTGCATATCTTGTGGAACTGTTGGAAAACTGTAGTACCCTGCCAAAATTGAAGTAGCATGACTTCCTAAAGGGTTATTTATGCCACAATCATCAAAATATATGAATATTGGTATAACTATTTTACCATCGAATGATTTCACTTTACTAGCATAGGACTCTCCATTTATAAAATTACTTATTTTATTTTTTAACAACAATGCCTGCGTATTTTTTAGTATTGAAGATAAAATCCCTGGACTTTCAAAAATTTAACTCTTTCAGTTTTTTTAAACAATCTGTGTTCTGTAGAAATATCTGTGAAAGGATTTTTGCATACTTCTAATAGAGCAGCGATATCTTGTTGAAGAGGATCAGGAATGTTACATTTAATGCAACTACGTAAAGCTTGAGTAATAGAAAAGCACAAAGCATTATTCCTTGTTAAATTATCCTCAGCATGTAAATGTAGAGAATAATGAAGTGCCCTTTCTTTCAAATCATGGACTGATTCCATTAAATTAAAAATTGGTGATGCTTCTGCAGCATTTGCATTATTCTGGTGGTTATTATTTAGAAGTAGTGAATCATTATTAATATTATCCACTTTAACTGAATTTACAGTATCAGTAAACGATGTAACGCCTACTTCACTATATTTATGAACTTTTTGAATGTGAGCTTTAAGTGCTTTAAATGTTGAAAACAATTGGCAACAGTCATTCTGTTTGCATTGCAAAGTGTCTGATGAAGACACAAAGTGGCTGTATTTCAAGTGCTTTATCAATTCGTCAAGTATGGCATATTGCATTGCACATTTATAGCAAATGAACATTATGAATATCTATATAAGGAAATAAGTTTCAATATTTTTTTTAATCACAACGTTCTCTACTGAGAACTAAGATTAAGATATGCAATAAGCGAAGATACACTTGGCAAAGGTTTATCGTACTCACTTTCTATTTCGAAAAAATATTTCTGAATAAAAGACCATGGTCCATAAGAGGCCTGAGTTTATTCCACACCCAGAACATGAAATAATTTGAAACAAGTATCAACACACGATAAGTAAGAATCATGCCGTTGACGATATTTGTCAAAATATACAAAATAATCCGTTATTTGGTCCACACTTAAACCTACGACTATAACAAAAGGTTGTAATGTTAGACCTTTGTTGTAATACTTTGTCCTTAATTCTTCCACACTATGTTCAAAGTCATTGATTGTTGGAATCCTCAAAGTGAAACTTTCTTGAGCATCTTTTATAATTACTTTACGTTTATTACTTCCTTTTTCAACAGCAAACCGGCCAGTGGGTAATATTACAGAATTTAGTAGTATGGTTAAAATGTAGTCTTCAACATCTGAAATTTAAAAAAAATAAAATTTATTAATTGAATTTTTATAGTGAAAATGAAGTTTGACACAAAATAACTTTCACTAGTACCTTGAGCCACAAAATTCCTAAATTATATAATGAATTACTAAGATGGACATAACATGTAGTATTATCTGAGCTTACATTGCTAGGAGTGAGTTCCTTTTAGCAATGTCCTATGGTATATCTCTTGGATATATTATTGTAACAAATTAATCCTCTTACTATTAAATAAAAAAATTCTGAATAGTTTTATATAAAATCAACTCTTTTTTATTATTTTTCGATGATTAGTAGCCCAGTATTCAAAAATAAATTCCTTTTCCTGAATGTAGATTTCATGAGATTTATGACTTAAGCTACATGAACAAAATTATTAACATTGTTGATAAAAGTAAGAATTTAAAACAGAAAACAACTTACTTGTTTCTGTTTTGTCATTAAGAGATGAGAACAACTGCTTACAAAATTTATCATTAATGCTTTTGGCATAAAATGATTTAATGTTTTTCTTAAACTGATCCCATTTACTATACAATAAAATGTCCTTTCCAGGGAATAATACTCGGAATTCGATATTAATCTAAAACAATTTATGGTTAGTGTCGTGCAACTAACAACACTCACTAATGACATACCAAATCTTTTGAATCTGCGTGTGTGTATAAAGGCCATTCTTTTAAAAACTCCACCACATTTGCATTATTCGACTTTTTCAGTTCTTGCTGACGGAGAACAAAAGTTTTTTCCCATCTGTCTTTTACTTCAATCCAATTATTGAAATCTCTTTGAAGTGACGTTTTCAGTGAATTTAAAATATCTGCATCAAATTCCTGACTCTCCGATGGTTTCAGCAATAATGTAAGATTCTTAATAAATGAGGCTGCATGCGTGGAAGTTTCCTGTTTCCTAATTTTGGTCGTGGAATTAACGAATTTATTATACAAGCGTCCCCCTGGATTTTTCCTCTTTTTTTGGGAGAATAAATAATAATCCTAGAAGCAACAACTATCAATTTCTATTCAAATAACACTTTAGAATATTCATACCAAAAACGACTTTTCCTTAGGGAAAACAGATTCTATTTCATTGAGTATAGGAGGGTAATCTTTAGGAGATAAATGGTAGCCATTATATTGGATATCTTCTAAAATTATTGACACGAGATCATCGCGGCGAAATTTGTCTAATGCCAATTGATTCTTGTAATGCTGAAGTATTGCTCTGCCTTTATAGGATTCGTTTAGGAGATCAAGTAGCCCCTATCGTAAATAGAAAAAAGTTGAAAATATATGTTTAAGCTGGAATCTTGAACACAATTACAATACCTTTGACAACTTACAAACAGATCCTAATGTAGAAGACCTACCGGAGCTTGGAATTTTTGGATCTACATTTCTAACCAAGAATCAACTTTGGAATTGCATGTAATAGTTTCATCATCTATATTGTGCTAAAATTCATAAAAAACTCTTAGAATTATTTTAATGGTGAAAAAAGAAAATTATACCTCAGTTTTTCTCCAATTAAATAGTTTTGAGCGAAATTCTGGTCTTAAACCTATATTTGAAATTGCACCTTTGATATTATCTTTGGAAAGATCTGCTAAACTTCTGTATGTTATATCAGAATCTGAAATAAAACAATTGTTTAGATGCGTATTTAAACAGAAAACAATTTAGATTAAAGTGAAGTTTAATCTTTGACTAACGTGATACAATTTTTTTAAAGGCCTTTATAGCGCTTTTGCAAGTCATAAAAGTGCATAGCAGAGGCAGGTTTAAGAAAATTTGTAAAATTTTGTCAGAGATTGTGTTCAGAAGAAAGCCTTACGAAAAAATCGACTGTTGCCATTAGAATACATCAGGGTATAATATTTTTATAGACACAATAGTATCTTCGTTTAGAGCTATTTAGGATGACCCACTGAGTTTTGGTAATTTTTTTCTTGTTTTAGAAACCCATTTTCTTGATTTCGAATGAAATAAAGATACTCTACTAGGAACAAAGATTTAAAGTAGGCACTGATATAGAGGCGTTTCATAAAAAATTTACTTTATTACTCTTTCCAGGAACACCTGCATGAAAGCAAATCAGAATGTAAAGCTGGTATATCTGAATATGTGTTTAATTTACAAAAGGTCATACATATTTGGGACACTGACAACAATAAAACTGCTTTCCACCTTTTATATAACTTTCACACTTTTGTCAATAAATCAAACAAGTAAAGTTAAGGTAAACGCTTTTATGTGTAAATGGCTTATATCATTATTACTCACACCTACCTTGTAAAGATTGCAATACTTGTAACAAGTTCCACTGTTCTAACAAAGTTCGAAGGCGAGATAAGTCTTCGTCCACGTCTTGGGTTGGATTCAAGTCCAATGGAAATGAAACAGCATCTGTTAGATCCAAGTCTTTATTGTTTACATTATCCAGATTGACATTTAGGAAGAGGATGCTATTGTTTTGATCTTCCATGATCTTGTGGAATAAAATAATACTTATTCATATAGTAAAGAAAAAGTAGGTAGAGCGACAAAGAACAGTAACGTATGTTTGGACACTCAACATGGAGCGCCAAAAAATCACGGCCTTTGGAAAACTTTATCATGAAAACGCATTACAATGTGGCAAAAGACAGTATTATACCATTGAGCACGTTGTTCTAAATATATGGTTAATGATGATACATTTTCACAGTTCTCCAGAGTTTTACTCAACGTATTTTCCCACTACTCGATATTACTACTCAATATTTCACCACATGCATACACACGTACATACACGCACATATTCAGGTACCAATATCAATTAGAAAATGGGCTCAAACGATTCCTGCTATGAAAATTTGTTGAAATTCACTTCACTATCGGCAAGTGGGGATTAAAGAACACTTATAATTTTGTAGGAAGTGTTATTTTTATATCACCACCATATCTGCGTAAATATATTATTAATTGTTTGATTGAAACAGAACACATTTTGGTTGTTCTAACATCTGATTTTTGTTTCCGGTTTAACCGGAAAGGTATATATTTTGGAATTGTTAATGGGTCACCATATATATTATTGAAAATTTAGACTGTACGTAAATTAATTCCATTTTTTCATTAAAAAATGAATATCGAAAAAATCTATTTAAGTTTTTTAACGAGTAAAATTTGACATCATAAAATTTTCATTTCCGGTTGAACGGGATTATTATGAAATTATCTATTTCGATACACTTTTAATGGAACACCCTGTATTGAATCTTAAATTTATATTCTACTAATAGTTCCTAGTGTCGTGCGTCATAACTTAATAGATTTTAAAATTTCGGCAAATGAATGATCACCTGCAGTGTACGTATCGCAGAGCAATATCAGATATTAGTTTTAGAAATTCAAATTCAATTTCAATTCATATTTATTTTATAAATTATATCATAAAAAAAATATATAGTCTAACAAAATGAAATGTAAAAGCTTTTTTAAAAATACTTTTTTATATAATTTTATTTTTTACTTGTTAGCCTTTTGATAAGCTGTAATCCCCAGATATCGATTTTGAGACGAATCGGATCATAAACAGTAAAGTCGTCTGCCATCTTGAACTAAATTTCTGACTATAAATTCGTAATCGCGACCCCGAAAACCCCCAGATATCGATTTTGATAGATTTCGATCTAAATGACAAAAGTCGTCAGCCAAATTGGCGCCGCCATTTTGAATGTCTGAATTTTGACTAATAATTCATAATCCGCGACCTAGAAAACCCCCAGATATCCATTTTGAGTTGAATCGGGTCTGTCATGGTAAAGTCGTCTGCCATCTTGAAGTCGCCATCCTGAACTAAAATTTTTGACTAGAAATTCGTAATCGGCGAACCCAAAAACCCCCAGATATCGATTTTGAGTCGAATCGGATCATAAACGGTAAAGTCGTCCGCCATCTTGAAGCCGCCATCTTGTTTTTTTCTTATATGAAAATGTTAAAGTGTATTGTTACCGGACTTATACACGTGCAAAATTTCAAAATTCTAGCTTAATTAGAGCTAATCGAAATTTTAATTGCAAGATTTGACCTAAGCAAACTAACTAACAAACAAACATTGCAAGTTTTAATAAAAGCTGTTAAAAAATATTTAAACATAAAAATAGGTCTAATAAATTCGTTATTTTATTTTTAAATTCTTTAATCTATCCTTATTTTACGGAATATTAAAATGAGGCATTTCAAAATAGACGAGTAACTTGGTCAAATTGAAAATTCCGCCAAAGCGAGCTCGGCTTTCCGAATATACTCGATGTATTTTCGTTGTGCAATACACTACTAACGTGTTTTACATTTTAACAACATTTAAACTTTCATTCAATTCATGTTCAACATCCAATATATATCCTATGCTGCATTAACATGAGCTGTGTAAAATACTGAGCAATAATTATTAAATTACATAACAATTTTTAAAAAAGCAAAGTATATTATTAACTTAAAACTTAATATTTTAAGGAAATCACATACAAGACACCAATAACTTACCTGCTGATAGTTTTGCCTAAATTATTCGCGACGGCGCGGCGGGCGGCGTGATGACCATTAGCACATAACACAACACAATAAAATAACGTGCACTATTGCAGATGCACTCACGCCACAGTAGTAACAGTTCTTATTGGATAATACGACCACGTGATCGAAGACGATTTGGTGGTATACCTTGATGTTCATAATAATGTTAATACACCCTATAGAAATATTTCAACCACCTACAAAATGTTAAGGCATCATTTTTGGGTTATAAGGACGATATATTAAAATATAAACACGCAAGACATGAATAAGATGTAATAAAATAACGCAACTTTCGTTTCAATCGTAAATTCCTTTAAAAATGTTAATTATCATATGACAAAATAACGAGCACCCTTCAAATATAAATGATTCACTTTTATTTATATGGATGATTTATTCAAATAATTAGGCGAGCAAAACTCATTTTACAATTAAGTTAAATGACTTTATTTCAATAATGATTTCTTTTGAAACAAATACACTATTGTTACGGCTAATTATTTTGAACGGATGTCATTTTAAATATGTAAGGAAAGGATATTCTCTATGTTTTGAAATGACTAAAGGGTAATTTGTTTAGTAATCGATATAAAAGTATTAGTATATAGACTAGAAATGTTGAGTTTTGACTATTTGAATTTAGTATAGCAATTGTTTTATATTAAAATGATTTCTTATACTTTTTACAACGCAAATTTCTCTGAGTGTATTCTTTTATTGAATTCCTTTTTCGTTTTTCTAATAAAGTGCAAATAATTTCGAATTCATCCTCATTATCACTATTGTTCATTCATTTTAAGCTATTTACTTTATTATTAATACAAAAATCGCTAAATAATAGAATTTAAGGTGCTAGTAGTTAAAAAAATTACCACAGATGAGAAAACTATTATAGCCCACGCGCCTTATTCTATACAATCTTGACGGTTACTACATTAGTAGGTTTTTCAACCTTGATATATAATATACTATATTAATATATTAAAAAAAACAATTTCAAGAAAATCTTGCACATTTATCCTACCTCAAAGTGTTCCACAGAAACATTTTCATCCATCGATTTGTAAATCATCTCAGTTCTTATTAAAGTGTTAACTAAGTCTGTATAATTAAAAATAAGGGTATGATATATAAATTTTAAAAATAAGTGATCTTTATGAAATATCCGAAAAACGCAAAGGCCAGAAAGACCTAATATGAGGCTATGGGCAGCAAAATGGCCTAACCCCAAAAGACAAGTTTTGAATAAAATGAACAAATAGAAAATTGAAAAAAACCATTTTATTTTGTAAGCAAAATAAATACAAACTTTTAACTATTTTTATCCAATTTAATAGTTAATGGAATAGCATTTCATAGGAATTTCATAAATTTGCAATTATTGTTATTTTTTTTTGAAAAAAATGAGGGTTAGGCCACTTTAGCATAAACTTATTTATTAAAAATCAAATAGGCCAACAAATCATTTTATAGGCATTTAGAAGATATATGTTTATTTCAGAGAAAATTCGTACACACTTTGAATTCAAATAAAGACTATTAACAAAAATAAATGGCATGCACTATTTTACAAAAAACTGCAGCCTACAACTCTAGGTTTTCTACGGTATCCTCGTCAAGTACATCTATGAAATCTTCCGATGCATTTTCAGTTGTTTTTAGGTTCTGGTAAAAATTTGAATAAACGGGTATATATTGCGATAGCTCTAACAAATTCTTATGTTTCTTTAACTCTATTGGATGACCATTAGGATATAAAATATTCAAATCCTTCGCAGGCGCTGCTCTAGATGTACGTCTTTTACTTATGTCTACTGTATTGAACTCCACCAATTCATTATTGGAAACTTTGTATTTAATTAGAAAGGGTTCATCTTTCCTAAAATTTAGCCACTGAATTTGAAACCAGGATACTTTTTGACCGTCAGTTGTCTTCTTTCGGTTCGTTATTTGGTTTTGAAGAGGAGCAAGGGAATAAAAATTGGCAGTTAACTTTGTAGACACCAGATGGTACTAACGGTGCCATCTCGAGTTTGAAAGACAAAGGTGGCATAGGCAGATTTGGATCTGAAAGTACTAAGTTTTGTCATGCATTCGCCTGGGTTAAGCTCAAATGCCATATTTGTGGGTTAGGTCATTTTGCCGCCCATAGTCTCATATATATTCACCACATGAATCTTACTTTTGTGAATAGCAATGACATTCCTCTGAAGAGAGACATTTAATTTCTCTAATTCTACACATTTTTTCTTGATTGCTGTTCTTGTCTTTTTCAGTTATTTATTATCGTTATGTTCTACAAGTTCCGATTTATTTTCTCTTTCATATTGCGATAATATATTTAAAAGTTCACAATGGTCTATATCCAGAGTAAAATTAGCTTCAGTTCTACTCCAACTTTTTCTTAAGTGTATATTATCTACTTTAGAGTAATGAAATGAGTAAATAAATACTCAAAATTTTTTTAAAAGTCAACAGCTGTTTTTTTTAGTTTTGTTTCGTGAATCCTCATCTTCTAAGCAGTTACTGTTTTCGTCCCCACTATTCAATAAATGTTTGCTAAGCAACCTTACTCTTCTTACCACTTTAGCTAAATTTAATTCATCTAATGATTCTAAAAACCAAACTCATTTAAATTAAACCGAACATATTTACTTATTATCAGTTTTTACCCTTAACATAATTTGGGCTCAATAGTATTCATTATTTTCCCACTCAACGAAATCCTTATCAAATCTTTTGATGCTTGTATCGTGAACAATTTTAAACTCATCGTCTTGTAGAAAGCAGACGTACACCCACATTGTAAATACAAGCTACTGAAGTAAAAATATTTCAAAATATTTTCATAGAATATGATTATACTTTATCCCAACAATTATGTCGTCATACTGGAAAATTATGAGAACATGATTTATATAGTTTTAGCCCTCGACTATTAATAGTCCTTGAGATAATCAAAGTATATACCGGCGGTACTATTTTCCAAACTGGTTTTTCTTAGAAACTATCCTTATAACTAGGAGAATGAAACAAAAACACACTATTAGAGATTACTTTACAGTATATTATATATTTTTTTAGCATTTATTTAGAAGAAAAAAATATATTTATTATATATTTCAATATAGCTCATTCGAGACTAAAAAAATAGATAATGTTAGAAGTCTAGTTATAGTACAAAACAAATTCATAAAAAAAAATTAGTTCAACACTGAAAAACAAAATAAAATCTTATCCGGGTACTATTGACTTGCATTACTTCATAATTGGACACACTTCCATAACTATTCGCTTATTATCATTCAAAAATGATATGACAATATGACGACATATATTATTTGAGAGATGTTCCGGCGGCCACTTTAGCATGCATGCTTAATATATACTAGACCCTTGGTAAATTTTTATATAGGAGCACTAGAAGTACCTATATTAATTATATTATAGGTTTGTTAACAGTCAAAATGAAATTGAAGATGGAGATCAAGGTGACGAGTTTTTCAGCAGGGAGAAAATTTTAACCCTTATAGATCTATGCAAGAATTATAAACCGAAAGTAGGTAGAGGAGAAATTAAAACTATGAAGAAAATGTGGGAGAAAATATTTTAGGATATATTGTTACGTACCGGCCTTTTCTAGGCTATTACGCGCTAGGGGGTAACTCGAATGGCAGAAAGGAAAAGAGAGTTTAAAAATATATATAAATAACATTTATTTCATTCAAGACAATATGAAAGATGGGTGAACTTAAAACTAATGAAAATGAAAAAATCTTACTTTTTTTTCTCAAACCCCAAGCGTGAATGATATAAAAATGTAGCGATGAGCTGTTCCTCAAAATTATTGCAGTCTATGCAATTGTTTAATTAAATTGACACACATGTTTTGCAATACTTTGTTTAAATTTAATGTTTATTAATTTTGCAATGTATAAGAAATAATGTAAACAAATTATAGAATTTAGGTTGATGAGTTTGTACTTTATTGAATATATATATATTTTTAAATATATGGAATGTTCCCTTCCTTTTGACAATATCAAATAAATTTAAAATAACAGTACTTCTGTCAAAATTTGAGAATAAATTTAGAGTTTTGGAGAGATCTTACAAAAAGTTAACAGATAATAATAATAATAAAAGTTGAAGAGGAAGGAAAGATTGAAAGAAATGAACTTTTTGGAAAAAAATTAAATATTGCTTCAAAAATGTTATTAATTTCTTCAGAAATATTAATAACTCCAAAACCACTAACTGTAGAGGAGATATCAAATAATATACTAAGTACCTCAAGATGTTATCAAGTTAAATTAATAATAGAAAATATTCCTTCTACATCTAATTGTCAAATATTGCCATTCTCAGCTGTAGCCTTAATGCAAAAAAGTAATACAGAGAAAGAGGAAAATAGGATAAGGCCTACACCATCTTACACTAAGAGAAATGAAGTCTTAACTCACATAAAAAAATATTTAAAGGCATACTGTGCCGAAAAATTAAAGATCAAAAGAGAAAAACTTGAAAAAATTTTAAGACAGAAAGACGAGAACTGAACTATTAAAACAGCTTTTAGAAATTCCTACTGTTTTTTACTTTTTTGTGATAAATAAATTTGATTTTTTTTTTATTTATTACGAAAGAAGTTTAATAATTTAGTTTTATATTTGTTATTTATATACACACACTTAACTTTTTTATTTGTTTGCTATTGGAACAAAATTTTACTCAAATAAACCACCTCTGTAGTACCAAAATAAACTGAGAAAGTTAAAAAAACGAATTTTTTTTATCGGAAAATTTTACTAATGAAAGTTGTTCAGAATTCTCTGATAACCATACGAGTTCAAAATTTCATAAACATTAAAAAATATTGAAATGTTTCAACAAATTTCCAAGTCCAAAAATATTTTAATGGTTTTAGAGTTAGAAAAATGTGATGTGATAATTTTTCTTAGAAATAAAATTGTAATATTTTATTTCTCACGAAAAAAAAAATACAGTGCAGCTAAAAACCCATTAAAATTGCATTTTCAGACTTAAACGTCTACTAAAACAAAATTTCAATATTTTTTTGAATTTTGATGAAACTTTGAACTTACAGTTTCTGGACAATTCTACAACTATTAGCAAAATTTTCAATACCTAATATATTTTTTTAAATATTTTCAGTTTGGTTTGGCTTTCTATTTGTATGGGGGTGAATGTTTTTTTAACCATAAGTAGATCCTATATTCCTAAAATAAAAGTTTATGAAAAAATTAATTTTTATTTTTTATTTATGTTATATGATTATATTCCATTATGGTAACAATAATTAAAAATAAAAATCCTGACAAAATTATATATACAGGATGTTCCACTTAAAACTCCCAACACCGGTTACTGGAAAACCAAAAGATATTTTTATATGCCGTTTACGAATTAAAAATATCTTTATTAATTTTAGAGTAATTTGTGTTGGGAATTGTAAGTGGAACACCCTGTATACATACATTTTTACTATAATATTGGAAAAAAGTTCTATATATTCAAAACATTAACAATATAATAATGCAAAGCATGGCCTGGACCATCTTTAGCTTCATCATTTTCTTTCCCTTCGACCACTTCTTCATTCAATTCTAAATTTTTTGTGATCGTAGGAGCAACTGTCGGATCCAAGTTAATTCCATTATCGATGGTTAGATCGTGCACATCCTAAATATTTGTTTTAGAATGCCAAATGCTTGTTCAATTACCACCATCCAATTGGTATACAATACAATGTATTTTGTATTGAAATTTTTCTCTGTTATGCTTAAATTATCCCTAAACTTATAAGAAGTTAATAAATGATTTAAACATGGCTAGTCGCTGTCTCCCAAAATGTATTTGTCACCACATTTTTCCTCCAGAATTGTTGATAGTTTTGAATTTCGAAAAGCTGTTGGCTCATGTACTGACTCGGAAAATCCAATAACCACATCTTTAAATCTTCTTTTGTCATCACATACAGCCTGATTTTAAAATCATAGTTGATATATTATGTCATTTTATACAGCACTCCATTCTGCAATTTTGCGAATCTTTATTCATGGACGTGTTCTACGTTGTTTAACCAGATTTTTGTGTAAATTTTGTTTTTATCCTTGCCCTTCAAAAGACATAACAAAATTTACAAAAAGTCACTTTCACACCCCGACAAAAATTTTAAAAATAAGTCGTAAATTCCCTACAATAATGTAGAACACGTCTAGAAAAAAAACGCAAAATTGCAGAACGGGGTGTTCTATACAATTACCCAATATAAATAATGGTAACCACACATAACTGTGCTTTAATAATGGGTACCTTCACCGGTATCTGCGGTAAACACTTTATTGCGTTTCTAGTAATTGGTAACTAAAATACCATTCAGAACACACATCCTAACAAAATGGTTAGGTTTCAAGAGGAATACGACGAAAACTACATTTGCTCATTTTAATATCTATCATTCCTCTAGTTGACTTTATTTGTCATACGCCCATGGAGAAATCTATGGTGTATAGTAACAATTGACCATTTGAGAGGTTTCACTTACCTCTCACCATTACTCAATTTACTATAGTTTGTATTTTAATAATTTTATTTTAATTTTCGGTATCTATTGACCGCTTTCAATATATTTCATTATTTATTATTTATTTTTTTAATATAACTTCCCCGGTTCAAACAAAACACCTCTAAACAATACAATTACGAAAGCCGAAAACCGGCACAGTGACCAGTTCTTTCCCATCACCATTGTTTTCAAACATGTGATCACAAATTAAATTACCTTCATCTTCATTTATGACAGCATCATACATTAATTGCAATTTATTCTCATTTTTAAACGTTAAACTCAACTTACTTTTATGTTTAAATATCAAATCCGAGTGATCTTTGCCTTTACTATTTAGTATTGAATCGTCTGTGTAATAAATCAATTTCATGTTCCTTTTTAAAATTGTCTTCACCCATGTCGTCTTATTTTTCCGGTCCATATTTTCTGTGTGCTTTCTTCCTCGTCCGGAAGTTTTTGCGTTTTAATTTTCCATACCTTTTTATTTTCTTGTACACTTTTTCTTTTTCAAGCTTCTTTTTATATTTTACATTTAGCTTATTTTCGTTTTTCTTGATATGATTTCTTTTCTTGTGTTTCCTTTTCTCTTCAATTTAATTTTATTTTTCTTACTATTTTCTTCATTCACGATTTTGTATTTTTGTTGATTTTTCATTTTCATAATTCTCCCTTGCCTTACCAATTCATGTGTTTTTGTATTTTTCATACACAAATTGTAATTAATAACTTAAAATTTGCATATCATGTTTTGAGTGAATTTTCCCCTTTTCTTCTCGAGAGCAGTACCATTTGATATGTCCCATTTCCTCTAGACCTGGCATTCGTGGACTTAAATTTTTAGGCTTTAGTTTCTTGAATTTTGGATGCTTCATAGTTTTTTCTTTTTGACCATTATTTTTGAATTTTTCTTTTTGACTGTTTTCAAGTTGAATGTGTTTTTCCTCTTCTACTTTTTTTTATTTTTCTTTCTTCCTGATCTTCCTTAGGTATTTGTTTTTCTTCCGTTATTTCTCCTTCTATCCTGTTCTTTTTATTAACTGGCGTGCCTACGTTTCCTAGCTCTCTCAATATCTGCGTGTTCTTACTAAGCTTCCCCTCCTGTTCTGTTCTGTTAATGTGTTTTGTACCAGCGCAGCTTGTTCATTGATCTTCTTGGTTCTTTCATCCAATTTTTTCGTATTTTCAGCCAATTGCTTGGCGATCTGTTCAAATTTTTCCTCCATTTTATTGTTTAGGACTGACATCATGTTCATGATTTGTGTTAATATGTTTGTGTTAGTGTGTGTAGTGGATGTCGCGGAGTCACCGGCTTGTTGTGTGTATGTTTGTGAAACGTCTGGTGTAGTGGATGTTTCTGCAATGTTTCGTGCATTGGAAGTTTCTGTTGTTTCGTCCATTTTTAGCTTGTTACCTGATCGTAAATTCATAAAGTGTACGCAAATACCAAAATATGCAGAAGAAAAATATATATTACTTCCAAAATGTCAAGTAACTTACCTTCAAGACCAATATATTAAATGCAAAAAATCAAATATTTATATGGCACCTTATACCCTGCTCATAAGTTTTACTTATGAAATGAAAATCCCTTCAATATGTAAATCGCCCCACGTTGGGCGCCCCTCTTTATTGTTTGTTACGATCGTAAATACGCAAATCGGAGTGCGTGATCCCTTGAACTCTTCCAAATCAGCTGGTCCTCGTTCTGGTGTAGTGGTTTTGCCTGCCTGGGAAATGAAGCGTTGCGAAGATGCACTTTATTTTAATATTCGAAGCACTTTGTTTTATTTTCGAAATGAAGTGACTTATGGTTAATAACAATTTGGATTTTAAACAATTTTTGGTGAGTACAGATTTTAATAGGAAAGGCACAATACCTTTATATTCTATAGACAACTTGTATAGAAGTTTCAAACTTTTGTTTTTTTTCTTGTATTCTATTTTTGATTAGCGTTGTTTCATTAAATTTTATTTGCGTCACTTTGACGTTTTATGAAATGACAACATTCTAAAGTAAAAGTGAGGTTATCCGCGGACAACTTTGGAGCACGTCTCACCTTAGCAAATGCAAATTTTCACTCTCTTGACATTATTTCCATGGTGACCATCAAAATTTTGCTATTTTTGGCCTTCTGGATTTGAAAATATTTAAATGTCAAAATTAAACGTGGACTTTTCATGCCTTTTTGAATAAATTTCCTTAAATGTTTTTTGATTTTATTGATATAGGTTTCAAGCTGATTCTTTTGATATACCTATCTTACCTCTAGGGTGGATATTAAGAATTTTGAAAATTTTGAAACTTTTTATACTATTTCCTTAAAATTAAATCTTGTGAAACCCAAATACCGTTGAAAAACCTCCCTTACTTACTAATACAAACACTTATGATAATAAAACGCCGTACAATGGCTTTTCCTTAAAATTTATTTACACTGTCTGAATTTTTCAGGGAACACTTGTTGTGTCCCCGCACATGAATGATGTTTGTAAATTGTTTTAAAACCTTGCCTAGCACTGTGGCTATTGACATCGAACACACATGCAGTTTAACATACTTTTGGGTTTAAACTATTAGTGATTTTACCCAGTCCTTGAGGTACTAAACAAAAATTGTCACTGGGGCCCCCTTTTGGAACTTTAATCCCAGAGCTATTGCATGCAAAAGTTGCACTAGGTAAGTACCCAAGTACTTGTATGGAGAAAGTTTTATTTTGAATTCAGTTATTAAAGTTCTGAACAAAAGTTTATTCTGACGCTTGAAATGTCACTATTTTTAACTGTATTTTATTATATAAAAGCTTAATTAGAGGTTTATTATGGACACAATTTACTTTATTCAGATCATGTTACATGGCCTATGTCCATTTAACAGTTTTATATAAAAACTAGTGTTTTGTTTATGTTTGACACAATCTGTGTATCATTTCGATTCAGTTTTTGTAAGTGAAACTGTTTTCAACTAACAGAATTTTACTTGTATAACTGCTAAACCATTTCACACTATTTTATGTACATATTTTTATATTTTAGGAACTCAGTCATGTTTCCGTTCTATACAGCATCCCAGGCAACAATTAACAATTTGTGTACAAAACATTTAGTTACATCAGATACCTATATTTCAATTTTTATATTTTTGTTTACTATAAGTACATATGGTATTTTCCTTACCTTTTCTCGTTACTATATATAGTATATCCTATAAGATGTAATATATTTAGTGAGTTCTCACCATAGTCACACTATTTATTTACAGCTGTTCATATTGTTGGTTATGTACAAAATGGAAATTACAAACTGAGGCGAAGGCAAATCAGCTGTGGTATGGAAGTAATAAAAACTTTTATTATAGATTCCTTTTATCGATCATATGCCACTATTTTAGTTTTGAGTAAAGGAACTTGTAGAATTTGCGACCTGCAAATTGTTGTGCTTAACTCAACCATTGACAGATGGCCATACTTGTATTATTTTTATATTTTATAGCTTTCAATTTAATTAGGGAATTAGATTTCTCAAGTTTATTTTGGTAGCATTATTTTCCAGTAAGTAGGACAAAAAAAAGTTTACCTTATCAGTAAAACTCACCATGAAATCATTTGCTTGCAGCGTTTGTACTTATTCGAACGTATATAAATTTTAACTGTGGACTTCAGTAATTGATATTACATATTTTATATCCGCGTTAACAACAACATCCAGGTAATTTCATTTATTACTCATTTAAAATTTAAGTAATCTTCATTTTTTTGTCTTCGATGTAATTTCAATTATTTTTAAAATAAATTTAAATTCAAGGTTTTTAATTTAATAAGTAGTTAAAATACTATATGTACCACATGGTTTTAAAATATTTTTTTTTCTTCTTTTTCATTTTTTTTGCAATTTATAGTCTAAGAAATCAGCTTTTGTATATACTAAGATATTTAAATTCTTAAATGCTTATATGCTTTTATATACTTATATATTTCTATATATTTATATGTATTTATGTACTTAAATGTTTATGCACATATATACTTATACATTTCTGTATACGTTTCTGCATAGCTTCTACATTTCTGCATAGCTCAAAAATCACATAGTTGGTTAATTTTCCTACAATTTTCACTCCATTTCATTAAGAGACGTAAATTGCCAATAGTCCAATAGGGTTCTACATCGATATTCTCTATAAGACGGGACTTAGGCTTATACGTGAAAATGTTTTTGGTTTGTAATAACGGTTCTATACTAGAAATTTTATGTAGTTCGTCACTGCTATCCTCACTAATTGTACACGGTTCAGACACCAATTCGGAACTGTCGAAAGCTAGACGTGCTAACCACTGTGCTACCGGCCTCCTGCCACAATAAATTAAATATATATCTAGTTTCATATCGGAATTTATTGAGAATACAGCCCTCTGTTTGAAATGTATTTTCGGCGTTATTTACCAGTTCAAAATCAAAGATAAAATTAATGATTGCGAATGAGAAAATAATAATATGAAGTGTAGTTAATACAGGAAAATAAGAGAAAACAGAAGAAAAGTGAATATGCTGCATATAATTTTACTGAACATTAAAAAATGTCAAATTCCCAAAAAAAAGGTCTTGTACTGAATCTCATGTAAAAGTAAATTATTATGCCATATATTAGCAAATTAGATGCAGTCGACCACGCCCGATTCCATCTTCTACTCATGAGATGAATATATTAGTAAATAATCACAGGACATTTTTAAGAATCAGCCCAACTAAAACTGCTCCTATATATCTTGTTACGATTTTATGAAAATATTTATACATGAGTTATTTTTTTACAATACTCTCAAAAAAGATGTCAATAATCAATTTGTGCTGTATTTTCTTAAAAAGAGTGCAATATGATTAACCTTGAAATACTCAGTTTCTCCACTATTAATTTCTGCATTATACAGAACGATCAGAAAAGCTAATTGCAATTATATATGGACCAGAAACAGCATGTCTTTGATTAGTCATTGCATAATTATAACATTTTAACGTCATTATTATAAAACTTGCAGTGTGGATTTTCCCTTTTAGGTAGATTTCTATCTGCCTATTGTAGAGTACAGCATGTCCAGACTCCAAAATGCCCCCCATTCAATATATATGTATATATATACTGAAAAATATAAAATAATGAAAAACGCAGTAACCTGAGAGTTCGTAGTTTCGAGAAAAACGACCTCAAAATTTAAAGCATGTTTTGTTTCGAAATAAATATTTTTCTAATTATTTTGATGCAATTGCAAAATATAGTGCCTGTGACATTAAACAAGTTTTAGTGATACTTTAGTATTTTGATAATGTATTATTGATGAAAATGCATTTTTGTTTAGTATCTCATTATTTGTTATCGAACATTTACTAAGAAAAAATGCAGTATCTTGCACATTTAGGCCTAGTTACTGCGGTTGTGCTTAGTAGCTTTTGATGTGCTGCCATTGAGTTAAATTATAGAAATTTTTTTGGTAATACTGATTGATTTAAGCTACGTTCTGAATTGAATTACTAAAACTAGGTACCTTGACCAAACAGATAAAATGCTGTAATTTAGAATATCTTTTATATTTAAAAAGTTTTGGCATATCGAATAATTGCCTATAATTTAAGCTTATACGTGGAAACTGTATAAATAAATTACTTATGATGGACGAAAATTATGAAACCTGAACAAGAAACACGTATTCATCTGAACAATATATTGATATAATAAATAATACACAAAAATTAAGCCTATTCAAATGATTCGTTGAGATCAGTGGATTGAGGATTTTCCTCCAACGAAATCCAAAATGGTTTGGTTTCTTTCCTCATCAGAGAACATAGTTTCTTAGTTATGGCTTCTTTTTTCGATTTCTAGGTGGCGGTGGAAGGACCCTTTCTTTTTCAGCTTTAACTTTTAAAAAATATCTCTATAGGATTAGTCATATCGTAGTTCCTAGTGTAAGTTAAAGAGTATTTTCCACGTTTTACAACGACTGACGTTATTTCAGAAACATAGTTACGTGGTTCGGTTTTCTTTATTTTTACTTCTGACGTATTGTCTATCCAATCGTAGAAATTGTCTGGTCGCATTTCTAGAGTTATAACTTTTCCAGAATTTGCCTTTGTGCGTCATAGAAAGTTCCACCTGGTGGTGGAAACTGTCGGCACTCATATATGAATGTGCAGGTTCAAAATATTTGTTTGTTATTTTTTCTGCCGCGATTTCGGAGAAATTAACTACAAATACAAGGAAGCTAAAAAATGCCCAATTTTTATTTTGCGCAGAGCAATTATCCACACACAAAGTTATGTTTTAGCAGCCCTATTTTCAAACAGAATGAGAAGAAAGCACTGATGACATCTTCTTTTCTTCTACCCGCTATCCCTTCATGCCAAAGAACTGCAATAGATTTCAAGTTCTTCTGATTTTTTCCCACGGGAACAAAAGATTCATTGAACACGATAATTTTAGGGATAAAGATGGCTATTTTATATTGATCTAGCCGGGGTAACATGATCACTTTTTGTAACTCGGCGGAGAAACAAACTTCATCATTGTTGAAATTGGCTTCTGCGTCCGATCTGTACATTTTTCTTGAATTTTACACCTTCTTTTTATGCACAGTGAATGCCTTGCAAACGTTCATTCTGATTGCATATTTTCTTTTTTGTGCCCATGAAGATCGAACTCGGCACAATTTTCCCATTCCTCATGGCCGAGTTTCGTGAAGGAGATATTTTTTGACTTAATTTCCTTTCTATACAAATCATATGAACATTTCATTGTGGGATTTTTGCTTAAGAAGTCTTGATACGTGAGAGTTGCAGTTATGTCACCAGGGAGGAGATACTTCCTATTAGGTGCGTGTTTCCTTCGATAATGTGAAATGGAAGGGTTAAAACTCTCAATGTGACTATGTAAGACGGCTTTATCGAATTTCACTTTATGCCTAAACTTTCCTGTAAAATTACATATTATTAAGCTATTAATTATTATTTAAAAGACATAATATGTTTACCTCTCATGTCAGATCGAACAGCCATATGGTCTTCGCTCCCAGAAATGGTTTGCAGAACAAATCTGTCATTCTTTTTATGGTAGCCGAGGGTAGTCAGGAAAAATGTTTTACACGTCCTTGTTATTACGATTACGCCCTTTTCATCTTGAAGAAAATCATGGATATTTCGAATTTTGCGTTTAGAATCGTTGTCTGAATCATTATTGTTTGAATTTATTTTAGTTTCTGATGTGTAACTTAATAAAAATGTTTTTTCTCCACATATTCAAGTTGCTGGTAATTCTTATTAATTAGAACTCTTGTTGGCTCTGTTATCAGCGAATTGCATTTCTTAGAACATTCTCCGGGCAGGCAGGTTTCAGATCCATTCTTTCAGCTTTTTTCAATAAGATCTCTTCTTTTTGTTTTTCTTTTTCTTTGCGTTGTTGTAGAGATGTTTCAAACTGGTTCCTCTTTCGAAGTTCCCCTTTCTTGTTCAGCGAGATTGTTGTAGTAATGACAATTTCATTGCCATTTTCTGTTCTATCTGAAGTATCACATAACAGATTTTTATTTGGAGGTGGAAGATCACAACATTATGGATTACTGCTACTGCAGGTTCAATATTTGTGGGTTTCCGAGTTTCAGTTAGAGTGTTTTCTTTATTTTCTTCCACATCGTTAAATATGCTACATCTGAATGATATTATGTCTTCTAGGTTATTCAAATCCGGTACGGAAGATAGAAAGACGAAATCATCAGTTGCTTCAATGTCGATGTTATCAGTATTATTAGATAAGATTTGTAGACTTCCTGCGTCTTGTTCTCCTGTAAAAAATGTTAAAATACTATCATAAATCAGATTGTAACAGATTTATTTCATAAAATGTTCTTAGGGCATGAAGTTTACCTGTTATTCCGCCAGCTGATGCTGCTGCTAAGTTGTTGTAATCATTATCTTGCAATGGTGCAATAGAGTTTTGTTCAAACTCACATGCCTTTTCGACTCCGTCACCAAAGGAAATAACTGGATATAAAACATTAGTTTTAAAAATAAAATTTTATTGCACGATTTTATATTATTACTAGAAATGGCCTACGGCCATTTCTAGCTCTTGCAGAGGCACTCGCGCTTCGCGCTCGATGTGGCGCCTTCGGCGCCATGCGGTGATGCTCCCTCCGGTCGCATCCCCGCGGTTGAGGACGCATGGAAGTCGGGGATATGTTCAAAATTCTAGGATCGGTCCTCGGATTAGCCTCAAAATTCTAAGGAATTGTCCTTGAATGCGCCTCAATATTAATCATTATTATTATCAATATCAGAATTAAAATCAATATCAAAATCGACATGAAAGGATGTCGAAATGAACATGAAAGAATATCAAAATCAACATCAAATTCAGTATCAAAGTCAATATTAAAATCAATATCAAAACCGTTATCAAAATAAATATCAAAGTCAATATTCAGTATTTCATTTTTCAGGATTTCATTTTTCAGTTTTTTATTTTTCAGTTTTTCATTTTTCAATATTAACCGAACATATATTTTAAGTTCGTATACGTTATAAAATATTGAAACGACATTCCCCGAATCGTTCGAGGCACGAATTCATGAAAGAAATATCGATAAAATGTAATGAAAGATGAGGAAAATCTATTTAAATTTTTTTCTACTCCCTTGCGTAAATTTCCGTCTATAGAATGGATATGAAATCAGTCAATCACAGCTAATCTTCCCAAAATATATCACTGAAAATATTTTTTAAATCATTATACAGACAAAATTTTAGATGTACGGCAAAAAAAGGAGCTGTGGGTGAGGATGGAACCAATTACCAATTAAAAGCTTTTTTTATTGTTTTATAAGTACAATTCATTCTATTTATATTGATTTTTCCCTGAGCTAACGTTTTTATAAACCTGCACAATGTGCATACAAAAACTAATTATCCTGTTCTAAAATAGGTAGTTCCTCATAGATACAGGTTGGCTGGTGGTAGCCGAAATCAATATGGTTTAGATTTATTTATTGTTGTTTTAATTTATCATTTCCTAACATTTTATGATATTTTTTATTTTTTCTTTATGATTGATTATATTTTATCTATTATATTGTGTAGGAAAATTTATTCAAACCTACTTAAATTAATCATTAGTTCTAAAAATAAATAAAAGGGTATTTTATCTGTTATATACATAATAAGGTTAAAAATTTAAAAGACAGAAATAAAGATGAATTTTCAATTAAGATAAAATGTACGGCAAAAAAAAAAAAGGAGCTGCTGTGGGTGAGAATGGAACCGGGGACCTGCCGCTTGTAACGCGTCGACTCTAGCCGTCCGGCTACCGCGTCGCCTTTACGAAAAGTTTCACGTACATCATGAGATTCAGAAGGAATTATTTGACGGCAACAAAATATTCCGTTTTACTATAAAGTCGCATTTTCTAAAGGCCACAACTTTCTTAATATTTATAGTAGAGAAATGAAACTCTGCATAGCGGTAGATAATTTATTTAGCTTTATTTTCGTTAGGTACGAACATTTTCGCCGAAAACGGCCTATTTGCCGAGATATTCGGCTTTTAACGAAAACGCTACGTATTTTGGCCACCCGACGTCGTTTCCTTCAAAACGCTCTAGCTCGAAAACGGTTCGTCGAAGGTGAAATCTGAAAAATGGAAACGATTCCTCATTAAATAATCTTGTCCTTTGGGAGTTTTTATTTTTAAGAAATTTCCAGCGGTTTAGAAGTTATTGAAGGAAAACCGAAAATGTGCGTATTTCGCCAGAATCGTGAAAAACCACCAAACACGCAATTTTTAAACGCTCATATCTGGCGAAAAACACCTCGCAGACGGCCGTACGATGTCGATATCGAAAGTACGTGAATGGCAATGAAAGCAAATCGTAAATCCCACCGGCATAATCGAATTATAAGGCCGCCAGGAACGAAACAAAAACGGAAATTTTTTACGTTTACCAAAATAAGCGGGCGCCTACGTCATCAAAAAGGAGCGACGCAAATTCATTTTGAGGGTCGTAAAAGCGTGTAGGGAAAGAGATAGCCGACATTATTAGCCTAATTAAAAATATCAACCCCGAAAGGCACGCGTCGCCAATACGAACTTGGGACGTAGTTCGGCCTCCCGCTTCCGCCCGTCCCGCTCCCGACCTCGGGCTCCGCCGCAAACCGAAGAATATGCGCCAGCAAAATTGCAAAACTAAAGGGGCACGCACCAACACGATTTTAATATATATAGACTAGAAATGGCCTACGGCCATTTCTAGCTCTTGCAGAGGCACTCGCGCTTCGCGCTCGATGTGGCGCCTTCGGCGCCATGCGGTGATGCTCCCTCCGGTCGCATCCCCGCGGTTGAGGACGCATGGAAGTCGGAGATATGTTCAAAATTCTAGGATCGGTCCTCGGATTAGCCTCAAAATTCTAAGGAATCGTCCCTGAATGCGCCTCAATATTAATCATTATTATTATCAATATCAAAACGACATGAGAGGATGTCGAAATGAACATGAAAGAATATGAAAATCAACATCAAATTCAGTATCAAAGTCAATATTAAAATCAATATAAAAAAAAATATCAAAGTCAATATTCAGTATTTCATTTTTCAGCATTTCATTTTTCAGGATTTCATTTTTCAGTTTTTTATTTTTCAGTTTTTCATTTTTCAGTACCTATTTCATTTTGCAGCATTTCATTTTTCAGTTTTTCATTTTTCAATATTAACCGAACATATATTTTAAGTTCGTATAGCCTAATGCCAAAAAAACATTTGAGATCTTAACATTCAGTCCATGCCTTAAATTGTAATTTTATGGACTCTTGTCTGCTTGCTTTGCCTATTTACCCTTATTTACCCCATTTACCCCCGAACCCTTCAACGGAATCAGATCAAAATATACTCCAGATCCAGACCTCGTTACAATACGCAAGTGTACCGAATTTCAAGTCAATATCATAGACGGTTCTGGAGTAAACGTACGCAGAAAAAAGTTACGGACTGATAGATAGGAAATTTATTTTCGTTCAAATTTAAAATCTCGAATTTCATGTCATTGTAAGCCTATTTCAATTTAAAAAAAATTTCGCGTTACTCTACCTCCACTGGACGTGGAAGTAAATTTTAATTTTGAATTATTATTATTATTGTATTTACAATAAACATTAGATATAGTAAATAAGGTGAAAATATCGATGTGATCTTGAGAAATGTTTTGTTAGGCGAAAATGTGTAAAAATGTTTACTTTTTATGGCCGCTATGTATCTTGCTTTTTTGAGACACCCTGATTGTATTTGATCAGATATAACATTTATGTACCTATTTAGGTAGGCAACCAAACATGCACACAAATGTATGGCATGTTGACATAACATAACATTTGACTGTTTGTCAAAATTAAATAAAATGTGAGGTTACTTTTTAGATTTTAATTATTATTAGTAGGGGTGAACTGTTGAAAATTCAGTACAGACTGGTGGCTCGTTTTTCGAGATTTCACTCATAGAAAACCGTAAAACTTTTGGATCAATAGAATGACGATTACAATTAATTTATTTCGATTTTCAATAATACAACACAATCCTTGTGTCCTTATATAGAGGTCATCGAATTTCAGTTATTTAAAACACTTTTGACTTTATTATAGATCGGTAATTTAACTTAATTTTTATATAAATAGAATCGTTCAACTGTTTCCTTTAAATTGCTGATCTTTTATGCACTTTGGGAGGTTTTAAAGTTATGAAAATTTAATTTCATAATCTACATCAAAACATTGAAAAGTAGAAATTTCAAGATAAGTTATGAATCTATGTCAGAAGTTGACCCGTATACCCTTTTATTACATTACTGAGGTCAGTTCGGGCTAGTTTGTAGTTGTGTGATTTGGTATATGAAATTTGCTTTTCGCTACCCGTTGAGTAATATATTATTATTTTATTGTTTATGGACATTGGAAATCTGTTCCATATTCATTGTTGCTTATACATATTATGATCTTTTAATCTCTATACCCTATGTTTTCTACCATACACATTCACTAATGTGATTTAAACCTCTTTCAAATCTGAAAGATGAACCCCTAGGCTGCTATTACTTGGCATTCGTATACGGGAAAGTAATTTTCCAGCTGCTAAATTTGTTTACTCATAAGTGTATTAAAAAAAGAAGGGAAAGGTTTTACAGATTAATTATTGCTAACAAATTGTTGCGTTTTCTCATTGGGAATATCTTTCGATAGGATTATTACATTTCAAATTTGAACTTATCATACACAATATAATACTGAATCTGTAATGTGTGCATATGAAAATTGAAATAGATAGGTTTATCACAGGCAGTTTCACTTGACATGTTCGGAAGGTACATAATTTAAGACTCGTCATACCAAAATTGTATTTTAACTTTAATCGAACCGAGCCATGTGCAGTAACTACAGCTGTAATACTGAATCTGCATTTTATTTAAAGCCGAGCAAACAAAACTACTGGTGGCAATAATTGTAATTTATGTACCCCATGTAACAAAGGAGACGTGCCAAAATGTAAAAATTTCATAAAAGCACCTATCTGTTGGACGCTATGAATGGATAAATAGTAAAAAGTATCTAATCTATAGGTGCACACTAATTTTCAAAGATACACATTTCATATGTTCCCGAAACGTTACATAACACAGAAGGTTTAAAGTTTTGACATTTTAGTATAACGAATAAGAAAAATTACATCCTTTTCTTGCACTCATTTCTTCCACTATAATGTACACTTTAAATATGAAGAAGGAAAAAGAAAGCTGAATGATTTCAATTTGTTTTTAGTGTTTTTAGTTATCTAAACTAAATTTTGATGTAAATATCAAATGTCCATATTAGAATTTTTTATATGAACAGAAAAAACAACAACTTAAAATACATTATTAGGTAAGGTAAATATTTCCTTTTAATATTTCTGCAAATGTGAATATGAATAGTTATACATAATGTTATATTGTTACACCTCTATATGATACCTTTACCTACTCTTCACGTCATACCGAGTTTATTTTATTTTTTTCATGTTACTGTCAACGTTAAACACCTTGGAGACCTTACCTTTTAGTCCATGCCATAAATTATAATTGTATGAACTCTTACCCACTTGCTTTGTCTATTTACCGTTATTTACCCCGTCCACCCTCGAATCTTTCAACGGAATTAGATTAAAATATGTTCCAGATCTAGATCTCGGTATAATATATAAGTTTACCAAATTTCAACTCAGTATCATAAACGGTTCCAGAGTGAACGCGAGTTCAATAAAAAAAAAAGTTACAGACTGGCAGACAGAAATTTCTGTCTATTTGAGAAATGTATGAGAAACTAACTGTAACCGAACATATATTTTAAGTTTGTATACGTTATAAAATATTGCAACGACATTCCTCGAATAATTGGAGGTACGAATTCGTGAAAGAAATATCCATAAAATGTAATGAAAAATGAGGAAAACCTATTTAAATTTTCATGTTACTGTCAACGTTAAAGAATATGTAAATTCTGTACCTGTTCTTTATGTTCTCTGTGACCCAAGGGCCCAATATTAGTAAAAAGTAAATAAATATTCCCTTTTAATATTTCTGCAAAATATGAATTATATGCATACGATGGCCTTTACGTTATATCTTTATGTTACCCCCAATTTATTTTCTTTTCAATAAGTTATTGTCGATGTAAAACAAATTAGAGTTTTGTCTGTACCTGTTTTATAAGCCTTTTGTGGTGTTGTCACAGGGTCGGTTGGAGTTTTATCTTGGAAAATTATTTGGTTTTCACCCAGTTCCTCGAATATCAGCTCTCATGCCCTCCTGTGAATGTGACATCATTCGCAGAAGCACTTTTAAACTTTTTAAATACTATGTTTGCTGGACACAACCGATGGCAGCAATTTCTACAAAAATAAAGAGAAGAGGTTACATTTTAAGGAAGAAACAGCTAGTGTCCTGATAACTGATTTTTATATATACACTTTTATTTACCACAGGTATTTCTCTATTAATTTTAAGATTTATCTTTGCCGTTAAGCAAAGATTATGTGATATGTCACTTTATATTTGGATTGTTTTGAAATCCTGCCTTACGTTCATTTTACATAACTGTTAGTTTCTGTAAAGCCTTGTACACTGCGGAATGTCCATTTCATCGAAAGACGATTTGAGCACTCTAAGATTATATTCACATAATAATATTGGAGATTTGGAAGTGAATGGTATCTGGCTATAATTTTTTAGAAAGCACACATAAATGTACACTTTGCAGTAGCTAATACATGTTTTGAAAACTAAAATCACTTGTGATACTTACTTGGAGTATCGACTGCACACTTATTCGTTGAAATTCATAAATAAACATAAAATGTAAAACTTACCTTATGATAGATAGACCTGTTGATATGCAGCATTTCTTTGTAAATGTAAGAGATTTGTCGAATCAGAACTGAACCACCAAACCACTGATTGTATAATATGTTTTCTTGATATTTATAGATGGTAGTACTTAATTTCTTGGTCACCAAAAATTTAAAGAAGCCTCATTACTTATATATAGGTTATGTCATCGTAAATATTGTCATTCACAGGGAAGACTGGTGTAATCGTAGAAAAATAACTGGGATGTTCCGAAATTGTGTCGAAGAAGAAATAATTCACATTCCTAACACTGAATTAGCACATAAATACAATGGGGCTATCTACATTTGTTGAACAATAAAAATACTCAGTAGAGACTTAATGCATATTGCAATGGAAGTATTTTATATGCCTCTATCATCGTAGAACGTCTATTTCATTCAAAGACGATTCGGGGGCCCTCATTTCTAAGGTTATAATATTCACGTGAAATAAACAGCACACGTCTACACTTTACACTGGACATTTCGACATATATATCGTCTCACAATTTATGTTTATAGATGCACGTTTGGCTTTCAGCTGGGGCTTCGTTAACCATAACATGACAACATGTCAAATGCATTTTCACGCACGGATACACGGATACAATAGGAACATAGAAGGTATATTTTATTGAAATGCGGATCGTCGGAAAGTGGAATAATAATGATTGCATATTAAGGAGACGTGCCACAATGTAACAATTTCATAAAATTACCTATTTGTTGGACTTCACTTGTAGAAAACCATAAAACTTTTGTAGCAAAAGTATCACGATTAATTTATTTCGATTTTTAAATAATACAACATAATCCTGGTGTCCTACAGAGGTCATCGAGCTTCAGCTTTTTAAACTTTTTTGACGTTATTGTAATTTAGTAATTTAACTTAATTTTTATATAAATAGAATCACTGCTATAGGCACAGAGTGGCCGACCTACCTTATAATGTACATTACATATGTCAATGCGAAAGCAATTTCTTGCCGGGTAGCCAGACGTTACGTTTACAGACGATTTGGGGCCCCCATTTGCAAGGTTATGTGCAGCCTGGGAAGCAAACGTTCAAGATTTTGCAAGTGGACAGTTGATATATCACTGTTATGTAGATTGGAAACGTTTATAAATACTTTTGATTCGCTCCTGATAATTATTTAGTCTGTTTAAGAGTGCACTGTTATCAGTTGGACCTTGGAGGTGACTTTTTACAGACAGAAATGTATAAGTACAAAAGTTTCCTTTGGGTTACCTGATGTGGAGAGTGTGACGTTCCCGTTTGCATTATTCATAGGGCACTTGCATACTTGTGGGGGGACGCGTTGTATAGACGACAGTAAGCACTCAATTTCTTTGTGTCTGCATTGCAGAACGACTTGTTGTGGGCCCCACTTTATTTCCACAGGTTAGGAACACATAAGAAAGAAAACATTTTACACTTACTTTACATTGGACTATTTCGTCAAAGTATATGGGTACTTATCGATGCAAGTAGAACGTATAATCTAGCCTTGTTGGTTTCTTCGGTGCGACTTAAGAAACTCGGTTGGGGCCTCGCCAAATGTCAAACTAATATCACAGAACAGGGCGGATGTTAGATGTTAGTAGAAGTTTCATTTCCGTGGTAGGTTACTACTTTTCATAGATATTGAATGTAATGAAATCCTTGATTATGGGAAAATGGAATGATAGTGGGATCACAGATTGAATAAAGTTTAATAAATAATCGGCGATGGTAGGCGAGAACGACCGAACTGTACTGTAATGCCGGGTGGGAACATTTTAGATTAATTTTTATATTGTAACCGATAAAATAGCGAGTGGAACTGCATAATTCCGGTATGTTTGAAAAAGAAGGACACCCGGGGGTCACTGGAGTAGCTAATTAATGAGCCTAATTAATGAATTTGGTACAGGAAAATGACTAATTAGGGGGAAACTCTTTTATTTTTCTCTTCCATAGATGAAATGGGGCACCGTAAGGATAGGATTTGTTGATTATAAACAGAAATTCTTGTACTATGTCAGGAGGAATGGGCTGTAATCTACGATTCACGGCAGATGAAAGGTTAAAAGAGAGATGATATGGAGACGATTTTCGAATTGCGTTTTACGCAAGGGCATGAATGTTTATTTTTGTTTGTAGGTAAATTGAGGCAAGCGATAACACCTGAACGGTGCATAAGACGACGACGGAGGGGGGCAATTTAGGGGGTACGAAACCCAAAAATATAGGTTAATATAGAATATATTAATTGTGTATTAACGCAAAATGTGAGCGGATATTTAAAATGTCGCTTATTTAACGAAGGGGGCGCGTAGAAGGTCGCCCGATGCCTTGTTGGAAAGGGAAAAGATGTAATTTGACGTGGCAAGGGAGGCGTTTCGGCAAATTGCGCGTTCTCAAGCGATAAATGTGCGAATTGAAGGTAATGAGAAACGATCGGAAAGGGTATTTTTGAATGCTTTTTTGGGAAATTTTAAGCGATGAGGGATGAAAATGAGTACCGATAATGGGAAACAAAAGTGAAAAATGTCAGTACGCGATAACGTGGAAATCACAGACGGGCAATTACGCCCGTTACGTGGATTGGAAAAAGGGTGATTTTTTTACGACTACAAAATGGCCGATTCCACCGCAAAGCGGCATTTTCTAAAGGTCACAACTTGTTTAATATTTAAAGTAGACAAATAAAACTCTGCATAGAGGTAGATAATTTATTTAGCTATAATTTCGTTAGATACGAACATTTCGGCCCAAAACGGCTTATTTGCCGAGATATTCGGCTTTTAACGAAACAGCTACGTATTTTGGCCACCGAACGTCGTCTCCTTCTAAACGTTCTAGCTCGGGAACGGCTCGTCGTAGGTGAGATCTGAAAGATGGAAACGATTCCTCATTAAAAAATCTTGTCCTTTGGGTGCGATTATTTTTGCGAAATTTCCAGCCGTTTAAAAGTTATTCGAGGGGAACCGAAAATGTGCGTGTTTCGCCGGAATAGCGAAAAGTCGCCAAACACGCAATCTTTAAACGCTCATATCTGGCGAAAAACTCTTCGCAGACGGCCGTACGATGTCGATACGGAATTACCGAGATTGGCAATGAAAGCAAATCGTAAATCCCATCGGCAAAATCGAATTTTAACCCCGCCAGGAACGGAAATAGATCGCAAATTTTTGACGTTTACCCAAATTCCGCCCGCTTCGACGTCATCGAAAAGGAGCAACGCAAAAGTCATTTGAGGGTCGTAAAAACGTGTGGGGAAAGAGATAGCCGACATTATTATCGAAATAAAAAATACCGACCCCCACCCGCCCCTCATCCCTACGGTCTATACCAATGAGAACGGCGTCCGCCTGCCGCCTGCGGCGGCAGGCGGACGCTGCGCGTCCGTTAAGAAAAGCCTTTAGTATTGCAAAATGCGAAAGTGCAAGGGGCTCGCACCTGTACGATTTTAATATATATAGACTAGAAATGGCCTACGGCCATTTCTAGCTCCTGCGGAGGCACTCGCGCTTCGCGCTCGATGTGGCGCCTTCGGCGCCATGCGGTGATGCTCCCTCCGGTCGCATCCCCGCGGTTGAGGACGCATGGAAGTCGGGGATATGTTCAAAATTCTGGGATCGGTCCTCGGATTAGCCTCAAAATTCTAAGGCATCGTCCCTGAATGCGCCTCAAAATTAATCATTATTATTATCAATATCAGACTTAAAATCAATACCAAAATCGACATGAAAGGATGTCGAAATGAACATGAAAGAATATCAGAATCAACATCAAATTCAGTATCAAAGTCAGTATCAAAGTCAATATTAAAATCAATATCAAAACCGTTATCAAAATAAATATCAGTCAATATTAAAATCAGTAAGTCAATATTAAACTTAATGTCAGTCAATATAAAAATCAATGTCAATATAAAAGTCAATATGAAAGTTAATTTTAAAATCAATATCAAAATTAGTGTTAAAGTCAATATCAAAATCAATATAAAAATCAATATCAAAACTTTTATTAAAATCAATATCAAAGTCAATATTAAAATCAGTAAGTCAATATTAGAATTATATTAAAATTAATGTCAGTCAATATAAAAATCAATATCAGTCAGTATCAAAGTCAATATCAAAACTGTTATCAAAATCAATATCAGTCAATATTAAAATCAGTAAGTCAATATCAAAATTATTTCAAAATTAATGTCGGTCAATATAAAAATAAATATCAAGATAAAAGCCAATATGAAAGTAAATTTCAAAATCAATATCAAACTCAGTATCAAAGTCAATATCAAAATCAATATAAAAATCATTATCAAAATAGTTATCAAAATCAATATCAAAGTCAATATTAGAATCAACATTTAAGTTAATGTTAAAGTTGATATTAAAGCAAATATCAAAATCAATATCATAGTCAATATTAAAATCAGTATTTAAGTTAATATTAATCAATATTAAAATCAACATGAAAGATATTAAAATCAACATCAAATTCAATATTAAAGTCAGCATCAAAGTCAATTTTAAAATCAATATAGAAAAATCAACATCAAAATAGTTATCAAAATCAATATTAGTCAATATTAAATCAAATAGTTAAGTTTTTAAAATCAATATCAAAGCCAATAATCAAAATTAATATCAGTCAATACTAAAATCAATATTAATATGAAAATCGATATTAAAGTCAATGCCAATATAAAAGTCGATATGAAAATCAATTTTAAAATCAATATTAAAATCAGTATATAGGTCAATATCAAAATCAATATTAAAATCAATATTTAAGTTAATATTAAAATCAATATTAAAGCCAATATCAACATTAATATCAGTCAATATCAAAGTCAATATGAAAATCGATATTAAATTCAATACCAATATAATGGTCGATATGAAAATCAATCTCAAAATCAACATTAAATTCAATATTAAAGTTAGTATGCAGGTCAATATCAAAACCGTTATCAAAATCAATATTAAAGTTAATATCAAAATGAATATTAAAATCAATGTCAATATCGAAATTAATGTCAGTCAATATAAAAATCAATACCAATATAAAAAATTAACGTGAAAGTCAACTTCAAAATCAATATCAAAATCAGTGTCAACGTCAATGTCAAAAGCTGTATAAAAATTAATATTAAAACCGTTATCAAAATTAATATCAGTCAATATTAAAATCAGTTTGTCAATAAAAAAATTAATATCAGCTAATATCAGAATTAATATCAGTATTAAAAGTAATATCAAAATCAATAGCAACATAAAAATCTATATGAAAGTCAATGTCAAAATCTATATCAAAATCTGTATCAATAGTTTTTTCAATTTCCATATTTGATTTTTTCATTTTTTCAGTTTTTTACGTTTTTCCAGTTTTTCATGTTTATCCCTTTAATAATAGGGCGGGGGGTTACGCAAAAAAGTTTTTTTTGAGACATTTCGTTCTTATGTATACATACACTAAAACATATTTTAATTTTTTTTATTTCCTTTCGGAATGTGTGGTGGTGGTATTGGGGGTGATAGGGGTTGTTGCCAAAAAAAAGTTTTGAAATCTTAACTTAAAAGTTAAGGTAGGTATGTGCTTTAAATTGTAATTTTATGGAGTCTTACCTCCCTGCTTTGCTTTTTTACTCCATTTACTCCAAACCGTTCAACGGAATTAGATCAAAATATAATTAGGTTGTAGATGTCGTTGCAATACATAAGTGTATCAAATTTCAAGTCAATATCACAAACGGTTCCAGAGTAAACGTGTGCCTAATGAAAGTTACAGACCGCTCAAATTTAAAAATCTTTATGTTTCATGACATTTCAAGTCTGCTTTAAATTGCAATTTTTTGGACTTTAACCCGTTTGCTCTGCCTATTTACCTGTGTTAAAGAAAAACTTTGGAGACCTTAACTTTTAATCCATGCCGTAAATTACAGTTTTATGGACTCTTACCCACTTGCTTTGCCTATTTACCCTTATTTACCCCATTTACCCCAGAACCCTTCAACGGAATCAGATCAAAATATATTCCAGATCCAGATCTAGTTACAATACGTAAGTGTACCGAATTTTAAGTCAATATCATAAACGGTTCTAGAGTAAACGTACGCAGAAAAAAGTTACAGACAGACAGACAGACAGATAGGAAATTTATTTTCGTTCAAATTTAAAATCTCGAATTTCATGTCATTTTAAGCCTATTTCAACTCAAAAAAAAAATAATAATTTCGCGTCTACCTCCACTGAATGTGGAAGTAAATTTTAATTTTGAATTATTATAATTATTATTATCCGTCCCGTAACATGTATCTATTAAAAATAAAAATATTCGCGATCTTTTTGATCGGAAGTTGTCGATTAGATTTTATTATGTAAAACTACTTATTGCAATTTCCTTTAACTACTGCATAGCACCAAATCATTTGTAGGTCCGAAACAGCGGCGTACATCGTATGAATTTAATAAAAACAAAAATATTCGCGATCTTTTTGATCGGAAGTTGTCGATTAGATTTTATTACGTAAAACTACTTATTGCAATGTCCCTTAACTACTGTATAGGACTAAATCATTTGTAGGTCCGAAACAGCGGCGTACGTCGCAAGAATTTAATAAAAATAAAAATATTCGCGATCTTTTTGATCGGAAGTTGTCGATTAGATTTTATTAAATGAAACTACTTATAGCAATGTCCTCAAACTACTTCATAGGGCCAAATCATTTGTAAGTTCGAAACAGCGGCGCAGATGGCATATATTTAATTGATATGAAAATATATACAGTCTTTTCAACAATCGGAAGTTGTCGATTAAATTTTATACGCTGTTTCGGGCCTGCAAATGATTTGACCCTATACAGTAGTTAAAGAACATTGCAGTAAGTAGTTTTACGTAATAAAATCTAATCGACAACTTCCGATCAAAAAGATTGCGAATATTTTTATTTTTATTAAATAAATGCGACGTACGACGCTGTTTCGGGTCTGTAAATGATTTGACCTTATACAGTAGTTAAAGGACATTGCAGTAAGTGGTTTTACGTAATAAAATCTAATCGACAACTTTCGATCAAAAAGATTGCGAATATTTTTATTTTTATTAAATAAATGCGACGTACGACGCTGTTTCGGGCCTGCAAATGATTTGGTCCTATACAGTAGTTAAGGGACATTGCAATAAGTAGTTTTACGTAATAAAATCTAATCGACAACTTCCGATCAAAAAGATTGCGAATATTTTTATTTTTATTAAATAAATGCGACGTACGACGCTGTTTCGGGCCTGCAAATGATTTGACCCTATACAGTAGTTAAAGAACATTGCAGTAAGTAGTTTTACGTAATAAAATCTAATCGACAACTTCCGATCAAAAAGATTGCGAATATTTTTATTTTTATTAAATAAATGCGACGTACGACGCTGTTTCGGGCCTGTAAATGATTTGACCTTATACAGTAGTTAAAGGACATTGCAGTAAGTGGTTTTACGTAATAAAATCTAATCGACAACTTTCGATCAAAAAGATTGCGAATATTTTTATTTTTATTAAATAAATGCGACGTACGACGCTGTTTCGGGCCTGCAAATGATTTGACCCTATACAGTAGTTAAAGGACATTGCAGCAAGTGGTTTTATGTAATAAAATCTAATCGATAACTTTCGATCAAAAAGATTGCGAATATTTTTATTTTTATTAAATAAATGCGACGTACGATGCTGTTTCGGGCCTACAAATGATTTGACCTTATACAGTAGTTAAAGGACATTGCAGTAAGTGGTTTTACGTAATAAAATCTAATCGACAACTTCTGATCAAAAAGATTGCGAATATTTTTATTTTTATTAAATAAATGTGACGTACGACGCTGTTTCGGGCCTGTAAATGATTTGATCCTATACAGTAGTTAAAGGACATTGCAGTAAGTGGTTTTACGTAATAAAATCTAATCGACAACTTCCGATCAAAAAGATTGCGAATATTTTTATTTTTATTAAATAAATGCGACGTACGACGCTGTTTCGGGCCTGCAAATGATTTGGCCTTATACAGTAGTTAAAGGACATTGCAGTAAATGGTTTTACGTAATAAAATCTAATCGACAACTTCCGATGAAAAAGATTGCGAATATTTTTATTTTTATTAAATAAATGCGACGTACGACGCTGTTTCGGGCCTGCAAATGATTTGACCTTATACAGTAGTTAAAGGACATTGCAGTAAGTGGTTTTATGTAATAAAATCTAATCGACAACTTTCGATCAAAAAGATTGCGAATATTTTTATTTTTATTAAATAAATGCGACGTACGACGCTGTTTTGGGCCTGCAAATGATTTGACCCTATACAGTAGTTAAAGGACATTGCAGTAAGTGGTTTTACGTAATAAAATCTAATCGACAACTTCCGATCAAAAAGATTGCGAATATTTTTATTTTTATTAAATAAATGCGACGTACGACGCTGCTTCGGGCCTGCAAATGATTTGACCTTATACAGTAGTTAAAGAACATTGCAGTAAGTGGTTTTACGTAATAAAATCTAATCGACAACTTCCGATCAAAGAGATTACGAATATTTTTATTTTTATTAAATAAATGCGACGTACGACGCTGTTTCGGACCTGCAAATGATTTGACCTTATACAGTAGTTAAAGGACATTGCAGTAAGTGGTTTTACGTAATAAAATCTAATCGACAACTTCCGATCAAAGAGATTACGAATATTTTTATTTTTATTAAATAAATGCGACGTACGACGCTGTTTCGGGCCTGCAAATGATTTGACCCTATACAGTAGTTAAAGGACATTGCAGTAAGTGGTTTTACGTAATAAAATCTAATCGACAACTTCCGATCAAAAAGATTGCGAATATTTTTATTTTTATTAAATAAATGCGACGTACGACGCTGTTTCGGGCCTGCAAATGATTTGACCTTATACAGTAGTTAAAGAACATTGCAGTAAGTGGTTTTACGTAATAAAATCTAATCGACAACTTCTGATCAAAGAGATTACGAATATTTTTATTTTTATTAAATAAATGCGACGTACGACGCTGTTTCGGGCCTGCAAATGATTTGACCCTATACTGTAGTTAAAGGACATTGCAGTAAGTGGTTTTACGTAATAAAATCTAATCGACAACTTTCGATCAAAAAGATTGCGAATATTTTTATTTTTATTAAATAAATGCGACGTACGACGCTGTTTCGGGCCTGCAAATGATTTGACCCTATACAGTAGTTAAAGGACATTGCAGTAAGTGGTTTTACGTAATAAAATCTAATCGACAACTTCCGATCAAAAAGATTGCGAATATTTTTATTTTTATTAAATAAATGCGACGTACGACGCTGTTTCGGGCCTGCAAATGATTTGACCTTATACAGTAGTTAAAGGACATTGCAGTAAGTGGTTTTACGTAATAAAATCTAATCGACAACTTCCGATCAAAGAGATTACGAATATTTTTAATTTTATTAAATTCACACGACGTACGCCGCTGTTTCGGACCTACAAATGATTTGGTCCTTTAATAATAGAGTAGAGGTGGCGATGGGGAGGGTAACTAATGGAAAAAAAATTTTTGAGACGTTTCGTTCTTGGATACACACTGAATTATATTTTAATTTTTTACTCTTTTTCATAATAGTGTGAGAGTGGTATTGCCTTAAAACTTTTGAGATCTTGACTTTTAGTTCATGCTCTAAATTGTAATTTTTATGGATTCTTACCTGCTGGCTTTGCCTATTTACGCTTATTTGCCCCATTCACCCCCGAACCCTCCAACGGAATCAGATCAAAATATACTCTAGATCCAGACCTCGTTACAATACGCAAGTGTACCGAATTTCAAGTCAATATCATAGACGGTTCTGGAGTAAACGTACGCAGAAAAAAGTTACGGACTGATATATAGGAAATTTATTTTCGCTGGAATTTAAAATCTCGAATTTCATGTCATTGTAAGCCTATTTCAATCTAAAAAAAATTTCGCGTTACTCTACCTCCACTGGACGTGAAAGTAAATTTTAATTTTGAATTATTATTATTGTATTTACAATAAACATTAGATATAGTAAATAAGGTGAAAATATCGATGTGATCTTGAGAAATGTTTTGTTAGGCGAAAATGTGTAAAAATGTTTACTTTTTATGGCCGCTATGTATCTTGCTTTTTTGAGACACCCTGATTGTATTTGATCAGATATAACATTTATGTACCTATTTAGGTAGGCAACCAAACATGCACATAAATGTATGGCATGTTGACATAACATAACATTTGACTGTTTGTCAAAATTTAATAAAATGTGAGGTTATTTGTAGATTTTAATTATTATTAGTAGGGGTGAACTGTTGAAAATTCAGTACAGATTGGTGGCTTGTTTTTCGAGATTTCACTCATAGAAAACCGTAAATCTTTTTGATCAATAGAATGACGATTATAATTAATTTATTTCGATTTTTAATAATACAACACAATCCTTGTGTCCTTATATAGAGGTCATCGAATTTCAGTTATTTAAAACACCTTTGACTTTATTCGTTGAACTGTTTCCTTTAAATTGCTGATCTTTTATGCACTTTGGGAGATTTTAAAGTTATGAAAATTTAATTTCATAATCTACATCAAAACATTGGAAAGTAGAAATTTCAAGATAAGTTATGAATCTATGTCAGAAGTTGATCCGTATATCCTTTTATTACATTACTGAGGTCAGTTCGGGCTAGTTTGTAGTTGTGTGATTTGGTATATGAAATTTGCTTTTCCCTACCCGTTGAGTAATATATTATTATTTTATTGTTTATGGAGTTTCGAAATCTGTTCTATGTTCATTGTCGCTTATATATATATAAAACCTTTTAATCTCTATACTCTATGTTTTCTACCATACACATTCACCAATGTGACCTAAACCTCCTTCAAATCTGAAACATTAACTCCTAGGCAAGTAGTAACATGGCGTTCGTATACAGGAAAGTAATTTTCCAGCTGCTAAATTTGTTTACCCATAAGTGTATTAAAAAAAGAAGGGAAAGGTTTTACAAATCAATTATTGCTAACAAATTGTTGCGTTTTCTCATTGGGAATATAGAATTATTACATTTCAAATTTGAACTTATCATACACAATATAATACTGAATCTGTAATATGTGCATATGAAAATTGAAATAGATAGGTTTATCACAGACAGTTTCACTTGACATGTTCGAAAGGTACATAATTTAAGACTCGTCATACCAAAATTGTATTTTAACTTTAATCGAACCGAGCCATATGCAGTAACTACAGCTGTAATACTGAATTTGCATTTTATTTAAAGCCGAGCAAACAAAACTACTGGTGGCAATAATTGTAATTTATGTACCCCATGTAACAAAGGAGACGTGCCAAAATGTAAAAATTTCATAAAAGCACCTATCTGTTGGACGTTATGAATGGATAAATAGTAAAAAGTATCTAATCTATATAGGTACACACTAATTTTCAAAGGTACACATTTCATATGTTCCCGAAATGTTACATAATACAGAAGGTATAAAGTTTTGACATTTTAGTATAACGAATAAGAAAAATTACATCCTTTTCTTGCACTCATTTCTTCCACTATAATGTACACTTTAAATATGAAGAAGGAAAAAGAAATCTGAATGATTTCAATTTGTTTTTAGTGTTTTTAGTTGTCTAAACTAAATTTTGATGTAAATATCAAATGTCCATATTAGAATTTTTTATATGAACAGAAAAAACAACAACTTAAAATACATTATTAGGTAAGGCAAATATTTCCTTTTAATATTTCTGCAAATGTGGATATGAATAGTTATATATAATGTTATATTGTTAGACCTCTATGATATCTTTACCTACTCTTCACGTTATACCGAGTTTATTTTATTTTTTTCATGTTACTGTCAACGTTAAACACCTTGGAGACCTTACCTTTTAGTCCATGCCATAAATTATAATTTTATGAACTCTTACCTACTTGCTTTGTCTATTTACCGTTATTTACCCCGTTCACCCTCGAATCTTTCAACGGAATTAGATTAAAATATGTTCCAGATCTAGATCTCGGTATAATATATAAGTTTACCAAATTTCAACGCAGTATCATAAACGGTTCCAGAGTGAACGTGCGCTCAATAAAAAAAAAAAGTTACAGACCGGCAGAGAAATGTAGGAGAACCTATCTGTAACCGAACATATATTTTAAGTTTGTATACGTTATAAAATATTGCAACGACATTCCTCGAATAGTTGGAGGTACGAATTCGTGAAGGAAATATCCATAAAATGTAATGAAAAATGAGGAAAACCTATTTAAATTTTCATGTTACTGTCAACGTTAAAGAATATGTAAATCCTGTACCTGTTCTTTATGTTCTCTGTGACCCAAGGGCCCAATATCAGTAAAAAGTAAATAAATATTCCCTTTTAATATTTCTGCAAATTAGGATATGAATTATATGCATACGATGGCCTTTACGTTGTATCTTTATGTTTCCCCCAATTTATTTTCTTTTCAATAAGTTATTGTCGATGTAAAACAAATTAGAGTTTTGTCTGTACCTGTTTTATAAGCCTTTTGTGTTGTCACTGGGTCGGTTGGAGTTTTATCTTGGAAAATTATTTGGTTTTCACCCAGTCCCTCGAATATCAGCTCATGCCCTCCTGTGAATGTGACATCATTCGCAGAAGCACTTGTAAACTTTTTAAATACTATGTTTGCTGGACACAACCGATGGCAGCAATTTCTACAAAAATAAAGAAAAGAGGTTACATTTTAAGGAAGAAACAGCTAATGTCCTGATAACTGATTTTTATATATACTTTTATTTACCACAGGTATTTCTCTATTAATTTTAAGATTTATCTTTGCCGTTAAGCAAAGATTATGTGATATGTCACTTTATATTTGGATTGTTTTGAAATCCTGCCTTATGTTCATTTTACATAACTGTTAGTTTCTGTAAAGCCTTGTACACTGCGGAATGTCCATTTCATCGAAAGACGATTTGAGTCCTCTAAGATTATATTCACATAATAATATTGGAGATTTGGAAGTGAATGGTATCTGGCTATAATTTTTTAGAAAGCACACATAAATGTACACTTTACAGTAGCTAATATATGTTTTTTTGAAAACTGAAATCACTTGTGATACTTACTTAGAGTATCGACTGCACTTATTCGTTGAAATTCATAAATAAACATAAAATGTAAAACTTACCTTATGATAGATAGACCTGTTGATATGCAGCATTTCTTTGTAAATGTAAGAGATTTGTTGAAACAGAACTGAACCACCAAACCACTGATTGTATAATATGTTTTCTTGATATTTATAGATGGTAGTACTTAATGTCTTGGTCACCAAAAATTTAAAGAAGCCTCATTACTTATATATAGGTTATGTCATCGTAAATATTGTCATTCACAGGGAAGACTGGTGTAATCGTAGAAAAATAACTGGGATGTTCCGAAATTGTGTCGAAGAAGAAATAATTCACATTCCTAACACTGAATTAGCACATAAATACAATGGGGCTGTCTACATTTGTTGAACAATAAAAATACTCGGTAGAGACTTAATGCATATTGCAATGGAAGTATTTTATATACCTCTATCATCGTAGAACGCCTATTTCATTCAAAGACGATTCGGGGGCCCTCATTTCTAAGGTTATAATATTCACATGAAATAAACAGCACACGTCTACACTTTACACTGGACATTTCGACATATATATCGTCGCACAATTTATGTTTATAGATGCACGTTTGGCTTTCAGCTGGGGCTTCGTTAACCATAACATGACAACATGTCAAATGCATTTTCACGCACGGATACACGGATACAATAGGAACATAGAAGGTATATTTTATTGAAATGCGGGTAGTCGGAAAAGTGGGATAATAATGATTGCATATTAAGGAGACGTGCCACAATATAACAATTTCATAAAATTACCTATTTGTTGGACTTTACTTATAGAAAACCATAAAATTTTTGTAGCAAAAGTATCACGATTAATTTATTTCGATTTTTAATAATAGAACATAATCTTGGTGTCCTACAGAGGTCATCGAGCTTCAGCTTTTTAAACTTTTTTGACGTTATTGTAATTTAGTAATTTAACTTATTTTTTATATAAATAGAATCATTGGTATAGGCACAGAGTGGCCGACCTACCTTATAATGTACATGACATATGTCAATGCGAAAGCAATTTCTTGCCGGGTAGCCAGACGTTACGTTTACAGACGATTTGGGGCCCCCATTTGCAAGGTTATGTGCAGCCTGGGAAGCAAATGTTCAAGATTTTGCAAGTGGACAGTTGATATATCACTGTTATGTAGATTGGAAACGTTTATAATTACTTTTGATTCGCTTCTGATAATTATTTAGTCTGTTTAAGAGTGCACTGTTATCAGTTGGACCTTGGAGGTGACTTTTTACAGACAGAAATGTATAAGTACAAAAGTTTCCTTTGGGTTACCTGATGTGGAGAGTGTGACGTTCCCGTTTGCATTATTCATAGGGCGCTTGCATACTTGTGGGGGGACGCGTTGTATAGACGACAGTAAGCACTCAATTTCTTTGTGTCTACATTGCAGAACGACTTGTTGTGGGCCCCACTTTATTTCCACAGGTTAGGAACACATAAGAAAGAAAATACTTTACACTTACTTTACATTGGACTATTTCGTCAAAGTATATGGGTACTTATCGATGCAAGTAGAACGTATAATGTAGCCTTGTTGATTTCTTCGGTGCGACTTACAAAACTCGGTTGGGGCCTCGCCAAATGTCAAACTAATATCACAGAACAGGGCGGATGTTAGATGTTAGTAGAAGTTTCATTTCCGTGGTAGGTTACTACTTTTCATAGATATTGAATTTAATGAAATCCTTGATTACGGGAAAATGGAATGATAGTGGGATTACAGATTGAATAAAGTTTAATAAATAATCGGCGATGGTAGGCGAGAACGACCGATCTGTACTGTAATGCCGGGTGGGAACATTTTAGATTAATTTTTTATATTGTAACCGTAACCGATGAAATAGCGAGTGGAACTGCATAATTTCGGTATGTTTGAAAAGGAGGGATACCCGGTGGTCATTGGAGTAGCTAATTAAAGAGCCTATTTAATGAATGTAGTGCAGAAAAATGACTAATTAGGGGGAAACTCTTTTATTTTTCTCTTCCATAGATGAAATGGGGCACCGTAAGAATAGGATTTGTTGATTATAAACAGAAATTCTTGTAGTATGTCAGGAGGAATGGGCTGTGAGCTGCGATTCACGGCAGATGAAAGGTTAAAAAGACGTGATATGGAGACGATTTTCGAATTGCGTTTTACGCAAGGGCATGAATGTTTATTTTTGTTTGTAGGTAAATTGAGGCAAGCGATAACACCTGAACGGTGCATAAGACGACGACGGGGGGGCAATTTAGGGGGTACGAAACCCAAAAATATAGGTTAATATAGGAATATTAATTGTGTATTAACGCAAAATGCGAACGGATATTTAAAATGTCGCTTATTTAACGAAGGGGACGCGGAGAAGGTGGCCCGATGCGTCGTTGGAATGGGCAAAGATGTAATTTGACGTGGCAAGGGAGGCTTTTTGACAAATTGAGCGTTCTGAAGCGATAAATGTGCGAATTGCAGGTAATGAGAAACGATCGGAAAGGGTATTTTTGAATGCTTTTTTGGGAAATTTTAAGCGGTGAGGGAGGAAAATAGGTATCGAAGATGGGAAACAAAAGTGAAAAATGTCAGTACGTGATAACGTGGAAATCACAGACGGGCAATTACGCCCGTTACGTGGATTGGAAAAAGGGTGATTTTTTTACGACTACAAAATGGCCGATGCCACCGCAAAGCGGCATTTTCTAAAGGCCACAACTTGTTTAATATTTAAAGTAGACAAATAAAACTCTGCATAGAGGTAGATAATTTATTTAGCTATAATTTCGTTAGATACGAACATTTCGGCCCAAAACGGCCTATTTGCCGAGATATTCGGCTTTTAACGAAACAGCTACGTATTTTGGCCACCGGACGTCGTCTCCTTCGAAAGGCTCTAGCTGGGGAACGGCTCGTCGTAGGTGAGATCTGAAAGATGGAAACGATTCCTCATTAAAAAATCTTGTCCTTTGGGTGCGATTATTTTTGAGAAATTTCCAGCCGTTTAAAAGTTATTCGAGGAGAACCGAAAATGTGCGTGTTTCGCCGGAATAGCGAAAAGACGCCAAACACGCAATCTTTAAACGCTCATATCTGGCGAAAAACACCCCGCAGACGGCCGTACGATGTCGATATGGAAAGTACATGAATGGCAATGAAAGCAAATCGTAAATTTAAAGGTCCGAATCGAATTTTAACCCCGCCAGGAACGAAAGAAAATGGGAAATTTTTGACGTTTACCCGAATTCCGCCCGCTTCGACGTCATCGAAAAGGAGCAACGCAAATTCGTTTTGAGGGTCGTAAAAACGTGTGGGGAAAGAGATAGCCGACATTATAATTAAAATTACAAATATTTACCCCCGAAACCCACCCTCGCCACTGCCGCGTTGAGATTTTCGCGGACGTCCGCCTGCCGCCTGCGGCGGCAGGCGGACGCCCCGCGTCCCCCCAAAAAAGCCTTTAGTATTGCAAAATCCCCAAGTGCGAGCGGCTCGCACCTGACGGATTTTAATATATAGTGGATTACCATTATTTTGCGGAGAATGTTCTTCCGTGTCATCGGCGTAAGATGTTAACTTAGCCACCTTTGCTGAAATATAAATAACATACCTACATAAATAACATTTTGAAATATTATTGCCATTACAAGGAAAATGTTATGAATAAAATTTAAACTAACCGTTGCCATTATTAGTATTATTATTCCAATTGACTCGATAGAAGTATTTATACAGTTTTCCGTTTGCAGCATACAGCCAACATTAATTTGGTCGTAGACTTAATCTAAAAATTAAAGATTTAAGAGTTAAATACACTCACTTACAAAAACTTAAAGTTAGGGAGCCACAACGTTTTCATTTTGTTCCTTGTTTCCAGACTTCAGCTTTATTTCAACTCAATGTTTATTCGCGTAGTTCCTTTAAAAAAACGCAGGCAAATCCGGTTACCCACAGACCCTTTATTAATAATTATCCACAGTAGTTGGAAAAATAATAAGAAAAGTCATGAATCCAGCGGGAAATGTCCCCGGAATCCCTACCCAATTCAATCAATTCAATTCAACAAGTCTTTATTAATATTAAAACAAAAAGATACACACCAGTGCTCGGCCTGGAGCCGATCGCTCAGCCGCAGTGCGAAGCCATAGATCGTCGTGAATTTAAAGCTGTCTTCCTCCTTGCGTTAGTACTCTCTGTCATGTTTAATTTTTCCTTTTCCGAGTCCGTCATGTTCCAAAATTGCAAATTAATACCTGCTCGATTTTCCGAAATGATTTTGGTACATTGTTTTGTACATTTGATTCCACATGCTGTCTTAAGGGAATGTTTTACTCTTTTCTCTCCTAGTTTTTGTTTTTTTTCTATCTTCCAATGAAACACTGAACCTTTTCCGTTTCCTAATTTGTCCAGTTTTTGTATATATGTTAGCCATTCTGATTTCAGATTGCTGAATTGCAGCATCGATTATGTTATCAATTAGTTCAGTTATAAAGTCAGTGTCAGTAAATGAGCTATTATTAGGGTTACAATTTACGTCGTTTGCTGGACTAATAAGTATATTTTCTAGGATATTAATGCCAGACTTCTTACATTTAATAGTATCTATTTCTGTTCCCGAACTAGATGTGTCTGATATTGACAAATTAAAATCTGGATCATTCTTTTCTAAATTTGTTGCTCGTTTCTTAGCATGGATGACTTTAAATGAGGAAATTTTATTGGCCAACTCTTTGTTTTTTGTTGCTAATTGCATCAATCGCGTAGTTCTGAAATAGAGAACATATATTTATATGAAAGGTGTTCTTGCAGGATTATACTACCCCCCTTAGAGATTACCTTGGGATAATATGAAAAATTGTAAACGCAAATAATTGTGTGATACCTTGTATATTAAGGTATAAAACTGTAAACAAAATACCAAGAAAACATATTTTCTCAACACATTCCAAAGATATACTCTCTCCCTTGGGGAGAATAATAATGTTACGTGAACACAGTGTGCAAACAAAAGTATCATTTATATATCAAAATCAGTTAAACTAAAATTTTATTTTTGAATTCAGCCAAGCTCATTCAACAGGATTCGTACCTAGAATAAATATTTTTAATAAGTTACAAACTGTTTTATTCAATAATAGTAAATAACACTTGCTTACCTTAATTAAAAACACAAAACAATCACAGCGACGAATGTTTAAACAATAACAGCACAAGGACTGACAGGCACATGAATATTTTGAGGTTAGATTATTCACTTTTATGACTCACAAGTTAAAAAGCGCGGCATAGATTTTGTTAAGTATATTTATAGTATTTACCATAATGTTAAGCAGTTATGTCGTATGTACAAAGCGTTAAAGGAATTTGTCATATCTGCAGTGTAGATACGACACAAAGGCTTAATACGTTGTAGTTTGGACATATTTTATTAACAATGCAGTTTGAATTGTACTTACGACATAATGCATAACGTATTCCTCTGACTGTTTCGACCGCAATTACGACATTTAAGCCTAACAAACAGATACATAAGCTTACCATGAAGTGATATATAAAAAAATCTCAAAATTGATAAAAGTTGCAGTTACGATGTTTATCCTTAACAGGGCAGAATAGGAGTCATAATCGCACTATTCAAAACCACTACAACAGTCACATAACTTAAAAACCGCTGCCCAAGGAGTCACTACTTCCACATCCAGATTTTTTAGACTCTTGCTTGCTTTGTCGACAGACATAACATTTTTTTTTTCGCTTAAATTTAAAAGCTCGACGCTTCATGACATTCTAAGCTTATTTCAGAAAAAAAATCCTTTTTTTTGTGTTTTTGCCCATTTACCCCCGAACCCTTCAACGGAATTAGTTCAAAATATAATCTAGTTCCAGACTTGTTATAATACATAAGTGTACCAAATTTCAAGTCAATATCATAGACGGTTCCAGAGTGAACGTGCGCACTAAAAAAAAGTTACAGACAGACCGACAGACAGGAATTTTTTTCGCTCAAATTTAAAATCTCGACCCTTCGTGACATTTTAAGAATATTTCAACAAAAATATATATACATATATTTTTTTGCGTTACTATACCTCCACTAGACGTGGAAATAAAATTAACTTTTGTTACGTGCTTTTTTTCGCGTTAGTAACAATAAGGTATGTCCGACTAGAGACTCAGTGGAGTCGGGGGTGGGTATGAAACCATTTTTTTTTCTTATTTGTTTTCTAACGGAAAAGCAAATATATACAGGGCGCCAAGTAATTTGAAGATCCCATACCTTATTTATAACTAAAACTACTAAAACTGAATAGCAAAAAACTCTAAGTAGGTTTAAGTCAATAATAAACAACCAAATTAAAATTCCAGTAGATTTATTCCGGATTTGAATATACAGATTCGACGAAAATATTGGAGGAAACGGTTCCGCAAAATATATATATATAGTAAAATAACCACAATTACATAAAACACTTTGTAAAATATCCTATCTCTCGAGAGAACAATTCGGGATAAAGGTCAACTAATGTATTACTTAATAAGCAAAGAAAAAAATATACCTTTATCAACCGATTGTCACAAAGAATAAAAATAAAGACAATCACTAGAATATATTTTACACCGCACCAAAAATATATTTAACCTGACTAAATTAGGGGGTAATCAATATTTTCTTAACCTTTGTAAGCAAATGGAGGTTTCATAATTTAAACAAAATCTAACTATATTATATATACAAGATTTCATTTGTTTACATGAAGCAGACTACTAATTTTTCTTTAGAGAATGTAATTCTCCTACAAATTTACGTATTTTTAATTACTACTTTAAGTATGACGTTGTCGAAGTCAGTATCTAATCACCCGGTATCAACGTATTAAAATATGACTAAATAGGACAGTTCTAATTAATCCTCGGCAGCTTAGCAAACCAAAAAGGTAAAATGTCCCACTATGTGGTACTTATCTTGTGCTGTACGACTGAGAAGTTCCCGCAGGAAGTTTGCAATTTACGGAGGGTTACCCTTATCCTAGTGCTGCTATGCCCATATATTGTTCACTGCTATAAGGATGTACCATATCATTTAGAGCTCCTCATAAATCATGTCCGCTAATATAAAATCGGTACTCTTTCCAGAATCACACCGAAAGGATATATAAAAAAACGCCTAAAATACGAAATAAAAATGATATCGAAACTGACTTTTTAGGAGTCGTACATGAACAAAGATGAAATAAATTAAGTGAAACTCACCTCTAGTGCGGAGCACCCTATGCACAAAGAGACGTTTTTAACAAAACTTCTACGAATATATCCAAGTGAAAATTGACCATAGGCAATATTCATAAACCATATAATATCCCAAAAATATCGCCCTTCTTTCAACTACCAGTGACAAATCCGTTTGAACGTAATTTAATTCTTAATAGTTCCCTGGACGTTTACTTGTGTAGTTTCAGGAATAGTCATTCTTTTCCGTTCGACTCCGATTGCCGTATCACGGTTAAACTTTTTCCATTCCCCAAAAAACTAGTACCCATTAACAAGCGATAAACCTTTTAATTCATAAGTGCACGGCCACGTCGGAGCACCGCCCCTCGCACTGACCATTGCACGGCTCATTGCACCGATCCATGCACCGCCATCGAAGTGGCCACGTTGACGCACCGCCCAAACCCCTCGTAATTTATTGTGAAGTGTTTCAGTTGTATTCCAGCAGTCGTTACGTGATGTTGTCTTCATCATCTTCAGATGAAGATCTCGTTTTAGAATCAAATTATACAAAATGGTACATTATTCGCCCGAAGAGAAAATTTGCTGTTCATCCTATTAATAAGAAACGCGGTCGATATGGCGAATTTCATCATCTCTATAATGACTTGAGACAAGATACGGATCGATTTTTTGAATATATGAGAATGAGAAGTATTACATTAGATTATATCATTAAGAAAATAAGACATAAAATAGATAAGAATTGGAAAACTGCCATTGTCAACCCAGGAACAGAGGAACGATTAATGCTAACATTAAGGTGAGTACATTTTAATGTTTTATGTATTTTATTACCAAAAATATAAACTGAAAAATTATCAAAAAGGAAAACTTAAAACCTAAACATGATTAAACGCTTTACATTTTCAATAAAATGAAGAATTTTGATTTGCACTATTTGGTGATGGAAACGATGGTTCAATTGTATAATTTATGGGTGTTAACTCCTGTGATATTATTGTTGTTGAAGATTGCTGGGCATTGTGATAAGGTTGCTGATTTGTTGAAAAAGTATACTGTTGTGCATTTTCAGCCTCAGGAATATCTGCTAAAAGTTGTAAAACTGCGATGCGAAATTTAAATTTTTCCTTATTACTTAAAGATCGAACATCTGGTAAAATACTATTAAAAATGCAACATCTTCATCTTGGTTATTTTGTTTCCGTTCTTCTTTTTTTTTAAATAATCGAGTTTTTCCTGTTCGGTCTTTACTAAGGCCTCTCCAACGACGTCTCTATTTGGCACCACTCGCTTCCTTTTGTGAAGGCTTGAAGCTGTCGACATCTCTTGAGGTACCCGGCGTGACATTTCTCACATTATCGATGCCTACATGTGAGTCATTGATGGGTTCTTCATCTGGTTGTGTCGATTCGTCAGCAGACTCTTCCTCTTCCTGTATATCTTGTATTGAAAAATTTCCAGATGCATGTCTGGGCTTAAATTGGTCCTTAAGGAATAAAAGCGATTGAAATAGTGGCCACTCTGGTTTAACATCGTCTCCGGGATCGCCCGACTTTTTTTCCGGTATAGCAGCCAGCTTCTTAGAAAAAGTCTTTCTAAGCCTTTTCCACTGCGATTTAACAGTGTTAGCTGCAAAAAAGTATATGTATTTAGAAAATATTACTTATGGAAACATTTATATGTATTATGTTTGTAGTAATCTAGTATTTCGGGACTTTATTTCTATTCTATTATTATTATTATTATTAAATGATATGTACATTTCAATAAATAAGTATTTTCATTTCAGATATTTGTCAACAGGAGTGTCTTTTAGAAGTTTGGCTTTCTCTTTTCGTATGGGAAAGACCACAGTAGCAAACATAATTTCTGAAGTAGTTGCTGCGCTGTGGAGCAGCTTATGTGACGACCATATGCCAGTACCTACTACAGAGGACCTTAAGAGAATTGCCAAAGATTATCATGAGATCTGGAATTTTCCCCATTGTATAGGCGCTTAGATGGAAAACATATAAGAATTCGCAACCCACGTCATTCGGGATCCATGTTCTATAATTATAAAAATTTCTTTTCCATAGTGCTACAAGCTTTAGTGGATGACTATTATAAATTTACAAATATTGATGTTGGGGAATTTGGAAAGCAAAGTGACGGAGGAACGTTTAGAGCATCTCAACTATATAATAGGCTTAAACATGGAACTTTAAATTTACCAGAACCTGAACCTCTCCCGGGGACTACAACAGTTATGCCTTATGTTATAATAGCTGACGAGGCTTACCCCCTAATGAAAAATTTGCTTAAACCTTATAGCAGGCAACATCTAGATTCAAATAAAGAACATTTTAATAAACGTTTATCTCGGGCAAGAAGAAGTGTGGAATGTGTTTTGGCATCATTACTTCAAAATGGCAACTTCTTCAGAAGCCTATTGCAACAGACGTAAAACTTGCCGATAATATTGTCAAAGCTATATATGTTCTTCATAACAGTATTATTGAGATGGAAGGTACGGAGCATAATTTAACACATCTTGAACTTCATTGTAAAAATAAACAGAGAAATGTTTCAAGAGGACGTCCTACTACAATAGCAAAGCAAAATCGAGAATTATTGAAAGAGTATTGTTGTAGAAACCCAATTTCTGTTTAACACGTTAATCGCCATGTGAACCAACATTTGGTTCTCAACTCGAAGAATCGTCCAGGCCCTGTGACTCACATACGGGCTTCACTACTTGTTTCCACTTTATGCTCTGTGTACCTCCGTGTAGGTCACATATTACATTGCTACTTATAGAATATTGAAATGTGGGGCCTGGTGGTCTTAAAAACAAGTTTTGAGCCTGGAACTTTTTTGTTCCATTCCAAGGACAATGCAAACTAAAAAAAAATGGGTCACGTATTACATTGCTACTTATGGAATATTGAAATGTGGGGCCTGGTGGTCTTAAACAAAAAAAATTATTCAAAAATAACTTTATTATTGTCTCGAGTACGTAGTTGAAAATAACAAATTATTTTTGGCATTTATGAACTTCAAAAAAGCAAGATAAACAGTAAAATTTTTTACATTGTTGACAATAAAACCTAGACTTCGGCGTCTTCAACTGTGCCTGTTTCCGACCTTCATTGTTGCTTATTTTTTCGTAGCAAATAACACATCTACGATGATCTTTAGAGAGAACTTCATCTAAAACGTGTTCTTCATTTTCACAAATAGCTGGTTCTGCACTATTCAATGCACTTTCAATTATCTGCTCTTTGAATGCTGTTATGGATATTTTATCTTTGGTTATCCCTTTGTAGAGAGTATATGCATTTACCAAGCAAGTTCCTAATAGCAACTCAAACCCAAGTTTACGATACCATTTTATCCCCTTTCTTAGGGGTGTTGAATAAGCCTTTAGTTGATCAGATAGATCGATGAAAGATTTACTGTTGTTATAATCGCAAATAATAGTGGGTTTGTCAATTTCTTCGCCTCGCCTTTTTACCCTTGTTGTAACTGCTGTATGGTAAGTACTAAGACAAAGTACATCTCGCTTGTCTTGCCACTTTAGCACAACTACTCCATTACGTTCCCTCGCAATAATCTCTCCTTTTTTTAGTTTTTTAGTTGTTACCTCAGTAGGATTCAATTTCCGATTTTTCCGGAGGGTGCCCACCAAGTGAGTTTTTCGGTTTAGAAGCTCTTGAGCAAGGGCAACACTTGTATAAAAATTGTCAGTAAAGAGAATTCTGCCTTGATGGAACAGTGGTTTCATAAGTTCTAATACAATTTTTGTTGATGCACTTACTTTCGGATTCTTATCATTTCCACAATAAACTCTGAAGTCATAAGTATAACCTCCTTTGCAACAAATTTTGTACAATTTTATACCAAATTTGAAGCGTTTATTTTTAATGTACTGTTTGAAAATGAGGCGTCCTCTAAATGGGACTAGAGTTTCATCTATGCAAACTTCACGTTCTGGGATATATACTTCTTTGAATTTATCAGTCAAAAGTTTCAGTAAAGGGCTCAGTTTCGCCAAACGATCAGTAGCGTTCGCATCTTCATTGTTGCTAAAATGAAGCATACGTAGAAGCAATTCAAATCGATTTCTGGACATCTCTTCAGGTATTCTACTTGCATATAAAAAACTTTTTCTCCAGTAGTCTACCATTTTAGGAAATCTTGCTATGCCCATCCACAAACAGAGCGAAAAAAATTTTCTTATTTCATCTGCATTAGTATCCTTCCATCTATGTAGTCGAGATTTTTGTTGGATCCCTGCAGCGATTTTTTGTTGTGCATAGCGATTTGTTTCGGTAGCAATGAGGTTCACTACATCTTCATTGAAAAATATGTTGAAGAAATCAATAGGACGTTTTACTAAATAAGTTTCCCTAATCTCATCTGTGGGGCCTGTGGGGTCTACTTGGAAATCAAATTTTTTAGAGTACTCCCTGTAACCGGTGACCAAACTATTTCTTCTATATTTCCGTCATCCTCACTCACACTTTCCTCTACTCTGCAATATTTAGCAATCACCGCTTCTATAGTATTCTCTACAGAGGATTCTACATTTTCAAATTGAGGAGATTGCCTAGACGTTGAAGGAAACACGTTCAAATATTTTTGGTTGGGTTTAACTTCTTTAGAAATATCGTGTAATGACCTAAAAAAAATACATATATTGTAAAAGTGATACCCAATTTCAATGAAAAATTCAAAATATAAAAATACAACTCAGAATTTCGAAACGGAAAACTTTTATAATTTTGTGAAAAACTAACAATAAATCTTACCTTCTGACTCTTTTTTGTGGTACAATTTCTTCATCTGAAGAATACTCCTCAGAATGTTCATTTTCAGATTCAGGATTGTATTCATCTGAAGAACCACCTTCAAAGGGTTCTTCCTCTGATTCAGAGAGTATTTCATTCCACAATTTTTGCAAATGCGACTGACTCCTTTCGTATTCACCACTCATTTTATTTAGTACCGTCTCTTTCAAAGTATTAGAATGCACTAACCCACTGCCGGTAAATACGCTTATGTGTCGAGCATAGGAAAAGCAAGTCTAAACTCGCAAACACTTGAGAACTGACATATGAGCCACCGACCTAAACCACGCGGGCGCTCCGAGACCCAAAATCCGGTTCTCATTTTGAAAATATTTTTTCGCACCCAAACGTGGCTAAAATCAATTTCTACAACATTATTATATATCACCAACATATATTAGAAACAAATTATAAAAAATAGAATTGTGGCCGGTAGGAAAATTTTATTTTGTTCTATTTGGGCGATTAACGTGTTAATGTAGCAAAATGTTAAATATAAATTTGAAAATAAATCTAGATACAGTTTACTTCTTAATATAAAACACAACTGTTGCGCAATATTGCGATAATAATTATATCCAAAACAAAACTTACCTGGTAATCCACATTCTACAGCGACTTCCTTCCACAATTTAGTTAGTATCATGCTATTATAATGATTTTTATTTATTTTCTCCCACAAAGCGGTTCTCACAAATACCACTTATAAGTTTCTCTTTGTCCATTGTCGCAGCGTGCTTGGTGCGAAGGTAGAAAAATACTAAGCTCAATTTAGTAGTGCCATGCTCGAGTCGAGGCGCAACTTGTAGCGAAGGTCGGTACGCTAGTCGGTGCGTCGTTATGGCCAACATTATTTGATAACATAGGTTATTTTCAATTTTAGTGCGGTGCGTAGGTCGGTGCAATGGTCAGTGCGAGGGGCGGTGCTCCGACATGGCCGTGCACTAAGAAAAAAACGTACTACCTATTCGTAATTATAAGTAACTCTTATTTAATAATTACAGGCATGCACCAATATACGGGGTAATACAAAAAAGTTTTACCTTCAATTTATTTGTTCGAATTTATAGGAGCATAAATTCGTAACACTTTTTTTAGCGTGACCTGACTATTGCCTAACTGACATTAAGTATTCTATATCAATGATATATGTAACTTTCTTTTACCTAGTAATTGTGTTCTATTTGAAGATAACATAATGTTAATTTGTTCAGATAATAATAAAATTAGTGACTTAAAAGACACATCGAAAGCCTGTGAAAAACGAGCCCAAGAGTAGTTTACAGGCAATAGACTTAAGGTGGGCATATCCAAGAGAGATATTCAATAGGGAAATATTTATTTATTTTGGGCCATACCTTTTTTTAATACATATATTGGTAAAAAAAAGTATAGGATTACCTAAGTGGTACTATGACAGGTGTAGTGATATGAATTTTCACTCAATAATTTTAGTTGTTTGCAAAATAGTTAGATGTAATTTTAAAATTACATCAATTTTCGTATTTCCTAAATTTAAATCTAACTATTTCGCATATGTTTGAAATTATTGAGTGGAAATTTATAACACTACTCTTGTTATAGTTCTACTTAGGTAGTCTTGTAGTTTGTTTGCAATAAGTGTGTTAGAATAAGAAGTTATGGTCAAAAACAGTAAATATTTTCCTATCGGACCTCTCTCTCTTGCATGTTCTTACCTTAAGTTAAATGAGAACAAAACTCAAAAGTTATTCCTTTCTTCCAATAATAAATTATTTAATGGAGATATTGTCAATTTACTTGGCATAGTCATTAATGATTTGAATTGGAATTGACACGTAGACAATTAAGACATAAATTATGCAATGCAACCTTTTTAATTAGACAGCTTAAAGACACACTTCATATAAGCATTTTAAAAATTGCTTGTTTTTCACTTTTCCTTTATCAATTAAGTTATCGTATTTTCATATGGAGGAACTCTAGAAAGTCGTTAGGTTAATAGCTAAATCAGGCTACAGGGAATATTGTCGGCTTTTGTTTATTACTTATGTTATGTATTATGTCCCTACCATCACTTTATATTTATTCAGTGTTGCTTAAAATTCACAAAAGTATTAATCATTACACTAAACAATCAAATTTACTTAATTATAATACTAGAAATTCAAATATATTAAGAACTCCTTGCTTTAAACTGCCTAAAGCACAAAAGAACTCGTTAAACCTAAAGCTTTAAAATAAATCACCGTTACACATTAAATCTTTAAATGAATATCAATTTAAAAAACAAATAAAAAACTATATGTTACAGCAGTTTCTATATAGGAGATGAATTTCTTAATTTCTCAATTTTATTAAAACTTCTATATCTATAAATGAGATTTCAGTTTTTAAGTGGTAACTTTATATATAGGTGCTGGAAAAATAAATGTAAAAGTTAATATTTCAGTTAAGAAACTAAATGATTACATTTCGGTTTTTATACATTTGAAACAAATTTGCTGTAGACAATAAGACCCAAGCACCAATATAACATTAGTAGTATACGGCTCCTATATAATAAGAGTCATAATCGTAGCACTCGAAACCACTACAAAATTCAAATTACGGGAACGGAGAATTATTTACACTCATATGAAAAATTTGGCAAATGGTAATGACGTAATAATAAGAATTGATCTGGTATACACGTGGGTTCGTATTCGCCTCCGATTTTTTCGAAGACGCCTCCGTTTTGGAGGCGTACTTGATCAGAGCATTTTGCATATATAAAAAATGCAAAATGCAATGCAATATATATATATATATATAATGTGTCACTCTGGGTTTATGACGAAGTTCTGAAATAGTGGCAGCTGGTGAAAATTTAGTATATAGAAATTTTGAATACTTTTTTGTTAAAATTTATATGGAAAATGTCACCATTAAAAACTATATCTCAATCATAATTTTTTTCAAACCTTCTTTTCGCCTTGGTTGTATGCCTTACAATATGGTCTGGGTCCCATGCATCAACACAAAGATGTGACTAATCTAAAAAACCTCACTCATAGTTTATGAAAGTGGCAGTAGGTATACAACACCGCTACGACTCCATAGGGATTTTTTCCCCTAGGTTGGTACTAAAAAGTTACTAAAAAGTTACTAGATTTGGGTTGGCACTCCTGTGTGTGTGTGTGTAATGGTGGTATTAGGGTGGGACTGTGTGTCTATTGGTGGAGGGGCGGGGGGCCTAGTGGTGGCGTAACACAAGCCTGATTGGTTGTGAGTGGTGTGACGTAACGCAGCATGGCTGATTGGTTGTGAGCGTGGGGGCATAGTAGTGAGGTCTTATTGGTGGGGGGGTGGGGATATAGAGTAGTCTGAAACGTAAACAAGAGCGTGTATTGGTTGTGTGTGTGTGGACAATATGGCTGCTGCGGCGGAAAGCAAGATGGTGGGGACGTAGCCTGAAGATCGAGGATGGAGATATTGGTAACGGTGGAAAAAAATGGGCGGGAAATTTGAAATCTGGGGACTAGGAATTCGAAGTATGTGGTTTTGACACCGGCGGCCGCGGGAATCGGGAATATTGGTAACAGTGAAAAAATGGGTGGGAAATTTGAAATCTGAGGACTAGGAATTTGAATTATGTGATGATAACGAGGATGGGGGAATATTGGTAACAGTGTAAAATGGGAGGGAAATTTGAAATTTGAAGGATCTTGGATGTTCAGGTATAGGAGAGAGAGAGAGAGAGAGAGAGAGAGAGAGAGAAATAATAAATATTAATATTGTGATAGAAATAAAACACAAGAATAGCTTTTTATATTACAGGATAACATTACAAAATAATTTATTAAATAAAAATATATATTAAATAATTGAATAATAATACTTAATAATTGAATAATAATGATAATAATTTTTTTAATATCATTGCCGACCTGCCCAACATATTACAGTTGACCGAATAGGTATATCCTCCTCCTCTGGATTTTCCTCATCATCGGACACCAAGTCAATAACATTAGCTATGTCCTCTTCATCGTAGATGACAATAACTGTGTCCGTCTCTGAGTTCGTATCAGCGCTATAAAAATAATTATAATTGAAAAAATGAATCGAAATTAAAAATTTTTTTTTTAACTTACTAGTAAGCTGGAGGCGTAGGTGAATAACTAGGAGAGACGCTAGCTGGAGCAGGAGGGAGGATATCCCTCAATGGAATGAGGGGCGGGGGCAGGTCGTCGTCGTTGTTCCTATCAAAATAACTGTAAATATTATTATAATTGAAGCACTGAATTAAAAGAAAAAAAATAACTTACTTTTCTCTGGTGTAAGCCTCAGGATCGATGGGAGGCGTATAAGTTTGTGCTAAACGCACTCTATATTCATCCTCATTCAATTCACTAAAAAATAAATATATTATAAATTAAGTTAAATAATAATAAAAAAAAATTAACTTACTTTTCTCTGAAGTAGAAGTAGGCTCCAGGATCCATGGGAGGTGTATGTCTGTTTATATTTTTTGGTAAACGCACTCTATATTCATCCTCATTAAATTCACTGAAAAATAAGTATAATGTAAATTAAGTTAAATAATAATAATAAAAAATTTACTTACTTTTCTCTGAAGTAGAAGTAGGCTCCAGGATCCATGGGAGGCGTATATCTGTTTATATTTTGTGCTAAACGCATTCTATATTCATCCTCATTAAATTCACTAAAAAATAAGTATAATGTAAATTAAGTTAAATAATAATTAAAAAAAAAATTAACTTACTTTTCTCTGAAGTAGGCTCCAGGATCCATGGGAGGCGTATATCTGTTTATATTTTGTGGTAAACGCATCCAATTATACTCGTCGAATTCACTAAAAAATAAGTATAATGTAAATTAAGTTAAATAATAAAAAATATAGATTCACTTAAAATATTATTAGTAACATTTAAAAAGTTATTATAGAAATTTTCAAAATTTAAACTATGCAATAAATCCATATGAGACGATATTAAGTTATTATTAATATTTATTATTTCGCGAACAATTTCTTCAGAGAAATAAAATGTGCAGGAACCACCAGTCACTTTCAACATCTTATTACCAATAAATGATGATTTTAATAAGGAATATTCACAGAGCTGAATTTCTTCTTCCTCTTCTTCAGAATCTAATTTGTTATCAAAGTAATTGGTAGTGAATTGTTGACGGTAAGTAGTGATATTATTCCAGTCTTCTCTAATGAAAGAAATATTGTCTGGTTTCGTGAATACCTGAGATACATTCATACATATTCTTACAGAGGAAACATAACATCTTGCAGCACTAAATCCCGTAACTATCTTGTATGTAGAATTTTTAATGTTTATAGCATTCTCATAAATATAGCGTTCCTCGTGCTGTGCGGCCACTCGATATTGTTCACTAATTCTATCAACTTCTTCCCAATAACCGGTATCGCCTGATGAAAAGTTAGGACTTGGTGAACGCGATGCCATGATTTGCAGCTCTCGAACGCACAAAGATTAATAACTAACTGATTATCATCTGTCATGTTCCTCTTATATCTCGAATCGAAACAAAGAAAGCAGGTACTCTAAAAAAAGGCCCCTAATCTGATGGAAATGGTGATCGTAAAAGATTTTGATTTACATAATTGTTGTTATCGGAAGGGATCAGTATATAAATCTGTGATATGAACACATTAGTAATTATTAGTCAGATACGCAGCTAATACAGAGCTGTCTATTTTTCATACAGACCTGTTTATTTTTCGTACAGACCCTGTATAGATCTGTTTATAACTGCCTGAGGTCTGTTTAAGATTTGTTCAGCAATGATGTGTAATAGAATAACTTTGGAGACCTACAAGACTATCAAGGTAAAACCATAAAATGAATGTTAAAATATATTACATGAATAGTGGACAAATCGGTTTGGAAGACAAATTGAAATTGAAATTTAAATATATATATATATAATATAATTTATACCAGTATCCTAGGTTGATAATTGTTGAGGTGACTGGTTCTGGGACAACAATCCAGGCCCACAATTGTCTCTTGTTGCGAGAATGGGTTCGAATGTTTCCTTGGCAATTTACGTCTCTCAATGAAATGGGGTGGAAGTTGTAGGAAAATTAATCAACTAGGTGGTTTATGAAAAGATAACGAAATTTTATCTTTTTTAGAAGATAAGCTGTGCAAAAGCTATGCAGGAATGAATAAGCTATACAGAAATGTACATATAAATATATATCAGCATCTAAGCCTGTAAGCATCTAGGCATGTAGATATGTAAGCATGTAAGTATATACAAAAGTAAGGATGTACAAAACAATTTAAGCATGTAAGAATTTAAGCAAGTTAGCTGTACAAAATTTAAGCAAGTTAGCTGTACAAAAGCTGATTTCATAAAACTATAAATTGCCAAAAAAATGAAAAGGAAAGAGAAAAATATTTTTAAAACCATGTGGTACATATAGTATTTTAACTACTTATTAAATTAAAAAGAATTGACCTTGAATTCAAATTTATTTTAAAAATAATTGAAATTATATCAAAGGCAAAATTTGAAGATTAATTACATTTTAAATGATTAATACATGAAATTACCTGTATGTTATACACTTGTTAACTGGGATATAAAAATTGTAATATCAATTACTGAAGTCCACAGTTAAAAAGTATATACGTTTGAATCAGTACAAAGGCTGCAAGCAAATGACTTCCTGGTGAGTTTTACTGATAAGGTAAACTTTTTGTCCTGTTTACTGGGAAATAACGCTACCAAAAAAATAAACTTGAGAAATTTAAATCCCTAATTAAATTGAAAGCTATAAAATATAAGAATAGTACAAGTATGGCTATCTGTCAATGGTTGCGTTAAGCGCACCAACTTGCAGGTCGCAATTTTACAATTTCCTTTACTCACAACTAAAATAGTGGCATATAATCGATAAAGGGAATCTATAATAAAAAATTTTGTTCCATACCAATGCCTTTGCCTCAGTTTGTAATTTCTATTTTATACATAAGCACAAATATGAACAGATGTAAATAAATAGTAAAACGTATTGACTATGGTGTGAACTTAGTAAATATATTACATCTTATTGGATATACTAATATAGGATGAGAAAAGGTAAGGAAAATAACCATATGTACTTCATAGTAAATAAAAATATAAAAATTGAAATATAGGTATGTATCTGATGTAAATAAATGTGTTTGTAGACAAATTGTTAATTAATTGTTTCCTGGGATGCTGTCTTACAACGGAACAGAGATACATACATAATAGTTAATAGAAAAACATGACGGAGTTCCTAAGATATAAAATTAAGTACATAAAACAGTGTGAAATGGTTTAGCAGTTATACAAATAAAGCTCTGTTAGTTGAAAACAGTTTCACTTACAAAAACTGAATCCAAAAATGTTATACAGATCGTGCTAAATATAACCAAAATATTAGTTTTTATATAAAACTGTTAAATGGACATAGGCCATGTAACGCCTGCACTGTATGCTATGTGTTTCAGATATCTACTCGTTTTACAATGACTATCATCATTAAATGGCTCAAGCAAAGATTCGAAATCTGCATAAATAATAAATGGATCCGTTTCCTTGTAAACAAAATTTTTAAATTTAATGTACCGTTCCCTAGAAAATTCAATTTTGCAATCGTTAAGTTTTTCGCAATCCACAACATGATCGTTTAGCTTGTTCTGAGAACTAAAATAATTTGACATCTATCGCAGAAATTTTTTTTATGAGTATCTTTAGAGAGTTGATAATTTAAAAGTCTAGATAAATCTTTGATGTAACAATAATGGTACTTAATTTCTACTTCCTCTTCATTGTCTTCGGGTTCGAGTATCGATTCAAATTCATTTATTTTGGGAAAATATTTATTTTGAATAATTAATAAATTTACATGTTTTTCTAATTTTTGTTTAGTTACACGGACGGGAATAACGGAGAAATTTGATGAATCCATTTCCAAGCCAAATACGTTAACTGAGAGTTATTTTTTTCAAATTTGGAAATTTGCGGTAACGTCATAGGAAATTCAATTCCCGTTATGTTTAGTACGTTGCGTAATGAGGATATGATGATATTCTATCAGGATGATTTTGCATAGCAACAGGGTAAAGTGCACTAACAATGCTCCGCGCAAAGCAGGCTACATCATTATTTTTATTGTTGATGCACGCCTGCTTTTTTAAAAAAATTTCCCGTAGTTTAGTGAAGGATGAGACGACTCCATTCCCAATTTCATATTTATTTATATTCACTTCTAAGCTAATAATTTCACTTAAAGCCTTAAAGCCCACCCACAACTGATTCTGAAAATTCTGATAAAGTGTTAAAATATCATCTTTTACATTGACCACAAACCATTGATTTAAATCCATCCATGCATCAATTACCTTATTTTTTGTATTAAAATATTTTTTTTCAGTAATTTCTATGTCCCCCGAATTTCTTATAAACTCGGCACAGAAGCAAGTGTTCTTAAGCATGGGTACTTTTTTCAAAGCATTTATTCTAATTTTGAAGAGGTGAAAAGCATCATTGAAAAATGTAATCAAATCTTTATGTTTTAAATTAATAATTACTCCAGTATGAACCCTACTTTTAAAAGCCGCTACTAAGTCCTCCCATTTTACTCTATTACTACGTTTTTGTTTTACCGATCCCGCCCCGATATAACTTAAATTTTTAATTACTTTTTTAATCTTTTAGGATGTCTCAAATTTGTTTGTAATTTTTTCAAGGTACCTATAGATAGATCAGATTTTCTAATCGCCTTATTGAAAGTCTAATGTGGTGTTTTACCTGTTTAAGCCAAATGTCTCTCTCCCGAGGGGTACATTTTTGATCTAAAATTACTTCCACTTCTTTAAATTTTGCTAGAACTTGATCACCAATATTCTTTATTTCTTCAGAAGCCATGATCGTTCTCAACACGTTCAGAAGTAAGTGAAAATGACTGTGTTTCTGTCTATTATATTTATATGAATTGTTGGCTTATCACTCTTTCTTCTCGGCTAAAAAGAAATTACAAACTTAATATTTTTTTAAAAGTTATGTATGTGGCTTACTTACTTTCGATAAACTTGAATACCACACCCATAGAAGGCTTAATTACATCTTTTAAGCCCTCATAAATTGTACTGTATTTCCCATCAGTAAATTGCATCAAATTTTCTTTGATCACTGGTACTATTCTTTTTGGCAGAAATACCTTATTTTTCTCTAATTCTAATAAAATAGTTACTCCGTATTTTGTATTTACTATTTGTGCACCATATATGGGCTGCGGAATATTTTCAGGTAACGCTCCCAGTCTCACTACTTGTTTATTTTCTAAAAGTGAAACTGAAACTTTATTTAACTTTTCTAAATCCATCTAAAAGAAATAGAATTTCTTTTAAATTAAATTGAAATTTATAAAAAACAAAATTTACTCACGTTTTATTTTATTGTAGATAAGACCACAAAACAATTACCACAAAGTCCAGTTATTTGATGATACGTAATAGCGCACTAGTATACAAACTATTAACCTATGGTAAAACACGCTGACCGTCATCTTTTATATTATCTGTGACGTCAAGGTTTCACACGTCACCAAATGTATAATATCTGAATTTGCAGTTTTATCGAGGGCCATGTATTATTGAATATTTGTACAGTACTGAATATCCTACGTGATTAATTGTTTATTTGATTTAAACTCTAACGCTGTGGCATTACGATTGATATTTTCAAGAAGTCATAATTTAATTTTTATTAATTCATTCCTTATAATCATGTTAAAGGAAACATATTCAATAGACGCTGAATTTGCAATTCTCACGATTCCTATATTAAATATATTTACATTACCAAATTTTTATACGTGACTAATTGCCTATTTCATTTAATCTCTCACCGATCGATATTGATATTTTTAAGAAGCCATAAATTAATTTTTATTAGTTCATTCTTATAATCACTTTAACACAAACATATTTAAATAGACGCTGAATTTGCAGTTTCTCACGGATTTTGTATTGAATATATTTACATTACCAAATTTTCATACGTGACTAACTACTTATTTCATTTAATCTCACGGGACGATTGCAAAAATATGTTTATGTTAAAAAAATTAATCTGCATCCGCACCACATACGAAATCCTTTTTATTTTAACTTCAAATCTTGCACGAGAAATATTTATATATAGTAAAAAGTTATTCTTGTGTTTTATTTCTATCACAATATTAATATTTATTATTTCTCTCTCTCTCTCATTTTACACTGTTACCAATATTCCCCCATCCTCGTTATCATCACATAATTCTAATTCCTAGTCCTCAGATTCCAAATTTCCCACCCATTTTTTCACTGTTACCAATATTCCAGATTCCCGCCGCCGCCGTTGTCAAAACCACATAATTCGAATTCCTAGCCCCCAGATTTCAAATTTCCCGCCCATTTTTTTTCCACTGTTACCAATATCTCCATCCTCGATCTTCAGGCTACGCCCCCGCCATCTTGTTTTCCACCGCAGCAGCCATATTGCCCACACACACAACCAATACACGTTCTTGTTTACGTTTCAGACTACTCTATATCCCCACCTACCAATCAATAAGACCTCATTACTATGCCCCCACGCTCACAACCAATCAGCCATGCTGCGTTACGTCACACCACTCACAACCATTCAGGCTTGTGTTACGTCACCACTAGGCCCCCGCCCCTCCACCAATAGACACACAGCCCCACCTTAATACCACCATTACACACACAGGAGTACCAACCCAAATGTAGTAACTTTTTTAGTAACTTTTTAGTACCAACCTAGGGGAAAAAATCCCTATGGCGTCGTAGCGGTGTTATATACCTACTACTAGCCCTCAGTTAAATAATCTAAATTCTCTACATGTTCTAGACTTTGATCTCCAGAACAAAAATCTGAATGCACTCGAAGCTCAAAAATGAATAGTCTGTGAAAAAACCTTTCAATTTCCTTAATTTTAGACAATTACTTTGCACCCGGATCCCATGAGCTTTGGCTATGTCACTAAATTTTGACAGGTTCTTTCTCAAAAACTATTGATTTTTAGAGGTCGTGCCTATTGAGACTTGTAATCAAGTGTGCAACATATCAAAAATTTAGAAAATTTAAAAGTTGACCACTTATGTTGTGCTAGTTCTTCCACCTGACATCCCTCACAGATAGCAACCTATTTGTACTAAATACCTTTTTTGGAAAATAAAATATGTGTATGATTTTTGTTATTTTTTTAAATATAGGTCATTGAATTTATTCATTAAATTTAAATTAGTGTTTGTGTACAAAGTACCTATATTATTTACTCCACTGAAATGGTACCACTCCCTCGAACATAAAATATGTTGCTAACGAATCTCTAATATGTGCAGCCTTAAGCGTACTGTTGTTAGCTCCTAATTTATCGACTGGTGATAAGTTGGAGATTTCGCTTTCTTCTCGCCAAAGACCTTCAGTCACACTGCCACTTCTTGGTCTACAAAAAATGTTGGGCAATACAATTGTCTCCCACCTTTTATGTCCATTAAAAATTGTAAATGCAAATAGCTGCTTTCATTATGTTTTCTGCAGTGTTTAAAGCAGCTTTAATTAGTCGCCTGAATATCCTCCATCGGGCAACAAATATGCTAAAAGTATTTTTAATTACTCGTCTTGCTCGACTCAACACACAAAAAAAGCAGTCTTGCAACAAATAAATATGCTTCAAGTCAAGCAAATGATAACTTCTTATATAAGCAAAAACATTGTAGATTCAAACTAAGAGAAATATTTATTTGCAATTATTTTTAATATAACTATATAGTATAGTTAATTTAAAGAATGGGATATTTAAAATAACACACTGCGAAATTTTATAACAAATATTACAATTACTTAATGGGATACACCATGAATGTATCAAACTGAAATTACTATTTTCTTCACTTAATATAATATTCATATTATTTTAAACATCTCAGTTTTCTTCTGAATATATTGTTTATTTATTTGAAAATAATACGTACATTAGAATAAATTAATTCAAATATTGATCGAAATGTATTATGATGTTATTTTAAATATAAGTTTTTCTCACAATAAATGAGCCCAGTGTTGGTCCAAACACATTATATTGTTATTTTAAATATACGTTTTTCTCACAATAAATGAGCCCAGTGTTGATCCAAACACATTCTATTTTATTTTAAATATACGTTTTTCTCACAATAAATTAGCTCAACATTTAATAATAATGTCATCAGGTCAAATTTATTTTAAATATCAAACAAAATCTTTGTGCATGCTTTAAAATATTTACAATAAATTTAAAATAAAATGTCCCCTGTAGCACCAGTTGATTGGGCCAATGTAGACATCAACATATTGGGCCAATATAATGACCGACAGATTGAACAACATCGGGCCTATGTGGGATGCCAACATTGGATTCATATTGAATTATATCATTGGCATCATATTGGTTGCTAACATTGGCGTCATATTGGATGCCACAGTTGGCACTATATTGAATACTGACATTGGCGCTATATAATGTGCTGCCAATATTTGAAGAATGTGCATATCTTGTATTTGATATAATTTTATACATCTGAATTCACAACAAAGATGCCTGCACCAATAGGAATGGATGTTGAAAATAATATATGTTTAAAATAATCTTATTTATGAAGCAACATACACAAACAAGTAATAGTTCACAAGATATTAAAAATAATGCGATAATAAATCCGCATAAAAAATATAGGTATATATAAAAACTTAAAAATATTATTCTAATAAATTTCTGAAACTTAAAAAAAATTGTAACAACTAATTGTAAGCTTAATTATTGTCGTCTTCCCGTTCATATGTTTCGTTCCTTAGGACATCACGATTCCGCGTGGCTTCGCGAAATTTCCTTCCCCCATTTCTATCTGCAGATCCAGCTAAATATGTCGATATTGCCCGTTTTATTTGTACATCTGTGGCATCTTTAAACCGACGGCGAACTGCCCCTATAACAGTAACAATAAGTTGTGTTATGGTAAGCTTTCGTATCTAATTTTTTACTCACTAACTACTGCATTAAATAATTTAAGCTCTTGCCCTCACCAGAATACAGCATGGCTACGTCTTTTGTCATTATTTTATTCATACTAGCCTTTATTGCTTTTGCGTAACTGCTCCCTCCACACAAATATAGAATTTGAATCTAAAATAGTTCCTGTATTTTAATAACATTTACGGTTATTACAATGTAATAATTAGGAAAGGCTACAATGACAGTTTATATTACTAAGTATTTTTATATTTGCCTATTTAAAGATGAACTTAAATAACTCAATCAAGATCGAAGGCAAAGTTACAAACACTTTATATAAAAATAAATTCCTTACCAGTTCGTTTATATTTTCCTCATTTTCCAATAATTGCTGATTTAAAGTGAGTAGTTCTTCGTTAGTACTGAATGGCATGTTTTTAAATATATCGTTTTCTTCATTAGGATATATTCTCATAGATGCACGACTGCCAGTCCTGCGAGTGGTATCATCAGCCATCAGCTCTTCGATTCTTTGTAAACGCGAATTTATTTCTTGATTGTCACGCCTGATGCTACTTAAATCGTATTGCAGACCATTAATCTTTTTTAAAATAGATAAGAGTAAGAGACGTCTCTTACTCAATTTCAATCCACAAAATCTGATCTTTAAATCTACAAATTTTCATAAAAAATATTTCTACAAATTTTTTTTTTGCCTTTAAAAATTGAATTGAAATAAAACAAAAAATATTATAATATATATATTGTCCTATATGTTTATCTCTATTATAAATTATAATATATATTTATATCAAATATATATACTAAATCTAATAATGTATATAATTAAACTGATAATACATGTTCGTTTAATTCATGTATGACTTCGTAATGGAGTAAATCTAAAATTTATATCTTCAAAATTGTGTTTTTTCACCGTTTTTTAACACAACTCGTGTATAACTTGTGTAATAATATACATAAAATCAGATTTTTCTTCATAAAATTGCGAAAAAAATTAGACCTGTTCGAACATTTTTCGTCAATTTGTCAAAAGCTGCAAAAAATGAAAACAATTAAGATCGACAATTTTTAAATAGTTGATGATAATTTAAGTAATATTTTAATAAAACTTTAGAAAGTCATGTTTCTAATAGCGGTAAACCCCAAATTTCAAGTCAAAATAACTACAACAAACCTTAAAAATCAATAGCAAATTCGATTCAATTGTTGAAGAGCATCAAAAGTTGTAGAACAACGTTTCTTTTTCAAAATATAAGTTTCTTCACTGGTGGTTTTAACAAACAAATTTTTAAAATTATTTACACCATTTTTTTGGCATTTCTTTAAATTCTTTTTTAAACAAATGCATTTCTTATTAAATTTCTGCTCAAAAATGAAAATTATAGTATGCATCAAAACCACACAAAAATATATAATTTTTTTGGGAAAAAATGCATTTAAAAATTTTCTTTTAAAGAAATGCTAATGAATATGGATTTAAATATTTAAAAAATATATTTATTATATATTTGTATGACTGGTGGTCGAGAGGTGAGCGCACTTGCCTCTCACCCAAAAGTTCCGGGTTCGATCCCCGGTCGTGGCAGTGGAAAATACTGTGAGAGGGTTTTTTCCACTATACACGGATATTGGGTGTGTGTCCCTTGTCTCTAAATGTGTAGCCCCCTTCCGCACAAGGCTCTTCTAGAGCTTTCCGGGATAAAGGGGGTCGTAATTACCTGTGGTGTTATTTATTATATTTATTTGTTATTTATTAGTATCACTGAAAGTGGGTGAAGAAACTACATTTGAATAAAGTATGTTGCTCTACGGCTTAATATACACTTAGTTAAACAGTTGATGATTTAATTGTCGAATTTGTTATTGTTTTTTTAGGAGTTGCTGTAAACATTTCGATTTGAAATTTGGCACGATGATTTATCTCCATTAGAAGTATAATTTCCTAAAGTTCATTAAAGTAAATGCATTATAACTTGAGTTATCGCCAATTGTTTAAAAATGATCGATTTTAACTGTTTTCATTTTTTCAAACCTAACAAATAGACGAAAAATATACAGACAGTTCTAGTTTTTTTCGCAATTTGCAATGTTCTGATTTTTTAATATTTTTTGTGATATGATCTATACAATCAGAGGTATTATTTTAAACATTCTTTTGTTTAAACACATGCCTTCCTGGACTCGGATTTAATCCAAAACTTTTTGCTAAACTTATGGAATGTTTACAAGTTCCAGTAAATAATTGCTGTAGTAAGACAATTTCTTTTCAATTGGTTTGAACCCTTAGATTTATTCCACCGTATCATGCATTATGAAACAAAAATTATTCTAAACAGTCCGATTTAACTTTTATTTATTTATTTGGTAATGCACTCAACAGGCAAGCCCTATTACAGAGTGATATGGTACATTTGATATTTACATTAACCTAAAACTAACTTAATACTAGCTTAATTTTAACATAATATTAGAAAGCAATGGTTTAAAACAATGAATTTAACATGGTTATTAGTTTTTTTATACTGATATCAAATATATCACAGTTGGCTTGGATCGTATTATAGTTACTACATATTCTGTGGAGAGGGGAATTGATTTGATAATTTGTACCTGCCAGGTCTAAGTGGAAAGTTCTATAAGTTCTAGTAGGATAGTGGGGGACGCTTAAACTTATCATGGACAGGAAACTACTATCGTCTACATTGCCATGTAACAATTTATGTAAGTATACAATATGCCCGTATTTTCGTCGATTCTCCAGTGTTTTGAGATTATATCTTTCCCTTAATATATCTTTATCTATATCGAAATCATATAAACCAGTCTCTTTATAATTTAAAAACCTTAAAACTTTATTTTGTATTGTTTCTACGCTATTTTTGTGTATTTGATAAAATGGATTCCAGACAATTGAGCAATATTCCAACTGAGATCTTACATACGAAATATATAACCGCCTAATAGCTCCTGTATTGTTAAACATCTTCGTATTGCGTACTATGAATCCATACATTTTATTAGCCTTATTTATCATGGTGTAAATATGGTTACTAAATGTGAGCTGGGTGTCAAATGTTACGCCTAGGTCCCTCATGGTTTCAACCCTAGCCAAATCTGTATTATTCATTTTGTAATTGAATATAATTGGAGTTTTTCTTCTAGTATAGGTCATAATGAAGCATTTATTAATGTTAAGATACAATTTATTTTGAAGTGTCCATTGATATAAATTATTAATGTCATTTTGGAGCAGGAAGCAGTCCATATTATTTTCAACTTTAATGTAAATCTTTAAATCATCTGCAAATAACAGATATTTGGAGGCTCTAATTATTTCAGTAAGACTATTTATGAACATGAGAAATAACAGTGGTCCAAGATTGGAACCCTGAGGGACTCCGGACATGGCAAGAAACTGTTTCGATGTATAACCACTTACAGACACATACTGTTTTCTATTATGTAAATATGATGTGAGGAGTTCTATAAGATTCTCATGGAATCCAAATTCATTTTTAAGTTTACAAAGTAGGAAATTATGCGACACCGAGTCAAACGCCTTTTGAAAGTCGAAACTTTTAATAGATACATACAATTTTTCTGATAATTTTTGCAATATAGTTGGCAAGTCTGAATACAATTCCTCAAATTTAATTAATCTTTGTTTCGTTGTCAATGTTACGATATATGCCCAATATGTGCATCATATTTTTGAACATGAAGTATACTACACAGAAAATTAACTGAATTAGTTTCGGTTTTATTTAAGAAAATGCGTTGTATTTTGCAAAATTCTGGAATATTATCATTACATTCAAAATTTAAAATACTGTGTGTTATATTTAATACCATTTTTCTCATACATACCATGCCGTGGCACAATAGTCATCAGGAACAACATTATATTCTTTAAGAAACGTAATATCGTTATGATCTAAGTCATACAGCGTACTGAAATCAATTACATCATTAAAACCTCTTTTTGACATAAATCTATAACAGCACTTCAGTTGTATACGCAAAGCTAAGCTATATGGCAAATTCTTTGTACTTGTTATATTATGAGCAGTAGTTTTAAAATCTTTATGCTTACCCTCGAATCTCATACAGCAAACTAAAGCTGGAGGACCTATGCTTAACATAATTCTGCTATAATGCAATAGAAAATGATGTTTAGGTTTTAAACTGTTACCAAACAAATTCACATATAAATTATGGTGTTCTTCAATAAGTGTCGTTAGTAGTTCAATAGTATTTTTCGACGTGATATTGCATACTAAGATATCAGTAATTTCAAATAATATTAGATAAAGCTTCCAAACTTCATTATCTACCGGTACTAAATCCCCTACTATAAATTTGAAATTTCTTACCAAACATAATATCTCTGCTGCAGAAAGTATTATACAGCTATTTTTCAAATGTTCCTTGTTAATACCAGGAGGAACATTTTTTTCAAATTTGTCAAAAGGAAAGTATTTTAATTTTGAATTTAAAGTTTCTAAGGAGAAAAATTTTTGCTTTATTAAAGAATCAATTATTAATGCCATATCATACCTATGAACTCCTTCGTATAAATCATGCATAATATCGCAAACTATATTATCATATATATGAAAGTTTTTCAAGTCATGCCAAACACAGGATTCTTTCAGACCCATTTTTTTACTTAAATGCTTATCATAATCATTTCTAAGTTTTATATATTCCTGTTTCTCTGATGTTTGACTAATAGATTCATTCTTAGTTACAATGCAAAATCTGCAAAAATGGGTAGCAGGAAAACTTTCCAAGCAGCCAAAAATTGAATGCAGGCCTAAGTTATCGCCAACTATAGATATTAGAGAAAAATGAACGGTTATTGGTTTTCCTTTTTCAGTTTGTATTACAATTCCCTCGTATTCGAGATACTGAAGTTCTTTAATTAAAACATTAAAAATTACTTGGTTACCAAAAACGATTCTATCATTACTGTAAAAATAAGGGCCAAAATATATTTTCTAGTCTTGTAGCATACTCAGGTGGTATAGTAGCTATGGTGAAATATACTGTCCCAATTTTATAACAACCAGCATGACTTCCTAAAGGGTTGCCACTCTCAAAATCGTCAAAATATAATATAATTGGCAACATTATTTTCTTTTTTGAGCTATCAATAACCTTTTTCCATAAGGTTCCATGGACAATATTCCTTATAACTTCAGTTTCACCATGTTTGAAATTTTTTAACAAATCATTTTGGTGATTTGTTATCGTTTCATATACACCAGAGATCTCTAAAAATAATTTTAAAGTTTTTTTTCATTGGAATATAATAAGCACACCTGGTTTTAAGCACCATAGCTACTTCACCATCTACACGCTTTGATTCAGGACAGACGCCTACTTTGTGTTCTACTGGCTTAATCAAATTTTCGGAATTTTCGAAAAACTTTAATCTTCTATATTCAGTTTCTAAAGCTAAAAAAGGATTAAGCAACATATCAAACATAATTCCAACTTTTTCAAATTTTAAAGAGGTGAAACTAGCACATATGGTTTCAAAACAGTCTTCCAGAATACTAAGTAATCCACCCGAAAGATATAACTGAACAGCATCTATTATATTTGAACCGCAGCTCTAGTTAACGTTAAATTATCATACAAATGCGATAAAAATGATTGAGTTGCATTACTAAAGATTTGTTTAAAAGTTTTAAATTTTTTTTCAATATTGTCTATCAGAGATTCATTGTTCTCGTGGTTACCGTTATTTGATTATTCAAGAATATTACCTTCACTATATTCACCCAAATCATTTTTAAATTTGTTTTCTGTAACATTAGAACCAGTATTTTGAGGTTCGCTTGTAATTATCCACAATGTCATTTTTTTCAATACCGTGTTTTACCCGCAAATGTTTCCTAAAATCAGATTTTCTGTGGTAAACTCGATTACCTGTTATATTGTGGCACATATAGTAATTTGTTTTATACTTAACAAAAAGTATCTACTTCTCATAATGCTTTAATGCATTTAATATGTCTAAGGTATATTGTGCAACACGATCATAGTTAGTTTCGATTTCATAACATCCACGTTGTATGAGAACCCATAAATACTCAGCTTGTGCTGGGTATTTAGCATTAAATACTTGAAATAACTTAAAAAGACAATCAAATGCCTTACAACAGCAAATTGATACCTAAGTTCACCTACAACAATAAAGAAAGTTCTAGGAGATTCCAGTGATGGTCCCTCTATAAGAAGGTAGGGTTGTACGTTTTGTTTGTGTGCGAAAGCTCTATCCCGCTGCTTTTTTTATCAAATCCTCTATTTCACCAGGGCTCTATATAAAGATATCAATTATTAAAAACAGCATGAATTAATACAAGTATATAGGTAATGAGGCGGTAACAAACAAAATAAAAAATATATTTTACCTTTGCGTATACAATTATTGCTTCGACGGTTTCCAATGTGGAGAATTTCCAATGAGCACTACCTATCTTTAATCGATCTTTTAGCGGTATTAAGTGAGGAAGCAAAGTTATTTGTATTGCCAATTTTCCATCTGCAGAAAAAACTTATTTGTTATAAAATAAATAAATGTTTCCTCGTTTCTACCTTTTTATTATTATTAGCCGTTACTCGAGTCCGAGTATAAAAATGTTACAGTCGATAAATTGTGTACAATAAAAAACAAGTAAAAGGTGTAGTCTATTGTAATTCCCATTCATCTACGGTGCACACGACTATGGCTATAGAGGCCAATTCGGGAGAGCACATGTCGGCCGCAGTCAGGACAAACATAGACCTGGTTAGGTCTTGGATTCGGCCTTCTTGCAGCAACATTTCCTTGATAGCTGGCCACAACCCCTCGCCATTCGGTTCTGTCCGCTGCAAGTTGTTCCCATTGCTCGTCTGCAATACCGCAGGATTTTAGATTTTCATGGAGAGCGTCTTTGAACCTCTTTCGTTGACCGCCACGCCTTCTTCTACCGCTTAGCAATTCACCATAAAGAGTACATTTAGGAAGGCGGTTATCATGCATACGATGAACGTGACCTGCCCATCTTAGGCGTGTTCTTGAAATAAGCACCTCAATTGGAAGGCAGTTTGCTCTCCTGAGTACTTCCACGTTTGATATGTGATGGAACCAACGGATTTTCATCATACTTCTGAGGTGTCTTTGCTGAACACGTTCTAATTCTTTCACATGACGACGGTAAGTGACCCAGCTTTCACATCCATATAGCAGTGTTGGAATGACAACTGCTCTGTAGACAGCCATTTTCATTGACAAGGCAAGGTCGTGGTTGTCAAATACTCTCTCTCTCTTTCTAAGTCCCCAGGGTGCTCTAGATGCAGCGTTAATTAATAATAATTTAATCTCGCTGTCCATGTTTGCTTTGTCATTAACAACGTTGCCTAAGTAATTAAACTGATCCACCACTTCAAGAGAATTTCCGTTAAGTGTAATGTCTATTTGGTTCACTTGATGAGGAGTTGACATAATCTTAGTCTTTCCAATGTTGATTTTAAGTCCCAAAGAATCATAGCTCTGGGCATACACTTCTAAAAATTCTTGAAGCTCTTCCGGCGTAGAGGCACAGTGCACAGTCATCCGCATACTGGAGATCACAAATGAATCGTGTGCGTGTCTTCGTGAAAGCTCTAAAGCGCCCTATGTTAAAGAGATCGCCATCAAAACGGTATCTGAGACCTATTCCTCTGAGTTTGTTGTCAACAATAATTGTTAGAGCAGTGGTAAACAAATTAAAGAGTAGGGGTGCCAGGACACATCCCTGCCTAAATTCAATGAGGGTTTGGAAAGGCTCGGTTGCCTCATTATTATACATAACCTGGGCGTTGTTGTTTGTATGTAGACTGCGACATGCGATAATTTTCTAGGGATACCTAAGCGGAACATAATTTTCCAGAGCACTTCCCTGTCCACCGAGTCAAACGCCTTGGTTAAATCAATGAAGGCCATGTGAATTTCTCCTTGATGTTCGAGTGCTTTTTCTTGAAGCTGTTTAAGTGTGAAGATTAAATCCGATGTGCCTCGGTTTGGTCTAAAGCCACTCTGTGTTTCAGGAAGTAACTTTTCCATGACAGGTGTTAGCCTATTTGCCATCGCTTTAGTGAGTATCTTCCCTCCAACAGCCAGGAGAGCTATACCCCTGTAATTTCCACAGTCCGCAGCGCTCCCTTTGTTTTTGAAGAGGTTGATTAAAAGTGTATCACGAAACTCCTGCGGAGCTTGACCACTTTCCCACACGACATCAAACAGTTTTTTGAGGTAGGGTATGAGCTCTGACGACACAGCTTTAAAGATCTCAGCTGGGAGTGAGTCGGCGCCGGGAGATTTGTTATTTTTTAGCTGCCCAATGGCGGTTAAGATCTCTTCCGTTGTTAATGGTTTATCTAAGTCTTCGAAGGTGTCATATTGAGGGATAAGATTTATAATATCGTGATCGGCTTGACTTTGCTGGTTAAGAATGTTAGAGTAGTGTTCTTTCCATCGGGCTCTTATTTCCTGGTCTTCTTTAAGGAGATTTCCATTTAAATCTTTAATAGGGCACATATTTTTCCGACTGGGGCCGTACACTGCTTTTACTCCTTGAAAGAAATTCCTGTAGTCGTTTGAATCGGCGTACCTTTGAATTTCTCTGGCCTTGCTTGCCCACCACTCGTTCTTTATTTTTCTGATTTCGCGTTGCGTTTCATACTTAGATTGGGTAAAAGCTTCTGCTTTTGATGAGTCGCTGGGGTGGTTGATAGCGTTTTGGAAGGCAGTATGTTTGCGGTCAAGAAGTTCTTGTGTAAAAGCTTCATTATCATTGAACCAGTCCTCCTGTTTTTACTTGCTGCAGTGCCAAGAATTTCCTCACTCGCACTTTTTAAACTGTCTTTAATTTGTGTCCAGGTAGCAGCGACATCTACAGAATTGGTTTCTTCTAGTGCACTCAAATTCTCTTGAACTTTTTGCTTTAGCTGTTAGACGGTTTGTTGGTCACGCAATTTACTAATACAGAGATGGAGTCTACGTTTTACTTGAGTTCTCGGTGTTTGGGTCTCATAACAATTTTCATTTTAGAGACAACAGGATGATGATCGGTCCAACATTCGCTATCGATGCGCGCCTTTGTAATTTGGACGTTCTTGAGATAACATAGTCCAGTAGATGCCAGTGACCTGATCTGGGGTGACGCCAGGTGCCTTTAAATTTATCCTTTTGTCGGAAAATGGTGTTTGTTATAACTAGATCATGTTCGGCGCATTTAGTTAGAAGTAGTTGACCGTTAGCGTTCATGTTGCCCAAACCGTTCTTGCCTATGATGCCTGGCCAGGTGTCTGCATCTCTCCCTACTCTAGCGTTAAAATCGCCAAGAATAACGAGTCGTTCCGTTTTAGGTATTCTACAGAGGGTTTCTTCCAGCTGTTGATAGAAGCTTTCCTTGGTTTCGTGACTTGCATCCAGAGGGCGCTTATTAGATTTACCGCGTTGCCATCTGATAGCTCATAGCGTAGCAGCATTAGACGCTCGGATAGGCCTTGTGGTACTTGTGTTAAGTTGGATACAAGTTGATTCCGAACGGCAAATCCTACTCCATGCTGTCTTCTTGAATTGGTGGGAAGACCTTTCCAATAGAAGGTGTAGTACTTTTCTGTGAGAGAGCCTTCCTCCAAAAATCGAGTTTCGCTAAGAGCTGCAACGTCAACATTGAGTCGGTGAAGTTCTCTATCTATTAGAACAGTTCTTCTTTCAGGCCGATCGGTGCAAGTGCTGTCGTTCAAAGTACGAACATTCCAAGCGCCGTAGATGAAAGAATTAGTTTTGTTGGATTTAACTTGTCGGTGTTTTTTCGACATTCGATGAGGTATCCCTGTGGGCACCCTCCCCCGGAGATCCGATCGGGAGGGTATTTTACCTCCGGATGATTTTGTCCCACTTGAACGCTCCATCATTTTTTTAAAGCCTTAATCGACTGAAAACGAAGCTGCATTTGAAGTTTTAGCTGGCGCAGGTATGCAACTGACCAGCTCTGTTGCGGAAGGCGAGTGGTGTGGTCCCATGGCACAGAAGGAGACTGCGACGATGGGGTAACCAAACGATTCCAAAAGCAACCTTTGTGTGCGGTGGGTTATTTTTACCGCACTCTTCGTGAGAAGGTGGATGTGCTCACGGCAAAAGGTAAGGGTTATTATGCCCTTACTCGGTCGTTAGAGCCTCGTTAGTGAAAACAGGGTGCACCAAGTTCAAATTGAACTCATCGCGAAGGTGAGGTTAACAATTGAGTAGGAGAGGCTATAACTTGCGCTTCACTACCCCATTACACCCCATTCTACCTACCAGCATTGTCAATCGCTGTCAAATTTTCCAAGAGGTTAGTTGCAGGCGATTCTTTAATATCTTTATTTTTTTTTTATACATTTATTTAACGTCGGCCTATTTCCGCTACTGAGGCCTAACACCGACGCCTGTAGACGAGCTACCCCCAACCACGAATTTTGCCGAACCTCTTCCCTTAAGAAGAGTAGGGATCTTTTACTTGCCTAACATTTAATAGACAAGGGACCGACGGCTTTACATCCCCTCCGAAGGATGGTATATCTCCTATACAACCCTCGCCTAAGGTTGTATAGCTTCCGCGCATACACTGATATACAAGCCGCTGGAAGATGTGTGAGGCGAGAACGCGGTTTCCGTTGCTTTACATCGCATACCGAAGTATGTACATAGTAAAGACGCACCTACGCTCGCCCCAATATCTTTATTTCTTAGGTTTAAAATTGTATCATAGAAAGTTTTCCAATTTAAATGTAATTTTAGTGATGAATTCGGAAAAATTTGATCAGTCACAGTTGATCTAAAAAAATATTTAAGTAAAGTATAATTTAGTAAAAAGACTGCAAAATGTACAGAAAAAAGAGAATATACTGTATTTACCAAAACATCTGCCCTTAAATCGTTTAAAATTGGCCAACCTTTCATAAATTCCTCAACAGTGTTATGTTCCTGGTTTTTTCGAATATCAAATGTTTTGTTCCATTTTTCAATAGCAGTAGCCCAAGGTTCAGAATTTACTTGAAGCCATATTACATCTTCATTTTCTTGGTAATCTGTATAGAGCAATACATTAAAATTTATTTTATATTTAAGTGTTAAGTACACAAATTATTTTATGGTAAAAATCTTTTGAGTAGGTCCAAGTGCATTAAAGAAAACTAGCCTACTTATTAATTAGCCGACGTTTTGATATTTTTTAATATCTTCCTCAGGGCACTGAAAGATATAAAATCAGAAAATAGTACGTATACAACCATTCAATATAACAAACAAACATAAATATACATATTAAGAAACAATATATATATATATATATATATATATGTTAGATAGTGGATTGTTTGAATAACTTTTTAAAAAGATTTATTTTATTTAACACTGGAGTCAACGTTGACTCGTTAAGAAAATACAATAATAATTTAGATGAGGTTTATTCGAAAGTGAGTATAAGACTGATTACAAAAAGGTTGTTGGTAATATTTATAATGTTTTGAGAACAAAGGAAACAGTGTTGCTGATTCAGCACAATCAGGATTACTTAGAATTGAAATACAATGCTCATGCACCGTGAGCGGTTATTGAGAAGAGCTGTTACGCAGTATGTAATACGATATGTTTGAGAAGGTTAAGCCTGTCTCGATAATATTATATATCATAGTATATTTCTAATATAACAGCTTCCCCCTTATAAAAAAAGTTGGTGTTTTATGCAGCAACTTTTGAAATGAATATAAAATGTATATAAAAGGTAATGGTACAATTTGGAAAAATATAAAAGATACAAAAGTGTTAAATCGTAAGGTTTAAAACACAGAATATAACCTTAGCGTCTAAAATATGAAATGCAAGCACAATAAGCTTGATTCATAAAATAAAATAACATAAAAATGTTAGAGTTAAAATATAGCTTTGGCAAGAAAGCGTAAAATACAAACATACTAGGTTTGAATTGTAAAATAGGATAAAATATTTCTAAGGTTAAAATATAGCTTTACTGTGAAAGCATAAAATATAAGCATGATGGGTTTGAATGAAAATGACGTAAAAATGTTAATAAAATTGAAATTAACAAATGATAGAAAAATAATGAAATATAATGATTAAACAAATGAAATAAAATTCACTGAAGAGTCCAGCACTGAAAGTCAGTAAAAAGGCACAAAACAGTTTGTCTTTATGTAAGTTCTATGTCTTCGGCTTCGTTGTCTTCTCTTCTTAAGGTAGGTCGTCTTCGTGAAGGAAATAGGTTAGCAAATGTCCTGTAGGGTTTGCTAGGCCTCGGTGGAGATGGGGGTGATGCAGAAACATCGATGGCTAGTCTTCGTCTTTTTGTTCTGCACTTACAAAATAGGTACAGAAATAACAGTCCAAATATTAGCACAATGATGGAATAGGTGAACCAGGATATGTGTTTTGTTATAAAGGGTTCGTTGATCAAATCATCTAAATCTCTGGAGTATTGGTCCAACTTGTGTTTGGCAACTTCGAGGTCTTCCGTATTGAGATTGTTTAATTTTAGTGGTTTAAGATTTGGAGCTCGGATTTTGTCTGGAATATGTTTACAACATTCAAATGGAATTTGGATTGGATGAGTGTCGTCTTTTACATCGGTTACTTCATTGGTACTGGCTTGAATTTTTGTGATGCCTATGAAGGCGTAACAATTTGGTTGTAATTTTACTATTGAATTTTTGTAGATGGCTTCAGTTTTTGAATTTCTTTCTGGACAGTTGATGGTTGTTTGTAGAGGTTCTGCGTTAATAACTAACCATGTGTTTTCGTCTATTTTTTGGACGTTGTAGCCTTGGCTGATGATAAATGACGTCTGGCAGTTTTCTGGCAGAGTTTTGAGGTTCTTAAAGAGACGGGCTTCGCATATGGCATTGTTGTCAATAGGATATGCAAATAAATTTGGACATAATTTGGTGTTGAAATAAAGTGGTTTGCATTCTTCAAGGTTCGAGATAGGTATGTACATTAATGAATCATCATCTCTCGCGATATATTTTTGAGAAGTTGATAATACATGATATAAACCAGTTCTATTATCCAAAATAGGAATAGGGTATAATTGAAATACTGAATATGTTTGAGGGTCTATTAAAGGTATGTCTAACACAAATATTAGATCCGAATTTGTTTGAAAAGCTTTTAGTTCTATAATGTCTAAGTACTGTGCAACCTTTGATAGTTTGATTGGAAGCGGTAAATTGTTCCTTTGTAGGTTTTGCGAAATTTCCTGTAGAGAATTTACTAAGTCTTTTGGATTTATAATTGACGTGTGAATTATTTTAAGCCTCGCGAAAGTGATGGAATTTAAGATGTCATTTAGGTTATCCTCGATAAATAAATAACTTGCCATAAGTTGTTCGCAGATTTCGATAAATTTCAGTTTTGCATGGACGTTTTCTATGTCCTTAGTCATGTCTAAAATTGAAGTTTCGATTTCTTTAATATCTTTGTTGAAAGTTTCCTTGTCAACTTGCAATTTTTGAATAGTTGCGTTGAAATTTTTTGTTACTGAAGTTGTAACAGATATTTGGTTTTAAATTAGGTTTTCGAGTTGATTGAAATAATTAATTTTGAAAAGAACATTACTTTTTGAAAGTACCGTTGTCATTAAATTGTTTTGCAATTTATTTTGTCATCTGAGATAATTTTTAGAAATAGGTGTTATTGTCAGTTTGGTATTTGGTGAATTTTTGAAACGTGGTTATCGAAACGATTTTTAACATTTCTTTTGTTTTCGTCTCGTAAGCTAATTAATACACGCTATTTGTTAAAATAGTGTACCAATCATGTATTTAGTTTCCTGTATGATCGTCATGTAGTCGGGTATATTATTGGGATAATAATCATATTTATAATGTATTATCGCAATATTTTAATATTTCGTTTCGAATGTATGTCACAATAGTTGCTATTCGTATGTGGAATAGTTTTAACAGGGTTATACACTTGGAAAATAACCATGAGGGGTTGCTGTTGTGAAACACAGCTTAGAAGGGTATTGCTAGAATAATGTGTGGGTTGAGAAAAATGAATTATTATCGATTTTATTACTGTCATTCATTGTTAATATCATATTTAATTAAGCATTCATTTCTCTTGATTACATAGGGCTTTAGATTGAGTTTCATAGGGTGGACTGAACTACCTGAATGTTAGAAAACTTCGGGGTATTTTTCTTGTATGACAAATTTTTCTGAGTGGGAAAATTAAACTTACAGAATTTCAATTTCTGGAGTAGCGTTGAAGATGGGTAGTTAGCGCGTGTTCATTTGACATGGAGTTGTCAATATAAGGATAAGAGGATTCACTTATTAGTTTATAATGCGAACATAAATGATTGTCATAAGTCTATGTGCATTATATTTCCGAGATAATGAAGAGATTGACTGATGGAATTATTCGGAAAATTATAAATGAGATTTTTGAAGGAATAATTGTTTGAAACTAGATTCGTGAAATGGTTACTACTTGTCAGAATTAGGGTGATGTACGTTTCGGATAATAATTCTATGTAAATGTTACGAGAAAATAATTTCTTTTTATTTTAAGAAGTTGGTCAGGGAATGAGAGAATGTAAATGTTCCTATTGCATGATTATAGTGTCGAAATTGTAACATAAGGATGTTTACGATTGATTTTGCAATCTTGTGTAGGACAGTGTAAGCTGTGTGAATTTGTCAATTTTTGTAGGTGTCAGTGTATGTTTTGCGTGAGAATTGAAATGGGTCGATTTGTCGAACGGTGCTTTTGGGGTTTTTGTGATTACCAAAGGATTGTTAGGATCCTTGCGATTTGGTTTTCGACAAATTTTGCGTTTTTTATAAAACTTTTGGCGTGGTTTGTTAGTTCTTGCCAATTATATTTGTTTTTGATGTAACCTATTTTTATAAACGGAACCTTATTTATCAGGGGTTCTTGATAGGTTCTGATTAGTAGTTGAAGAATTAAAATATAATGATAAATTTGTATATTGGTCTAGTATAAGTATTCGAAATTTTGAGGTATTATTTTTTTATATTTTCTTTTGAAATCTCTACTTTTTATTTTTTTTTTATTTTTAAAATAATGTTGAGAATAAATGTCTTAACATTGATCCTAAAGAGAAATAATTCTGTCCGTCTGTGTTTTTGAGTTAATGTTGGTTTTGTTATTACTAAACTACAGAATAATTTCGTAGTTTTCTTTTTAGAGGGAGATGTTTTAGTGAAATTATTGTGTGGAAGTAAGTTCACAATTTTTCGATATAGTAGTTGTGTGAAATTTGTAGTTTTACGTTTTGTTTTCGAAATCTACTAGAAGTTTTGTCTCGTGTAAGTATAAAAGTTGTCAAATGGTGTAAGGTGTAGGGTTTGTTTGTAATTTGTATTTTAGAGTAATCTATTAAAGATTTCGTTTTGTAAAGTCAAGAAAATGTGTCAAATTCTTGGGCAATTTGTTCGTTTGTACATAGGGTCATACAAATTTAATTCTGAACATTTTTGAAGAAAGATTGATTTTTCAGTTCCTGAAATTTCTTTTGTATATTTGTGAATTTTCAGGATTTTCGAGTAATTAAATTTTTTTTATTTGAAAAGGTATGTTATTCTGAATTTAGGTTCTAATTTAAAGTTTGAAAATTTCTTAATGTATATTATTTAAATTTCTGTCTTTGCTATTAATTAACAGCTGTTATTACTTGTGCTTGTAAGGCATTTATGTTGGTGTAATGAAACATCATAATGAGTACAATGCAATATTGAGGTGTTGGATATCAGGCATTTCTTGTTAAAATGTTTAAGTTCATAAACATACAAGACGTGCTCCTGTGCAAAAGTTCAAGGCACTGTTATCAAAGTAGTACTACTATTATGAATTTCTTCGAATTAAATGTAAATATTTTATGTGCATTTATTTAAATGAACAAAAGTATTTCCTTATGATTAAGGTTTTGTAGAATTTATTACAGGAGAAGAAATGTCGAAATGTCCTAGTAATAGAGGAACGGAATAAAATTATTTACATAAGAAGTGTTTTTGATCAATAATTGATCTATGCAGTTAGTTGATATATCGTACAATTATTTTTTAAAGATTTTCTAGTAATATTAATTTAGGAAAATTTGAGAAAAGTGGAGAATATCTTTAATATAAACTGTAATTTTAGGTAATAATATTCTAAAAGATTTCGATTAAGTGACTAAAAATTTGTGAGATAATTTTGAAAATTATTTTGGGTTGCAAGTTTTCGCGTGTTTTATTTTGCAGGGTCGGCATACGGTTGAGACGAGAATCGGTATTATCGTTATCAATTAAGTTTAAATATAGATTTGAATTTTTGGACTGGTTCAAATTTTAAGTTTGAAAATTCAACGATTTTTGGAATTGTTTTTTCAGGAGACACAAATGGATTTTGTCGGTACATTTTCCTGATTGTGTGGGGTGTATAGATTTTTCTTTTGTTTTGATTATGCAGGATTGTATGCGTGTTTCTTGAATTATTCTTTATCTTGTTTGTCTTTCGAATTTTCGATTTCCTGAGTATTTTATTACTAATTTTAAATAATGTTTGTGAAATAAATATTTTTCTGTTTAATGCTTTTGGTTTTACTTGTTTCGAATTATTTTTTGGAATGTTTAAATTTAACTTTACCAATTTAGATTTATCTATACGACATGATTTTGTTTTCGAAAGGTTTATTTTTTCTGGGTTAACGTTAGGGGTTACATTTGAAGTTTTTTCTGTTTCTTGTACTTTACTTTTAAATATTCTTTTGATACGTGATTCGGTAAAAGTAGAATTTTGATTTTTGTTTTCACAGGATATGTCTAAAAGTTTAGGAATTTTATCTGTTTGATAGGAGTCTGATTTTTGATAATTTACATTAGATGTTGTCTCGAAAAAATCACTTTGTACGTTTGTCTTTGCAGAGGTGTTAGGTAGGCGTATTTTTTCATGTTTCTGAGCTAGCGGTATAGTGTCAGTGTCACAATAAAATTCAAATACTTCTTCAGTATGTGGTTCGAGAAAATTAAGATTTTGATTAATGATGTTGCCTGAAATGTGATGATTAATATTTTTGTTTGAATTTGTAACTGGTTGTAAGGTTAAATAATCGTTAACTTCAAATAGAGGTATAGTTTCAAAGTTGGTAATTAATTGATTATTTCCGAAATCTATCCTACATTTATAATGTTGTAGGAAGTCGTTACCTACAAAGCCATCAAAGTCTGTATCTAAATCGTATACATAAACTTTGTGTGGATCGTTAAAATTGAATGGTATGAGAACGGATTCGGTGGTATTAATTTTTTGACCTGTTACTTGTATATTTAAATTTTCGGGGTGTCTTAGATTATAATTTTCTGTTGTTTTGGGTTTGAAAATGGAAATATCTGCACCTGTGTTGATTAAAATATTAAATTTGTTTGTTGGATCTTTCATGAAATACAGGTTTGCTGAACTTACTTTAAATGGAGGGTTATATGGTAATTTTACATGAAACATTGTTCTGGGAAATTCAGGTTTGGGTCGAAACTGTCCTGGAGGTTTATCGCTTGGACTTGGCGAGAAATTTGGTCTAGTTCGTCCGTTTGTTGGGTTGGAGTACTCGTGGAATACTCCGGGCCTATGCAAAAATCCGGAGGATTAGCAGTATAATCCTCGTGCTGTTGAGATTGAGAATTAGCAGTATAATTCTCGTACTGTTGGAGTTGAGAATTAGCAGTATAATTCTCACATTGTTGGGTTCCAAAATCGTGATCATAATTGTTTTCATTAATTTCGAAATTATTTTGGTATTGGTAATTGGGAGAATAACTTGCGGAATAGTCTTCATATTGATTTGAGCTATCGTAAAATTCTTGGTTCAAATGATGCGTTTTTTGTTGATTGAACCTGTTGAAATTTGGGTTTGGCTGAATGGCAGAAGGTCTCTGCTGGTTGAAGTTTGGATTTGGCCTGATAGCTGAGGGCCTGTTCTGTTGAGAATAATTTTGTTGCTGGTTAGAGAAGTTTTGTGGTCTATGATTATATGTACTTTGGAAATGTGGCCTTGGAGGCTGTGCTTGATTAGAATAAGCATTGGGTGTGAAATTGGGAGATGGGGACTGATAATTTTGCCTTGTGCGGCATTCGTTAACATGGTGCCCATTTCTTCTGCAGAATGTGCAGAATTGATGAGAATTTGGGCGTCTTTGAACATTTTGGACAGGGTTTTTGATTGGGGCTTTAATGGAAAATTTTTGTGATTCGAAATATGACAACTGTAGTTCTCGTTTGATCCTGTTTATGGCGTCTAGCATGTTGCTAGGATTACCAGCCCTAATGATTTGGCCTAATTTGGGTTCTAACCCGGTCAATAGAGTGGTCAATGTCATGTTTTCAATCAAATTTGATTGAGCCGTTTTTTCTTCAAGGGTTAGAGTTTGTTTTTGTATAGCGGCGTGCATTTTCGCGTTGTGTGTCTGCAACCTAGATACAAATACCAATGCAGTTTCATTAGATGATTGGCGAATCCTCTGTAGATCCTGAATTAGTGCTGTCAGGTCACGAGAATCACCAAAATGAGCTTCAAGTAAGCTTTTGATTTCTGCCCATGTAGTAGGGTTTCGGGAATTTATTAATTCTGCGGCTTTTCCGCGTAATTTATTTTTTATGTGAAGCGTTAATAAGACGCGCTGATCATCAACAGCGATACCCTGAGCGGTTATGCAAGCTGAAATAAATGTTTGCAAGAATATGGGGTTGCCGTCAAATTCGGGCACTATGGAAAATATTTCGCTTAACCTATAAGGTTCAATATTTATTGTTTCGTTCGCCGTGATTGAATTGTTTGCATTGGAATTGCTTACGTTTGTAGCCATTTTATTTATATTATTTAGATAATCGAATAACTTAAAACACCTTTTCAATTTGAGCTAGTACGCTACTGATAATTGGCAATTTTTTATTATATGTAAAACAATGTGCTGTTTATTTTATAATATTTCAAAATTTAATTACAAGGATGATTGGATTAATTTAAAAAGTGTTTTTAGTTGGGAATAATGTCACTGAAATTTTATATACTAATGTGCATTTAAACAGTATAGAACATGTGGGTTTTATTTTATTTCACAGTCAAGTAAGGCGTAAACTTAACCTTTATATGATATATGATATTATGATAAAAATAATGTTAAGATAAAAATGGTATGTGATTGTAGTTAATTAGATAAATTCGCACTTGAGGAGTATATGATATTACCATAAAAATAATGTTACGATAGGAACAGTGTATGATTACGGTTATTTATATAGGTCACACAAATTATAATCAAGATATTTTGTTTCAAGTTTAAATAAAATTACTATTTTAGATATTAGAACTGTATGTAGCAATGCAATGTATTTTAATAAAATATAATGTAAAATTATGTCGTTGAAAATCAATAATTGCGAGACGATTCAAAAATGACTTACCCTAAATTTTTCATTCCTCGTGGTCCAGTTGAATGCGACTTCGTGAGCTTAGCTTCACCAAAGGTCTCTCTCTGCCAGGGGTGTCACTGTGTGTTCCTTCCACAGGGTTGCCTTTGATGCCGAAGACACCAACGATGGGACGGGATGAAATTCTTACTTGCTAATTGTTGAATCGTGTTGATTTGAAATGTTGCTTTGCTTGTATTTCTTGATAATTATTATTGTTTCGCTTCTGTGCGTTTGAGAATAATGTAGGTTCTTCTGAACAAAGGATTGGGATCCACCACTACAGCTAAGAAGTTCTCCTTGTTCCAGAAGCTCTTTTCGTCCGGTTAGGCACCTTTTTCAGATGGACTCCTTGTTCCCTCGGATATGTTTGCTACTGGTTAGGCTCCCGAACTGTGTGTTTTTCAGATCCGCCACGACTGCGCCAATGTTAGATAGTGGATTGTTTGAATAACTTTTTAAAAAGATTTATTTTATTTAACACTGGAGTCAACGTTGACTCGTTAAGAAAATACAATAATAATTTAGATGAGGTTTATTCGAAAGTGAGTATAAGACTGATTACAAAAAGGTTGTTGGTAATATTTATAATGTTTTGAGAACAAAGGAAACAGTGTTGCTGATTCAGCACAATCAGGATTACTTAGAATTGAAATACAATGCTCATGCAGCGTGAGCGGTTATTGAGAAGAGCTGTTACGCAGTATGTAATACGATATGTTTGAGAAGGTTAAGCCTGTCTCGATAATATTATATATCATAGTATATTTCTAATATAACATATATATATACCTTTTTCTTAATATGTAAGTATATTTATGGGGCGAGCGTAGGTGCGTCTTTACTATGTACATACTTCGGTATGCGATGTAAAGCAACGACAGGCGCAGTTAGTACTTGGATGGTGACCATTCCAACGGAAACCGCGTTCTCGCCTCACACATCTTCCAGCGGCTTGTATATCAGTGTATGCGCGGAAGCTATACAACTTTAGGCGAGGGTTGTATAGGAGGTATACCATCCTTCGGAGGGGATGTAAAGCCGTCGGTCCCTTGTCTATTAAATGTTAGGCAAGTAAAAGATCCCTACTCTTCTTAAGGGAAGAGGTTCGGCAAAATTCCTGGTTGGGGGTAGCTCGTCTACAGGCGTCGGTGTTAGGCCTCAGTAGCGGAAATAGGCCGACGTTAAATAAATGTATAAAAAAAGTATATTTATGTTTGTTATATTTAATGCTTGTATATACGTACTATTTCATATCTTTCAGTGCCCTGAGGATGATATTAAAAAATATCGAAACGTCGGCTAATTAATAAAGTAGTTTTCTTTAGTACACTTAACCCAAAAATTTTTTAACATTCTATTACATTATCTTATGTTCAAGAAGTTGGAAAATATATGTAAAATATAATGTATTTCTTTATGATATAAAACAAAAAAAGCTAAAAAAATACGCATAATTATTAAAAGAAACACTACAGAAGTCTTACCTACTATTTCCTTGCATCTTCTTTTAGTTATTTCTTCGCCTTCACTTCCTGTTTTACGTTTTCTCATTAAAGGAATATCCTCACATTTGTGTAATAAATTGCGACATCTATCTACAAGTTTTCCCCGAGCCAAAATGGGCCTTCCTATTGGTGAATTCGATTTTGTTATGGCATGCACATAATATGTTCCTACCGTTTCTGTGGGGAACAGAGTTATTATTTTTGCTGTTAAAATATATCATGTTTCGGTCTACTAAAAATAGAAGTCTTCATTAAAAAATTTTACCTCTATATAGTATATCTAACTTACTGCTTTATTATGTATGTATATAAATGTTTTACTATTATGTCAACCAGTCTATTTCTCCTCGTGTTGTCAAGAAAATTATTGGCCCTATAAAAGTTAATAACGCTACTTCCTAGAGGGATTGTTTGTAACAAAGTATTCAAATCAAAGCTCTCAAATTTTGGTCTGAATATGAATTCGGTTAAATCGGTTATATCGGTTACATCTATAACTTCATTATATGTTGATGAAGCGTCAATTATGTCTGCTTTGCTAGAACATAAGAAGTAGCAGTTAGCGAAATGTCCGATGATTGCTCTATGGCAATAATACTTTCAGCCTATAAATAAAAAATATATATAATTTATTTAGAATGTAACAGTATAGGGAAGTATTGGCATCAGTCGTGCGGTCAAAGCGATTTTTTTGATTTGTCAACATATAACTTGGATCTGATTAGATTTTGAGCATCAGATGTTGAGATATTTAAATAAATGTTCTCAAGGTCACGTTTTAACATGGGTAAAACAAAATATAATTAAATTCTATTTAATAAAATAAGAAGAACATCTTAATAACTTTGTAAATTAAAAATATGTGTAGAACAAAATAAAGAATATAATATAGAGTTGCGAGCCAATGGTTTGGCGCAGTGGACAAGTTGATTAATCTGTAATAATTATTATGAATTTATTTAATATAGGTGGTTAGTTTTGCTCTACTAGATATGGGTGGGAAATCTATAGGACTGGTATATTATTCCAGTCGATTTTTTTAAATAGTAACTTAAATCATTATTTTATAAATCCCCTTTAAAAATTAAATTAATCACGCACAGCATACCTAACCTTATATATTACACCTTGCCTGACTTTAATTACCTTATTTTCTTGTAGCCCTTCACTTTCTCTTAATTCTTTAATTTTCTGAAACATACGTAATCTTGTGCCAAGTGGAGGCACAAGTTCTTTCAAATGTTCCTGTGTTAATTTAGGTAAAATATCCATGGTGATGTCATTTTCTAGAAAGAAAAATGTAACTTTTCGAAAAGGTGGATTGAAAAGTTTAATTGAGGGAACAGAAAACAAAAATAAATAACTTTTAAACAAAATGCATATTGGTAATTTAGCCGTATCTATAGGCAACTTATATAGCGACTTTATTTTCACGGTCTGATATTAATAAACTAATAATTATCTGATAAGCAACTCACATCCCCCGTATATATTTATATTTAAATAACACCCATTTAAAATGTATATTATATAGTTTATAATAATTGAACACGAAAACAATCTCATTGTAAATTAAATAAATAGGGTAAACTGGTCCATAGTGGGACACATTTTTTAAAAAAATTATTGCGCTTCTTGTAAAATAGTTTTACTCATAATTAACATATACAGACATAGGTATGCATATATGGAAACAAACTAATAATAATTGAAAGTAATCCTTAAGGTATTTTAAATTTTATTTAATACATCCCACTATACACCACTTGTTCCACTATGAACCACTGTATGGTTCATAATGGGAATTATACTGGTCTATAATGGGATTTTTAACAAAAACACTTTTAGTCTATCTTAAATTGTGAGAAATCTACAGAAAACGCAAATTGGCGGGCAGCCCGTGTCGTACTTCCAGAAATGTAAGGTGGGGGCAGCTTTAATACAATATCTTCTGCTACTAAGGTATCTTCGTCGGGTTTATCCGGGAACACGAATTTATCAGTCACAATTTTCTTCAAAAAAGAAATATTGTATTCTTCTCCACTTATCTTCACAACCTGGCCAACATAATGTTTAACAGATTTTTTTGTCATATATCTTACTACAACATAATCCTTCTCTTGAATAGATGAATCTTGAAATTCTGATGAGAAGCTTTCTAAATCGCTGGAATCGTTACAAATCTCTTCACTAACATCACTGTTCGAACTAATGTCATCATTAAAAACTTTACGTTTAACTCTTTTAGCCTTCTGCTTTTTTTTTCTTCTGCGATAACTTTTTTCCTCATTCTTTCTTTATGTTCTTGCTCTATGCTTTCCTTTATGGGTGTATCTGTTAATATCGCTGACTGTAGCTTCTTTTTCACTTTTCTAAGTTTCTTCCTAGGGGCAGCTTTAACATGTGGCCTGATTTCCTGTGGGGTTACTATAGTATGAGATGGACCAGGAATTGGACTGACATGTTGTGGTTCTTCTATACCTTTATTGTCTTTTATATTCTGAACATCTTCATTAGCCTTACCTTCGTCACCATTATCATCTTCATTTTGTTTAGGTCTGTCGGTAACATAAGATGACATAATATCACTCTCTGAAAATATTTGGGAATTCAGGGATGCTATGCCTGTTTTCTGAAATCCTTTGATAATGTTTACTGGCGTAAATGCTTTAGGGAAGGCAATACCAACAACACTGGCAACATCATAAATTTTCATTGGTACCCCAGGATGGTTTACCATCCAGTCATCAACTCCTTGATTATAATAACTTTTAAATGGAAAGAAACAGGCCACGTCCAACGGTTGCAATTTGTGGCTGCAGTGGGGCGGCAATGTCAACAGAATAATTCCACTATCTTTACACAAATTCAACACACGAATATCGTAACGGCTTTCATGGTTGTCAAGAATTAAAACAACTTGATGGTCCTTACTGCAACGCACGTGTTTTATAAAGTGTTCTATATATTTTATAAAATTTTCACCTGTCATCCAACCGGTGGAATGTGCTGCACCAGCTGATCCTAGAGGGGCTCCAGTGAGCATAAAAGGCTTAAATATTTTCCTTGGAAATATAAAGAAAGGCGGTACAAATGTTCCATTAGCGCATATTGCAGTGCACATTGTTATTAACGTCCCTCGTTCAGCACTTGTCACTTTTCCGACTTGTTTTTGTTTAACGTTAGCCAGTATCTTTCCAGGTTTATGTACATTGGTGACACCTGTCTCATCACAATTGAATATTTGGTGTGACTGGATACTATGTTTTGTTATTACATTTCTCAAATTATTAAAAAATGTGGTGACATTAGTCTTATTGAAACTGGTAGCCCTACCAAGGCTGGTTGCCTCTGGTTTGCGAAGCGTTAATGTAGGGTGTCGTTTCCTGAAATTATTCACCCATTCCACTCCAGCTCGTTTCTTTTCGTGCCAAGATTGAGGCACAGTTTTATTATTAGCCATGGCATAATTGTAAGCTAACTCGCGAGTATTTAATAATGTTAAGCCATAGCACATTTCACAAGCTTGAATTAAATACTCTCTTAAAAGCTCCTCCTCTTCACTTGTAAATATTGGCTTGAAACCATGGCTTCGTCCGAATTTAAAATTATTTGGAGTTTCGTGATTATCTTCATCGGCTATTCGAAACTTTTTGACTTTTCGATGTAAAGCTGATTTGCTAACACCGTGCTTTTCAGCCGCACTTATCAAAGCCATTTGATTTGTGACAACATCTTCCACAGCAGCACGCATAGACTTTTAATAATTTTCATGAATTTCTTTGCTTTTTTGAAAAATTGACGATAGATGTGATCTTGGATGTCTCGGCATAGTCAAACCTGTAAAGAATGCAATATTTAGCATGTCTTATCATATCCCAGTATGGACCGCAATATATTTTCCCACTATGGACCATAATGCATTAAAATAAAAATGAACATTATTTTATCAAAGTGGTAGAACTAAACATAAATAGAAGTGCAAGCAATATTGAGGTTATGGATGCCTTAGATATCCATACCAAATTCTTGTTAAAAAAACAAATATCAATGAATTATTTGAAAAAATCTGAACATGTCAGTCAATATTTTCAGCGTATCACTTACCTTAATTTTAAATATTTTGTAATTGCACCACACAAATCGATAAAATACCGAGTGACTTTTAAGCGTTATTATGGACAAAGTATCTGCACTTAAATATAGCTCTAGCATAGTGATAAAGTAGCAGTATGAAATTCCCACTATAGACCATGTACCACTATGGACCAGTTTACCCTATGCTAATTAATAGGTAGTTATTTATAGTAAAATTACAAGTCAAATATGTATGGATTTTTTAACATAGTTTATAAAGAAAGTGCAGATATGTTTGACTTGTAATTTTATCCACTATAAATCTGCATTTGATTTATACAGTAAGTAATTTTTTTTATGGTTCCCAAAGGGATTAACTTATATACTTGGTATTACACTATTTCTGAAATAGTTTCCATAAACACCAAAACATTTGAGCACTATACTTACATTCGAGCCTTTCATCAACCTTATTGGCATCATCGGGAGATGGTTAAAACTATAGTCTTTAACCATCTCGATTTACTTAATGCTTGAAATATTATTACACTGTCAGACCAATGATAAATGTCAGCATTATATTGAATTATTTCGATCCAATCGTTAATATCTCTGATTTTCGGGTCAAACTCTGGTATTATTGTAGAAACAGTAACGTTGGAGACAGGTTGTGCAATATGTGACTGAATAAGAGGAGGTAAATAACTTACATCTGAACGCCATTTTACTTGTTTTTGCTTCTTGCGAGTACCTTTGCTCGCACAAGTTTCCTCACTAGAAATCGAGCTTTCCGATGATGATGGCGATCGTTGCCTTTTTGACTTCTGTTTATGTCGTCCCATTGTGAAATTTCACGAAACACCACCGAATAAAATATCCCAACGCTTTATTTTTATCTTAACCACTTCTAATGTAGTCGGGGCCACTAAGACACAGGATTCACAGTATTAATATTACGATTTTATTATATCAACAGTAATATTGTTAGCATGTTACATGTTAACTGTCTATATTTTTAATAATTCAATAATCCACATATTGCTGACGTGTCAACTCCCCCTCCCTCTGCCTTGCACATCCCTCGTCTCCACGTCCCATCTTGACCTTCATTCCCGGTGACACGCAACAGGGTCGGACTGCAATAGGGACGCATTAAATGCTCCGACAAAGGAAAAGCTTCGTCTCCAACAAAATACAAAGGTATTCTCTCCAGTATATTCTATTGGAATATTTCTTGGAAAATTCAATTCATTTTTTGGAATCTCCTGCCGATCACAGAATTACGAAAAACACCACAAGTTTGACCTTCACTTTTTTTAAAGGGTTTGGGTTAAGATGCGCATTAGTCAATTTTGGCGCAGCTCTTATTGGATACTGCTTGTCGTGCTCATAGAATAATTTTATATTATTGTCAACATAAAAGTCATACTTGCAAAGTATGTTTCTATTTGCTTTTACAATATGTGGGGCTCAAAAATATAAAAATTTTGTTCTCTTCTATGAGAAAATTAGAATGGTTTGGGGTAACCTTTAATAATAAAAGGTAAGAAGTTAGAGCCCATCTCTGTGGTTAATGCGACAACTTTTACACAAACCAATTTCAAGTTTGGTACTAGCTCAATAATTATATTTTTTAATGATTTATCTGGGCATGACGAATCACAAAAATAATATGCTAAGGGTTGCTTCCACAACGATAATATTCCTCTAAGCACAAAATGCGTGCATGTTGTGCAGGTTCAAACGATTTTGCTCCTTAATTTTCTGTCAATCCTGTCACTGTCACGATCGTGGTTATAGCATAAATTTGCTTTTATCGATATTTCATCTACACATAGAACAACATATTTGTCTTGTTGTTGGAAGCAATCCGCTTTCATTTTTAAGATATCAAACAACTTGGATTGTTTAGACCAGGTTATTTTTACGTTTGATATGACATTAAAGAGGCATCGTGGTCCTGGAAGAACGAATTGTTTCATTATAATTTGTTTATACAATTTGGGGCTTGTAAAGTACATGGTTAAGCATTTGATCTTCTGTATATCGTCTTCCCTTTGGTTCTTTTGCAGATTGGCTATTTATACATTAATAAATGTGCGATATTCGGAGCAAAACTTATATGTGAGAGATTGGTATTGCTCCACAGTTATATTTTCCTCAATAGTGTCACGAGCCGGGGGTGCTTGGCTTGCGAGAGGTTAAATTATAAGTAAAATAAAGATGTAAAACAAAAAGATACCAACATTTTATTGCAGGTAAAAATAACAAACAAGGAAAATAGTTCAAATAATAAAAAATATAAAATATAAAATAAAAAGATCTTACCAGTCCATAATGGGGGAGATGCGTCAGGCAGGTGCTCGTTGACTGACTACCAATAAGTAAGTAAGTAATGTGTATATCGATCCTGGACTATTTATATGATTCCTAAATACTTATTCAGCAATATTCCTATAAAGGTAGACTTAAAGTTTATGTCTCAACGCGGTTACAAGCTGATATTGAAATATGAAACTTTACATCCTTTATGCTTGTTAAATAGCGAATTTATATTGTAAAAATAAAATATGAATGATAAAATTTAACTTGGAAAGAATGTAGAATTTATTTATCGATTTAGTTTTGCGACTTACTTAATTTATTATTAAATATTTGAAAATTATATTTTGTAGAGAATATGCTAAAAAGTATTTTGGTTAATTTTATAGTGCAGAATAATTATTACTACTTGACACATTTCCCCCTTCCGAATAGCTGGCCGCCAGCTTTAACTGCCGGTAATTAGTTAAAAGGCTATAAAAATACAATTACAAAACGTTTATAAAAACAATTAAGAATAAGAAAATATAAAGCATATAATAATTATATGTGGTGGAATACACCGCATGTCGTACAAATAATATACAATATCTGAAAAATAAAATAGCAAATAATATAAAGGAAAATCAACAATAATAAAACAAAAATTTTGTCTTTTAATAGAGTCAATTAATAAAAAGTTTTTGGCACACATTTTTATAGCACTGGCTTAGTTCGGTCCTGTCTCTTTCCGCACTCTACTTCACGTAAGTTATTTTTAGTTCAAGATATTGGCAACACTGCATACACTAATTGTCATTTTATGTGGGCCGCGCTTCCAGTCGGCTATCCTTTGGTTTGATAACGCGCGGAGTTTTATTGTTTGTAAGTTTGTGTAGTTTTATTTTACTTTTTAACACTATGTGGCGAACGGTGTAACCCATTTTCAGCATCGGTTGAAGTTATTAGCTGGGAATCTGCAGGTGGAAATTAGTAGGTAAGTGAGTCAGCTTTCTTGACCTGTTGCATTTTCTTATCGGTAGAAGGTGAATGACCCATATTTACTGCTAGGCCAATAGATGTTTATGTACCCCTTGTTGCTTATTTTTCTAGTTACTGTTTACGAAAACCAGTGTAAACATTTGTGAACTAGTGTAAATTCGGAGGCTTCCATTAGGGTTGTCTCAATTCCATTTCAGTTGTTTAATTGTACTTCTGTTATGCAGGGATTTGGAGAATATGGCGACAGAAATTTGGGGAGTGCGCAAATTTGGAAAAAATGCCAAGATGCTATCCCTTTATGTTAGTTGCTTAACAGAAGACGAAACTCGTACCGGAATTTTTTCTGGGAGACAAAACAAACATCCTATCCTGGGACTGCGATATGGGTACCTATTGGTGTACTCAATCTTTTCCAGTTCCTCGATCTAGCCACATTGTGTGTTAAGGGTGAGCTGCCAATTCTGGGATTCGTGTGGAGTGGGTCATTTGCCATCGTCAGTGCTCCGTGTGCATTCAACATGAAACAAAGAATAGAACCCAAGTAAGTCCTTATATTTAAAAATAGTTCCTTCATAACATTCTTCGATAATTAAAGTTTTATTTATCTAATCTATTTATTTATTATTTGTCATATCTTTGTCACAATTTAAGTTTTCATTTCTTATTAATATTTAAATATTACTGATCTATATTTAAATTACACAATAAGGAATTGTTAATCTATTACAATTTATCCTTAATTATAAAATATAATGATGTAGGTATTTATTTTAAGATCTCTTAACTACAATTTTTCCCTTTTTTAATTTTTTCTTTCTCAAAGTTAAAGAATAGTATAAGTATAAAATAGTATCATCATTGTTGATATTTTTTTTTAAGTGACTACGTAAAATGGATATTTGCATAACTATGATATTTAGTGATTTTTAAGTTCATCGTATGTATATACATTGTATTACCCAATGTTAATGATCATTAGTAGCTTTTATACTAGAAAAATTATAAGATTGATATTCTTATTTCATACCTTTCATTTGACTACTTTTAGCCCCCACATTCTACCACACTTTTTTAATCTGTCAACTTAAAATAAGATTTATTTTAAGAAAATTGTGTGCATTTATAATCTATTTCTCGATACAAAAAAACATCTTTCTATCTCATTTATTTGCTTATCATTATACCCTCTGTACTGTGTGTATTGTTTTATTACATTTATTTCCTTGCATTGTTTATACATAACTTTAATATAACTTCGTTCTAACATGAACTACATTTTCAAGCTGTTAGATAATTGAAGAGATATTTATTTAATGCCCATTTATAACGTTAACTTAAATACCCCAGCGATATATCAGTCTTGAAATTACGGCGCCGTACTGCAGTTCCCACTTATAATGTACCTATTTGGACATTCTAAAACAAATATATTTTTTCCTTAGAAAAACTTTTTCATTAAATATTCTTGTATACACATTGTTCACATATTTAATTTTTCTACAGTAACATTATACATATATTTTCAATATACTTCTACAATATTATTATACACACATTGTCGACATACTTCTTTTCTTACAATAACATTATACACACATTGTCAATAAATTCCTTTTTCAATAATAACGTTTTTTAAGTACTCTTATACATATTTTTATCTTGGTACTTTTTCTATACTTACTCAGTTTGCATCATTATGCACCTATTAACAGCGATAATTGCACATTTTTGCTTTTTATATTTACTTATACTTGTGGCGTAGTGGGGCTTTGTGTTAAAAAAGAAAATTTCATACTTCCTCGGTATTGTGTATTACACTATTAAAGCTAGTACCTGGCGAAAGGTTTGATAAACCTGTATCTACTTCTAGTATGTATTTATTATTACTTTCTGGGACGTTTCGTCTCTCTAGTGGTATTGGTTTTTCATGATCATTTCTTCTTTCAGGGGTGCTGTCACTTTTCCACCAATTTATAAACAACTGTATCAAGGTATAGGACAAATAATATTAATGCCGCGCATGTGATACTGAAGAAAATGTCATGCTGAATTGGAATATATTATCACCGTGGGCTACTTGTGCCATCGCTGGAAGGACTGCAATATTATTTCTATTGAAGATCAGATACCCTACAACTATTGATAACACGGAGTTCCATATCAAGAAAATTGTATTACTATGAATGCCATAGGTATCAGTATATGATAAATTATTATATTCCTCTACGTTACGAATAATTTCCTGTAAGTTATCATTAGTTGATGTTAAGTTTAAATGTGGGATAGTTAAGGTCCAATTTTTATTGAGACATTCCGTAAAATTTTGAAAACGAGGTAGATTGTCTTGGCGTTTCGGATTAAGTATAAATGATTTTAAGTTTGACCAAGCTGCTGGTATAACATGTATAAATGAGGCTTGGTTAGGTAATAAGTCTGAACACGGGAATCTTTTTGGAATTAATTCTTCCTCTTCCATAATAAGTTTACAGTTACAGGGTAGATTGATTTTTATTGCACCAGGTGTTTCGGAAGATTTTAAAGGTGTATTTATTGTTTTTCGAGGGCATTTCATATAAGTATTATTTTTTGGGTGAGTTATAATATAGCTTTCTTCTCCTATTTCAGAAATAACAGTATTTATTGATTTATGACAACTCATAGGACAATGGTGGTTAATCTCGCCTATAGTTGCTCCTACGTATAATTTTTTTGCACAAGCTGGTCCTCGCAGTATGTCTGCGGAGAAGCGAGGTAGAAAACAAAGTTTATCGTGAAAAGGTTTGCAATGATGCAGACCCGCACCTGAGATTTGCCTAATTTGATCAGTTGAGGAATGGTAATTTTTTGAAACAGCGAGATATATAGTGTCATGATTGATAATGCATGTTTGGTTTAACCATGCAAATGGTATGGTAATTAATTCAAATAAATCCCATGATTGGTTAATTTGAGTGATTGGGACCCTAATGTTAATAATAACTTTGTTATTTGTGAATGCACAATCGCAAAGTGGTAGTTGATAAAATTTTGAAATATCTGAGATTGGAATTGCTAGGCTTTGGTTAGAGAGTTGTAATTCTTTTGCTAGGATGGTTAGATCGTGAGAAAGAATAGTAGGGCTAAGGATAACTATAGGTATTTGATGTTGCCTACATGAATTTAGGATTCCTTGTTTTCTTATTGCTCTAGTGAGTTCTACTATATGCTTGATAGTTTGAAATTGGTTGTTTAAAATAGATAAAATAAAATTAGATTGTTCATCTTGATGTGTTATTAAGGTATTTTTAAATTCGTTTGTAAATTCTTCTAATTCGTGTATTTTACTTTCGGTTGTATTAAAAGCTACCGCAATTTCTCTTTCATGTTTTTTGAATAATTTTGAATTTTCTGAAATTTTTGTAATAGATTTTGAAAGTCCTTTATTTAATTTAAGTATTTGTTCTCTCAAAATGTCCTCTCTGGCTGTAACTGTATCTAGTTTGTGTTGTGTTGCAACCCCACAACACCAAGACAACCCTTCTCCTAGGAAATCTAGAGATCTCTTTCTTCGAAACGCGTTTTCGAATTCCCTAATATTTTGTAAATGCTTTACATTCCAGCTTTGTTCAAGAGCCTCAAATTCTAATTTATAAGCATTTTTTACTAGTTCTAAATTGTTTAAGATGATACATTCTGGTTTTTTACTTTCTTTTCTGAGACAGCTCGTTTTACCCTCTGTTTTTTGAATATTTTCTTTTTCGTACCATATTGATTCATAAATTAGTGGAATCGTGGCTTCATAACTTACCGTTGACGGTAGGGGTCTCCAAAAAGCCCCGGCGGTCACCTCCAAATTATGAGGTGTAGAATAAAAAGAGGGTGCTAGGAGACAAAGAATGATGAACCTGTTTAAAATTATTTATTTTATTATTCACTTTTCTATATTTATTTCTAAGGGAAAAAACTATTTCGAGACCAATATACACCCTCATTAAAAAAATTAATACTTAATTAAATTAACTTGCATACTTAAAAATAACTTAACCGTACATTTATGTTTCTATCGGTACTACTCCTGGTGTCCAAGGGTCGTTATAAGGTAATATCCGGCTTACATGTACTATTTCTTTCTTAGCTTTTTTTGATGGCCCTTTCCGGATCTCGTATTCTACCTCTCCTATTTTTCTTACGATGTAGTAGGGTCCAAACCATCTTAAGAGTAGTTTTTCTGATCGTCCGACTTTTCTGATTGGGGTGAAAACTTTTACTTTTTCCCCCTTTAGCAAATTGTAGATGGCGATGTTTTTCGTCATGCCTTATTTTATCTGCTGCTTGTCTCTTTTTTATATTTTCTGCTGCCAGGTTACGTACTGCTAGTGCTTTTTCTCTTATTTTTTGCGCATCTTGGGACTCACCTACCTCCATTAGGTTAGCTTCTGTCGGTAGTATTGGTTCTCTACCATAAACTAGCATAAATGGGGAATATTGGGTAGTGTCTTGGCGTGCTGTATTATAGGCAAATGTAACATGTGGTAAATATTCGTCCCAGTCCGTCTGTTGGGTATTTGTGTATTTAGATAACATGTCTGCCAAGGTTTTGTTAAAACGTTCTGTTAATCCATTACAAGATGGGTGATATGCTGTCGTGTACTGGTTAGTTGTACCCATGCAATTTACAAGTTCACGTACGAGTTCTGAGCGAAATGTTTGCCCCGTATCACTCGTATGTGTCTTGGAGCTCCATGACGGGTAATAATTTTTTCCAATATAAATTTTGCTACTGGCAGTGCCTTTCCAGATGGCAGTGCCTGTGTTTCTGCCCAACGTGTGGCATAATCTGTTGCTACCACTATTACTGTTTTTCCATTTCTGCTTTTTCTAATAGGTCCAAGGATATCGATTCCGATTTTTTCAAAAGGTGTTCCAACTGGTATTGGTTGTAGTAGCCCTATTGGTTTTCTATTTTGTTCGCCTTTTCTGGCTTGGCGATCCGTGCAACCTTTAACGAATTTTTCAACGTCTTTTTGCAGAGTTGGCCAGTAGTACCTATTCTTAATTCTATACAAAGTTTTTGCAATGCCCAAATGACCTGAAAGTGGTTCGCTATGATGGGAAAAAAAAATTTCAGCAATTAAGTTCCTTGGGATAACTAGTAGGTTTTCACGTCCGTCAGGTAGTATATTTATTTTATATAACACACCATCTATGCATCTAAAGTTTTTTGATCGTTTTCGTATTCCTATAGGTATTGATTGGTTAATGGGATCTTCAATAGCATTTATTAGTTATTTTATTTCTGGGTCTTGTTGTTGCTCTTTAGCAATGTCAGTTGATAAAAGGAGGAAAGTGGGTATATCGTCCACATTATAATTATCTTCATTGGCTTTTAGGACGGGATTTCTAGATAAACAGTCTGCATCCTTATGTGCTTCCCCATTTTTGTGCACAATAATATAGTCATATTCAGCTAGTTTCAGAGACCATCTCGCCAATCTATCTGATGGGTCTTTCAGTGATCTGATCCAGCACAAAGCGTGGTGATCACTTACAATTTTTACTGGTCTCCCATAGATTAGATGACGTAGGTATCCCAGTGACCAAATGGCACTTAATTCTTCGAGTTCCGTAATTGTATAATTTTTTTCAGCTTTTGATAGACTTCTGCTAATATATGCTACAGTGTGCATTTGTTTATTATCGTCTTCTTGTAGCAGTACACCACCTATACCCATTGTACAGGCGTCCACCCTTAGTTCGCACCCATTGTTTGGATTAAAGTGTTGTAATACAGGAGCTGTGACTAACTTATTTTTAAGTATTTCGAATGCTTCTTTTTGAGCTTTTCCCCAGATAAAACCTGTCGTTTTTTTGATTGCTATATGCAGTGGTCTAGCTATGATTGAAAAGTTTTTTATAAATTTCCTGTAATAATTACAAAGTCCAATAAAACTTTGAATATTTTTTATTGACTTAGGTTCTGGAAATTTTTTTATGGATGTAATTTTATCCTCATCGGGTTCTAAACCTTCCTTGCTGACGACGTGTCCCAAAATTTTTACTCTAGGTTTTACGTAAGTACATTTGTTTGGTTTGAGTGTTAACCCTGCTTCCCTTAATCTTTGAAAGACTTTTATAAGTTTTTCTAGATGTTCGTCTAGGGTCTTTGAGAAAATTATAATATCGTCAAGGTAAATTAATATGTCCGTCCATTTCATCCCTTCAAATACTTTATCTGCTAATTCTTGAAACGTTGCAGGGGCGTTACACAATCCAAATCTTAAAACATTAAATTCATATAGTCCATGGCCTTGAGCTATAAAAGCTGTGTATTGTTTCGAATTTTCTTCAATTTTGACCTGCCAATAACCACTAAACATATCTAGTGTCGTGAAATATTGTGAGTCACCTAAGTATGTAAGTATATCCTCAATATTTGGGATAGGATACATTGATTTTTTCGTTACATTATTTAATTTTCGGTAGTCAACGCAGAATCTAGTTTCCCCGTCCTTTTTTTTTGACAAGAACGACTGGGCTTGCCCAAGGTGAATGTGATGGCCTAATTACATTGCTTTTCATCATTTATTTTATTTGTTTATCTATAATTTCACGTTCCTTTTGCGAAAATCTGTATGGACGGCTTTTAATTGGTTCGGAATTTCCCACATCTATCTTGTGTTCTGTCAGGTTGGTTAACCCCATTTGCTTTGTTGATTTTGAAAATACATCGGAATATTTTACTAGTACATCTTCTAGTTTTTCTTTAAATGTTTCGTCCTGTATATGTTTTAAATCGTGATCTTCTAGCGTGACAAGCTCTTCTGCGTATAATGCTATTGCGGTAATTTGATAGTTTTTTATTGTTTCGTAGAAAAAGCCTATTGTGGAATTTCTTAGTATTTTTATCGGATTGTGACCTATATTTTTGACTGTAATTGTTATATTATCGGGATAAATTTTTGGTGTGCCCAACATTAAGAGTTTACGTGGAATAAAGAATGTTTCCTTTACTTGGAATCTCCAATTTTTTATTTCGCTCCATTTTTTCCCAGAAATTCGAAGATTTATATTATATTCCACATTTGGTTGCAAAATATAATCTTTGCTTAAAGTTGCTTTAATATTTTGTTCTCCAGTGTAGTCTTCTATAATATTATATTCATTTTCTTCATTAATTCTTCTATTTACCAATTCGTCATGATGTATAATTGGCAAGTCTGAATTTATTTCTTCCACCGTTTGTGGTAGATTACAAATAAGAATATCTATTTCTACGTCTTTAAAAATATGAAACAACATATTTTTTACATTTTTCCACTCTAGTTTATCCAGTCCACAACCGATCCTAGGCATTGCGAGTTTTTTCACATCATTATCTTTAATATGTTTTTTCCTTTCTTGTAGGCATTTCCACAAGGTTTCCATTAATGGCTTTCCCCAGGACATCTTTTTTGTAATCAGGTGATAGATAATTCTATCATTATTTTTCGTGATTGCTATTCCTCCCTCTTTTGGGTTTTGTTTACGTAATTCCTCTTCTATTTGGAATCTTTCTTTCATAGTCTTAGCAATGCCTTTTCCCATTTTTCTGTCCTCCGATATACAGTGTATTAATGCATATTCTTTTGAAGTTTCAAATAGGTCCTTGAATTTTTCTTCCATTCTTACAGATGTAATTTCCATTTCGGGGTCTATATTTGATTGCATATATTCCTGAAAGTCAGATTTTTTATTTTTCCTTGGTACAATATTAACACCCTATATAGTTTTTTCTTCTTGTTCAATATCTATTTTATTTATAAGTGGTTCTGCAGGCGTTATTGCTGTCTTGTTTTGTTCTAAGTATGTTTTATTGATTCTGGTTAGGTGTCTAGCTATACTTTTCCTAACTTCTTCGTGGTATGCATTTTTATAGGATAAATTATATTTAGGGCTGTTGTATATTTTATGCTGCGTCGTATTAATTATTGAAGTAAAAGATTGTTGGCGCTTATTTCCTTTAGTAAAATGAATTTTTACCCTTCTATTATTAAATGTGAAGGATATTGTTTTAGAATCTAAGTTGATTATTGCCTTGTATTTATTTAAAAATTCCATTCCCAGTATAAGTGGAACCGGTGAAGTGGAAATCACGGTTGCTTTGCATTCAACCGTCACATTTCCTATGGTTATGCTAAACTTTCCATCGCCCAAAGTGGGTACTGAATGGCCTCCAGCCACTAATAGGTATTTTGCGAAGTTACCCCTAGGTACATAATTTTGTATCAACTCTTTGTTGATTATATTTTTTTCAGCTCCTGTATCTAGGAGTACTTTAGTTTTAATATTATTTACCACTGCGTTAATGACTAAAATCTTACTACTTCTATTAATACCCCCGTATGAATAAGGACGACGCCGGGGTTCAATTGCGTCGTCCGTTGTTGTTTGGGTAATTATTATTTTGCCTATTTTGGCAAGTTGTAGCATAATGTCCTATTTGCTTACACAGATAGCATTTAGGTCTCCCGTCATAGTGTCTGGTATTCGGTATGTTGTTTTGTTGAGAAATATTGTTTCTTTGAAATTGGTTGAAATTGTTCCCATTATTTGTTCTTCGAGGGGGTGGTGAGTTGTTGTATGAATTGGGTTGGTATCGCCTTACATAATTATTATAAAAATTATTATCGTTATACCTAGGTTGGAAATTTTGTGGATTTTGAACTTGCCTTGGCTGGTTATAGTTGTGTCGTTGGAAATTTGCCTGGAATTTGTACTACGAAAATAGTTCATTGGCTGTAGTGGTCTAATAGTCCGGTTGTATTGTGTGGGATGGTTGTACTGCTGATTGTGTTGTTGACAACTACAATTACATTGGCCTCTGTATTGGCCGTTAGTGGTGTTCCCAGTAGTGCCATTATTAGGGGGTGTTTCATCGTTTCGTGATTTAGATTGAATATCGTCTAGTTTAGACACGATTTTCTTTAATTTATTCCAGCTCATGGTGTCTTCTATTAATAGTCTATAGTTAGGATAGAATTCTTGTTTCAGGCCGTCAAAAAATTTTCTAAAGTTGTCTACGTCAAACGTAGGGTCGTACTCTCCAAATAGACTTAATAATTCGTAGTAATAAGTCGTAATGGGTTCTTTTTCCATTTGTTTTCTTTCGTTTAGCCGTTTTTCAAGAGTGCGTTTTGAATCGGTATCCCCAAATTCCGTTTGAAAATCTTCTTTAATTTCTATCCAGGATTTCGTGGCGTTCTCTTCTGTAGTTATATATCTTTGAAACCATAGATCCGCGGCGCCTTCCAAAAATGACTGTAGATATGCGATTTTCAGCATTTCGTCCCATCCGTTGGCTGCTGCTGTTCTTTCGTAGTTTTTGATAAAGGAGGCGGCGTTTTTTAGGCATGGGTTAAAAGTCGGTGGGCACAAGAATTTTGGTGTTGCCGGTGTTTTTGGTGTTGATAAACTTTCTAAAAGTGTAGCGTTAGCCATGTTGTGGGTTTCTTCTTGTTTCTCTTCTGCGTTCCTTTCCTTAAAAATTTCGTCTTCCGTTTCTTCTTCTTGTTTTTTGAAAACTTCTTCCCTTTCTTCTGATTTTTCCTGTTCATCTAAAATTTCTTCTTCTCTTTCTCCTGTTTCTTTTTGTTCTTGTAAGTTTTCTTCTTCACTTTCTCCTATTTCTTCTTCTCCAATTCTACTGTGTGTAGGGGATGTCGATAGTCTCGGGGCCCTTGCAAAAGGATTTACCAAGCCGAATTCTGTGCTGCGATGTGGGGGTTGAAAGCTACTTGTTGGAATTGTAGTTTTAATAATTGCCGACCTTGTAATAATTTTTCTTTGTTTTTCTTCTTTAGACATAATAGTCCATTATTATTTATTTTACGGTTAGTTTGTTTTAAATATTTTAAGAGTAGTTTAGTTTGTTTTATGTTATGTATTAATGTGGGTGTATATATTAGATTCACAATATAGTATATTCATATAATGTAACGGCGTAGGGAATATATATATGTATATTTTAACGTAAGTAATATAGTTTATTCATATTAAAAAGAACACATTATTTAAATAAAAAAATTAAAATAGCACAGTAAGCACAAATAGTGTCTTCTAAATACCTTAAATCAGTTTTAAAAAAGGATTATTTTATTCATCGTCCTCACCAAATAAACGTTTTAACTTTTCTGCCAACTCTTTGCTAATAGGTTTCTGTTGGCTTTTATTTCCTTCAGGAAAGACAAAATGTTTTTTACTATTATTTTGTTCTGAACCTGGGGTATGAGGTAACCCTGATTCTCTTACTTGGACATTAGTGTGATTTGGTAAATCTAATTTAAGTATTCTCCTCTCCTAGCGCTCTCTCCTCCCAAGCTTTTTTCGTGGCATTCGAAAAAGTTTAAAGGAATATTTAAAAAAACTCTAATAAAATAACCTTCCAACAGAAAATACTGATTCGACTGATTTTAAAATTACTTTAAAAAATCAATAGAAAAAAATGAAAATTAAATCAAGGTTTAAAAATATATATGAAATAGGTATTGGGGTTAAATCGAGGTAAAGGGGTAGAAAAAAAAATACTACTCTGTACCAACCAGTCTGACACTGGGCTGAAATACGAATAATATTTCTTATTTTTTGTTTTACTGTTTTATTTCCAGCCAGTTTTACACGGGCACTAGAAATACTACAATACGGGGGGAGAAAAATACTACCCTGTACCAACCAGTCTGACACTCGGCTGAAATACGAATAATATTTCTTATTTTTTGTTTTACTGTTTTATTTCCAGCCAGTTGCCATGGGCTAATGGAAATACAATAAAAAAACATTGGGTTTATTAGGAAGAATAAAAACCCTAAGAATGAAGCTAGGCACCTCCACCATGTGTCACGAGCCGGGGGTGCTTGGCTTGCGAGAGGTTAAATTATAAGTAAAATAAAGATGTAAAACAAAAAGATACCAACATTTTATTGCAGGTAAAAATAACAAACAAGGAAAATAGTTCAAATAATAAAAAATATAAAATATAAAATAAAAAGATCTTACCAGTCCATAATGGGGGAGATGCGTCAGGTAGGTGCTCGTTGACTGACTACCAATAAGTAAGTAAGTAATGTGTATATCGATCCTGGACTATTTATATGATTCCTAAATACTTATTCAGCAATATTCCTATAAAGGTAGACTTAAAGTTTATGTCTCAACGCGGTTACAAGCTGATATTGAAATATGAAACTTTACATCCTTTATGCTTGTTAAATAGCGAATTTATATTGTAGAAATAAAATATGAATGATAAAATTTAACTTGGAAAGAATGTAGAATTTATTTATCGATTTAATTTTGTGACTTATTTAATTTATTATTGAATATTTGAAAATTATATTTTGTAGAGAATATGCTAAAAAGTATTTTGGTTAATTTTATAGTGCAGAATAATTATTACTACTTGACAATAGTGTCAAGCCTCTTTTCAGGTTCTTTTATGTGCAGCTTCAGCCTTTTACTTTCGTTGCTTAATGATTTCATGGTTTCAAGATATTTTCTTTTTCTGGGTGTATTAAACGATAAACTGTTGGAAATTTGTGTTAAAGTTGAAGGATATTCATCATATTTGGTTACAATACGTTGAATCCCCGTCAGTGGTCCCTCTTGCTGAGTTGTTGGAATATCTTTCCCATCTTCTATTCTCAATCATATTATAAATTAAATATGAATTAGACTAAGTAAATTATTTGGGACAAAAAAGTTATACATATAGACCTTGTTCAAATATTACATAAATAAACACTTAGGGAATAGATACCAAAGTACTCATTAGTTGTTTTTTAATTTGATTAATTTGGTGTGTTGGAATTACTTGAAGGTCTTTATAGGTGCAGAAATATTGATGGGACTGCCTTGGACTTGAATCGGTTGTAAAAATTGTTTGTGAACATTTTTACCTCAAAATGATCACTACAAAGTTTGAAGATGTTGATAGAGAACAAGTTGACAATGATGCTATGTTATAAAAAGATATAACATTGTCAATTATTTGCCTATAATACTTAGAAATTAAACAAACTTTTAAAAATATTTTCAGTTTTTTATAGAGAAAGTACAAATTAATAAACGTGCCTTTTGGTTTCTAGCAAAAATATTTAATACATTAGTGTGTTTTATTTAATAGATATACCTCAATAACTGTTTAATTGTTCAGTAAGTTTTACTATTTTCCCTATATACTTAATCATAGGTTGCTGTAAAGCTTTATTAAATATCTAATATTTTTAAATCTGTTGCCGATAGATTTGAAATTAGTAAATCCACCTGTTCGGAAATATATAGAACTTTTATTGTTAGTAAATAGGCATTATGAAGTCATTAGCTGGCCAACCAGAGAAAGCTGAAATTTCTAATTTTAATATTAATGGATTTTCTAGTACGATTTGAATATTTCAGTAACTTTTATCTAATTATTTAAAAATAATGAGAATAATAAGATCAATCAATGGGTCTCATATAAAAATTGTCGTTCCCAGAAATAATAGTAATTCCTACGTGAGCAGAAATTATGTTCATTCCCCAGTTTTACAAGTTCTATGTGATCATAGAATATCATTTACTAACATCTATGCTGGAGAAGTGAAATCACTTTGTGATTATACCTTATACAAGAGATCAACATTATATTCAGCAATTCAAACCCAGTCAGATTTTAGGATGATACACAATTCAGTGATTTGACCTACTTCATATAAATTTAATGGTCGATTCGATTAAATTATGTTTTAGCCTCATTAAAAAATTAGTCTACATTTAAAAATAAAAAAAATTATTAAGCATTTTTCTATTAGACGTAAACAAACAACCCCAAATCCTAAGTTTGGCAGAAAATAAAAAACAATTGTTTGGTCACTAAGAAACCAAAAACTAAAATTTAAATTTTTTAGATGTAAATTTTTTTTTTGGGGTGGAATTTCTTTTTAAAAAGCTTAATATTTTTCTTTACTTTTAATTATATTTATTTATAATAGGCTAACTTCATATGTAGGCAAAAAAATATAAAAAAATTATCAAAATATGTATTAACTTTAAGTGAAACACACTATAAGACAAAAACCAAACTATGACTGGAAGAATTAAACTTATGTAATATCTATCATGAAAATAAAAAATAAACTTTCCAATTTATAGAACAGTCTTTATAACCTAACATGTAAATAAAAATAAACTCTTAGTAAAATAAATAAATGGTCCTCATAACCTACACGTATAAGATCCAAGTTGCTCACATTTTATCGATCATTTTTCGGAACAAATCATTAAATTGGTCTAATCTCTTCATTTTTCTTGATGACGGTGGTTAATCTCACTTACTTTTGATTTCCATTTTTTTAAGAGTATTCTGGAAGCAATCTTAAGTATACACCTCTTTTATTAATGATTAAACGAACTTACCTTAAGTGAAGTTCAATCATAATTATATGCCCGCCTTTTTACTACATGTTCAGATTGGTAATACCTCTATTCTCTACTTGAGAGCAGCACAATTGAAAGCTATAAAATTTTTCGCTATCCCTGGTGAGTAGGGTAGCCCTGCACTGATTGCCATGGTTTCATTATCTTTAAAGCATAGATTCTCTAAATTGTCTAGGGTGGGACAGTGATCATCGGAAAGGGGACTGATCATGTAGTAAAAAGGCGGTTATATAATTATTATCGAACTTCACTTAAGGTAAATTCGTTCAATCATTAATTATACTTCCCGCCTTTTTACTACATGATCAAATTGGTAGATGTTTAAAGCATGTTTCAATTTAGAGATATCTTTATTAACAAAATTATATCCCTATTTGTTTAAGTTTAATACTGGTTCAGCAAAGCAATCTCTATTAACTACTGTACGATTGTAAAATTTTGCGAATACTATAGACTTTTCCGCCCAACCAGCAGTTTTTCTGATTTCGTTTAGACCAACACCTGCTCTATTGGCTGCGGACGTGCTGGTATGTCTGATTGAGTGTGCTTTACATTTCTTTGTATCTATTCCACTTTTGTTGAGTATCTCCTTGATTCCTCGACTAAGTGTTTGACTTGAAGCGTGTCTGTGGGGTTTTTTATGGGTTATGAACAGTTCATTGGTTGTCCTAATATCCTGTATTCGTTTTAAATAATGAAACAGAGCTCTTCCAACACATATATTAGTATTAGCATTGTAGAACGGAAGTCTTAAGATAGGTTGAATATTGTTGGGGAAATATCCGGTATTAAAATCTGTATTTTGGTCGCACCCTGGATAATATTTTCTATTTTGATAAGTGAGAAGATTTGAACGCGATGTGCCGTTGTAAGGGCCAGTAACGTAAGTAACTTCTTTCCTACTAACTCTACGTTCATTTTCTCGTTTGTACCCATGAATTCAATGTACCGCAAGACTATAGCAGGATCCCACGTCAATCTATACTTTGGTTTTGAAGGGTTTGTTCTGAATGCTCCCTTAAGGAACCTTTTAATCATCGGGTTAGATCCGATCTCTGCTCCCATGACTAAAGATATTGCAGAACGTAAAGAGTTAAGAGATTGGCAGGGGGCCCCGATAGTCAGGTAATAAGATAAACACCTAACTGCATTTTCCACGGATTTCTCATACGGATTTTTATGGTTTAGAATGCAGTAATTCCACCAGACTTTAAGACACGAGTCGTACTCTTTAATTGACGAGGGTGAGGGATTTTAATGCAACCTCTATGACATCCTCTGGCATTCCCTGCTGTCTAAATGCTTACTGATAAAATTCCCGCCTGTGGGGAAAACTTCCTCCATAGAGGGTGATGGTTCCTCGCAACAGAAATAAGCAAATTAAGGCCTGGCTTAAAAACAATTTTTTGCCTGCATAATTCCAGAAATACTGGGTACCAGGGTTATACTGGCCAGATGGGTACCAATAAAATACCCTCAGCCCCGTTTTCTTTAATCTTTTGTAATATTTTTAAAATAATGGTGAATGGGGGAAAAGCGTAAAAATATAAGTTTTTCCACGAAATGGTAAAAGCATCGATTGTGACTGCACCAGGGTCTTTTTGCCACGCGCAGTATTTTATACATTTTTTTTTTATCCTAGACGCAAACAAATCGATTTCCGGGGTTCCGAATGAATCGATTTTTCTGTTGAATGCAAGGTGACATAATTCATATTCGGTTTCTGGTTTTAATGACCGTGAGGCAAAATCTGCCTCAACATTGTGTTTACAAGGTATAGATCCATTTTTTCCCCAGCATTTTTAAATTCACGATAGGTTTTCTCAAAGTCTACCAAGAAATCGCCAACTCAGGTTTTACCATCGAAACGCAATTTCTCAATTTTTTCTGCAACTGGACTTGGTTAGCTATTCCTGTTTTAACATAAACAGATCTGCGTGATTCCATCATTTCGTATTATCCTTATCCATGACCATTTTCTAACACATTATCTGCTACACACTGAACTATAACATCACGTGCGACTGCACCATTCTTACAGAAAATCTCATAAGTTTTATCCGTTTCTGGTGGACATGTTTTGTCTATAACTTCTAGAACCGAATTCCGCTGTAATTCTCGCTTCACACGAAATTCCCAATTAGCAAAATTACCGGTGCCATCATAAGGCTTTACACCGCCACCATGACATACAAAAACCTAGTCTTTTACTACGCACTACAAAATTTCAAAACTTACTTTACTCTTATCTTTCACTGAGCCCATAACCTGTTAGAATGCACAGACAATATAAAATAAGAGAAGAGACTTAGCAAATTGATGATATAGTTTATTGTAATAAAGACTAAATGACATTACATGACGACACAGTTTATACTTCAACATACAGAGCACATACTAACTACTACGCAGATTAGATTTATATATTGTTTGTACTAACCCACAGTGTGGTGCCATCTACTGTAAGCATTAGTAACTATATACGGTCAGAATTGTATTTTTAACAGGTGCTACAAGTGTGTTATTTATGAGATGAGGCCGAAAAATAATTAATTGCAAATGAGAGACAGGCGACAGATAATTCGTAATTCGTGACACAAGAAGTTCCGAAGTTATACATATACATAATAACGACAGAGAGAAACGAATAATGTGTAAAATTAAAGTCACGCGTATCCTAAAATGAAGAACTTGAATGAAATTTAGGTTATATATAAGATTAAATGAAAAACGGGACTTTTACAGGACCATTCGTTTAAAAGGGGACAATTTAATTATTTCCAAATTTACGGGACACATCACTGAACTACGGAACTGTCCCATTAAAAACAGGACGTAAAAAAAATCTCCATTAGAATAAAACAAAACTCACTGGCAACATTTTGCAGTAATGAATTTTTGTTCTCAATAACAACACCCTTCTCTAAACATAATATTTTTAGTCGCAAACTCCTCTATACATCCTTATTTTACTATAAGGAAAATAACCAGACTGCAACCAAAGTTACAAGTCTGGCGCGTTAAGTGTAATAATTGCGTATTACCATCAAAACGTTAATGCTTCGATTGCAACAAACACCAGCCGAAAGACTGATCCTACTTAAAGGAGCTCTCTTGCCAGTCGTCACACACCACTTGCAGACTGCAGTTTCGAGCTGTTGGCTCTCGTCAGTGCAAGGTAGGCATGCGACGACCGGCACGAGAATCCTTTGACTACTTAGTACATCCCGCTATTTCTACAATAGCGACATGTAAAATAGCCAGCAGGCGCCATATAGCGGTCCAGTGTCTGTTGCAATCGAAAAAAAAGAAAAGAAAGAGAGCTCCTTTAAGTAGGATCAGTCTTTCGGCTGGTGTTTGTTGCAATCGAAGCATTAGCGTTTTGATGGTAATATGCAATTATTACACTTAACGCGCCAGACTTGTAACTTTGGTTGCAGTCTGGTTATTTTCCTTATAGTAAAATAAGGATTTATAGAGGAGTTTGCGACTAAAAATATTATGTTTAATATTCCGCCCTCTAAAAGCACATTTGAACAACACCCTTCTCTGTTACAGGGGAATGTGTTTTTGAAGAAATATTTTCCATGTCGTTTGTACATGTACACCTACGTTGTACTTTAGATTTAGCAATAATTAAATTACAGCTGTGATTAAATTAACTATAAATCAGCTTGTAAAACAAAAAATAACGGTTAATTTATCTCTCTCAGGCTATTTTACATTAACGCGCATGTTTACTCTTCGAGCTTGGCTTCACGAGGTGGGACTAAAGAAGTGAGCTCTTTTTACTACAGCCCATACGCTAAAAATATTTCATATTTCACTCCAAATAATATCCGAACGGGAAAAATACTTTTGGAGTGAAATGAGTTAAGAGTGCTTAACCCGAACGTAGCTACTGTGCTAGTACTCCAACTTCTATTGCCAACTTACTAACTAAAAAATACTACATAACTATATAAGGAACGTTCGTTTGAACGTGAACACGATTTTAGCGTATACTCAACAAAAATTATATAGGAGCACATTTTCTATTGCATTTTTATTTAACTGTTAACCTTACGATCAAACGAACAAAATATCACAAGTCATATCACAAAATCATGAACTTTTATTTGTTTTTGAAACTAATTATCTTTTTTTGCACTGTTTGTCTTCAATGCCATTATATTATTTATTTAGCATACACTAGTTGCTTAAATTATACTACTCTTAACATTGCAAAACAATATTATTTTTATACGTTTATAATGATTAGAAAGAATAATACTTACTTACTTTTAAATTTTGAAATTACTTCTTGTTGCAATTGAATATTAAGTTCTTTTAAAATTTGATTTAGGTTTTTAAATTTTTTTTTCTTCTTTCAGTTGGCCTACCTCATTTTTCAAATTAGCAGTAAGTTCTTTGTCGAGCTAAAATAAAAAAAACAAATAAACTTATTTCCTAATATTGTCTGAAAGTTATTTGTGGCATTCTACGAATATTCTTTCCTGGTGTTTGGGTTTTCTAGGGATGTGAGCAGAAATTTTATTATTATACACTTTCACTGTGGCTCTAATATCAAGGCACATAACCCATATGTAGCAATATTACTCTACATCATGTGAAATTTCTTAGAATTGAAAAATCTAATTTATTAGTACACGCTACACCTTCATATAATACACTAACTTCCACCCAGTGCACAATTCATCTAACAAGTGGCATTCAAGTGAACAAAAGGCTCGGATCCGTGGCACAAGCACTAAAGTGAAACAAAGAAGTGGTACGAATCTGAGCCACCCACAGCCAAATTTGATTTTAAACAAAAAAAGAAATGTCCTTTCTTCTTTACTATTGTTTTTTTTCTGAAGGATAGTTTTGAGAACGTAAGCATCCCATAGAGCCGTTTTACAAATTTAAAAGTAATTAAATCAACATCAGGCTTAATGCATAATGAACACCCACTAACATCGGTTCTGATACTGTCCTTCGGTATTTAACTGTTTGACATTATTAACAAAATCTTATTTTCGTCTTTTTATTTAGCTAGTAAATGGCAAATACTTTTGTTTTGAACTGATGTGCTATATACAATCTACATAGGTCCTCTTTTTTGTACGCCCTACATATATTACTTACAACATTTTCCTTATGAGGCACTATAGTTTCCTTCCTCCCCTAAAAACAAGAAAAATATATAATCAGTCAGATGTAAATACTTAAACTACATACCAGAACCACTTCATCTACATATTCCTCCTTTTTGCCTGCAGGTTTCAATAGCTGATTTCTCGAAAACCTCTGTTGTAAACAATTTAGGTAATAAACACTTTTTTATGCAGAATTTTACTGCAATTATTTTTGTAAGTATAATTTTATTTGTAGGACAAACGGTTTTCCAGAAAAACGCAAAAACTACCGAATTGCGCTTTAGGGGTAGGTTTTAGGGATGAAGCTCCCACCTGCTGCCTGGGAGCTTTTGACAAGTTTAATCCCCAAGGGGCAAAACTTTATATATTTTTTTCTATTTATGCTAATAAAGGTATAAGATACAACAGTACCTACGCTACAGTGGGCTGTTATAGATACAGTTGACTTGTTAAATTTCAGTTGTTTTTCTTTTTCTTTGAGCTTCTTTTCCATTATTTCCTTTAGCTCTGATTTTTGTTATATATTCCGTTTCTAAAAATGTATTTATTATTAACAAACTTTTTAGGTTGTTGTGACCTAAAAATAGTATTATTACCTTTAATAAACTAGGCTCCTCAGTAGTGCTCTCATCCGTCTCATTTTGACTAGAGTATAATAATTGACTATTAGTTATTCTTTGACATTTTTCAGTAATTAAATGTTTTAGTTCTTCTTCAGTGTCTAGAATAAGAAACACATTAAGTTTTGTAAAAATTATAGGAATCAAGACAGACAATATGAGAATTATGTAACTAGTAAATCATCGATGGATAATTCACTGATGTGGTTATCACTACAAACTTATTGCCTGTCCGCATGTCCCAAATGTTCCATATTGCTCTACATGTACAAAAGTAAAGACTAAAATGTAAATAGAGTTTACCTGCCATATTTATGATAATTCACCATCTTCAATCCATTTAACCTTGTACTTCTTCTTTAAATCAATGTTTTCCACATCCAAATTGAATATATCAGATTCGTGTACAATCATCCTTTTATCTTCCAGAAATTGAACATAAAAGTACATATTTTGTACGTCTAGAACATTTAAAATATAGAGAGGACATCAGCTAAATATGAAATGATGAATTAATGAATGAATGTCGCTGTGAAAACTAAATAGTTGAAACCAAAATGCATAATAAGTATGAAAGTTATTTTAATATAGTTAAATGGTTTAAATCTTTGATAAATCGTATGACGCAAGTTTCACGATAGGGTGTAACAAACAACTTACTTGTTTTTCATCTAAAGTGATTGTAAAACTGAACTGATTAATCCACAGATTAGATAGTTGTATACTGATGATTAATCTCAACACAAACACACTAACAAACATAAAACAGACCACCTATTTTGACTATTTTTAGAAGTTTTACGTTAGGTAACAGAAATCTGTGGTCATGTGGTCATATATATGGCGATCACGTCGAGTAGCCAAAGCTGCAATAAGAAATGTTACTGCTAGCCTAAACAAGTTGCCAACGTAAGGAACCATATAGACATTTCTGATTTATTACGTCATTCAGAGAAGACATTTGGTTGATATGTTTGTTTTTTTGTGTTGATTATGGCATCTTCGCGGTATTTTTCTTCCACTCACAAGTCACAATAAATTTACAATACATTTTTGTACCGACCTTATGAATACGAGTACGAACGCAAAAATGCGATTTCTTTATCGAACTCGTGAAAACAAATGAGTCTCTTGTTTTAAAATTTTACATTTTCTCATATATATATATATATAAATGTTTACTTAATATTATTATATAATACATGTTATATATCGACTGCCGCATATCACAGTATATTACTGTTAACCTGCATTTCGGATAAAGAATAAAAGAATATAATGTGATAAGCATCATGCAAATTATTCTGATTGATCACATCAGTTGCAGTTCGCGCCACTGAGATAGTGTTTTAGGGCGTAGCGGTTGGCTATATTGCTGCCCTAACATATATTTGTTTATTTGAGTCTATCATAACCTCTACATTTTAAATTGGTAAATAAATGCTTATTTATAAAAAAAATTATTATATCTAGACACTAAAATAAAAAAAATGTCAGATAAACCTAGGTACAAGCGTTATTTTGAAAGTGGCAGAAAGGAAAAAATATCTAGGACAGTACGAAGGAGAAGGCAATTACATCTCGATTTACTTAAAAAGATAAGGGTAGAAAATTGTTTTGAAGAACAAAAAGCACAAAGTTCCAGTGTTACATATGAAGATATCGCTGACTTCGACAAGACAGTCTGATGCTTCAAGAGTAGACATATTTAGTAACAATTCATTTGAAACCCCTTCGAGTAATGGAATTACTTTTGACGATGACCTAAATGTGTCTATGTATAACGAAGAAAAAAATCATTGCGAATGGATTAGTAGTGAGAAGGAAAATAGTGATAATGAAAATGATAGTAGCACATCAGTAAGTATCACAAATGACGAAGATATTATTAGTGATAGGGAAAATAGGGATAATGAAAATGGGAGTAGTACATCATCAGTAAGTGCCACAGATGATGAAGATTATAGAGAGACAGAAGATGAGACAGCAGATAATGATAACGAAGAAAATGGAAATGTAGAAAATATGACAAGACATGAGAGAAATGAAGATGATGATGACCTTATTTTCCCAAACTCATGTGTTACTAGAAATCCTTATTGTTAATGTTAACAGGATTAAAATTACGACATTCGCTGACTGATATAGCTGTACAAGATCTTATAGGCTTATTGCCAGTATGTGCGGGTAGAGACTTTAAATATAGTAAAATATAAATTACAGAAACATCTTAGTGTCTCTGACAAAATTTATTATTCATTTTATTGTGAAAATTGCTTTATTAATGTATAATCCAATTTACTTAAGAACGAAGTAAAGAAACAAGAGTACATATGTCCAAATTGCAAAAGAAAAAAATATGCGTCATTTTCTAGTAACAGTTATTTCATTTCTGTGAATTTATCTTGACAAATCAAACGTTTGTTTGAAAAATCAAAAATTCAACAGTATCTTCATTAAACAAGTCAGACAAATAAAGAGAATATCGATATAATACATGATTTATGTAACGGGAAGCCTTACAAGAAGCTTATACAGAATGGAGTTAAATTTGATTTCACATATAACTGGAACACAGATGGGGAGCACCTATATTCAATTCTTCAAAGTGTTCAATCTGGTCTATTTTAATTTTAATCAGAATTATCATATAATCTTCGTTTTAAATATATTTTGTTGGCTGGCATTTAGTATGGTAAATGTGAACCAAAAATGAACCTATTTTTAAACACATTTATTAACCAATCGAACCTGTTGTATGAAATAGTCGTTACATGGAAAAATAAAGAGGGGAAATTATGTCAAAACTGCTTCAATTCTGTTGTTGTGTGGATACCGTAGCTCGTCCACTAATTCAAATTTTATGCAATTTAATGGCTACAATGGTTGTAGTTGGTGTTATCACCCAGGAAAGCTTGTAAATAAGCAGGTTAAATATTGTATTGATGTAGAAGATTATAATGAGCGGACGAACGATTCAACTATTATTGATATGCAAAGGACACTAGAAATAAGTCAAAAAGTGAAAGGAGTTAAGGGACCAGCAATTTCCATTAATCTTCCACACTTTGATATAATTTGGGGTTGCCCACCAGAATATATGCATGGAGTACTTTTAGGGGTCACACGACAAATGTGGGATATATGGACCACATATGATAAAAACAAGATCTGTTACAATGGTGCACTAAATATTTTGAAGAAGATAAGTAAACAATTGCTAAATCACCACCTTCTGAGATACATCGTTTACGCAGAACTTTAAATGAAAAAGCAAAATGGAAAGCTAGCGAGTGGAAGTCATGGTTACTATATTATTCGTTACCTTGTTTATATGGTATTTTGAGTGACAAGTATTTAAAACATTTTGCTCTATTGGTTAATAGTATATTTATTCTTTTAAAAACAGAAATTAGTTTTGAAGGACTTGAGGTTGCAGATTATAATTTGACACAATTTGTATATCAAACAAATATTTTGTATGGCGATTTGTAAGTCCTTTAACGTACACAGTTTACTTCATTTATGTGAATCAGTCCGAAGGAATGGACCTCTTTGGGCAACATCTGCATTTCCCTTCGAGCCAAAAATGTTTTATTTGAAACTGAATGTTTCTGGACCAAAGGGATTTGCTAAACAAATTGTTAATGGGGTTTTAAATGTAAATATATATAAATATAAACTAGTTCAGCAATGTAACAATTTTCAAGTTCAAATTTATTGTTTATTAGTGGAGGCTGCGTCGTGGTTCAAAAAAATACAAAATTCAGTTAATCAAAAAACAGGGCGCCAGTAACCATATAATAAATACCTATAGCTGTACCTTCTCTCCAAATAAAATCTACTGATTGTGGCTACTCAGTGGCCTTTAAAAATGCATAGGTATCACAAAAAAATAAAGAAATATATATGAAAATAATTAATACCAACCATTTATTAAAAACAATGTAAAACATGAAACAATAAAATATCACGATTGACAATAAGTTCATTGAAAAAGCTATTTTCTTACAAGTGTTGTAAGAATTGTTAAACAATTTGAAACGCTGAAGGCTCTAAAAAGTAATTAGCTGAAAGCTAAATAATATATATGAGCTGAAGGCTTTAATAAGTAATTAGCTGAAGGCTAAATGATATATAGGAGTTGAAGGCTCTAATAAAAGTGAAAAGCTGAAGGCTAAGGAACAAATAGCTAGGCTAGGCTAAATGTAGAAACAACTTGAGTGTTGTGCTGATTTGGCTCTCACCACCCGTGGAATTACCACACGTCTGTCTGGCACCTGGGTTCTCCAATACTGTCCTTAATTGTGTCCAGTCCTCGTAACAAAATTATTCCGGAAAAACTCTCCCACACAATTCCTCGAGCAAAACAACTCCGGGAAAAGCTACTCCAGGTAAAACAATTTCATAAGGTTCATAAGGTTAACCTCTCCATAAAAAACTCCTTGGTAAAAAAACTCCATTCACCTAGAAGGGCCCAATCTATTAATTCACTGCCACTATGAATTAGCAGGGGCACACTATGATGCGTTGATGTTTTCATACGTTTTTTTAAGTATAAAAAAAATATAAAAAATAGTTTTTCGTTTAAACTTTAGCATTAATATCCTTACCGGTCACGCCTCGTGGTTTCTATTGGAATTGAACTAGAATTTTAATAATTTCCATCCTTACACTTAACTGTATGTCGACAAAATATTTCTTAAAAAATTAGCTCTCGCCAAATGACCTTTGTCACATTTACATGCTTCCACACAGTTAATATAAGGTTTCGGATCCAATCTAATTATTTTACAACATAAACAGGTTAAAATTAAACAGCAACAATTAATAATTTGATTATTGAATGGTAATGAAAGATTTGAATTACCTGTCCCAGGTTACGGAGTTTCACAGACAAAGCGGCAAGGCAACAAGTGGGTCGGCGGCGACTGTTAAGATTAACTAGAAATTTTACTTTAAATAAATCTTTCCCTCTTCATTCAATAAATCAAACAATGACGGTAATTAATAATAGTGATTTTGATCATTAACCTGTTTTTTTTTCTTTCCCACTGCGGCGTCGATTACAAAGATCATTAGCCGCTCCCTCCACCATTCATAAAGGACTATATCGTGAACTGTAGGTTTTAAGTAGTAGTAGTAAAAAGTGGTAATTAAGATTTACAATAAATTGAGAAAAAATATACAAGCAGACAATAACAATAACACCAGTCGAGTATCAGAGAATATTGTGTTCGCTATATTAAAGTTTTCTTAATAAGCCAGTTTCTTTAATGAATGATATTGTTTTCATAACTGATGTAGTTCTGTTTTGGAGACATTCTAACAGAGAGTTGGGGAGTTGTATTCTTTGACGCAGGTTTTCATATTGTGTCAACTCTATTAAAATGTGCTCAACTGTGAGACTGACTTGACAAGTTGGACAGTTCGGTGATCTTCTGGCACCTAGAAGAAGATAGCTCGATGTGAGATGAGTGTGGCCAATTCTTAGACGAGTTAAAGCCACTTGTTCTCTTCTTGAGATTAGAGCTGGTAGCATCCATGAGTCAACCAGTGGTTTATAGTTTTTTAAATTTGCATTGCAATTATTCCACTGTTGTTGCCATATATCTTTAATTCTCTGTTTTACATAACCTTTAACGTCATCTAGACGAATGGGAATATCTTCTACGAATCCTTCTTCCGCAGCGTAACGTGCTGCTGTATCAACGTTTTCTTTACCAGGTATACCTATGTGGCTTGGAATCCATACAAATTTAACTTGTTTTCCAGAGTCTTGTATTAGATGAATCACGGCGAGGATAGTTTGGATTAGGGGATCGTAGTTGAACACATCTCTTATGGACTGAATAGCACTAAATGAATCTGTACATATGAGATAGGATGTGGTTTCTCTTTGCATATGTACAAAACGTAATGCTTGCCAGATGGCATAGAGCTCTGCCGTGTAAATGCTAGCTATTGGGCATAGACTCCAGGAGTATGTTTCTCTAAGACATGAAAATGCGCATCCGACGCCATGCTCGGTTTTTGAACCATCTGTATATAAAACATTACTTTCTACGTATCTATTTATAATATTGTTGAATTGCCTAATATAAGTTTGAGGACTAGTTTCCCCTTTTTTAAATGCACTACATTCTAGATGTACGAATGGTTTAGTTATAATCCAAGGGGAAATTTCGTTAAAGCCCAGTTGGTAAGTGGGCGGCAACGAAATTCCTAGATTATTTAATTGTTCGGGGATTCGAGCACCTATTGGTCTGGTGATTGTTGGTCTATTTTCGAATAGTTCGTAGCCTTCATTATTAAAAATAGCATGGTTAGGATTATTGGGTTGGGCTTTGATTTTAATTCCGTAGTTGAGTACTGACTGTTGCCTTCTTAGATTTAGGGGTGGTATTCCCGATTCACAATAGATTGATGCTAAAGGGCTAGTGCGATAAGCTCCAATAGCAAGTCTTAGTCCTGCACAATGGATTCTCTCCAGTATCGAAAGATGCGATTTACGCGCTGAGGAGTAAATTATGGACCCATATTCCATCTTTGATAGTATTAGTGACTTGTATAGGCGCAACAGGACTTCTCGGTCTGCTCCCCAATTAATGTTTGATAAACATCTAATGATGTTGAGAGCCTTTTTGCATCTGACAGCTAGATCTTCTATGTGTTTTTTCCAGTGTAATTTTCTGTCAAAAATTAGTCCTAATAGTTTTATATTTTCCTTGACTTCTATTGGGTGTCCTTTGATGTTTAGAGAAGGTTCATTGTGAGGAGTTCTAAGTCGGCAAAAGTGGATACAACTGGTTTTGCTTGTTGAGAATCGGAATCCGCGCATTTCAGCTTCACTGTTTAGATGGTTAGTAGCGTTTTGTAGTTTGTCCTGGATTTCATTCATGTCCTTGGCTGAGTAAAAAAGAACTAAATCATCTACATATAAACATCTTCCGATGGATGGGTCTATTGGTGTTAAGAGGCTGTTTACAGCGATAAGAAATAGGGTGACACTAAGAGTTGATCCTTGCGGTATACCGTTTTCTAGGATATGTGGGTTAGACAGTTCATCTCCTATTTTTACTTTGAATCGTCTGTTGGACAGGAAACCTTGTATAAAACATGGCATATTACCTTTAAATCCCCAATCATGAAGAATTTTAAATTAAATCGTATGCCTTTTCTAAGTCAAAGGATATTGCCACTAAGTGTTCTCTGGTTGCAGAGCTCATTTGAATTGCGTTATCTAGATAACTAAGTTGGTCAAGAGTCGATCTGTATTTACGGAAACCCATTTGAAATTCTGAAAGGAGATGATTCGTTTCTAAGTACCATATAAGGCGGAAGTTTATCATTTTTTCAAAAACTTTGCGGAGACAAGAGGTAAGCGAAATTGGACGATAGTTAAGTGGATTTTTTGGGTCTTTGCCAGGTTTTGGGAATGGCTAATATAGGCCTCATGCCATTGGTCCGGATATACATTATCAAACCAAATTTTATTAAATAAATTAAGAATTTTTGTTTTCTCGGATAGTGGTAATTGACGAATCATTTCATAATGAATAAGATCTGGTCCTGGTGTAGAGTTCCCTACTTCTGCTAATGCTTTCTCTAGTTCGTTTAAGGTGAATGGAAGGTTAAAAGTTTCTTCATTGTTTTCTGTAAAGTCCAGTTCCGTTTCTAATTGATTTTTAGCAAGAACCAATTCAGGTTCATAATTTTGAGAGCTGCTTGTATTCTGAAATTGATTAGCGAGTGTGTTAGCTATATTATTGTTACCTAATATCTCAGTGTCATTAATGATTAAAATAGGAGACGGCAGAAGGAATATTTTTCCCGAGATAGTCCTAACTTTCCTCCAGATTTCCGTGACAGGTGTTTCGGGAGTTATAGATGAAACATATTTCTCCCAAGATTGTCTTTAACTTGTGAGAATAATGTTTCTGGCTCTGGCTCGTAGACACTTGAAATTAATTAAGTTCTCCTGTGTAGGTAGTCTTTTGAACAAATTAAAGGCACGTTTCTTATTTTTCACGGCCGTACTCACTTTATCATTCCACCAAGGGACCATTGGCTTAGGAGGAGTTCTTCCTGACCTGGGTATACTTTGTTTGGCAGCTTCTATTATTGAAGTAGTAATAGCCTCTACGGAATCTTGAACACTGTTTTCTAACTCAAGGGGTTTAAGAGAGTCTTTAAATAGTGCCCAGTTAGCGCGTTTACATTGCCACCTTTCTGGAATATTAGACTCAGGAATACGTATGGCAAACTCTAGAGTAATTGGAAAGTGATCAGAGGAAAGATGGTTGTGCATGACATTCCATTTGAAGAGATATGCAGCAATTTCAGGGGAGCACATAGAGAGATCTAGAGCGCTGAGAATTCGAGATCTGGAATTTAAAAAGGTTCCTTCACCTGTATTGAGTAAAACCAGATTGAATTCATTGATAAGTTCTTCAATAATTCGTCCTTGCCAGTTAAAGTGTGTTGATCCCCACATGAATTGAAGTCTCCTACGATCAAATATGGTTCTGGAAGTTGTAAGAGGACATTTCTTAAGTCGTTAATATTCCAGTTGGCATCTGGTAGGTATATATTACAGACTGTAGTTTTATGGGAAACATTATTTGTACTGCTATGGCGTGTACTGTTGTTTGCAGCGGAACTAAATTTACTGGTAAATGTTCTTTGACATAAATTGCAACGCCCGCTCTAGCTCGGAAGATTGGAATTCCATCTTTTCTGAAGCCCAGGTATCTTCTTAAGTTAAAAGTATCCTCAGGTTTTAAATGAGTCTCTTGTAGACATAAACAGAAAGGCATTTTTTCCACAATAATCGATTTCAGATCACAATAATGGTGTTTACAACCATTACAATTCCATTGTATTATAGATTCCGTTTTATTCCTTAAATTAGGCATTGTTATAACAGGGATAAAGAAATGTGAAATGAAATAAAATTATCGCAGGTATTAACAACAATAAACAAATATAAACAAACAAATAAACAAAACAAATAAACAGATAAACAAATAAGCACAACGGGGTAAAGTATTACTAGTTGACAGGTGCTTTACTAGTCATCCTTTGTGGGGGATCTGCAGATCTATGGTCACTAGGCTGGCTCCTTGGCTTGCCTTTAGGCCAACCTCGTCTTTTCCTGTTAGGTTTATGGCCAGTTACGGGGTCAGTGAGAATTGCACTAGCTTCTGAAGTTACTTCATCTCCAGAAGAAGGGCTGTCATTTTTTCTTTTCTCTTGAGAAGGGGTAACTGAGAATGTCTTTCTCCTCTCACTTGTCGTAGCGGTTGATGACAGTGAAAAGGAACGATCTCTTACCATTCCTTGGTTTATATGTACTAAATGTACCGCCACCATCTTCTTTCACATTAATGGGGGTGAATGTCCCCTCAGAGGTTATTGGAATAGATGTCATCTAGTTCCCACAAGTCGGCTCTGAAGTATTCTCAACCGCAGCAGAGCAGGCTTACTACGGAGGGACTATCATACAACCGGAGGGCGCCAGGTATCCGGAGGTAGCCGTTTGCGACTCACTAACGCAGAGCCATTCATCCTTCAGCACGGCAAACACTTTAGATTTCGGATTTTTTTTTTTCAGGGTTTACTCCCATAGATCCATCGTGTTCTGCGGGAACAGGGTAACCTCTAGTCGGATGTGGTTCTTCACCACGCACGATGATCTTGTAGGTGTAGAAGCTATGTGTTGCGCTTGACACCCACCTGGACTCATTTTCGTTTCTCCCCTGCGACCTTACCGGCAAGGGTGGCCCTACCAGGAGCTGAAGCTCCAGCCGGCATTGCCCGCTGGTTCATCGAACTTACTTGAGTATCCTCTACCCCCATTAACCTGTTGATTGAATAACTACTCTGCGTTAACCAAATAATAAAATAATCTAATGGTAATTGGTAAGGTATTTTACATGTGAATTAATAGATGGCGCTAGGTGAATGTTTTTAGAATTATATGTTTACAAAGTTAAATGAACTATTAAGAACAGAGGTATACTGGAACAAGCAGACGATAGACAGATCGGGTGGTACTTCCAGGTTGGCATCTGAAAAATATTTCAATAGTTAACAACAGTAAAAGGAGATTAAAAAGTGTATGCAAATAATAACACCAGAGAACCTACTGTTCTTGAGTTGTTAAAAAAAACTACAAGCTAGCATAAATAAGTAATTCTGGTGAGGAATTTCCAAGCCAGCGGCGTAGAGCCATTATTAAATATAGAAGAAGACTTCCCAAAATTCCACAAAAATATACTATAAAATTTATTAAATGAGGTTTAATTGTATATGTAATGTTCAGGCAAAAGTGAACGTTACTCAAGTTATTAAATCGCAGTGTTGATTATCTGAACGCTGCTGTATTATTACCACTAGTGTTTATTTAAATATTTAAATGAATGTAAAGCATGTTTTAGTGGAAAATAGAAGATAAAAAAAATATATGTACGTATTTATTTAATAAATCCCATTTCAGGAAATTTTTCTCTGTAACCAGTAATGCATTTTGGTATATACTGGGTGGCCTAACTAGCTAGGAACCAATTTAATTTTAAATTTATTATAAACTCAAATTGTAACATTTACAGTGTTACAATTGAAGGCTCGTTAGTCCCCGAATGTAATTCAACGTTCTATCCATGACCACAGCCAAGTTAGGAGCGTGAAAGCCGTATGAGAGCAGGTGAAAAATTCTGATTTTGAAAAAAACGTCAGATTTTGATTAAGAATCTTTTGATTTTTTGAACAAGAAAATAGAAGGTGTTTAAATCGTTTCCATGGCAAGAGTGGTATTATGAATTTTAATCCATTAGCGTATTAAAGGGCTTTTAATCCACGGAAAACAGACGTATTAAACCTTCCTAATATAGTTGGCGTGGATAAAAGATGTTATTTGACAGAGTTAGGAACTTAAAATAATAAAAATTATTCATACTTAAACATTTTAACAAATTAATCAGTAATCGACTCAGTATTTATTCCAATAATATTTATTCCCTGCATTAGGTTCCGCTTTCTCCATATCCAGAGCATTTTTCACAATGTGGCCTTCTTTGCGTTAGAGCGGCTTTGTTCCAGCTTAATTTTTTTCTCTTATTTTTTTCAAATGTTGATTTGTCGTGAATGTTTCAACATTTTTTCTATGAATAATTTGTTATATATATATATATATATATATATATATATATATATACAGGGTTACTGGTAATTCGATACATTCCTTTGGAGATGTGATGGGGCATGATCTAAGAAGTAAATTTAGCCCTAACATATATTATGCAAAACTCAATAGTTTTTGAGATATTTAATTTTTTTGTTTTTCTCAAAAAGTAGATCTGAATGTCCTAAAAGTTAATTTTGGAAAAATCTATTTGACATTTTTAAATTTTTTTTTACTGGATTACTTGTGCAATATTATAGATATGAAAAATGAATGAATGAATGAATGAGAAATATCTGGAAACATTTCGATCCTGTGAACATCTGAAATAAAAACTTAAAAATTTTTTTTTTAAATCAGCTATGAAATTTACCTATTAGGTTTTTCAAACAAATATTAACGTAACACGCGTATAAATTATTATAAAAACTGCCTTATGTCAATAGCTATCTAACAAGGTACAAATGTTCAATGTACCCTTAATAGTTCTAAGAAAATACTAGTAAAAATAGCACAAGTAGTACGAATTTTATTTTTAGATAAACAGTAAAAAACATTTTAAAAGTAGTTTAATTCTTCATTAATTTCAAAGTTGTACTTTATTTTTTATATATCTTGCTCAAAATGGGAGCCCCTATTCCGTATACAGACACGGCAGCGCCTTCTTACTTCCGTCCTTGTTACTCTGGTTGTCAGATTATGCCTTATGTGTTGGGCAGCATCGACTATCCTTTGTCTAAGGTTTTCTATAGTATTGACTGGTGTGGCATAGACCATCTCCTTCACATGACCCCATACGTAATAATCAAGGGGTGTTAAGTCAGGGCTTCGCGCTGGCCATGGTATTGGGCCCGCTCTTCCAATCCAACGGTTAGGGAAACGTTGATCAAGTAACTGTCGTACTGTCAGCCGATAATGTGCTGGACAACCGTCGTTCTGAAACATCATTCGCTGTCTGACGGCGAGAGGAACATCTTCTAAAATCACCGCCAGATCATTTCTTAAAAATTTTTCATAGATTTCCCCGTTTAAATTTTGACGAAGAAAGTGTGGCCCTATTAAATAGTGGCCAATGACTCCCATCCACACATTAATAGAAAACTTCATTTGGAAACTAATTTCACGTGTTAACTTGGGATTTTCCTCTGCCCAATAATGTAGGTTGTGGAAATTTGTTATACCCTCGCGATTAAATTTCGACTCGTCCGTCCATAAAATACTTGTTAAAAAATTTGCACTTTCTGCATCTGAATTTAACATAAAGTGGCAGAATTCCACTCTCCTTCCAGGATCACCTTCCTCCAAGCCTTGGACAGGGGTATAGTGGTAAGGATGACATCCAACTCTACGTATCGTAGACCAAACTTTCCATTGTGACGCTCCGGTTAGTCTTGCGACTTTATTAGTTGAAATAGTTGGGTCTTCCTCAAAATACCTCAATATTTCTTCCTTGTCATCTGGTTCATAAACGGGAGGAGCACCAGCGTTACTTCTTCTACATTTCACGGAGCCAGTTTCAGCGATATTTCGATATGCCGTACTGAATACACGTGCATTTGGTAAGCGGCAATTAGGGTACCAAAGACCATATTCTCGGCGAGCTTCAGCAGCGTTGCCGCCACAGTATCCATAGACAAACAAGATATCAGCGTATTCTGCGTTGGCATACGCGGCCATGGCACAGAAAATACAATAACAACAACTAATAACAACAACTACGAGCAAAATCAAAATCTTCGATAACTAATTTAATAAGACCAACAAACTTAAGGGACACGGAGATAAGAATGTCAGTTAATGACATATATGCACAAACGCCAAAGTCAAGGACTGACTGACGTAAATGAAAATGAACGATTAGTCGTTTAATAAATTCCGCCACCAGCATTATCTTTACTAATTTTTTATTAGAACTATCAAGGGTACATTAAACATTTCTACCTAGTTAGATAGCTATTGAAATAAGGAAGTTTTTATAATAATTTGTACGCGTGCTACATTAATATTTTTTTGAAAAAACCTAATAGATAAATTTCATAACTGATTTAAAAAAAAAATTTTACAAGTTTTTATTTTAAATATTCACATGATCGAAATGTTTACGGATATTTTTCATTCCAAACGGATATTTATAATATTGGACAAGTAATCCAGTAAAAAAAAATTTAAAAGTGTCAAGTAGATTTTTTGGAAATTAACTTTTAAGACATTAAGATCTACTTTTTTGAGAAAAACAAAAAAATTGAAATATCTCAAAAACTATTGAGTTTTGCATAATGTATGTTAGGGCTAGATTTACTCCTTAGCTCATGCCCCATCACATCTCCAAAGGAATGTATCGAATTACCAGTAACCCTGTATATATATATATATATATATATATGTTCCGAGAAGCTTCCGCGGTCGTTGGTATGAAAAATACTAGGTTCTCGGGTTGAACCGCGTCTGAGATTGTTAATGTCTCGACGTTTCGGCTCCCGTTTTGGAGCCATTTTCAAGAGAAAAAGTGAGTCAAGTAAAAATTATCAAAGAAAATAATTCTAGGAGTTCGTGGAACTGGTTCGATTCCGGGGTCTCAATCTGCCTACTCCCCAGATCTCACCGCGATCCGTCTCTAAGGCCTCAACGAACTCGAGTTCGCTCTAAGGAGTAGGCAGGTTGAGGCTAAATTTATGGCGTTAAAGACTTGTTGATATTCATTATCTTTATTACCTATAATGGTCACATTTTCTGATGTTCTGTGCTGGGGAATTTGAATACGAGACTATAAAAAAAATTAAGTGATTACCTACGTATGTTTTCAAGTATGACGGAAATAGTAAACTTACTGTTCTTCTGCTTCAGTATTTTCTGCATTTATATATTCTTCCTCCCAGAGTTCAGCTTTTTCTAGGGTATAAATATTTGATCTTTTGACACGTATTATTCCCAATCTTCTTTGGGTAGGCTTTCAGAATCTTTTCTTAAACTGTTTGATTTGGATTTTGGCCAATAAATCTTCCCATCGATTTGTGTGGAATATATGTATTGATATTGAATTTCTTTTTTTATTTAAAAATGCAGCAATTTTAATTTAATATGATGTCATCATCATCGCAGTATAATGTACCTATAAAAATAAAAATTAATTTTTATTATTAAAATTTCAATCCAAAGTTACAATCGTATAGAAATACATACACACATACACATATTTTTATATTTACTTACGTCTCCAGCAAAAAGTAACATTTAATAATTATTGCAAAATTCACAAACAAACCGCCATAAAATGTTGACAGTCGCCGGTGAGATCTAGTGTATCTTTCTTTTAGCTGCTTGGTACCCAAAGATTTTCAAAACAAAAATAGTGGTTGGCTGATGAAGGCTAGAAATTGACAATTGTCAATTGAGAACCAATCAAAATTTTGAATTTGAAACCTCCAGGATTCCAAGCGCTTAAAAAGAAAACATGTACAATCAGTTGTCTTTGTTTTACTTGACCGTTTTCTTTGCAGTTTCTGAACAGGCAGGTAACAAAAAGAAAGAACTATTTCTCCCAAACAGAACCCACAGGGATGGACCTGTCAAACTTCATCAGACATAATCAATTTAGTACTAATTTAATTTTAATTTCTGAGATTACAATATATTTTAACCTAAATAGGCCTTATTTAACTTTAAAGTCAATAATATAAGTTTTACTAACTTCGACTGAAGGAAAAAGTTGGCAATTTCAAAAATGTTGGTAAATAATACTTTGAAGTGGTGCAGTACATGTTCGCCATATTTTTTAACCGGCTGTAAGAGGCCATTTTATGATGAAATTATGAAAACTGATTAACTAAAAAAATTATTAATATAGGGTTATTTAACTGATACTAAATACAATATTATTATATTTAGGCTTCAGGAGAGTCATATGAGAAAATTTTTATAGGTCTTTTACATATATTTTAAAAACGTATTCATTCATTCATTCAAAAAAGAATATTCATATAAAAACTCAAAATACTTGAGGCGCGTTGAAATTTTGAAGGTAAAAAGAGTATCTTTACAATGAAAATTGCTTGGCAGTAAAAATCCAGGCAGAGGGTGGAATATAATTTCATAGGAATTATGATTATACGAATTATATTTACCTACGCCATCATTGTATACATGTCTGGTTTTCTACATAAGTAGGATTACTTAATTAATAAGTCTTACAACTTGTAAGTAAATCGTTACCAAGGCCGTACCCAAAATTTTTTTAGGGGGAGTTGGACTGCCGAAAAATGCTTTTTTTAAAACTTTATTACAAGATCAAACGAACTTACCTAAGTGAAGTTCGATCTTGTTTATACGAAGCGTTTCCCTCGAAGATGAACACAGTGTAATACCTCTACTTTGCGCTAGATGTCAACAAGTTTAAAGTAATCCTCCGAAAGAAATTCCGTACACCTACTTACCAACTCTCCTCTTGCCCTGATATATTCAGACATTCAACACCCCAAAACCTCACTAACTTTAAAGCCGGGCGAGTTCTGTCGTTGGCACCACTGTCCCCAGGCACGTTCATCACCACAACTAATACACCAACCTAATAGGCTAGCATCTGAAGAGATTACTAAATCAAAAGAATTTTTGTCAATTTCCTCCTTTGACGAAAGAATATTTTCCGTCCACCACATGAGATCCTCCAGAATGTATGACGTAACGTGCATTTTTTTGTTGTACTTCCCACAAGCTTGTTGCAACGCCAGGAATTTTACCCTCTCCAATTTTTTAACATACAACCATCCATACATAACTGCTGGACAAGCTGATACTAGAACTCCCACAAGGTGAGTAAAATATCTAATTAAGCATGTGGAAAGGTTAGAAAACTCCTTCAGCAAACTAAGAATTTTCAGGCGTTTTTTATTTGATAAAGAAATGGTCATAAGATGAGAATTGAACTCAAATCCCAAATAATAATAATAATAATAATAATAATAATAGGCTGACTTCCATCTATCAAGCCTTTGGTGAGTAGCGCCACCACTTACTCCAGCTGGGGTGCAAAACCGAACCGGCAGCCCTAGTGCACCCGGGAGGGGAAAGCGTCTTCCCCTCTGGTGTCGGTCGTGGGTCTGCTGGGCTAACCACCCACAGACCCTAAACTTTGGTTCCGGCAGGCCGAAGACAGGGCCCCCACGATCGACCCCGTGCGGATAGGGGTCAAGGGCAAGGTGGTGGGGCCCAACCGGACGGACCGCCCGTTGACGAAATTGGCAATGTCCAAGGACGCTTTGAGTGGACAGATGAACTGAGGGATGAACTTCTGCATTGCTATGAAAGCAGTGAGCCCGCGCGGAGGGGATACATGGCGCGGATGCATGCTCTGTGGTGTGAGAGGCTACCAGAGCATAGCGCCTTCACGCCACAAAATCTGCGTGACTATGTATCCCACCTTCGTAGCAGGGGCTACGTGAGGGCTGCTCCTGGACCGGTGAACGAGGTGGCCGAAGAGCCGCCACAGTCACCGGTTGAGGACGTAGCACTCCTCGTTCCGCCAATACCAGAGGGCCTCAGTACCAGAAGGGGGTTACACCATCTGAAAACCCCCGGGCCACAAGACCTGGCCAGAGTGGACGCTGAACTTCGTACAGCGCTAACAGAAGAGGCTGACATCTGGCACATAAATTGTGCCGTGTATGCCGCTGCTCAACGCTCTTCTCAGGTGGAGAGGCGAAATACCTCTTCCCCACAGGAGAGAGCGCAGCGGCGCATACAAAAGATGGAAGCCAAGATCCGGTCAGCGAGGCAACACGCATCCCGTATCCAATGTGTGATGGACTATATGGCGGCCAACAGGCCGTTCACGCCTAAAGTGCGTCGATTAGCCGCCAACCTAAGACGCGTCCATCACACACTCAATGAGGCAGTGCTGCGAACCACCAAACAGCACTGTCTCGACAGGATACGGATGCTAGTGACTTGTAAAAAATCACTTGTGAGGCGGGCGAGAGGGCTTGCGGAAAATAAACTGTTCCGCGAGAAGCCCTCGCGCCTTTTCCAACCGCCTCCGCGTGTTGTAGACAATCCGCCGACTGCAGATCAGGTGGAGAACTTCTGGAAAACGCTATACGAGGAGAGGCTTCCACTCAACCGAGATTCTCCTGCCCTTGCACACTTTGAAGCCTTTTGTCAAAGGCTTCAGCAACCACAGGAAGTGTGCGAACCAATAACCCCAGAAGAGGTTCGTAGGGCTCTTGAGGGCTCTAAGAACTTTGCTGCTCCAGGTCCCGATGGGATAAATAACTTTTGGTGGAAAAAGTTATCGAGCACCCACCACCATTTGGCCAGAATTTTTAATTCCTGGTTAAATGGGGAGCAGCAAATCCCTTCTTGGATTGTTGAGGGGCGGACAGTGCTGATCCCCAAGAACGGAGATTTGTCCAACCCAAAGAACTACAGACCGATAACCTGTCTAAACGCATGTTACAAGGTGTTTACACGCATTTTGTACATGCGGGTGCTCCGCGCAGTCGAACCGGTTTACGAACGGATATATGAGCAACGAGGGTCGAAGAGAGGTGTCGCTGGCTGCAAGGAGAACCTGCTGATCGATAGATGTATCACGCAGGACTCCATGCAGTATAAGCGGAACCTCTCTATGGCCTGGATCGACTACCGCAAGGCATTTGACATGACATCACATGAGCTCATTGTTCACTTGCTCCGATGTCTTGTGGTACCCGGTCCCGTAGTGAGATGTATTGAAGAACTGATGCCGCTCTGGAGGACTCGCTTTACCATAACATCGGGTAACGATAGAGTCCAAACAGAGTCGGTGACATTCAGAAGAGGAGTATTTCAGGGAGATTCCCTCAGCCCCCTTCTGTTTTGCATCTCGCTACTGCCATTATCCGTCTCGCTCCGGAAAACCCGTGGCTACAACTGCGGTACCCCCGGCGACAGGAGGCATAAGGTCACCCATCTATTTTATATGGATGACCTTAAACTTTATGCCTCTGGAGAGAGGGATCTCCCACAGTCCCTTAGGGTGGTACAGGAGTATACGCAGGCTGTCGGTATGCAGTTCGGGTTGGACAAATGCGCACTGATCCATCTCAAGAGAGGACGATGCGGTGACTATGGAGAGGACGCGCAGCTCGTGGACGGAAGCATCTTACACCATCTAGATGCCGGAGAGTCGTACACTTACTTGGGTGTCGAGCAACGCTCCACCCAAGAAGTGAGTGTAGTGAAAAACGCTCTCCGCGGCAAGTATCAGCACCTACTCCGACAGATCTGGTCTTCAGAACTGTCGGGGAAGAACAAGGTGTCTGCTACAAATATGCTTGCCGTTCCGATCCTTCTCTACTCTTTCGGAGTAGTGAAGTGGACTAGAGAAGAGCTGCGTCAACTCGATGTAGTAACCCGCAAGAAGATGCATCTCAATAGGAGCTTGCATCCTAAATCGTCCGTTCCACGGTTATATCTCCCACGACATCGGGGAGGCCGTGGACTCTTGAGCTTGGAGAGTCTCCATAGCAGGATGGTTCTGGATGGAGCATGTAAGGTCATCAGGAGTTCGGATCCCCTCCTCTGCATGGTCCGAGACCATGAAAATGCAGAGGTAGGAGCTTTTCTCTTTAAGGCAGCACGGAGAGCAGCCGATGAACTTGGTCTCATCTTCGACGTCGAGCGGGTAAACCCCGACTCTGTCACCGAGTTGGAACCCGCTCGACTAAAAGCCCACATTAGAGCTGCAGAACACAACATCCTTCTGCAGCTCCATAAGGATAAGCCATTGCACGGGGTCTTCTATAAAAATATAGAAGACCTCGGCTTATCCGAAAGGCTGACCTTCGCCTTCTTAAGGTCAGCTGGGCTGAAGTCTGAGACCGAGGGATTCATAATGGCTTGCCAGGATGGTGTATTTAACACTCTCGTCTATCGACGTCGTGTCATGGGTATGGAGGTCCCTGATATCAGCTGCAGGGCCTGCCGCAGGGCGCCGGAGACTGTAATGCACTTACTGTCGGCTTGCCCGACATACGCAGTCTCGGCCTATATTCATAGACACAACGCAGCATTACGAGTGCTTTACTATCATCTAAGGCACTCGTATGGGATAGACCAAACACCAGTGCTGCCTTACGTTCCGGGGGATATTGAGTCCGTTGTGGGGAATGAGAAGTGCCTAATTTATTGGAACTACTCGTTTCCCACCGTCAGGCAAATACAAGCCAACAAGCCTGACATAGTACTCCTCGACCACCAACTCAAGACAATGTATGTCGTGGAATTCTCAGCTCCCGCTGAGAGCAACATTGTCTTGAAAGAGGAGGAAAAACGGACAAAATATCGAGATTTGCTCTTCGAACTCCGCAGGCTTTATCCAGGCCATTCTGTTAAAATAGTGGTACTGATTATAGGAGCCCTCGGTGGAATGAGACAGACGCTGCTTTCAGAATTAAAGATCATACCGGCATGCCGAGACTCGGCAGAGATCTTAGCCGGCAGAATGCAGAAGGCTGTCATCCTCGGTTCATTACGTCTACTCAGGGCACACAATTCGCGGACCCGGTAGTCACTCACCCCACGGGCGTGTGGAGTGGCTATTGGTATTACCAGCTCCCCTCTGTGAGGGTCGGAGCCACAGAGTAGGGTGACTGGTTTTTTGTATTAAAAAAAAAAAAAAAAAATAATACACTGCATGGTGTCTTCTATAGAAATATAGAAGAACTTGGCTTATCCGAAAGGCTGACCTTCGCCTTCTTAAGGTCAGCCGGGCTGAAGTCTGAGACCGAGGGATTTATATTGGCTTGCCAGGACGGTGTATTCAACACCCTCGTCTATCTAAGTCGTGTCATGGGTGTGGAGGTCGCTGACGTCAGCTGCAGGGCCTGCCGCAGAGCGCCGGAGACGCTTATGCACTTGTTGTCGGCCTGCCCGACATATGCAGTCTCCATCCATCTGAGGCACTCGTATGAGATAGACGAGACACCAGTGCTGCCTTATGCTCCGGGGGATATTGAGTCCGTTGTGGGGAATGAGAGGTGTCTAATTTATTGGAACTACTCGTTTCCCACGGTCAGGCAAATACAGGCAAACAAGCCTGACATAGTCCTCATAGACCACCAACTCAAGACAATGTTCGTCATAGAGTTCTCGGCTCCCGCGGAGAACAACATTGTCTTGAAGGAGGAAGAAAAGCGGACAAAATATCGAGACCTACTCTTCGAACTCCGCAGACTGTATCCAGACCATACTGTCAAGCTGGTGGTACTGATTATAGGAGCTCTCGGTGGAACGAGACACACGCTGCTTTCAGAATTGAACATCATGCCGGCATGCCGACAATCGGCAGAAGTCCTAGCCGGGAGAATGCAGAAGGCTGTCATTTTTGGTTCATTGCGTCTGCTCAGGGCACACGAGTCACGGAACCAGTGATCACTGACTCTACGGTGTAGAGAGTGGTTACTGGCGCTCCCAGCGTACCCTCTGTGGTATCGGAGGCAGGGAGAAGGACGACTGGTTTTATGTAAAAAAAAAAAAAAAAAAAAAAAATAATAAATAAAATGAACAACCACACAGTAACAATCATTGACGTGGAAAAAGCCGTTAAGAAAACACAAAATTGGAAGACACCAGGGAAAGATGGCATACAAAATTGCTGGTGGAAAAAATTTAACAGCGTGCATATAAAAATGGCAGAACTACTCACTGGCATACTCCAGAACAACGACGAGTTACCAGAATTCATGATTCAAGGGATCACCTATCTACTGCCAAATACAGCACCTAATAGTAAGAACCCCAGTAAATATCGACCAATCACATGCCTACCAACGATCTATAAAATATTCACTTCAATCATCGCAGATAAGATCTACTAGCACTTGGAAGAAAATAATCTTCTGGCCTTTGAACAAAAAGGCTGCAGGAGATCAACGAAGGGCTGCAAAGACCAACTCGTGCTAGATACTATATTAATGGTACATGCTAAAAAGAACAAGAAAAGTCTATATACAGCAGATATAGATTATCAAAAAGCCTTTGATAGCGTCCCACACACTTGGCTTTCAGAGGTGCTGGATATATATAAAATAGACAACAACATAAAGGCGATGCTTAAAAGAGTGATGCAATCATGGTCAACAACACTCACCATCAATGACGGTAGCGCACAAATAAGAGTAGGGGAGATACCTATAAGGCGGGGCATTTTTCAGGGGGATGCACTTAGCCTGCTATGGTTCTGCATGGCTCTCAATCCACTTTCTGCTACCCTAAATAAACATAATATAGGCATACGAGTTTCTAACAACACCAACCTTACCCATCTTCTATACATGGATGACTTAAAGGTGTACGCAGAATCCAATGAAAACCTCCAAATAATACTAAAAACGGTAAAAATGTTCAGCGACAACATAAAAGATGGAATTTGGATTAGACAAATGTCGAATAAATGTTATGGAGAAAGGAAAGTGGAAGAGATATGAGGGGATTGACATAAATGAAGAGGAAGGGCAGATCATGGGAATGGAAAAGGACGAATTATACAAATACCTTGGTTACCAACAAGCCAGAGGTATAGATCAAAAAACGGCGAAGGAAGTACTAAGAAGGAAACTGGAGCAACGGTTAAAGTTAGTAATGAATACAAAGCTGCGTGCCAAGAACATGGCAAAAGCCATTAATACTTACGTTATACCAGTGCTCACGTACAGCTTTGGGGTAATTGCATGGACTAAAACAGATCTTGAAGAGTTAAACTGGAAGATACGCACCCTAGGCACAAAGTTAAGAGTTCATCACCCAAGAAGCTCAGTAGAAAGATTTCACATCGCCCGTGAATCCGGTGGAAGAGGGATTCTTAATGTAATTGATCTTCACCAAAAGCAAATTGAAAGCCTCCGAAAATATTTACATGAGATGTCAAACCACAACCCAGTATATCGAGGTCTAGCTGATAAAGATAAGAGATTCACACCACTCAATCTCTCCGACAAGCAACCCGTGAATCTAGAAAGTGAGAACTACTTAGAAAAATTGATGGCAAAAGAACTCCATGGTCGATATCCTGCAACGCTTAAACAAGCCCACATCAGCGAGAATGCATCCTTGGAGTGGCTAAAAAGAGGTTATTTGTTTCCTGAAACAGAAGGGTTTGTCGTGGCCATCCAAGATCAGGTTATAGCAACACGCAATTATCGGCGCTACATAATGAAGGAGACTATAGAAACAGATATGTGTAGAATGTGTGGCGAACAAACAGAGTCGATCGACCACATCGTCAGCGGGTGTAAGACTCTCGCACCAATAGAATACACCAAGAGACACGATAATGCTGGAAAAATAATCCATCAGGCATTGCTGGAGAGAGTCAGCACGGGGACTGAAAAGACCCCCTATTACAGATACAGCCCCGAATCCGTTATCGACAACCCGAACTTTAAACTGTACTGGGATAGGGAAGTAATAACAGATATACTTATTATTATTATTAGCCGTTACTCGAGTCCGAGTATAAAAATGTTACAGTCGATAAATTGTGTACAATAAAAAACAAGTAAAAGGTGTAGTCTATTGTAATTCCCATTCATCTACGGTGCACACGACTATGGCTATAGAGGCCAATTCGGGAGAGCACATGTCGACCGCAGTCAGGACAAACACAGACCTGGTTAGGTCTTGAATTCGGCCTTCTTGCAGCAACATTTCCTTGATAGCTGGCCACAACCCCTCGCCATTCGGTTCTGTTCGCTGCAAGTTGTTCCCATTGCTCGTCTGGAATACCGCAGGATTTTAGATTTTCATGGAGAACGTCTTTGAACCTCTTTCGTTGACCGCCACGCCTTCTTCTACCGCTTAGCAATTCACCATAAAGTGTACATTTAGGAAGGCGGTTATCATGCATACGATGAACGTGACCTGCCCATCTTAGGCGTGCTCTTGAAATAAGCACCTCAATTGGAAGGCTATTTGCTCTCCTGAGTACTTCCACGTTTGATATGTGATGGAACCAACGGATTTTCATCATACTTCTGAGGTGTCTCTGCTGAAAACGTTCTAATTCTTTCACATGACGACGGTAAGTGACCCAGCTTTCACATCCATATAGCAGAGTTGGAATGACAACTGCTCTGTAGACAGCCATTTTCGTTGACAAAGCAAGGTCGTGGTTGTCAAATACTCTCTCTCTAAGTTCCCAGAGTGCTCTAGATGCAGCGTTAATTCTATTGCGAATCTCGCTGTCCATGTTTGCTTTGTCATTAACAACGTTGCCTAAGTAATTGAACTGATCCACCACTTCAAGAGAATTTCCGTTAAGTGTAATGTCTATTTGGTTCATTTGATGAGGAGTTGACATAATCTTAGTCTTTCCAATGTTGATTTTAAGTCCCAAGGAATCATAGCTCTGGGCATACACATCTAAAAGTTCTTGAAGCTCTTCCGGCGTAGAGGCTAAAAGTGCACAGTCATCCGCATACTGGAGATCGCAAATGAATCATGTGCGAGTCTTCGTGAAAGCTCTAAAGCGCCGTATGTTAAAGAGACCGCCATCAGAACGGTATCTGAGACCTATTCCTCTGACTGTCAATTTGTTGTCAACAATAATTGTTAGAGCAGTGGTAAATAAATTAAAAAGTAGGGGTGCCAGGACACATCCCTGCCTAACTCCAGTGAGGGTTTGGAAAGGTTCGGTTGCCTCATTATTATACATAACCTGGGCGTTATTGTTTGTATGTAGACTGCGACATACTTCCACAAATTTTCTAGGGATACCTAAGCGGAGCATAATTTTCCAGAGCACTTCCCTGTCCACCGAGTCAAACGCCTTGGTTAAATCAATGAAGGCCATGTGAATTTCTCCTTGATGTTCGAGTGCTTTTTCTTGAAGCTGTTTAAGTGTGAAGATTAGGTCCGATGTACCTCGGTTTGGTCTAAAGCCACTCTGTGTTTCAGGAAGTAACTTTTCCTTAACAGGTGTTAGCCTATTTGCTATCGCTTTAGTGAGTATCTTCCCTCCAACAGCCAGGAGAGCTATACCCCTGTAATTTCCACAGTCCGCAGCGCTCCCTTTGTTTTTGAAGAGGTTGATTAAAAGTGTATCACGAAACTCCTGCGGAGCTTGACCGCTTTCCCACACAACATCAAACAGTTTTTTGAGGTAGGGTATGAGCTCTGACGACACAGCTTTAAAGATCTCAGCTGGGAGTGAGTCGGCGCCGGGAGATTTGTTATTTTTTAGCTGCCCAATGGCGGTTAAGATCTCTTCCGTTGTTAGTGGTTTATCTAAGTCTTCGAAGGTGTCATATTGAGGGATAAGATTTATAATATCGTGATCGGCTTGACTTTGCTGGTTAAGAATGTTAGAGTAGTGTTCTTTCCATCGGGCTCTTATTTCCTGGTCTTCTTTGAGGGATTTCCATTTAAATCTTTAATAGGGCACATATTTTTCCGACTGGAGCCGTACACTGCTTTTACTCTTTGAAAGAAATTCCTGTAGTCGTGTGAATCGGCGTACCTTTGAATTTCTCTGGCCTTGCTTGCCCACCATTCGTTCTTTATTCTTCTGATTTCGCGTTGCGTTTCATACTTAGATTGGGTAAAAGCTTCTGCTTTTGATGAGTCGTTGGGGTGGTTGATAACGTTTTGGAAGGCAGTATGTTTGCGGTCAAGAAGTTCTTATATAAAAGTTTCATTATCATTGAACCAGTCCTCCTGTTTTTTACTTGCTGCAATGCCAAGAATTTCCTCACTCGCACTTTTTAAACTGTCTTTAATTTGTGTCCAGGTAGCAGCGACATCTACAGAATTGGTTTCTTCTAGTGCACTCAAATTCTCTTGAACTTTTTGCTTTAGTTGTTCGACGGTTTGTTGGTCACGCAATTTACTAATACAGAGACGGAGTCTACGTTTTACTTGAGTTCTTCGGTGTTTGGGTCTCATAACAATTTTCATTTTAGAGACAACAGGACGATGATCGGTCCAACATTCGCTATCAATGCGCGCCTTTGTAATTTGGACGTCCTTGAGATGCTTCCTACGTACGATAATATAGTCCAGTAGATGTCAGTGACCTGATCTGGGGTGACGCCAGGTGCCTTTAAATTTATCCTTTTGTCGGAAAATGGTGTTTGTTATAACTAGATCATGTTCGGCGCATTTAGTTAGGAGTAGTTGACCGTTAGCGTTCATGTTGCCCAAACCGTTCTTGCCTATGATGCCTGGCCAGGTGTCTGCATCTCTCCCTACTCTAGCGTTAAAATCGCCAAGAATAACGAGTCGTTCCGTTTTAGGTATTCTACAGAGGGTTTCTTCCAGCTGTTGATAGAAGCTTTCCTTGGTTTCGTGACTTGCATCCAGAGTGGGAGCGTAGGCGCTTATTAGATTTACCGCGTTGCCATCTGATAGCTCATAGCGTAGCAACATTAGACGCTCGGATAGGCCTTGTGGTACTTGTGTTAAGTTGGATACAAGTTGATTCCGAACAGCAAATCCTACTCCATGTTGTCTTCTTGAATTGGTGGGAAGACCTTTCCAATAGAAGGTGTAGTACTTTTCTGTGAGAGAGCCTTCCTCCAAAAATCGAATTTCGCTGAGAGCTGCAACGTCAACATTGAGTCGGTGAAGTTCTCTATCTATTAGAGCAGTTCTTCTTTCAGGCCGATCAGTGCGAGTGCTGTCGTTCAAAGTACGAACATTCCAAGCGCCGTAGATGAAAGAATTAGTTTTGTTGGAATTGGATTGGATGGTTATTTATTTAACAGATATAACACATACAGTACAACAGACCTGATATTATATTGATGGATAAAGCACATAAACACACTTGTTTGTTTGATATATCAATACCACTGGCAGCTAACCTGCAGAAGAAACACACTGAAAACATCAATAAATATTTACCCCTAGCAAATGAAATAAAAGAAATGTGGGAACAGGAGAAAGTCACTATCTTCCCCATTGTCATTGGAGCAACAGGCGAAATACCACACACCACTCTCAAAAGCCTCCAAAAACTGCAACTGGATGAGTATCTGATTATTGGAATGCAGAATGCGGGATAGTCAGAAAAGTATTAAATATCTAAGTCTCATAAATTTTTACGCTAACACCAACAGAGCTTCGCCCCTTTGGCATTAGATCGCCTGGGACAAGTGAAAGTTCCCCTTTAGAGGGAGTGAGCCAAAGTCTGATAATAATAATAAACGTCTTTATTGAAACAATGACATATACAATGTCGCAATTTTAATTCTTTCAGATAAATTTTCTCCAAACAGCCAATTATCCAATGGAGCCTCTAGTAAAACCTCTTTAAGATCCTTATTAAAATTATGTAGGAGTAGATTCCTTCTTACCCCTGATTCCTGATAATGCAGATCTGCTATGAGTCTACCTGCATCACTGATAAGTTCTATTAATTGTAAATTTACCTTGGAGGTGCTACCCCTCCCCTCTTCTTGGTCTTCGAAAAGAACCGTTAGGGCTTTGCCTAGAGCTGAAAGACTTGATCCCAACTGTGCCTGAAATGCTTGTAATTTTTCATCCCGTTTCATTGACAAATCGGTGGAAGCCACCTTGGCTTCCGGGTTTATTTTAGGTACACCAAGTTGTGTAGAGTTTTTATGGGGAGGATGTTTGCCTATCACCTTTATGCGAGAGTCCTCGTTTAAGCCCTTGGACAAAATTTGTGTGAATACGGGCAGTCTCATTTCCTAGCAGCTCCAAAATCTCCCTACTTGAAGGAGGGCCACAGTCCATATCAAGAAGGCCTTGATTCTCTTCACCTAAAAGATTAAATTTTTCAGACCTTATTTTTTTTTTAAAGAACTTCATAAAATTTTTATGGTACATTGACCCAAGGACTTTGCAGTCTTTGGCTGCGGTACATTGACCACAGACTAGGGTTACCTTTACCCAGGAATGGCCATTATTGTTGTGTGGTACATTGACCACTGATTAAGGATACATTGACCCAAGGATATTTATCCTGACCATATGTGGTACTTTAATCCAGAGGTCGTAATCTTTGACTGTGATACATTGATCACAGAGATTAAGGGTACATTGACCTTGTGGGCGATTTTTCCTGCTTCAGCTATAGTAAGTAATTTTTTGAAGATATGGCATGAACTAAAATAGCAGAGATAGGATCAATTTAAAATATGATTTCATTTTAATTTAATAATTGCTCAAAATTCCGCCGTCGAACCTCGACACATTTTTCGCGCCTTCAGATTAGTTCCTCATGGGTAGCTCTTCTAATTGAATCCTGTGATATGTTTTGAAGTGCATTTCTTACTCTTTGCATACAATCTTCAATGGTTGTTAATAGGCTCTCATAAACTTTATTTTTAATAGTTCCCCAAATGAAATAATCCAGAACTGATATATCGGGCGAGCGAGGAGGCCATAAGAAAGGTCCATTATTGGCAATCCATTGATCATAAAAAGTTTCTTGTAAATAATCATTAATTAAATATGCGTTATGTGGGGGTGCACCGTCGTGCTGATAAAAAATGTTTCTATGTTCGGCGAGAGGTAAATTTTTTAAATAGTTATTATTCAAATTTTGTAAGATATTCAGATATCTGTCACCTAAAAAAAAAAAACAAAACTTACCTATACATATTAGCATAAGAGAAAATTTAATTTACCGTTTAAATTTTCCTGATAAAATTGTAATGCCACTACTCTATCGTTTCTTATGGCACAGTAAACATTGAACTGCCAACTTTCCTGAAAGTTTCGCTCTCATAACATAACATATGAGGATTTGAGTCATTCCAGTAATGCAAATTGTGTCTATTAAAAAGTCCATTTTTAGTAAATTATGCTTCATCTGTCCATATAATATTTCCCAAATAAGAATCGTGACCCTCAGACCTTATTAGAATAAACTCACAAAAATTCTGTCTTCTTAGGAAATCTGTTTCTTTTAATCCTTGAACCATATGGAATGAAAACTGTTGAAACTTATGTTTTAATAAGATTCTGTGAATTGAATCCTTGCATAGTCCCGATTCCAGAGCAGCTTGTCTTAATGACATCCTTGGAAATGCATGAAAATATCCCAGAATGACTATTTCAATGTTTTCGTCATCAACGATAGGCTTTCTTCTCTGCATTTTTGCCTTGACAGAGCCATAATTTTTAAAATTTTCCAGTGTTTGGTGACGGTTTCCGTTTTTCTGGATATCGAGTAGCAAATGTGCTGTAAGTTCTTGATATTACTTTATCACATTCTCCATAAATAATAAACAAATTTAAAAAGTTTTCGTTGGTATAACAAGGCTGCATATAACTACTTGTAGGATAGGTTAGGTTTGTTAGAATAAAAAAAAATTTTTTGTTAAATATCAGCTATATTATAAATACAAGAATTATACAGCGTGTGTATTTTATAGTTAGATTTTTTTCATAAAAACCTAAATTTTATTGAAAAGGAATTGCATCATCTAATAGGAAATAGGAATTTATTTGACTCCTCATTTCATCTGCATTTTGTCCATACATATTCCTACTTATACGATTTATGAGTAGCAAATTATTTGAATTTTCCATATACGCCAATCGCTTTCGATAAGCTGGCCATCACCGTTTTCTATATCAACTGCGGATATAGGACAATACTGTTTATTCCCACTGGTTTTTTACTCTAAAATCACAAGCCAGTTATGTAAACAGACTTTGGCTTTTATGATACTGTTTGCAGTATGTAAAGAAGCAATAATTGGTTTTCTAAATATCCGCCAGCGCGCACAGAGAATTCCAAATGTATTTTAAGTTATTCGTCGTCCTCTACTTAATCTGAAAAAATATATATTTAAATACCAGTTAATTTCACATTTCCTCACGACAAGTTAAAATTTACCCGACTATATATGTAGGTATCTGTTTTTTCTTATGTAATCTTGCAAGTTTTATATTTTTAAATAAATGAAATAGATATATTAGCGATTAGCGACACATCTGAACCTGTATCAATAACGCCTTGAAATTCTATACCGTCTGAATATGCACTCGTGGGTAGAACTGTTTTGCCTATTGTAAGTACAGAAATTTACTTTGCGACTTTGTTCGATTGCTCTTTTAGTAAAACAGTATTTTTCATAATGGCCCACACATGATTTGATTACTGGTACTTGGTCCCGCAACAGTTTCATCCCTAACCGAACCTCTAATCTGTTTCAGATTTTTCTTGTGACATTGGCTTCTGATATGCCCTCCTAACTTACCACATGCATGACATTTGGTATTTTTACGGTTGTTACCTAGTGATTCAGATGTAAGATAATATAAATAAATGAAACACAACACCCTGATTTCACTGTTCAACACAGAAAATTTTAGTATCTTAAATAAACTCATTTCAAAGCTAGCGTCAATATCGTACCGCGGCCTTTTTGTATAAGCAGTTAAATATGTATAGTATAAGCTTAGGAATTAGGCTAGCCTATAAGATCGTTGGTAGGAGTATCTGATTTTAACTTAATATACATTTCCATACCAGAAATACAACCTAACCTGGACTTTTCGTTCGGAAAACACGTTGGGAAGCCTTCAACGATAGTTCTGATTCGAGACTGAATTTCCAGATTGTCAATGCCTATCTAATGATTTGATGGTCATTGTGGTTTTGTACGGAGCCTATAGTGTGGACGCCTAAAGAAGTGCTAGTGAACAACAACTTGTGACCGATACATGAATATTTAATTCGTTGATCTTCTGTAAAATTTTGACCTATGACCAATTCAATACCTGGAATGCACTTCTCAACTACAAGTAAATCGATCGGCAGGCAAATTCATATTTTTAGCGACATTCACTGCCAAAATCGATGAAATTTCGATTGTCTCATTAATTCTAACCAGTTTATAAAATTTATTTTTGTCACCATCCCTTGATATCAAAAATACCTACCTTTCATTTCTAGTGTTGCTCGAACCCGGTCGTGATTGATTATCCTGGTCTCTCCTAAGTTTTTTGTAATAATTGACGATTGATTGTATGTCCCTTATTCGACAATAATTACACACTAGAAGTAGGTTCAAGAACACCCCCCCTTTCCCTGCTATGAACGTAGCAACTCCGAAGATTAGACCGAAAATTCAATTATTTGCCAATACTACTTCGTGTCAGAATAGATAAAGTGAGTGTCTAAGAAAGGTGTTCCAGGCATTACGCCAGAGTACCTATCGCTAAAGCGATTTAACCTCTGGCCGGGAACGGCTTGGTATAGATAATTCTTAGTCCACTCAGAAGCGTAGAACTTAAACTAAAATCCTATATTTAATGTTAGTATTGCAATGTAAATACTTAAATTAATGTTAATGAATAGACTAATTAAAAATACAATAATTTAAGGTAAGATTGGACTTGATAGACCAATTGGCTCTGGTTTGCTTTTTTCGCAAATAAAGTCCATTTCGATGGTATCCTTAATCGAAATGTACAAAGATGGTAACTTTGTGAGTTTTAAGTGTGATAGAAGTCATTGCTGAAAATGGCAGTTGTTTGCTCATTCCCCAAACAGTGCAAAAAGAAGGGGATTTTGTAAGATGTATTCAGGCAGAAGTTCCGGCCGATTAGGGAAGGGACCAAGTTGAGCGACAATTTGATTCCTAAGAAGGTCATAACGACCGCAGTGCAGAAGTCGATGAATAGGATCATCCGAAATAAGGCACTGCTCACAATTGTCAGTAGGTGCTTTGCCAATTCTCAACAGGTGTACCCCAAATTCGCCGTGCCCGGTAAACAGTTCAACAGTCCTCCGCGAGAGAGCGACATTACGCGTCCCAATCCAGCCACCAACGTCGGGCACCAGCCTAAACAGGTGCCTGGCTTTTGTGGAGATACTCCATTCGTATTGCCAGCGATTTAGAAGTAGAGCGTTTATATGCCGATGAATGTCCACCATATATCGGAAGTCTCCAATGTGTAGCACCGTACCCAGAAACTCGCACCGGCCTGTTTGTTGTATTTGCGCGACAGCGTGCAATCTGGCTAGTTCCAGATGTACTGGTGGAATCCTAGCTAAGACGCAAAGTGCCTCAACAGGGCACCGTCCTGTAGGACCCGACAATACACCTCAGGCAAATACCCTGAATCTCTCTGAGCTTGCGGACCACTCTAGAATGTTGGAGTCGGTGGGCCCATATTGTTAAGCCGTAGCTAAGTATCGGCAAGACTGCACGTTCGTAGATAATGCGGAGGGCATTAGGTGGAGAGTCCCACGTGTGGTTGATAAGCCGGCGAAGGCTAAGAAATAATTTCTAATAACTTTCTCGACAATGTACTCTACGTGCTGCAGATAGCTCAGACGATCATCAAGAAATATGCCGAGGCATTTGAAAGTCGTAGTCCTAGAGACCGGTTGACTCGTAGGCGAACCGTAGGGTTCCTATCTAGGCGCGCTCCGGAGACCATATATTTGGTCTTATGTAGGGAGGCGGCCAACTTGCAAGAAGAGGACCAGCTGTCGAAAAGGCGCATGCAGGCTTCGGCGCTCGCCTCTAAGGCACGTCTGGAGTCTCCTTCAATAATGATGGCCACATCATCTGCATAGGCGATGGATTTACATCCGATCGGCAGGACAGACGTCAGGAAGCCATCAAGAACGAGGTTCCATAGAAAAGGTCCGAGGGCAGAGCCCTGCGGACAGCCCTTAGTGAGTCGCTTCTCTACAGAGTAGTGAAGCGACGAGTAACTGACTACACGATCAGAGAGGTAACTTGAAATGACATTCAAGATACCGGAGTGGAAGTTTTTACTTCCCATGATTAAGATGATGGAAGGCCACCACAAGTTGTCAAAAGCGCCTGCGATATCTAAAAAGATGACTTAGGTGTACTTCGAGTTGCCGTTGCCAGTCACAGTCGTCAGCACACAAAGAGGGTCAATGGTTGATTTACCTTTAGTGAAGCCGAACTGTTGCGGCGGTAATAAGTTGGGTCCTGAATGTTCCCATAACAGGACTATTAATGTTCGCTCGAGTAGCTTCCCGAGTTCTAAGAGAAGCGTTATTGGCCTGAACGCTTTCGGATCTAAAAGATCCTTGTCCGGCGATTTCAGTATTGTCACCAGAATCCCCCCTTTTCCATGCTGACGGAAAGTAGCCAGCAACTAGGCAGTCATTAAACAAGTCTAGATAGACAGCCACCATCTGTCTGAGCGACAATTTTATTAAATGGCCAGGGATATTATCTCAACCAGGTGCCTTTCCGGGCACGATCTTGACCACAGCTTGCTCGAGGTGGCGTACCACAATCACGACCACCGCCTCGACATTTCCAACAACTAAAGAGGCCTGAGCTCTTGCTTCGATCAATTCCGGAGTATCCGCAATAGGGTCATCGCTCGGCATCAGGCGGCATAAGATTTCCTCGAGGGTTAATGAAAGAGTACGGGTTGAACGACCATCGGTGACTACCGCATGGTAAGCCTCCGATGGTTGTACTCTTCCAGAAGCCAGTCGGTAGGTCATCCTCCACGGATGAGAAGTCAAGTCTCGCTCTACGAAACGCCGCCAGGAGTTCAATTTGGCTTGCCTGAGCGACTTGTTGCAATTGATGCGCAAAAGGCTGAAACGTCGAGTAAGATACCCGACGTTCCTGGCGTTTCGAGTGCGGGCGCGCTTTAACGCGCGCCTCGCAGCGCTAAGCTGAGACTTGAGCTCATCCAAGCGAGGTGACCACCAGGTTACCCTGTGTGGCCTACAGAGGCGCTTACTGACATTAGCCTCTACTGCCTTCGAGAGACCGGACGTGAGTTTGTCAGTGCGGAGCTCGATATTAGGAATCGTCGCAACCCGTTCCATGAGCTGAATTTCTCGTGCGAGGGAGGTGGCCTCAATCAGAAACCCCTCCTCGTCAATCTTGGACAAATCATACCCATATTTGGCACCTGTACTAGGCTGGCCAGTTAGGGTGTATGAAAACTCTACAAGACGATGGTCGCTATTGACTATGTCTGGCAGAACTTGCCAGTTGACAATTTTGTGTACGGCCGCAGAATTTGCCAACGTGATGTCGATGTTACTTTCACCATTCGGGCTAGAGAAAGTAGACGGAAAACCAGGTTCATTGATGACATAGAGGTCGTTGGCAGCGACAAAATCCTCCACCAACGTCCCCCGTTCATCCACCGTACTCGAAAACCACGCATTGGCCTCATCACCAAAAATGATCACCGGAAAGTTGCCGAGGTCTCGTAGAATGTTGCCAAGATGTTCGAGGTATGGCTCAATGTCGTTACCTGGTGGCATGTATACAGAAATCACAAAAATGGACCCAGTCCCCCAGGAGAGTTCAGCGACAGCGACATGCTCAGTGGTATACTGCGGGAGCGCAAGGACGTCCAGAGACTCATCAAACACGACAATCGCAGCCCAAAATCTGCCGACCGTGCTATCCCTGACGATTCGGGTTTTGGCCCCACAACCCGGGATTGTTCTGGGAGTAGACCCGTCCGGATTATGAGTATATGGCTCTTGCACCAGCACAACCTGCAGAGCTCTTCGATGGCTTTCTACAACCATCTCCGAACTCGGAGTTCGCGCTCCTTGGAGATTGATGCTGGCCAGACTCAACTCTTTCAGGTGTCTACTGCCCATAATCCACGTTTCATAAAAGAGAACTTATGCGTCTGGCATAGAAGGGACATTTCTTGTCCGCGGCCTCATGACAAGTCTCCTTAAATCCTACGGACGCGCAGTTAACACACTTGAGCCTCGCGTCTGGCTGTTTACACTCCCTGGTCTCGTGTGACCTGCACACCTGCCACAGGCGAGATCACTACGGCAATCTTTTTGCGTATGACCGAATTTCTGGCACTTATAGCACCTGAGGACACGGAAGTGGTCCTCCACCCTGCAGCAAGAGAACATCACGTAGAGTTTACCCTTTTCAACCAATAAGGCTCTAGTGGCCGGAGAGGCCTCGATAACCCAGTGGACAAATGGTTTGTTTTTAGGGCCAAATTTGGCTATGAACTTGATAGAATCAATATTCGGGGCCTCTTCGGAGCTTCTGGCTGATGATAGCCTCTTTAATGGATTGTTCATTCAGGGCGCTGTCGACACCAAACAAGGCCAAACGTGGCTGAAGTTTGCCTACGTTCCTGATGGAAAGGCCGGCCTGAGTGAACTGCTCCTTAGGAATTTTGGAGAGGTCCACCGAGTTGGACTCGAGCTTGACACGTTTTTAGATATTTTAACCAATTTGTCCACTTTTAAACCCAGTTGGGTTGGCTTTAAGGAAGACACAAGGACTCTCTTCGTGTCCTCGCTAGATCGCAGAGTGGAGTTGTCCCCAGGGAACACCAAAATGGTCGAAATCTTTGGGGGCTCTATCGTTCGACCAGCTGGAGTCTTAACAGCACGCGCGAGGTTAGGCTTAGATGACACAATATACAATAATTACACGCTAGAAGTAGGAATTAGAACACCCTCCCTTTCCCTGCTATGAACGTAGCAGCAGCCAAATTAATAGACCGAAATAACTTTAAATTGTCAATACTACTTCGTGTCAAAATAGAAAATGTGAGTGCCTCAGAGGTATTCCATGCGAATACGCCAGAGTACCTATCGCTTAACGCGATTTAACCTCTGGCCGGGAACGGCTTGGATGGTTATACTAAGTCCACTCGAAAGTATAAAATAATTCTTAAATTAAAACTTATACTAAGTTAGTACGCAATGCAAAGTACTTAGAAATAATGTTAGTTGAGACTTAAATTTAATTCTTAAACTACGAAAAGGTAATATGGACTTTGATAAGACCAATTGACTCTGGTTTCTGAATAATAATTGTCCATTTCGAAGGTTTTCTTTTCCGAAATGCACAAAGTTGGTAACCAAAATGTGTGCCGGCAATAAAAGATAGAAAGCATTGCAGAAGTGTAGCGTATAGCTCATTCCCCAAAAGGTGCAAAAAGAAGAGGATTTTGCAAGATATAGTCAGGCAGAAGTTCCGGTCGATCGGGGAAGGGACCAAGTTGAGCGACAATATGATTCCGTAGAAGGTCATAACGACCACAGTGCAGAATGCGATGCGTTAGATCATCTGTGATATGGCACTGTTCACAATTGTCGGTAGGTGCTTTACCTATTCTCAAGAGGTGTACCCCGAATTCGCCGTGCCCAGTTAATAGTTCCACAGTTCTAAGTGATAAAGCGACCTCCCCGCGGTCCACCCAGTCACTGACCACGGGCGCCAGACCAAAGAAGTGCCTTGCCTTCGTAGAGGTACTCCACTCGTGCTGCCAACGAGCTAAAAGGAGACTATTTAAATGCCGAAACTCACACTGACCTGTTTGAAGGATTTGCGCGACAGCATGTAATCTGGCTAGTTCCAAGTGTAGTGGAGGAATCCTAGCTAAGACACATAATGCTTCTACAGGTACCGTCCTATAGGCTCTCACTATACACCTCAGGCACACTCCCTGAATCTCTCTGAGTTGTCGGACCACTCTGGAGTGTTGAAGGCGGTGGCCCCAAATTTGTAGCCCGTAGCTAAGTACGGGTATAACTGCACGCTCATAGATAATTCGGAGGGAATTAGGCGGAGAGTCCCATACCTGGTTGATAAGCCGACGAAGAGTCAGAAATAATTTCTTGACTTTCGCGGCAATAAATTCGACGTGCTTTAAGAAACTCAGACGATCATCAAGAACAATGCCAAGGTATTTTATAGAGTCGTCCCTAGAGACCGGCAAACCTTGCAGGCGAACCGTAGGGTTCCTATCTAAGCGCGCTCCGAAGACCATGTATTTGGTCTTTTGAAGGGAGGCGGCCAATTTACAAGATGAGGACCAGCTGTCGAAAAGGCGCATACAGGATTCAGCGCTCGCCTCTAAGGCACGTCTTGAATTACCCTCAATAATGATAGCCACATCATCAGCATATGCGATGGATTTGCATCCGATCGGCAGGTCAGAAGACAGAAAGCCATCAAGAACCAGGTTCCACAAAAATGGGCCAAGGGCTGAGCCTTGGGGACATCCTTTGGTGAGCCGCTTCTCTACAGAGTAGTGAAGCGACGAGTAACTGACAACACGATCTGTAAGGTAACTTGAAATGACGTTCAAGATACTGGAAGGGAAGTTTTTACTTCCCATGGCTAAGATGATGGAAGGCCACCACAAATTGTCAAAAGCGCCTGCGATGTCTAAAAAGATAACTAGAGTATACTTCGAATTGTGGCTGCCTGCCGCGGTCGTCAGCACTGACAGGGGATCGATGGTGGATTTGCCACTCGTGAAACCAAACTGACTTGGGCTAAAAATCACGGGACCAAGAAGGTCCGATAGAAGGAAAATAATTGTTCTCTCGAACAATTTGCCGAGCTCTGACAAAAGAGTAATAGGCCTGAAGGCCTTAGGATCCGCCAAGTCCTTGTCTGGTGATTTAAGAATTGTGACTAAGATCCCCTTTTTCCATGCCGACGGAAAGTGACCGACGACAAGACAGTCATTGAACAAATCTAAATAGACAGCCACCATCTGTCTAAACGACATTTTAATCAGCAGGCCAGGAATGTTATCCCAGCCAGGCGCCTTTCCGGGCTTGATCTTGTCCAGGGCTTGCTCGAGGTAACGTTCCACAATCACCGCCACCGTCTCTACGTCGCCCACAACTTGAGAGGCACGAGCTCTTGCTGCGACGAGTTCTGGAGAGTCCGCAAGATGGTCATCGTCCGGCATCAGACGGCACAAGATTTCCTCGAGGGTTACTGGGAGAGTGCGCGTGGAGATACCGTTGGAGACCACCGCGTGGTGTGCCTCCGACGGCTGCACCCTCCCAGAGGCCATGCGGTAAGTGAAGCCCCATGGGTCAGATTGCAAGTCCCGCTCAACGAAACACCGCCAAGAGTTCGCTTCTGCGGTCCTGATCGCTTTGTTGTACTGAATGCGAATCAGTGAGAAACGTCTCGTAAGAAACGGGACGTTTCTGGCGTTGGACTTGAGGTGTTCCAATCCGACAGACCACCACGTTATCCTGTGGGGTCTACAGAGGCGCTTACCTACATGAGCCTCTACTGCCGCTGAGAGGCCGGACGTAAGTCGGTCAGTTCTGGTCTCGATACTGAGAACCGTCGCTTCTCTTTCGAGAAGTTGCAGCTCCTGTGCGAGGGAGGTGGCTTCAACTAGAAACCCCTCCTCGTCAATCCTGGACAGATCGTACCCATACTTGCCACCTGATCTGGGCTGGCCAGCTAGGGTGTAAGAGAATTCTATAAGACGGTGGTCGCTATTGACTATATCTGGCAGAACTTGCCAATTAACAATTTTGCGGATAGCCATAGAGTTCGCCAGCGTGATGTCTATGTTACTCTTACCGTTAGTGCTGGAAAAAGTTGTTGGAAAGCCGGGTTCATTGACGACGAAGAGGTCGTTGGCGGAGATGAAATCCTCCACCAGCGTGCCCCGCTCGTCCACAGTACGCGAGAACCACAAGTCAGCTTTGGCATTGAAGTCACCAGATATGACCACAGGACGCTCGCCAAGATCTAAGAGGATAGTGCCCAGACGTTCAAGGAGGAGCTCGATATCGAGTCCCGGTGGAAAGTACACCGAGACCACATATAGGGAGCCAGACTCCCACGAGACCTCCGCAACCGCGATGTATTCAGAGGTGTGCTGCGAATACCACTAACGCCGCCCAAAATCTGTCCGTTGTCCTATACCTGACGATCCTGGTCTTAGACCCGCAACCCGGGATTGTACGTGGAGTAGACCCGTCCAGAGATTTGGTAAAAGGCTCTTGTACCAACACAACCTGGAGACCTCTTCGTTGGCTCGCAACAACCAACTCCGAGCTCGAAGTTCGCGCTCCCTGCAGGTTAATGCTGGCGAACCTAATCTCTTTCGGGTGTCTACTGACCATAGTCCACGTTTGCCAAGAGGGATGTTATTCGACGGGCATAAAACGGACATTTCCTGTTCGACGCTTCGTGGCTCAACTCTGAACCCGAAGGATGCACAGTTCACGCACCTCATCCTAGAATCGGGCTGCTTACAGTCTCGTGTTTCATGTGGCCCGGAGCACTTACCACAGGCGATATCGCTGCGGCAGTCCTTTTGGGTGTGGCCATATTTCTGGCACCGGTAGCATCGGAGGACACGGAAGTGATCCTCCACCCTGCAAGCCGAGAACGAAATATACAAACGGTCCTTGGCAACCAAAAGAGCCCTGGTAGATGGTGAAGTCTCAGTCACCCAGTGGACGAAGTTTTTGTCCTTGGGCCCAAATTTGGCGACTAACTTGAATGAGTCTGGAGAAGGAGCATCTGAAGGCTTAAAGTTCTGCGATATAATGGCCTCTTTTATGGCTTTCTCATCAAGTGATGAGTCGACCCCGTAGATAGCAACACGGGGCTGAAGCTTGCCTACATGCTTCACTGCGAGGCCAGCCTTCGTAAACTGCTCGGTAGGTATCTTAGACAGATCCACAGAATTTGACTCTAATTTAATACCGTTCTTCGAGATCTTCACAAGTTTGTCTACCTTCAAGCCCAATTGGGTTGGCTTTAGGTTGTTAACCAAGGCACGCTTTGTATCTTCGCTCGATCGCAGGACGGAGGCGTCCACCGGATATACCAGTATTGCCGAAGTTTTCGGGGGCTCAACCGTGCGGCCAGATGGGGTCTTGACAACACATGCAGGAGGCTTAGACGATGCGGCAGCAGCCGCGTAAGAAACTACGGGCTGCTTAGAAATGGTCTCAGAAAGACACTGCACCTTTGTGGCCAATTCCTCCAATCTCTCTCCAATCCAAAGCATCAGAAGACGAGCCACCCGAGACTGCCATCCTCGCAACTGCAGAGAAGCAGGTTAGCATGGAGGCCAGCTGCGCGCCAAGTTCTTGGCGACGCGAAGCCGACACTTCCTTTAATCCACCGACCAAAGTCAGGAAACTATTGTGGGCCACATGGAAGTCGCTTGCCAAGCTGTCGATCGACGGCGGTAGGTCCATGGAACCAGCCGCGGACTCATCGTCATCGACCTCCGACCTAGCACGCTTAGACACCTGCGACCCCTTGCCACCTGGGGTGCCAGGGGGTGGCGTTCGGCGCATGTTCCCGACTCACGCGCTGCGCGAGTAAATTGGGGACTGCAATGAACGACCACTTAACGCAAAAGAAAAAGCCGAGCACCGGATACCCGGATACTCGGCTTGAGCACACTTAGAGTCTCTTTTAGCCCTATAAGGAGCTTATGGCACGAGATACTAGTTACGGTATAAATGAATATATCGTCCCAAGCAGAGCAACGCGACTGATTGCCCTACTTGGTTACCGCCTTTGACCACGTGGAGGTAGAGACAGGATCTCCGTGGAGTTGCAAAAGGTAAAGTTGGGACAACCAACTTACAGACAAGTATTGCTTCAAATCGGATACCCTTGCAAAAGCGAAAGATTTATTCGACTTGAAGAGAAACCAGAGTAACTAAGTTAGTAAGAGTAAGATCGTAGTAAGTTACACGCTAGAAGTAGGAATTAGAACACCCTCCCTTTCCCTGCTATGAACGTAGCAGCAGCCAGATTAATAGACCGAAAATAACTTTAGATTGTCAATACTACTTCGTGTCAGAAAGATAATGTGAGTGCCTTAGAGGTGTTCCGTGCGAATACACCAGAGTACCTATCGCTTAACGCGATTTAACCTCTGGCCGGGAACGGCTTGGATGATTTTTCTAAGTCCACTCGAAATGTATAAATAATTTCTTAAATTAAACTTATACTAAGTTAGTAAGTAGTGTGTAAATGAGAGAGGTTCGGTTCAGGAGCAGGAGCAGTGATCAGTGATCAGTGATCAGATTAGGGGTGGGGGGCAATTAGTGTGGTGGGGGTAAATATGGTGGTGGGGGGCAATTAGTGTGGTGGGGGTAATTAGAATGGTGGGGGGTAATTAGATTAGTGAGAAGTAATTAGAGTGATGGGATATAAGTATGGTGGTGGGAGGTAATTAGACTGATATGATGTAATTAGAGTGGTGGGAGGTAATTAAGGGGCGGGGCTTAGGGGATGGGACGTTAGAGGGCGGGGCCTATGAAAGGTGGTAGTATTGGGGGGCAATTAGGATGGTAATTAGATTAGTGAGAAGTAATTAAAGTGGCGTGATGTAATTGTGGTGGTGGGGGGCAATTAGATTAGTAAGAAGTAACTAGAGTGGCCTGATGTAATTGTAGTGGTGGGGGGCAATTAGTGGAATGATCTGTAATTAGAGTAATTGCATGATGGATAATTATTGTGGTGGGAGGTAATTAGAATGTTGTGATGTAATTGTGGTGGTGGGGGCAATTAGATTAATAAGAAGTAATTAAAGTGGCGTGATGTAATTGTAGTGGTGGGAGGTAATTAGGGTGATGTGATGTAATTGTAGTGGTGGGAGGTAATTAGAGTGATGTGATGTAATTGTGGTGGTGGGGGGCAATTAGATTAATAAGAAGTAATTAAAGTGGCGTGATGTAATTGTAGTGGTGGGAGGTAATTGTACTGGTGTGATGTAATGGTAGTGGTGGGGGGCAATTAAAGTGGTGGGTGGTAATTAAAGTCGTGTGGTGTAATTGTAGTGGTGGGGAGTAATTGGAGTGGTATGGTAATTAGAGTGGTGGGTGGCAATTATAGTGGTGGGAGGTAATTAAAGTCGTGTGATGTAATTGTAGTGGTGGGGGGTAATTGGAGTGGTGTGATGTAATTGTAGTGGTGGGAGGTAATTAGGGTGATGTGATGTAATTGTGGTGGTGGTGGGGGGTAATTATATTAGTGAGAAGTAATTAAAGTGGCGTGATGTAATTGTGGTGGTGGGGGGCAATTAGATTAGTAAGAAGTAATTAAAGTGGTGGGAGGTAATTGTAGTGGTGTGATGTAATTATTGTGGTGGGGATGACTCAATTAAGGTGGTGTGATGTAATTATAGTGGTGGGAGGTAATTAAAGTCGTGTGATGTAATTGTAGTGGTGGGGGGTAATTGGAGTGGTGTGGTAATTAGAGTGGTGGGAGGTAATTAAAGTACTGTGGTAATTAGAGGACAATTACAGGTAATTTAAGTAAAAATAAAGGTAATTGCAGTAAAAATAATGGTGATTAAAGCAATTATGGTCAATCCATCCGTCTAGCCGTTCGTATGCAGACAGTTAAATAATTCTCTATTATGTTGTATTGTCTTATTGCACTTTGTATTTTTTTACGATGAGATAACAAACATTCATTCATGATTATATACCTAACCACTTTATTTACCTGCCTTATCCTTATGCTGATAAACAATTGCGACCTATCTGTCTTATCTTTATATCGATCAACAATTATTTTACCTGTCTTATCTTTAGGGACATCTGTCTTATCCTATGCTGATTTATGAGATGTACATTTACGACCTGCCTGTCTTATCCACCGAGATTTTTATCAGTGAATTTGTGAAAGGGGACATTTGCATTGTTATTTCAGTACATGCAGCGTACCCTCTTTATGGCTTTTGTGTACTTAACATCTTGACATCACAAGTGAGGAGAACGTGTAGCTGTTTATTTTAGTTTTTATTTTTTAGAATTGAAACACATGATTTACATTTTCTTATATTATTTATTACCTATTCTGTCACATTACTATTTTCATACTATTTATTACCTATTCTACTACATTACTAACTAATTGTCTTTTTATTTTATCTTGCACCAAAAAATCCACCTTGAACTGATCCATCCAATGCATTATAGGTCAAGTAGGCATCGTGAAGTATAAGTTCAGGGAACTTTGTTTTTCGTGTCTCAAACTCTGTTATTATGTCAACTCTATAGTGTGGTAATAATTAGAATGGTGGGAGGTAATTGTATTCTTCTGATCATGCGTGGTGAGAGTGACTACTAATATAAATAGAATGCTTCTGCATCACACAATTAAAACCTATCGTCGATAAGTCAAGAGCTAGCAAGTGAATGTTGTGCAACCATCCGATAGTAAACAATAATAAATTGACAATATATTTTCATCATCACATTTTGTGTAAGTTGATAAAAAAAATTATCCTTTCTGAATATGTATGATTAATATGTTTGTTTTATTTTATTTATTTTTTTATTTTAGTCCAACTGACAATGTGGATGCAATATTCAGCTCAACGGTGGGTACGGGCAGAAGACATTAAATCGGCCATTGAAAGGTTGTCTTGTGAACTGAGTGACTTAATCAAGGATTCGCAGCATTCATTAGTTTATGATACAAATGTCTTCTACGATATTGAAGAAACTGAACGCATTGAAAAAGATTGCAGGACGTATGCTGCTGGTGCAAATCTATGTTACAAATATTCACGAGGCTTTTTAAATTTGGACGAATTTTGTGAGCATATGATTAGAATAGAATTAAGACACTTTCTATATGACTTAGTGAAGTACCTGCCTAAGGAACTTATTGAAAAATATCAACTGGACCAGTCTGATGGTGATACGGGCAGTTAAATAATTCTCTATATTGTATTTATTGTTAGATATAAATAATTATTATATTGTCATATTGCACAATTATAGTATCTTAAAAAAATTTCTTTGTATTTTCATATATTATGGTGAGGTTAGAAATAAAACAAATATTAAAATAATGCATGTATTTCATTACCTATCTTGATTACATAACTAAGAGGTATACCTTAATAAACCTAAAGAGTTTTTATTCCAATTTTACATTTAAATCTATGATATATTTTGTAAAGAAAGTGAACATTGCAAGAGCATAATGACAATAATTATTATTAAGAAGCCAGTATACAGTACCGAACACGGTAGCTCGGGTAATACCATCACCATCTATTAGACCCTACAATAGTGTACCTAAAGTGTGTTTACTTTAAGCAGAAATCCGCCTTACCTTAAATTTACTTCATCTTATGTAGTTTCAAAACCTCATGAGCTTTGCCTTCATATGCAAAGATACATAACTTCGGCCATCGCGTCGGTCGGCTCAATTACATGAATACTGATCTCCGATTTTGTGTTGTTTTAAATATTGTTTAAAGACTATATGCATACTACTGTATTAGTATTAATCACTATAATTGAAACATATAAGTAATTTATTTTGTCAAACTTATGTAACGAGGTATATGGTAGATAACTGAGTAAATGTTTTCAAAATGTACTCATAACGGGCGCATTTCATGGGGGTTTTGAAAGTACTCTACTACATCACTAAACAAATCACGTTCAAACAAAGTTAGGAATTAGAAAAGAGTATATTTATGCCATTTAGTTTGATACCTGGTAGACGACGCATAAAGTGATAATAGTATGTGGTGTATATTGTCTTGGACTATGTTTTCAATATGTAGGGTTAGAATTACTATCCCGTCGAAGTCTAGAAAATAAATTATTAAAGGTTTTAAGTATCAACTAAATTCGTGTACATCAAGGCAATTTGATTAGTATTGAGAGCTCGTTACATTGGTACGTGTTTATTTATGCCTACGCACGCCTGTGTTATTTTACACCACCACGTACATTACTCCTTAAAATCGGAGACATTAGAAATTTAGATTGTTGAAATGGCGAACAAAATAATGGGGTCCCATAAGCCCCTCCTATCTATTGGAAACAAAGAAAACGTATATGTTTACAAATAATTTATTTAAAAATAATGAAGTTATCTTCAACGAAGTCGCGAACGGCGTTATCGGTAAAGAGAATTTCATCTGTTATAATAATTTTATAATAGTTTTTTTACTTAACATTTACTAACATAATTTTGTACTTGTCATTATTGTGCTCTAACATCAGTTTTGTAACATTCTTAGTAAATAGTTTTAAATGACCAGAGGTTTTAATTTCACTGGGTAAAACATTGTATAAGCGTAAACAATCACTAAACGTACGCTTTTTTTATAATTTTCAATAGATCCCACTGGATAATTGTGCAATTTAGCTCTTAACTAAGAAAGGCGATTAAGATAGGTGTACTCGATTTTTTGTCTATTTTATACATTAAAACGCTAGCAAAACTTTACTGATATGCTTGTGAAAAATAACAAAATAAATGAAAATTACTAAACTAGAATACAAACGTGCATAAATTTAAGTACCTCTGCTGTACTTTAGGCTAGAATTAGAAGGACAACAACCATAACAAACAATAATTACAAGGCGGCTCTCTTTACGGTCTGTAAAAAAGTTTGCATTTAACGAGTAAAGAGAATTTACTCAATAACTCCAAATCTAAAATGTTATACTTCACTTAACACCCATTTACAATTTGATTTTGTATGTACTTCTTTATATTTACTATTTAAATCCATAATTAGAGGGCAATAAGTATATATCTAACTCGCCAACAGAGGTACCTCATATTAATGGCATTTCAAAGCCGTCCATGACTACTGGTTCACTGCTGTCAATCTTAAGTATTTTTAATTTGTTAATGTATTGCATTGTACTATATTTTTATCCTTTTACCTTCGTAAAGATATGGTAGTACTTTATACCACGAAACCAGTAGCCGCCTATTATAGAGTTTGTGAGGTAAAAGACCTTTAAATTTTTCTAATTTCGAACCTATAAAAAATTGTACCTACCCGTAATTTCGTTTTAAGTTGCATTTAAACTCGCATATAATGACAGGTAACACTGTAACAGTTGGGATTCTCTGTTGTTAAATCCTAACATATGAGATCTGTTTACTGCCAGGCAGTGCCAGGCGGTAGATAGAATATCCTTGAAATCAAATAACAATGTTTACGTATCTGTTTGCGGTCAAAAATTTACTATAACAAATAATCTACGTCGACACTAGAGATTTAGCTGTAATGTAAATTCGCAACAAAACGTTACATTTATGTCAAATTTATGTAATAATACGAAAAATAAGTTAAGTAAACATTTGTTGCTCCGCATAAACGACAGCCACTTACAAAAAGCTATGTACTATGTGATGGAGTCGACGTGATCGCGCAAAACAAATAAAAATATATATCATTTACAAAACACCTTATATGCACGACTATGTTGGTAGGCAGAGTGAACTGAGAAAGACGTCTGATATACTTATAATATATGAATTGAAATGGGAAAGAAAAAAAAAATGGCTTTATATATCCCATCCTATCTACGGAAACCATAGAAAACGCAAGTGTTTAGAAATAATTTATTTAAAAAATGAAGTTCTACAACAAATGAAGTATGAAGTCCTAAAAAGCGTGTGTTATAATTTTAGATCAGAATAGATTTTTTATTTAGCATAAGCTATTCACAATAGTAATATAATTTTGTACCTAGTCATTATTGTGTTGTAACATCTATTGTATATAGTTTTGTAAAACGTAGGAGCGTAAACAATCACTAAAAGTTGACAATTTTTATAGTTTTCAGCTGATCTCACCGGATAATTGTGCAATTTAGCTAGGTAGACACTAGATTTTTGTCAATTCTAGATATTAAAACGTTAGCACATCAATTTCAGGAAATTTTATAGATGAATTCCTGGCAGATTTAATAAAAAGTTATTATAGCCGCTAATTAATACTAAGTCAATTAATTTAATATGGTAATTACTTTTACACAATTAATATCGATATAATATGCTAATTTATCACTCAATTAAATCCATTATTGTATATTGCATTAAAAATAGCTTCTTTTTCTGTTCTATGTACTTTCAAAATTTTTAACTGTATCGAGACTGCCAATATAGAGGTCGATGTAAGTACTATTTACAATAGGTATATGAAAGACATAGTGTCTACACTAATAGATCTTGAAAGATAAGACTCTCATGCTACCTATATAAGTAACGAATCTTGGAAATAAATAAATAACACAGAAATTAGACAACCCCCAATTCCAGAAGCCAGAGCTAGTGCGATTGCCCTATCGACCAGACCAGACAAATACATTTATATATAGAACAACGTTGATTGTGCGGCATATAAACTAATGTTAGTATTATTAGAAAAGCAATCTAAGACGACGAGACAAATATAAACTTAGTATATACCTACATAAATCTTTTTACACAAAACGTTTACTAAAATGGGTCAGCAAAAGGTAGTTTATAACAAACCAATTTATGTGGGTTTTTGCATCTTGGAATTGTCAAAGACGGTATTGTACAACGCGATCAAAGAGAGTTTGGGGATAAGACGTCTCTTTTATACTGTGATACTGATAGTTTGATTCTAAAAATAATGACAGAAAATTTGTATGACTTTATACTAGATAACCGGGACAAATTCGATACTTCAAATTATCAAGACGGAAATATATTTGATATTCCGAAGGATCCATCAATTTCAGGAAATTTTTATAGTTCAAAGATAAGATTATATGTGGTATCAATGTCTAACTGACTCTTCAAATAGTAATTTTGTACTATATTGTTTCGGTTGGTTGAGAATAATTTTAATAAAGCGCTTTTGAATTATGTTTTAATTTATCTAAAGTCGTATCATAGGTCGATCCCCCAAATGACTATTCCATTTTTATTATTGATTCAATCAATGCCTTGAAGACGTTAATTGTGGTTTTTTGTATTAAAGATGTTTCGGATCTAATAAAATTTATGTAATAATTTGCATAATTTGTTATTCAGAAATCTATGTGTTGATGTCACTTTAAAAACTGGAAGTGGATACCTAAATACTTCATTTGGTCTGTTATCTCTATAAATTTGCCGCAATTACAAATTAATATGTTGTTGCAGTCATGCTGTGATATTTATATTGGTTTGACCCATTGTATTCGGCGAGAAAGTGATATATTTTGTTTTTTGTATTCAAGGACAATAAGTTCGAATTTGGCCATTACCATTGCTTGTTTAATGTTTACGACTTCTAAAATCACGTAGTCATAAATTTTTATGCCATAAAATTCTTTAATTGTCTACTTTTGACAACCGGGCTCATCCATTTAAAAGTACAATGGTGTCATCTTTAGTAAATCCTTAGATGCTAATCTGTAATTTAGATACACATTTTTTTATAGACACGTATCGTTTTACCATAGAAGAACTTTAACTTATGGCTCCAAGAGGACATTAAAAAAGAGGTGAAGTACTCATGACTTTTTGATTACGTGAATATACAGATTAATAAAAATATTGATTCCACCCATGAACAAAGAATTCGGGGGAAATTACGTCATTTGCTGCCTGTAATACTGACACTAATAAATTATTATCTAATTGTGATAAATAACAATATTTACAAGAATTTTTTCTCTTCTATTATATCTAACTCAATAAATTGTCCTTCTGTTTAAGACATATCTGTATAAATATTATTTTATTTACTAGGTCTTTAGGATTTAACTCCGCCATTGCTGCGAGTAATACATCTAACTTATCGTTTTCCACAGAACTATGCTCAACATCATTTATGGCAGCCATTAACCGCCGCATGTTTTGTTCATGGGTGGAATCAATATTTTTATTAATCTGTATATTCACGTAATCAAAAAGTCATGAGTACTTCACCTCTTTTTTAATGTCCTCTTGGAGCCATAAGTTAAAGTTCTTCTATGGTAAAACGATACGTGTCTATAAAAAAATGTGTATCTAAATTACAGATTAGCATCTAAGGATTTACTAAAGATGACACCATTGTACTTTTAAATGGATGAGCCCGGTTGTCAAAAGTAGACAATTAAAGAATTTTATGGCATAAAAATTTATGACTACGTGATTTTAGAAGTCGTAAACATTAAACAAGCAATGGTAATGGCCAAATTCGAACTTATTGTCCTTGAATACAAAAAACAAAATATATCACTTTCTCGCCGAATACAATGGGTCAAACCAATATAAATATCACATAGCATGACTGCAACAACATATTAATTTGTAATTGCGGCAAATTTATAGAGATAACAGACCAAATGAAGTATTTAGGTATCCACTTCCAGTTTTTAAAGTGACATCAACACATAGATTTCTGAATAACAAATTATGCAAATTATTACATAAATTTTATTAGATCCGAAACATCTTTAATACAAAAAACCACAATTAACGTTTTCAAGGCATTGATTGAATCAATAATAAAAATGGAATAGTCATTTGGGGGATCGACCTATGATACGACTTTAGATAAATTAAAACATAATTCAAAAGCGCTTTATTAAAATTATTCTCAACCAACCGAAACAATATAGTACAAAATTACTATTTGAAGAGTCAGTTAGACATTGATACCACATATAATCTTATCTTTGAACTATAAAAATTTCCTGAAATTGATGGATCCTTCGGGATATCAAATATATTTCCGTCTTGATAATTTGAAGTATCGAATTTGTCCCGGTTATCTAGTATAAAGTCATACAAATTTTCTGTCATTATTTTTAGAATCAAACTATCAGTATCACAGTATAAAAGAGACGTCTTATCCCCAAACTCTCTTTGATCGCGTTGTACAATACCGTCTTTGACAATTCCAAGATGCAAAAACCCACATAAATTGGTTTGTTATAAACTACCTTTTGCTGACCCATTTTAGTAAACTTTTTGTGTAAAAAGATTTATGTAGGTATATACTAAGTTTATATTTGTCTCGTCGTCTTAGATTGCTTTTCTAATAATACTAACATTAGTTTATATGCCGCACAATCAACGTTGTTCTATATATAAATGTATTTGTCTGGTCTGGTCGATAGGGCAATCGCACTAGCTCTGGCTTCTGGAATTGGGGGTTGTCTAATTTCTGTGTTATTTATTTATTTCCAAGATTCGTTACTTATATAGGTAGCATGAGAGTCTTATCTTTCAAGATCTATTAGTGTAGACACTATGTCTTTCATATACCTATTGTAAATAGTACTTACATCGACCTCTATATTGGCAGTCTCGATACAGTTAAAAATTTTGAAAGTACATAGAACAGAAAAAGAAGCTATTTTTAATGCAATATACAATAATGGATTTAATTGAGTGATAAATTAGCATATTATATCGATATTAATTGTGTAAAAGTAATTACCATATTAAATTAATTGACTTAGTATTAATTAGCGGCTATAATAACTTTTTATTAAATCTGCCAGGAATTCATCTATAAAATTTCCTGAAATTGATGTGCTAACGTTTTAATATCTAGAATTGACAAAAATCTAGTGTCTACCTAGCTAAATTGCACAATTATCCGGTGAGATCAGCTGAAAACTATAAAAATTGTCAACTTTTAGTGATTGTTTACGCTCCTACGTTTTACAAAACTATATACAATAGATGTTACAACACAATAATGACTAGGTACAAAATTATATTACTATTGTGAATAGCTTATGCTAAATAAAAAATCTATTCTGATCTAAAATTATAACACACGCTTTTTAGGACTTCATACTTCATTTGTTGTAGAACTTCATTTTTTAAATAAATTATTTCTAAACACTTGCGTTTTCTATGGTTTCCGTAGATAGGATGGGATATATAAAGCCATTTTTTTTTTTCTTTCCCATTTCAATTCATATATTATAAGTATATCAGACGTCTTTCTCAGTTCACTCTGCCTACCAACATAGTCGTGCATATAAGGTGTTTTGTAAATGATATATATTTTTATTTGTTTTGCGCGATCACGTCGACTCCATCACATAGTACATAGCTTTTTGTAAGTGGCTGTCGTTTATGCGGAGCAACAAATGTTTACTTAACTTATTTTTCGTATTATTACATAAATTTGACATAAATGTAACGTTTTGTTGCGAATTTACATTACAGCTAAATCTCTAGTGTCGACGTAGATTATTTGTTATAGTAAATTTTTGACCGCAAACAGATACGTAAACATTGTTATTTGATTTCAAGGATATTCTATCTACCGCCTGGCACTGCCTGGCAGTAAACAGATCTCATATGTTAGGATTTAACAACAGAGAATCCCAACTGTTACAGTGTTACCTGTCATTATATGCGATTTTAAATGCAACTTAAAACGAAATTACGGGTAGGTACAATTTTTTATAGGTTCGAAATTAGAAAAATTTAAAGGTCTTTTACCTCACAAACTCTATAATAGGCGGCTACTGGTTTCGTGGTATAAAGTACTACCATATCTTTACGAAGGTAAAAGGATAAAAATATAGTACAATGCAATACATTAACAAATTAAAAATACTTAAGATTGACAGCAGTGAACCAGTAGTCATGGACGGCTTTGAAATGCCATTAATATGAGGTACCTCTGTTGGCGAGTTAGATATATACTTATTGCCCTCTAATTATGGATTTAAATAGTAAATATAAAGAAGTACATACAAAATCAAATTGTAAATGGGTGTTAAGTGAAGTATAACATTTTAGATTTGGAGTTATTGAGTAAATTCTCTTTACTCGTTAAATGCAAACTTTTTTACAGACCGTAAAGAGAGCCGCCTTGTAATTATTGTTTGTTATGGTTGTTGTCCTTCTAATTCTAGCCTAAAGTACAGCAGAGGTACTTAAATTTATGCACGTTTGTATTCTAGTTTAGTAATTTTCATTTATTTTGTTATTTTTCACAAGCATATCAGTAAAGTTTTGCTAGCGTTTTAATGTATAAAATAGACAAAAAATCGAGTACACCTATCTTAATCACCTTTCTTAGTTAAGAGCTAAATTGCACAATTATCCAGTGGGATCTATTGAAAATTATAAAAAAAGCGTACGTTTAGTGATTGTTTACGCTTATACAATGTTTTACCCAGTGAAATTAAAACCTCTGGTCATTTAAAACTATTTACTAAGAATGTTACAAAACTGATGTTAGAGCACAATAATGACAAGTACAAAATTATGTTAGTAAATGTTAAGTAAAAAAACTATTATAAAATTATTATAACAGATGAAATTCTCTTTACCGATAACGCCGTTCGCGACTTCGTTGAAGATAACTTCATTATTTTTAAATAAATTATTTGTAAACATATACGTTTTCTTTGTTTCCAATAGATAGGAGGGGCTTATGAGACCCCATTATTTTGTTCGCCATTTCAACAATCTAAATTTCTAATGTCTCCGATTTTAAGGAGTAATGTACGTGGTGGTGTAAAATAACACAGGCGTGCGTAGGCATAAATAAACACGTACCAATGTAACGAGCTCTCAATACTAATCAAATTGCCTTGATGTACACGAATTTAGTTGATACTTAAAACCTTTAATAATTTATTTTCTAGACTTCGACGGGATAGTAATTCTAACCCTACATATTGAAAACATAGTCCAAGACAATATACACCACATACTATTATCACTTTATGCGTCGTCTACCAGGTATCAAACTAAATGGCATAAATATACTCTTTTCTAATTCCTAACTTTGTTTGAACGTGTAGAGTACTTTCAAAACCCCCATGAAATGCGCCCGTTATGAGTACATTTTGAAAACATTTACTCAGTTATCTACCATATACCTCGTTACATAAGTTTGACAAAATAAATTACTTATATGTTTCAATTATAGTGATTAATACTAATACAGTAGTATGCATATAGTCTTTAAACAATATTTAAAACAACACAAAACCGGAGATCAGTATTCATGTAATTGAGCCGACCGACGCGATGGCCGAAGTTATGTATCTTTGCATATGAAGGCAAAGCTCATGAGGTTTTGAAACTACATAAGATGAAGTAAATTTAAGGTAAGGCGGATTTCTGCTTAAAGTAAACACACTTTAGGTACACTATTGTAGGGTCTAATAGATGGTGATGGTATTACCCGAGCTACCGTGTTCGGTACTGTATACTGGCTTCTTAATAATAATTATTGTCATTATGCTCTTGCAATGTTCACTTTCTTTACAAAATATATCATAGATTTAAATGTAAAATTGGAATAAAAACTCTTTAGGTTTATTAAGGTATACCTCTTAGTTATGTAATCAAGATAGGTAATGAAATACATGCATTATTTTAATATTTGTTTTATTTCTAACCTCACCATAATATATGAAAATACAAAGAAATTTTTTTAAGATACTATAATTGTGCAATATGACAATATAATAATTATTTATATCTAACAATAAATACAATATAGAGAATTATTTAACTGCCCGTATCACCATCAGACTGGTCCAGTTGATATTTTTCAATAAGTTCCTTAGGCAGGTACTTCACTAAGTCATATAGAAAGTGTCTTAATTCTATTCTAATCATATGCTCACAAAATTCGTCCAAATTTAAAAAGCCTCGTGAATATTTGTAACATAGATTTGCACCAGCAGCATACGTCCTGCAATCTTTTTCAATGCGTTCAGTTTCTTCAATATCGTAGAAGACATTTGTATCATAAACTAATGAATGCTGCGAATCCTTGATTAAGTCACTCAGTTCACAAGACAACCTTTCAATGGCCGATTTAATGTCTTCTGCCCGTACCCACCGTTGAGCTGAATATTGCATCCACATTGTCAGTTGGACTAAAATAAAAAAATAAATAAAATAAAACAAACATATTAACCATACATATTCAGAAAGGATAATTTTTTTTATCAACTTACACAAAATGTGATGATGAAAATATATTGTCAATTTATTATTGTTTACTGTCGGATGGTTGCACAACATTCACTTGCTAGCTCTTGACTTATCGACGATAGGTTTTAATTGTGTGATGCAGAAGCATTCTATTTATATTAGTAGTCACTCTCACCACGCATGATCAGAAGAATACAATTACCTCCCACCATTCTAATTATTACCACACTATAGAGTTGACATAATAACAGAGTTTGAGACACGAAAAACAAAGTTCCCTGAACTTATACTTCACGATGCCTACTTGACCTATAATGCATTGGATGGATCAGTTCAAGGTGGATTTTTTGGTGCGAGATAAAATAAAAAGACAATTAGTTAGTAATGTAGTAGAATAGGTAATAAATAGTATGAAAATAGTAATGTGACAGAATAGGTAATAAATAATATAAGAAAATGTAAATCATGTGTTTCAATTCTAAAAAATAAAAACTAAAATAAACAGCTACACGTTCTCCTCACTTGTGATGTCAAGATGTTAAGTACACAAAAGCCATAAAGAGGGTACGCTGCATGTACTGAAATAACAATGCAAATGTCCCCTTTCACAAATTCACTGATAAAAATCTCGGTGGATAAGACAGGCAGGTCGTAAATGTACATCTCATAAATCAGCATAGGATAAGACAGATGTCCCTAAAGATAAGACAGGTAAAAATCGACATAAAGATAAGACAGATAGGTCGCAATTGTTTATCAGCATAAGGATAAGGCAGGTAAATAAAGAATGAATGTTTGTTATCTCATCGTAAAAAAAATACAAAGTGCAATAAGACAATACAACATAATAGAGAATTATTTAACTGTCTGCATACGAACGACTAGACGGATGGATTGACCATAATTGCTTTAATCACCATTATTTTTACTGCAATACCTTTATTTTTACTTAAATTACCTGTAATTGCCCTCTAATTACCACAGTACTTTAATTACCTCCCACCACTCTAATTGCATCCCATCACTCTAATTACCACACCACTCCAATTACCCCCCACCACTACAATTACATCACACCACCTTAATTGAGTCACCCCCACCACAATAATTATCCATCATGCAATTACTCTAATTACCCATCATTCCACTAATTGCCCCCCACCACTACAATTACATCACACCACTTTAATTACTTCTTATTAATCTAATTGCCCCCCACCACCACAATTACATCACAACATTCTAATTACCTCCCACCACAATAATTATCCATCATGCAATTACTCTAATTACCCATCATTCCACTAATTGCCCCCCACCACTACAATTACATCAGGCCACTCTAGTTACCCCCCACCACTACAATTACATCACACCATTCTAATTACCTCCCACCACTCTAATTACCCATCATTCCACTAATTGCCCCCCACCACTACAATTACATCACACCATTCTAATTACCTCCCACCACTCTAATTACCCATCATGCAATTACTCTAATTACCTCCCACCACTACAATTACATCACACCACTTTAATTACTTCTTACTAATCTAATTGCCCCCCACCACCACAATTACATCGCGCCACTTTAATTACTTCTCACTAATCTAATTACCTCCCACCACTCTAATTACCCATCATGCAATTACTCTAATTACCTCCCACCACTACAATTACATCACACCACTTTAATTACTTCTTATTAATCTAATTGCCCCCCACCACCACAATTACATCACAACATTCTAATTACCTCCCACCACAATAATTATCCATCATGCAATTACTCTAATTACCCATCATTCCACTAATTGCCCCCCACCACTACAATTACATCAGGCCACTCTAGTTACCCCCCACCACTACAATTACATCACACCATTCTAATTACCTCCCACCACTCTAATTACCCATCATTCCACTAATTACCTCCCACCACTACAATTACATCACACCACTTTAATTACTTCTTACTAATCTAATTGCCCCCCACCACCACAATTACATCACGCCACTTTAATTACTTCTCACTAATCTAATTACCATCCTAATTGCCCCCCACCACTACCACCTTTCATAGGCCCCACCCTCTAACGTCCCATCCCCTAAGCCCCGCCCCTTAATTACCTCCCACCACTCTAATTACATCATATCAGTCTAATTACCTCCCACCACCATACTTATATCCCATCACTCTAATTACTTCTCACTAATCTAATTACCCCCACCATTCTAATTACCCCCACCACACTAATTGCCCCCCACCACCATATTTACCCCCACCACACTAATTGCCCCCCACCGCTAAACTGATCACTGATCACTGCTCCTGCTCCTGAACCGAACCCCTCTCATTTACACACTACTTTAGTACGCAATGCAAAGTACTTAGAATTAATGTTAGTTGAGACTTAAATAATATTACTAAAACTACGAAAAGGTAATTTGGACTTGAAAAGACCAATTGACTCTGGTTTCTGAATAATAATTGTCCATTTCGAAGGTTTCCTTTTCCGAAATGCACAAAGTTGGTAACCAAATGTGTGCCGGCAATAAAAGATAGTAAGCATTGCAGAAGTGTTGGCGTATAGCTCATTCCCCAAAAGGTGCAAAAAGAAGGGGATTTTGCAGGATATAGTCGGGCAGAAGTTCCGGTCGATCGGGGAAGGGACCAAGTTGAGCGACAATATGATTCCGTAGAAGGTCATAACGACCACAGTGCAGAATGCGATGTGTTGGGTCATCTGTGATATGGCACTGTTCACAATTGTCAGTAGGTGCTTTACCTATTCTCAAGAGGTGTACCCCGAATTCGCCGTGCCCTGTTAGAAGTTCCACAGTTCTAAGTGATAAAGCGACGTCCCCGCGGTCCACCCAGTCACTGACCACGGGTGCCAGACCAAAGAAGTGCCTTGCCTTTGTCGAGGTACTCCACTCGTGCTGCCAACGAGTTAGAAGGAGACTATTTAAATGCCGATGTACGTCTATCATATATCGGAAATTCCGTATATGCACCATAGTGCCTAGAAACTCACACTGACCTGTTTGAAGGATTTGCGCGACAGCATGTAATCTGGCTAGTTCCAAGTGTAGTGGAGGAATCCTAGCTAAGACACATAAAGCTTCTACAGGTACCGTCCTATAGGCTCTCACTATACACCTCAGGCAGACTCCCTGAATCTCTCTGAGTTTGCGGACCACTCTGGAGTGTTGAAGGCGGTGGCCCCATATTTGTAGCCCGTAACTTAGTACGGGTATAACTGCACGCTCATAGATAATTCGGAGGGAATTAGGCGGAGAGTCCCAAACCTGGTTGATAAGCCGACGAAGAGTCAGAAATAATTTCTTGACTTTCGCGGCATTAAATTCGACGTGCTTTAAGAAACTCAGACGATCATCAAGAACTATGCCAAGGTATTTTATAGAGTCGACCCTAGAGACCGGCAGACCTTGCAAGCGAACCGTAGGGTTCCTATCTAGTCGCGCTCCGAAGACCATGTATTTGGTCTTTTGAAGGGAGGCGGCCAATTTACAAGATGAGGACCAGCTGTCGAAAAGGCGCATACAGGATTCAGCGCTCGCCTCTAAGGCACATCTGGAATTACCCTCAATAATGATAGCCACATCATCAGCATATGCGATGGATTTGCATCCAATCGGCAGGTCAGAAGACAAAAAGCCATCAAGAACCAGGTTCCACAAAAATGGGCCAAGGGCTGAGCCTTGGGGACATCCTTTGGTGAGTCGCTTCTCTACAGAGTAGTGAAGTGACGAGTAACTGACAACACGATCTGTAAGGTAACTTGAAATGACGTTCAAGATACTGGAAGGGAAGTTCTTACTTCCCATGGCTAAGATGATGGAAGGCCACCACAAATTGTCAAAAGCGCCTGCGATGTCTAAAAAGATAACAAGAGTATACTTCGAATTGTTACTGCCTGCCGCGGTCGTCAGCACTGACAGGGGATCGATGGTGGATTTGCCACTCGTAAAGCCAAACTGACTCGGACTGAAAATCACGGGACCAAGAAGGTCTGAAAGAAGAAAGATAATTGCTCTTTCGAACAATTTACCAAGTTCTGATAGAAGTGTAATAGGCCTGAAGGCCTTAGGATCTGCCAAGTCCTTGTCTGGCGATTTCAGAATCGTGACTAAGATCCCCTTTTTCCATGCCGACGGAAAATGACCGGCGACAAGACAGTCGTTGAACAAGTCTAAGGAGACAGCCACCATCTGTCTGAACGACAATTTAATAAGCAGGCCAGGAATGTTATCCCAGCCAGGCGCCTTTCCGGGCTTGATCTTGTCCAGGGCTTGCTCGAGGTGACGTTCCACAATCACCGCCACCGCCTCTACGTCGCCTACAACTTGAGAGGCACGAGCTCTTGCTGCGACGAGTTCCGGAGAGTCAACAAGATGGTCATCGTCCGGCATCAGACGGTTCAAGATTTCCTCGAGGGTTACAGGGAGAGTGCGCGTGGAGATACCGTTGGAGACCACCGCGTGGTGTGCCTCCGACGGCTGCACTCTCCCAGAGGCCATGCGGTAAGTGAAGCCCCATGGGTCGGATTGTAAGTCCCGCTCAACGAAACACCGCCAAGAGTTCGCTTTTGCGGTCCTGATCGCCTTGTTGTATTGAATGCGAATCAGTGAGAAACGTCTCGTAAGAAACGGGACGTTTCTGGCGTTTCGTGTGCGGGCGCGTTGTAACGCGCGCCTCGCAGCATTAAGCTTGGACTTAAGGTGTTCCAATCCGACAGACCACCACGTTATCCTGTGGGGTCTACAGAGGCGCTTACCTACATGAGCCTCTACTGCCGCTGAGAGGCCGGACGTAAGTCGGTCAGTTCTGGTCTCGATACTATGAACTGTCGCTTCTCTTTCGAGTAGTTGCAGCTCCTGTGCGAGGGAGGTGGCTTCAACTTGAAACCCCTCCTCGTCAATCCTGGACAGATCGTACCCATACTTGCCACCTGAACTGGGCTGGCCAGCAAGGGTATAAGAGAATTCTATGAGACGGTGGTCGCTATTGACTATATCTGGCAGAACTTGCCAGTTAACAATTTTGCGGATAGCCGTAGAGTTCGCCAGCGTGATGTCTATGTTACTCTCACCGTTAGGGCTGGAAAAAGTAGTTGGAAAACCTGGTTCGTTGACGACAAAGAGGTCGTTGGCGGAGATGAAATCCTCCACCAGCGTGCCCCGCTCGTCCACAGTACGCGAGAACCACAAGTCAGCTTTGGCGTTGAAGTCACCAGATATGACCACAGGACGCTCGCCGAGATCTAGAAGGACAGTGCCCAGACGTTCGAGGAGGGGCTCGATATCGAGTCCCGGTGGAAAGTACACCGAGACCACATATAGGGAGCCAGACTCCCACGAGACCTCCGCAACCGCGATATATTCCGAGGTGTGCTGCGTGAGCATCAAAATATCGAGCTCAACGTCGAATACCACTAACGCCGCCCAGAATCTGTCCGTTGTCCTATGCCTGACGATCCTGGTCTTAGACCCGCAGCCCGGGATTGTACGTGGAGTAGACCCGTCCAGAGATTTGGTATAAGGCTCTTGAACCAACACAACCTGGAGACCTCTTCGTTGGCTCGCAACAACCAACTCCGAGCTCGGAGTTCGCGCTCCCTGCAGGTTAATGCTGGCGAACCTTATCTCTTTCGGGTGTCTACTGACCATAATCCACGTTTGCCAAGAGGGACGTTATTCGACGGGCATAAAACGGACATTTTCTGTTCGATGCTTCGTGGCCCAACTCTTTAAACCCGACGGATGCACAGTTCACGCACCTCGTCCTAGTATCGGGCTGCTTGCAGTCCCGTGTTTCGTGTGGCCCGGAGCACTTGCCACAGGCGACATCGCTGCGGCAGTCCTTTTGAGTGTGGCCATATTTCTGGCACCGGTAGCATCGGAGGACACGGAAGTGATCCTCCACCCTGCAGGCCGAGAACGAGATGTACAAACGGTCCTTGGCAACCAGAAGAGCCCTGGTAGACGGTGAGGTCTCCGCCACCCAGTGGACGAAGTTTTTGTCCTTTGGACCAAATTTGGCGACAAGCTTGATAGAGTCTAAGGAAGGAGCGTCCGAAGGCTTGAAGTTTTGCGAAATGATGGCCTCTTTAATGGCATTCTCATCAAGCGATGAGTCGACCCCGTATATGGCAATACGGGGTTGAAGCTTGCCCACGTGCTTCACAGCGAGGCCAGCCTTCGTAAATTGCTCTGTAGGGATCTTGGACAGATCCACGGAGTTCGACTCGAGTTTTATTCCATTTTTGGAGATTTTCACCAGCTTGTCTACCTTAAGACCCAATTGGGTCGGCTTGAGGTTGCTGACCAAGGCACGCTTAGTGTCCTCGCTCGACCGCAGGACGGAGGCGTCCACCGGATACACCAGTATCGCCGAAGTTTTCGGGGGCTCAACCGTGCGGCCAGACGGGGTCTTGACGGCACGTGCAGGAGGCTTAGACGAAGCAGCAGCGGCCGCGTAGGAAACTACGGGCTGCTTGGAGATGGTCTCTGACAAACACTGCACCTTGGCGGCCAATTCCTCCAACCTGACATCAGAAACGGAGCCACCCGCGACTGCCATCCTCGCAACTGCAGAGAAACAGGACAGCATGGAGGCCAGCTGCGCGCCAAGTTCTTGGCGACGCGAAGCCGACACTTCCTTAAGTCCACCGACCAAAGTCAGGAAACTGTTATGGGCCACATGAATGTCGCTTGCCAAGCTGTCGATCGACGGCGGTAGGTCCACGGAGCCAGCCGCGGACTCATCGTCATCGACCTCCGACCTAGCACGCTTAGACACTTGTGACCCCTTGACACCTGGGGTGCTGGGAGGCGGCGTTCGGCGCATGTTCCCAGCTCACGCACTGCGCGAGTAAATTGGGAACTGCAATGAAAAGCCGCCTTGCACGCAAAGAAAAAGCCGAGCACCGGTTACCCGATACCCGGCTTGAGCACACTTGTAGTCTCTTTTAGCCCTATAAGGAGCTTATGGCGCGAGATACTAGTTACGATATAAATGAATATAACGTCCCAAGCAGAGCAACGCGACTGATTGCCTTACTTGGTTACCGCCTTTGACCACGTGGAGGTAGAGACAGGATCTCCGTGGAGTTGCAAAAGGTAAAGTTGGGACAACCAACTTACAGACAAATATTGCTTCAAATCGGATACCCTTGCAAAAGCGAAAGATTTATTCGACCTGAAGAGAAACCAGAGATAAGTTACAGTGTAACTTACTACGATCACCTAGCGTAACATTCAGGTGGGCATTTATATTGTTTATGACCAAGCTGTTTACATTTATAACATCGGCCAACCTTTGTTAGCCCCATCCCTGTTACTAACATTAAAAGGTTGGCTAATACCGTTTATAAAAGGCAATACCCGGTTACTATTTTTTTGAGGAGTCACAGATAGAGTTCCCGCGTCAAATGATTTCAGATAGGCAGCTAACTTAGAAGGATCAATTATACCAGCTGCTTTAACTGCAAATTTTATATTTAGATTATCTAAACTGCCTACGATAAGATTAACTTCGTCGCTGCCGCTTAAATTTAAGTTCATTCTGCGAATTAACGATAATTTTTCAAAACAATATTCAAAGAGGCTTTGATTAACTTTAGGCTTAAATGTCAATATTTCAGTCATTAAAGTGTGTAAATCACGAGTAGATGGAAATGTCGCCGTTAACAAAGCCTTCCATTCACACCACGATTTCGGAAGAGTTTGTAAACTTTTGTACCACGTTTCTACGGGCCCTTTTAATTTATTTATTGCTAAGTGACAGATATTAATATCGTCCCAATTGTAAATAACAGCATGCTCATCAATTTTTGAAATCCACTCATTTATATAGTGAAAGGTGAAAGTCAATGATATCGATATCGCTAACGGACATCCCTATTTTGGGCTGCTGTTCATTTCTTAGTATATTGACTATATCTAGCAAACCTGAGTTCAAATTTGTAGTCTCTGCACTTGGGGGGTGGTAACTCTGGGGTAAAAGAACGTTCATCGACACTTTTCTTCGTTTTTGACGAAGCAATGGCAGCGATGATGCCTAAGTTTCCTTTTTCCCATGACATCACCCACAAATTATACTTTTTGCACTAAAAAATGTTACACTTTTAGAATATTCGACTTCTGATATAAGCTTAGGAATCCTTTTGATATAAAAATAACACACACGAATAGGTAATATGTGTATATTCACTTCATAACAGCTGATTAAAAATTATTCCATTATATATGATACGGACACAACACCGAATATATAACTATCTAACTGACTGTCTTTATTCATTCTAGTTTTATTGCTGATCGGCGAAATTCCCAACAAAACATAGGAACTGTCTGCCTGTGCGGTAAGCTTATAGTCCGGGCGCTTACATATGTGAGCAATTCTGAAATCGTTTTACAGTCCCCTGGCATTGTGGCGTCGCGAACATGTGATTCTTTTATGCCGTGAACATTGTAAGTAAGTGTCATACGTATTGTTAGAAAATGATACACATTTATGGAGAACAGAATATATTAAGTGTAGAACACTAGGTATATAGATTATAGATTGGAAATAATACAAATTACCGCACAAGCAAACGCTACAGATGCCAAATGGTGAATGTGTTCCTCTTGTCCCACGGCCTCGATCACTGGTGGCCTAGGTCATGGTTCCTTTTACAACACATCCGCTCATAACGCTGGATCAGCACATTTCTTATACGGCCTTTCCTGACTTTAGAGTGTCCTCACTCTACCAGTTTGTTTTCGAAACCAAATTCCAGCTACCTAGGCCGAAAGGTTAAACAAATTACTTGCAGACTGCACAAGAAAATAAACAAATAATATGATTAAACATGTACTGTTATGTTACTGTTTTATCTTGCACCGCTCCTGGGATATTTCCTATAAATAGTAATCGGAGACAGATAATAATAATACAAGTGTATGCATACACAGGGGAAATTAAAAATGGAAATAAGCAATTTCGTGTACCTTAAACAAAATCAACACATTAAACTAAAACTAAACCAATTATAAACGTAAAACTTAAAACTACCGGAAAGACCAAAAGTACCAGGGATTTTATCTGCAATTAGTGATTCCATCCAGGTGGACTACCTGCAGTTAGTCCCCTGACCAGAGCAAAAATGCCATGCTCTACCCAGAACAAAGTACCAGGCAATTACATCCTGCAGTGTTCTGTATCCTACTTACGGTTTACCAGCCCTCCATCATTCCTCTCCATACCTAATCCAAGGTTTCATATTTTCTGTGCCAGCAATGCCCTTATACTAGATGCGACAACGCACTGCGCCAGGAATGTCCTGTACTTCATACCTGTCGTTCTGCAGCACCTTCGTTACTCTAAACGGACCTCACCATTTCGGCAATAATTTCCTGCTGGTCCCCGTATTCGGTGAAGCAGTGCGCCGTAGGAGTACTAAATCGCCCTCACTATATTGTCGGCCCCGGATGCGATTTTTATCAAATCGTCGTTTCTCTTCAGCTTGATGTTTGGTGGCTAACTACTGCATTTGTTCTCGTGTAGCTGTAACATCTACGGGGCGATCATTGCTTATATCAATTAAGTTATTACTAGCGACGCAAAAACCCATTAGAGCTTCATTAGAGGAAACTCCGACAGCTTTATTTACAGTACTATTTAAACCCAATTGCAGATTATGAATATTTTTATCCCATTCTTTACCTCCCATTGCTGCCAATGAATCAGTAATGACACGATTATACCTCTCGACCTGCCCGTTCTCTCTTGGAAGAGCAACTGCGTTAAGATGGTGGTTTATTCCATATTTTTTTACAAATGATAAAAATTTGCTAGATGTGAAAGGGCTTCCTTGGTCACTAATTATGCAAGTGACGACACCAAATATTTTAAACATGTCTCTAAATGCACAGATTGCATGCTTGGTTTTAGTACTTTGAACCGGATATAGCAATATAAATTTTGTGAAGGCGTCGATAATTACAAAAATGTACGAATTACCAGCTTTTGTCTTTATGAACGGGCCTAAGTGATCCACATGAACAGTGTGAAATGGTTTTGGTATTTTAAAAATAGGATGGAGTAATCCCGGCTACTTACCCGAACTGGATTTAAAGTATAAACAATTTAGACAGCTTTTGACATATTTAATAATAAAGCGTCTCATACGCGGAAATCAATATTTATTGCTGATTAATTCATAGTTTTATCAATTTCAAAATGTCCAATTTCGTCATGAGCCATGCGAATGATACCTCCCAATTTTTGGCACCCACCAACGCAATCCGTTTGGTGTGACACGGTAAACTCTACCGCCCTTAAGAGCATAATCGTTAAAAAGGGCCTTCCGCTCGTGACACTCACCCGATTGTAATATCTTTTTTATTTCCTGATTTTTTTTATATGGTTGTTGAGCGGCAAGCAACCAATCTTCCTCTGCTGTAAGAGCCACAGTTTTGGTATGTTGTGGTATATTATAAGGATTGCGGCTGAGAGTATTTTGCAATTTTGTAGTCAAACTGGCTAAGTTCAAGGATCCAACGTCCTACTCTAGCATTTAATTCCTTCTTGTCAAAAATATATTTTATTGCGGCACAATCTGTAAAAATTGTGAAGGGCCGCCCCAAAAGATACTGATAAAATTTTCGGACTGAGGCCACCACAGCTAAAGTTTCAAGCTCAAAAGAATGAAATTCTTGTTCGCCTGCAGTTGTATGACGACTATAGTACGCCACAACATGTTGTTTACCGTCTTTTACTTGAATTAGAATTCCTGCCACCCCATGGACACTCGCGTCTGTGTAAAGGTGCGTCTCTAATACTGGGTCAAATAGTGCAAGCAAAGGTTTGTTTATTAACCGATGCTTCAAAAAGTCAAAAGCCTTAGTTTGTTCTTCCTGCCATATCCACGGCTCACCTTTATGTAACAATTTAGTAAGTGGCCTGGAGATAGCTTCGTAATTTCGAATGAACTTACGAAAATATCCTGTGAAACCTAGAAATTGCCTCACTTGGTGTATATTTTGAGACACAGCACAGGAAAATGCTCTACTGCATGTAATTTATAATCGGAAGGTCGAATATTAGATTCTGAAACGACATACCCTATATATTCTATTTCGGCTTTTAAGAAATAACATTTTTTAAATTTAAGTGTGAAACCATTTTCTTTTAATAAATCAAGTACTTCTTGTAGTGTAATGAGTGCGTGTTATATGGTTTTCGCGGGGATTAACAAATCATCTAAATAGCATAAGACTTTGGTAAATCGAAGCTGCCCTAATACGTCACGAATGGCTCTCTGAAATACACTAGGCGCTGTGCATATGCCGAAAGGCATACGCAAATATTCGTATAACCCGTCTTGAGTAATAAAAGCCGTATAAGGTATCGATCCTGCTGACATTGGGATTTGATGGTACCCGGAAAACAAATCTAAACTAATGTAATATTTATTACCCGCTAATTTATTTAGTTGGTCTTTGATTAATGATAATGGACAGGAATCTTTCACAGTTATTTTATTCAATTCCCGATAATCAACACACAGGCGTCTTTCTCCATCTGTTTTATTGACCAACAAAACGGGGCTGGCATAGGGTGACTTAGACTCCTTAATCACTTCATTTTTCAGTAGCCCAGAAACTGCCTGACGATCTGGTTCAGCAAACCTGCGAGGCCTATTTGTAATGAGATTTGTTGTTGTTAATTGAAGCGACATGCTTACATTTCTGGCTTTGCCTACTTCATATAAATTCGTAGCAATGCAAGCATTATATTTGTTAAGGAGCAACAAGAGTGATGCCGATGTTTACAACTGATTGTGTAATTAAATTTATAGAATGATTATTACAATCATTTTGGGAAAACTGTAAAAGACTTCCTGTTTTAAAATATTGTATATCAGGCAGTTCTGTAAAATTTTGCCCAATAAGTACCTCTATACCCATGACACATTTTTCAACAACATAAAACTTTATTAATTTGCTGATGCCATCAATATGAATGCGCGTAGTTACTGCCGCACTGTGTCAACATTGAGCTATTTCTGCTGAAACTAGAATATTATGGCATTAGAGGCAATATTCTACAATTACTTTCCTCATACCTATCTAACAGGAAACAATACGTTGTCTGCAACGACAAGGAATCAGATATGTTGTCGGTCAGTAATGGTGTTCCCTAGGGCGTACTGGGTCCCATTCTGTTCCTTTATTTTATTAATGATTTGCCATCAGCATTCAATGGATATAGTAAGTGCATCTTATTTGCAGATGACACTACATTGCTAAATAGGGGTGAGCTAGATCTGAATAGAGATAGTCTAGATAGAGCGAAATCGTGGTTTACGGCCAACAAGCTAAAACTTAATGAAGGACCACTATCTACAAATCTCTTCGGATAGATGGGTAAATAAATCAGAGCCAGTTAAACTTCTAGGCATCGCCTTGGATACCTTTTTGAATTGGATACCACACGTAGACTACCTCTGCTCAAAGCTAGCCTCCCAGGTATTTGTAATGAGACAGTTGAAGCATTGTGTAATAAGTGAGGTCTTAACAATGGTGTACTACGCAAACGTGCACTCCCACATTACATATGGTGTTCATCTCTGGGGAAACTCAATCAAAGCCGACAAAGTACTTGTCTACCAGAAGGCGGCTGTGCGCATACTCTATGGAGCACCGTACGATGCACCCTGCAGACCAATATTTAAAGAGTTAAAAATTCTTCCGCTGCCTTGTGTCTATATTTTTGAAACACTCAAACAGATACGGTTAAATTTAGATAAATTTGCAGTACACGCTGACTTTAATGCATATAATACGAGGGCAGCGGAGAATTTAGTGCAGCCGTATTCTCGAATAAGGACAACGAAATTAAACAAATTAGATGTAAATATTTATAACAACTTTGTAAATTATCTTAGTGAGACAAGAAATTTGAGCTACAATCAGTTTGTCAATAAGGCAAAAAAATTGTTAAAGCAGCAATGTTTTTATACTGTGCAAGAGTTCATTGAATTCACTCAACAGTGAAAATGCACTAATAAATTTGTGACTTATAATGTACTATGTATATAATGTTGCCAATAAATAAATGGTAATGGTAATATTATTGGCATATCAAATATCTTAGTAACTCCCGTGAAAAAAAAATATTTGGCTTTTCGATTATTTTTTTTTATGGTTTTGGGTCATAGACCATGCAGCCAGTCACAAGAGTATTAATAAAGATATTTAAAAAATCAGTGGGAAAAACAGGGTCACTTTCGATTATTCCTTATAAGCCCTTTCATTTTAATATTTCAGAAAGTTTGATTTAAAAATTTTTAATTTTGCAAATCTACATTTTTATATTTTTTGTGCACCCTGCGCACCAAAATCGAAGTTTCTCAATACGAATCGTATTTATATAATAAGCAAAGGAAATTATGAAGAATGACTTTTTTCCAAAAACTGAAAATAAAAATTTTCACAATAAAAGATCTGTAGAACAATGCATTTTAGAAAAGATATTTCTAACAAGCAGGGAGTAGGCTAATAGACAGATTAGAAATTAATCTTGGACAGCACTGCAATTTTATGTTTGCAAGTATATATGTTTTACTTACCAACATAGAAAAGTATCGAGGAAAGTATTCAAAATATGTTTCAATATTGTCTGAAAGTTGTGCGTGCGTGCATGTATTTTTCCGTCTTTTCGTTGGGATTTTTTACCACATGAATAATTATCTCTTCTTAAATTAAATCAAACCTAAAAATAGGATTACTCGGTAGATTATTGAGTATACTGAGAAAATTGGCCCTTGTCTTAATTTTACGACATAAGAAATAATCAGCATAATTTTAACTAATAAAGTTGAAATTAAAATTAATAAAATATTTCCCTAACGTTTCGAAAATGTAATCTGTTTCCTTTATGATTATTTTGTAATTATAAAACTAATATCGCAAAACCCTTGAAAAGAAAACAGCTTCCGTTTCCAGAATATTAGGGAGTCGTTTTATTGAGTTTAATTTTAACTTTATTAGTCAACAGCATTCTAACTGTCCTTTTCACATAAAGTCAAGACAAACTATTTTTCCCTGTAATCTACTGAGTCAATTTTTTAGATTTGATTCAATTTAAGAAAAGAGAATTAGTCATTCATGTGCCCAACAAGCAAAACACAGAAAATACAGAGAACTTTCAAACAATATTGAAACATATTTTGAATGCTTTTTTTACCAAATGAAATATACCTATGCTTGCAAACTTAAAATTGAAGTGCTGTCTAAGATTAATTTCTACACCTCAAAATGATTTTGAATAATTCTCTGCTGCAATGCTCTACCTGCTACCAATTCTGGATTGATTCTATTACAGTCTACAGGTTCATGTGGAATTGGAACAGCATACATCTCATAATCTATAGGATGTGCTACATTAAATCTGTCCTCTGCTGTACCTGGCACAGGGTTTGGAACTGGGATTTGTAGCTAAGGCCTTAGAGCATAACCTGAATCTCCTGAAATGTACCTGCTTAGTAAAATGCTTTCTTATATAAAAAATTTTACATTCACCTAGCAAGTAGTATCTCTGGTCATTATTAAATAAGTTTCTCCTATATTGACAAGTGCAACTATTGTTCCATATGAAACTATCATGAGTATTTCCAGGGTATCTAGCACAGACATTGATAGTTTTCATAGCTGCATCACAAATCTGTAAATACACACATTGTCCTATTTTAGAGCTACGAAAACAATAGAGCCACATCCACAAAGATACACTGAGGAAATGTTAAAAAAATATTGAAATAATTGTAGGTTATTCTCTCTGGGTGTTTTTAAACACAGTTAAGAAACATTTACAAAATATATTTGGCGGGCATTGGCTGTAGTAAAATGACATTTCATAATTTATTTTTTAACAATATATTAGGTTGCCTAACAATGGTGGAAATAAAATAATTTTAATATTCTGTTTTACTGTACATTTATGAAAGTGGTACTTTTCACAGAGCATCAAATTTTTCAGCAATATTCATCAACACTATCTCCGCATCAAGAATCGTATTTTTAACAGAATTTATTACACAATGAGACAAACTTTCAATTGACACATTATCATCCTAAAGCATCACAGCTAGAGGTCACTTACATAGGGCGGGTGATATATTCACTTTTCATTTTTTTCTTTAAAGTGAATTGTAGAGCTGTCAATACTTTCAAATTATTTGCATTTTAAAGCTAATCATTGATAATACATACCCACCTACTTACTTTTCGTGTTATACTTAATCCAGATATTCTTGCAGGATCAACGATATGGGGATGCAAAAGGTCAACTAGCTTGTGCACCATGGGTTTGGTTAGTCGGTATATTTTTTTAAACTGGAAACTGCTTAGGTCTTCAAATGGATCGCTCCATACAAGTTTATGTCGTGCTTTCCTTTCTGCCAAAATTTCATGACTTCTACGGTTACTAAATTTATCAAGTCATTTACTGCCATGACCGAAACACATTCACATAACCTTGAAATAATCGCCTGTCTGTAGGCGACTTTCAATTTCGGTTAGTTTTGATCATCTGATGTAATCAAACGAAAATAATCACATACGAACGAAAAAATTATGATATATATATTCACATATATATATTCACGCTAAAGGCTGTGATGCAATTTTGTACGAACATCAATGAGAGTTGCAGCGAAATTTACAATTTACAAAAGTCAGACCGGAAATTTTTAAAGCAATCCTAAGTTCCCAAAAGTACTGGTACCAACGTGATGATTCAAGTGCTGTAGTTGCAGGCACGTCGAGGGTAAAGTGAAGAGCATGTTTGTTATTTTGTTATATTTTGTATTGGAGCATAGAATACTTGGTCTTTTTTCCTGATACAAATATATTTGGTATTTTATATTTTTAAGCCTTGGGCCCACGAGACTTACATTTGGAAGACAATATTATTTTAAATAAAACTTCTAACTTTTAAGTTAAGGCCGTTTGACCTTGAAAAATCTAAAATTTTTGCTTGCGGCGCATTTTTATGCCTTACAACCTCAACTTTGATAAAAAGCTACTTTCATCATTGTACTTCTTTTTCTGGAAAAAATATGGTCATCGTAGTCATAATGCAACATCTGTAGGTATAACAATTTCATCAACATCAATATTCAACATTAAAAATGATGAAATTGTTGTGGAGAGAATCCAATCATTTAATACAACGTCTCCAGGATATAGGCTTCACCATGCCTCTTCAGTGTAAATTGTATCCTTGCAAGTCAAAATTTTGCAGCACTACAAATTATTATGGAATATTTACAAACATGCAACATCATAATTTAGGAATTTTAAAGTTTAGAAAACTTACTAGCTTGCAATATGTCATCAATGCCCTTGCCAGTAAGCCTTTGTAGTTTCCCTGTTTTCCTTCATCCTTGTAACCGCAGCCCACCAACTTGTAATGTTGTTATTAAAGTCGCCATGATCGGCCCCTTGGCGTGAAAAGTGTGACCATTGTAAATTTCCCTTAACGTGTGTGCATAGTGGGTCTGTTTTTTTTTCTAATATTTTTAAATAACGCTAACTTGTACAGCTGGCTAATGGGACATACCCAAGGCCAATTCAAATTCGGAAAAAAAAATTGTTGTGCTTAAAAAAGTTGCATTGTAACTATTAAACCTTGTAGAAGTGTGTACCAAATACACGAAATGCTGACAAAATAGTTTTTTTTTATTGTCCTGTTTATATGTCCTATACTATAACTAATAGGTCATTGCTAGATAACATTATCACATTCAGGACATGGTCACAGAACCTACTTTATGTATTAAAGAACCAGGAATGAATGTTCCTTTTGCATGTTATGTATATAATCTGAATGTCAGAAAGACATTCAGATGACCGCCTTTCGATATACGAATAAGATCCTCAGAATGTACCCACGAACTAAAGTTGTATTTACTATGTACCAAAAACGTATATTGATGTACCAATAGGACACATGACATATATAGGAGGAAGGTTCGTTTTACATTCATAACATACACTGTATAGTCACAGAATGTGCATATTACCTTCGCAGGAAGGAACCTGTAGGGCACCTGGTGTTACCTCCTTTCCCTTGTTATTTATTTTTGAGAAAGAATTGAGGCAACATATGCGGACGACTAGCTGGTTTAAGTCGGAGCAGATAGCCGTGAGTCCAGAGTATTCGTAAAAGTGGAGAAACTTACCCTTTTTGATATGTACAGCATAAGCGACAGATTTCTGTTTAGTTCGAGAAAAGAAGACAAAGAAAAATTGATGTTAAATTGGGCACCATCTATAGTAAAATAAGTAAAATTGTCTCTTTTTCTCGAATAATCAGTCTACTATAGATCAGACTGAAATTGTTGGTAAGAGAAATAAAAAGATAGATTAAAATGAATGTTAACATATATTACATGAATAATAGACAAATCGGTTTGTAAAATATATATGTATATATATAACAAATTTGTACCAGGATCCTAGATTGATTATTGTTGAGGTGACTGGTTCTGGGACAGCAATCCAGGCCCACAATTGTCTCTTGTTGCAAGAATGGATTCTAAAATTTCCTTGGCAATTTACGTCTCTCAATGAAATGGGGTGAAAGTTGTAGGAAAATTAACCGACTATGTGGTTTATGAAAAGATAACGAAATTTTATATATGAAAGATAAGCTGTGCAAAAGCTATGCAGGAATGTAGAAGCTATGCAGATACGTATACAGAAATGTATAAGTATATATGTGCATAAACATATAAGTACATATGTACATATAAATATATAGAAATATATAAGTATTTAAGAATTTAAGTATATACAAGTATCTAAGTATGTAAGCATTTACAAAAGCTGATTTCATAAAAACTATAAATTGCCAAAAAAATGAAAAGGAAAGAGAAAAATATTTTTAAAACCATGTGGTACGTATAGTATTTTAACTGCTCATTAAATTGAAAGAATTGACCTTGAATTTAAATTTATTTTAAAAATAATTGAAATTACATCAAAGACAAAAATTGAGTAATAATGAAATTACCTGTATGTTAAACACTTATTAACTGGGATATAAAAAATGCAATATCAATTTCTGAAGTCCACAGTTAAAAATTATATACGTTCGAATCAGTACAAAGGCTGCAAGCAAAATGATTTCCTGGTGAGTTTTACTGATTAGGTAAACTTTTTGTCCTACTTACTGGGAAATAATGCTACCAAAAAAATAAACTTGAGAAATCAAAATCCCTAATTAAATTGAAAGCTATAAAAATATAGAAATAGTACAAGTATGGCCATCTGTCAATGGTTGAGTTAAGCGTAACAACCTGCCTTGTAGATTCCCGTACTCACAACTAAGTTAGTGGCATATAATCGATAAAAGGAATCTATAATAAAAGTTTTTATTACTTCCATACCAGCTGATTTGCTTTTACCTCAGTTTGTAATTTCTATTTTGTACATAACCAACAATATGAACGACTGTAAATAAATAGTAAAAACGTATTGTGATAACTCAATAAATATATTACATCTTATAGGATATACTATATATAGATTGAGAAAAGGTAAGGAAAATAACCATATGTACTTACATAGTAAACAAAAATATAAAAATTGAAATATAGGTAGGTATCTGATGTAAATAAATGTGTTTAGACAATCAACAATCGTTTCCTGGGATAATACTGTATAGAACGGAAATGCATAATAGTTAATAGAACATGACTGAGTTCCTAAGATATAAAACTAAGTACATAAAACAGTGTGAAATGGTTTAGCAGTTATACAAGTAAAATTCTGTTAGTTGAAAACAGTTTCACTTACAAAAGCTGAATCAAAAAATGTTATACAGATCGTGCTAAATGCAACCAAAACACTAGTTTTTATATAAAACTATTAAATGGACATAGGCCATGTAACACTGGTATGTACCCGTGAACTATATATCTACGATGCCTGTACATTTAAATTATATATTCTTAACTGAATACAATGAATAAAGAAAATTTTATAGGCACCTACTATAAATGCTATACAATAAATAACTAAGCTATAATCATTTTTTCTCTTGAAAACAAATTAAAATAAATATTTCAGTCAGGATTTCTACAATAGAAATAGAATACATTAAGAACACAAAGCAGAACAATATTTAGCATACAAAAATAAAAATGGTAAAAAACAATTTCTAACAGAAAACAAAAATGTTTTGTGTTATCGGGTAACTAAATATCCCAGTATCATTTAGCTACTGCATAACAATTAAAAATCAATTAACAACAACTTTGACAAATATGGAATGAACCTCCTTCAACTTTTATGGTCCGTAGTCTTCTTTACGGAGACAACCCTACGATGGGTCCGGTTGCTGGGGGTGGGAGCGTTTTTATTGTATTTACACATCAATATCTTTGCTGCCTAAAAGCTACTTCCATAAGATTCCAAAACATTTGAACACTATAGATGAATACACCACTCGATGTCCGTTTCATAAACCGTGTCAATATCATCGGGAAACGAATAAGGCTGATTTTCAGTTTTAACCACCTCCAGATGATGCTAACTTGGTTACCGAGAAGCGCATCGAATAATGCATTCGAGTGTAATGTTCCAATGTTTCGGCGTTTTGTAAAAGTGGTATGCGGATATTAGACATTGATTCATGAAAACAGATGTTAACATTAATAATATTTAGTGTTTTCTTGTCAACGGTTAACAGAAGCAGTTAATAAAATACTTACTTTTTCTTCCCATGGTTCTCTTTCCTGTCTTTGCATCTAACTAGCCACAATTTTATAATATCAATTATTTCTTTCGTTAAGGAGCAAACATATATAATAATAACGTATATAATATGTAGTTCTAACGATTCAGTTTCACTGGTGTTTTATTTTATTTATCTGTCTTCACACTTACTCTTTATACAGAATTGGTTGTAATACATTCAAATTCAAATTTATTCAAATACATTTAACATACATAATTTGATACAATATTATATACAATTATTGAAATAATTATATCACAAATTTTAGACAAGTAAGACAGGCACCTAAATGATTTAACATTTGAATGTGCCTGGGATTTCCAATTTTGATAAATTATCTAGATTTTTAAAACATCATATTTAAAGAGAGATAAGCGAAAAATAATTAAGTTAAAATATGACTTAAAACTAGAAGCTGTAATTACAAAAATATCTTGAAAGAGTACAGTGTTATAATCCAATTAGGAAAAATCTTCTATATTTACACCTTTCAAAAAAAATTTTTTTAAAGGAGTCATAGTGACTGACTATTTATAAAGAATCTACAGTCTTTATTAAAATTTTTTAGATTATTTAATTGCTTAATTTCAGCAGGTACCTACCTAACAGATTATAAAATTTAGGTGCCAAGTATAGAAAAGATCTCAAACTAATATTCTTATTAACTATAAGTTATTTGTAAGTTTCTATGTATATTACCTCTAGTACCATGCTGATGCGTTATAAATTTGCTTTAAACTATTATTTTCATGTATATAAGAGCAAGAGGTAAGTATGAAGAGAGATCTCACATTAAGAATATCGTGGGAGTATAGTAAGTGGGTTGGGTACCGACTTGTTTTTTGTTAATTATTTTAAGAATAAAATTTTGGATCACATTGAGTTGTTTTAAGGAGTTATTAGACCACCCCACGCAATGTTACCATATCGGATTAGAGATTCCACCAGCGCCTTATAAACCGTATTTAATATCTTTTTTCCTAAAAATTCAGTCATTTTTTTGGTGCGCAATATGTGTCATATAATTTTCATAATTTAATTCATTTGGCCAAAGACGTTGAAACTCATGGTTGTTTAGATAGCTTTAGCGCTTTTTAATATGAAAATTTTATGTATAAATTAAAGAGACTACTAAAAAGTTCAAGGTTACCTAGGAATGACTATACAAAATTTTTCTATATCATTGAAAATTTTGTAAACTGTTGTTTGCTGGCCGATGGGCGAGTTGTGCTTATTGAAAAATTTACAAGACAGACTAACACTTTATATTGTTCTGGGAAATATTATCAAAAATATGATCCACTTTTTGAAACTCCTTGTAATTCCACAATTATTGGAATTAGTATGGCCTCTGACAATAATTTATCAGAAAAAGAGGAATCATTTTGTGTTGATTTCATTAAAAAAAATTGAGATTACCTTTAGAAAATAATTTTGTATTAATTCATCTTCTTCATTATTGAGTGTTGAATAAAAACAAGTATTCTAATGCCGAATAACTTTTCAGGATATAAGTTAAAAGTTTGTGCTTTTATTCATGCTGTATTTGAAAATTTTAAGCATTCCAATATGAGATTACTTATACTAGGCAAGCAAAAATTTTATGACCACTCCTTTTAGAACAAAATTTGAAAAAAATATTTTTTTTGCAAAGAAATTATTTACCAAATAAAATTAAAAACATGAGATTTAAACAAATTTAAGATGAATGTAAAAAAGTTGTTATTAACTTGATTTGTATAATAATTTACCAAACATCGAATCTAATCGTCTGATATGGTATTTGTATAAATATCATAATATTTTTAAACCCTGATTTTCAATGTAAATACCATCAATCATTGACACTTTTTAGTCTCTTAGCTGATGAAATAAATTTTGAAAGTGGAAAAGAACTCCGAAAAGAAATTTGCTGTTGTATACATAATATCAGAGGATATCTACTATGAAGTACCTTTAAATTGGCTGGATGGAGACAAATGTTGGTGGACCCAAAACAATTAATGCACGTGTGAATATAAAAAGAGGTGATAAACCCGATAAAATTACGACGTGAAGATCGATAGCTATTGTTGTAAATTGGATTACTTTCGACTCTTAAGCGTAATGAGGAATATAATAATAAATGTAAAAATAGTGGATTAATTCAACCCGCCGCGCCATCCATTCTGTCGTCTCATTTCATATTCACTGGATTTATATGACTGGCGGTCGAGAGGTGAGCGCACTTGCCTCTCATTCAGAAGTTCCGGGTTCGATCCCCGGTCGTGGCAGTGGAAAATACTGTAAGAGGGATTTTTTCACTATACACGGATATTGGGTGTATGTCCCTTGTCTCTAAATGTGTAGCCCCCTCCCACACAAGGCTCTTCTAGAGCCTTCCGGGATAAAGGAGGTCGTAATTACCTGTGGTGTTATTATTTTTTTTTATATATATTTATAAGTTTCATTAAAATTATAAAATATTGAAATTTTGTTTCAATTATAATGACCTCATATATTTTTTTATAGAGTGGATTGAAAATATTTTATTATGAAATATTATTATATAAAAATCCAATAAAATTATATTTTCGTACTTCGACATTCATTGAAACAAAATTTAAATATTTTTTAATTAGCTAAGAATGCGCCAGTTTTACACAATGCATATATTTTGATGCATGTTTTGACGTGCCGGCTGTTGATAGTGCTTCTATATCAGTTATGTGTTCTTAATTTCTTTCTATGTAATTCCGTAAAAATTCTCTTTTTTTGTGTTAATGTGACGTCTTTACTCCTGGTTAAAAAACAAGTACAAGGTGTTTGTACATTAGAATATTATTTTTTTTATTACTCACTTAACGTATCCAAATAATTCTTTAATTGTGTTTAAGGATTTAATTTATGTTTCTTTACTTTTCTTAATTAAAAAAAAATTGTCAGCTCTCTGACTTTCTATTTATTATTTTTTTCTTGCTTTTTAAATATTTCTTAATATTGTAACTTTTATGCCAATAAACATTTGTGTTGATATATATATGCATGTAGTCTAGTATACTTTAACTTGGCGTGTGTATGTATGAGTTCTTCTATACTTCCGTACGATTTCATTTTCTCTTGTACACAAAGATCCAGAAATATTGTCCACGTAGACAATGTTTCTGGACTATTGCTTTAACTTTGTGTACAATATGGGAGAAAATGAAATCGTACGGAAATATTAACTCATACATACACACGCCAAGTTAAAGTATACTAGACTATAGTATTATTTTTCCTTTATATCCAACACGTTCACATAATGCTTTAGATATTGCAAGAATCTACATTTGAGACACTGTAATCTTTTGTATCTCGCATAATAAATAAAGCCCTCTTTTCTAATTTCTTACCTAATATAAACATATAAAAAAAACTCATTACATATGTAGCATTTCAGATATTTGATATGCAGGATGTTCTATAATTATGCAGCGGAAGTACTAACAGTAAGTACGGGGGCTCAAAAAAAAATGAAAAATAAATATTTGGTCTAATTCAAATTAAAGAGACTTGCACCCTTCCAAAGATGAATTTAATCTAGTTTATGAGTATGCAAAAAAAATAGTTCATATTTTGAAGAATATTTATACAAGTTGTTCCAAAACTATGCAGCTGTACAATGAAGCAAGTACAAGGGCTCAAAATTCAGTCAATAATGCATATTAAACGAGTTCTCATTTAATATGCATTATTGACTGGATATTTACTGACAATTTTGAGCACTTGTACTTGCTTCGTTGCTGCATGGTTTTGGAACAACTTGTATAAATATTCTTTAAATACACTACATAGTCTTTATGTAACGAAACGATGACCTATTTATATAAAAGTGTAATATAACTTTTACATAATAAAGTAATATATTTTTTATGTAAAATAATTACACCTATTTTACATACGAAATTAAAGTATTTTATATATAAAATTGTTATATAACATTTACGTAATAAAGTAATATATTTTTCCCGGAAAATAATTACAGATATTTTACATAAGAAAATGAAGTATGTTTTATTTAAAAGTGTCATATAACTTTTATATAACTAAGTAATGCATTGTTTATATAAAAATTATGTCCACATGTTGCGGACATTTGATGTTACATTTATACATGAATTTAACTCACATGTGATGTAAAATGTTATATAAGAAATAATGTAAGAATATAATAATTACGTAAATTGGATGTTGTTGTTGAATTTGAGAATATGTTTATCCCATTTTAAATTTTGGTCAATTATTATTCCAAGGTATTTTGTATAGGTTCTCTTTAAGTTCGTCGGATATGTTGTTAAATCTAATGCTTGTAAAATCTGGTCTATTTACTGATGTCAATGAGAAGGCTATGTAGTGAGTTTTTTTTATATTTAGAGACAATCTGAAAGTGCTTAACCAATTTTGTACTTTGTTCACACTGTTTATTACAAGAGATTTAATTTGATTCCAAGAAGCACCATGGCATAATAATAAAACCGTATCATCAGCAAAAGAGATAATAGTGCCATTTATGTCAAGATTCGTTAAGGAATTTAAATAACAAATAAACAATATTGGCCCAAGGACAGTGCCTTGTGGAACATCCATTTCAATTCTACTTGGTGAGCTAATAGTTTCTCTTATTCGAACTATTTGATATCTGTCAGAAAGATAGTTTTTAAACCCGTTCAACACAGTACCTCGCACTCCATAACGATGTAATACATCTAGAAGCTTTTTGTGAGGCACTGTGTCGAATGCTTTGGCCAAGTCCAAAAATACTGCAATGCATTTATTGTTGTCATTAAGATTTTCAGTTATTTCTTTTGTAAGTTGATATATAGCATCACATGTATTAGGACCGCTTAAAATCCATATTGTTTTGATATTTGATTAGTGTTTAGATAGCTAACCAATCTATCTTTCAAACATTTTTAAAAATCTTTGCAAAGTTATTAACCAAACTGGTTGGCCTATAATTATTTATACTATTTTACTGTCTGCTTTATGAATTGGAATAATATATATATATATATATATATATATATATATAATATATAATATATTATATTTATATATATATATAATATATAATCTCTTTATTTAGCAAATAAGCTATTTTATAAACTTACATTTCTAGAGCATAAGATACAAAACTAAACTAAAAAAAAAAATAATAATACTATGTATAAGTTCTCAAAAAAAGTATCTCAGTAGTAAATTATCCTATGAATTGTTTCTGATTAAATTAAATTACGTATACTTATTTGACATGTTGAAACCCGCTTTATATATAAAACGATTTTAATTTTTCTCACTTTCGAATACATGGGCAATTAGTTCTTTTTTAAATTTTAAATAATTATTACATTGTTTTATATTATCAGGAAGTTGGTTGAATACAGTGAGTCCTATATAATAATAAATTTTGGCTAAACTGTTTGATTGTGGGGTATCTATAAAAAAGTCATTTACATTTCTCGTATTATATGTATGTATGTCTCTCACGAATTTAATTTTATTTCTTAAATGATCTGGGGTTAATTTGTTTTTCATTTTTAAAATCATATCTAGTGTTCTAAAGAGAATTCGCTGTTTAACACTCATGAAGTGAAGTACTTCAAGCATTATATTTATTGGTGTATATTTGTTACATTTCAGAATTATTCTCATGGCTTTGTTTTGTATAACTTGAAGTGTTTGTATTTCATTTTGGTTTAGGTTAAATAATACTGTTGAACAAAAGTCAATGTGTGGACTAATTAAACTTTTATAAAGTAAAACTTTTATGGATATGTTTAAGCAGTTGCTTATTCTTCTTAAAAAATAAACTTTTTTTGACATTTTATTCATTATATACTTGAAATGACTTTTGAAATTAAGATTTTCATCAATAATTACTCCCAGATACTTGATTTCCTTTACTTTATCTAGTCTGTTTCCCATAATTTCGATACTTAAATTAGGATATGAGAGATTGTACGTTGATAATTTGAATTTGTTCCCTATTAACATATATTTGGATTTACCTACATTTAAACTTAAACTATTATCACCTAACCATTTACTTATTACTGATAAATCATAATTCATCGAGTTAAACATTGTTGGTAAGTCATCACCTGCAATATATATCATAGTATCATCCGCAAACATAGATATTTTACAATGTTTTACATATTTCACAATATCGTTTATGTATAAATTGAAGAGAATTGGTCCGAGAACTGTCCCTTGTGGAACGCCATGGATGGTTTGCAATTTTTTTGATATACTATTTCTGAATTTAACATTTTGTGTTCTAGAGTTAAGATATGATTTAAACCAATTTAATACCTCGCCTGTGAGACCAATTTTTTCCAGTTTACACAGTAATAATTCTCTGTTTATAGTTTCAAATGCACGTCGGAAATCCAAAAACACTGCTAATATTACATGATTGTTTTCTAAAGACTTGTACCACTCATCACAATTATTTAAAATTACAGATTTACACGAATGATGTTTTCGGAATCCTGATTGGTTGCACACTAAAACACGGTTTTCATCGCAGAAATTCAATAGTTGATCTTTAACCTCAATTTCCAAAATTTTTTCGTACACTGGTACCGTATTTATAGGTCTATGTTCTTCTCCCAATATTGTGTTTGTGATTTTTGGCACTGGTATGATACAAGATGTCTTCCACCCGTCTGGAAATTCACCATGTTGTAATGATAAGTTTATTACATCAAGAAACTGATTTCCTATTACACTGAAAGCATCTTGCACTATTTTGGTCGGTAACATATCCTCGCAGTCTATGGTATTTTTTAGATTTACAATTATTTCTCTTAATTTTGACATGGAAGTTGCTTGAAATGAGTGAAAGCTGCCTTTCTGATCAATGTTTTTAAGAATTTTTTTCATAGTTATTGCTAGGGTTAATATTGGAAGTAATTTCATTTATGCTTGAGAGAAAAAATGTATTAAACTTCTCCGCAATTACATCTTTGTTTGTTTCCTGTATATTCGAAAATTCAATACATTCACTACTAGCAGGATTTTTATCTGGTAATAATTTTTTTAATTGTTTCCATAGTTCCCGTCCATTATGAGAATTTGACGTAATGACATTGTTATAATATTTTTCTTTACATGTTCTTATCATTTTGGTAGCTATATTTCTACTTAGTCGGTATGCTTGCCAATCTTCGTTTTCATTTGTGAACACTGCTCTCTTATACTTAAGATCCTTGTCCTTTATGTTTTCTATGATTTCTTCATTAATCCATTTGTTATCCATATATTTGTTTTGGATTTTAATTTCCTTTATTGGGCATAATTCATCTAAAGATTTGATTATGTTTTTTACAAGTGAAGAAGCTAATGTGTTGACATTTGATATATTATTGTTCCATGGTTGATCTAGCAATAAACTCTGAAATAAGTGAGCATCATAATTTTTTAATAATCGTTTTTTTACTAATACTTGGTCGTTTTTGAATTTTTTTTGTATTTCATTGGTATCTACCGTTATTATATTATGATCACTAATCTTTGGAGTCAAGTGTATTTCATGTAACGTGTCCTTCCTGTTCGTTATCAAGTAGTCAATAATTCTTGAACTATACTGAGTTATTCTCGTTGGTGATCTAATAATTTGATATAATCCATTTTGGTATACTATATTTTTTATTTTCTTGCTATAGTATGTGTCTTTTTGGAGATCAAAATTGAAGTCTCTGGTTATAATTAGATTCTCATTAAATTCAATATTTTCAATGAATTTTTCAAAGTATTGTATAAATAAGTTGTCTTTCGTTTGTGGTGGATGATGAATTGTTACTATTTGAAAATTTTCTGTTCCTATTTTAATTTCTATACCTAGTATCCAGATAAAATTTTCAACTATTTCATTTATTATTTTCTTATATGTGTATTCTTTATTAATATAAATCAACACACCTCCCGTTCTTCTATTTTCTGTAACACACTTTTCCGTTTTATAATTCTCTATGTACAACTCTTTCATATTTACACTGGCATCAGCATGCGTTTCTGATAAGCACAGTATTATTGGTTTCCAGTTTTTTACTAACAAACAAATTTCTTCTTTATTATTTAAAAAAAACCTGACAATTTAAATAAACAATTTTACTTTTAACATTCTTTGGTTGCTATGCAATATATTTTGTTTCGCTGTGTTGTCTTTCAACCTGTCTTATAGAACAAGGGCAATTTAAATCATTTGCAGCGTGATTAGGATTCAATTTGATTTTTAGTTTCTCCGTTATTGTTAGACAGTTAATACATTTAAGAATATTTGAGTCGCAATCAGTAGTTTTATGATTTTCAGCACATTTATAACAAGCCAATCTATTTGTACACTTGTTGGACTTATGATTGTACCCGGCACAGTTAAAGCATCTCGTTATATCAAAATAATCATAAATATTGCATTTTCTCCATCCTATATTGATTTTTCCCGTCCTTTTAAGACTTGAATAATTATCCGGCTCAACTTCTATTACTATATTTGCACTATTTTTCTTGTTTTTTTTAGAATACTTCTTAATAATTTTTAATTTACCCTCCAAGTTTTTATCGCTCTGTTCCACAACTGCTTTCAGTATTTCTTCGTTATCCGCGTTTACAAAATCTTCTTCCACTCCTACTATGATAATTTTAGGCTTTTTTAATGGTCCCTCTTCTACTTTATATTTATCACCCATCACTTCCTCTACTTTGTTTTTTACTACGTCTTTTGAACGTGCATTTGCACAATTTATTATGACACCTCCATGTTTTATGTTTTTTATATTTTCCACGCCAACTGCTAGTTTACTTGGGTCAATATTCGTTTTTAAATCTTTTCTTGTTACGTCATTTTTCTGTTCTTTTATAGGTTTTATTAGCAAAACCTCTTTGTTTTTGGTAAGGGCTTCTGAATAAGTTTTTTTCCCCATCTGCTCGTACTTGTCACGCTCCTTTACTTCATTATTTTGCAAAAAATCACTTACGATGTTATTCGTGTTTATTATATTTTCCTGCTGTTCTTGGACTTTTGTTATTAGATTTTGAACCATGCTTTTTAACTCTTTTATTTCGGCTACCATTCCCATTCTGTTGCAAACTTCACAGACGTATTTAATAGTGTCATTATTTGAAATAATTTTTATTACTTCCTCTGTTAATTTTGTACATGTACCGTGATATTTTTCCTTACAGATAAAGCACTCAACAAGACCTTTTTCATTCATTTTGAATTCTATATCACATTTAATACAATATGAGTGTGTCATTTTCCATTAGTAATGTTGTATGAATAAAATTGGTCAACCGCTTATTTGGAGAATTAGCACACAGCCACTCATATCTTATCAGATCATGCACATAAAAAGATGTAAACAGCTACTGTTTATATGATTTAAACTACCAAATGCACTTACAATTTGCAATTACATATGAAAATACACTTATTAGCAGCTACACTCTTGTATTAATGGATATTTTTTAAAAATTATTTCACGATATTTTCACTAATAAATCAATAATCATAAGAGAATTCGAAACTTCACAACTGTCACGGACCGTGTTCAAATGTTATGTATAGATGGTATGATGTATATAATGATAGTATTTTTAAAGGTTTGAGGATGTACAAATGAGAATCTTTTATAACTTCAGCTGATATTCCGTCAATTCCAGGAGAGCTATTGTTTCACAAACACTAACAGTGCAAATCCTAAACAAAAAAATGCTTTAAATGCAGAAAGTTAAATCATACAGCCAACAAATGTTATTCGCGCTGTACTTTTCCAAATTATCCTAGCCACTCAAGGGACAAAATCCGAAGTAAATGCGAATTAAGTTAGGGTTACATGCAAATATTGTCATAATGTAGGTCATACCATTGATCAGTGCCGTAAAAGAATGTACAATAATTCTCGAAACCAGAATAATTTCCCGTATGCTCAAAATTATTTTAATAGTAATCAAAATGCGCACAGTAGAAACAGTTTACCGCAGAATCAGGGCAACACTAATAATAGGAATTTTAACTCAAATCATCGATTATCGGCTCCTTCACAACCTCAGTCAAGTCAGCATAATCCGGGAAACGCCAACGGCCCGTCGACATCAGGCAGTGTCGCTCGAGGCCGCGATATCAACGATGCCTAGAAACGCATAATATTTCCACTGTATCCAATGACATTCGACGTAATACTAATTCGTACTATAAGAAATAAAATGTTCGTAAAACAGAATTGCATATATTACTAAATATGTGATGAACAATGTAACGAATTAGGTCTAAACTGTACAGTATGAAGAACTCTCGCTGACTGACTTATTCCACACCATTCCAAAGATCGCAAACACGCCACAGAGTCGCCTTATTGCTTAAATGTTTTGTCTACCAAAATGCTGTGTCACCTAATTCTTTCTGACGATTAAATATTTTCTAACATTCGGCCATCCTGTATATGCGGGCTGTCCCAGACCGCCAACCACCATAGGCCCGATGTTTACCTGTTAACAACAACATTTATACTATTCATCGCCTTACACAGGGCAAACACGCATTCGTACATCTGTAACCAATTTAAGGTTCTCTACCATCAACTCAACACATGTCTACCTAGACAAGGAGTAACGTACATAATTGCTTGCATCAACAGCTCTTACTCGAGCTACACTCACGTCTCTCAACCTGAACAATAGCTGCCCAAAGCACCGCTATTGTTCCCATCTCAACGTATACCATGACGTGACCCCCGTACATCCCCCATCGTGACCGCTCAACATCCAACCTGTACATACATGCACATCTAATCTGTAGTATTAATTTATATTTCAACTTACATTTGCATCATAGTTATCCATTTTTCTACCTTGTCAGCCGCAACTACTGTGCGAACGTTTCGTCGCCTCTGATTTTCTCGCAAATCCTCCACCTCATATCTGTCGTTAGAGAGCACTTTAACTACCCTAAACGGTCCCTTGTACTTTGGTAACAGTTTTTTGCTCGACCCGGTACAAGTGGCACTCGTAATTAATACACGGACCAAGTCACCTACATCAAAGTGCACCGCATCACGTATATTTTGATCATAACGTTCCTTTTGCTTACGCTGGTCAATATCAATGTGTTCTTTTATAGCGCTTCTCATTTCAGAAATGTTTATACGGTCCCCAGTTGTTTGTAGCGAGTTTAATAAATTGGCCTCAGCCATAGGCCTTGCTTGATAACCGAACAGCGAACAGGAGTATTGTTTATACTTTTATTAAATGCCGTATTCAAAGCGCTTTGCAGTCCCTTTACGTGGGTGTCCCATTTATCACTATCAGTTTCAATACTCGTTGTCGCTAGCATACTATGTAGGGTTAATCACAAAAGATCTTTTAGGTCGAAGTGAAGTAAGGCTGTTCGAAGCCAAACGACCCCATAAAACAATCTACAAGTATGGTTCTATTATACCTCTCACACTGGCCATTTGATCGCGGAGTGGCAACAGCATTTAACACGATTTATCGCATATGACTCACAAAATATGCGAAATGTTCTTGACGTAAACGCAGTTCCTCGATCACTAATAATTCGTACCGGCACTCCAAAAATGCACATTATGCTTTGCAAAACACGCACCACCGGCCTTAATTTAGTACATTTCACTGCTTCCATTTTGGTAAATTTTGTGAAGGCGTCCACAATAACTAGTAAAAATTTATTTCCCGAGCTACTTGTCTCAAATGGAGCAACATGATCCAGGTGAATGCCCTACTCTTATAGTATGCACAATTCAAACACGCTTGAATGTACTTTGTTACAAAATGCCGCATTTTCGGAAACAAGTAGTTTGTCTGAATTCTTTTCAGTGTACTTTCCACACTCATGTGTCCAGCTTTGTCGTGGCATAACCTCACTACTTGACAACGAGCTGCTTTAGGAACTGCCCACAGCTTCCGTCCGTCAGGTAACTTCCGATATATCTTGCCACTTTTTAATTCATACTCTTTAAAGTATTGCTTCGTTTCAAAATTTTTTACTGAGTTTGATAATATTCGGTGAATCCTTAATAACTGCTCGTCTTGTAACTGTGCAGCTACAATCCAATCTCCTTCTGTGATGTCTACTTGATTCACTTCGCTTTCGATGGGAAGTCTGCTAAGTGCATCTGCATGGGGCATTCGTGCTCCCGGCCGGTGTTTAATATCGAACGTGAACTCTTGCACCTGAAGCCACCACCTTCCATCTCTTGGCAGTAAGTCCTTTTTAGAGAAAGCCGTCCTTAGAGCATTACAGTCCGTAATTACAGTAAAATTTAACCCTAATAGGTACACGCGAAAATGTTGCAACGATAGCACTACGGCCATTGTCTCCAATTCGTAAGAGTGATAATGTTTCTGATCTACCGTAGTCTGTTTACTGAAATACGCCACCACTCTTCGCACCCTGTCATGCAGTTGAAACAATATTGAGGCTATCGCAGTTGAACTCGCATCAGTATGAAGTTCGGTTTGTAAGGAGGGGTCAAATATAGCCAGTACCGGTCTGGATACTAGCATCGTTTTTATAGTTTCAAAAGCTTCTTGTTCTTCCGCTTTCCAGCACCACTTGAAATCTTTCCGTGTAAATCTAGTCAATGGTTCTACAATACCAGAATAGTTTTTCACAAATTTACGAAAATAGCCGGATAAGCCGAGACATTGTCGTACTTATTTCACTGTCTTCGGCTCGCACATGTGCAAAATAGCTTCAATTTTACGTTGACCTGGCCGTATACCATCAGCACTAATTTCAGGCCCGAGATAATCAATTTTTGTGTGGAAAAATAAGCACTTAATTTTAAGCGTTAAATTATGCTTACGAAAAGCCTGTAACACAGATCACAGATGTTCCAAACCCTCTTCAATTGTCGTCGATGGAATTATCACATCGTCCGTATACGGAAATGCGACACTATTCTTCAATTGTCCTAACACATTGTTCATTAACCGTTGAAATACTGATGGTGAATTACAGAGACCAAACGGCATTCGCAGAAACTCATAATGGGAATCTGGGGTGACAAAAGCTGTTTTATCTATTGAGTCTTCACTCACTGGTACCTGGTAAAATCCGGAGACTAAATCAAGTGTAGTGTAAAACATATACTTATTCCCCTGCGTATCCCTGCCTAATCGATCCAGTTGATCATCGATTAAAGGAAGTGGAAATTTATCTTTAACAGTGATAGCATTTAAACGTCTATAATCAACGCAATCCGATAATCACCTGTTTTCTTTTTGACAAGTAATATTGGGCTAGCGTAAGCAGATTTTGACCCCCTGATAATATTATTCGTCAGCAACTCGTCAATTATACCTCGTAGAATTTGCTTTTCCGCTAATGGCAGTCGGTACGGACTATAAACAACCGGCTCATTCGTAACTAATTTGATTTTCATTTTTGTCGCATCAGTTTTCCCTAAATTCGCCATAGATGTCGATATTCTGTCTTTAAATTCATTTAAAAGTTTTTCGCACTTAACTCTCTGTACGTTAGAAACGTCGCCAATGTTTATCTTTACATTATCGTCTTGTTGAATTTCAAAACATCCGAAGTCACAAACCGGGTTTACATTCATTCCCGCAAATACATTCGTTCCTATTTTTAATAACATCACGTTCGGTAAATTTATAAAGTCTCGACCAATGATACAATCATAATTCATTTGATTATCATTCAAAACCGTTACTTTCAAAACTGCACTAGGTTGACCTAGGCGCACGTGTAGTCTAACGGTCTCGGCTGACATTAGGTAATTGCCCTGGAAACCTTTTAACGCGTTGGGCATATTATTTTCAAGTTCAAAGCCTAGTTTATTAATAACACATCTACGAATTATAGTACATGAACTTCCAGTGTCAACTAAACACTTATACTTTTTCCCATTTCAAACGACATTCATTACATAAGGATTTCTATTCAAGTCGTTTGGTACTGTTACCTCGTTGATATTACCACCCTTATTAACGTTTTTTTGATTTTTATTCGGGCAATCACTTCGTTTGTGTCCGGGACCTTTACAAAGGAAATACTTTAACATTCTGTTAGGACAATCCTTAAAAAAATGAGGCCCTTTACAATCGAAACACTGAATCTCTGGTCTCCGTATACTACTAGATTTCACACTTTGTTGTACCGAATTACTGAACACTTTCCTCCCGATGTTGTATTTTACGCTTCCTGGAACGCGTCCTAAGGTACTCAAATATGCGTACAGCTCGTTTCTGTTTGTAAATCGCGACGATCGGGCGGATCTCGCAATATGCTCATCGGTAATTCCTCCTATGACTGCATCAACCAAATAACTTTCTGGAATATTCAGCTGTAATGACTTTAGTTTATCCAATTTATTGAAACAATATTCACTTAAATCTTGACCACTATGTGTTTCATACAATGCAGCTTCCCGATTGGTACTGTTACCTCGTTGATATTACCACCCTTATTAACGTTTTGTTTATTTTTATTCGGGCAATCACTTCGTTTGTGTCCGGGACCTTTACAAAGGAAATACTTTAACATTCTGTTAGGACAATCCTTAAAAAAATGAGGCCCTTTACAATCGAAACACTGAATCTCTGGTCTCCGTATACTACTAGATTTCACACTTTGTTGTACCGAATTACTGAACACTTTCCTCCCGATGTTGTATTTTACGCTTCCTGGAACGCGTCCTAAGGTACTCAAATATGCGTACAGCTCGTTTCTGTTTGTAAATCGCGACGATCGGGCGGATCTCGCAATATGCTCATCGGTAATTCCTCCTATGACTGCATCAACCAAATAACTTTCTGGAATATTCAGCTGTAATGACTTTAGTTTATCCAATTTATTGAAACAATATTCACTTAAATCTTGACCACTATGTGTTTCATACAATGCAGCTTCCCGAAGTAGTTTGGCAAATGGTAACGGTTTGGAGAACTGTTTAGTCAAGAGTTTCTTCATTTTTGCCCAACTCACTGCAAGTTGATCTTGAGAATCGTACCATCTCCTTGCTATACCAACCAGTCTATTTGCAACTAGTCTAATCACAGTCAAATCGTCCCACTGATAATATTTTGCTAATTCGTCAACTCGGCGAACCCACAAATCTATCGATTGATCCGGCCTTTGAGGATCAAATATTGGAATCAACTTTTCATTGCCATGGCTGATCTGAGTAGGAAAACTCATACTGCGCCTAATGCGTCGCTGTTTATTCTTTTTCCTACTCGTCCGTTTGTCACTGTCACTATTTGAAGAACTTGAGCTTGATGTTGAACTCGTTGTGGAGCTATCTCTTTTACTCGATTTTCTGGCCAAGGGCCTTTTTTGTTTTAGATGGGATTGCGTCCCTGAAGGCCCAGGAATAGGGGAAGGCGTCGTACTACGTCGTGACGACATAATGTAATCACTCTTAATTACACTTGTGGGTAACTATGTGAATGTAATCCCGACTTCTAATACATAAGAAATAAAATATTCGTAAAACAGAATTGCATATATTACTAAATATGTGATGAACAATGTAACGAATTAGGTCTAAACTGTACAGTATGAAGAACTCTCGCTGACTGACTTATTCCACACCATTCCAAAGATCGCAAACATGCCACAGAGTCGCCTTATTGCTTAAATGTTTTGTCTAGCAAAATGCTGTGTCACCTATTTCTTTCTGACGATTAAATATTTTCTAACAGTACATTGTATCCTATGACTTCGTGATAATATAGATCACGATAATTTTACTTTCAGTGCATCAAATGTCCATCAAGCAAATGAAGAAAAATCTAATTCTATGTCCTATGTTTCTAATTCATGTCAAAATATTCAGTCCCAAGCATTTTCCATAAATCCGCAAAATAGCCTAGGAAATGCAACCTTACCATTGCAATTAGCTGCTAATAAAATAGCAACTTTATTACTAGACACAGGATCTGAATGTACTATTTTCAAGGCTAATTTAATCGATGACGATGTATTAATTTATACTGACCATAAAGTACAGTTAAAAGATATCACAATTGATTATGTCTGCTCTTTAGGTGTAAGTTTTGGAGAAATTCCGCTTTTAAATAATGTTATTCTCTCCCATCCATTCCATATCGTGCCCAAAGACTTTCCAATTTCACAAGATGGTATCCTAGGCAGGGACTTCTTAACAAAATATAGGGCACTTATTGATTACGATCAAAATTATCATCAAAAAGAGGAAGTTAAAAATCAACTCAATAAAATGTTAATAGGACATAATCGAACACAGTAATTCTCGTTATAATTCACCTATTTTAATTGTACCTAAAAAACTAGACGTTACTGGCAATAAACGTTTTCTGATTCTGGTAGATTTTCGTAAACTAAATGATGTCACCGAGGGCGAAGCATATCCTTTGCCAAACATAACAGAAATACTTGATCAACTCGGGAAGTCAAAATATTTCAGTGGCATCGATTTAGCTAACGGATTTCATCAGATTTTATTAAGCGAAGAATCAGATGTTTTCCGTCGATTGCGACAACACAATTTAAAGTTACAGCCCAGTAAATGCAGTAGATTCAGTACTGTCTCAGGGACCTATTGGTAAAGATCTTCCCGTGGCGTACGCATCACGTACCCTTAACAAGGCTGAAAAAAATTATAGCACGGTGGAAAGGGAAATGGTTGTGTAAGGGTGTATTAAATAATCACCATTATAATCCAACCAGATAGCAAATATATTAAAAATATGTCACGCAGTTTTTTTGTGTTCCCGATCGAACTCTCTTAGTAACTGCCAAAGTACCGCTTCTCTCGTTTCCCCTTACGCTGCCGCTACTGGACTTAACAAAACTCCAGGGTTGGCACCAGCTCAGGGGTAACATTCCTTACACTCGGCCTTCCTGACAGCATGCCGTCCTCGGGATGTGTTATTAGTAATCTGTAACATAGAAATTAAACACACCACGAACGCGTTCCGCCATTCAGACATCAGCCTTAAAACCTTGGTTCATACGCTAGCTTTGTGCTAACCTTAAAGTGTGTGTTAGCCTTGTGCTAACCTTAATGCGTGCGTTAGCCTTGTGCTAACCCTCATTTGTATGTTAGCCTTGTGCTAACCTTAATGTGTACGTTAGCCTTGTGCTAACCCTAATTTGTATGTTAGCCTTGTGCTGACCTTAATGTGCGTGTTAGCCTTGTGCTAACCTTAAATATACCAATTGTTTGAGTCTCATCTTTAAGTATAACCCAAGGCTTCATCTTGTCGACGGCTGCCACCGTCCGAAACTTTTTCCTTAGGCCTTTTCTTAAATCTTCAACTTCATACCGATCATTGGAAAGCACCTTTACAACGCGAAAAGGTCCTTTATACTTGGCCAATAGTTTCCTACTGACTGCAGAAGTACCTTTGTCCGTTTTTAATATACTGACAAGGTCGCCTTCATTATACAGGGTGTTGCATCATGAGAGGGACATAGCTTAATAGGAGGTAGAGAACATCAGTGGTAACCGGAACCTCCCATAGAAATGTCTCATTGGGCCTTCATTACGAGGTTGCTGGGTGTTAAATAATTTTTGGCCAAACCTGTTTTTTGTCATAACTTTGACAGGGAATGAAATAACGGATTCATATTTGGTACGGCTAATGTACTAACGAGCCCCAAGAGGTACATGTATAAAAAAAATATATCCAGGTCCGGACTCACTATAATTTATGTTTCTTCTTTGCATCAATAAAACATCACCCTGTATATATTTTTTTGAAATTTCGATACGATATTCGAAAAGAGCAAGAAAAAACAAACAAAATGGCCTATTTCATTTTTTTGTTACACCTTCGTGGTTATTTAAATACGTTGTTAAATGTGCAAGAAAATGGATTACAGAACCCTATTAAATGAGAGGCACGTGAAATAAATAGTTTTATAACTAAAATTTGCAAAAAATCTATTGAGCCTAGGTGGTCTGGGTGAATCCTAATTCCGGCACGTTTTAAAGGTCCATTTTGGTAAAAAACTGTGGTCCTAATAAGTAATCGGGTATGAAATAACAAAATTTTTAATCAATCACAGTAGGCTTGTTCAAAGTGACAGATAATAAAAAGAAATCTCCTAAACAGTTGAATAATTGTTTGTTAGTAATTTAATGTGTCAATAATCCGCATTTAGTTAGTGAAAACTTGTGAAAATATTTTAACTACGCCAGTAAAATTTACAAACGTGGAATATGCTGACATAATATTCATCTATGGTTTCTGTAATGGAAATGGTAGGTCGGCGGAAAGAGAATATCGGCTGCGTTTTCCTGGTCGTCGATGCCCTAATCATAAAACCTTTAGTACGGTGTTCCAGTATGCAAGACAACACGGAAAGTTTCCTACTTCTGCAGTTGTGGAGCGTGTTTTACAACAAGGTGTGCAGGAACAAAACAATATTATAAACGTAGTTCAAGAAAACCCAAATATGAGCACTAGACGAATCAGTTTGGCAACTGGTATTCCTCATTGGCGAGTATGGAGAACTCTAAAAAGAGAACGTTACCATCCATATCATATCCAGCAGGTACAGCGTCTTCAACAAGGCGACGATATCCCCCGCCTGGCATTTTGTCATTGGTTGTCTAACCATCGCCCAGTCATTTACAGAACCTTATTTACGGATGAGGCACAATTTACAAGGGATGGAGTAAACAATTCACGAAATAATCATAAATGGGCACAGGAAAACCCACATGCGGTACGCCAACGCCGTTCGCAACACAGGTTTTCTGTAAATGTTTGGGTCGGACTTGTGAATAGACATTTGATAGGGCCACATTTTTTTTGAAGAAAGATTGAATGGTGAAATTTACTTTGATTTTCTTCAAAACATTTTACCGAATATGTTAGAAAATATCGGTATAAGAGGCATGTTGTTTCAGCATGATGGGGCCCCAAAACATTTTAACCTTCAAGTAAGAGAACACTTAAACAATGTGTATCCTAATAGATGGATTGGACGCGGGGGTCCACATGAATGGCCACCAAGATCTCCTGATTGTAACCCTTGTGATTACTTTTTATGGGGCCACTTAAAAAACGAGGTTTATAGCATTGAAATTGAAAGTAGACAACATTTAATCCAGCGCATCGTTACAACCTGCGACGAAATACGGAATAATCCAGAAATGATACGTCGAGCAATTGGTGACCTTTCTAAACGCGCAAGAAAGTGCACAGAATGTGGGGGAGGACATTTTGAAAATTTACTTTAGTGTCAATTACGTTTTATTTTTAAACACATTTAGTTATTGTTTTGTTATTTATTGTTAATTGAATGGAAAATATTTTATTTATTTAGATTTTAGTTTGTTCTCTTTTCCAATTTTTATTAAGTATAAAATGTTGGTGATTTTCTTGATCAAAGTAACTGGTTGCTTAGGCCTAAATGGATTAAATTATCTGTCACTTTTATTCTTTGAACAAGCCTACTGTGATTGATTAAAAATTTTGTTATTTCATACCCGATTACTTATTAAGACCACAGTTTTTTACCAAAATGGACCTTTAAAACGTGCCGGAATTAGGATTCACCCAGACCACCTAGGCTCAATAGATTTTTTGCAAATTTTAGTTATAAAACTATTTATTTCACGTGCCTCTCATTTAATAGGGTTCTGTAATCCATTTTCTTGCACATTTAACAACGTATTTAAATAACCACGAAGGTGTAACAAAAAAATGAAATAGGCCATTTTGTTTGTTTTTTCTTGCTCTTTTCGAATATCGTATCGAAATTTCAAAAAAATATATACAGGGTGATGTTTTATTGATGCAAAGAAGAAACATAAATTATAGTGAGTCCGGACCTGGATATATTTTTTTTATACATGTACCTCTTGGGGCTCGTTAGTACATTAGCCGTACCAAATATGAATCCGTTATTTCATTCCCTTTCAAAGTTATGACAAAAAACAGGTTTGGCCAAAAATTATTTAACACCCAGCAACCTCGTAATGAAGGCCCAATGAGACATTTCTATAGGAGGTTCCGGTTACCACTGATATTCTCTACCTCCTATTAAGCTATGTCCCTCTCATGATGCAACACCCTGTATACCGGAGCAACAGCTCTGGTTGCGTCAAATCGTTCTTTTTGTGCTTCTTGGTCTTCCTTTATTTTTTGCGCCATGCTTTTACACAACTTTTTCAAATCAATTCGATCTAAATTGTCTTGGACCTCACTCAAAATTTTAGCTTCCGCTACATGTCGACCTTTACATCCTGTTAATGCTTCTAAGGGTGAGACACCTGTTGCCTGATTATGAGAACAGTTCATAGCACTTTGGACCTTCTTTACATATTGATTCCATTCGTTTTCAGCACTAACTGCCGCAGTTGTGGCGAGTGCATTTAATATGGTTTTGTTATATCTCTCACACTGGCCGTTCGCCCTCGGGGTCGCTACAGCATTGAGCACATGTTTAATAACTCTCACAATACGACTTGAAAGTTGCCGACGTGAAAGCCGTACCTCGATCGGTTATCAGACGTGTTGGTACACCAAACAAATATATAAAATCTGACAATGCTTTTGTGACGCATCTCGTTTTGGTGTCTTTTACCCGCTCTATTATGACAAAATTTGTGAAACCGTCAACGATAACTAGTAAGATACTTGTTACCCTTTTTGCTAGACACAAAAGGTCCCAAATGGTCCGCGTGCACTGTATGGAATGGTACTGCAACCTTCTCAATTGGGTGTAGCATGCCTTGTTTCTTACCAAATTTATGCTTGTAGTATATACAGTTTAGACACGAGTTCACATATTTGCGAATTAATTTACGCATACCAGCGAACCAATAGTTTTCAGAGACGTTTTTAATAGTCTTCTCTGGTTCGAAGTGACCTCTCGCATCGTGATAAAGCTTGCATATTTGCCACCTTGAACTTCTTGGCACAACCCATGCAGACTTTCCACACGGGAGCCGACGATACACCTTTCCTGCCTTAAGCTGGTAATCCTTAGTATCGGAGCCTCTTTTCTTCGATTATAGGATTAATCTTATTCTGGCAATTTGTTCATCTAGTAACTGGGCCGCCAGAATCCATTCGTCTTCAGTTATGTCTACAACGTTTATCTCTTCAATAGGTAGACGACTTAACGCGTCAACGTGTGACATCCTCGTCCCTGCTTGAACCTCCAACGGGCTACTTACTCTAGGTATCAGATCCTTTTTGGAAAAGGTTGTACGTAAGGTGCTACAGTCTGTAATTACCTTAAATTCTAGATTTAGCAGATAGATGCGAAAGTGTTTCAAGGCTAGTATTACAGCCAACGTTTCCAACTTGTAGGAATGGTAAAGTCTTTGTTCTGTAGTCGTTTGCTTACTGTAATAATCTTTTCCTTCAACTTTTTGCAATAATATAGCCCCAAATCCCAGGGCGCTAGCATCAGTATGTAGCTCCGTGATGAGAGTGGGGTCAAAAATTGATCAAATAGGTCTCGAAGTAAGAATTTCTTTAACTTTTTGTACAACTGCCTCCTGCTCATTTTCCCATGACCACGCTACGCCTTTCTTTGTAAGTCGTGTGAGAAGTTCTACTATTCTGGCATAGTTCTTGACGTGCTTCCTAAAATATCCCGATAAACCAAGGAATTGTCGAACTTGTTTTACATTTCGTGGGGACGCCATTTGCTGTACCGCGCACACTTTTTCTGCATTTGGTCGTATACCATCCGCACATATTTCCCTACCTAAATAATTTATAGTTGTTTTGAAGAAAGAACACTTGCTTAGCTGCTTTAGCGTTAAGCCATTGTTCTTGAATACGGTTAATACGTACTTTAACCTGTCCATCCCTTCCTGAGAAGTAGGTGCCGGTATTATAATATCATTAATATACGGAAAAACGATAGAATTCTTTAACTTCCCTAGCACTTTATTTATTAACGTTTGAAAAATAACTGGACAGGTAGCTAACCCAAATGGCATTCTCAAAAATTCGTAGTGCGAATCGGATGTTACGAAGGCTGTCTTTTCAATAAAGTCTTTTGCCATCGGAACCTGATAAAAGCCCGAAGCCACATCCAACCCTATATAAAACGCACTTCCCCCTAAGCGATCAATTTGATCCTCTATCAGTGGAAGTGGTGACTTGTCCTTAACAGTAATAGCATTTAATTTCCTGAAATCAACACACATTCGGTACTTTCCGGTTTTCTTTTTGACCAATAAGACAGGATTAGAATATGGGGAGCATGATTCTCGAATATTATTTTTCAGCAGTTCGTCAATTAGGTTATTTAAAATTTTTTTTTCCGAGGCAGCCATTCGACAAGGGTTATAGGTTACTGGTTCCTGTGTTGTACACCTTATGTGCATTTCGACAGCATTGGTTTTACCTAGATCACAAAATGAAAATGAAATGCGACTTAGGTATTCTTTTAATAAATTAAAAACTATTTATTTTGGAACTGCCGATAATGTATCTCCGAAACATATTCATTCTAATCTACAGGGGTCGGATTGCTTTATAGAACATTTTAATTAGAATTTTAGGAGGTTTTCTCAGAATTTTAGGAGAATTTTAGGAAACCGAACATGTTTTTTTATGAAAATTTAGGAGGAGATTTTTGACACATTTTTGAAGAAAATTCTAGGAAACTTTGAAATATATTCTTTATTATTAAAATAGAACATATGCAACGCAACATAACATATTTTTTAAAAGGTAAAAAATGTGATAAAATAAAATTTAATAGAAACAACTTTTATTTCTACATATGTAGTTGTAGTCGCTGATTTTTCTTCGTTTATTTCTAAAATGAATATTGCCATTAGTTTATTACTATAAATTCAATGCCACTCACTTACCTTTGGTTTTTTCTTCCCCAAGTCATCACTTTCTTTTTTCTTATGAAGGTCACGTTTTTCTTTCTCTAGATTTTTCAATTTTTCCTTTAGTTCTTTTTGTCCATTTAGGGCCATTGATATCATAGCTTGGGTTTCACCGACTAACTGATTTTTATCTTTGCTGGCCATTGAAGTACTAATTTTTTGAAGTTTCTCATTTCCCTTCAAAAGTAAGCTATCTGAGACATCGAGCTTGTGTCGAATCTGCTTTATTTCCACATCAATTCTATCCAATATCTCGATTTCTGTTCAGACGCATAAGATCCTCATCCTCTTTTTCTTTTGTAATTCTGTCACATTCGTTTCGTAATTTATCTTCCTCCTCTTTTTTTTTCTCCAAATAAATTGTGTAATTTTTATGAGCTCTTCTTACATTGTCCAACAACTCTGGTGTAATTGGAAAACTATTTAAGCCCCCCAAGGATACTAATCGGTCTTTAACAAGTCTTAAAGCAATAATTGTATCCTCTTGAAGGCTTTCTCGATCCGAAATTATATATTTATTTATACTAAAACCCCTTTCAGGGGAGGCATTTCCATGAGATAAAATAATTGCGCATTTGACTGTGGTACATAACTGTTGGTATTTCAGAGAACCATCAATATTTTTCAAATTGCCAATGTTTTCCCAGTAGTTCAAAATATTAATATTATTTTCGTAATCTTCCCGGGATAATACCGTTTCAATGTCGTGGGTGTATAGATCAATTTGCAGTTTTATCAGGTCTTTTAATTTATCCATATCACCATTAGGCAGTTGAAAGAGTCTTTTCAAAGTTTGGGTTGATTTTATCGCCTTTAAAATAGCTTCAGCCAATTTCATTAATGACTTTGCAATTTTGGTCGGAATCTTTTCTTTTTGGAATAATGGATTTATATATTGCACATTTATCAGTGTATCATTGGTTAGTGGCAATTTCTCTACCAAATACTTTACGGCTGCTCTGAAGAAGTTGGAAAACTCTTTGTAAAGAATAACCATTTCTTTAGTTCTCAACCCTGATGATTCCATCATAGTACCTGTTTTTGAACCCAGAACAGGAAATTCCAAACAATTAGAAAAATTGTCAAAATCCAAGGATATTAGTTCAACGATATCCTATTGCACTTCAACAACTATTTCTTGTACAGTTTTTTTGTCATATAAACAACTTGCCTTAAGAAATTTTTCCATTAGTTCAAAAATCAGACTGATGTGTCCACTGTGCAATAAATGAATTGAAGGATTTCTTGTTTGAAATTTTTGCAGAAATTTTTCAAAAATCACACAGGCCTCAATCACGAACGAAATGTATATTTTTGTTTCTGGATAATTTAGTGCTTTGATTATACGTTGGTATCTTTCAGTTTTTTTTACGTCTTTACCAAAGTTTTTCTGTTTTGGTAAAAAATGTATGAAATACTTCTTAAGGTTCACAAACTGCTCCAAAATTCTGGATAAGGCTGGCTTCATAGATAACCAACGAGAGGAACTATAATTTAAAACGTATTGGGCAGTTACTTGAGTTACTTTGGTCATAGAAATTAAATCTTCACGCCGGGCACTTGATGCCTATCATAAATCTGCCTAGTGCTCTTAGTCAGAAAAATAAACAGTGATTATACAGTACTAGGCCTTCACTAATGTTTATAAACACTTTGATTGATTTTTGTATCGAGTCGGCTTTACTCCAACACCTATAAGCGGAAAAATATGTACTGTGATATAAAAGGGTATATAAAATCGTGTGATAGTTGTAAGAAAAATAAGTGTTCAAGGAAAACCAAATTACCTATGGTCATAACAACAACTTCATCTTATCCAATGGAAAAAATATTCCTCGACATAGTGGGACCTTTAAACCTGTTAACGAGCAAACACCCTGTATGTATGATATGTAGTTCTAATGATTCAGTTTCGCTGGTATTTTATTTTATCTATCTTTCTTCACACTTGTTTAGATACACTTTTATGTAGAATTAGTTGTAATAAGTGATATTAGATTCCTGCTGATTCTCTGGTTTCGCAACTAGCTGGCGCATTGTAAGCAAGCATTACCACTCATCTTTCTTTAATTTCATTATGTCATGTTTTACGTATTATTGGTCGAAACTAGTAATGTGACAAAGCAGGAGGGCAGTTCGTTCTACAAAACTGTTTGGAACGCCCAACAAAGGGGAGATTCATTTTATACTTTACCTAGTGAACATATACGTCTATTTTTAAGCTATTTTCCAAGTCCAAAGTTGTAATCATCTAGTTCTCAAAAATAAAGCTGAAATTCACTACCAAAAGGTCTAATTAACTAATTAATTTGCACATCCCAACACTTTATCTGTACCAGAAGTTGTTAATTTATTTATTCTTACAGCTCCTAAAAACATAAAGAATAATAATAGATATATAATTACGCCAAATAATAATAATTAATCCCAAAATTAGATTGCATTTTATCATATTAACAATAATTAATTAATAGATTGATTGATTTACCTGTAAGGAATTATCTTTGGAGGACAAGCTCGAAAAATTTCGATTTACTAATAGATGATGGTAAGTATAGTAATCTCAATATAACAGACTATATTATAAGGTTCAAAAATGGTGACGTTACTAGTAGCAATTCATAATTAAATAAAATACACTATTAAGTATTGGAATATATATAAGGTGCGCCTAGCCATTACTGTCACTCTAAAGGAATTTTGGCCGTGATGCTACTACAGTTAATTTTAAAAAATTCAGAGTACTAAAAACTTACGATAATTCAAATGAACTTAAATAAAAGCAGATTAAAGCAATGATTATAATTATAACATGCTCGCCTAATTTTCATAGATCAAAGAATGGAAAGTGACTTCTACAGCTGGGCAGACGAGAAATACACATTCAGAGGCAAAGCACACACACCGAATACATATTACAGTACATGGGGATTCATATTTACTTATTCTAAAAAAAAACCAGTGCTATGGTCAGAAATCAATCTGGGACCTTACTTAGGCTGACCAACCACTCAAAAATTGATCGAGAAATATTTTTTGACCACATATAAAAAGTTGTTAACACTGAGGCTAGTGTCAATTTCTTGAACTCCTTTTTGATTTTGTCCTCCCATGAATACTGCATTCCTACTTCATTAGTAAACAACTTATACATTATAATTCTAGTAATGTCTTTTACTTTGTCACCACCAATTTGACCAAGTTCCTTTGCCTACATAACACAAAAATTCAAATTTAACACATGAAAAGTTCCAACAAGCCTTGGTAATTAAAAAACTATTAATAATTTAAAATATCCAAAATGCAACATTCAACAAATCTAAGCAGAGATTCCACAACAAAATATCAAATATCTCATAAAAAATCTGCATAATAAACTGGATTTATGGTTCACATTATATTACAACTAATTACTAATGAGAATAATTTTACAGATGACAATACTCAGATATTCAAATAAAAACTTATTCAAATAATATAAATTATTTATAATTAATTTTATTTTTCTAAGTAAAAGCCACAAAAATTAATTTTTTTATTTTCCAACCTTCTTGTCATTTTTCTATTTGTTTTGTTAAATAAGTGAAAAACATTGTAATTTTCAAGACTATCTCTAGAAAATGAGACAATACATTAATTACTGTTTCTATAGATTTAGAATCGGCATAAACTTAGGAATCCTTTCTAATATCCCTATAATAATAGGGATAAATAAAATGCTACAACATATGATAGCAGATATGTTTAAATTAACCGTTAGACAAGAACTACAGGATCTTTCTAGACATGCCTCATATTTATAGGGTATACTATAAGCATTTTTAAGAAAGTATCTAAATAAAACTAGCTCCATTCTCAAAACGGAGGACATGTCAAAAGTACAAAATTTGCAAAGCATTGAAAATGATCTTTGTAAAAGCTTACTCAAGTTCCTGCGCATTTTTTATGGATCTCATACATTATTGTGAATACTGTAATTGACCTTAGTTGAATAGACCTCTATTACAAAATATAGCTTTTTTCACTAAAGTTGTAAATCATAAAAAATTCTCATTGAACTCTAATCTATAAAAGTAACCCTAAAATTGGGGGAAGAAATAATACGGGGAGCCATATAGACCTTCCGGATTTTATAGTAATATTTTCCTTACCAAAATCTTTTCATTTGTTTGGTTTTCATTGAGCCACGTTTCCATATCTTGTAAATGTTTGTTCTCTATATAATACTTTTAATGTTTTGATATTTCTAGACACTTTATGTGTAAAAATAAATTTTTTAGGGAATATTTTGTATGTTACACTGAGTAATTTGTTTTGTATTGCCTGTAATCGTAAGCACTGTGCGTCCGAGATACAATTCCAAGGCGCACAGGCGTAAGTCAGTATCGGCTTGAAAATTACTTTGAAAGATTTCGTTTAGTTTGTATAATAATCCATTGTGCCACACGGTATCGTAAGCCTTTTCAATGTCGAGTAATAATAACACAGTGCATTGTTTTTTGGTATAGCCGATTAAGGCATCCTGTAACACCTCAGGCTGTCTCCCGATCTAAAGCCAAATTGTTTAGGAAATATTTTAGTTTTATTCATGAATTTATTAAGTCTATAAAGTATGATTTTTTCTGTTAATTTAGAAAGTATGTTTAACAGAGCAAAAGCTCAGTAATTGTTAACGTCGTGGGGCGCTTTGTTTGGCTTTAGTTTCGGGATGATGATAGATGTTTTCCAGATATTTGGAAAATGTTGGTATTTGAATATCGCATTAATAATTTAAGTCAATTGTACAGCACTTTGGAAGGAAGTTTTTTAAGGAGAAGGCTCGGGATATCGTCAGTTCTGGAGGACTTGGGGTTGGGTAAGGTTTGGGGATATTTTTTATTTCTATGGGATTAGTGTAGATTTTAATTAATTTGTTTTGAGGAATAGGGTGGTGAGAGGGATAATTATTTACTGTACAGTCTAGTATACTTTAACTTGGCGTGTGTATGTATGAGTTAATATTTCCGTACGATTTCAGTTTCTCTTGTACACGAAGATCCAGAAATATTGTCCACGTATACAGTGTTTCTGGACTATTGCTTTAACTTTGTGTACAATATGGGAAAAAATGAAATCGTACGGAAATATTAACTCATACATACACACGCCAAGTTAAAGTATACTAGACTCTATTAGTAATATTCCCATGAAATGGGATGTTGTTTGGAGTGGCAGTGTTACTGTTTTTTAAATGATCTGCAAAAACTTCCGCTTTATCTTTGTCAGAGAAATAAGGTGTATTATTATATAATGTGGTAGGTGGTTGAACATAAGGTTTTTTTAAATAGGTTAGATAGGCGTCACAGAGAGTTGTCCTGTCTCGACAGAGAAGCAATTCTATCATTCCAGGACCTCTCCCTGTGGTCAGCCAGTCTATTATTAACAGTGTTCTGTAAGTTTTTGTATCTAGTACCGTCGACGTTTCGTTACCATTTTCTAATAACTCTTGCAGATAAAGTGCGTACCTATTTATGACATTTTCGCCGATTAGATAATTCGTGAGTTCATTCATCTCTGTCTTCATCAATGTTTGGAAAGAAAAGTAAATATCAGCAACCACACTGGAAAGTCAATTCTCTGGCTCTAATGACTTGTCTTTTTGTTCTTATTGAAAATTATGCTCAAAAAAGAGTACTCTGCTGTCATTACTTAACATGCGGTTTTGATTTCAAGGGATTACATAGTTATTTTTTTTCTTTTGCAGGTTAGCACCAACAAACTTGAACTAGCATCAGCAGCTTGGATTTGATTCGGCTCATACGACATGACACAAGATTTTGTGCAATATTTTATATAAAACGCAAGGTGACAACTTAAAGGTATGAGACATGAATTAAATTTATCATTTTATTGCCATCCTGCGCTTTATATAAAAGTTTTTACAAAATTTTGCGTCACATCATACGAGCCTAAATATTATGGAAAGATCTTTGTTTTGAGAATTTTATTTTAGTTATGTTATAATATATATATTATTCTATATTTATTCTACTTAATACGATCTAGTATTGTCTGTCCTATTATTTTTATGTTTTATTATTATTATTATTATTATTATATTTATATTTTTGACTAGTCTAATAAGTTAGACCTAATCAGACCATTTAATTTATTCTAAACCTATTCTTGTTCTAAATTCCAGAAATTTGACTGGTGACAACGGCTTGGTAAGCATATCAGCTACTTGGCTACCTGTAGGAACATAGTTTACTTTAATTACCTTTTTCTCAACTTGTTCCTTTTAAATATCATAATATTCGTTTAATACATTTCCAGATTTCTTTGTTACTCTTATTCATAAATCTACTTAAATTATTTACAGCTACACTTAAATGGGGTCTCGTGCATATCATTAAATACATTAGACATCCGATAGCGTTACGGCAAGGGGCATCGACAGATTTATTTGAATTTAACGCTTCGTAGCCTAATTTAATTTCAAGTGGACGTTTAACAAGTTTACTGTCCTGCATATTAAATTTCTTTAAAATGGTCTTGATATATGCACTTTGATCTAAACAAATTTGATTATCTTTTCGTATAATCTTAATTCCTAGGAATAGACGACTACCAGGTCATCAACGTATAAAACTACATAAATATTTTTAGTAATGTCACCCTTATCTAAAATATAAATACATCTGTCTACAGGTGGGTTTTTAAAGCCTTTTCCTGTAAGTGCTTTTTCAAACTGTTCAAACCAATATCTGGCTGCCTGTTTTAAACCATACAAGGCTTTATTTAATTTACAAACTTGATTACCCTCATTTTTGATTCCTTCGGGAACCTTCATATAAATTTCCTCCTTTAATTTACCGTTTAGAAAAGCGGTTTTTACATCCATATGATGAACCAGTAAACAATGTTGATTTGCAAAAGCTATAATAAATCTAAAACTTGGTATTCTAGCTACAGGGGCGAAAGTTTCATTATAGTCTATGAGATATTTTTGACTAAAACCTTTCGTTACTAGGCGAGCCTTGTATTTTATTGGATTTTCAAATTCATCATTTTTAAGAGAAAATATCCCTTTACAGTTAACAATATTTTTATTTTCAGGCTTTTGCACCAAATCCCAGGTATTATTAGTTAAAAGGGAATTTATTTCGTCATTATAGCACGCTCCCATTCTAATTTATCAGCCCTGTTTTCAAGTTCCTGATAACAAGTTGGAATACTACATATAACTGACTGCGCACACATAAGATATTCAGGTATACTATCTTCGTTATAATAAATAATGGGTAATTGTTTCATTCTGTTGCGTTGTTTGTGTAAATAATTTTGGTCATTGTAAAGTTGAAATGAGTACTTTATTGTTAGGATTACATATAAACAGTATTACAGTTCCGCCTTGTACAACAGGCGGTGTTCGACTATATAATATATATTATGTTAAGCTTATTCATAATCTAAGCAAGTGAGACGTGACAGAAATATAAACAATATCGCTCGAAGCGTAAGATGACAAAATATTGAATTTCTTTCTATTTATATTCTAACACTCCCACTAATTCATTATTTTCATTAAACGATTTTGTTAACATATCTGCAACTTGATTCTTAGAATCAACATACAAAATTTTAATTTCACCTTCGAAACACATGTCACGCACAAAATGAAACTTTATATCGATGTGTTTGGTCCTCTTGTGAAATTCCGAATTCTTTGCAAGTTTTATCGCTAATTGATTGTCCACGCTGAGTTCTACAGGACGCTGGTCGAAATCTAGTTCATGCAGTAATAACTTTAGCCATATTGCTTCTTTTGCTCCCATAGGTAAAGCAATGTATTCAGCTTCTGTTGTTGACTGTGCTACAACACTTTGTTTTTGACTTGACCAAGTAACTGGTGCATTTGCTAACATAAAAATGTAGCCGCTGACTGATTTTCGAGTTTCGATACAACCCGCATAATCTGAATCGGTATAGATATCCGGGCGACTCACTGTTGATAAAAATATTAGCGAACCGACCGCTTCACGATATGGATATTTTGTTTCAGTTTTAATATCACCATCGGAAGTTTGTAAACATACACCCGGCTCACTTGGTGTTTTTACTGGACTAGCTTTACTCATATTGAATCTTTCTAATAGCCTTTTGATGTATGGCGCTTGATTTATTTTTATTTTATTCTTTTCACGCACTATTTGGACACCTACAAATTCCTCGGCATTGTCCATTGTAATTTTGAAACAGAGTTTTAAATTCGTCAAAAGTTCTTTGATTGCGTTTATAGATGAGGATAGAACTAAACCGTCATCAACGTAGAGTGCTAAATAAATCACTGTATTGTTTAGCTGTCCGAGAAACACACATTGGTCACTTTGTATTTGTTTGAACTTATATTCGTTTAAGTATTTAACCTATTTTTGATTCCAGCATCGTCCAGCCTGTTTTAATCCATATAAGCTTTTATTATGTTTGCACACGTGATTTGGATGGATATTGCTTGTTCTCGAAACCGATAGGCTGTTTCATAAAAATTGTTTCTTCTAAGTCTCCATATAGGAAAGCTGCTTTCACATCAAAATGGCGAGTCGCGCTCTAAAACGATTTACGTTACCGCTCACGTCCGTTTTGATACGAAATACCCATTTATTGCCTATCACTTGGGAACCTTGTAGTAAAGACTCCAGGTTTTATCGTCTTTTAGAATCTGTATTTCTTCTTCCATAGCACTTTTCCACTGCTTTGCATTTTTGTCTTTCATTGCACTTTCAAAATCTTCGGGCAATATAGTTGCACAGTACACAGCTGGTCCATAATAGTCTGGTCTTTTTATTGTGTTTCGATCTCTCAGTTGACGAGTGTTCTCCTATTCTCCTTCTTCATTCTCTTCTTCTGAAGTTGACTCGATTATTTCCTCGTTGTTTTTAGCTTGCTTGGGTATTTCATTTTTAAAAGTTACTGGGAAAATTGCAGTATTTTTGTTATCTTCATTGTCAACAAAAACTTCATTTTCATTGAAAGTGACATTACATGAAATTTCAATTCTTCTTTTCCTTGGATCCCATAATCTACAATTATTGGAATTTTCGTTGTAGCCGACAAACATTAGTTTCTTACTTTTTGAATCAAATTTCTTGCGAAATTGCGATGGAATACACATATACGCTGCACAACCAAAAACTTTAATGTGTTTAATTTCTGGTTTTCGTTTAAACCATAATTCAAACGCACTTTTGTCTTGCTGTTGGGATGGTAATGTTCTGTTTAATATATAAACGGCAGTGTTTACAGCTTCTGTCCATAATTCGGTAGATAAATTTTCGTTTAGCATCATTGAACGAGCCGAATTTACAATTGTAATTGTAATTCTCGTTCTGAACTCCCATTTTGTTGTGGGGTGTATGGAGCAGAACATTCATGAATAATGCCTACCTTTTTCAAATATTTTTCGAAAATATTGTTGATATATTCAGTACCATTGTCGCTTCTCACGACTTTAATTTTATTACCAGTTTGATTCTCTACTAATGCTTTGTACTCTTTGAATTTTTCAAATACTTCAGATTTATGTTTTTAGAAATAAACAGTTCTGTAGCTGCTTGCGTCATCTTTAAACAAAACAAAATAGCGCAATCCTCTTGGCGATTCAACGTTCATTGGACCACATAAATCTATGTGTATCATCTCACCTATCTTTGTTGTTCGTTTGGAAGATGTTGGATACGATTTTCGAGACTGTTTACTTAATTGACATGTTCACAGAAGTTATCGTCGTCATCGGTTATTTTCAAATCATTTATGCTGTTTCTGATTGCCTTTTCTGTGGCCTTGAAATTGATATGACCAAGCCGTTCGTGCCATAATTTTAACGATTGTTTTGCAACATGACACTCTAGCTTAGGCTTGATTCTAAACTTGATTACCCATAGATTGTTTACACGATTTCCAACGCATGACACATTTTCTTCTGCGTCACGAAATTCACAAGTATGTTTCAAGGCACGAAATGCGAATCGTTTATCCGTCATTGCTCCCACTGAGAATAAACTTCTATTCAGTTCTGGAATGTATAATACGTTCTGGATCTCTCTGTCATGCCATCGACCTTGAACATTTGCTTGAATTTCAATGTTTCCAATACCAATGGCTGATATTACTTTATCCTTTGCAATTTTTACGGAAATTGGTTCCTGCAGTTCTTCAATTTTTGTAAACCAATCTCGCTGATGGGTCATGTGAACACTGGCACCTGAATCACAAATCTATTTATTGCTGTCGCTGTTCAAGCTAGCTGAATAAAGTTGCGAAATGTCGCTGACATAAGCGTTGTTGGATTTTGATTTCTGTTGTTCTGTGTCACTCTTTTCTGCCTCTGCTATGCGTTTTCTACATTCACGTGCCCAGTGACCCTTTTTCTTGCAGTAATTGCATGTTATTTTCATTTTTAACTCTGCAATTTTGCTGCTTTTCTTTTCTTCTGGGCGTGATTTACTGTCGAGTTTTGCTTGTAGCGCTTCAACTTGCATGGCTAGTCGTTACGTTTCATCATCTTGCGTTGACATTATTACTTCCTCTTTTAAAAGCCGCGCTGTGAGATTTTCGAGATTTTGCTCAGTCGATGCAACTGAATCCCATGCAGTTCGGAAATTGTTGTACTTTGGCGGTAGACCGTTGACTATTTTCACGACCGCCCTTTTCAGAGGGTTGCAACTTGCGACCACTTGGCTAGTGAGAGAGGGTGATCGGGTTACCAAAGTAGACACGAAAGTATAACAACATGGTTTATTGACCAAAACAACAATTAGGCCACAACTGTAGCCAACGGGTAAAACAAATAACACGCAAACAACAACACAATTTGACAAAAAAAAGGGGTCTTACCAAAATATTCCATATCGAGGGTGAGAGGACTTTCCACTGTAAAAACCGAATCGGCACTAACTTCGAGAGCCATTCGAGCCCTGTTATGGTGTACTTCTTCTCTGGCTTGGAAAGGTTTCTACTGACATATGCCACTGGGTGTAATTGCCCATCCGGCCCTTGCTGTAGGAGTAGGAGTAATAGGGTCCTATTCCTCTGGTTGACGCATCTACACGCAACTCGCATTCCTTGCTAGGGTCAAAATGTTGTAGTACGGGTGCTGTAATTAATTTATCTTTTAAAATTTCGAAAGCGTCATTTTGTTCTTTATTCCATATAAATCCGTTATCCTTCCGTGTTGCCTCATGCAGGGGTCGCGCCATTGCGAAATCTTTTATAAATTTTCTATAATAATTACAGAGTCCGATGAAACTTTGGATGTCTCTTACTGATTTAGCTTTCGGAAATTCTTTTATCGCAATAAGTTTTTCCGTATCGGGTGCTAGTCCTTGTTGATTTACAGTGTAACCTAAAATTTTAACTGCTGGCTTAGCGTATACACATTTGCTAGGTTTCAACGTGAGGCCTGCATCCTCTAATCGTATAAAGACTTTTCTTAATTTTTCTAGGTGTTCCTTAGCTGTTTTCGAAAAAACAATTATGTCATATAGATAAATAAGAACGTCTTTCCACTTTATTCCTTTTAATACCTTATCGGCTAATTCCTGGAATGTGTCTGGGGCGTTACATAAACCGAAACTTAATACATTAAATTCGTATGAGCCATGCCCTTGAGCTACGAAAGCTGTATATTGTTGAGTTCTCATCTAATTTTACTTGATGGTAACCGCTAAACATATCGAGGCAACTGTAATATCGGCCCCCTTCTAGATATGTTGGTATATCATCTATGTTGGGTATAGGGTAAGTTGATTTTTTTGTCACATTATTCAACTTAGTCCACACAGAATCTGACCTCGTCGTCTTTTTTCTTGACCAGTACTATAGTGCTTGCCCAAGGGGAGTGGCAAGGCCGGATAATATTATTTTCCAGCATCTCCTTAATTTGTTTATCGATTATTTCCTGCTCTTTTTGGGACACCCTATAGGGACGACACTTTATTGGGGCCGCCTCTCCAACGTCAATTTTATGTTCCGTTAAGTCGTTTAAGCCCATACGTCTGACTGATTTAGAAAAAACGTGTGAGAATTCTATTAGAAGTGATTCGAATTTATTTTTAAAGTTTAGGATTAGTATAGGATTATTGCTTCCTGCCCGTGAACACGCATAGGACTCCGGTTTTAATATTTAAGGTCCACGACGGACGTCATGAACACGGATAAGTCACTGGTTGACCCTCAAGGTCAGGAAGATAAAAGATTTGGGCTGGCTAGCTTGGTCTGAGACTACCAGAGTCCACTCGTGCACTTAATTTAATTGAAAGTAGGTTGGGGTGGTATGTCCTTAAACGGAAGGATCCGGCCGATATGTACACCCTGTATGAGAGCAGAGCGTAAAATTTGCTTTTTTATTTCTTGGTGAGGGTCCAAAGCTTCACCCTGTATAAGCTTTCTTAGCTAAAATTCCCTTCCTGGGATTCTGGAATAGGGCCTACTTGAGCACCCTGTATATTCTTTGGTTGAATAAACACACTTGGTTTAAAACGAATTTACAATATTTTATTTAGATAAAAAAAACAGAGTTGTTGATTTGGTTTTGTAAAATTAACAAAATTTCTTTTTGGTAACTTGTCGACACGTAGAATTTTGCCTTTAATCGTTGCGTGGTTCGTTATATTTTTTTATCAGATCTTGTTATTTAATTTACTATAAACTAATGTCGCGAAGACGGATTTTATTCACTTAAAACTAGGGCCGCGTAGGCGTTAAACAAAAATTTGCACTTGGCTTTTATTCACTAAAACTAAAACACCGATTTTTTACTAGGGGAGTCCTAGGAAGAGGCACGGGTACACTTTGGGTTTCGTTACTTAGCCGGAAAACACTACTTTGGGTTTAGGCTCTGTGGCGACCAAAGGGCAACGCGGGAAGTAAGAACTTAATCGTAGATACCGGAAACACAACTTAACGGAGCCTCGGCACGCTTCTCCTTTTATACAGAGCACGGGGCACGACGTAGCCGAGAGCTGGATGAAAGCTGGATGGGAATTAAAACGGAACCGGCCATTCATTTGGGCGAGGATTGCGAAATATTGCGTAATGTTGTGCAATACTTTTTGAAATTTACGAATTTTGAAATAAAAGTTATATGACTGAATGGGCCGTGAAAAATGCAATTTATTAATATATGAATGTCATGGGAATCTATTTTTATTTAGGAATTATTGAATATAACTGTGAATATGACCGAGGTCTGGAAATTGCCCCGTAAGGTAGCGTTGATAGTTCGATTTTAACATTTATTTATGGCTATATTTTAAGCGTTACGCTTGAGGCTGGGTGTGGTCATAATAATTGATTTAGGGTAACGGAGTGAAGTTGGCGACGGGTTGCCAGCATGAAAAGGGAAATAGTAAATTTGACTTATGTGTTTGAATGAAAGGAAAGTTGAATGTATAATAATAAAATGAAGATAGGAACGAGTGACCAGCAACTCACGGGAACATGTAAACTGGTCTGGATGTAAAAAGATTAACTCATGGGCGGTTCGTAAAGATGATTAAAAGGGGTTTTGAGATAATGTGGGGAAATTGAGATTGACGTTGAAATTAGTATACGGGGGCTTGTAAAAAGTGTGGTGAATGAAATTAAATTTTGATAAATAGAGTTTGGGAGAGTAAATAGTTAATGGTTAGAGATGTTGAGGGGGCTGTATTTTTGAAGTGACTCTTTTGTAAAATTTTGTTGATAAATTGGTTGAATGAGGTGTTTTAGCTAAGTCGATGATAGAATTTGGATTATTGTGAATTATCGAATGTGCCTTAATTTTATTAGATTTCTTACTGCCAAATGTAGTTTTTCGGTGTGCAGGGTGTCTTAGGGACTTTTTTTATGGTATTTACCAGGTGGGCCTGGGCAAATGATTTATTTAACTAATTTTTAGTAATTTTTTGAGCGGCCATATTGGCGGTAAGGGGAATATACTACAACACCCGGCGTCTCCACCAGATGTCACAAACCCCCCTTTGAGGAAGCTGCGACTGACGGCCACTTGGCTTGTGAGAGAGGGAGATTGGGTAGTCAAAGTAGAAACCGAGTTTAAAACAAATATAATTTATTAACAAAATAACAACAAACAGTGTCACAGTATCAACAGGCACAACAACAATAGTAACAAATTGGGGGGCTCTTACCAATATCACTGATGTGGGAAGAGGCATTAGGATAAGGAGTCGCACTTCTTAACACTTAAGAGTAGGACTGTCTTAAGAATTCGACTGACTCCCGCGTTAACAAAATTTGTATTTATAATTTTACTATATGCTTATTTAACAGGTTACCTATTGAGTACAAGTTCATATTTATTGTTTGTTTTTAATAATTCAATGTCAGGTCTCGTTCTCAATATTTGTTTAATATTATTGCAAAGTATATCAATTTAGAATTTGGAAAAATAATTTGTATCAATATGTAACCTACTAAAGCTGTTTTATAGTTTTCTCCTTAAATATGAATACTCCTTACGTAACAATATTGCACTGTCACTTATGGATTCCTTCATGTCTTGAAGCTGTTTTACTATCGATTCAACATTTGCTAAGTGGCTAGAAATTGACTCACCATCTGCCATGCGAAGTTCGTAGAATTTTTGCCATACCAGTTCTCTCGGTAGTTCTGTTTTCTGTTCATGTGTTGTTGTTAGCTTGTTCCACATTTCAGTTGCCGTCTTGTAATTGACGAGGCACTGAATCATCTGAGGCGTAATTGTTGTCAAGAAGATTACTTGAGCTTTCGAATCTTTCGAATCCCAGGTAGTCCATTCAGGTGACGCTTTGTTTTCTGGTTATTTTGCTGTCCCGTCGACAATGGACATTAACTTTTCTGCTTTGAGCACAATTGACACACTGAATTTCCACAATTGAAAGTTGGAACCATCAAATTTTACGATCTGTGCGAGATCGCTTCGCGACGCGGTTGCCATTTTTACTTTCGCGCGGGAATACTGACACTTTTTACACTTGCTGTACTCACTTTACTGTTACCAGGCTGAGTACTGATTTTTGACCTTTGTTACTGAGCACATAACCTGTTGCGTTGTTTGTGGAAATAATTTTGGTCAATGTAAAGTTGAAATGAGTACTTTATTGTTAGGATTACATATAAACAGTTATTACAGTTCCGCCTTGTACAACGGGCGGTGTTCGACTATATATTATGTTAAGCTTATTCATAATCTAAGTAAGTGAGACGTGACAGAAATATAAACAATATCGCTCGAAGCATAAGATGACAAAATATTGAATATTTTCTTAGATCACAGTCTGGTTGCCATTTGCCTTGAGATAAACTTTCATTTGTATGAGATTTATTCGGACATATTACTGATTTTGACGTTAGGTCAGAAATATCAGTTTGATTACCAGACTTAGTTATATCTGGTTTCTCCTTGTCAGAGTTCTGAGACTTTTTCATTGATTTTGACATGTCAGAAATATCATTCATTTTGAGGTTTTTGAAAGTTAACCCCTTCTACCTGGGCTACAGGCCTGGATTTCAGATAATTAGTCTCATCTACAATAACAGCTCTGACAACAACAAACTTTTGTGACTCCACTTCCCACACTTTATACCCATTTGGTTCATACCCTACTAGTATACCTTTCCAAGATTTTTCTTGAAATTTTGTTTTACTATTTTTATTATGTACGTAAACAGTAGAACCAAAAACTTTAAGATATTTTATTTGTGGCTTTTTGTTATGCCACAATTCATATGGTGTTTTATTTTGTTTAAGAGCCCTGGTTGGCGTAATATTTATTAAATAAGTAGCAGTTAATACTGCTTCACGGCAAAAAGCTTTAGTTAGTTTTGTACCACTTAACATTGTCCGGGCTTTTTCAGTTATTGTTCTAACCATTCGTTCAGATACACCATTTAACTGTGGGGTACGTGGAACTGTTAAATGATAACTTATGCCTTTCTCCATACAATAAGTTTTCATCTCAGTAGACAAATATTCTCCTCCATTATCACAATACAAATTAACAATTTTTAAATTAAAATGAGCCTCACTTTTTGCCACATAATCTTTAAACATCGAAAAGACATCAGATTTATTCTTAATGAAATATGTTGCACAATAGTGAGCAAACTGATCTACAAATAAAACAAAATAATTTTTATCATTTACTGTTGATGGAGTAATAGGCCCACAAACATCGGAATGTATAACGAATAACGGTCTTGTTACATAATTTTTGTCTTTATGTTTATTAAAACGTAACCGTGTTTGTTTACCATTTATACAAGCGTCACACAAATTATCAGTAGGTGTAATATGATCTAGAAGATCTGTATCTCCGATCATTTGCTTATTTTTCAACTCTATGAATTTATTTTTACCAATATGCCCTAATCGTTGATGCCATATTTCATAGTTTATTTTTACTGTACTAAATGTATATGTTTTATTGTTCATTGATTCATTATTTACAGTAAAATCTATGAAAACTAAATTGTTTGATTGTTTACCTCGTATTACAACCTTACCATGTTTTCTGATTTCAACACCTCTCTCTTTAAAGATTACCATCATACCAGCGGCTTGCATCTTTGTCACTGATAACAAATTATAGGGGATTTCAGGGCAGTAGAGGACATTCTCCAGTGTTCCTCGGATTCCCAGGTTGCTGGTAACTTCCAGTGAACCCTTCTTCGTTGCAGTTATATATTTTTTCCATTTTTCGCCACAAAAATTTGTATTGGTGTCATTAGGGTAGTAAAATGTTTGCTGAGGCCATGTCTGTTTATAATATGATCAGAAGCACCAGAATCCAAAATAAATGTGATTTTATTTTTTGATTCTTGACACTGGTGACTCCCAAGCATAAATGCAAAGCTCGGGTTATATTTTTCAGGTGGATTTGTCTGTATTGTTTGTGTTGGGAATGATGCAGTTAAATAAAATAATTCACATCACAAAAGAAGACGCAGTTTTATTTTCAGTTGAGTGGTACAAGAAGCTTACAGTGCACTAGTTAAAAATACTTAGTATATTAAATGAAAAGAATGAATGAATGAATATATATATATATATATGACTCGCTTTGAGTTTATATATCTTATGTTCTGCTGAATCAATAGTTTTTAGTTTGCAATTCGTTACTTGGAAGTACTGTGTAATAGAAGGTGATTAATTTTTGTACATTCCAACACACCCCCTCAAAAATTCATCAACTTATAATCTAGGGTGATAAAAAAATAATCAAATAAACAAAAAAGTTACTGCGTTTTACGGGGAGTCTAATATGGTTCAGCATTTGCTGCAAGGACTAGGGAAAACCCCAATCAAAAACCTAGTCAAACCATTTAATGATTTTTGTCCTGATCATTTTCATCCATCAATCCCAGCTTGCCTCGGAGCTCCTTGAAACGGGGCCCTGGTAGCGATTTTGTGAACAGGTCAGCTTCCTGGTTACCTGTGGAAATATATTTGAGGCAGATTATCTTGTTCCCTACTTGCTCACGAGTAAAATTATATTTAACATCAATATGTTTTGAGCGTTTGTGACTTGTCGGATGAGTTGCTATTGCTATACAACTTTGATTATCCTCAAATAGAGGAATTTGATCTAAAATTTGGATTTTTATACTTTCTAATAACGCTGTCAACCACAGTTTCTTTTACCACTTCAAATAAGCCGATATACTCTGCTTCGGTTGACGATGCTGCAACTGATTTCTGCCGTTTTGTGTTCCAAGTTACTGTACTATTTTTAAACATTTTAAATACATACCCTCTTGTGCTACGTCGGTCAGTTTCGTCAGCTGCCCAATCTGCATCAACGTATCCAATTAATTTTTCTACAAAGTCACATCTCTTATAAATCAATTTTATGTTTATTGTTTGTACCTTTTATATATCTTAAAACATGCTTCAAGGATTGCCATAATTCCTTGTTCGATTTATTTTGATATTTACTTAACATATTTAATGAGGTACATAAATCTGGTCGTGTGCAAAGCATTGCATAAAGTAAACAACCAATTAAATTTCCACAGGGTGCGCCGCTGCCTTGATCTGACTAAAGCTTTGTAATTTAACCTTGTTGGTAATGGTGTACTTACTGGATTACATTCGCCCATATTGTATTTTCTTAAAATCGATTTTAAGTTTGTGCTTTGGTATAACGAAATTTCATGTTCAGTTCTCTGTATTCTAATTCCTAGAAAGAATTTTAGTTCTTTTAAATCAATCATTTGAAACTTAGTCATTAAAAATTGTTTAAAAGCATTCATTGTATTTGTTTCTCGCATTATAATTACGATGTCATCTACGTATAAAATAACATAGATATTTTTGTTTATATGACCCTGATCTTGGAAATAAACACCACAGAACACCACAGAAATTAAACAACCCCCAATTCCAGAAGCCAGGGCTTGTGCGGAAGGGGGTTACACATTGAAAAAACGCGGACATACAACCATTTCCTCCGACAGTGCCGGAGCCAGGATTCGAACCTGGTGGTGCGATGTCCGTGTGATTAATCGCGATTGCCACCTCGCGCCTTAACCCACTCGGCTATCGACCAGACTACAAACTACAAACAATGATCGACAGCAGAATTTATGAAACCATGCTTTTTTACTATTTTGTTGAAACACTGATACCAGCACCGAGCAGATTGTTTTAAACCGTATAAAGATTTGCGGAGTTTGCATACTATGTTTTTATGTTTAATGTTTATTCCGTCGGGTACTTTCATAAATATATTTTCTTTTAAATCAACATTGAGAAATGCTGTCTTAACATCCATTTGGTGAATTAATAGTTGATATTCATTTGCAAAATACACATCGAAAAGTACTAATTCGGGATGCTGGTGCGAAATTTTCATCTTGTATAATTGATTAAAACCCCGAGCTGCTAGTCGTGCTTTGTACTTTGTTGGATTTCCATTCTCATCATGTTTTATTGTAAACACCCATTTACTATCCACAATATTTACATTTTGCGGCTTTTGTACCAACGTCCAAGTTTTATTTTGCATTAAAGAGTTAAGTTCTTCTTCAACTGCTTTTTCCCCACTTTACCTTATTTTTATTTGTAGCTATTTCTTGATAGCACGTGGGAATTACTTCATCATGGACTTGAGTGTTTAATATATTATAATTATTTATTTCTAAATCACGATCTTAATATGAAATTAGCGATTTTGTTTTGAGTCTTTCACTCCGTCTCACATCCTGTATTTTATCTCTCTTGCTCACGTTAGAAGGAGAAGGAGAAGACAGATCTTTACCATCTGGTTCAGGGACACCTCTTTCTTGAGGTGTTTGACCTTCCCTTTCTGACTCTAGAGTACTCATATTATTTGGAATACATTTATCAGTGACACCTTGTTTATCTAGGGTTTGATTGTATTTTTTATTTATTTGATCTGTTATACCGCCGGTTCTCTCTTTAATACTTGAATTTTGTACTAAAGTATCCGCTTCACCTAATAATCTGCCACTTTCGATCGTGTCATCAAGTTCCTTTCTTGATGTTTGAAAATTTAATTCATCACAAATTACGTCACGCGCTACAATAAATTCATCAAATTTATACTTTTCTTGTTTTATTATGTACATATGCAGTACAACCGAATACCCTTAAAAATTTTAATTTCGGTTTTTTATTATGCCATAATTCATACGGTGTCTTTTCTATTTTAAGCGCTTTTGATGGGCTGATATTTACCAAATACGTAGCAGTTAACACTGCTTCACCCCATAATCGATCGCTCATTTAACCCTGCACTGTGCACCATCGCACGTGCTTTTTCTGTCAAAGTTCCATTCATTCGTTCCGCCACAGCATTCTGTTGTGGGGTGTATGGCACCGTTAAACGATACGTGATCCCCTTTTGTTTACAAAACTCTTTCATCTCTCCAGATACAAATTCACCCCCGTTATCACAATATAAATAAACTACTTTTAAATTAAAGTGTGACTCACTTTTTTCTACGTAGTCTTTAAAATAGGTAATTAATTGTGATTTATGAGCCATCAGATATGTTACCGTATAATGAGTATATTCGTCAATAAAGGTAACAAAATATTTCATTTCAGCCACTTGTGATGGATTTATTGGACCACATATATCCGAATGTACAATAAACAATGGTCTTTGAATATGATTTTTATTTTCACTTTTAGCAAAAGGCCTTGTTTGTTTACTGTTTATACGAGATTCACACAATGAATCTAGGGAATTAATTTCATTAAGATAAATGCTATCTTCGGCTAGTGCTTTTATTTTCATTTGAGTAAATTTATTTTTACTTATATGACCTAACCGTTCATGCCATAGTTTAGCTTTATTTTCGAGACTAATTTGTGCAGCCTGACCATTTATTGGCATTAATAACGCATTTTGAACAGTAAAATATGTCCATGCGCTTACCTGTTGCTATGGTCTTCTGGCCAAGTGTGATTTTTACTTCTCCATTACAATTGAAGATTACAAAAACCCCAGCTTCTTGCATTCTTCTTACTGACAGAAGATTCATGGGGACCTCTGGAGCATAGAGCCCTCCTCGCAGGATCCCAACATAGCCTAAGTTAGTGACTATTTCAATGTTGCCTACATGTGTTGCCCAAATACACTCTTCCTTCTTCGCAACCGCAATTTTTATGGGTTCTTCCAATTGCTTAGAGTTCTTGTAGAACTTGAGATCATTTACGAAGTGTTCTATTGCTCCAGAATCCAGCACAAATGTTAATTGTCCCTAAGGCTGTTCACTTTGTCCTTCCGGAGTCATCATGAAAGCGAAACCATCCTCCTTTTCTTAAGAAGGTACCGTAACAGTCATCATACCAGGAGTGCTTTGAGGTCTCCGGGATTATTCATTCCTTCTTGGTTGGCGATGTTCTTGTCTCTTCAGTTCCTGCTTATAATAATAGCAGTCCTTCTTTAGATGGTTTCTACGCCCACAGAAATAACACTTTTGTTCATTTTTAAAATTATGTTTTATAAATGGTTTACGAACAAAATTTCCTGTATATTGCTTGCGTTTATTTCCATACTTAGTACCTGGTTGAAAATGCTTAGTTACTGGTTGAAATTGCAGTGCTTTCATACTTGTATCGGTACTATCTTTCTTTAATTTTTGATCGTGTTCTAGTAACAACTTTTTCACGAAAGCTAAAGTGAGACGATCATCTGACATTGTCTTTACGGCTGTCGCTACCCCATCGTATGAATGTGGTAATGTATTTAATAAATACCATACTTTGGCCATCTCGTTCACACTGTTTCTGCATGCAGTCAGGTCAGCTTCTTGCATTCTTCTTACTGACAGAAGATTCATGGGGACCTCTGGAGCATAGAGCCCTCCTCGCAGGACCCCAACATAGCCTAAGTTAGTGACTATTTCAATGTTGCCTACATGTGTTACCCAAATACACTCTTCCTTCTTCGCAACCGCAATTTTCATGGGTTCTTCCAATTGCTTAGAGTTCTTGTAGAACTTGAGGTCATTTACGAGGTGTTCTGTTGCTCCAGAATCCAGCACAAATGTTAATTGTCCCTAAGGCTGTTCACGTTGTCCTTCCGGAGTCATCATGAAAGCGAAACCATCCTCCTTTTCTTAAGAAGGTACCGTAACAGTCATCATACCAGGAGTGCTTTGAGGTCTCCGGGATTGTTCATTCCTTCTTGGTTGGCGATGTTCTTGTCTCTTCAGTTCCTGCTTATAATAATAGCAGTCCTTCTTTTGATGATTTCTACGCCCACAGAAATAACACTTTTGTTCATTTTTAAAATTATGTTTTATAAATGGTTTACGAACAAAATTTCCTGTATATTGCTTGCGTTTATTTCCATACTTAGTACCTGGTTGAAAATGCTTAGTTACTGGTTGAAATTGCAGTGCTTCCATACTTGTATCGGTACTATCTTTCTTTAATTTTTGATCGTGTTCTAGTAACAACTTTTTCACGAAAGCTAAAGTGAGACGATCATCTGACATTGTTTTTACGGCTGTCGCTACCCCATCGTATGAATGCGGTAATGTATTTAATAAATACCATCCTTTGGTCATCTCGTTCACACTGTTTCCGCATGCAGTCAGGTCTCGTATCATTTCATCCAATTCGACGAAATGTTTTTTAAAGGCATCTGCGACCGTAATTTATAATTAAATAATTTATCCTGAACATTTAACTGCGTTGCAAGATTTTTACAAGCATAGGTGGCGTCAAATTTTTGTATAATTTGGCTTGCTGTCGCACCATCTGTATTTCACTTAACATCGAATCGTCAAGATTTTCTATTATTTGTCCTTTTTATAACGGTACAACCCTTATTTAGGACAGCAAGTTAACAAGAATAAAACGAAGTGCTCAGCTGAACGATTTATTTCAATCTATATCACTAGGCGAACATTCTCCTATTTCTCCAGGCAATGTTTATACATTAAGAAAATGCCGGAGTCAGCTGCTTAGTCTAAACATAATATTATTAATATGGTTGATATGAATTGGTTATTAAACAAAAATAATAATGATGTCAGAGGCGAGGGGCCACGTTGGGTGACACACGGGGTACGAGGTGTTAGGGGTACGAGGTGTTACACTCGGCCATCCTGATTATTTAGACGTCCTCGTCTTCCTCATGCTTCCGGGACCAAGCCCTAAAAGAAAAAAAATAACAAAGAACAGTACTTGGTTTTAATATGTTGAGAATAATTTTTTTGTTTTATTAATTTATGTCAAATTATTTGTTTTATGTTATTATTCTGTTTTAGTGTCTTTGATTTGTATACACTGCGAGCTGTCATTTTTTTATGCTTCTTAGAGCTCAATAATTTTATGCTCGCTAGAGCTCTATTTATTTTTATGTTTCACATTTTATGCTCGTTTAGAGCTTTATTGTACTATTTTATGCTTTTTTGAGCTTTATTGTTTTCACTGCACTCGCTAGTGTTAGGAATTAACTTTCCAGTAAATCTAATAGTTCATCGGTACTATCGATGTCACTATCAGATTCTGTTTCTACCACAACACCCCCTGTATATTTTCTTAGTTGGTCAACTGGCACAGTGGCTTTGTACTTTTTATAACCCTTCATCCCCTTTAAAGCTATTATTTCGTATCTGTTATTTCCTTTTACTTTGGTAACCTTATAAGGGCCTCCAAATTTTAAACCTGTTTTTCTACCTACTTCCTTTGTGGAAGCGTTTGAGCCACGCCACAGAACCAGATCACCTACTGTATATGATTTTGCTATTTTGCGTTTTGCATCGAATAGTCGTTTCATTTTTTTAGCTTGTTTGTCTATCTTGGCTTTTGCAATTTTTGCATATTTTTCTTTAGTTATGACTGGACTATTTTGTTTTTCTAAACTGACATGCTTAGCTTGGTCGAAACCAAACATGAGTCGATGAGAGGTAAATCCCGTGCTTATGTTTATCGCATTGTTAATACCCCAGACTATGTTGGGAAGGATAGAATACCACTCATCTTCGTCATTTATGCTAGCATTAATAGCAGCGTTTAAGGTTAAATTATATCTTTCAATTTGACCATTAAATCGAGGAGATGCGACACTAGTTAATACATGCTTGAATTGATATTTTAATGCGAATTCTTTGAATTTCTTGCTTGTAAAAGCTTTTCCGCGGTCAGAAATAATCCGTTTGACTACTCCAAACATGCTGAAAAGGTCTTCTAAAACGTATATTACTTCTTTAGAATTTGTGGTTTTAGTTGGTCTTGCGAATAAAAATTTTGAATACGAATCAATTATCATGAATATGTAGGAGTATCCTCCCGCATTTTTTGTATATGGACCTAAATGATCTACATGCCAAGTGTGCATTATTTCCGTGGGTTTGTCAATGGGATGCAGAAAACCTTCCTTTTTTCCATATTGATCCCGTTTATAGGCACAATCAAGGCAAGCGTGTACATATTTTCTTATAAATCGTGTCATACCGCGAAACCAAAATTTACTTTTAATCAAAGAGTCGCATTTCCGCAATCCAATATGCCCAATATCATCATGATATTTTCGCAAAATATTAAACCGGGCGGTTTTTGGTATGACTAGTTTATTATATCCATCAGCCGTCTTTCTATAGTCTCTTATTTATTATTCGATATGTGTTTTTTAATTCTTTATCACAATCTTTCTGTTTTAATTTTTGACAAATTGTTTTCAAGGTGTCATCCTGAAGCTGAATACATAAAAACCAGTCATCCATGTCAATAATTGTTAATACGGTAACGTCCGGTATATTTCGGCTAAGTGCGTCCACGTGTTGCATCTTATGTCCTGGTCGGTGCTTAACATCAAAATCGAAGTCTTGTATTGCAAGCCACCACCGGGCTACGCGTGGTAATAAATCTCGCTTTATGAAGGTCGAGCGTACCGCTGCACAGTCTGTTACCACGGAGAAATGAATTGCTGCTAAATAAATATGAAATCGCTTAATTGATTCTACTATCGCTAACGTCTCAAGTTCAAAAGAATGATAGACTTTTTCATCTTTACTGGTGGTACGACTGTAATACATGACGGGTTTAAATGAATCACCGTGTTTTTGTAATAAAATACTAGCAATACCTTTGCTACTTGCATCTGTATGCAACTCAGTCTCACTATTTGGATTATAGATACTAAGTAAGGGCCTAGAAGTTAATTTCTTTTTGATAGTCTCGAAGGCTTCTTGTTCAATGGGCGTCCAAGCCCAGGGGACCGATTTTTTTAGGAGGTTCGTTAATGGAGCAACAATAATAGCGTGACTTTTAATAAATTTTCTGAAATAAGAACTTAGACCTAAAAACTGTCTTAGTTCATGTAAAGTTTTCGGAACAGGAAAATTTGAAACCGCTGTTATTTTGTGTTGTCCTGGACGAATCCCGTCCTTATTGATTTCATATCCAAGATATTCAATAGTTGTGTCTAAGAAAAAGCATTTCTCTATATTTAATTTTAAATTTGCATTATTTAATATGTTTAGTACAGTTTCTAACACATTTAAACCTTCATCGATCGTTTTAGAGGAAATTAAAATATCATCCAAGTATATCCTAATATTATCGCCATGCACGTTTGAAAATATGTTATTTAATAATCTTTGAAAGGTCGCAGGGGCGTTAGATAATGCAAACGGTAACCGCAAAAATTCGTATTGACCCTCTTGGGTTACAAAAGCGGTTTTAGCTATTGAATCATGTATGATGGGTATCTGATAATAACCTTGGGTCATATCTAAACTACAAAAATATGTTTTCCCCCCCAAACGACCGATTTGGTCCTCAATGTGTGGCAAGGGATATCGATCTTTTACAGTAATTGAGTTTAACTTTCGATAGTCTACACATAATCTGTAGTCTCCGTTCTTTTTCCGAACCAAAAGTGCTGGACTTGAAAAACATGAACTGGATTTTCTTATAATTCCATGTTTTAATAGATCCGCGATTTTATCACGAATGATGGCTTTTTCTTTTTCTGAATATCTGTATGGTTTATAGAAAATAGGTGTATTTTTCTCTAAGTTAATTTCAAATTCAATTTGATTCGTTACTCCCAACTCGGAAGTATTTTATAGAACTGTGACAAATAGGATTCATGTAGTTCTTTTAAGTTTACTTTAACATCTGTTAAATCGAGAGACCAGACATATTTTTCTTCGTGTAACGAATTTTGTTTGTTTGATAAATTAACTTCCGTAGCCCTAGACAAAATCCGATTTTTAAACCAACACAGTTTCTTATCTCCAGTGTTTATTACTGTTAGCATGTTTTCAAATGGATTTAATAATGAACTAGGTATTGAATAGTGTTCATGAAAGTCATAAGTTCTAGCAGAAATAAATAAACACTTTTTACTATTGGTATTAACAGGAATCACAGCTGTGGTGTGTGGATTTATTATAACAGTTTCCTGTAGTGTAATTGGATATTTATTTTTGTTATCGGTCGCTCTACTCAATGAATATTCATAGTAACCTCATTATGGTTTATGATCGGCTGGCCAATTTGCCCATGTCAGCCGATATAAAATGAATAGGAGTTTTTATACAAAAATTGTTTAGTTTAAAATCGACAATAGCTACGCCCTTCGAGAAAATAACTTGATTACCAAATCCTTTTGCTACAATATTTGATGGTTTTAATTGAATATTCAGTTTGTTTACTAATGAGTAATTAGCAACATTTACTTGGCTTCCTGTATCCAAATAACCGCTACACAATGTATCATTTATATAAATATTTACTATGTAACTATCATTCGGTACTTGCCTTTGCAGAAGTTGCACTTTGAGCGGATTTAGGTGCCAACAATCTTCCTTGAGATGACCTCTTTTGTTGCAGTGTGTACATTCCTTTAACATGAATTTTTGTGGACTATTGTTGCCAGTGTTACCATGGGCCGTTTGAGCTGGCTTGGTGTACTTTGAGCTGTGGCTACTGAAGGTTCCTGCACCCAAATTTTTGAAATAGCAGTTTCTCGCCTCATGGCCATCTTTTTTGCAGATCATGCACTTGATCTCCCTTTTGTTGGCGTTTTCTTGTCTCTGCGTGAGCGATCTAGGTGAAATAGAATTTCCGCTATCAATTTTACACAGGAATCCTTGGAACAGTTGATCCGGTGTTTTGAAATTAGCCGACTTGGCCGTTTTTTGATAGTCTGGCGATAATCCATCAATAATGCAAGACACTGCATTAGAGTCTGATATCTCACATTTTCGAATTAGCGCACATTTCGAATAATAATAATGTAACATAGTTTCACTCCACTTCTTTTTTCGTTCCAACATTTGCTTCAAATTGTCAACAAAGTTTTCGTGAGATGGAAAAGCATTTAACACTTCACTTTTCCACTCTTGCCACGTTTTATTATAATCCTTTAAACCATTGTACCAAGTTTTCGCAATACCTGACAATTTGGATTGCATAAAATATGATTTTGTTGCATCGGTCCAGCCGTGAATTAAACCCAATTGGTCAATTTTGTTAAGCCAAGTAAATGTATTAATGTCAGCGATTTCGAGGTCGAAAACAGGCACAATATCACTTTTAGTAATTCCAACACTAAAAGGAACTTGACCAGGAGAAGTAATGGGAAGGTGGTTAGCTACTGTTGGCTGTAGTTGCCTCAGTATTTCAGTCACTTTTGTCGTAATTAATTCATCTATTCTGCTCTTCTTTCGTTCTCGTTGATTAGCTTCGGCAGGCGCATCAAATTCGAATTCCGCTGACGAATCGGCCGTACGTTCAAATAAGTCCCGTGAATGTCTTTTTGGTGCACGTTCCTCAGCGTCACAATCACTATCACTCATTTTATTATTAGTGTTTTTTTTTGTTAAAGGAAATAATCCCAAAATAACAAACAGGTATAACAACAGGTACACAGGTACATTCCACTTCTGAGATATAACGGTACAACCCTTATTTAGGGCAGCAAGTTAACGAAAATAAAACGAAGTGCTCAGCTGAACGATTTATTTCAATCTATATCACTAGGCGAACATTCCTATTTCTCCAGGCAATGTTTATACATTAAGAAAATGCCGGAGTCAGCGGCTTAGTCTAAACATAATATTATTAATATGGTTGATATGAATTGGTTATTAAACAAAAATAATAATGATGTCAGAGGCGAGGGGCCACGTTGGGTGACACACGGGGTACGAGGTGTTACATTTTGCAAAACGCTCCCAGTTCGTCCATTCCTCTGAGAGGACTTCTGGTGGTTCGGCATCTAACACAGCTAACGCCCCTTCCTATTTAACGATAGCACGTAAGCGATATTTCCAAACTAAATAATTATCACCATTAAATGGCTTAATGTTTCGTTTGGTATGTTTGTCACTTACCATTATTTATTTTAGTTTATCACACCGACACCAACACTAAGTAGTCACGCAAGGGACACACCTTGTTTTTATTTATTTAGTTTTTGGAGTTCACACCGAACTAATTAGGAACTCAAAAAAAAACAATGAAGCACCTGGAAACACCTGGGCCCCATAACCTGTTGGGAATGGTGCAGTTAAATAATATAATTCACATCACTAAAGAAGACGCAGTTTTATTTTCAGTTGAGTCGTACAAGAAGCTTACAGTGCACTAGTTAAAAATACTGAATGAATGAATATATATATGACTCGCTTTGAGTTTATATATTTTATGTTCTGCTAAGTCAATACTTTTTAGTTTACAATTCGTTACTTGGAAGTACTGCGTAATAGAAGGTGATTAATTTTTGTACATTCCAACAGTTTGCACCGTTCTTTTCCTTTGTGGTGGTTTATATTCCAGTGCTCGCTTGTAGTAAATACAGTCCCTTTTCTCCCGCATTGATGACATTTGATGCCTTTTGTCTTCTTATTTATTTTGAATTTATTATTATGAAATTTCAAAAACTGGTGTCGTGTTGGGATATTTGACAATTTATATGATTATTTTCTATGGGTGTGTGATTTTTCTTTTCACTTAGAAGCACCTTTTTGTTGGTGTCACGGCTCTCATGTGGCAGTTTGACCTCTTGATCAAGTAGTCTCGTTTTTACAAAGGCTAAACTAAAATTGTTCTCTGATAGTGTTTCTATTGCTGTTATTGTGAACGATGGAATGTTAACGTTCACAAAATAAGGGTTCAAAACGACTGTTTCAGACGGAGAATAATATATAATTTATACTTACTGTTCGTTTTTGCTTAACTGCTGCTCTGATGGTATCTATTGGACATCGTAACACTATAAACCTAACACTGGAGGTACTAACACTTTCTTAAAATTATACCTGAAAGGGAATTTTGCAAACACAAATAAAAGACAATATAAAGTTCAAAAATATATATTAAATCTTCAAAAAATTTATGTTTTACAACAACTTCAAGAAATATATTTTGACAAACAATAGTCTGGCCCGTGTACAACACATGGTAAGGAACGGAACGGTTTATAATGTACCAACTACCATTCAATATGCAGTTTTTGAGCTACCGATTACACAAAAAGATTCAAGAAATGTTTATAAAATTTTGGTAGGCTTTTGCTTGCCTGTCTATTCACGTATTTTTATTTCAATATCAATTTTGGTCGCTCCTCGGAGCTTTCAAATGCTTGAATCTCAACGACTTTGAATTATATTTGGGCAATTACAATTTCATACGTTCAGGCAAGGCGGCAATGCACATATGAGTACATGGTAAAGACACTTTTCTGACACCGAATCACTAAGGAACCGGTTTAGGGCAAATCCCATTAAAACTCATCATTTTCCCGTCAAAATCGACTGCTAGAAAATGATGGGGTCCCATGTCGCTAAAGGCTATTTTCGCTAAAACTCTCGATATACTTTGAATAGTCGGATTTTGTTACAGTTTCGAAAAGTACACCGAGGGTTTTATCGTGTTCTTTAACATTATCATACCATCATAAGAGTTTGGGAGAGTTAGGAGCAGATGTGACACTTTATCTGTTTCCTCCAGTTTAGCTCCTGCAGCCATTAATTCACTTATCAGATCGTCAAATATTGTAAAATGCTGTATTAATGGTGTATCACCCTGTAGTTTTAAACTTAGCAGTCTTTTTCTTAAAGCTAACTGAGAAGCTAGACTCTTTCGCTCATAAATAGTGTCTAAACTTTGCAAAATTTATTTTGCAGTACTTTCCGCTTTCGCGAAACCAAGGAAGGAGTCTGATAAATATTTCACTATCACACTTTTTGCAATTAGTTCAGATTTTCTCCATTCATCGGTTAGAGGATCAGGAATATCATTGTCTATCACTAGGAGTACGTCAAGTTCAGATAAAATTGCCCTTATCCTAAACTTCCACACACTGTATTTTTCACCATCAAATGGTTTAATGTTTCTTTTTGCACCTTTATTTTCCATTGTCTTTAAATCGAGTAATAATTTTTCTTTAACACTAAGTCACTAATAACTACGTCCTGTATATACGACGAGATTTATTTAAATCACTGCGTTGTCTGGGCCCATAACCTCTAAGGTTAGGGGTCCAAATGATAACACCGTGGTTTTCCTTTTAGTTCACTTTATTCACAAATTAAATTCAACACTCGGAAGGTGTACCTATTCTTTAAGATACTCTTACTATACTAACTAAAAAGTATATTCATTTTAAAGTCTTACTTAGCATTCTGTCTACATATGTCTATCATAAATCTGCCTCGTGTTCTTAGGTAGAAAAATAAACAATGATAATACAGAGACCTTCACTAATGTTTATAAACACTTTGATTGATTTTTTGTGTCGAGTCGGCTTTACTCCAACAGTAATAAAATACATTACTATTATTATATTATTGTTTAATAATAAGTAATAATAATTACTAATATTAAGTCATGTAAACAACACCAGTAGCAATTACAACATTTATTTAAAAATCTTTAGATTAAGGAATAAAATTATAACAATAACTATAATCACGCCTAACTCGATGTTAGCGTAAAATATTACTAATGGTACTTTATAAGAATTAGCCATAACATTGAGGCCCCATTCCCGCCAAATCACTTAGGTAGCATTTTTAATGTAAACATCGTCTTACAGTCGGCCTTCCTGCGGTTACTTCTCGTCCTCGAGAGGGGAAGCCTATAAAACAACAAAATAAATTAAATTAATTTCATGTAGCGAATAATAATTATCGTTGAATACTTTCTAGCATGTTGAGTGACCGTAGTAAGATATGTGCTGGTCAGACACAAACTTTCCTACTCGGCACTCGCGTAATATTCGTGTTATAGATGCTTGTCGCTTGCAGGTCTGTCTTTCTTTTGGGCATAATTTTCGTAATGCCATGCACCTTGTGCAGCGCCGTGCGCTCTTCGGTATGGGCGCAACATACCAGTAAGAACTGCTCTTTGTGACATGAATATCAATGACATTGTTGATGACTTGGATGTTCACTATTTGCTTTATGCTGATGACCTAAAAATATACTTTCCTATAAATTCCGACTATGACTGCCTGAGGGTTCAGCGTAACCTGGATCTTCTTAATACCTGGTGCATTAATAACCGTCTTCCTCTTAATGCTGCTAAATGTAATGTCATGTCTTTCACACGTAAAGTAAATAAAATTTCATTTAACTATAAATTAAACGACTGTACTCTAAATAGACCTGAGTTTATAAAAGATCTTGGCGTTGTTTTTGATACTATATTAACTTTTTCTAAACATATCGAGGAAAGCACCAGTAGTGCATTTAGAAATTTAGGTTTTGTTTTGAGAAACAGCAAAGATTTTACTGAATTATCTACTCTACGTATGTTATTTGTTACATTTGTCAGATCCAAACTGGAATATGCGTCCATTGTTTGGAGTCCTAGTTACAACATTCACATAGCGTCCTTGGAAAAAGTACAACGAAGATTTTTTAAGTCCACAACTTTTATTCTGGAGGGCACATATCCAATGAGAGGGACACAACAAGAATTTTTTTTAAATAAATTTAGTATGAGTAGCTGAATAAGGAGACGTGTAATGCATTCAATAATGTTCTTACACAAAATTATCAATAATAAAATTAGCTGCATCTGCCTCACCTCACTTCTTAGGTATCGAATTCCGAGATTAAATTCTCGAACAAATAATGTACTCATGCTTCCTCCACGCACTAATATATTAGAATCATCTCCCCTACATCAAATGTGTTTAAATTATAATAGTATTGAGGCTAGCCTGGATATATTTAACTGTAATATTGCTGACATAAAGAACATTTACTTAAACCCCATTTAAACACGCTCTTGTCTATATCTATTACACTTGTTGTAACGTTCGGGCACGTGGTGAAAAGTAAAGAGCAGTTTTCTTAGCGAGGACTTTATTACAACTTGTTTCAACGTACAGCAGGATTAAAAAGAGGGCTGCACACCAGCTCACATTCAATATATTTGGCAACACTACCAACCTTACAATACAAGTCTATTCTACCAACTTAATTATATTATATTGTTTATATTAAAGCATTATTATTTAATTTATGTTACATCCCCTCTTATAAGCATCCCCTCTTATAAGTTTAAATAACTAACCACATTTTAATTAAAAAGAAAACTACAATTTATAAATTTAAGATACCTTAACGTTCATTTTAAATCTAAAATTACATAATATACAATATATACAATTAAAGCTTAGTTCTAACAAATCTAAAATTACATAATATACAATATATACAATTAAAGCTTAGTTCTACTACGTAAGTAGTATGGTTCCCTGTTATTATTCTTATCATTTTCTTTCTTTACAACAATTTGTTGCCTATTCCTCCTATACAATTTATTATAATTATTTTTAACTATATATGATCTTGGTTCTTTACATTTCTTTATTATTTCTCCTTTTTCCCACACATTTTTATGTTTAAAATATATTTTGTCTTTAGCCATTCCCCCTGCCAAGTTCTTCGTATTTTTATTATAATTACGTTTTTGTTTTAATTGCCTATTTTTTAAAGATTTTCTTAATTGATTTTGATTATTTAGACAAGGTTTGAGCAAGGAATCAACAGTAGGTAAATTGTCTTTTAACCTTCTATTAAATAACATTTGAGCTGGTGATAAACCTATATCAGGAATGGGGGTGTTACGATATTTTAAAAGATACATATCAATATTTCCATTTTCATAATAACATTTTTTAAGCATGTTCTTGCAGATATTTACTGCTTTTTCAGCTAGGCCATTACTTCTTGGGTAGTTTGGGCTGGATGTTATTAATTTCACATCAACTCCGTCTAAATAATTTTTAAATTCAAACGAGTTGAAAGGATTATTGTCTGAGATGATGCAATCGGGATACCCATGAAAAGAAAACACACCATCCAAAGTTTTTATAATTTCCTTTGCATTTTTAAACTTAATACTTTTTAACTCAATCCATTTACTAAAATAATCCATTATAACCAAAAATGAACGTCCGTTTAATTCTAAAATATCCATACCTAGCTTTTCCCAAGATCTACTAGGTATATCAGGCTGAATTATAGGCAGTTTAGCATTGTTGTTCCTAAATCTAGCACAAACCTCACAATTTGAAATGAATTTTTTTATATCATCATTAATATTTGGCCAAAAAATACTCTCCTTTGCCCTAGCTCTACATTTGTTTATACCTAGATGGCCTTTGTGTAACGATTGTAACATAAATTGTTTAAGTTTGTTTGGAATTATTACTCTGTCTGTGTAAAAAATTAAATCGTTACATATACACAATTCATCTCTAATATTAAAGTATTTCAATAATTCGGGATGCAATTTTTTTGATTTTTTTGGCCAACTATCGTTAATGTATTTTTTTAACATCGACAATATCGGATCATTTTGTGTTTCGGTTATTAATTCTTGTTTTCGAGCTTCGGATAGAGGTAAATTTTTTGAAATATCATGAATTATAATATTATTGTCAAGAACACGATCAGTTATTTTTAAACTTGCTCTTGACAGTAAATCTGCAATATACATTTTTTTACCAGGTAAATAAGAAACTGAGAGGTCATATTTCATTAGTCTAAAAAGCATTCTTTGTAATCTACTAGGAACTTTATTAATTTCCTTTTTAAAAATATTTACCAGAGGTTTATGATCCGTGTGGACTTGTACATTTTTTCCGTAAATGAAATAATTAAAACGTTCTGCAGCAAACAAGATGGCACCCATTTCACGCTCGATTGTGGCATATCTTTTTTCACAGTCAGTTAAAGCCCTAGATGCAAATGCTATGGGTTTATTATTTTGCAATAAACAAGCTCCCATCCCTTCAGAAGAAGAATCACACTGTATAACTAAAGGTTTACTAACATCATAATGTGCGAGTACGGGTGGTGATGTTAAAATACTTTTTAATGTATTTATACTCTCAGTGTGACTTTTTTCCCAGATCCATACCACATTATTATGCGTTAACTCTCGTAATGGGGCTGAGATTTTTGATAAATTTGGAATAAATTTGCCCAAATATTTAACTAACCCCAAGAATCTTAAAAGTTCTTTTTTATTTTTTGGATTTTCCATTTTTTAAATTGCTTGAACTCTATCACTATCAATTTCAATACCTTTTTTAGACACTTTAAAACCAAGCATTTTAATTTCTTTTTTTTTATATTGGAACTTTTCCTTGTTAAAAGTGATGCCATGTTGTTTAGCTGTATCCAACACCTGTTTTAATATTTTATCGTGTTCTATTTCATCATTGCCCGAAATAATTAAATCATCAATGTAAACTTTATTGCCAAGTATCCCTCCAAAAATGTTTGTATTTTTTTTTTTGAAATACCTCTGCTGCTGTATTAATGCCAAATGGCATTCTTAAAAATCTATATCTACCTAGTGGAGTAGCAAAAGTACATAATTTTGAAGACGTTTCATCTAATTCTATTTGATAAAATGAGTCTTTTAAGTCTAATATTGAAAAATATTTTTTACCAGCTAAATCTGACATAATTTCTTCAGGAGAAGGTATTTGAAAATGTTCTCTTTTTATATACTGATTTAGGACAGAAGGGTCAAGACAAATTCTTAATTTTTTATTAGGTTTTTCAGCAATTACTATATTATTAACCCAGTCAGTTGGCTCGGTTTGTTTACAAATTACCCCTGCATTTTCCATTTCTTTTAAGCAAAATTCAAATTGAGGTAATAGGGTTTTAGGAATCCTTCTAGCAGGATATACACAAGATTTGACATCATTCTTTAAAGAAAACTTATAAGGATCCCCTGGAAACCTACCTAATCCCGAAAAAACTTTGTCATATTTTATTAAAATTTCATTTTTAGAATTGAAACATACATTATTATCATTATGATTATTTACATTGTTATTATCAATGGAATTAACTTTCTTTATTAAATTAAATTTTAAACATGTTTCCAGGCCTAATATCGGCTTACCATCAGCTTTAACAATTATAAATTCTATTAAACAGTTCTCACCACGTATTTTACAATTTAATACTGCAGATCCTTGCACCTCAATCGTACTTCCCCCATAGGCTGTCAGATTAACATCTACCTCCATTATTTCTGTGTTAGGAGCCACTTCTTCGAAAATCTTGGCAGGAAGAATGTTGCATTCTGCTCCAGTATCCACCTTAAAACATATAAATTTTTTATTAATATAAATGTTTTCTATTATTTCTAATTTTTTGGTGTTTAAATCACACACCCTGTAATTCGTTTTAGTGCCATCAGTTTTACTGTTATTCAGGAATAAACAATCTATAAAAAAATCATCACCAGAACTTTCCATATCAATATTATTTACATTTCTTTTATAATTTTTTTTAAATTTATTATTTTTATTCGAATTTTTTATTAAACAACCTGACTCAAAATGATTGGGTTTATTACAAAATCGACAAATCTTACCAAATGCAGGACAATTTCCAGCAGCATGCCTTGTGTTACACTTAAAACAATTATATAAAATGTTAGAATATTCATTTTTATTTTTACAACGTTTTTTGTCATGCTCAAATTTTTTACTAGCTGAAGACATACTAAAATTATTATTGTAATTTTTACTTAGCTTTTTATAGGCAGGAGCTCTTCCTACGGTGTCCACAGCATGCTCAGGGTTTATTCCAGTATTTTCCATTTCAGCGGTATGCTTTTTATTTTGTTCATATATTTGACACATTTCTTCCACCTTGGCGAGGGTCAGACTATCATTTTGTAGCAGTTTCTCACGCAGCGTATTATCCAGGATGCCCATAACCACCTTGTCTCGGACCATGTTTTCAGACTCTTGATACTCACACGTCGAGGATAGCGATTTCAGCTCGGTTACGTACTGCAGTAGTGATTGATTTTGTTTCTGCGTGCATTGCAAAAACTTGTATCGCTCGTAGATTATGTTTTTTTTCGGTTCACAGTATTTGTCGAATTTTTTTATAACATCTTCCAGTTTGGGTTTTTCTTTCATTTTAAATGTGTTAAATATTTGAATTCCTTCATCGCCAATAATATTTAAAAATATTGCAACTTTAATATTATCAGCAGCTTCATTTTGTCCAGATGCCATTAAATAAATATTAAATTTCTGCAGCCACGTGGTCCAATTTCTTGCAACATTACCCGTACAATGCATTTCGGGAGGAACTCGCAAATTATCCATTGCCATTATTCTTATAATTCTTTATATTATTTTCAATTTGATATACACCTGACACCATGTAACGTTCGGGCACGTGGTGAAAAGTAAAGAGCAGTTTTCTTAGCGAGGACTTTATTACAACTTGTTTCAACGTACAGCAGGATTAAAAAGAGGGCTGCACACCAGCTCACATTCAATATATTTGGCAACACTACCAACCTTACAATACAAGTCTATTCTACCAACTTAATTATATTATATTGTTTATATTAAAGCATTATTATTTAATTTATGTTACACTTGTGATATATATATATATGTATGTGTGTATGTGTATATATGTATATGTATGTATGTATATGTGTGTATGTGTGTATATATGTGTGTATGTATATATGTGTGTATATATGTATATATATGTGTGTATATATGTATGTATGTATGTATGTATATATATTTATTTTACTAGAGTATATATTTTGATTGTAGTTGTTACATTTTATATTTGTGTCATTTGTGTACCTTTTACTTACACCATATTGTTCTATTTATCGATATTTTATTTAAATCTGTTGTTATTTGTCCTGTAATTGGGTTTCACCCGTTGGATGAATTATATAAATAAATAAATAAATAAATAAAAATAAATGAATAGCATCCTCCGTATTATTCATCAGATACCTCACTATCCTCCCTAGTGCCAAACTTTCTTAGTTTTTCACTAAGGTATATCCCCGTATAAGATTTAGATCGACGTGTGGTACCTGGTAAACTCTCAATCAAATATCTGTCATTCTTTAACAGCTTGGTAATAATATATGGACCATCATACTTTGGCAGCAGCTTACGACTGGTTCCATCGTGACCTACTCGCACACGTTGTGCCAAAACCTGGTCGCCCAAAGCATAAGATACTGTTTTCAGTTTTGCATCAAACGCAATTCCCTGCTTTGCTTGTATAACGTCTAACTTCTTTTTCACTTCTGTAAGGATAATTAAATAATGTAATGAAAATTATGTGAATTAATATATTACACCACTTGCACATCCGTCTTTTACAATAATTCTCTCCTTACTACCCTTTACAATCTTCGGCTCTTGCCTCTTTTCAAATATTCCAAATAATATCATATTACAATAAGTACATATAGTTCTAAGTATTTAACTTAACTTGATTACTCAACACATATTTCAAGGTTCCTATTCCATAGGCGTAGATGTTTCTAACATACTTCTTACATTCGGCCATCCTGAAAATTTGTCCTGACCTCAGGATATATAAGCATTTTACCTTAAAATTTTCTACAAGGTGATCCATGGTATCGTCAACTAGCGATCCCTTCATGCCAACTGCATTGTCTACTGCTTTTGTGAACGATCCATGCTTTGATGGAAGTCTGAAGGACGTATTTTCTGCTCGAAAAACTTAGAAAAATTAAAAAAAAAAAAATAGGAAAAAGAAAAAATTTATTTTCTTTTTCCTCAACCTTTTCCTAATTCTAAAACGTTCACAAAATTTTTAGGGTTCAACACGACTGTTTCAAACGGAGAATAATACAATAAATCATACTTACTGTCGTTTATGCTTAACTGCTGCTCTGATGGTATCAATTGGAAGACGTCGTAACACTATAAATCTAACACTGTCTGTATCACACTCTCTTAAAATTAAACCTGAAAAGGAATTTTGTTAGAAAACACAACTAAAAGACAATATAAAGTTCAAAATATGTATATTAAATCTTTTAAAAATTCATGTTTTACAACAACTTCTTCAAGAGAAAATGTTAACAAACAATGGTCTGACCCGTGTACAACACATGGTGAGGAACGGGACGATTCATACGGTACCAACTACCATCCAATATGCAGTTTGATAAGCTAACGATGCACAAAAAGATTCAAGAAAAGTTTCATGTAACTGAAATTTTGGTGGGCTTTTGCTTGCCTGTCTTATAAACGTATTTATTAATTCACATAAATTTTGGTCGCTCCTCGGAGCTTAAAATTGCTTGAAGCGTCTCTACTTCGTTTGTATTATGCAATAACAAATTTTACGTTCAGGCAAGGCAGATCCCATGCACGTGTGAGTACATGGTTTAGATACTTTTTTGACTCCGAATCACTGAGGAACCGGTTTAGGGCAAACCCCGTCAAAACACATCAGTTCCCCGTCAAATCCGACTGCTAGGAAATGATGGGGGTCCCATGTCGCTAAGGGCTATTTTCGCTATAACTTCCGATATACTTTGAATAGTCGTTGGACTAACTTGTCCTCATATTCAATACCTCGTAAGAGTTGCAGTGCTTGACAACGTGGATTCGTAAAAGGGTTTTTAATCTTGGAAATTTTGAAGTCCAATTTTAGTATACTTTCTAAAATTGGGTGGTCGGGGCGACATTACGTCCCTGTGCAGCGACATTTACTACACTTTCTAAATTAACGCTCCTTGAAGAGTTAGCGAAAATTTGGCATAAAAAATGCTCCGAAGAGCAAAAATATGTTTCCAAGAATTAAAAACCTCCTCCACGGCGTTTTTACGTGAAGCACGCATTTCTTACGAAATATTTCCTAAGTCGGATTTTGTTACAACGTCGAAAAGTATATCGGGGTTATAGCGTTCTTTAACACTTTCTGCGACTGTACTGCTAACTGCATGTTCTGTCTTTGCTAACTGCGAATTTCTTTTATGCTAACTGCATTTTCACTAGTAGCTGTTTATCTGCTCACCACCAACAACAGTTAATGGGTAACTGCTTGTCTGCTCACCACCAACAACAGTTAATGGGTAACTGCTTGTCTGCTCACCACCAACAACAGTTAATGGGTAACTGCTTGTCTGCTCACCACCACCAACAGTTAATGGGTAACTGCTTGTCTGCTCACCACCAACAACAGTTAATGGGCAACTGCTTGTTTGCTCACCACCAACAACAGTTAATGGGTAACTGCTTGTCTGCTCACCACCAACAACAGTTAATGGGTAACTGCTTATCTGCTCACCACCAACAACTGTTAATGGGTATCTGCTCACCGCCAACAACTGTTAATGGGTAACTGCTTATCTGCTCACCGCCAACAACTGTTAATGGGTAACTGCTTATCTGCTCACCGCCAACAACTGTTAATGGGTAACTGCTTATCTGCTCACCACCAACTACTGTTAATGGGTAACTGCTTATCTGCTCACACCAACTACTGTTAATGGGTAACTGCTTCTCTGCTCACCACCAACTACTGTTAATGGGTAACTGTTTATCTGCTCACCACCAACTACTGTTAATGGATAACTGCTTCTCTGCTCACCATCAACTACTGTTAATGGATAACTGCTTCTCTGCTCACCATCAACAACTGTTAATGGGTAACTGCTTCTCTGCTCACCACCAACTACTGTTAATGGGTAACTGCTTATCTGCTCACCGCCAACAACAGTTAATGGGTAACTGCTTGTCTGCTCACCACCAACAACAGTTAATGGGTAACTGCTTATCTGCTCACCACCAACAACTGTATTACGTAGTTATTAATTATTTTTGTATTTAAGTGTTTGCAAACCATATATATTAGCCTTGTAATATTGGTTGTCTATCCAATTCATTCCTACAATTATATATTTAAGTCCTATCATTTAAGTTTTTTCAGAGTTTTTTACATTTCGCGTTTTTGCAAGGTGGTATAGAACGAACTTCGAATAAGACGAAAAAGTCACTTGTTCATCGCAAAATTTTGTATATTATTCGCTCAATAATAATTGTTCTAACTTTGTTGTGTCTAAAATTTATGTGGTGTATAATTTGTGCATCGAAGAAGGAAGAGCCGGCCGGCAGAACCGGGAGCACCAGAAATCTCAGAGGTGAGTTTTATGCCACTCGATTTTAAGAAATACAGTCCATTATTTATTCTATTATTCATTTGGGATATTTACAACCGAATAACGGTTAAAACCCATACATTTTTTTGGTTCACTTCAAGCCGGATTAAACGGCAGTAATAATTAGAAATTTTATACTTAAATACATGTTACAGGGTGGATTGGATAGGTATTAGTTTTTGAAAATAACGCACATTTATGCCATTTGTATTTTTTTTTGCAAACATTTTAATACAAAAATTTACAAATAAATTTATTCTTTGCTCGCATAATCGCTATAATCTTTTTAATATAATTTGTTTAAAAATACTCAGTCTCAAAAGGCGTGAGTGTCTATTTACAAGTCTACCGTTTCATTCATATTTTAGTTTATTTTTAACATGGAAAAAAATATTAAGAAAATTCGAATATTACGTCAGGAAGCCATTGAAATATTACATGAATTATATAATTCTGCCCAAGCGGCGATTGACAATGAAGCCTCTAGGCCACAGTTCAAAATTAGGTATCAGGATATCTCGGAAATCAGTTCTGAGTTTAAACAACATCACGCAAATTTAATAAGTGTGCTCTCGGGGGTCGAAGGTGCAGACATGGCTAGTGAGCAAAAGGTCAGGGAGAATTTTAATCAAGAGTACTATGCAATTAAAGTCATTTTTGAGGAATTATTTGAGATTAAAGCTACCCAATCTCCCTCTTCTTTTGTTAAATCTAATGTTAATCTTCCTAATATTGAGCTTTTGACCTTTAAGGGTGATTTACGTGCTTTTACTGCTTTTAAAGATATGTTCGATGCCTTAGTTCATAGTAATAAATGTTTGAGTAATATAGAAAAATTTAATTATCTAATTTCGTGTTTAAGTGGACCTCCTCTAACAATAGCTAAAAGTTTACCGCTTTCAAATGATAATTATCAAATAGTCTATGACAATTTAGTAGCTCGCTATACCAATAAACGGTTATTAGCTACTTCGTATTGGCGGGAAATAGAGAACTTTAAAAAAATCTCTTCGCGCACAGCATCGTCTCTTCGACGCCTTTTAGACGTTTTTCGAGAAAATTTAAACGCTCTTGAAAACCTTAAGTTGCCTGTAGATAAGTGGGGTTTTGTGTTATTAAATAAAATGCTAGATAAATTGGACGACGATACAGTGGCGGCGTTTGAACTGTCACTCAAGGGAACAGAAATTCCAACTTATAAAGCTCTTACTGATTTTGTAGATCATCAATGTCGCGCTTTGGAGAATATTTCTTTTTCCAGTTCATCTGCTAAATTTAAAAGGCCTGAAGGTAGTTCAACGCGCACTAATCTTGCCAATGTTGACCGCCATAATAGTTCTGTATTTTTTGCAAATTCAGAATCTGTGCCTTCTTGTTCGTTGTGCAGTCAGACTCATCCACTATACAAATGCGCTGATTTCATAAAAAAATCGCCCAACGAGAGATATCAATTCGCTAAAAATAAAAATTTATGTTCAAATTGCTTAAGCTCGGTGCACACTACACGGACATGTAGGTCAAGTTCAGTTTGTAGAAAATGCAACAAACGTCATCATACATTGCTGCACTTTGAAAATAGAACTCCGTTATCGCCTGCCATGCAAGGTAGTGCCATACAGGGTGGTTCTGTACAGGGTGACTCATCTACTTCGAATTCTGTCATAAATTCTGCGCTCACGCTTCCCACTGCTACGGCCCATTCTTTAACGGGTTTGAATTCGCATAATACCGGAGTTTTATTGTCCACTGCTTTAATAGAACTTTCCGACAGTGTGGGTAATTTCCACGTGTTTAGGGCCTTAATAGATTCAGGATCGCAAACAACATTTATTTCACAAAAGTGTAGTAAAAAATTAGGGCTGTTTCGCTCTAAAATGTCCTTATCAGTAAGGGGTCTCGGACTTATGCAAACCTCCATAGATTCCAGTACTATTAGCACTACTTGTCGTCCTGTAGGCAAATGTACGCCACAAGTACCGGTGATAGCTGTAATCTTACCTAAAATTTGCGATGCATTGCCCACTACTGAACTTCAAGAGTACTCTTGGACACATATTTCCAATTTAACGCTAGCTGATCCCACTTTTTATAAACCAGGGGATATAGATGTACTCTTGGGTGCGGATGTTGTTCCGCAAATTCTATTAAATGGTCACATTACTGGAAATATGGATGAGCCTATGGGACTTAACACAATTTTTGGGTATGTCTTAACGGGCAAAGTCAAAGCCAATTTGTCGCCACAAATAACTTCATTTTTTTGTACCACTGACCTTGAACCGCTAGATCTTGTCTTAAAAAGATTTTGGGAGCTAGAAAATATACCTAATGACAACGCTATTTCAAAGGATGATGATTTTTGTGAGAAATTGTTTCGTAATACAACTACTCGTGATAAAGACGGTCGGTTCATTGTTAACTTACCATTTCGCGAGCCTGCACCTAAATTTAAAAATTCACGCGCCATCGCCCTACAGTTTTTATATGCGTTAGAGCGACGTTTATTAAAAAATCCGGATTTATACAAACAATATGCTTCTTTCATAAAAGAGTACTTAGATCTGGGTCATATGGAACTTGTATCTGCTTCTCCTAATTCCAATACCAATTTTTATTTGCCACATTCTTGTGTTCTTAAACCAGAATCAATTTCAACAAAATTACGCGTAGTGTTTAACGCATCAGTTAAGTTGCCTTCCGGGCCCACGCTGAATGATACTATTTATATAGGGCCCAAACTTCAAAAAGATATTGTGACAATACTGCTTAATTTTCGCTTACATAAAATCGTTTTTACCGCGGATATTAAGCAAATGTACCGGCAAATATGGGTTAATCCTGCGCAGACAGATTACCAAAGAATTTTATGGCGATTTTCACCAGAAGATCCTGTACAAGATTATCGATTAAAAACCATTACTTACGGAATTTCTTCGGCTCCTTATTTAGCTTTACGAACCCTCTTGAAATTGGCTGATGATGCAGAATTTCATTTTCCTAACGCCGCCTCCATTTTACGCTCTGATATCTATGTAGATGATGTCGTAACAGGTAGTCCGTCCCTACAACACGCACAAAATTTACAAACAGAATTAATTGGTCTTCTAGCACAGGGAGGTTTTGAGTTGCGCAAATGGGCGAGTAATGAAGCAAAATTACTCGCTAATTTACCTCCTTCGTATTTAGCTAATGACCCGCATGTTTGGGATGAAGGAAACGGATTGAAAGTTTTACGTTTATACTGGCAACCCTCTTCGGATAAGTTTTCATATCGAGTAGCGCCTACAGAAAAAACTTGTACAAAACGTCAAATTCTATCTCAACTAGCGAGAATATTTGATCCTTTGGGTTTTTTAACGCCTATTACGTTTCTAACGAAACGAATCCTTCAACGTCTGTGATATATTGGGCTCAGCTGGGATGACCCGCCACCGGACGATGTTTGCCAGATATGGACACGGTTCTTAGATGAGCTGTCCCTCCTGTCACGTGTCCAGGTACCGCGTCGCATTCTCAGCGACATTAAGTCTTCCTATCAGCTACACGGATTTTGTGATGCGTCCATGCATGGATATTGTAGTGTAGTGTACCTTCTCGAATACAATGGCGACGAAGTAATTTCTATTAATTTTGTTATCGCCAAGTCTCGTGTCGCTCCATTGCGGCGTATCTCAATACCACGTTTGGAGCTATGCGCAGCTGTAATTTTATCTGATTTGATGTCATTTGTCATTAAAACTTATCGTGATAAGGTTAATTTCAGCGAGATTTATGCCTGGTCAGACTCTACCATTGCTTTATCTTGGATTAAATCTTCTGCACATAGGTGGCAAACTTTTGTCAGTAATCGTGTAAGTTATATTCAAAATCGGGTTGCTCCTAGTTGCTGGAGACATGTCCGATCGTCCGACAACCCGGCAGACATCGGCTCTCGTGGAGCCTTTCCTTCAGAAATTATAGATAACGCGTTTTGGTGGAAAGGACCTTCTTTCTTATATGCGCCTAGTTCTTCATGGGCCACACCTATACACTCAGAAATACTTTCTTCTGAAGCTTTATCTGAAGAAAGAAAAGTTACTTTACATGTCGTCGTAACAGAAGATCTGTTCGATACATTTCTCAATCGCTTTTCTTCTTTCTTCAAACTTCAACGCATCTTATCTTATTTTCTCCGGTTTATTCATAATTGTAGATCTCCCACTTCTAAGAAACGTGGTCATTTAACGCAAGTAGAATTAAATCATACTTTATGTCTGTTAATTAAGCATACGCAACGCACTGCCTTTTCTACCGATTTTGATCGGCTCCAAAAAGGTTTGAAAATATCCAAATCCCTGCGTAAGCTAGGTACTTTCCGTGATGAATTTGGTTTGCTTCGCGTTGGAGGTCGCCTACGCCATTCTACGCTTTCCTATGATAAGAAACATCCATATTTGCTTCCACGCTGTAGTCGACTTACAACATTACTGATCGAATGGTGTCATTTAAAATATTTACACGCCGGTTGTCAAACCGTTCAATTCATATTAGCGCAAAATTTTTGGATTCTATCCGCTCGTAAGGCAGTACGGACAGCAATTTCTAAGTGCCACACTTGTTGGCGTCGACGTCCTCAGCCTTATCAGCCTGCTATGGGCGACTTACCTCACTTTAGAGTCTCACAATTACCTGTTTTCTCCCATGTAGGTGTGGATTACGGCGGTCCTTTCTATATCACCATGGGTAGATTGAGAGGTGCGAAAACCTTCAAGGCTTACCTATGTCTGTTTGTCTGCATGAGTACTAAAGCACTGCATTTAGAATTAGCATCAGACTTAACCTCAGAAGCTTTTTTGGCAGCCCTACGTCAATTCATCGCACGACGTGGTCGTCCCAGTCATATTTATAGTGACTGTGGTTCAAATTTTGTAAGCGCTGATAAACAGCTTCGATCTTTAATGCAATCCGCTGCGGCGACAGAATCCCTAGAGTGGCACTTCAATCCTCCACATGCCCCCCATTTTGGTGGTCTTTGGGAGGCTGGCATTAAATCTGTCAAATCTCACTTATCACGCATTATAGGTCAACAGCTCTTAACCTATGAAGAATTTTATACAGTGATGACACAAACCGAAGCAATACTTAACTCTCGCCCTCTTACGCCATTAAGCTTAGATCCGCATGATCTCTCGGCTTTGACTCCCGCACATTTTTTAAATTTACAGCCTTTATCTTGCCTCCCTGACAAAAATTTGAAAGATATACCCATAAATCGACTATCTCGCTGGCAGTTATTGCAACGCCTGCATCAGGACCTCTGGTCACGTTGGCATAAAGAATATCTCCACACATTAACTCAGAGATCCAAATGGACTTCCAATAATGCTTCAATAAAACCAGGTGATATGGTGGTGTTAAAAAATGATCAAGCACCTCCTTTGGAATGGCATCTAGGTCGTATCGTTGAGGTTTTTCCTGGTGCGGACGGCGTAATACGAGTGGCCACAGTGCGTACCAAGAATGGCACCTTCAAGCGTCCATTGGTCAAGCTGTGCCCCCTTCCCGCGTCTTCGGACTAAAAAACGCTTACGCCTTTTTGGCGGGCGGTATGTTACGTAGTTATTAATTATTTTTGTATTTAAGTGTTTGCAAACCATATATATTAGCCTTGTAATATTGATTGTCTATCCAATTCATTCCTACATATATATATTTAAGTCCTATCATTTAAGTTTTTTCAGAGTTTTTTACATTTCGCGTTTTTGCAAGGTGGTATAGAACGAACTTCGAATAAGACGAAAAAGTCACTTGTTCATCGCAAAATTTTGTATATTATTCGCTCAATAATAATTGTTCTAACTTTGTTGTGTCTAAAATTTATGTGGTGTATAATTTGTGCATCGAAGAAGGAAGAGCCGGCCGGCAGAACCGGGAGCACCAGAAATCTCAGAGGTGAGTTTTATGCCACTCGATTTTAAGAAATACAGTCCATTATTTATTCTATTATTCATTTGGGATATTTACAACCGAATAACGGTTAAAACCCATACAAACTGTTAATGGGTAACTGCTTGTCTGCTCACCACCAACAACAGTTAATGGGTAACTGCTTATCTGCTCACCTCCAACAACAGTTAATGGGTAACTGCTTATCTGCTCACCTCCAACAACTGTTAATGGGTAACTGCTTATCTGCTCACCTCCAACAACTGTTAATGGGTAACTGCTTATCTGCTCACCACCAACAACTGTTAATGGGTAACTGCTTATCTGCTCACCACCAACAACTGTTAATGGGTAACTGCTTATCTGCTCACCACCAACAACTGTTAATGGGTAACTGCTTATCTGCTCACCACCAACTACTGTTAATGGGTAACTGCTTATCTGCTCACCACCAACTACTGTTAATGGGTAACTGCTTCTCTGCTCACCATCAACAACTGTTAATGGGTAACTGCTTCTCTGCTCACCACCAACTACTGTTAATGGGTAACTGCTTCTCTGCTCACCACCAACTACTGTTAATGGGTAACTGCTTCTCTGCTCACCACCAACTACTGTTAATGGGTAACTGCTTCTCTGCTCACCACCAACTACTGTTAATGGGTAACTGCTTATCTGCTCACCACCAACTACTGTTAATGGGTAACTGCTTATCTGCTCACCACCAACTACTGTTAATGGGTAACTGCTTCTCTGCTCACCATCAACAACTGTTAATGGGTAACTGCGTCTCTGCTCACCACCAACTACTGTTAATGGGTAACTGCTTCTCTGCTCACCATCAACAACTGTTAATGGGTAACTGCGTCTCTGCTCACCACCAACTACTGTTAATGGGTAACTGCGTCTCTGCTCACCACCAACAACTGTTAATGGGTAACTGCTTATCTTTCTTTTTCCCGGTCGATATTCTATTTGGAAATCGTAATCCTGAATTTCCAACCACCATCGACCTATCCGGTGAATCAAATCCTTTTTCGTAAATGTAGTTCTTAAAGCCCTACAATCTGTAACTGCCTTAAATTGCATTCCAATTAGGTATACTTTGAAAAATCTTAAGGACATCACTACTGCCACGGTCTCCAATTCGTAAGAATGGTAGATTTTCTGTTCATACGTCGTTTGTTTACTAAAGTATCCTATGACTCTATAATTTACACCGGACCACGCCACTGGCACTAGCGTCCGTATGTAGTTCTGTTCGTAAGTTTAGGTCGAATATAGGTAATATTGGCCCCGACGCAAGAGCTGTCTTGATTTCCTTTACCGCACCTTCTTGTGCGGGTAGCCATTCCCATCTTACATCCTTACGAGTTAATCTTGTTAAGGGTTCTACAATCTTGGCATAATTCCGAACAAATTTCCGAAAGTATCCTGCTAGACCCAAGTTGCTTAACATTCTGTGGTGCAATCATATGTATTAGTGCGACTACCTTCTTAGTGCCAGACCTAACACCTTCTATGGTTATTTCTCTTTCTAAATAATCTATATTTGTTTTGAAGAAACTCGCATTTACTCAACTTTAGGGTCAAGCTCTTACGGAAAAATGCTAGCACCTTCTCTAGATTAACCAGACCCTCTTCCACTGTTGTAGCTGGTATAATAATATCATCAATATATGGGTATGCAACTTCGTTTCGTAAATCGCCCAGTACATTATTAACTAGCCGCTGAAACACTGCTGGCGAATTTGCCAATCCAAGAGGCATTCGTAAGAACTCGAAATGTCCTTCCGGAGTGATAAATGCGGTTTTATCAATGGTATCTTCCGCCATGGGTATTTGGTAAAAACCAGACGCCATATCTAACATAATAAAATATTTATTTCTCCTTCAAGCTATCAAATTGGTCTTCTATTAATGGTAACGGATATTTTTCTTTTATCAGCTTTACGTTCAACCTTCTATAATCCACCACCATTCGATAATCCCCAGTCTTTTCTTGACCAAAAGGATGAGACTCGCATATGGCGAAACAGACTCCCGAATTATTTCATTTTCTAATAAATCTTTTACCCCGTAGGATGTCCCTTTCGACAACTGAAATTCGATACGGATTGTACTCTACTGGTTCGTTACATTTTAACTTTAAAGACATCTGTGTCGCGTTAGTTTTACCTAGATTTTGTAAAGAAAATGAAACGCAGTCTCGATATTTATTCAGTAAAGTCACTATTTGTAATATATATTTTTTTTAATATCATTTATTTGATCTCCAAACTTTAATGTCTCGATAGTTGTCGTATCTACTTCACAAACATTACAGTCATTGAATTCATTGGTAATTAGGCTCGAGTATACTAAACTTGCCCCTGTTTTTTTTAATAATCACATGCTCTTATTAATTTTAACTGAATTTGTCACACTCTGTATTTTTCCATTGAAGGTTGTCAATAAACATGTCTTTCCATCAACAATATCTTACTTAACCTCTTAGGTGTCTGATATCTTATTAGTGTACAAGTACTGCCTGTATCTATTAAGCATTTTATTTTACATCTATAAATACGTACTGTTTTTATAAACAACTTCGGGCTTTGCAGGCCTGTCGCAAACGGCAACAATTCCCTTTCCTTGGCGCCGCGCCGCGCGAACCGCCAGTACACCGCTCTCTTAAGTGATTTAATTTTCCACAAAGAGTACACTTTAATATCAGTTTTCGACATTGACTCACATAATGATTTCCATCAAAATTGTAACAGATAATATTCTTCTATTATAGATCTCGTTTTACACTATATGCCGATCCCGAGCTATACTGCCCCTTTTAATCGTGAATCTGTCTTTTGTTGCCATTTTCTCACTGCTTTGATTACTAGTTTGTCTATCTATACTACTTAAATAATTTGCAAGTTCATTTACTGACTGAAAATTTGCTGTTCTAGCTGCTAACGCTGCATTCTTATCAGTAATACCTTCTATAACACTATTTATCAAATAAATGTCTGGAATAGCCCCAGGTGAAGTATATTAAGTTTTGCTACCTTCTCAAAACAGTAATCACCCAAATTTTGTTTGGAATCAGAGGTATAAATGGCAGCTTCTACTAATAATTTTCTAAATTTTACATTTCATGGAAAGTTATTTTGCAAAAGTTCTTTAACAACGTCCCACTCTAAACTCATAATTTTCTCGGTATCATACTTTCATGCATTCCCTCATAACCTACTAGTAGCTAATTTCAAAGTTAGTAAATCCATCCCAACCATGACACACAGATAGTTCATTTGCCTTCTGTACCCACTGTGTAACTGTTAAGTTCTCTACACTTGGATCTAATAATGGTATAATTGTTTCATTAATACCGGCACTAACCGACGACATTTGTTTATTATGCCTATCACTCACTTATTGTGTGAGTTTTACTTATCTTTCGCTCCAGTCTCCTAACTTTTCTGCTTTGTCGTTCACTGGCCGTCCACGAACTCGACGACGTTGACGGCCTTTGGGATCTGGCCTTCTTAAAACGCTTCTTACCGCTGCTATGTAAGGATAATTAAATAATTTAATGAAAATTATGTGAATTAATATATTACGCCACTTGTACATCCGTCTTTTACAATAATTCTCTCCTTACTACTCTTTACAGTCTTCGGCTCTTGCCTCTTTTCAAATATTCCAAACAATATCATGTTACAATAAATACATATATTTCTAAGTATTTAACTTAACTTGATTACTCAACACATATTTCAAGGTTCCTATTCCATAGGCATAAATGTTTCTAACATACTTCTTACACTTCCGATCTCGTTTTCTGAATATCGGTGTCATGCTGTAATTTTGCTGTTTCAGCCAAGAGAAATGCATCATTGTTTCCCCTTGGTACGAAACCGAACAACAACTCTTGAGGCGACTTCCCCGTGACTGCGTTTATTAAAGAATTTAAACCCCATTATATTTTGGAGATATGTTTATGCCATTCAACTTCATTATCCGTTGATGCAGCAAGAGCACCAAGAATCGTTCTATTGTAACTTTCTACCACCACCTATTTAAGACCCATTTCTTCCGTTTTGATTGTTACATATCATCATTGAAAAGCTTGATAATTAAAGATAGTAGTAGTAATTATTGCAAACGCTTTAATTGATAATTTATAATTGTATATGTATTTCTATTGACCACATTAAATTTGTGCAACATAGCAAAAATATTGTTATTTTTTGCCCTAAGTCGGGCACCTAAGGTCCACTAAATCGAAGGTAATAATTATTGACGTTACGGGATCTAAAAGTGTAGATCCTGTTGGACGTAGGAATTTAGTAAATAAGCAGATGCATATACTATTAAATAATGTTCCACTAAAGGTTTTATTAATTAGTTAAGATATAAGTTCACAACTTAAAATCATACACAATGAATTCAAATAATAGAATCAATGTTTCTTAAAGTAAAAATATGCCTATATTTCAAATATATGTTCCTAAATTCAATATCTTAATGGGTATCACTTATAATGTTTATGCTACGTCTATAAACAAATGGGTCAGGTAGTGACCCCGATGATATCATGGCACATTTTATTAACAATAAACATTTCTCACATTCGACCATCCTGACGGAAGGGCGTCCTCGACCTTTGACCTGGAGGAGTTATTCGGACTCGTCCGATTGCCTAGAGAAAGAAAACAGAGATGTGAGATTCTCATCAAGTCGAAGTTCCCAAAAATATTATTGCAGTACAATGATTTTTTTTAAAGAAACAAGAAAAAAACTAAACTTGTTCAAAAGTAATCATCTGGATTAATCGTCAGGTTTTCGATTGGAAAATCGGGCTTCTGACCGAAAGATCAGTTTTCTAAAGTCAACCTCAGGCCTCTAACAAACTAAAAGTGTCAGGCTTCTCAACTTAACGTTAGGCTTCTGACATCAGCAACCAGCAAAAAAAACAAAAATATCAGGCTTCTGATAAATATATCAGGCTTCTGATTGGATCAGGTTTTTATGCATACAGGACTTACTATATACCTCCAGGCTACCGCGAGCTCCCTGGGCTTCTAACAGGAACACTCTCTACATCTATTAGGCTTCTGACACCTAAGTGGTAGGCATCTGACAGACCACCAGGCTTCTGCCATTTCAGCAGGATCGACATCTAGGCTTATCACTGAGCACTAGGCTTCTATTGGCCATCACATTTTTGACCAATAGGTTGGTGATTCAATGATAAAGAAAGACAGCAGACACAAACTTACGACAATGGTTGACAATCATCAGCATTTAAGACAACCCAGGGTTTTAAAGAATCAACTGCTACTACGACTGGTGTCTTTTTACTGCCGGCTCGCATATCTGCCACTGCATAACGGTCATTTGGTAAAACTGTGACGACTTTGAATGGGCCTTTAAATTTAGGAAGTAATTTTTTTGATTCTCCAGTTGTGGCAACTAAATCACCGATGTTATATTCGGGTGCTTGTTTACGCTTACTATCAAAATTTGTCTTAAACTTTGCGCTAGATTCTTGAATACGAGTAGCAACCGTATCACGCAGAGACCTTAAGTTCTCAGTGTTGAAAGACTTCTCAAACAGTGCTAACAATTTGGCATCCGCAAATGGACGCGGGTTAATACCTATCAGTAATTTAAACGGAGAGACACCTGTGGTTTTATTGACAGTGTTATTAATGTGAAACTGATTTTTTTTCAGATGAACATCCCAGTTAGTTTCATCAACGTCATTTGCACTGTAACATCTCAAAGGATCCACCACTGTTTTATTGTATCTTTCGCATTGCCCGTTTGCTCGGGGCGTTGCCACTGCATTCAAGACATGATGAATGCCATACTCAGTACAAAACGTTTTCATGGAAGCAGAAGTGAAAGCGCTACCTCTGTCTGAAATTAATCCAGTAGACACCCCAAAGATATAGATTAATGTTTCTAACCCCTTCAAAACATATTTAACTTTCGTATTTTTCACAGGTTCAAGAAACATGGATTTAGTGAAACCATCCACTAACACTAGAATGTGTGTATATTTATGTTTTGATTTAACAAAGGGACCAACATGATCCACGTGAACTGTTTCGAACGTAATAGAAGCTTTTGGCACTGGATGTAGTAACCCAGGTTTACGCCCTGACACACTTTTGGTATACAAGCAGTTTAAACAAGAACTCACGTATTTTTTTACAAATCGAGACATTTTTTCAAACCAATAGTTTCTTTTGATTTTTTCTAACGTTTTCTCAAAACCAAAATGGCCACCATCATCATGATGTAATCTACAAATAAACCAACGGCAAGATTTTGGAACAACCCACTTTAATGACTTGCCAACAATACGATACAAAATGTTTTTCTTTAATTCATAGTTATCGAAATAATTTTTGTTTTCACGAGATCTCTTTGATTGTAAAATAGTAATGATACTTTGAAGCTTGTCATCACGGGACTGTACGGCAACTACCCAATCAGCTTCAGTTAAATTAACAATATTGTCTGGGATAGGATTACGACTCAAACAGTCGACGTGGTTCATTTTGGTTCCAGGACGATACTCAATATCAAATGTGAAATCCTGAATTTCAAGCCACCAACGTGCTATTCATGGAATTGTCTTTTTTCGTTGCGGTCGTACGAATAGCTGCGCAATCTGTGATTACAATAAAATGGAGACCAAGCAAATAAATACGAAAATGATGCAAGGAGAACACAATAGCGATTGTCTCTAATTCGTACGAATGATATTTGCTTTGTTCGTAAGTACATTGCTTATTGAAATAAGCTACTCGACGGTAGCTACCACTGTGTTGCTGAAATAAAATTCCGGATATCCCTATAATACCTAGCGTCTGTGTGTAATTGTGTAGGCAAACTGGGATCGAAAATTTTTAAAATAGGTTTTTCTGACAGTTTTTTTTAATAACTGGACAGCATCATTCTGTTCGGTCCTCCAAGACCACACCGCATGTTTTTTTAAAAGTTTCGTCAAGGGTTGAGCCAAGCATAATTTACATATCGTCGCCCAGATGTCAAAACCTCATATCTCTAAAAAGACTAATTTCCAGGAAAAGGAAAAAACGTTTAATTTTTTTATTAATTCTATGTGAACAATAAGATTGTGTATAAGGGTTAATTTTGTCACTTATAAATTAGTGATGTTGAAGACAATTAAAAAATTTTTGAAAATATTTAGTTATTTACCAAAAAGTTAAGATACGTGGTTTACATTGTTACCAGTCACGGTTCTTATGAGATACGTGTTTTCATTGAAATAAAACTAAGAATTATGTACTTTTGTAACAATCTAATTTCATTAATAAAAAACAGGATATTACAAAAAAATTGAACAACTAAAAAAAAATCTTGTAAATCATATATTGAAACTGAAAATTTGTACTCAATTATCCATAAGCACTAATAAAAACACAAAAATATTGAAGAAAATGAAACAATCAAAATAAAAAGATTATTCATGAGGCAATGCGTCATAAAATGGGTGGTAATCCTTATCAATAACGGATTTTAAAGCTTGGAGATGGTTGTACTTGTCGAACTTAATTGGTAAAGCACTGGTGTACAATTTCTTCACACGCCTAACAACATTTAATTGTCTGGATGGTAGAGGAGCCCAGTTGTCATCAAAATTTAATTTATACTGTATACTGTTAAGTTTTGTGTACCTTAGAGCTCTAATATCTGTAACACAAGCATCTCCCGTTTTCTTCCCAGGTCGTATAGATTTGTAGTATTTTATATCTGAAAAGTCTAGAAAAAATGAATGGTCTATGTATTTTCTTTATATGGCCCAGCTGCAGAATGTCGCCTAGAATCTTTGATAATCTGAACGTAATTTGAAGGAGAAAATATTTCCCTATTTTTTTTTTCGGCTTTCGATAGTGGAATGTACGCTGTCGCATTCCATTTGCGAATGCCCTTTAACTAAATATTTTTGTATAATTTCAGTCTCATTCGAATTACAATAATGTAGTAGAACATTGGAAAGCAAAACGTTTCTATTCTGTGCGGAGCACCCATCGCTATAAAATAGTATAGGTTTACGTTTTTCCTCTTCAGATAGCTCGTTGTCTAAAAAGTCAATAATACAGGATGCAAAAGAGTTGCTGTCCATGCCACCTTCTTCCTCGTGCCAGACGTAACACACGACTGCATTTGTTGCCAAGTTGTAAATTGTAAAATTGTGACAAGCTAGTTTTTGTTTAAAATAAAGCATACTAGCATGTAATTGTGGGACAAGTTGCACAGCCTGAACGTCAACTGTAAATGCTGAAATGTTTCCAGAAATAGCATCCTCCCTGTCTCTAAATTTTTCTTCTCGTGCTCTATTTTTATCATCTATATGTCTATTGTAGGTAAGGTCATCGATATGACCTAATCTATAACCAAAGCACAGATCACACTGATCTTTACGTGGTTGAAATATATCGATATTTAACTTTTCCAGTTCTGCCCTGAAAACATCTTTGCCAGTAGGTTGTTGAATTCCTTTCTTGTAAACTTCATAAACTTCAGAGTAGGATCTAAACAGCGGCTCGAGGTATAGTTTACTGGTGGAAGCCCTACAGTAGTGAGACGCGAGTTTAGGTAATTTTTCGAAGAACTCTGATTTCTTGGCGTTTATTTTCATTTATCCGTTTAGCCTTTGTAGGAAATTTTTCTGTGATGTTAGGTATGCCACCATCACTTGTCTTTACCCAGTTATTTACAGACCATTCACCCAAACCAAGTGTTGCAAGAAATAGTTTCTTGCAGATTGGAAGTAACTTTTCCCCAACTTTCAAATGGTACAAGAAGGTCGCTTGCCTTCTTGATTTACCTTGGGTAGTTGTTTGTTTTGTTTGTGATTTGTTTACCATCGCTACGACATACGTCTTACGTTGTTTCCAATCCATTTCAGTCCAGAACCGTTTAAAGAGAAGATGCCTTTCTTCCTCTGTTATCAAGGAACATTGTCTCTTGATTTTAGACTGTGTACATTTTTTGGAATCACATAATCTATTGCCCATTTGTCGAGGCTTTCTTTCAATTAAGGTCTTCTTGCCTTCCTTTTCTTTTTTATAACTTTGATACTCTTGTCCTTTCATTCTTAGCAATTTGGTTCTATTGGCTTGCCATGTCATAGGATCTGCAGATCCCTTTTTAGCACGTTTGGTAATGAATTTTTGACGATGGGATTCAGTACCATTGTTCAAAAATCTTGCCAGTGGTAAGTCATCAGAGGACGGGTAGGATTCATCAGAATTTGCGTCGCAATTTGACGGTTTATAACTGGACCTGGAATCCTGGTAAGGCTCCTCTTCAACAGACTCTTCACAAGTATAAACTACTTCTTCCAATATAGTTTCACCAATTACTCTAACCTCTTCTTCTTGAACATGATGAACTATATCAAAATCTTCAATGTCTTGGATTTGTACTGCACTATTCTGTACAGCTTCTAAACTAACAGTTTCTGGATTTTTGTCTTCCACACCTGGAACCACAGTTAGTTCGAAGTAAGTACTATTATTTGTCGGAAAAAAATTCAAACTACTGTTTGTCGGGAAAGTTTCAATTTGTGGTTCGAAATTTGCTTCACAAATTTCCGCACTATACTTATACTTGTGAGGTTTTTCTGCTGTTATAGAGGTTTGTATGCAATCGTGGTTAAAAGGCTCATCCAGTAGTCGGCCAGCTTCAATAATTTTTGTTTCTGTGCTGTTGGTACCACTCTTGTACATAATTTTGCCATCAAGTGCCAACTGCCTCATTTGTTCTCGCCTTGAAGACATCTGTAATGAAGGTTTTATTCATTACAGATGTCTTCAGATGTCATTTTAAGCTGAGATCATTTATTTTAAGTCGCAGTGATATAATATTATTTAAATAATATTTAATGTTATAGAAATGTAAAACCCATATCTCGAAATAACTGATCACCAAATGAGACCGAGAACCTCGTATCTCATAAATTTATAAAATTCTGTAACTTAACGTCAAGACAACCACCAGCTTGATATATATACTAATATAAGTATGCTTATAATTATTATTTTCTAATAAAAGAACAGAGGAAAATTAAAATTAAACAATTAAAATTAGATTTTAAACCTAACCTAAAAAATTTTTTGGTGATGTTAAATGTTACTAAAACCCTCTATAATTCGCTCTAAATGCTAAAAATTGTATCAATTAATAACTTACCTTAGTTAAAAGTCAGCACTAACACTAAAAACAACGAAACACACTTCTCCAATTTGAGAAGACCTTGGGCCTTAGAGACGGACGGTATTAATATGTCATCTAAATACGCATATGCAGTACCCGTCTCTAGTTCAGACAAAATTTTTGTCATCATTCGCTGGAATACGAATGGCGCATTGCACAGACCACAACTCATTCGTAAATATTCGTACTTACCATCCGAGGTAATGAAGGCAGTTTTTCCAATTGAATCAGACGCCATTGGAACTTAATAACCCGAAAAGTAATCTAAACTTGTAAAGTATTTAAAATTTAACAACTTGTCAATTTGATCGTCTATCAAAGGAATCGGGAATTTTTCCTTAATTGTTATGGCATTTAACTTTTGAAAATCAGTACAGTCTTATCTCACCATGGTGGTTTAGTAACTAGAACTACTGGACTAATGTATGCAGACGTAGATTCACGTATGATCCCGTACTTGAGCAAATTAGCAATAATTTATCGCAAGGTTTCTCGCTGATTATTGGGTAATCTATAAGGGTTATACACTACCGGATTTGAAACTGATAGCTGTATTGACATTTCACAACAGGTTGTTTTACCCATTTCCGAAAGGTTTGTTGCTACACATGTACGATATTTGTTTAGTAAGGCAACCACATCGGCCTGTTTTCTATTAGCAACAACTATATCGCCGGTAATAGAGGACTGGATGTCTCTGCTCGAACAAACGTTAGAACACATTAAAAACTTGATATCTTGTCTATTTTTATAAAACGCAACATGTGGCTGGCCAAGAAAGTCATTCCCAATTAAGATATCTGCCGAACACATGTAATCCGGAACTACGAGTAGTGTCACTTCAGTACATACAGAGTCAATTACTACACAACTTTTTATAGCAGAAGTAGTTTCATAACAGTCTCATGCAAAAGTTTTTAAGAACCGCGATTCTGTTTCAGAAATCATCCAAGATTGTTTATTTACAACACTCGATCGAATAAGAGAACATTCACTACCTGTATCAATTATTCCAATGCACTTATTGTTATTTATCAAAATGTCTTTAAAATATAAATTTACATATTGTTTGCAAATAAAATTAACTGTTTTTTTTTTCGTTCTTTCTTTTTCTTTTTACATTCAAATTCTACGTGACCTGGCTTGTGACAAAAATTGCACGTTTTTTTGCCGTGTTTCTTCGACTTAAAATCACGAAAACAGTTTTGTGGACAGTTAATTCGTCTATGTCCTGGTTCGTTACAAGCGAAACAGCGAATCTGTAATGAACTGGTATGCGTACTACTATGAGAAGTCATTGTTTCAGAATGCTGATCACAGTTTCTTAAATATGTGAACAAATCTTCCAAACTTTCGTAATTAGCCGACAAAGCCATTTGGCGAATTTCACGTTTGGATATATTAATTATATTAATTTTATCTTTAACTGGAATGTTCCAGTTTAATTTTTGAAGCTTATTAAGTTTCACTCTATAATAACTTGTTAGTGTCTTTTCATTATTTGAAGTAAAGTTTGCAGCTTCTTGAAAAATTTTACCCGTCATGGATGCATCAATATCAAAAGTCTCTTTTAACGCGTCTTTTAGAAGTGACCATTTCCCAAGAAAGTTGTCTGTATTTAAATAGCACTCGCGGGCCCGACCAACTAGTTTTGAAACAGCGTACCCAAATGTAGTAATATCATCCCACCGTGAAAAATATGCTTTTTCATCCACGAACCGAATCCACTTATTAATTTGAATGTTATGTTTATTCGGATCAAAGTCTGGAATATTTTTCCACATAAATATGTCAGCACCTACCGGAGCGGCAACATAAGTACTTAGCTGCTTTTGTAGAATATCAACTCGCTGCTCTAACGTCAAGGGCGGTGTACATGAATCTCGACTGTATTAGTCAACGCGGGCGCCGGTTGCAGTACCTTGTTCCAAAGCTCTGGGAATATCTGCCTAGCGACTGCGGGTTCCCGACGAAGATGGTACAACAGCAACTACTGTATCCCAATCTGGGGTTTCCATGGCTTACCAACACACACGAACTTCACAAAAGACACTAGAAAACCACTTCTAACATCTGTTGGACGTAGGAATTTAGTAAATAAGCAGATGCATACACTATTAAACAATGTTTCACAAAAGGTTTTATTAATTAGTTAAGATATAAGTTCACAACTTAAAATGCGCATACACAATGAATTCATATAATAGAATCAATGTTTCTTAAAGTAAAAATATGCCTATATTTCAAATATATGTTCCTAAATTCAATATCTTCATGGGTATCACTTATAATGTTTATGCTACGTCTATAAACAAATGGGTCAGCTAGCGGCGCCGATGATATCATGGCACATTTTATTAACAATAAACATTTCTCACAATCCCACAAATTTGGTCCTTCGATTCGGATTGAGAGAATCCTGTAAAGATTGTCAATAATTGAAAATTGGAAGAATTGCCTATATTCAGTATTATTTCGTTTGGTGCACGAAAACATTGTGGAACAGGTACAGATATATGCAGTTTTACATGTAAGAAAAGGAAGCAGTTAAAAGCCTGAAAAATGTTCTGATTGCGAGGGTGTGAGTTCCAGAGTTGGTAAGCACGTAAAGTTCCTGTATCCAGTTCAATGAGAAGGTCTGTTATCTTTGTTCATTGCATGTTTTACTTAACCAACCGATGGTTTTATTTTGACAAATGTCAAATTGAATGTAGAAATTAAATTGTTTTGATTTCGAATGTTTTAAAAAAGAGTTTTATAGACGATTTAGTTATTAAATATTGTTATACTTTGCTTGATTCATGAGCAATATTGCTTAGAACATTGTTTTTCAGAATATACCTATATCTTTTGTTATAAAACTTGACAATTCATCATTTCCAACTATATTAATAATCACCAGATAGACTTAATGATATTTTTGCAAAATTTGAGGAAATTCAAATAGAATTGGAAATTATTGATGAAAGCAAATATAACGCTGAAGGTCTCGCAGTAGAGGATAAATATTTAGATTTAGTAAAAAATATTAAACGTAACCTTGGAAGGATTAAAAATCAGATAATGGTGATAGTAAAAGGGATAATTCAATTCAAGGCGAATCAAATAGCTATCTCTCTCTTGAAAGATATATTTATGAATTTAATTCATAATAATAACGAATTAAGCAAGGTAAGAAAATTTTATTACTTTTTTTTTTTATACATTTATTTAACGTCGGCCTATTTCCGCTACTGAGGCCTAACACCGGCGCCTGTAGACGAGCTACCCCCAACCAGGAATTTTGCCGAACCTCTTCCCTTAAGAAGAGTAGGGATCTTTTACTTGCCTAACATTTAATAGACAAGGGACCGACGGCTTTACATCCCCTCCGAAGGATATATCTCCTATACAACCCTCGCCTAAGGTTGTATAGCTTCCGCGCATACACTGATAAATTTTATTACTTAAAAGGTGCTCTAAAAGGGGTTATATTATTGACGTTACGAGGTCTAAAAGTCTAGATCCTACAAATGGGATCCAAGCAAAGATTCTTTCATAATGTCATACTCGAAACTGCACGATAATGAGCAAAACTCAAAGCGTGAAATTTTATCAGAGATATCTAAGATTTTTTATCCTTTAGGCATTATTTCACCACGATAACCATTGCTTGGATTAAATCCGATGCAAGTAGGTGCCAATCGGGTGGCAGAAATACAAGAATTGTCCTCAAGGGACAATTGGTATCACGTAAGATCTAACTAACACCCAGCTGATATTGTTTCTAGAGGCATGGAGCCTCAATTGTTAAAGAATTCAACTTGTTTAATGGTCCTCAATTTCTAATACAGGATGAACTATGTTGGGGTATTAGTGACATTACTGTTGATAATAGCAATTTGCCTGAAGCTAAACTTATAACAAACGCAGTTAATGTGCACATTAACATGTGATTAGTCGTTAGGCTTATACGTATTCTTCAAAAGAATTTCTTCGTTTCCTAAATTATTACGCGTCATTGCTTATTTCCTGAGATTTACTTTCAATTGTCGGAGTGAAATTAAGATAAATGGTAATTTAACCGTTGAAGAATTAAATTCAGCTTTAATTGTCATAGTGCACACGCTTCAACAGGTGCATTTTCAAAGTGAGTTAAAAGTTGTTAAAAATAATGCAATTTCCCGAGAGAAATTTGGTAAGTCAAAATTAAGATTTCTGTCTCCATTTATCGACACAGAGGGAATATTAAGAGTAGGTGGGAGACTAAAACACGCTATTCATATTTCCGAAGCCCAAAGGCATTCTTTAATATTGCCATACTCTTCTCATGTAACCGAATTAATCATTCGTCATGAACATGAAAGATTGTTGCATGCCGGTGCACAGTCTACATTAGCTTCTTTAAGGCAAAAGTTTTGGACAATTAACGGTGTGTTACGTTCTTACAATTTTCAGTAAATACTTTGTGGATTCCAAATAACTTGCAACAAGAATTTTCACAAACCACTGATTTATTTAATCACTAAAATTACACTAGCAAATACTTAAAAAATTACACAACTAATAATAACTTAATCTAATATAATTTCACTACTTTTAAAACACTAAGCACTTTACTTTTCTTCTTAAACTTGTCAACTCTTGTCTAACCTAAAAACTCTCTTGTCTGTTTACTTCACTAAACTGCATACTTCACTCAACTGAACTCTTCTTCTACAAACTGTCTCTATAACCAGAACCACAGATTACCCAGAACTGTACTGGATACTAAACTGAACTGTTTATCCTTCACTAAAATGTACTGTACTGTTCTCCCATCAGCTGGCTTCACCTCTTTATATACCCACTTGGAATGTCCAGAATATCATTGTAGAACTTTCCAGAAATATACTGGAATTCTCTATAATTTTCTTAGGCACTACTAAATGGTGGTTCGCCAGTTGGCCCACAGATGGCGCCCCCCTTCTGGCCAGGGAGTAATTACAACTCTCCTCTCTGTTAGAGGGCAGCACATAACACTGCCCCCTCCTTAAGCCTGAACGTCCCGGTCAGGCATTTCAGATACCCCAGTATACTTTGCCAACCTGTCCAGGTGCACGATCTTCATCTTGGACTTCTTTCTACGTTGAATCCTATAAACAACATCGTTGATCCGAGTGATGACAGAATACGGTCCTTCCCAAGGTGAGCGAGGCTTCGAGAACCCTTCTTCACTCCGCTGTGGGTTATACAGCCAAACCGAGTCCCCCACCTTGAATCCTGCTGAACTGGCATTGCGGTCATATCTAGCCGTCATTCGATCACCACTCCCTGTAGGTGACCTCTTGGCAGCCACATTCGCACAAACCTTGCAACTGCGACACCAAGCCTCTACATCCTGACAGCTATTTACCCAGTAAAATCGCTCCCGTACTCTAGCCAAAGTCTTATTTCTGCTAAAGTGCTCTCTGGATATTCCCTCGTGCACTTCCCGAAGTACTTTTGGTACTCGGCACCTGGGTATCAGCAACCGCATGGTAACTTCTTTCCCATCCGGGCTCTCCCATGCTCTCCGTAATAGTCCATCTATAACCTTAAGTGAATCCCATTGCGCCCATAAAGCCTTCAGTCCAACACTTTTACTGGAAACGTCCTTCCATTCCGGGCGGATTCCTTTTTCTTTCGCCTTCAACATTGGTCCAATTTCATCGTCGTTCAGTTGTTCCTCTCTTAGAACTTTCTTTGACCAGTCCTTCGGAACCTCTATCTTAACTGCCTTCACTTCTGCTATATCCTGCTGCGTTTTTACATTCTCGGCATTCACTTCCTTAGGGCTCCTCTGGCGACAGTACCTCTTGACATGCCCCAATTTGCCGCAATTATAACAGCGGATTACTTTTGTCGGACCTCCAGCACTTCGCTGCTGCTTCGGCTCCTGTTTCGGCAGTTGCGGTTCCTGTTTCAGCTCCGGTCGCGAACTTAATTCGTTTAGTAATTGTGCGACCATTTTCTGTATGTCTGTTAACATAACAATCAATCTCATCTTATCAGAGCGAACTTCCTCTTTCTTTGCAGTGTTTACTTCCCCAGGATTCCGTTCTCGACACTGCCGCATCATATGTCCTGGTTTGCTGCACTGATAACACCGAATCACCTTCCTTGGCTGTCCATCGCTCTGTTCTCTTTCCTGCTTCCTTGGAGCATCTGGTTTTGTCATCAACTGGCTTATCATTTTGTGCATGTCAGCCATCAAAGATTTCATATTTGATTTTTCTAAATGATCCTCTTCTTCTACCTTCATGGCTCGTACTCTCGGACGTGCAGTCTCTTTGTAAGCGGCTTCAACCTCGAGGGCATGGATCAAGGCTTCACTACCAGTCTTATCTCGAGATAATCTAAGGACTCGCCTGATCTCCTCGTCTCTTATGCCATCAATGAAAGTACCAACCGTTAATTGTTCCTGGAATTCTTTGGGCGCATCCGGGTAAGCCAGGTATGTCAGTCGCTCAACAGCTGCTTCAAAATCTTGTAAACTTTCCCCAGCCTTTTGTGTGCGTGATTTGAGCTGAGTCCTGTATACTTGGGCGAGGTGTTGGTCGCCATACCTTAGATCTAGTGCAGCCTCCAAAACTTTAAAATCCCTTTGCTGCGTCACTGGGATGGTCTGAAGCAACTCTGAGGCTTGACCTCTTAATGCTAGCACCAATGCCATAGCTTTGTCTTCGTTACTCCAATTGTTTGCGTATGCCGCTGCCTCAAATTGTTTTTTATAGGTTGACCAAGAAGTTTGACCATCAAAGGAAGGCGGTTGTAATCGAGGACCTGACGATGATAATACCAGTTGGCCTCCTTGTTCTCTTAACAGTCGCTTAAGTCGCTCTACCTCTCCTTCAACTGCACGAAATTTTCCTTCTATATCGGTAACTTTCCCTTCAACGCCAGTAACTTTCCCTTCGACACCAGTAACTTTCCCTTCAACACCAGTAACTTTTTCTTCGACGCCAATAACTTTTTCTTCGACGCCAATAACTTTTTCTTCGACGCCAGTAATTTTTCCTTTGACTTCAGATACTTCCTCTTCAACCTTATTTACTTTTCCTTTGACATCACATATTTCAGTCTTTATGTTGCCCATATCCTCTTTAATTTCACTTTTGAGGTCTTCAGTTGCCGAAAGGATAACATCTTGTTGCCCCTGTATAATTTTCCTTAATTCTTCTTCACATTTCTCTTGTTCTTCTTTTTCTTCCTGACGTCGTTTTTCTTGTTCTTCTTTTTCTTCCAAACGTCGTCTTTCTTGTTCTTCTTTATCTTCTTGACGTCGTTTCTCTTGTTCTTCTAGCATCATTTTGCTAAATGCAGCTAACATGTCTTGCATTTGTTTTTCAGCAGCCATGCTTCTTGTTTCCATTCAAAAACTAACAAACAACACTGACAAACAACACTAACAAGTCTTATTTAAAGTCTATGTCACTTTCCAGTTCGACTCACTTCACTATCTCCAGTGGTTTCCAAATAGAACACTATGGAACTTTGTCGAATTCTTCAGAAATTCTGTTGCAATTCCGCTTCCGACACCAATTGTTACGTTCTTACAATTTTCAGTAAATACTTTGTGGATTCCAAATAACTTGCAACAAGAATTTTCACAAACCACTGATTTATTTAATCACTAAAATTACACTAGCAAATACTTAAAAAATCACACAACTAATAATAACTTAATCTAATATAATTTCACTACTTTTAAAACACTAAGCACTTTACTTTTCTTCTTAAACTTGTCAACTCTTGTCTAACCTAAAAACTCTCTTGTCTGTTTACTTCACTAAACTGCATACTTCACTCAACTGAACTCTTCTTCTACAAACTGTCTCTATAACCAGAACCACAGATTACCCAGAACTGTACTGGATACTAAACTGAACTGTTTATCCTTCACTAAACTGTACTGTACTGTTCTCCCATCAGCTGGCTTCACCTCTTTATATACCCACTTGGAATGTCCAGAATATCATTGTAGAACTTTCCAGAAATATACTGGAATTCTCTATAATTTTCTTAGGCACTACTAAATGGTGGTTCGCCAGTTGGCCCACAGATGGCGCCCCCCTTCTGGCCAGGGAGTAATTACAACTCTCCTCTCTGTTAGAGGGCAGCACATAACAGGTGTAATGCAGTTAGATTTATGATTAATAAATGTAATCGTTGTTTTAGATATAACGCTCGTCAGTCTAGTCAAATAATGTGCGATTTGCCTACAGTTAGGATTACTCCTGCCAGCAATCTAGGTTACGCAAATCTATTATGACTAAGGGTTATATTTGCTTGTTTAAATGCATGTCCACGAAAGCAATCCACACTGAACTTGTGTCAGATATGACTACGCAGACTTTTCTCTCTGCATTCAAAATATTTATTTCCCGCCGCGGAAAGGTATTAAAGGTTTATAGTGATAATGGCACTACATTTATGGCCAGTTTCTGAAACGTAAAATAAAGTTATCTATTAATAAATGTCATAGTAACAATTGTTGTCACAATTGTAACTATGACAGTAAACGAATAATTAACTCTATCTAACGTTTCAGAAACTGGCCATAAAAGGTGCAAGTCATAAATTAAATTCATTGTTTAAAATGTTTCATTCTGAAAGTAGCGCCTCTGTAGTGAAAGATTCAATGTCACTAGAAGGGGTGGATTGGAATTACATTCCTAGTTATTCACCTCATTGGGGTGGAATATGGGAAAATGGTGTAAAGCTCATTAACGGCCGTATGCACCGTACTGCTTAAACGAGATTAACAGGTTAACTCGGTTTAACTTGAAACTTTTTTATGCGCCGTCACTTATAACGTGCTTAATCCAGTGTAAAGTTAAACCTACAATTTTGGGCGTTTAAGTATTTAATCCTGGTTTTCGCACATGCGTACTGCAAATGTAACCTCAAAATTCCTAGTATGTTTATTACTGTTTGGTGTTTGTTTACCTAAAATTACGAAAATCCAGAGATGGAAATAGAAGATGAAATATTTATGGATGACGATCTAGACATATTAAATATAATTGATTACGGCTTTCCTAGACGTCGCTATGAAAGAGCTGATTATTTTCATGATATGGATGATTTATCTTTTTTCAGAAGATTCAGGTTGACCAAGCCAACAGTTTTTGCGGTGCTTGAACAAATTGATGATAATTTGGAGTTTGATAATGATCTGTATGTGTTTAAGTTTCATTTAGAATTGTTTAGTTATTACAAGAGGATCAAACTCTATTTTTTAGAAACAATAGTGTCTCTCCTGTCAGCCAGTTATTGACAACTTTACGGTTTTATGCATGTGATGGACATCAAGTTAGCCTAGGAGACTTTATGGGAGTTCATCAATCCACTGTGTCCAGAATAATTTCTAAAGTCTCGGCAGCAATTGCAAATCTAAGACCTCATTATATTAAAATGCCACGAGCACATGAAAGCATTCGTATTCAGCAAAATTTTTATGCTATATCTCGGTTTCCTAAAGTCTTAGGTTGCTTGGATGGAACTCATATAAGAATTCAGTCTCCAGGTAGTCATTTTTTTTTCTCGATTTCTAACGAGTTACCAATTTTATTATTTTTTATTTAGGAGGCGTAGATGCAGAAATATACAGGAATAGAAAATCTTATTTTTCAATCAACACACAAGTCGTTGGCAATGCTCAGTTAAAAATTATGGACATTGTGGCAAGATGGCCCGGTTCAACTCATGATACCACCATTTTTAATAATTCTAGAATTTGTGCGCGCTTTGAAGCTGGGGAGTTTCCAAATAGTATCCTTCTTGGTAAGTCTTTCTTAAAAAAAATTTGACTGCAATTTTTAGATTGAATATGCACTATAAAATATTTAATTTTTTTGTTCTCCATTTCCAACCACAAAATTGTTAACAGATGAAGGTTTTGTATTTTTTGCAGTGGGGAGGTCATTTTTGTGTTTACTACTACACTATGTACTTACTATTGAAAAAAATACAGGTAATAATTCTGCTTTTTATTTAGGTGACGGTGGTTATGCCTTACATCCTTATTTATTAACTCCTGTTATTAATCCCATAACAAGAGGACAGCAGTTATACAATGAAGCTCACATTAGAACCAGAAACACCATTGAAAGATTAATTGGAGTTTGGAAACGAAGATTTCCAGTATTAGCCTATGGGCTACGATGCAAGTTGCAGTCAGTATTAACCATAATAGTCGCTACAGCTGTACTCCACAATATTGCAGTGGAAATGAATGAAAATGTACCACCGCCTCCAGAAAATATTGGCATAGATGGATTAAATTATCTAGTTCGGCAAGGAGAAATACCTAATGTTCCACTAGTAGAACATTTCAATGGTATAGACCGTAATAATAGGGCTATACCATACAGAGAACAACTTATTAATAATTTCTTTTCACAGTTATAAATGTTTACTTATATTAATAAACACGGCACCAATTATTTGTGATTGTAAACTGCTATTTAAAAAAATAAAATGTCTGGTTAGAATGTAAAATGTGAATGAATGAATGTTTCCTTAAACGCCCCTCAAGTTCTGGAAGGTCTCAAGAATCTTGTGCTAGGTAAAGAGAGACGAGGCCCTACAGTTTATTGTGGAGTTCGAACCACTCTTGGGCCATTTTTTTTTTAATTAAAAATATGATACAAGATAATGTAATAGTTTTATAATAAATTCCATTTATTTATAATGACAATTGATTTATTAATACATATTAAAAGAACAATATAAAATATAATTTTCATATTTAAGTATAACATAAGTACTAATCCAGTCACTACAGGAGTTAAGTATAAATGAATAAATCCCCAGGGACTGGGCTATACTACTAAAATAAGCTGTTTTAACAGAGCTAAAAAAACAAAAATAATATGAGATAATACCACACAATTAACTATTGAGATGTTGCTGTTGCCTCCTTCTTCTTCTTTTCAACCTCCATTGTTAGTAATTCGATTTCCAACTAAAACAAGTCGGCGATCCAATAACATATTATATTTGTTTGATACATCAGATGAAGAAAGTGCTCTAACAGTCTGAGTTGGCCTTCTTCTCTTGTTACTGAGAGGTGTCTTTGAATTTTTTAAAGACTCGCTACCAGATCTTGCTTCCGAAAAAGGAGATGTAATAACGCCAGATGTTGATGGTTCAGACAAACTGGATTGAACTCTTAACGCAGGATTGATTTGAGTTTGTAAATCGCCTGCTTTTTTCCAAGATAAACCCTGAGAAGTGTGATCACCACTGATTTTTTCGATTTCCTAATATAGTAAAAAGACTAATAAGTTACACACAGTAATTAATATTCAAAGTTAATAATAGTATATTGTTTTATTAGCAGTAAAAGTGGCTTTTACTCCGAATAAGACATGTTATTTTTTCTTGAAACGTCGATTAGCTATAAAAAAAATAAAAATGGAAAATTTAGCTGTGCGTTGCCACTAGCAACAGAAGTAAAAGTTCACTTGAGCAGAAGAAAAAGTACTTTTACTTAAGTTGCTAATGGCAACACATAGCCGTCTGAAATGTTAAACTTTAATGTCATGAAATGAGTAAGAAATCTCAAGATTTTTTGACGTTTGAAGAAAAAAATTATTTTATTAAGTTCTGTTTCTTTGATATTTCGGAATTTCAAAGTTACTTGGATGGTTTCAAATAATGTCATCATGCAAAAGTAGATTTAAGTGAGTGGTATTTTACATCCACGAAGACCCTCATCATGAAATACAAAACAAATTTTTCTTTACCTTATCTGTGTCGCTTATGGCTACAAGTTCTCCAATTAATCTTTTCTTGAGGGATCTATCTGTTTGTGTTACATTATCATCATATTTATTATGATCCTAAAAAAGAACATGGAATATATTTTAATTTGATACTCATCAGAACTGCATATTAATTTGCCAAAACTTGAGTTACATTTACACACCTGTACACCCAATTCTTCACATTCAAAATAAAATTCAATGTCTGTCTCATTAGGATCAATTTTTGATTGATCATTGTCACAATCGGCAGGATTAATTAGTCCATTGACAGTTTTCCCATTCATGATCGATATTAAAATCAGATCTGCACTATCCATATCGCTTTTTACTTCTGGACCTCCTCCAGTTTGAAAGTGATTACGGGCATCTTTTGCATTTAGCTTACGAACTTCTTTTTTCCTGTTTTCATAAAACCTTTTTAAGGTTTCCCAATCTCGATAAACAACCCTGCTAGATGAAGTATTGAATTCATGTTCAATTTGTTTCCACGACTTCATTCTGTCCACAACGGAAGCCCGATTCGTTTTTTTATCCTCCAAAACTGAGGCATATTTGTTTGCTATCAAATGTATTAAATCATATTTTTCTTCCGCAGTAAAATTTGGCGATCTTTTTTTTTTGTTCCATATTAAAAAAAATAATTATGGAATAATGGAATTAACTATATTAAAAAAGCAAATAAGACACAACCTATTAAAAACAGTGAGTGTTAAATAAAAAATGACGTTTTTGTTACTAAAACCACAACATTTTTCTGCTACAACTACAAATCTCCCTAGATTTATCGACGTTGCCAAATCGCTGACTGGATTAACTAATCCACAAATTTGTACCAACGGTGCATAAGAAACTAAACCGAACTTTCTAATCGCGATTATTTAAACTCGTTTAAACATAAAAACGGTGCATACGGCTGTAAGTATCATTTAACTCGAATCATCATTTAACATATGAAGATCTGAACACACTTCTTGTTCAGATCGGAGGAATCGTGAATTCCAGGTCTCTCGTATCCTTGTCTAGTGATTTCAATGATTATAATGTACTTACTCCAGCACATTTTTTGATAAATGATACAATGGTTGCGTTACCTAACAGGGCTGATTTGACTGAATTACCAATTAATAGATTACGTGCTTGGGAACACGTTACTCAATTAAAACAGCATTTTTGGAAACGCTGGAATAATGAGTATTTAACTTCCTTGCAAAAAAGAACTAAGCGGCTTTATGAGCAGACGAATATTGAGTCAGGAGATCTAGTTTTGATTAAGGCAAATAACGTAACGTCAGTGGTGTTTGGCTAGAGTTGTTGAAATACTTCCTGGGAAGAATAGCCGTGTCCGTGCTGTATCAGTAAAAACTAAGTCTGGGAACGTGTACTCCCGTTCAATTACAAAATTATGTCTAGTCAGTAAACGTAATCTGTAGATTGAAACCTAAGTTTAAACGGGAGGGGGGGGGGGTGTATGTGCGATTTTAGAGTTGGCATGATAGATATCTCAGAAAAATTATATATAATGTCAAGTAGCGTCTGTTGACGACGAATTTATTCAATTCACTTTGATAATTTATAATTGTATATGTATTTCTATTGACCACATTAAATTTGTGCAACATAGCAGAAATATTGTTATTATTTGCCCTAAGTCGGGCTGATCCACTAAATCGAAGGTAATAATTATTGACGTTACGGGATCTAAAAGTCTAGATCCCAGAGTCATCATTTAAAAGAAAACTTTTCAAAGCGCAAATTTTCCTGTTTGCGGCCCCTATGCGCCAATTACCGGCCAAATATAACCCGGTTTTCGACCAGTCGGTCGAACAAACCCGGCTATATGCGGCCACCCCTACATTATATTATTTTCGGTAAGGATTTTCAGCATGTTTGAGCTAGGTGGATGGTTAAAAATAATTTTCAAGTTATAAAATAAAACAATATATTAAATAAAACATACAAAATAAAATATAACACTCTTCTTTGGTTTCAAAAATATAAAATAAACTAAATCACTTTTCTTTGGTATAAAAAATGAATAAAATGTATTAAATTTGTTATTTGCATAAATCACACTTATAATCCATTGACGCAGCGGCTTCATATGTCAAATCAAGGAACTCTGTACACTTGAAGTGATACCAGCTAGTGCAGTAATCGCAGCCGATATTTTTCTCAAGATCATCATCTGTGTCACTGATAAGATCCTCTTCACATAAGGCACACTTTACCTTCTCCTTCTCAATCGTTGTTTCAGTATTCTCCTTGTTCTTTAAGGATTGTCTTCCACCCTTTATTCGAACACACTTCTTCTTTTTCTCGCTATTTTTCAGCATTTGTTTCTGTAATTTATTTGCTTCTCTGCCCCTTCCTTAATTTCATTTGTTCAATTTTCTCTTTTTTTTCTTGCTCCTTTTTCAAATAGTAATTTCGCCAAGCTTGGGAAGATATTGCGCTAGGTAGCTTTGTTTTCGGAGTTTTGGTTTCTGACTTTTATGGCTTCTGGAAAATACAAATGAGCCTCAAATGGGTCGACATTTTTTTCTAATACCCCATTCGTCGGAGGTAAGGTCTTGAGAACTACAGTCTCTGGATCAGTCATTTTATTTTCGGTTGCCACTGAAAGACAAAAAAGAAAGGTAGGTATCCACTTGTTCTGGTTATGTAGACGAAAAAAGGCCTCTTTCTCAGTCACTTCAAATACATGGGTTTTAAATGAAAGGAAGAAAACTTGTAGCATCCTTCCTGTTTTCGGCCACTTAATTCCATTCTATTCATTTTACCGCGCATTTACGAAATAAGCAGCCGAAAACTGGCGTTTAGTTTCTGTATATGCTCAGAATCAATGTGACAGAATGAGAGAGTTATATTTGATATGATAATAACAGAAAGAAACATCATTATTTGGGAACTTTTTCCGGTTTTCGTCCACCCCGGCCGAAAAAGGGATACGTGTATTTTTTGTGTGCCACCCAGGCAAAATGGCGGATCTGTCAAAGTCACGTGTTCTGGAATGGTCTATTGAAGCAGCACGTTCTTCAGAATGCGTATGGGGCGGGCTAACTCTCGGAAAAGCATGATGCTATGCTCCAGGTAGTCCCCAACTCACATTCGTTTATTGTTGACATTTTACAGAACTGGCACAATTAATTTTAACATTAAAATAAACTATAAAAATAACTCAAAAAATAAGTAACAAACAGTATAAATGATATTGTGCTATAGAATAAAAGAACATTTCTGTGATGAAGTAATTTCCACAAACATCAAAACACTTGAACACTTTATACTCGATTATAATCGACACATGTTTTGTTAACAGTATCGGTATCATGTGGAGATGACAAACAGATTTAAAATCAACACCAGACGAATTGCATATCGAGTATAGTAATCGAGTGTAATGTTTTGATGTTTGTAGAAATTATTTCATCATCAGAGGGAAGTTTAAATTAGAATAAACTTGTGATATATGAATGATGGGTTCAATCTACAAATACCTTCTCAGATCATTAATTTCCTTATTTATTTGCTCTGCCTCTCTTTCCACATTTAATTCTAGTTTTTTTTCTTAATTTCTAAATTCAAAATTTTCTGTTTCGCCTGTCTTTTTAATTTTTTCTTTTCGATTTCAATTTCATGTATTTTCTTTTTGCTTTCCAGTGACATTTTATACTTTGAGTAAGAACTTTTAACACTTTTTCTTAATTTGTCTGTGATTATAATTTTATGTATCCCACCGCAATGTACAATATGATCATAAACTATTCTCTGGTTACCAGAGCTTCCTCTTGGAGATTTTCCAATAACAAATGTTTGTTAAAGAAAACCCACTTTCTACGTCAGCATCACCATGAGACAAAATCAAAATTAACTTACAAACATGCCACATGTTTTCAAAATCTAGATTTTCATTTAATAAATTAGAAAAAAATGTATCTAGCCATTCATCCGAATATTTGGCTATTGATTCATTAAATTGTATTAAAAATTTAGAATACTCCGATTTCGCTAATTCTGCACAGGATGACAATATATTATTATTATAAAGTATTTCCAGAAGATTATTGAACAATATATTGCTATTGACTTGTGAAATTTTATTTTTTTTTGGGATTTAATGCCGCAGCTGCTTGAACTAAATTGTATTTTAAAGAACATCTCTCTAATAGTTTTGTTACACAAGATTTAAGATTCCTTCCAAAACAAAAAATTTTCTTTTCCGTTTAAAGTTTTTTCAGATAACATTTTCTTGGTGCAAAATCCCACATCAGTTTCATCAACTTTTTTATAATACTTATTATCATTATAATTCAGTTTTAATAATTTATTTAACGAGTACTTGGCTACATCAGGTTTCAAAAATCTCTTAATTAAATTTCTTATTAGAGATTGTTGTGCCGTCATCCGATTTAATGTGGAATCATCCTTCGACTGTCCAGTTTCTTCTACCTGCTTATTTACGTCGAATTTAATTTTGTTTCGAAAAATCGCCTCCACTCTAATTTTGTGCCCTCGACTTTTTTCGTGGCTAACTAAAGCTTGCTTGCCCACGTTACTTAAGTTGATACATTTTTTGCATAACTTGCACTGTGCCTTAAAAACATCGTTGCGCACCTCGCCAAATATTTTAGACCATTTAGGGTTAATGGCTCTGTTCACCCAGCCAGGGTTAAACACACATTTTTTTTTAAATCTAAAAGCAGAGATAATTTTACTGTTGCTTATATACACATTGATATTATAAATATAGACACGATTCTTTACTTAATTTCTACTTGCCTTATTATTTCACCTGCAGCAATAAGAATAACATTTTATTCAAGATTTTACTATACAGAAACACTTAACAAACGAAATTCGTTATATTTGATTTGAACAACCAACGACCAACACATAATCTGTCAATCAACAACTGACATTTGACAGACGAGGACGAATCAAGCGTTTTTTGGTGAATTTATCATGGAGAGCGCATTAATAACCAACGGTCGAACCACCAAAACCGGTAACATATGAGCACGTAAGATATTGATATGAATTACCGCATTTTTTCGAAACTATATACATTTTAAAAAAGGTATTTAAGGTAACCTGCTCCTTAAAATAAATTATTTTCCAGATTTTTAGTAAAATTCCCTGACTTTTGCCGATTTTTTGCGTTTTCCCTGACTGCTTTCTAATTCCCTGACTTTTCCCGGATTTCCAGGTTGCTGGGCACCCTGTATTAACTGTATGAAAATTGTCTGTTACATATTCGAAATCACATTTTTTGAAATAATTGCGAAAGCAGAAATAAATTTTAACTCTTAAATACTAGGTAGGTATATGCAATTTAAAATTGAAACTGTTACCTGTTTGTCCCATTGCCGAAGAAATAGCTCTCCAAGAATTATCCTTTACTAGGTTGTTTTTATATTCAGCTTGGCTTTTATCGCATAGATGAGGGTAATGTATTAAATCAATTAAAACTGCTTCATCCATTTTGATATGCAATACAATTCGTAAACTGTGTATGGACTGTATGTATGTACTCAAGCACTGGACCACATATAAAACCTGTGACTGAACACTAACAGGCCTAACAGTTGACTCAACGCTCCAATCATATTTTGATTGGTTTATTCAAAATTAATATGAATTTCATCCAATGAAAGCCTACGCGTTCATAACCAATAACTTTTCTACATTCCAAATTGGTGGTGAAACTGTTTTGCGAACGTACCTGATAACGTACGCTCTTAAACGATTACGTACCTATAGTCGTAAGAAATAAAAATAAACCATTTCTTAAAACATACGGCATAAGTCGGCGTACGTTAAGGCGACTATGAATGCCCCTATGATTTTAGGTACATTTATTTCTGATACGTCCTACGGTTATAGCATACGGCATACGGTACGTGTACTCTGAGGGTGCCTTAACTGCATGTTAAGTTTTAAAGCCTATTACATTATTTATAGTACTAGTGTTGCCATTCTATAACTACATGTTAAATTGTAAGCTTTAAAATTTTAATGCCTCTCAAAGAAGCAATTCTAACCTGAAAAAAATTACTTAAATTTTAACATCCTTTGATTTCGATATCGTCGTTAATACTGCAATTAGACCTATGTCAAAAATAACAAATTTTCAGGAGAAGGAAAAAACCGTACCGTAAAGAGCAGAATCATTTCAAGTGATCCAAAATTTGGGTAATGGATAATGGATACTTCTTAGTTTATAATAAAATAATGTTAATTAGAAATCTTTTTATTTTCAAAAGAATGAGGTTACATAAGACACTTTACAACTAAAAGTTGGATAAGGAATATTTACATATGACATATTCCGTAGATCCTAGATGTAAAAGTATTAAGAACAACTAGAGGCTAGCTGTTTATTAAGGTGGGCGGTGTCGTGCTTAGAAAGATGACAAATTCTCCTACATCCCTGAACCGATTTAAGAAACATTTTGACAGATTTAGAAAAAACTCGACATAATCGAGCTGGACTATTGAAAACAACAATTTCTTCTTTTGTGAAAAGAACAATTTTTGGTTGAGTTTTCAATAGTCCAGTAATATTCTTTCGAGTTTTTTCTAAAAGGCTAGGAGAATTTTTTTTTAAATCAGTTTAGGAATATAGGAGAAATTGTCGAATTATGAATCCCATTTTAAACACGGCATCGCTCACCTCAAGAGAAGAACTTATTTAATATTACTTTTTGTGATAAACAATAGAGTTGGGTCATTTGTCTCATTTCTTCAATTCTCCAATATTATTCCTTTTGGCGCGAATATGAATGCATTCTCCAGATCCACAGTTATGATCTAATTTGTTATAAAATTCATGGTAGTCCTCTGGAAGTAATAGTTTCAATTCTTGCAGATGGCCAAATTTTGTCAAATCAATTGGACATGGTGCATTATACAAAGGTGTATGTCTAGCAGGTGGTGCAGGATTTGAGGTCTGTCTGGTGGGCCGTCGTGAAATTTCTTTCCATATTTCATCGAAATTCAACTTGTAATTTATAATTCCTTCAGTATATTGTAGCGCACAAATATCGGTGACACACGGGTCACCTTTCTTGCTCCCCGGGCGTATACTGGTGTAGGTTCCTCCTTGGTACTTGTAAAAATCCTGGTACGTGAGTTGCATAACTTTATAAGGCGATGGATTTTGCCTGACAGTCTTTATAATGTGAATGTAGTCTGCAGGGACGCAAACTTCTCGTCTTCTGCCTAGTTGTCTTTCTATAACGCTGTGAACTGAGTCCACTTCCATCTGCGTATGACCTACCTCTAAATATTTTTGTTCAAAAATAACGTTTTCTGCAGCACCCAATTCGAGAAATCCATTAGCTAATTTAACATTTCTGTTCTGGTAACAGCATCCATCACTCCATAAAATGACACGGGAAGGCTTGTGGGTTTGTATTTCGTTGCTAATGAACTTTACCATTATCGATGTAAAAACATCAGCATCTAAACCACCGCTCGATTCGTGCCATAGATAGCAACTAACATCTTTATTTTTCATATTATAAAAGGTCAGATTATGAACATTTAATTTAGTTTTGTAGCAAACAGCAGACGCTTCTATACGTGGACACAATAAGACTGCCTGAAGGTCGACAGTGTATACACATGTATTTTTACCATCTGAATTTTCCGTATCTTTAGATTTTTCTGCGCGAGCTGCATCTTTTCTCTTGATATGTTTATCGTATGTGGGTTTATCCAAATTTCCACTTTTATACATCATGCAGGAATCGCATTGATCTTTTTTGGGTGTATAAATTTCCAAGTTCATGTACCTAAATGTTTTCAAAAAAGTTCTCCAAGAACATGATCACTTATTATTTTCACAATTTTGAAGAAATTCGCGATATAAATGCCTGTAACTAGTCCACAGAGGTTCCAAATAAAGTTTCTTTAATGAGGCTCGGCAATAGTGCGACTCAACCTTTGGCAAACAGTCTAAAAATTCACGAACATTCTTTGAACATTCACTCACTAGAGGTGGAGCTGTTTTATTCGGATCCTCTTGATTGGAAGTACCTTTCTCAAGTCTCCAAAGCCGCACGGTCCTCTCTTTTATTCCTAAAGTTGACAAAAACATATTTTTACAGACTAGTCGCTTAATCTTCTCAGCTTCTGTCAACACATTAAGATTATATTGGAAACCTATCTGTTTACGTGATTCTTCGGATAAAGTTGATTTACGTCGACATTTGGGTTGGCTATGTGACACAAGAGCTGATACATACAGTTTTTTAGCTTCCCAAGAATTTAAAGACCAGAATTGGTTAAAAATTAATTTCTGTTCTTCATCAGTTGTTGTAGAACATTCAAATTTTTTTTTGTCCTCTCGAATTAGTTCTAAAGTTGCCCTCGCATCTGTTTCCAAGTTTACGTTTTTTTCTTTCGACTGTTTGTTTATATTTTCCTGACTCATCCTTCTTGAATCCAATGTAAGTTGCGCCCTTGAGTCTGGCTTTAGCATTTTTGGCTCTCTTCAAGTTAGAGGGATCTCCTTGCCCTTTGATTTTTCTTGATCTTTTTCTTCCATGAGTAGCAGCTCCTTGTTCTTCATCTGTTAGTTTTTGACAATGGTTTTCTTTATCAGAAGTATCAAATGTTGGCATGTTCTGTTCTTCCTCTTCAGAAGACGGAACGTATTCAGAACCAGAATCCTGAAATGGCTCATCTTCTGAAATATCTTCAATTTCTGTTGATATATCTTCGACAGACTGATTAGGATCAATCAACTGAGATTCCAATTGAATATCATTTTCTGTTTCCAAACTCATCACATTGCTCTCGAAAATATTAGGAACATCTCTTGCTTCAGCGTGTGTATCACTGGATGCTGAAGAAGTCTCGCCAAGTGCCAAAGCCACCATTAACCTGGCCCTGCTGCTCATTTCGCAGACTGAAAATAAAAAATAATTGTTCACTCCGTGACGTATGAAAGATCTATAATTCATTTAATATAGGGATGTAAAGAACGCCCAGTAAGATGATGACATCAGCTTTCTAGCAAGAAAATCTCTAATGTGATTAACCATAAAATGTATCCAATTTTAACACGCTTTCTTCATGTAACTTCGCACGCCTATGGAATAAAAAATCTATCGACATTGTTTTTGTTACTTTTAGCGACACTTAAAATTCCACTGAAGAAATATCCAATAGAATTAACCCAATTAGTGACCCTATTTTTCCATGTAACTCCATAAGCCTATGGAATAAGAAAATTTTTAGGTACTGTTTTTATTACTTTAAGAGACACTTACAATATGCCCCAGTTTAAACAACATTCTTTCATTAATAACTGAAATATAAGGATAAAAGTTTAAATGAAAAATGCGAAAACACTAAGATGATATGTATACACAGCGTTAGATAGGTCCAGTGGTTAAAATATCTTATTGTAGAAAGAAAATAACTCCCCCAGCCCTGAAATATGGTTCTATAATAGGCCGATGTGTTAAGGCTTCATGATGCAATATGTCGTATGTTATTTATCTTGAGTTGCCACAAATAACTTGTAGAAAAGTAATTATGCCATGCCTCACTATTCCACTGTAAACTAAAAAAACATGTAATGCCAATTCTATCTATGCATACTTGTAATATTAATTCACAGGGTATGAAAAATTAAATATTTATAGGTTATAAAATGACTACTGCAAATTTAGCGGGTACACGCTTGAAATATTTGTTTTCAAGGTTTAATACATTTTATGCATTATTACCACAAATAAATAATATCAACTTACCAATATCTATGCGCCGACAATAGAAAAGAAACTGACTTATTTTCCAATAAATAACAATAGCCACATTTCACAACAAATCACTTTTACATAGGACAAATTGAAGTAGCCAATATAGGACTTAAGTCATATTGCCGTGTTGTCAAACTCTTCATATATTTACATACGACCATTTAGGGTAGCTAATATGAAACCTATGTTACATAGAACATCTTGCCACACGGAGAAAACACACTTCCTATTGGATGTCTACATACGAGGTTTTTGAGGAGCATAGAATATTTTTTTTTGGATACTTTGGTATCACAATCTTAAAAGGCATTTTTGTTCACGGACCTATTGCAATATCAACGACGATATGTTAAGTAGTTCAAATAATTCATTTTAATTACATTCTGTAACCAATTTTAAATTTCCTTGTTAATTAAAATATTTAAAGGTTGCCTGCATCATTTTCGGTAGACACTTAAATAAGTAACTTTCACAGTAACGTCCCATAAGTGGTATAAAAGGATAATGTAACTATAACTTTTAATTTATAGTACCTATAAGAAATGGAAACAAAATTTAATTAATGATACATGTTTCAGGTCAACACGGGAGAGTTACGGGGACAATGCCATAGGTTATGTACAGGTGAAACGGGAAGGAGACATTTGCATCGTGAAGGCAAAAATAATGCCTGAACATAGAATCCACACCAAGACATATTCAGTTGTTTTCACATGTAACAAAAGTGATGGTGTTATAAATAAAGTCAAATGTGAAGACTGCACTGCCCATTTAGGTAAAAATATTAAAATTCCTTATTTACCTATAAATCATAATTTGAATTATCAAATATTGTCTGAAAGCTATTTGTGGCATTCTTCGAATATTCTTTCCTATTATTTGGGTTTTCTACCACATGTATTATTATCCTGTTCAAAACAAATCACCGAATCTACAAAATAATAGAATTATTGGGAAAAAACCTCTGCGCCCGTGACGTTTACGCCAAAGGAAAAGTCAGAGGTTATGTTTTGCAAATAATATAAATCGGAATAAACACATAAATAATGTATTTAGCTGACGTTTCGGAAAGTAATCTCTTTCCGTTTTCAAAGCTTTTTTTTGAAGAACTCTTATTTTGCTATGTATGTCAAATACACAGCTTTAAGATTCTGTTTATGTTATTTCCATAGATACTTACTACTTACACAGAACATAGAACTGATGATATTTTCTTTTATATAATGTTGAGTTTGTTAAGTTCTTCTTTTAACATTGGTAGCCAGGTTGTACAAATATCTACAGAACAATTCGATACACACTTATCTTCACTTAATAAGATTATTGCTGATTCCTTAATTTTTCTTTTTTTGGTATCTGTTTCTTTTGTTAAAATTTTTGCCGAGTCCCAGTTTATTCTATGTCCGTTTTCCCAAGCATGTTCACAAATCTTTGATTTCTGAATTTCATTCCTTCTAATGTAATTCTTGTGCTCATCCAACCTCACACTGAAAGGTCTGGATGACTCACCCACATAACATTTATCACATTCACACGGGATATTGTAAATACAGTTTTTTGAATTCTGCTCCCTGTTTATCGGTTTTGTTTTTGTTAAAATAGATCTTAAAGTGTTCCCCATTTGAAATACCGTCCTAACATCAAATTTGTCACCTATACGGCGTAGCTTTTCCGATAGTCCGTAGACATAAGGAATTATTGCTGTATAATGACGTTCAGGTTTTTGTCGTACAGTGCTTCAGCAACAACTACCTGCTCTAATTCGGCTGCTTTCAGTGCCTTCTCCACTATCTGTTTTCTTTTGCGATTTACAGATGCCTTTCTTTCTGCAACATCCTTAGGACTATCTTTTTGGCATTGAAATATATGTGGATGTACTCCTTTTTTTAATTTCAATGTCACTTGCTGATCCTGCATCAATCGATACTGCCAATAATTTTCAGTATCCTCTTCCAGCTAATAATAAGATAAGATATGCGTAATTAATAATTAAATACCAACAGATTAATAAAGCCATTAAGACAGCCTTAATACATCGATGGCTTTTTGCCAGAGTATTATAGGTACGCGAAAATCAAACAATGAATGAACCACTCAAGAATTTACCGCATTGATAGGCAAGTACTAACAAATTTACTGATACGTGAAAGCAATGACAGAGAAAATATTATGGGAAAGTTCCAACTGTCATCAATTTAAGTTTTCGTTTTACATGCATCCAATGTGTACCTATCCAAGATAAATCCTTGCCGGGTTTATCAAAAATCAATATTTTTTTAGTTTGTGATTTATGTGAAATAATTGTTATTGCATATTCTCACCTAGCCTGAAAGTTAGTATTACGAGTAATTTTTATGTTGACATGAAAGACAATATCTAACAAATTGTATTTTAAGCAGTTCAATTTATAACATTACATTAACAAACAAGTTATGTGGTAACTTGCAGTAGACACAGTGGTATTTGCGTATTTGTAGGTTGTAATGAACGATTAGGGTGCAATATGTCACCATAATATATCTATTTATTATGCATTATATTTACACTTACATTAAAGTGATCCTCACACCACCATAAAGGCGTTATCTCTGCTAATCTGGCGTTTTTCTTAGTCTGACGTTTTATAGCATTACACCACTTTTGTCTAAGTTTCGAATGTCTTGGAACACTAAAGAATACTTTATTGGTAGTTTTTATCGTGGTACTTTTCCACTTAGGCACAATAATATGTGTAAGTCATAATTATGTTACACACTAGTTCATTAACCATAATAACAACACAAACAAGAAATTGAAGTTGATTTACCTAGTAAACATTGTAAACAGTACACATATATGATAACATGTAACATCAAGAAAAAAAATTTTTTTTTTTGGCTTTATTACAATTTTAAAAATCCTGAATTTTACGTTTTTATTAATGTTTTTTGCTGCTTTATCGATTTTCATTATAAAAAAATCATGCAACTTCCTCATTGCGTTACTCCATTTCATTGCACCTTGGTGAAAGTAGTTTATGGCTGACGCAGTACTGATGTTGCACAACCTCTTGTATTGAAAGCATGATTGGTTTCATATCTACTAAAAAATTCGCGGGTGTTAAATGAAGTGTTATTGTACTTCTGGGTACGTATCTTCCTACAAGAGCGGGCTTCCAAGAACTGCTTTGTAGGAAGATATGTAACAGAAAACACACGACGATCCACCGTGGATAAACCAATCATGAGGAGGTACGTTCAAGCATTGACAAATAGTGAAGAAACACAGCAACCTGCCCGAAATGGACCTATCATGAGGAGTCAGAGCCGAGCGCTGACCAATCAGAGAGAACCTCGGCATTCTACAGCAACCTTTGAACACGAGTATGCCCAGCCACCAACGAGAAGTCACGTGGAGCGTGACGTTTCAGCGAGGCCACTTGTTGAGTTGGCTCAGGCGCCCGCTACTACGCCTCCGTAGTAGGGGACCAGTGACACGTGGCCAGTCGCGCCCTAGACCAGAGCCTATATAAGAAGCCGTACAACTCTATATATACATATATAGAGTCAAGAAACAAATTCGTGGGCAGGCCCGCATAAATGACATAGTGCAACCGTGTACACGTGTAGCTAACTTGAAAGGATAGGCACAACTTAGGAAAAAACGACACAAATTATATATATATATGAATTTTTAGAAAGGTAGTCTTGACTGACTAGTTAAGGTACAAACATAAAATTTATTGAGGTTGCAGTCCCTGATAAGGTATTTTGGCCAATAAAAAGAACACTCTTTGTTGTCAAGCTTTCGCTAATGTTTATTAACTTTCTCAAGACATCTACAAAAATACAAAAGGTGTCAGTGAACAAAATCAGTTAAAACAACTTATTTTTTATACTTACTAACTTGAGGATAATTTGATAAAACTGTGTCGAAACACATGGCAGGAAAATTACTTAATACATTACTAGTGGTCGATCCCACACACATAGCTACACTGCTATTGTTATTAATAAAACATTTAACTTAAGTTTAATTACACATATGATAAAATCTGATTAAAACTTCATTTAAAATAATTTACAAAATGGAGTTAGTTGAAACTATGCTCAAACCCAGAGATAAGAGGAAATGTTTTTTTATATATTGATAATACCAACTATGTTGACAACTTAATTTTCGCAGTTATTTTGAAAAATTCTATAATTATCATGTTCTCATTTTAAAATGTAGATATAAATTTTACTTAAATTGTTGATGTCTGATTTTTTGTTTAAGCTGTTAACTTCAATATTAATATGAACCATTTCAAGGAAAATTATTTTTTTTGATAGTTGTTCTCTACTGCCAAAACTTTTACATTTTCATAATCCATTTTGTAACCAGTTATAATGACATGTTCTGCTAAGGCGCAAGATTTTACAATTCTATTGCAATCACTTTTGTGAGACGTTATTCTACCATGAAGTGCTCTTGATGACTGCCCAATGTACCCTCGGCTACAATTGAAAACATTCGATATGATAAACGATATTCGATTTTTCTTTATTCCTTAAGGGAGCCTTCGTAATAATAATTGTGAAACAGTTTTTAGATGTTTATTAGCTGTTTTAATATTAGAGTCTTTAAAAAGGTTTATTAACCTAGACGTCAAATTTTCTACATAAGGTAAAGATTTATAAATTAATCTATTTCCTGTGACGTTACCACTATTTATGTTACCATCAGCCTCGTTAATGTTCTCTTCAACAGTATTTATTGAAACTTGAACATTGCCATTGTTAATTGAACTAGTATGATTGACACCATTAAGGCCACGGGTAAAGTTATTATGATTTTGTTCGGTGTTAAATAAGAGTTTGTTAACTAAATTTCTTGGATAAGAATTCTCAACTAATAGACCCTTCAATTCATGTAACGATTCCATTTTAAATTGGGAACTCTATTTGTCAGTGCAAATATAAGATACATTTTCATCCGTGGATGATGGTAAGAGAAGTAGTTTATGTATCTACCACTGCTTATAGGTTTACGATACCATTTGGTACGTAATGTGTTGTTATCGTCCTTGATATCTATCATATCTAAGAAAGGTATGCGGTTATCTGTTTCTTTCTCCACTGTGAACTGTATATCGGGATTATAATTGTTAAATGTGTGTAACACATCATTTATTTTATCATGTGGCACTGAGAGTAATAAGTCATCTATAGTTGAGGCAAGAATTCAAGCGATGCACGTCACAGATCGATTTTATAAATAAGACAATACTGCTAAGAATCCTGAAGCCCCATTAAACTGTACCTATTTCTGAAAAAAGCTTAATAACTGGGTGTCAATAATTACTCTTTTTAACGTAATTAATGATTAAAAATTATGTTACTATTAAAATTTCTTTAATGAGATCACTCGTGATGTGCATCGCTTGAATTCTTGCCTCGACTTTACATACCTTTTTATAAAAGGAACGTAGAAAGGAATCTTAGTTAAGCAACTCCTCACCAAGTCATTCAGTACAAAATTTACTAGGATAGGGGATATTTTAAATCCCATTGGAGTACCAAAAATCGGTTTGTAATACAATACATACCATTAAACAGGCAGTAATTTGATTCAAAAATGAACTTAAGTATATCAATCAATGTGTCACAATCTAGGTTGCAATGATCAGATATAACGTTCTAATTATTTTTTAAGCTGTCAATTATCAATTGTAAAGGTAGATTAGTGAATAGAGAGACAACATGGAAACTCACTACAACATAAGATGGTGGAAGCTCATAATTATTAATAAATTCACTGAAAGCGAACGAATCTTTAATGTAAAACGGGTTGTCTGTATTGTAGGCGTTTGTTAGAATGTTTGTTAAAAATTTAGCCAAATTTCCATTAGGGCAATTTATCGAGGACACTATTGGTCTCATTGAAAGAGTAGATTTATGTATTTTAGGTAATGCATAAAAGCGAGGAGCAACTAAATTATAAATTGTCAAAGATTTGGCTGTATCCTGGTCTATTGAGTTGTTATTTTTTAATTTCGACACCAATTTGTTGGCTTTCTGTTGTGTTGTGCAAGTAGGGTCAGATCTCAGTTTTTTATAGTATTTTTGATAATTTAAAAGCTCTTGACTTTTGTTTAAATAGTCCTCTTTGTACATCACAACAGTCACATTGCCTTTATCATTTCTTACTACCACTAGTTCTAAGTGTTATTTAAAAAACCTTTCACATTCAATAAATTTGCTAGTAAGGTGGTCTTTAATACCATGATTTTTATGTAAATAGTTTGTTATTTTATTAGCATATTGTAATCTAAAACAATTTTTGTCATTTTCATTATAACCTACGATGATGTTTTCTAGGTCAGCCAATAAAGAAGACATTTTAAGATCAACAAATGTAGGACATAGGCTGAATTTGGGGAATATTTGCTAATATAAATCTTACATTATCTGGTATTATGACTGTAGTTTTTAAACCATTTATTTTGAATTATAATTTTATTTACTTCCATGTCTTTTAATCTATTAAATTTATTTAAGTTTTTACCTTTAATTGAATGAAAAATTCTATTGTATTTAATAGTCTTTCATATTCTATTATTACATGTACAATTTATTTTTTATAGTTTCAAAATCTTTTTCTGTTTTGTTTAAATCGCACATAGTTATACTTATCTTTAAATTTAAAAGTTTATATCTTAACCTTAAGTTGAATGAATTAATTCTTTTTCCTAGTCTTCCCCCTTGATGATGGATCAAGTTGTTCACGTTATTAAGTCCATTGGTTATGTGGTTTGGGAAAATTCTTTCTTTTCTACATTTTAATAAGAAAATTCTCCTGTTTCGTAACGTTGCTAGCTTGGTGTTCAATTTGGCCCATTCTTTGAGTAACCTAACGTTAGTAGGTCCATATTGTCTGTTGATGTTCTCGAAAAACCCCATGTTATTCTACAAATTTTTAGAAAGGTAGTCTTGACTGACTAGTTAAGGTACAAACATAAAATTTATTGAGGTTGCAGTCTGTGATAAGGTATTTTGGCCAATAAAAAGAAAGCTATTTGTTATTGTCAAGCTTTTGCTAATGTTTATTAGCTTTCTCAAGACATCTACAAAAATACAAAAGGTGTCAGTGAACAAAATCAGTTAAAACAATTTATTTTTTATGCTTACTAACTTGAGGTTAATTTGATAAAACTGCGTCAAAACACATGGCAGGAAAATTACTTAATACGTTAGTAGTGGCCGATCCCACACACATCAATCAATCAGATTTTATCAATATGTGTAATTAAACATATTAAGTAATTTTCCTGCTATGTGTTTCGACGCAGTTTTATCAAATTAACCTCAAGTTAATGTCTTGAGAAAGCTAATAAACATTAGCGAAAGCTTGACAATAACAAAGAGTTTTCTTTTTATTGGCCAAAATACCCTATCACAGACTGCAACCTCAATAATATATTAATACTATATATATTATAAATACAATAAATGCAGACTTAGAAAATCTTTTAAATTGGTTCAACTCCAATTTGCTAAAATTAAATACAAAAAAATCGAAATTTATGTTGTTATGCAGTAACAAAGAGATCAACGAATTTAAAGCAAATAACTTTAAAGTAACAATTGGGAATGATGATATTGAAGTGGTGGAAAAAATTAAATACCTCGGTTTCGTGGTTGATAGAAATCTTACATTTAAAGAGCATGAACTCTACATCATTAACAAAATATCAAAAAACGTAGGTATTCTATCCAGAGTAGCGCCATTTTTATCACAGTGGTCAAAAATGTGTGTATATAATACTTTAGTTCTAGCACACTTAACTTTTAGATATGTAGTGCATACGTGAATGAACGAACTTATTTTTTTGGCTAGATATTGGACATGTTCTTCCCAATTTAGTTGAGAGTCTATTTCAATGCCTAGGAATTTTGTATGGTCACTAGTTGTAAGAATATGATCATTATAAGTTGTTGTAAGTGGATCTTCTTTTCTCAAACTAAATTTTATGAGGTGAGTTTTTCAATATTATTTTTTAGGTTGTTCCACATATACCAATTTTCTGTTTTTTCAATTGTGCTGATAATTTCGCTTTTTAATTCTTCAGATTTTGCATGTATTATGAATGAATTATCATCTGCAAATAGGTTTAACGTATGGTTTACAATATCGGGTAAGTCATTTGTGTATAATAGGAATAAAATTGGACCTAAGATGGGGCCGTGTGGTACACCTTTCTCTGCTGTTTTCTTTCCAATTTGAAATAATCTCATTACCTTCATCTATTATCATTACACACTGTTTTACATCGTGTAAATAGAATTTGAGAATATCGTGTATTTCCCCTAAAACCCATTTTTTCGAATTTTTCCAATAATATTGTGTGGTCAACACTGTCAACTGCGTTTGACAGGTCCATAAATAGAAAAACGACTTTATCTTATGAACTAAGTGCATCCAGTATCTGACATATTGTGATGTATACTGCTCTTATGGTTGACCGTCCTTTAATGTAGGCACTCTGCATGTTAGTTATTATTTTATTTGATTCTGTAAAATCCAAAATTCTATTTAATAATGCTTTTTCAAAGATTTTTGCCACAATTGATATAAGAGCTATGGGCCTATAATTTCTTTCTTACTACCTTTTTCGTATATTGGCTTGATAATGGTCTTCTTTAATTCATCAGGGAATATTCCTTTCTGGAAGCATGAGTTAATTATAAAAGAAAGTGGTTGTGAAAGTTCCTCAGCACAGTATTTAATAAGTTTTGTTGGTATTTCATCAGCTCCAACAGCAGTCGTATCTTTCAATAAAAGACTTTTCTATCATTGCAAGGCCTTTACATGTGGCCATAAAGAAAGAGACGGGTTTTATATGGGGTAGCGAACAAAAGAAATCCTTCAAGACCCTTAAAGAAAAATTAACCACCGCACCAGTCCTGCAGCGCTTCAACCCAAATAAGGGTTGCGAGTTAAGGATAGACACGTGCACGGTAGGCATTAGTGCCATTTTGCTATAATAGGGGGCTGATGGGCAGTCCCACCCTGTCGCATATGTGAGCAGAAGCCTCTCAAAAGCTGAGAGGAATTATACCATCACCAAACTTGAGGGATTAGCGGCAATTTGATCCTTAGGATATCTGCGGCATCTCATATATGGCAGGTCGATGAAAATTATTAGTGATCACCATGCCCTGTGTTGGATTAGGTCATTAAAGGATCCAACGGGCAGACTAGCACGGTGGTTATCTGAGTTCGACTACACCATTGTGCACAGAATGGTGCAGCTCATGCGGATGCCGACTCACTGTCTCGAAACCCTGTGTTTAAAGCCACAAACAATATGGAAAATTTAGATGACATGCCGATGTTTCTTTTACCACCGGAGGATATTGCGAAGGAGCAACAGATAGATCCTTCCTTAAAAGATTTGATAGCAGCAATTGAAGACCCCAGGAATCCCCCCAATAGGTTTAGCAAGGCGGGTGAAGAACTTCGAGTTAATTAATGGGGTACTATTTAAAGTGAACCCATCGGCAGAGGGGCAGGATAACTTGCTGATGATCCCTGCACATCTTAGGAGAGAAATCTTGTATAAACATTACTCCAAACCTCTTGCTTGGCCTCTGGGTGTTGTTAAGGCATATAAAATTAAGAACAAGTTTGATTGGGAGAATTACTAAAAAGATGTGGCGAAATTTGTAAAGGGCTGCAAAGACTGCGAAGCCAGGAAGGGGCAGCAGAACAAAAAAACCTGTTGGGCTTTTGCAACCAATAGAAGTGGGGACACCCCTTGAACTGGTAGGCATAGATCTTTTTGGGGTCATTTCGAAAGAATCGAAAGGGAAAAACCATGGTTGTGGTGGCAACAGACTATGCTACCTACTGGATGGAAACAGAGGTCTTATCACCACGTCACGGAGCCCCAAAATATATAGTAAGTGATCCAGGAAAAACCTTCCGCTCAGAGTTGGTAAGAGTTGTTAAAGTGCATGGGGATTTATAGTCAATATACCACTGCATATCATCCCAGTTGAAACGGGCTAACCGAACTGTTTAATAAGACCCTTGCAAACATGTTGTCAATGTATACCAATGAACAACAAACGAACTGAGAGGATTACCTTCCCCATGTAACTTTTGCATTTAACACAGCCCGACAGGACACTACTAAGTTCTCCCCATTTATGTTGGTCTATGGTAGAGAGGCTCTGAAATGTTTCAATGCACTTCCCATTGATATAAAGAATAATGTCAATCTTAAGTGTTTTAGTAAACAAACCTTCCAATATGTATGCAACATTGAACCTTACTCGATCCAAGAATTTGCATTTTAAATTAATATTTATATTTTATATCTATTTGTCTATTTTTACTATGTAATGTTTTTTCTCTCTCTCTCTCTCTCTCTCTCTCTTTTAACATGTAAATTGTGTGACCTGTTTTATACATTATATATATGAATTGAAACGGAATAAATGTCTATGTCTATTCAGCCTACAGAGGCTAACCTACAGGAGAAATGTAACTCCACAGATGCGAATAAAATAAGGGAGTGAGCCCTGGCAGTAAGAAGTATGGCGGTGGAAAACATACAAAAAAGGCAGATGGCCGACAAAGTACAATATGATGAGAAACATTGGCACCTGGAATTTAAAGAGGGGGATCAGATGAAGGTGTTCACCCCAGTGCGCAAAGTGGGCAAGAAGCTTTTGCTTCGCTGGTTTGGTCCATACTACATATTAGAAAAGAAGAGTGGGGTCGACTATTTGGTCCAAAAGGGCCCAACCAAGAAGTCCAAGGCTGAGGTAGTACATGTTAGCTGCATTCTACCCTACCATGACCCCTAGACCCCAACTCCAGTGCCAGAAGACAGTGAGGAGTAATAAGAGGTTTTTATATTTTAATTAAGTCAAGTTCGGAAATACAGTGCACTAATATAGATTTTTTTTCCTATAAGCAGGTTAATTATGAGAATAGGGAGCAGCCACATGATGGGGACGCCCACCACATGGAAGTAACAGTGGGAGGCTTTTGGCGGACATTGTGCAACCGTCACCTACGAAGCAATAATCCCGCTGGGGGTTCGCAGTTTAAGGGGGCTTGTGGAGACTTCAATTCTAATAGCGATCAATGCATTGTATTAAACAGTCTTCAACAATTAAAAGAAATTTATCAAAAAGAATTAGACTCTCTCGCTCTTAGCTGGAACACCACATACTTAAAAAATTGTTCAGAGACAAGAAGGCAAAAGAGATCACTGGATTTCTTTGGGGATGGGCTAGCTTGGTATGCGGTGTCACTACCCAGCGTAAGTTAGACTCCCTGACAGTGGACGAACAAAAATTAGAAACACAATTATCAAAATTAGGTAGAGACATTTCGGAAACCCTGTCGACAATTTCTCAAGATTCTAAAAAGTTTGCAGATTATGAAAATCTAATATCGAATACATTCAAGTCAACCGAGGATAGAATTCATAAATTAGAGTCATATACAGGACAGGTAACAAACTGTGTTAGAGAGTTTCAGAAAGAAGAGAATAGTTATCTCATGTCTACCCTCAGTAATCAATTTGATAATTTAAAATATATCATTGATATAACACGAGCACTTAAGTGGCAGGGAGTGATAAACTCGTGCAGGCAGCATCAAATACCCATTTCCATTCTGGACCCAGATGTCTTGAGGCATGATTTGGAAAGATTAGAGGGGGAGTTGGGGAAACTAGGCCAAAATTTGGCAATTCCACTTCAAAATTTATCTAGGTTATACCAAATCCCAATATGCGATTGTGGTTTTAACAAAGATAAACTCTTTATCAACATCAGGATTCTGCTTACTCAAAAACATCAAACGAACTGCTGGAGTTGATTACAACTCCATTTGCTTGGCAAAATCAAACTTACCTAATAAGACACCAACCATTATTTTTGGCAGTCGCGAAGTACACTCTAACATCTAAATCGAAATTAAGGCAAATATCAGGTCAGAGTTAAGACACTGCCAACCGTTTAAAGATAAACTATGCTACTTACCTCGATTCTCTGTGGACATGATGCAGGGGCCATTGTGCACAAAAATGTTATATGATGTAGAAATAAGCCACCACTGCCCGATGAGCTGCCACAAATCTAGTACTACTATAGTTTCTGAAATTGCCGAGGAAACTTACGTCCTTACACACCCTAAAAAGATAACCAATATATCAAAATTCAACACAGTTGCTACACGAGGCAGCTTATGCAACCCCAGGGTCAATTAAGTGCTTACCGTGCCATTGCGAGTTGATGATGGAAGGGGAAGTTCTTATCCCAAAGAGATTTCCATGTGTAGGGTCGCTCCCCTTGGAATCCACGATGACCCACATAATCCCGGCTGCTTGGTCCAAATTAATATCTTTCGTACTAAAACCAAGCAATCAGGGCAATTCACCCAAATTCCTAAAACCAGAGGATTGCCTAATTAAGAATTGGACATTGAATATTCCACATTTTAACATCAGCAAAAGATAATATAAAAGAAATATTGAATAACATAGAGATATAATCTGCTGGGCGAGTCTCATATGCCGACAAGTATGGACAGCATGGAGACTTTCTATTTTTTATATGGAATAGCATTTTATCAATAATTGTTTGTTACATGTTTTTCAGTAGGAGGCGAGTCGAATTGAATATGACGAATTTTTTGTACTTTTGTTTAGAATTTAATGTTTTTATTTTATACTTCGTCATTAAAATTTTTCTATTAATAAAAAATAAAAAAACTAAGACAAGTAAAAGGCATCAGGAAAATACAGAATTACAAGCGGTGAGGAAGCATGTTTCCCCCTTAAACGAGTCCGTCTCCTCAAGAAAACAGTTTAAAACAGTTTATATTGCAAGTTAATAGTGAAGTTGACCTTAGCTCACTCGAATCTAGAATGTGTCCGGCAAGGAGTGGAGAGTTCTACAGTTGAAGGCACCAGTACCGAATCGGGTGTGTAAAACTTTTTTTCTGGACAATTCCAATTGAACCAGAGCAGTTTCTTGGGTTATGACGTGATGTTGCTGAGCGATTTAAGCTAGCGGTCACCGTGTTGCCACTAGATAAATGGCATAGTAAATAGCCACTGCTGACCCACACAGCACACCAAATAATGATTACGATGTGTTTGCATTGTGACTATATATCTAGATGCAGACACAGGGTTACACAATTCTGCGATGTAAATGTGCTACGTTTACACATTGTAGGCACACACGTATGCACAAAGGTTAAACGTCTTCCTCACAATGTAGTCACAGTATACCATTTACATATACACAAATAATGTGATCCACAGTGTGTCAACTACCGGCCAATATCCTTATTGCCTATAATATCAAAAATTGTAGAAAAATGCATGGCAAATAAAATCACCAAACATTTCGAAGAAAATAAGTTATACTGTGATAGCCAGTTCGGGTTTAGAAAGGGTAGGAACACTGTCATGGGAATTCTTAACCTTCTCAACAATATTATGGACACATATGAAAACATGGAATATATTTCAGTAAATTTCTATGATCTGAGTAAAGCTTTTGACTGTGTCAGGCATGACCTTTTATTGGACAAGCTGCAATACTACAAATTTCATGATAATAGTAGAAGACTTATAAAATCATATCTAGAAGATCGATACCAAATAGTCAGAGTGGACGGTGTGTCATCTGCGGAAGCAAGAATGAATATTGGTGTGCCTCAGGGATCAGTCTTAGGACCAATACTTTTCCTAATCTTTAACAACGATTTACCCTTAGGAGAACGAGTCGCACAGTACACTCTTTTTGCAGATGACACTACAATTTCACTTGCAGGTGAGACATTGCAGATTGTTCAAGAGAGGTTAGGCATGGCACAGTCGAGAGCAGAGGCCTGGTTTAATTCAAACTGTTTATTATTAAATAAAGATAAAACTAATATATTGACTTTCTCTCTCAGAAATTTAAATAATGTAAATGAAATAGATCATGTAAAATTCTTAGGAGTTTACTTAGACCCGAAACTAAAATGGGATGTTCACATTGATAATGTCGCTAAGAGGCTCAGAACTAGTGTTTTCATTCTGCGAAATTTGGCAGCCTCTGTGTCGCAAAGCACGATAATGTCAGCATACCACTCACTATTCCACTCTGTTATGTCTTATGGCATAATGGCGTGGGGTGGTGGGGCACAAGCCGGCAGAATTTTCGGATTGCAACGAAAAGCGATAAGGATCTTAGCAGGCTTACATTATATGGAAGATTGCAGATATAGTTTCATAAATTTAAAAATTCTAACATTCCCCTGTAATTATATACTAGAAAATCTAGAGTATATAAAAAACAATGATAATAGGTACAAAACGCACAAAGACTTGCATGAGTACGATACTAGAAACAAAGAGAATTTGGTGACAATGTATTGTCGGCTAAAGAGATGCCAAAGTAGACCGGATTATATGGCTATAAAACTTTTTAATAAATTGCCAACACAGATAAAAGAGATGCAAGTAAAAAAATTTAAAGAAACAGTAAAATGTTTTCTTATAAAAAAAGCCTTCTACAATGTACAGGAGTACCTAAATTATAATTTTAGTTTTACAGATTTTTAATGTGTTGTGTAATTGTCAGTTTTTTCTTAATCCTTTTACCTTTAAGACAATTTATTGCTCTGAAATTTAATGTGTATGTATCGAAATGTTTGTTAAATTTTATTTATTGTACCTCACTCAAGGGTGACTGCATACCATGACTTGTGTAAATACAACGGTATATTTGACACCAATAAACTATTTTGTATTTTGTCATCGAATGCACAGTGATTGCGTTTTATGCTTAAACTCTGCTTACACATGGCATAATATGCCACTCAATTTGAACGTAAATATACAATTCCGTGTATATGTTGCTCTGTGACGAATTGATAGCGTTACGCAATATTAAAAGATGTGGAACGAAAAAAAGAACAATTTTAAAGCAACTTTTCATGAGATAGGTACTTCAGGAAAACAAAAGTTTTTCCGCCTGATCGACCTTTCGTTCTCAAAACAGGTGTTTTAAAAAATCCATTAGTATGGTTTGTTTGAGAAGGAGCGGCGAAACTTTTATAAAAGTTTCGGATTTTTTAAAGTACCTGTTTTGGGAACGAAAGGTCGATAAGGCGGGAAAACTTTTATTTTTCTGAATTATCTATCTCATGAAAAGTTGCTTTAAAATTGTTCTTTTTTCCTTCCATATCTTTTAATATTACGGAACCCTACCAATTGGTGCAACAGAAAACAGAAGTAGGAAAATACTAGAAAATGACAGATCTTTTACAAGAAAATTAAAATGTATTAAAAAACTTATAAGTATACATAATAATAATAATAAAAATATTTTATTGGATAAACCAAATGACCATCAACCGAAGATTTTTGTGAGTTAACATTATGTAAATAAAAAGGTGTTTACATGTCATATATGAAAAAAAAATTATATATGTAAGTAATACAAAACATATTAAAAAATACACATAGAATACATGTAAATTAATTGTGCAGGTATGATGTTTCTCATTCAGATCTTAGGATTCTAAGGAAAGTATACATAATATTAGTAAAAACGCAAATATATGTTATACTATAATACTGTTACGTGCTTACAAACTTCAGTAATTCGAATAACTTGCAACAAGCATTTTCACAAACCACTGATTTATTTAATCACTAAAATTACACTAGTAAATACTTAAAAATCACACAACTAATAATAACTTAATCTAATATGAATTCACTACTTTTAAAACACTATGTACTTTTCTTCCTAAACTTGACAACTTTATCTAACCTAAAAACTCTGTATTGCCTACTTCACTCAACTGAACTCTTCTTCTACAAACTGTCTCTGTAACCAGAACCACAGACTACCCAGAACTGTACTGGATACTAAACTGAACTGTTCCTTATACTTCACTAAACTGTACTGTTCTTTATACTTTAAACTATACTGTTCCTCCATCTGTTGGATTCACCTCTTTATATACCCACTTGGAATGTCCAGAATATCATTGTAGAACTTTCCAGAAGATACTGGAATTCTCTATAATTTTCTTAGGCACTACTAAATGGTGGTTCGCCAGTTGGTCCACAGATGGCGCCACCCTTCTGGCCAGGAAGTAATTACAACTCTCCTCTCTGTTAGAGGGCAGCACATAACACTGCCCCCTCCTTAAGCCTGAACGTCCCGGTCAGGCATTTCAGATACCCCAGTATACTTTGCCAACCTGTCCAGGTGCACGATGTTCATCTTGGACTTCTTTCTACGTTGAATCCTATAAACAACGTCGTTGATCCGAGTGATGACAGAATACGGTCCTTCCCAAGGTGAGCGAGGCTTCGAGAATCCTTCTTCACTCCGCTGTGGGTTATACAGCCAAACCGAGTCCCCCACCTTGAATCCTGCTGAACTGGCATTGCGGTCATATCTAGCCTTCATTCGATCACCACTCCCTGTAGGTGACCTCTTGGCAGCCACATTCGCACAAACCTTGCAACTGCGACACCAAGCCTCTACATCCTGACAGCTATTTACCCAGTAAAATCGCTTCCGTACTCTAGCCAAAGTCTTATTTCTGCTAAAGTCTGGATATTCCCTCGTGCACTTCCCGAAGTATTTTTGGTACTCGGCACCTGGGTATCAGCAACCGCACGGTAACTTCTTTCCCATCCGGGCTCTCCCATGCTCTCCGTAATAGTCCATCTATAACCCTAAGTGAATCCCATTGCGCCCATAAAGCCTTCAGTCCAACACTTTTACTGGAAACGTACTTCCATTCCGGGCGGATTCCTTTTTCTTTCGCCTTCAACATTGGTCCAATTTCATCGTCGTTCAATTGTTCCTCTCTTAGAACTTCCTTTGTCCAGTCTTTCGGAACCTCTATCTTAACTGCCTTCACTTCTGCTATATCCTGCTGCGCCTTTACATTCTCGGCATTCACTTCCTTAGGGCTCCTCTGGCGACAGTACCTCTTGACATGCCTCAATTTGCCGCAATTATAACAGCGGATTACTTTTGTCGGACCTCCAGCACTTCGCTGCTGCTTCGGCGGTTGCGGTTCCTGTTTCAGCTCCGGTCGCGAACTTAATTCGTTTAGTACTTGTGCGACCATTTTCTGTATGTCTGTTAACATTACAATCAATCTCATCTTATCAGAGCGGACTTCCTCTTTCTTTGCAGTGTTTACTTCTCCAGTATTCCGTTCTCGACACTGCCGCATCATATGTCCTGGTTTGCTGCACTGATAACACCGAATCACCTTCCTTGGCTGTCCATCGCTCTGTTCTCTTTCCTGCTTCCTTGGAGCATCTGGTTTGGTCATCAACTGGCTTATCATTTTGTGCAGGTCAGCCATCAAAGATTCCATATTTGATTTTTCTAAACGGTCCTCTTCTTCTACCTTCATGGTTCGTACTCTCGGACGTGCAGTCTCTTTGTAAGCGGCTTCAACCTCGAGGGCATGGATCAAGGCTTCACTATCAGTCTTATCTCGGGATAATCTAAGGACTCGCCTGATCTCCTCATCTCTTATGCCATCGATGAAAGTACCAACTGTTAATTGTTCCTGGAATTCTTTGGGCACATCCGGGTAAGCCAGGTATGTCAGTCGCTCAACAGCTGCTTCAAAATCTTGTAAACTTTCCCCAGCCTTTTGTGTGCGTGATTTGAGCTGAGTTCGGTATACTTGGGCGAGGTGTTGGTCGCCATATCTTAGATCTAGTGCAGCTTCCAAAACTTTAAAATCCTATTGCTGCGTCACTGGGATAGTCTGAAGCAACTCTGAGGCTTGACCTCTTAATGCTAGCACCAATGCCATAGCTTTGTCTTCGTTACTCCAATTGTTTGCATATGCCGCTGCCTCAAATTGTCTTTTATAGGTTGACCAAGAAGTTTGACCATCAAAGGAAGGCGGTTGTAATCGAGGACCTGACGATGATAATACCAGCTGGCCTCCTTGTTCTCTTAACAGTCGCTTAAGTCGCTCTACCTCTCCTTCAACTGCACGAAATTTTCCTTCTATATCGGTAACTTTCCCTTCGACGCCAGTAACTTTCCCTTCGACACCAGTAACTTTTTCTTCAAGGCCAGTAACTTTTCCTTTGACATCGCTTACTCCTTCTTCAAGTGTAGTCACTTTTCCTTCGACGCCAGTCACTTTTTGTTCAACTTTATCTACTTTTTCCTTGACTTCATGGCTGACAGGATAGCATCTTGTTGCACCCGTATAATTTTTCTCAATTCTTCTTGCCGTCTTTCTTGTTCTTCTTTTTCCTCTTGGCGTCGTTTCTCTTGCTCTTCCCTTTCTTCTTGACGTCGTTTCTCTTGCTCTTCTTTTTCTTCTTGACGTCGTTTTTCTTGTTCTTCTTTTTCTGCCTGACGTTTCCTTTCTTTTTCTTCTTCGCGTCTCTCTTGTTCTTCTTTTTGATCTAGCATCATTTTTCTAAATTGCTCGAACATGTCTTGCATTTGTTTTTCAGCAGCCATGCTTCTTGTTTCCATTCAACAACTAACAAACAACACTAACAAGTCTTATTTAAAGTCTATATCTGGTATACGTCAAATATGTCCACAAAATCCTCACACTAGTACAAATAAGTCTTGTCCAATATCAATATCACTTTCCAGTTCGACTCACTTCACTATCTCCAGTGGTTTCCAAATAGAACACTATGGAACTTCGTCGAATTCTTCAGAAATTCTGTTGCAATTCCGCTTCCGACACCAATTGTTACGTGCTTACAAACTTCAGTAAACACTCCGTGGATTCGAATAACTTGCAACAAGAATTTTCACAAACCACTGATTTATTTAATCACTAAAATTACACTAGTAAATACTTAAAAATCACACAACTAATAATAACTTAATCTAATATGAATTCACTACTTTTAAAACACTATGTACTTTTCTTCCTAAACTTGACAACTTTATCTAACCTAAAAACTCTGTATTGCCTACTTCACTCAACTGAACTCTTCTTCTACAAACTGTCTCTGTAACCAGAACCACAGACTACCCAGAACTGTACTGGATACTAAACTGAACTGTTCCTTATACTTCACTAAACTGTACTGTTCTTTATGCTTTAAACTGTACTGTTCCTCCATCTGTTGGATTCACCTCTTTATATACCCACTTGGAATGTCCAGAATATCATTGTAGAACTTTCCAGAAGATACTGGAATTCTCTATAATTTTCTTAGGCACTACTAAATGGTGGTTCGCCATTTGGCCCACAGATGGCGCCACCCTTCTGGCCAGGGAGTAATTACAACTCTCCTCTCTGTTAGAGGGCAGCACATAACAATACATTGCTAGCCTTTACTGCAGCTCTCTTTTCAGCCATTCTTCGTTTTTTCAAATTTTTTTTTTCCAACCGGTTGGTTGCTTGGCGCAACCATTCGCCGACCGCCCCATCGGACTGTGTTTTGTCTGTATCTAGTTTTGCCATCTGCGCTTTAGGTTTTATTGCTTCTGTGCCGATATAGAATAGAAAGTTTAGTATCAGAAATGTATATGTATATTGAGCCATCGATAACTTCGTTCTTTAAATTGTTTAAAACCTTCTTTCAGTGGTCCATTTGGATTGTTATTGCGTCTAAACAAGTTATATTGAAGGGCTAACTCGTTCGTCATTATACGAGAATATATATGACCTACCGCTTTGTGTAATTCCTGCTTGATTGTTTTGGAGTCAACATTTGGCAAATTGGGTACTGGACAAGCGTCTTTCATAAAGAGTCGCTGCAATAATAAAAAAAAGTTGCCAGGGTACCTAAGTAGAGCACAAAAGATCAATTGTTATGATTGTTATTGTAAATACTATAAAGAATATTCACTTTTTAATTTAATAAAAATAAGTGTGCAGAATATTATAAACAATACATAACTTACAAGGAATGTGAAGTAACGGCTATTTGTCCTTAATGTGTCATTTAATAATTGCAGCCCTTCTATTGTTGACACAGGTAACGGCACCAAAGCTTCCATGTTGAACCGCCCCTTGTCATTAATAGCATCTTCGGGTTTGCTATGTTGATTAATCAGACTCTCAACTTGTTTTTCTAAAATCATAACTTTGTTTTCGGTTTCTGCAGTTCTATGCAATAGTCGGAAGAAGCAGGCTAGAAAAAAAATGTTCGTATTAAAGCACAATGTTAGAAACATGAAATTAAAGATATACATTGTTATAAATAAACACTGACCTTTATAGAAATCGTCTACAGGTTTTCCATCACTTAAGAAATGTAATACATCCATATCTTGGCTATGCAATTCTGGCTGAAGTCCCAAAGGAACACCTAAAGTATTTATTAACATTTGAAAATTCAGTAATTTAGGCAAATAAATTGAATTAGGTAAGTACAAATATTACGTATATGATTTAAACTTTGTCGGCATGTACGGTTAAATTTCAACATTCTAAGGATCCATATTTACGTTATATAAAAAAGAATCTTAGGTGCATATGATATACAATCTATTATTAAACATTGTTAGCACCAATATTAATGATACCTAAATAATAATAAGTATAACAATTCATTTACCTTATTTCAAAGTGCACAGAGAACACACGACACACACACTTCCGTAGCTTCCCATGCAAATGATAACATAAAAATGGCTGCTATACTGCTATACGACCACTCATAGAAGAAAGAGGACACATAAGATACACATGGTCAGTATGCTTACACTGACGATCTGCGCGCGCACACTGTTCCATGGTCGAATGTAGACACGACAAGACACAACTATACAGTTCTTTGTAACTTTGTATCATGTGTATATATCGCACTTTTACGTGGTGTATGCAGTAGATACAAATATTATATAAAGCATCACACATACATATGATTTAAACCTTGTAGGCATCTTGTACGGACGTCAAATTTCAACATTCTAATGATCCTTCTTTACGTTATATAAAAATGTTTAGAATCTTAAGTGAGTACGGTATACAATTATTAAACATTGTGTATCACATAATTCTATCAATATAAACATGTGTATCTCATATGTGAACGTCAGTACTACTTGAACAATTAGATCCACCTTGACATATTTTGTTTCCCACGTGTATATCTTGTAGAGACGTAATTCCAATTGGACGTGCTGTTTGGGGACTGCCCTTGTTCACTCAAAATTATAATTTTTTTCTCTCTCTCTTGTAATACGTACGTAAAGAACCATATAATAGAAAGATACCTTGGTATGTGGAGAATATTAATTTTTTTTTTGAAACGCCAAATGGTCAAGTTGAAATTTTTGATAATATATAACGTAACATTTAACAGAAGACATTGCCAAAAGAGTAACGTGCACTAGACATTAGAAAGAATATTTAAAAGAATTGGCCTTATCTAAGTATAATTTGGACAAATATATACACAAATAAATACTTTCAAGTACTTCTTGCTCCCGAAAGAAGAATTGTCAAGTTTGAAGTGAAAGATTAATTCAAATTAATTTTTTTTTGTATGACAACAAATAGATAACATATCAACCACTTGCACCCAGCTCCCTTAAAAATAGGAACGAGGGGCAAACCATAGGAAAAATTGTTGTACAAATAATTCTACTTACCAAGTAATTCTGCTGAAATTCACGTAATTTCCCTGGAATTCCATGTAATTCTACATAATTCCACTGGCATTACACGTAATTCTACATAATTCCATTGGAATTACATAATTCTATAATTACGTAGTCTTGCTTTCTCCTTTGATAATGTTCAGAGCGTAAGATACTCAAACAGTATTTGTAAAAATAATGAAGGCAAATGACATTCAGGCAAATAAATGAAAGTTTATTATTAAAGAAAAAACGAAATAAACATAAAGCTAAGGATAATATTACAAAATTAGGTATTTTTTAATGACTGATGAAAAATATGTTTTTATTTAATAACTATTAGGAATATATCACTTTTGTTTCCTTCTGATGTTCCCAAAATATGCGAACAATGCTTGCTCTATCTGTTTCACTTAAATTAAATGGTCCAGTTCCACTTAAGCTTATTGGTCCGTAAAATACAAATTCATTGGCAACTACTTCTATATAGTCACGCTGTGGCCAGACAAATTCACATAAGTTTTCTTTTAAAAATTTTATTTTGCTGTTCAGTTCATGTCGACAATTTCAATTATCCTCCCCATATACCAAGACGTGTCGTAAAAAATGGCATAGTACAATTCAGTTTTAATTTCTATGTTCATTGCCGTATTATTTTCCATTTTTTCTACATATTTCTCCTGTTCTTGCCCTTCAAAATCCTCGTCAAAATCATCCAATGATAATTCATCTTGATTGTTCGATGAACTATCTTCTAATTCGAGATCATCACCACCTTCAGTGTCTGTTGTATCAGAACTATAATCAGCTGTTTGCGGTTTTGATAATAAATGTAGCATCACAGATAAATTTTCTCAATCGGTTACTACTTAACCTTTGATTTTCTGTATTTAAAAGCCAGCATAAAGAACTCTTTTTAATAACGGAAATCTTGTCATCAACTGTTAGACATACAAAGGGGTCCCTTTTTATAAAAGGTGCATATTATTTTTTTATCAGAATAGTCCTTTAATAATAACAATTCTCCAGCATTTTTCAGTAACGAAATATCGAATATATCACTCTGGATATCATTTGTATCTGATGGGTCAACGAACAAATCCTGCTCTCGACCATCATATTCTTCTAAGTTTGAGCTGTCATCTTCATTTGGTATTACATATTCAGTCTATATTATGTTCGTTTGCATCCTCGTCTGTACCCATTTCATCCTCTGTCTTTTCCATCAAATTTTTGTTTCTCTTGGGGCTCTCCAACGGGTTCTTTCTTTTTTGTTTTTCTTCTTCGCTTTTAAAATTGCGACTTTATTCCACGATCCATTTTTGACTTTAGTTTCAGAAATTGCGTCTTTCAGAGCAGTCTGTACAGTTTTCTCTATATGCTTGTCTAATCTTCTACACTCAAAAATTTGTTTAACTTTGAATCAATAAGTTTTTTCTTTTTTTCTCTTGGAAAAATAATGGTGTCATTCAAGTAGTGAGTAACATTATTCATAATTTCGATCCTGTTTAAGCAATTTAAAAATTTACCATACTGAAATTCACATCTTTGCTAAAAGCAGGTCAGGCTGCTAAAAGGGTAAAAGCATCTCTTCACGTAATTGTTCAGTTGTGCTAAACAGTTGTACTAACTTGATCAAAGCATGTGCATTCAACTCGATTGACATATAGCAGTTTGATGATATGAAATTATCTTGCACTTTGTATCCAGATTATTGTATCCATACTTTCCAAATTCGGAGGAAGAAAACGGCATACCAGATGCAATAGATTCGGCAAGCTATATGTGGTGCTCACCCCCTCCATTATCTGAGTGGGCGAAAAAAAATTAAATTATAAAAATACAAAATAATAGAAAAACTAAATAGAAAAAAATAAAAAATAAGGTAACGTTTGTTGCTGCCACCACCTTGTAATATTACAAGGAAATTAAATTAACCATTTAAGGTATGCGTGCTTCGGGGACGTTAGTCCGTAGCCCTAATTCTGAAAGAGGGTTTCTGGGGTATGATGCTCTAGAGTAAAACACTTGTAAAAAGTATAAATAAAATTTAATAAGTTAGATTTCGGTGAAAATATATAAACAAAAAAAAAAAACATTTACGATCTCTTTAAGCGCCAACACATTATACATTTAGAAGGAGATTACATACAAGAACAACAAATCAATTACTATGAATTTCAAAAGAGAATAGAGCATTTTGACACTCGGATATCACGTTAAAACGAAACCTTTCAATCAAGATAAACGAAAATACAATTAGATGGATCTCACCCATATCCTGATGTAGTTCCACTCACTGACACACTCGTTGCATTAATTTAAATATAAAACAAAACAAGCACAATTGACATATCAAATAAATTTTTAAGTTTCTTCATTGCTTTCAAATTTTAGGAACAACCACGTTACTTTACTTCATCGCGCCTCATCGTCGTCTCTTCGTCGTCTCTGCTTTTCTCGCGTCTCTCCACACCCCACAATTTTGCTGTCTCAGCAGTCTGTCAGACTATCGTATCTACATAGGGATATACATGGTGGACCAATTACAAATAGATATACCGAGTGGCACAATACTCCCCCCAAAGAAAAAGATTGCCTACTTTCACAAGTAGCAGTCTTTTCAACAAAATCTACCTAACTAGAGGGACCAAAACTTCACTCACATCATGAGGAACAAGGTGGAAGAAAACTTCCTATCATTTCTTTCATTCGAACTATAATAAAATGTTATCTATATCTACAAACTAAAAGGCAGGTATACATAACCCCAAAAATAATACTAAAACTATTCATCAGTTATAACATATACAGTTAGTTTAAAAAAAATAAATTAGCGATGTCTTCTATATTCATTTCCCATCCGAACTCACGAATAGCATAGTCGTAGACCGCACTCGGGATGATCGACTGTTTGTTTCGCGTAACCACGTTATACCCGCACTGGCGCTGACCTCTTTTCCTTCTCCGTCCAGTGTAGACTAGGATAAATTCCGGCTGAGTTACTAGCTGTGGTTGGGGGCTCCTTTTCTGGTATGGCATCCTTAGGGCTTTCGGGGGCATCCACAGACGGTTCATGATTAATGTTACTATTATGGTGGTGGACTACCCACATTGTTAAGGTGCTCCATAAACTGGCTAGAAGGGTAAAACTAAATCCGACTAATTTAAATAAATGGAAGCCATTAATGAAAACTCCTATAATATATTTAATTCCTCTGCAAACTATATAGAATCCCATGATTCCACTAAAAAATATTCCCACATCGGTGAACCATCCCCATACCTGCTGTAGGGTGGATCGCGCTAACTTTTCTAGATCCGTTTTGTCGAAAATATTTAAGGCTGAATATCCTTGATTATTAACTTCAAACCCAGCTACTCGTCTAGCAATGATACTTTCTACGGCTGACCTTTCGAAACCAAAAGTAAGACTTCTTTGTGCTTTATTAATTTCTTCCACTGTGTAAACGCCACTGGAGCTTATAGGTTGGATAGGAGTGAATTTTAAGCGCTTCTCGGGCTCGACTTCAATTCTTCTAGGAGTCTCGGAAATAACTGGATGCGGGGTTAAACCTATCCACTGGCCATCAATCTGGTACAAAGGGGGTGTTAAGGGATTACATTCGATTTCTTCTGCATGTAACTGAATAACATGAGTTACGGCTGACATAAAATATGTCTCATTGTTGATGGAAATTGGTAATTCATTGTAGCACTGGTCCGTCCTTCTAATTTCTACTTTTCTGGGGATACATTTCATAATATATAGGACTTCTCCTAAAACTCTTCCAGTATAACCAATATTTTTACTAACTAATGTTCCAATGGCGGCGGGGGTTAAGCGATTAATAAGTATTTCTCTATGCACCATACATCGGCGATATACAGTATCACTGTAAAGATTTTGAACGGTACGTTTGTAAGCCTGTTCCACATACATGAACTTACTGTTTACATACATCATCAAATTAACATTTTGTACAGGGTGTTTCGACTTATATTTTCTTCCTCTATCTCCTCGAGTCTCATTTATTACTATTATTTGGGGATGTTCTGTGGTCCAGACGTTTAAATTGCAAATGTCATCCTGTTTAACTAAGGTTAAGGCAAATACTTTGGTATTTTGTTCCACAACTAAATATTTTCTTAATTTTTTCTCTGTCACCAATCGAGCGGTACCTTGATATAACATCGTCAATTCTTCCTCGCAGTTTTTTCCCATATCTAAATCCCATGTAGTTTCTCCAAAAGTTGAATCAAAGCAATATCCTTGGACATAAGGACATGTAACACCACCTAGTAAGCTGACCTCGTTTTCCCTTAATTTTACTGGTGCTATATAATCTTTTATAATGATTTTTATTGTAGCAATAACGATAACATTATTCCACTCGTTCCCTCTTTCGACATAGTTTCCTCCGTAGCAACCGCCTTCCGTATCTTCTGAGCCAGCAATAGTAATGGATTCACTAGTTGTACCATTCATCAGAATTTGACTAATAAGTCGATTAAAAATTGAGAAGGTTCGATAACGATGAATGTCTTTACAAGAGTCACTTCCTAGCGGATGAAGGTAATTGTAAAGTCCGTTTTTCACTAAAGAGCTGTGACGCATGCCACAATACGCGATTAGACGTGTCACTTCGACAAGACACGATTTTACTGCAACCTGTTTAACTTCGTCCTTTTGTAACACGGTGACCTTAATAGCGGTCTCGGTATAGTCCGACACTGGGTTTGGGCAGGGTGTAACGTCCTTAATCGAAATTACCGAAATGTTAATGTTTGGGTCCATGCAATCGTATGCAACTAACGCAACACTTTTATTTACGGAGTACAAAACAGTCAATAGTATGAGGGTCAACATATTAAAGATAAACGTACTAACAATTAAAACAACAACACAAATAGCAAATGATATACATACATGTAATTGGGTTGCTTATACCTGCTATAATCACGACCATGTGAGAGAGTAGACTGTCACTAAGATCCATTATAAAGACGATTTCACTATCGGCAAACTGTTTACTAAGCTTAATTAGTGAACGATCAGGCATCTATACTTTCGATGCAAGTTTAAAGAAATATGTAATATGCCGGAAAATTAAAAATTAGGTTTATTAATTCTACAGAAAATCTAACACGTTAAAGATTTAGCCTATCCGGTGGCTTACGAATACGGGTAGAACGTCGCAACGGCTGTGGTACGTCCTCATCCCTAACTTCTACGATATCCTCTAAGGGATTATAATCTAAGCTTTGATTAAAAGGTAATACTTGTAATGTATTTTGATAAATGTCGTCCTCAACCTCTATAACTTCGAGGTCACTTATATTCTCGTCAACTAAATTACCTCGGTCCTCTTCATCTAGGGTTAAATCTATTGTATCCCCTGCCTCGATATCGGCTAAATGACATAGCTTAAGCTTATTAGCGTGGACAACTCGATCCTTCCGAGTATATAGCCTTCTAATTTTAAAAGTAACTGGCCCCTTTTTCTCTATAATACTAAATGGCCCTACCCAAGGTTTGCGTAGTTTTCTCGATAATCCTATCTTAGCGTTCATATCTAACATATACACTAAGTCTCCTATCTCAAACGTCTTTTCTTTCGCTTTTTTATAAATTGATTTCTCCTATCTTCCGCAGATTTTTCTAAATTAATTTTTACCTGTGTATAAACATTATTTATTTATTTATTTATTTGATACATCTTACAAACACCAAAAAGTAATTACAAGTAAGAGAGCAATGATGCTAACAAAGCAACTATAATGGCTATGTTAACCTAAAGATAAAACATGTAAAATATAATTAACAGAACAAAACAATAATAATAATTAACACTACACGAGATAAAACATACTTAAAAAAGGCTTTTTATTTCCTGTATGTTTGTATTGAAAAGATCAACATCAAATTTTAGGTACATTAAGTTGCACTGATGTAACATATTATTTACCGGCGAAGAGATAAAGGGGTCAACATAAAACAGTTTGTTTTTACTTATCCTTAAGTGAATCTTTGGTACATTAAAGCTTATATAATTTATTAACAAACAGTCTTTGTACTTTATATTATTGATAACATAAAAAATAAACAGTATACAGTTCAAATTTCTCCTATCACTTAATCTTTGAATGTTAAAGCTCTCTAGCATGCTGTTATATGAAATTAAAAGAGGATAGCAGTTGTGTTTTCTCACATACAAAAATCTTAAGAATCTCTTTTGGACTCGCTCTATAAATTCCAGATGAACATTAGCAGCTGGTGCCCATATGACAGATGCATATTCCAAATGAGGTCTGACTAGCGCATTATACAACCTTATTATGGCTACCATATTAGTAAAATTTTTTGTATTTCGGATAACAAATCCTAGAGACCGTAGGGCCTTATTAACAATATTTTTATAGTGTGTATTAAATTTCATGTTTGATTGGAGTTGTACGCCAAGGTCTTTATATTCATTCTTCTTGACAATTACCATGTTATTAATAGTATATTCATTGTGAATAGGATTAGTTCTGCGTGTAAATGTCATACTTGAGCATTTATGTATATTTAGGTACATTTTATTTTCAGTTAACCAACTTGTTACCGAATCTAAGTCATTTTGCAAGTCAACACAGTCTTGCTTGGAGGTTATTATTTTAAAGATTTTAAAGTCATCTGCAAATAAGAGACAATTTGATTTAACAATACATTCAGGCAGACTATTGATAAACATTACAAAGAGTAGAGGTCCTAAATTGCTGCCCTGAGGTACCCCTGATGAAGCAATAAAGAGTTTTGATAAACTTTTCCCGACTTTAACTTTCTGGGGCCTACAGGTGAGGTAAGACTTCAAAAACATGTACGCCTTTTTTGAGAAATTAAAATGCACAAGTTTATTTAATAGAATCTGATGGTCAACTTTATCAAATGCGTTTGCACAATCAGTGAAGATAACGTCCATTTGCATTTTATCATTTATGGCTTTAGAAGCCGTATTTGTAAATATACATAGATTTGTAACTGTGGATTTGTCATTAACAAAACCATGTTGTTTTTCCGATATCTCATTTTTAACATTATTATATATATCATCATAAAGAATAATTTCAAAGATCTTGGCCGTACTATTTAATACATTTATTGGTCGGTAATTCTCAACATAGCTGTTAATTCCATTTTTAAATACCGGAGTAATGACAGTTGACTTAAGTTGATCTGGGAACACACTATTTTCAATAGCTAAGTTAAAAATGTGTGCTAAAGGTTGAGCAAGTATATCTACACAACCCTTATATATATAAGACGGGATATTATCAATTCCTGTTGATTTCTTAGGTTTCAATTGTTTTATACTTTTCTTTACCATATCTACAGTAATAAATGAGAAATTAAAATTTCCCCAGTTAAGATTGCTACTATCATTACAATCAGATACTGTTGATGGTTCAAAAACAGTTTCAAAGTACTGTGCATAAGCATCAGCTATTTCAGTCGATCCAACAAATCTGTCATTATTGTAAGTTACCTCACCTGGTACCCCATTATTATTAGATTTGCCTTTTACATATTTCCAAAAGCTACTAGGGTCACTGTTCACATTCTGCTCAATATTGTTGTGATATAAAGAAAATTCATGTTTAGTTTGGTGCTTTATACTGTATTTTAAATTTTTGTATTCATTTATTTGGTGTAAGGTTGCATTACCTCCAGATATTAATTTATGAAGTCGATTTTTTAGTCTAATCATCCTGATCAAATCAATTGAAAACCAACGGGGAAATTTACATTGTTTGTTCAGAGCCTGTGATGACATTTTTTTGGGAATAGAGTTATCTATGCATCTATACATATGTTCATAAAATACATCCATACATAAATTAGGGTCAGAAATGTTTTCAAGCTCCGTCCAATCTATATTTTTTAATGTGTTGTATAGTAAGTTAAAATTACCATTAGGATAGTCATAAACATATGAAGATTGTATTTTGTCAACCTCCGGTGGGTCGAGTATAGCGTGCATGCATAAAGAGGGATGATATAAATCCTCATTTACCAACGGATTTTCACATTTATTTAGATTTGAAATTGTTAAGTTAGAGAGTACAAGATCAAGTTTTCTATTCATAAGATTTGGTACTGTATTGTGCTGACTCAAATTATTTATATTAATGAATTGACACATTAGAGAACTTTTTTCACAATCTCCAGTATCATAGTTGGGCAAGTTAAAATCTCCTAAAATTAAAATCTCAATATTGTCAGACATTATTTGTTCAAATAAATCAAACAAACTACTATAGACTTCACAATTAGTATTTGGCGGTATATATACGCAGGATATGTAGTAGGCAGTCCTTCTCATTCTAACCTTTAATAATATACATTCTATATCTTTGTTAACCTCAATAACTTGTACTTGAAATTTTTCTTAAGTGCAATAATAACACCTCCACCTCTATGTTTATCACGATCCTTCCTTACCACTGTATACCTGTTATCAAAAAGTTCAGAATTATGAAAACCATCTGTTAACCATGATTCAGTAATAACAATCATGTCATAATTTTCTGAAAGAACACTTGTGTAAAACGTTTCTGTTTTTGTTCGAAGTCCACGGACATTCTGGTAGTAGATACTTATTTCTGATTGTATATATTTATTTTTGTTTTTAATTACACTTGCACCTGAGGATCCACCAGATGGTACCCTTGCGACAGCATCCTCTTCTTCATTAAAAACCGTGACACTAATGCACCATTTGGCCACACTTCACGTTTCCAAGCATTCTTAAAATTTTCCTGGTTTATGGTCACTTTCATCGATACGTAAAGTTCAGGGTGTTTTGACGTGTGTTCCTCACAAACAACCTCCGGAAAGTTTTTTTTTAGAAACTTCTGTAAATCTTCAGGCTTAGTGTTCGGATTAAGCCTTATAACATGTAAAGCAATATATTTGGGAACAGTCAATATTTCAGTGTTTTCTTCACTGCGCCCTACAACGAATTTACGATTTTTTCTTCGTCTAGCCTTTTCCCATCCATCCTCAATATCTGTTGGTTTTGGTAGTCCCAACTGTTGTATTTCACTCATCTTATTTTCAGTTTGTGCTTGTAAAATTGCTGCACTTACTTTTTTGGGGCTAATAATATTTAAGTTTTGCTGTTTCAAATCTCCTTTGCTAACAACTCGCTGCGAACTTAGTGATTTGTTATTTACAGCTGAGGTTGAGCTGGCATTATTTGTTTCCGCTACCATGCTGTAGAGGGGTTTTTGGCCTTGTGGACCCTTCTGACGCTCCGCTAATTGCTGCTGAGTTGCCGCTAATTTCGATGTTAGATCGGCGATCTTTTCGAGCAAGAGAGCATTGTTTTCCTTTAGAACATTATTCTTATCTTCTGTCTGCCAGTGTAGACTTCTCAGCAAATGATTTTCACGAGTTAACACTTCTATTTTATCTTTTAATACGCTATTTTCGCCGTTTTCTTCTGTTAACATAACCTCACTTTCGCAACATTTTGCACGTGTTTCATCAATTACGACAAATTTACATCTTTCAGAGCAACATTTATGGTAGGCAGCTCCACAATTTACACATATTATTGCTGCACATGGTCTATTCTTACAACATCTGTAATTTGATTTATTATATAGGTCCAACTGACCTGTATCAACAGAAATTACTTTACTTGACGCCATTACGAAATTATTTAGTCTAGCTAATATTTCAGATGCAAAATTTTGGTCATAATCGTATTTAAGAACTTGCGGTTTAATAATATCATCATATGGTAATACTGGGTCTCTCCCGTGTAGTAAGAAAAATGGACTATACCCGGTCGAAGAATGTCTACTAGATCGATAAGCAAGCAAAATATATGGAATCCATTCATCCCAATCAGTTTGATCTACAGCAATATAATGTGACAGAAGGTCCTTAAATACTCTATGTACTCTTTCGATACTATTTGAGCTTGAATTAAATGGAGTAGTTTGTAATTTTTCAATTTGCAATAATCTGCATACTTCTTTAAATAATTTTGATAGAAAATTTGAACCTTGATCTGTTATTAATTGTTTAGGAGTACCATGTCTTGTAATGATATGAGTAACAAATATTTTAGCGATAGTTTCCGCTTTCTGGTCGGGTATTGGAATTGCCTCTACATACTTAGTAAAATAATCTTGAAATATTAAAATATATCTTGTCTTAGTGTTCATATAATAAATATTTCGTTCTGGTAAAATAAGCTCGGCAACTTCCCCTAAGTTTTTATTCTGCGCTATTAGTTCATTTACACAACCAAAATATTCTTTAAATGTTTTCGCTATACCTTGACTCATATGAAAATCTTGTGATACACAGTGTGCCAACGAAAAATACTCTGGACAATTTAATAAATCACGTTTTACCTCTTGTACGTATGGGTTTGCATAATTCACTTTATCAACGAATTCTAAAGCAAAATCGATATTATTATCTACATTTTCAGATTGTATGTTACAAATTCTACTTAGCGCGTCAACATTTCCGTGCTTTCTTCCGGGTCTATGTACTATATCGAAGTCATATTCACTCAAAAGTAATGCCCATCTTGCTAATCTGGAAGTAGGATCTTTAAGGTTAAGTAACCATTTTAAAGGTCGATGATCTGTTACAATAGTGAATTTTTACCGTAAAGAAACCATTTATGAGCCTTTGTTCCTGTAATTATACCCACGCATTATTTTTCCGTAACTGTATAGTTTCTCTCCGCTTTATTAAACTTTCTACTTGCAAATGCGATCGGTCTTTCAAACCCGTTTCTTAATTGACTTAAAATACTACCTGTTCCAAAATCACTAGAATCAGTAGCTAAAATAAATGGTTGATTAAAGTCTGGATATATTAGTATCGAATCTGAAGTAATAGCTTTCTTTAGTATGTCAATTGATTGTATCACTTCCTGAGTAATTTCAAATTTCTGACCTTTCTTCGTAAGATTAGTTAGAGGTAACGCAACCTCTGAAAAGTTTCTAATAAATTTTCTATACCAACCGGCCAAGCCTAAAAACGCACGGACATCTCTTACATTTTTCGGTATCGGATATGAATTTATGCACTCAATTTTCTGTGGGTCTGGCTTAATGCCTTCTTCAGAAATAATATGACCTAAAAGTACTTAACTTCTGTTAACAAAAATTTACACTTACTAGGTTTTAATCTTATGTTTGCGTCAATAAGTCGTTGAAATACTAAACCTAATTGTCTAATATGATCGGCTACCCCGTTGAATTAAAAACGATAATATCATCTAAGTATACCATACACATTTCTGTGGTTAATCTTGCTAGCATAGCGTTAGCAAATCTTTGAAATGTTGAGGGGGCGTTTACTAACCCAAACGGCATCCTGGTATATTCGTAGTGTCCATCCGGTGTACTAAAGGCTGATATTTCTATCGCATCCTTCGATAAAGGGATTTGATGATACGCGTTATTGATATCGAACGTACTAAATAAATTTGATTTACCAAAAAGTTCCAAAGTTTCATTTAAATTTGGCAAAGGGTGGAAATCGCGCTTAGTTACAGCGTTTAATATTCTATAATCGATACACATTCGAATTTTATTAGTCCCATCCTCATCCTTTTTATTTACAATAACGACGGGTGCGCTCCACGCGGATTGTGAATGTCTAATAACCCCTGACTCTAATAATCTGTCAATTTCTTTTCTTAAAATTTCCCGTTGATAGTAAAGTACTCTATATGGTTTCTTAGCAATAGGCAACACGTCTTCGGTTATTATTTCATGTTCTACATCGTAAGTATTCGATAAAATTCTATCCCCTTGACTAAAAACTTGTCTATATCGACTAATGAATTCACGCAATAAATTTCGAATATCTTCATCTAAATGAGTTAAATCAAATTCATCCTGTATCTCTCTATAATCTGAAAGCTCAATTTTATTTATTTGTATGTTAGCCTTCGAAGAATTTAGTTCTTCCCAAAATGGCTCTGCACTCCCTACAACACATTTTCCTTTTAAAGTAATCGGGAATGGATTCAAATTAACTACTCGTACTATACAACAGTATATATTGGCAACATGGTGGAATAGTGTTGGTTTAAACATTCTTATTAGTTCAAGTGATTGTGTCGCAAAAATACCAATTAAAAATTCTCATTTAGCCACTAACATAATTTTAAGTCCACAAAAAACTGAATTGCCAAAAAAGACCAGGTATTTATGTAGTTCTTTTTCTTCTCCTATATTATTGTTTTGATCGCTGTAGCCGATCAGCTGTTTAGATTGATGAAACCTTAGATTTCAAACGTTGCCACATTTAATAAAATACCAAATATCTAGGAAAATTATAGTTATTGATAAATATTGCAGTTTTTTTTTAAATAAAATGTCAAATAGTGATGAATTGTACAGAAAAATAATAAAAGCCCTAAAGGAGCAAACTGACGAACTAAAAAATGATATGCAACAAATAAAATCTCAAATATTAAAAGAAGCAGTAATAACACGGGAAAAAATAAATGAAATAGAAACAAATCAAAATAAACTCAAAGACAGCATACAAAATTTAGAGAGAATAGTTCGTAAAAATAATATTATTATATTTGGCTTGGAAACTGAGGAACTAGATCTGGTGTCTACAGTAATTAGTAGATTAAATGAGTTACTGGATATAAAGCTATGCGAAAATGATTTAAATGACGTCTACAAATTGAATAAAAAAAAGGACGCACCTATAAAAGTGGAATTTGTATCCTACCTAAAAAAGAAATTAATTTTTGCTTCCGTAAGGAAACTGAAGGGAAAAAACATTTATATAAATAACGATCTATGTAAGGAAGATCAGTTAAAACATAAAATATTACGCAGTCATTTGAAACAAGCACAAGAAAAGGGTTATAATGCCTATATAAAAAAAGGAAAAATTACAATAAATAACGAAACTTATACACCAGAACAATTAGAAGTAAACCTTGTTCCTGAAACACCATTTGAGTCTAACGAGGATCGACCAACAAACAGTGCACCCTCTACTCCAACACCTATATCGAGAAACAAACAAATTGAAATTGATTTTGCGGAGAATAACTCAACCAAAACTCCAAACGATATACAAGAAAAGAAAGGGGTTAAACTAACAAAACAAAAACCTGAAATACAGAAAAAAGTAACCAGATCAAATTCCACAAGTACAGGCCCGGAAAGTTCCTCAAAAACAGTTGAAAAGGCCAAAGTAAAATAACTTGATTGATAAATACATTTATTAACCACTGGTAAATTAAAGAAATGTTTAATACAATCACTATATCAACAAAATAGGGCTTTCAAAATTCAAAATAAAATAAGTTTTCATCTTCACCTCTGTTTCTCTTCTGTTTTACCTATCCGTGGCCTACCTTGTATGTCTCAGAGAGTCGTGATCGGCCCCTCGACTTAGAAGAGTATCCTTGTCGTTTTAATCCTATTTGTTCCTTTTTTTCCCTGTATATAACCAACATGGATCCATATCTCAGAGATTTTAAGGATCAAACTACTGAGACATATGTGTTAGATACTGCCTTTCAGTTAAATGATGTTCTAGCTGTAAATAAAGAAAATCCTAACCTTACCATCTTGCACCAAAATATTAGAAGCATAAATAAAAATATGGATGAATTTAAAATATTTCTGCATCAAATTACAACAAATGTTGATTGCATAGTCCTTACAGAAACATGGAAAATTGACAATCTAGACATCTATAAATTAAAAGGTTATGAAATCATTTATACCGCTGGAAATTTTAATAAATCTGATGGTGTAGTTATTTACATAAAAAATGATATTAGGTACTCGTATAACCTGATAGAAATAAACAACATAAATGTGATAGAATTATTATTGATGGCAGAAAATACAAAGGTAAAGATATTTGCAGTTTATAGAAGTCCTGCATCATGTCCATTTGCGTTTAATAATGACCTTAAAGCATTATTAGAAAATCACAAAAACAGTTATGATTATACCCTTTTTATTGGAGATATAAATATAGATACTTTAGTTGACAGGGACTATGCAAATGATTACTTGAATATTATGTGTGAAAATTCATTTCTGCCAGCTATAAACAGTATAACTAGGGCGAATAATCAAGCCGGAACTTGTATAGACCATGCTTTCGTAAAATCTAAAAATGAACTTGATTTTGTTATACCTCTTATTGTAAAAACTGATATAACCGACCATTTTACAATTGCATTACAAATAGTTTTACCGTATACACTTAGTAATGTGACAAAATCGCAAATAAATTATAAAAAAGAACTGAATACGAATAAACTAAAAAAAGCATTATTCAATGTAAATTGGGAAAGTCTATATGTGAAGGAAACCTCTGAATTGGCCACGGAATATTTAGTTAACATCTTACAACGTGAAATAGAAAGCTGCACGATAAAAATTAAAATAAATAGCAAAAATAAGAGAAGAAAGGATTGGATAACGCAAGGCTTAGTGAAATCAACGAATAGGAAATTTGAATTAAAAAAACAATTAGTCAGATGCCCAGGTAACAGCGAATTGGAAAAGGAATATAAAAGCTATAGGAACAAATTAAATAACTTAATTAAGATCACAAAATCTAACTTCTACAAAAAGCAAATCGTTGAAAATCAAAATGATTCAAAGAACTTATGGAATGTTGTTAAACAAGCTACAAATAATAATTTTTTTGAAAATAAGAAAATAAATAAGATTAGATGTAAAAATGGAATGGTCACAGAAAATAGCACTGAAATATCGACTGAGTTTAATCACTACTTCACGCATATAGGTGAAGCATTAGTGTCAAAAATAACGAAAGTTAACTCAGGTCAAGCAAAAGGTGACAGTACATGTCAGAAAACAATGTTCATTTTCCCAACGGATGTAAACGAAGTTAAAAGAGAAATAAACTCCCTAAAAAGTAAAAAATCTAGTGGTTTTGATGGTTATTCTGCCGACATGTTAAAAGTAATTCAGAATGAAATTGCTAACCCGCTCATGTTTATAATAAACAAAATTTTCGAAACTGGAGAATGTCCATCACATTTTAAAATCTCTGTGGTTAAACCAATATTTAAAAAGGGCGATGAGTTGGATATAGGAAACTATAGACCGATTTCCCTAATTTCTAATTTATCAAAGGTATTTGAAAAAATTCTGAAATCAAGATTAACGGACTATCTTAATAAGAATTCAATATTATCAAAATACCAATTTGGTTTCAAGGAAAGGCAAAGTACCCAAGATGCTATCAATATGCTAACCCAAAAAATCTATAGATGTTTAGATAATAGAGCAAAGCCATTATGTATTTTCATAGATATTCAAAAAGCATTTGATACAGTCTCCCATACTCTACTATTAGAAAAAATGGATAAAATTGGAATTAGAGGAACATGTCATAAACTTATGAAGACCTATCTTGCTGGAAGAAAGCAGTGTGTTCAAATAAACAACACTAAAAGCAGCTACGAACCTATCACTTACGGCGTACCTCAAGGCACCGTCTTAGGTCCAGTGTTGTTCAATATATATATTAATGATTTATTTGAAATTAAAACAGAAGGGTCCATAGTTGCTTTTGCGGATGATACGGCCATCTACTATGAAGACACATCCTGGGTTAACTTGAAACATAAAGTAGAAAAAGACATGGAGCAAATACTCAATTGGTACTCTGATAACTTACTTACCATCAATAAAGACAAAACAGTATATTTAAGTTTTTCTTCATATAGCAATACCTTGCCGGACTTTGAAAATTTAAAAATAATTACAAGTTATCAAGAATATATTATTAAATCCGTAGAAAAAGTTACTTACCTAGGAGTCGTCATAGACAAACACCTAAGGTGGGTTATGCATATTGAGATGTTGAAAAAAAAACTAAGATATGTTTTATGCAAAATAAATCAAATAAAAGACTTTTTAGATTGGAACCAGTTAAAAATAGTCTACCATGCTTTAGTGGAAAGCCATCTTAATTATGGTATTATCGCCTGGGGAGCTGCAGATAAGACATACTTAAAGGACATTAGTGTGCTACAAAGAAGAATATTAAAAACTATGACCAACAAAAGTAGTGTCTATTCTTCGGATGTTTTATACAAGGAACTTAATATTCTGGATATTCGACAACTTTTCTACTTGAAAGTAGCAATAAAAGCTCATTCCGAGAGAAATAATCTAATACCAATAGAACATAACTATTGTACACGTTCGAAGGAAAAATTTGTAATCGTCCCTTTTAAAACGACTACAAAAGGGCAACACAGTTACGACTATTTAGCACCAAAGGTTTACAACTCTATACCAGAAAGTATAAAAACAATAACAAATCTGAGAAAATTTAAATACCTACTTAAAAGAAATCTTCAGCAGAATAGGAGCAGAGTTTATGAAATACTCAGTTAGTGACTAAAAATGTAGGAATAATTAACCTGTGTAAAAATGTTTATAGAATTTTTAATAATTTATGTAATAAGTGTATTAAACACTCTTCCACAAACTATGTTAATGTATGAAGAATTGCTTAGATACATAAGTAATATAATATATATGTAAGCTTGTTATATTTATGTTCTAAGTTTGTAATATATATGTATGTATGCCTTGCCTATGTTGTATGTATATATGTATGTGTGTGTATATGTATATATGTGTATATATATGTATGTATATATATATGTGTATATATGTGCATTATTCTAATTGTATTATGTATGTGCCTCACTCTCAAGTCTTTATGACTTATGTGAGTATGTTTGTTTATTATTGTATTTCGTCATTTATACTATAATAGTTATTTTATATTTATTTATATTACTATATATATTTTTACTATATTTAAGTTAATACTGTGTTCGATTGTTTGTTTTGTTTTGTAAATCGGAATGATAATAAACATTATTATTATTATTATTATTATTAAATTTTGCGGTCCAATTAAGGTACGTGCCGCGTGAACGCCCTGTATATTTAAATTTTGTGGTTCGACTAAAATCGTATGGCAACTCAATTTTTTCCGCAATTGGATCACACAACTTGTCTCACACCAGCCAGGTATAACAACATCATCCGCTAACATAGCATCACATTTAATTCGTGGTTTATTTGTCCCTAAATTCCTTGCATTAAAACATTCATTTTCAACGGCACATTCGTAGTCGTTTTTAAGCTGAAAGAAATCATTCACATTGATACGCGGTAACCCTGATAATTCTATATTTAGATTGTTTGTTAAATACGAATTGCTGACTCCTTGAGAATTACCTGATCTCATATGGATCGAATCTTGAACATTTTGTAATCGCCTTATGCCTTGCTTAAAATAACTTTTATTTTCCGGTTCAATATATGTATCGTTTCTTAAATTTAATTCCGATTTATGTATACCTGGATACTCAGAAATCTCATAATGTTGTAGTTCTTGTTCGCCTTTGTCAATTTCTCCTGGGTTTACGGTTCGGCCTATTAACTTTTTACTATACTCATATGAATCTATTTTTTCTACATCACACGAAAGATTATCATTGCAATTAATCTCCTTTTTACCTGTTTTACCTTTAGTTTCATTGTATATAATATCACTTACTGACTCCCTGGTATTTGTTACATGTTTATTATCTTTATTGTCACTGAAATATTTCACCTCGCGGTTATTCTTGTTATCTTCGACTTTTTCCCCAATAATACTAGTGTTACTGTTCTCAATATTATTATTTTCTATACAACTATGATTCACCTCGCGTTTATCTGGCTTACTACTTATTTCTTTATTAACAATATTCTCCGCAGTACTCAATATTACCTTATTAATATATTCCTCATTAATAAAACTCATTTTTTCTTTATCTATTTCACCTTTATTTTCCTCATCAATGCTACTATAATCACCACTGTTAATATAACCATCATCAGTAACCAAATTATTTTTCCCTTTATATAAATCATAACTTTTTCCCTTAGTTATATGTTTGTCATCGCACTCCCTCGATAGAGCCTGTGCCGCATTTAAACAAATATCGTGCCTACCTACAATTTCCTTATTTTCCTCATCATTATTACTCCAATTATCGTCACTATCCGTTAACCTCTTATTATGTTCCCCTATATATCTATCATAGTCTTCTACAAAATTATCGGCAATTACTTGTTCTTCCCCGTACCCTTTCGATCGAATCTACACCGCAGTAAAACAAAAATCGCCTTCCTCCTCACTGTCCTTGTTAATAATCTGTTCTCCACCGCAATCTATCGAAAGATTCTTTGCCGCGTTTCGAAAAGAATTATTTTTATTCGCATTTTCTCTATTTTCCGTAACACTAATAAAATTCTCATACTTTATTATATTGTTACGTGCTTACAAATTTTCAGTAAACACTCCGTGGATTCCAAATAACTTGCAACAAGAATTTTCACAAACCACTGATTTATTTAATCACTAAAATTACACTAGCAAATACTTAAAAATCACACAACTAATAATAACTTAATCTAATATAATTTCACTACTTTTAAAACACTTAGCACTTTACTTTTCTTCTTAAACTTGTCAACTCTTGTCTAACCTAAAAACTCTCTTGTCTGTTTACTTCATTAAACTGCATACTTCACTCAACTGAACTCTTCTTCTACAAACTGTTTCTGTAACCAGAACCACAGATTACCCAGAACTGTACTGGATGCTAAACTGAACTGTTTATCCTTCACTAAACTGTACTGTACTCTTCCCCCATCTGCTGGCTTCACCTCTTTATATACCCACTTGGAATGTCCAGAATATCATTGTAGAACTTTCCACAAATATACTGGAATTCTCTAGAATTTTCTTAGGCACTACTAAATGGTGGTTCGCCAGTTGGCCCACAGATGGCGCCACCCTTCTGGCCAGGGAGTAATTACAACTCTCCTCTCTGTTAGAGGGCAGCACATAACACTGCCCCCTCCTTAAGCCTGAACGTCCCGGTCAGGCACTTCAGATACCCCAGTATACTTTGCCAACCTGTCCAGGTGCACGATCTTCATCTTGGACTTCTTTCTACGTTGAATCCTATAAACAACGTCGTTGATCCGAGTGATGACAGAATACGGTCCTTCCCAAGGTGAGCGAGGCTTCGAGAATCCTTCTTCACTCCGCTGTGGGTTATACAGCCAAACCGAGTCCCCCACCTTGAATCCTGCTGAACTGGCATTGCGGTCATATCTAGCCTTCATTCGATCACCACTCCCTGTAGGTGACCTCTTGGCAGCCACATTCGCACAAACCTTGCAACTGCGACACCAAGCCTCCACATCCTGACAGCTATTTACCCAGTAAAATCGCTCCCGTACTCTAGCCAAAGTCTTATTTCTGCTAAAGTGCTCTCTGGATATTCCCTCGTGCACTTCCCGAAGTACTTTTGGTACTCGGCACCTGGGTATCAGCAACCGCATGGTAACTTCTTTCCCATCTGGGCTCTCCCATGCTCTCCGTAATAGGCCATCTATAACCCTAAGTGAATCCCATTGCGCCCATAAAGCCTTCAGTCCAACACTTTTACTGGAAACGTCCTTCCATTCCGGGCGGATTCCTTTTTCTTTCGCCTTCAACATTGGTCCAATTTCATCGTCGTTCAGTTGTTCCTCTCTTAGAACTTTCTTTGACCAGTCCTTCGGAACCTCTATCTTAACTGCCTTCACTTCTGCTATATCCTGCTGCGTTTTTACATTCTCGGCATTCACTTCCTTAGGGCTCCTCTGGCGACAGTACCTCTTGACATGCCCCAATTTGCCGCAATTATAACAGCGGATTACTTTTGTCGGACCTCCAGCACTTCGCTGCTGCTTCGGCTCCTGTTTCGGCGGTTGCGGTTCCTGTTTCAGCTCCGGTCGCGAACTTAATTCGTTTAGTAATTGTGCGACCATTTTCTGTATGTCTGTTAACATAACAATCAATCTCATCTTATCAGAGCGAACTTCCTCTTTCTTTGCAGTGTTTACTTCCCCAGGATTCCGTTCTCGACACTGCCGCATCATATGTCCTGGTTTGCTGCACTGATAACACCGAATCACCTTTCTTGGCTGTCCATCGCTCTGTTCTCTTTCCTGCTTCCTTGGAGCATCTGGTTTGTTCATCAACTGGCTTATCATTTTGCGCAGGTCAGCCATCAAAGATTCCATATTTGACTTTTCTAAATGGTTCTCTTCTTCTACTTTCATGGCTCGTACTCTCGGATGTAGAGTCTCTTCATAAGCGGTCTCAACTTCGAGGGCATGGATCAAGACTTCGCTACCAGTCTTAGCTCGAGTTAATCTAAGGACTCGCCTGATCTCCTCATCTCTTATGCCATCGATGAAAGTATCAACTATTAATTGTTCCTGGAATTCTTTGGGTGCATCCGGGTAAGCCAGGTATGTCAGTCGCTCAACAGCTGCTTCAAAATCTTGTAAACTTTCCCCAGTCTTTTGTGTGCGTGATTTGAGCTGAGTCCTGTATACTTGGGCGAGGTGTTGGTCGCCATATCTTAGATCTAGTGCAGCTTCCAAAACTTTAAAATCCCGTTGCTGCGTCACTGGGATACTCTGAAGCAACTCTGAGGCTTGGCCCCTTAATGCTAGCACCAATGCCATAGCTTTGTCTTCGTTACTCCAATTGTTTGCGTATGCCGCTGCCTCAAATTGTCTTTTATAGGTTGACCAAGAAGTTTGACCATCAAAGGAAGGCGGTTGTAATCGAGGACCTGATGATGATAATACCAGCTGGCCTCCTTGTTCCCTTAACAGTCGCTTAAGTCGCTCTACTTCTCCTTCAACTTCACGAAATTTTCCTTTGACTTCAGTTACTTCCTCTTCAACCTTAGTAACTTTTACTTCAACGCCAGTAACTTTTTCTTCGACACCAGTAACTTTTTCTTCAACGTCGGTAACTTTTCCCTTAATGTCACTAATTTCTCCTTCGACGTTACCAACTTTTTGTTCAACTTTATCTACTTTTTCCTTGACTTCATTAGTGGCTGACAGGATAGCATCTTGTTGCACCTGTATAATTTTTCTCAATTCTTCCTTTTCTTCTTGTCGTTTTCTTTCTTGTTCTTCCCTTTCTTCTTGATGTCTTCTTTCTTTTTCTTCTTCACGTCTCGCCTGTTCTTCTTTCTCTTCTAGACGTCGTTTTTCTTGTTCTTCTTTATCTTCTTGACGTCGTTTCTCTTGTTCTTCTTTATCTTCTTGACGTCGTTTCTCTTGTTCTTCTAGCATCATTTTGCTAAATGCAGCTAACATGTCTTGCATTTGTTTTTCAGCGGCCATGCTTCTTGTTTCCATTCAAAAACTAACAAACAACACTAACAAGTTTTATTTAAAGTCTATGCCAGGTACAAGTAGAATGTTCTATAAATTTTCTCACACTATATGGCACAAATTAGTCTTGTCTAATGTCTATATTACTTTCCAGTTCGACTCACTTCACTATCTCCAGTTGTTTTCCAAATAAAACACTATGGAACTTCGTCGAATTCTTCAGAAATTCTGTTGCAATTCCGCTTCCGACACCAATTGTTACGTGCTTACAAATTTTCAGTAAACACTCCGTGGATTCCAAATAACTTGCAACAAGAATTTTCACAAACCACTGATTTATTTAATCACTAAAATTACACTAGCAAATACTTAAAAATCACACAACTAATAATAACTTAATCTAATATAATTTCACTACTTTTAAAACACTTAGCACTTTACTTTTCTTCTTAAACTTGTCAACTCTTGTCTAACCTAAAAACTCTCTTGTCTGTTTACTTCATTAAACTGCATACTTCACTCAACTGAACTCTTCTTCTACAAACTGTTTCTGTAACCAGAACCACAGATTACCCAGAACTGTACTGGATGCTAAACTGAACTGTTTATCCTTCACTAAACTGTACTGTACTCTTCCCCCATCTGCTGGCTTCACCTCTTTATATACCCACTTGGAATGTCCAGAATATCATTGTAGAACTTTCCACAAATATACTGGAATTCTCTAGAATTTTCTTAGGCACTACTAAATGGTGGTTCGCCAGTTGGCCCACAGATGGCGCCACCCTTCTGGCCAGGGAGTAATTACAACTCTCCTCTCTGTTAGAGGGCAGCACATAACAATATCTATTTCTAACGGTTCACTCAACTGTGCGCCCTCATTATTATATTTTCTTTCCTCAACGTTTATTTCCTCATCAGTATCTTTTAAATTCTGTATAGATAGGAGCGGTATCTTGACATTACATACGCTCAGTACATTTTTATCATAACAGATATTAGCTTTATTTTTACCAAGAAATCTCTACCTAAAATTCCCGCGACGCCCAGTGGTACTTGGTCATCACAAATTATTAATTCGATCTCCCCTATATAAAAATTATTAAAACCGAGTATCGCTATAGCTGTACCCAAAATTGGAATATTATGGCCTGTAACCCCAGTTAATTTAATATCCGCTCTTTCAAAAATTTCACTATTTTTATCTACATAACTCTCTTTAATTATAGAAACAGCCGATCCGTTATCTACTAAAAATTCCCTTGGGTTATTATTTATAAAAATATTTACGTAACCTGGCGAGTTAATTGTATTATAATAAATTTGAGGTATTTGCATAGCGTATATATTGTTTTCTTTTGCCCCAAAATCACTTACTAATATTAATTCCGCGTTCCTTCTCGAGGCACTATAGGGGGAACGGCTTGAGAGTTTAAATATTGCCCGTTATTTGTCCCCAAGTTTGAATTTAACCCTCTAGGTATAGCTCCTGTACCTCCTTGTCCCTGATTCTGCGTACCTGTACTAGCACTCATGTTTCTGCCTGTTCCCTCGTTAAAGCGTCGCTGATTCTCCCCGTAATTATTCTGTCTCTCCTCTGTCCTATAGCCTATATTTCTCCCTCGTTCATAATGAAACTGTCCCCGGTTTTCACTAAAATTACGGTGCCCTTCCCTTGTCTTATAATCTGTATTTCTCCCTTGTTCATTGTTAAAATATCCCCGATTTTCACTGAAGTTACGTTGTCTTTCCCCTGTTCTAAAATCTGTATTTCTCTCATAAGTATTTGTTTGGTTATTTCCTCGATTTCCCTGATTATAGTTATAACGGTTTTCCTGAAAATTTTGGCCTCGACTGCCCTGAAAATTCTCACCCCTGTTCCCAAAATCTCTGAAATTATTCTCCACACGGCAGTCTTTAGCATAATGTCCTGACCTACCACATTTGAAGCAACTTACATTATTAATATTTGATACCTGAGATTGGCGCGGTTTCAACATTATCTCACATAGTTCGTCTTGTCTCGCGAATTCTTCCGCTTTATCTATCGTTAAATTCTCCTCTCGCATGAATACTGTACCCACATTTCTTAATAAATTTCTATTCAGCCCTGTTGTGAATTGGTTCAGCACTAATTGCTCTACTTTTTTAGTTAACCCGGGTTTCTCGTTATCGCTTGCTGTGGCCAAATCCTCCTCCAAAATTAAGACGCCTAATAACTTAACTCGAGTGGCATATTGATTTACCCCTTCGTCATGTCTTTGATAACATTTATTTAAATTATTCAAGGCTTGTCCTGGTATTATAACTGGTGAAAACCTTTTAATAAATTTCGCTTTAAAATCTGTATATTCCAGCGCATCTAATGTAGGGTCGGTTTTAAAATAATCATACGCATCACCTACCAGTCTGTATTTAACGATTTTTAAGGTCGTTTCCTCACTCCACTCATCTAACTTAGACCTCTGTTCGATTTTTTCAAAATACCTTTTAACATTATATTTGCCTGAAAATTGTTCTGCCGTGTTTGCAATCATTCCCCAACTCATTTTTTGACCTGGCGTTATAGGTTGAACCTGAGGTGGTTCTGGTGTATTATTCATTTTCAAATATTTCGTTAATTAGCTAACTCAATATTCAAAGTCAAATTGCAAACTAATATTATATAACTATAAAAATTGCAAATTTTATTTATGAGATAAAAAAAAATATTCCTTTCCGAAAAATACTAAAACTTTCTAAAATTCTAGAGGATCCTATTCCCTTCTCTTTCAAAATTTTAATCCCACCGCTGCCACCGTTGTGGTGCTCACCCCCTCCATTATCTGAGTGGGCGAAAAAAAATTAAATTATAAAAATACAAAATAATAGAAAAACTAAATAGAAAAAAATAAAAAATAAGGTAACGTTTGTTGCTGCCACCACCCTGTAATATTACAAGGAAATTAAATTAACCATTTAAGGTATGCGTGCTTCGGGGACGTTAGACCGTAGCCCTAATTCTGAAAGAGGGTTTCTGGGGTATGATGCTCTAGACTAAAACACTTGTAAAAAGTATAAATAAAATTTAATAAGTTAAATTTCGGTGAAAATATATAAACAAAAAAAAACATTTACGATCTCTTTAAGCGCCAACACATTATACATTTAGAAGGAGATTACATACAAGAACAACAAATCAATTACTATGAATTTCAAAAGAGAATAGAGCATTTCGACACTCGGATATCACGTTAAAACGAAACCTTTCAATCAAGATAAACGAAAATACAATTAGATGGATCTCACCCATATCCTGATGTAGTTCCACTCACTGACACACTCGTTACATTAATTTAAATATAAAACAAAACAAGCACAATTGACATATCAAATAAATTTTTAAGTTTCTTCATTGCTTTCAAATTTTAAGAACAACCACGTTACTTTACTTCATCGCGCCTCATCGTCGTCTCTGCTTTTCTCGCGTCTCTCCACACCCCTACAATTTTGCTGTCTCAGCAGTCTGTCAGACTATCGTATCTACATAGGGATATACATGGTGGACCAATTACATATAGATATACCGAGTGGCACATATATCAATGTCTCTGGACAAGTATGAATCTAATTACAGAATTCATTACTTTCAGGTAAGCTGCACTACCCTCACTATTTGGTATGTTTGGTAATAGTCCTAATACGGTAGAAGAACACATGTTTTCAGCGGAAGCGAAATTCATTTTATAATGCGGTTTTAAGTCCGATATTGTCAATTTATGTTTGTCCTTGGATGCATTTTGTCATTATTTGATATCTTCAACTTTGATACTTGCTTTGAATGATTAAACAACAAAGCATCCAAAAATTAAAAATGCTATACCGTTGTACATTTAAGTCTATAAAGCATACACTAGTGTGAAAAAAGATGTAGTAATTCATTAAAAAATATTAACGTTTATAGTGCCACTCTTCTATGGATATTTGAAGCTGATTTGAAAATATGAACCTTTTCATATCCCACAAGTTTTGTATGAACATATTTCTTGTATATTGTATAACAAGGGAGTTAGACCATTGTCACACTATTGGGCCACCCCGCTGACCACCCTATATCTTATCAAATAAATTATACATCCGTCTTCCTAATGTAGTGTTGTGGCTTAATAATTTAAAAGAAATTGCAAGTAGATGAAATATGTCGCTCAATGAAAAATAATTTTGTGAATGGGCCTTTTCAGTGAATTTTTTTTATTGCTTTATGTGATAGTATTTTATAAAACATTTCGCCGTATTTGTTTATATTTTTTTTTTGAGCACGATTTCTATCGGAAAAACATATCAATAGTGCGGAAATAAAGCGCGGGCTTTAAGCGTGACGTCACGCACCCATCTTAGTGACGTCAAAGAGCCTACGACCTTGAACAGGACATTCGGGTGTATTATTACTATATTGCAAAGTTGGTTACCTGCTTTTTGACAATTGACGTTAAAATTGACTTTGACACTTTCACAGTCGTTTCTATTGGATTTTTGCGTTTGGAAAATGTTTAAAGAGTGCTTTGTTGTAACATAAATTGTCCAAGCAAAATATTCCTTTACGTTTCACGAGATGAAAGCAGACGAAAACTATGGTTTAAAATTGCCAAAGTTGAGAAGAAGTTGACCAAAACCAGGAACACGCACCACAGAACATAACCACAAAACTAAATGTAAACATGTGTCAGCTGTGGTGTGATGTCAGAGGCTAATAAGGCGTTCTGGCAAATGCTGCCAATATAATTCCGGGCGTGTGACGTCACTAAGCCCAAGGTCAAATGCGTGTTCGAATTGCCGTAATAATTGTCTATTTTTTTATTAAACACTGTGAGATTCATATTCGAAACAGAGTTGCACAAGGTGAATATCTATCAGTTAGCTTTCGAATAAACATTTTTGTTTTGAGGTTTAAGAATTTAGTGAAAAGGCCCAATACGTTAAGTTAAAAATTTGTCTTTCATTTACCTAATAAAAATTACTTGGCCGACAATACTTCTATTTATTTTCGTTAAGATTTACTTTCCCCCAAATTGTGAATTTTTGTTCTAAATCACTACAAAACCTCGCAAAAAAACAAAAATTATATCAACTGCATCATGCTACCGGAAAACTGCATTATTCCGCTAGCACAATCATCGATGTCGGCATCTATCGATTTCCAGGAATACTAACATAGTAGTTGAACTGGCGCCAAATCGAGCGCCAGATATAAAATGTTTAACAGGTTGTGTGTTGCCTAAGTTTAAAAATTCATTACTTAATAGAGAATAGAGAAGTATAGCTTAGTTGCTTAACATTGCACATAAATATTAAATTATTCCATATAGTGGTCCCAAGGGCATAAATTAGTACTCCGCATTTACGAAATTCTAACATAAATCGCTAAATTTGATTAAAAATGTTATTTTTAACTTTGATTCCCAAAATGTAGTCTTTTACCTTCTACTTTCAAAAATGCTGCTGAGGCAATATTTTCTTCTATCCTTCTCTATTTCAAAAATATGGGACCTAACTCGGGACTAGTTTTTTTCAAAGCTATTGAAAAGTATCAGCAGAACTTGAAATAATTCCACGTAATTCAACCGGAATTCCACGTAATTCTATATATCTCAGCTGGAATTCTGACTGTTGTACACCTAATTCCACGTGTGGTTTACCCCTCGAATAGGAATTGTTTGACATTGAACTTGACACTGAAACCAACCAAATTGAGTACAATTAAGTACATTGAGTACAAATTGAATACATTTTATGGAGACGTCATCCCTAGTTCATTTCTTTTTAATTTTATTATCATTATTATTATTTTTTTAAACACACTTCAACTATATGTACGGTGTGCATGTACCAATGACGGTACATTTTATATAAAATGTGATCATCCCATAGGAGGATGGTAAATATGCATAAGCGATACCAAAATAGGGAATAATTTTTGCAATTCTGTTTTACCGATTGTCATTAGTCCTATAAATAATAATATATTATTTGTATAGACCTGAAATGGACAGTATCAGTGTTCTCTTTAACTAGTTATATTGAACTATATTTTAAGATTAAAACTACCATAATCATGTAGTTTTTTGTTGTTTTGTGGCTGGTTGGGTACGATTGTAGTTGTACGTTGTATTAATTAGTATCATTTATCATTATAGAGTTAACCACGATAGCGGTTACAATAGGGAAACTAGATATTTTAGCATTTAATGCTATAAAACAAATGTATTTAAACCAAAACAAGATATAACTGAGTTGTGGTAGGTCATTTTTTGGTATTAGAGGTTAGATATTTTCTAAGGTAATACGCTACGCTATACACTCAAAAGGTATAGATTTTTATGATGCATAAGTATAACGAGTATATGAAGCCATTAGTTAAAGTTAAAAAATAGATAAATAAATTAATAATTGTACCTACTTACGGTCTACTGTTTCCATTTTTATTTTTGTTTCATGTATCCTGAGATTGCTGAGCATGCTTGGAGGGCAAAAGCTACAATGTGGTCCCTGGGAGAATCCAGCAAAAAGGAATGGCATGTCTGCAAGAGGAAGTTCTGTAACCTAGCGGAAGTGTGACATACAGAATGACAACCAGCCGAAACTATCCTGAGCCAGTTATGTATCCTGTCCTTAATCAACCGTCACCTAGGTCTCTTGTCACTGTGGAAGTCCTCTACAAGCTTCTACCTTTTTCTGGTAAACTCTTTCTTACCTCCACAGCTAAAAAACTGAAGACAAGATGTTTTACGTAAACCAAAGGAGGCAAAAATGAAAACTTACCTTTCCAAATATAAGGAAGATAAACATAAATAAAAGAATTTTGTACTTTGTACATGCCCAGGCTTTCTGTGGTAACAACAGTAGCACCACAGTAGAGAATACTGTGGTAGCACCATCCACCGACGAACCAACAGCTATGTCAATTATGCTTAATGCAAATGTTGATGTGTATAAATTGCATTTGCAACGAGAACAAAGACAGGAAAGGGGGCTCAAATATCACAAGATCCGCAATAATACAACGCTCACAATCACAAACAGGGACAAAACACAAAACGCTTACATCGCATAATCAGCATAATTTCAGTCAAAAATGATGTTAGAGGTTATGTCACACGAACTTAGAAATGCTCGCGTTAGAAACAGTGTTGCCAGTTAAAATGTATTTTTGATTCCATTTGCACCATATCCGAATTCACCCTGTAGCATTGCATATGCTACATTTTTGATTTGTAATAAATTTAAAAATTAAATTGGTGCATAGTAAGTTAGGCCACCCAGTATGTGAATAAATGTATTACTGGTTGCCGTGAAAAATCTCCTGAAAAGGAATTTATTAGACAAATATAAATATTTTTTTATTCTTTCTTTCCCGCAAAAACATGCTCCACATGCAGTTAAATATCTAAATAAATAATAATGAAAATAATGCGGCACCGTTTCAGACAATTAACACTGCAATTATAACTTGTTCAGGTTGAAAAGCACTTGTCACCTTATTTTGAGTTAACACCGAACTATAGTAAACACACGACGTCTTCTCTTCCTGGCTGGTTTAACAGCCTGTGTTTTATGAATTTGTATTATTTATCTCTTCAGAAACACCTAGTAGCACACTTTCTATTTTAAGGTTCTGTTGTAGAAATTTCAATTCATCTTCTTCTTCTTATCTTTCGATTTTGCCAAGTGCACAAGTTTGTGACTTGGGTTTGTAATTAAGACCTGCGTGTCGGATCGTTCAGTTTTTCTTTAAATTCGCAAGACCGCGTTAGGAAGCCAAGCCATCTTAGCACCCCTTTCAGGCGTGATCCATTGAAGGAGCAGGTTGGCTTAGGCTTGGGGCAGTAGCCTAGTTATTAAATTTTGTCAAGCCGTAATTTTTATTCACGCCATAAGCTTAGGCTTATAATCGAAACTGAGCCCCCACAGGTCACTTGGGGTAAGTCTTGCGAATTCATGTTTTTAAATTCATTTTATAAGGTGTATTTTTTTTTATATCCCTCATATGAGGCAATTTTTTTGGTGTGATATAATTATTGGTACCTATATCATCTTTCTGATGTAACAGCCACATATGCATGGTCATGTTTTAAGAAGAGGGGAGGTCAATAAGTGAAGGAATCTGAGTCGTCGATTTTTTTTTTGGACCACGTAGACAGTGGAGACGAATTTGAGAGTGGAGGCAGCGTGTTGCAGAGGGGTCCTTGCAGTAATACCTGATTTTGAAACAAAGCTACACCAGGGCCTTCTGTGTGGTGGTATTATTTATAACATTTTGTTTCATTTAAATTTTCACTTTTCATATATTTTTTTTAGACTTGTAAGAAATGGTACCATTTTAATTAAATTTAACGTTTTCAAATATTCATACATTTTCACATAAATATTTTTACATATAATTTTCTTAAATAATACTTGTTAAACCTTATCATAATTTAATATATTTTTTTTATTATCAATCATTCAAATTTTAACAAATCAATTTTTTTACTATTGCTTATTAAATTTATTCAACTGTCCCATAATCAAATATTAAAGTCAACTTATTATTAACATGTGTGTTTCCTTTCTTTTACTCATTTAGCTAGATATATTATTATATTATTGGTGAGCTTATTACATAACTTAGGTACTCAGTATTGTTTTCCTTAGCTTTCACAATACTCCTGGTTCATATAATAAGTTAAGGTGGCGCCCTGAACATCTATTTTTTTATGTATATTTATATTCACTATTTTATATTTTTTTATATATACAGCAAGTTAACAAATTGAGTAAATATCGAACCACGACCTCGCTTTCCCATAACCCAGAGCTGCCGTTCGCACAATTGAAACACTTCCTGGTTTTAAGCCAAGGGGTGTTACAACCATAGAAAACCTCGTTGGTTAATGGTTACAACCCGAACCAACTCGGGATCATTTGTTGCCGATACGCCGATACCACAGACACAGAAGACAGAAGACCTTGTTCTCTGTGCCGATACCGATACCCGATACCGGAAAACCTTGAGCTAGTGTTATGTGTTGTTTCCATTTTGTGCTGGAAGCAAGCATCTATGAAGCAAGCGTAGCTAAAGCTTTTTTAGTTTTTTAGGTATGTTTTCTACTTTAATATTGGATTTAAATATTATATCAATCAGTTTCGTGAAGTTTTTTCTGATTTAAAAAGAAAATAGTACATTGGACATTTATTCAAGTTCCTATTCCAACCAACACCAGCAGTTTAGTTTGGCGTTTTATACCGTTTTTTGAAGTGTCTTAAAATGCAGTTGTTGAATATTACCAAAAATTTTATTGGTTTTTGTTAAATTTTTACATATTAAACTAAATAAATGATAGCTGGCCGCAGGGGCGTCCTAGTAACAACTCCTTTTTATTTTAGGGCTGGCATTTTTGAGGTTATATTTCATTTTAAAAACGACGCAGTAATTACTGCAAATGGCATGACATGAATAACTCTTCTATTTGGGATGGATAGTGTGGTGCAAAACAACGTAAATGCCCAGGTTTGAAAATACTTTTTAAAATTCCCATTAGTTTCTAAGTTAACTCTTCAAATAGCGTAGCATATAGTCTAGTATACTTTAACTTGGCGTGTGTATGTATGAGTTAATATTTCCGTACGATCTCATTTTCTCCCATATTGTACACAAAGTTAAAGCAATAGTCCAGAAACATTGTCTACGTGGACAATATTTCTGGATCTTTGTGTACAAGAGAAAATGAAATCGTACGGAAATATTAACTCATACATACACACGCCAAGTTAAAGTATACTAGACTATATCTGTTCGACGACCGAATTTAATTCAATTCAAAATAAAGTTTAATTTACTGATCAATACATAGACTGATTGTAATGAGCGGTGATTTTTCATATCGATATCAGTGACAATGCCCTCATTGTTAAATCCTTTTTTGCCTTCTATTTTCATTTGTTTCTCAAATGTAGGTATATATAAAAAATGTACATGTCTCTTTTTATTTTGGAAGAGAGAGCACCCAAACCAAAATAATTTTATTAATGTGAAGAGAGCCACACTTCGCTTTTAGTTGGCTAGCAAAATCTGGTAGACGGACAGTAGCGCACCAGTATTTGACCTACCTATTTTTGTTTGAACATGTATTGTTTGTAAGTGTGAAAGTCAAAATAGAAATATGTAAATGCTCGAAAATGTATTATTACAATGAAATAGATACAAAATGTGTGTTTTTTTAAGTTCTTAAATTTCAGCTTATATGTACACAAATTGTTGAACTGTTCCTGACACCAAATTTTTTTCGATTTCTTTACATGTTTTTCATTTTTTATACATTCTACTGTACTTTTCATCCATTGATGCCACTCTATTACCTCAATCGTTGTATGTCCATTATTTAAAATATTAGGATTTGTATCTTTACAAAATTTATAAGCACTGTACATACAAGACGTTGACTTAGTGTTATATGCAATCTCTCCCAGTAAGTCACTTAATAATAATAATATATTTTATTTTCATAAGACTTGCAAATAAATACAAGTGTAGAATACTGTCATTAAAAAAATAGAGAGAAAAATAAAAATACAAAGAACAAATATTTCTCTAGTTCATGTATTATCAGCACTCAAAAAACAACAAAAACTTTACAACCTCATTAAAATACTATCACTCTTCGTGCTGTCTTGACCGCAAATTTGCTCGCTTACTTTCATAGGTTTTTAATGTGGGTCGGTTTGTTTGACAAAAGCAAGCCGTTTGGCCCACGACGATAATAATTATATTGTAAAGTTTTTGTTGCGTTTTTTGAGTGCTGATAATACATGGACTCGACTATACAACAATAAATAGAAAATGTAAAACGATAAGATATTAATATGCAGATATTATAATAGATGATCACTATTTAAAAATTCTTCAGTCGAACAAAAACTGTGTTTTTGCAGCATATTACGAACACTTGATTTAAAATGACTTCAAAGTAGGTAGCCTTCAATGAGGTAGGTAATTTGTTAAATACTTTAACGGCCATAGTCAGTGGCCCATTTGCTGATGGAGACATAGTGTGCCTAGGTATTTCCATATTATTAAAAGTAAATTGAAAATTGTAGGGTGAATTCATGTCACTGGTGAGTGCAAACTTATCAGGATGTGACTTGATATAGCAAACACAATTCAGAATGTATATATTAATGACTGTTAGAAGATTTAATCGCTTAAACAGGTCTGTGCAGGAGTATCTGGGGCAAATATTGTCTGAAAGTTATTTGTGGCATTCTACGAATATTCTTTCCTATTATTTGGGTTTTCTACCACATGTATTATTGTCCTCTTCAAAAATAAATCACCGAATCTACAAAATAATAGAATTATTGGAAAAAAGCCTCTGCGCTCATGATGTTTACGCCAAAGGAATAGTCAGAGGTTGTGTTTTGCAAATAATATAAATCGGAATAAACATAGAAATAATGTATTTTGCTGACGTTTCGGAAAGTAATCTCTTTCTGTTTTCAAAACTTTTTTTTGGAAGATACAAATACACAGCTTTAAGATTCTGTTTATGTTATTTCCATAGATACTTACTACTTACACAGAACATAGAACTGATGATATTTTCTTTTAGATAATGTTGAGTTTGTTAAGTTCTTCTTTTAACATTGGTAGCCAGGTTGTACAAATATCTACAGAACAATTCGATACGCACTTGTCTTCATTTAATAAGATTATTGCTGATTCTTTAATTTTTCTTTTTTTGGTATCTGCTTCTTTTGTTAAAATTTTTGCCGCGTCCCAGTTTATTCTATGTCCGTTTTCCCAAGCATGTTCACAAATCTTTGATTTCTGAATTTCATTCTTTCTAATGTAATTCTTGTGCTCATCCAACCTCACACTGATAGGTCTGGATGACTCACCCACATAACATTTATCACATTCGCACGGGATATTGTAAATACAGTTTTTTGAATTCTGCTCCCTGTTTATCGGTTTTGTTTTTGTTAAAATAGATCTTAAAGTGTTCCCCGTTTGAAATATCGTCCTAACATCAAATTTGTCACCTATACGGCGTAGCTTTTCCGATAATCCGTATACATAAGGAATTATTGCTGTATAATGACGTTCAGATTTTTGTCGTACCTGATTGTCCCTATTTTCAACATTTATGAAAACTCGCAAAGGCTTCAGGATATTGATTTTGTACTAGAACCTCTTTGATAAATTTTTTCTCGTTATTTAATATTTCATTATTAGATGAAATTATTTTGGCCCTATCGTATAAACATTTTACAACACCCCTTGAATGCCATTGTTCTTAGGATTCTTTTTTGGATTATTAAAATTTCACTTATTCTTGTACAATTATCCCAATAAGATACCATAGTTTAGTGTGGAGTGGAGGTAAGCATAATAATATGTTAACAAAACTTCAAACGAAATGATAGTTATTTTTATATATCGTCCTGGACACTCCATGTCAGTTGTGAGTCTACACATAAGCCAAGAAATTTAACGTGTACGCTCTGTTGAGTACTCTCATCATTTATTTTTACTAATATACTTTCATCCAGTTTTCTTGGAGAGAACACTATGAGGTCAGTTTTAAGTTCATTTAATTAATGACTTTCCCCATTCTATCAGTTTCAGCCTCTTTAACTTCTGAATCTAAATTTGACAATTTTCATGACGTATGCATGCACAGGTATCGCGATCTCCAAGTCTTGGTGAAATAATATAAAATGGGCGATATCGAGTGTAGGAAACCTTTTGGCTTTCTTTGCAAAATAATGTATACAAATTTTTCATACTATCCAGTAAGTATTTCTTTTGCATCTTTTGCTTAAATTTTGTATGGATCTCCTTTCTTACGCTAGTTGGTTGACTAAAATCGTCTCGTAAGAAAATAATTTGATGCCCTCAATATGTTTCTGCCTCTTCTTTTGTGAACCTCCTGTCCTAAGATGGCCTGATAGTCCTGTGATTTTATCCTATTGTTACGTTCTTACAGTTTCCAGTAAACACTCTGTGGGTTCCAAATAACTTGCAACAAGAATTTTCACAAACCACTGATTTATTTAATCACTAAAATTACACTAGTAAATACTTAAAAATCACACTACTAATAATAACTTAATCTAACATGAATTCACTACTTTTAAAACACTATGTACTTTTCTTCCTAAACTTGACAACTCTTGTCTAACCTAAAAACTCTCTGTCTGTTTACTTCACTGACTTGAACTCTGCTTTATACTTCACTAAACTGTACTGTTCTCCCATCTGCTGGATTCACCTCTTTATATACCCACTTGGAATGCCCAGAATATCATTGTAGAACCTTCCAGAATATACTGGAATTCTCTACAATTTACTTAGGCACTACTAAATGGTGGTTCGCTAGTTGGCCCACAGATGGCGCCACCCTTCTGGCCAGGGAGTAATTACAACTCTCCTCTCTGTTAGAGGGCAGCACATAACACTATATTATCTATTAACATTCATTACAACCCCCATAAGAATATTTCTCTCATTTTTGTTCGGTTTAGCATATTTTTCTTTTATATTGTGCTGAAGAACATTATATTTCAAGTAAAATGTCTTCTGTTTTCATGTTTTTGTTTATCACTGGGACCAGGCAATAACTCGCAATTTTGAAGATTTTGATTATTGAAAAATGAAGCCACTGATAGTTTCCATACTAAAAGGTCTTTATGACATAAAGAGTTAAATGCAGTTGTTAGAGTTTTTATATTATTTTTTGAAACATCAAAGGTGGTTTATTTTTTTTATATTTCAGTGTACTCAATTCATGATTACCAATTATAATAACACACTTTTAACTGAAAAAAATCTAAACAAACTGTTTAAAAAAAATGTTAAATTTCAGGACATAAAATGTACACCATACACCTTATATGAAAATAGACCAATCATTGATTGATGGAGGGTCTGATACGGTATTAAGTATCTGATTCGTGTTCTCTAAGACTTTTTTAGCAAATTTTGCACATATTTAGTGTAATCAAGAGCGTTGGGATTTAATGTAAGGAGGCCGCATTTGCGAAAGCTGTTTTTGATAGCTTGTGGTAAATTATTTTTTTCCAGGATTTGTTTAAGAAGTGGATAAAATTTAACTTTTGATAAAACCAGACCTACGTCATTTTAGCAAAGCTAAGACTTTCACAAGATATGTTGTAATATATAGGTAAAAACGTATTGCATACTTACTAGCTTGAAAGCGGGGCTGTTTTACAGGTAATAGATACTGAAGTTAAATAAAAAATCTTAATATTGTCTGAAAGTTATTTGTGGCATTCTACAAATTTGTTTTTGAAGAGGATAATAATACATGTGGTAGAAAACCCAAATAATAGGAAATAATAAAAATCTTACATTCATATAGCAAAAAGTAAGTAAGTTGATTAACAGCCATCCGTGGTGTACTGGTTGAGTTACTCGATTCTCACACATGGGGTTGAGGGCTCGAATCAACTTTTGCATTTTTTTTCTCTACATTTTGTACGAGATGTATTTCGGCTCGATTAGCAACTAAGAGTAAGATCCCAGGGCCCTACCTACGTCATGGGGGGATGTTAAGACCCCTCGTATTGGTCTGATGGCCTACAAAAGGTGTTAAAAGAGTCACCCAAATAGTATATATAAAGTAGGCTTGCTACTATAAAGTAAGTACCCCAATTTTCTCCAGCTTTACAGTGTCTGGCAGAAGTTAGGGCCCACGGAAAGCGTCTGGCAATAATAAATGTTGATTCTTAATAATATTGTATAAAACGGAACACAACCAGCTATGCTACTTTAAGGTGGGCATATCCAGGACAGAAAATCCGAAAAAGCAAGTATTTATTATTTTTGGCCATAACTTTTTTAAATACATATATTGGTAAAAAAAAAGTATTAGACTACCTAAATGGAAATATGACAGATGTAGTGACATGAATTTTATTCAATAATTTCAGTTGTTGCAAAATTAGTTAATTTAAAACTACAAGATATGAAGATTGGCACTATTTTTTAATTTAAATTAACCAATTTCGCAAACAACTGGAATTATTGAGTGAAAATTTATATCACTACACCTGTCATAGTTCTATTTAGGTAGTCTTATACTTTTTTTACAAATATATGTATTAAAAAAAGTTATGACTAAAACTAATAAACATTTTCTTATCAGATCTCGCTCACTTGGTTTTGCCCACCTTAACGTAAAAAAGTAATTAAGATTTTTATTCACCTTCAATACCTGTTACCTGCATATACTTATTAGACCAATATTGCTAGTTTATAACATGTTGTTAAGCTAACACTCTAGTATACTCGATAACTTATGCACATGTACTGAGATCCCTGACAGATGATTAAATCAGGATACATATCATTTTCGTCAAGTAAAAGATTAAAACAAATAATTTTAGAATGTTCGTTATATCATAAATAACTATTTGTAACTATAAATGTGTACTGTATTGGAAAGTCCACATCTTCAGAGGCACATTACAAGCCTATGAAACTTGCAATTAGTGCTAATAAACGTTTAATAATGTTTGTGAGAGTAGTCTTGTTACAGCGGAGAATATCTGTAATTTGATAATACGCATACACTAACCATGAAAACAGACCGCCAAAAGTTTGACGCACGAGGAGAAGGTTTGCGGTATTGTCAACTGGGGTAACATTGGCCCACTTTTTCATGTTTTTTCTTACAACTGGCTATATTTTAAGAAAACTTTTGGGACTCATGTCTTGTAATATTTTTTATATGATTCAACATGAACTAAAAGTCATATTCACTATTGTAGATAAAATTTAAAACCTTTACAGTTAGAACATTTTTTTTTTCTAATTGGGTTGATGTTACCCACGATTGAGGTAACTTTGTCCCTAGTGCAAAAAGTCAAAGAGACACATTTTATGATACTGGACAATGTTATCCTAAATTTTAGTATCTAACATGTCACTATACATGAATTATTTACAGAAATTAAATATGTCAAGCCAATAAATAAGACAAAAATGGAAAATTCAAACATTTATTAATGTTTTGGTAAGAAACATAAAATAAACAAATGACTAAAATGGTACACTGTATTATATGGTTAAAGATTTTAGAAAATTATTTTTAAAAATTAGGGATATTCAGGTGGATATTTAAACGAAATTATTAAGCTCTGAAACTGAAAACTGGTTTCGCTTAGAAATCATCTTCGGTGGGTTAATTTTACAGATGATATCTTCCCAACCATACACACATACACACTGACGTCCTTTCTCTCTGACTACCTCCAGCATTTATATCTTTTTTCCATGCATTCAATATCTGGCCCTTTTTCAGAAATGCTAATAATTTTATCAGGTTACTTTTCCCCATTAAACACAATGATCACAAAGTCATTTACTGCCAGTTCTGTAGGTTTCATCTTTGGTAACTCAGCAGTGGCGTTCGAGGTTGTTGATATTTCCTCCTAGAGATCAGATTAATTTGTTTCTTACTTTTTAAATTGGGTTTAGAACACTTAGATTTAACTGGGGCCGGATCGTCTGCTGTTTGAAGATCGGCAACAGAGATGCTTTTTCCAGCTGGCACTTGTATTTTCTTCTGCTTATTCTTGCGGGTGCTGGTACCGAGAAAATCTTTTTTTTTTTTCTAGCTGTTCTAAAAAAGCTTCTCCGACAATGTGTTCATGAACTGCTGTCAGATTTTCAGGTAAACGGTTAAGTAACATCTGTTCATTTAAGGGATATATTCCACACTTTTTAAAAAAAGGCGACATCTGGAGGTTGGGTGAGATGTGTTGTGTTTGGTAGCAAACACACAAGCCTGATATTATGCTATTCACAAAGCTGAAGGACACGCATATACTTATGTGTGTGGAAAGGTTGTCTCCAATTAAAACTATGGGTCCACTTTCATGTCTGACTTCTGGCAGGAAATGAGATTCAAACCAACCATCTAATGTAGTTCCATCAAACCATCCACTCTTTGAGCGGTTATAACGCGCATGCTCTGGGCCATTTTCCATCCATGTTGACCAAGTACACTCAGCTTTATAGACAATATATGGTGCTAGACATTTTCCATCTGCACTTCCACAGAACACGGCGGATGTTGAGCTTTTGCTGAAATTGAATTAAATTTTTTCGACATATTTACCGCCTCGTTTACATATGACTTTTTTATTTCCAGAATCGTCGCTGAGGTTCATAATTCCAAATTTAACTTGGTGGAATGTCCTTTATAGCAACACTGAGATTTTCCATGTAGCTGTTAATCTCTGCAGCTCCAACCTGTGCTCCAGCTTTTTTAATGCTTGAATTTATACGGACCGATAAGTTACACTGTCTTTTAAGAAACGATCGTGTCCATTCATAACCAGGCATATTTTCTTTAAATAAACGCACTTTCGCACCTTTTTTGTCTAACACAATATTGAACTTTCTTTTATTTAAATAAATAATGTCCTCTTGTTCTTGGATTTAATACAAAATGTTTTATACAACAAAATCTCTCTTCGTAGTTGAAGCCAGTTAAATATATTTTACTTTCAGTATCTATTAACTTCCACACTGTGCTCTACATATGGCATTGGTGGTTTCGTCTGTGAGGGCATTCCATATTTTCACCTCCCATTTTCTCAAACACTTAATCCTATTAAAAAATTTCAAATATAGTTACTTTATCCTTTATCTTTGTCTCTTCTCTATATATTTGGTATCTCGAGAGGTAAAAATGTTTCTCACTTATTATACTTAAACATGTAAATTTTCACATTAGCTTTAGAAAAAAATCCATATTTTCTACTACACTTAGTGAAATTTTATCTTCATACTGATACGTGTTAAGAAATATGTATTAGTAAACACGTTAATAGGTGGAGAGCAATTCATTTGTTCATTTCTGAATTAGACGAAAAAATAAATGTTTTATTAATTATTTTACAGTTTTTTTCACGTTATTGCCTGTATTTTTTTGTCGTGACCAAGTCTCTCGCCACTTCTGTTAAGGTTGCATTAATTTATACATTAAAAACATTTTTTTGCATCCTAGAAACAGCTTAATCTCTTCATTATCCAGTTGCTAGTTTATTTCAACTCAATGTTTTTTTCATCCGATCAATAATAGTCGAGTTTCTCTAGTGGTCAATTTGAAATTTCGTCGCTAGTTCTGTAAGATCTCCTGTATGGAAACCTAGTGATCAGTAAACTTACTATTTTTTCTTTTTTTAGAATTACCATGGAATGAAAGAAGCAACCTAATTAGGATATTTGTGTAATATGCCTTGGGCCACCGACTAACCAGACTTTGCACTCAATGGTGTTCCTTATGTAGGCAGTCTCATTTTTTGGCGGGTCACGTTGCCTCCCAGATTCTGCGCATAAAATTTAAACAAGAACCTTGCCACAGGCTTGTGCCTTAAGAACAACTGATTTATGAAAATTGCAGAATTCAAAACGAAACTAAAATGCGCCGTAAGTGCCCCATCTGTGTAATCTGTTCTTGGGCTTTTACACCATGTGTTGGAAGGAAACTGATAACATTTTATTGATAATACATCTGGATTGTGACAATGACTCATTATTTGAGAAACAACATTTGACATATTTTATGTTTGACATTGCACTGATGCCACACATGTAAGTGAAAAGGTGAGCATAATTTTAAGATTAGTGGCGAAATAACCTCATATGTATATACACATATTTAACCAGATATTTTAAAATTGTTGCAAGAAATATATTGGTAATACAAAAGAGCTAATTTCACTTGCCGAAACATCGTTGCCTTATAGTAAAGAATTTATAGACTGTGATACTGCTGCAAAAATATCTCACTAGCGATCATGTTTCTTATTCAAAACACAAGTGTATCAAAGTAATATAACTACTACATGTATGTGTAGCTGTTTCCCATGTTGTGTCTCGTGTAATAGTTTGCTTAAATAATTGTATTTCGCCTATTAACTTGGCATGTTTTTTCTCTACGGCTTCAGTCAATCCAGAAAATTGATTACGATTACAAATTAAATTTGTTTTTTCTTTTAACTGATTCATGGTTTTTATATTAACCAAGTTTTTTGGAATCAATGGATTAAGAGAGAAACAGTTTAACCTTTCCTCAGAAAATCTTTCTAGTAAATCGTTAAGAACATAATCGAGAAGTGGAATATAAATTTATTTTTTCCAGTAATTGTTTGGACCACTTGCAGGAACATTACATCTCTGAGTTTGTTTTGATGCTAACCGGGGTATTTTTAATTCAACACTAAGAGTTTGCATGATGTTTGAAGCATCATTTATAATATTTTCAAATTTGCAGTCAACATCTTACCGTTTTTGTTTCATAACATCTATAACATTGGTAAGAAATAGCTGCCTGCATATCAATACTTTTATTTTGGAAAATTTCTGTGGCTAATCGAACTAGTTTTCGGAGGCCAAACATTTTCTACACAGTGGTGTTGCAGCCAGCTATACTACCGTGTAAAATTCATCCATCCTTTTATTTTGGAGAAATAAACTTAAAGGCAATGTCAAACTTAAAACATCAGCAAGTGAATATACAGTCATTATAAATTCACAGTCTGACATTGCCTTAGAAGCTATGGGCTGTAGCAAAGAGGATTGAGTGGAAACTTTTATAAAACCACAATGTATTTTTTTCGTACAAGAGTTTCAGCGCTCGCGGCGAGTCGGATGTGGAACTAAATTCTCCCACTACCATCTGTCAGCCTTACCGGAAAATTTAGACTACGAAGTAGTGTGGTTAGGATTTCTTCCAGTGGCGTAACAAGAGAGGAAATTGAAGGAAAAAGCATATTAAAAAAAATATATGTTTTTATTAAATGCATAACTAAAACTATAACTATATAGTTTATACATAAATATGATGTACAAATATTTATACACTAATTTAATATAATACATTGAAAAAATAATATTTGTATAACATACTCATTGTCGTATATGTATGTTAAAAGGTAGTTGACACATTAAAAATTTTATTTACTCTCACTTAGGAACATATATTCCTGAAAAGCTTTGTCCATGTCACGTAAAAAGCTTTTATGTTCAGAGCCTTCTGTGATGGTATAATTTAATTTATCTAGTACTGTTTTGTCCGATAGAAATGTGGAGGTTACAGACTTCATGTTTGCCAATGAAATAACCAGTGGTTTTGGTTTTCTTTTTATAATGGATGTTTCAGCGGAGTTGAACGGAAATACGTGAGGAAACATTGTTGTATAAATAACGTGTGCAATGTACATTAGATCGGGAGAACACTTGTGTTGCATAAGCCATATTCATTTTTGAGAAGTGTGTCAGCTTGAAATTTTTTTCTGAAATTCGTGGTATCAAATTTAATGGAGATTTTGGATGTTCATTTTGAACTTTCATTAATTCTTACCAATCGACAATGCCACCCTGTATAAAAATATAAAAATTGATCCGTAGGCATTTCAAAAGGTGAGGTGGATTGTAAATAATGTATATTTTGCTGTTATTTCTTTCAAAGAATAGCTTATTTGGCGAAACTCTTAAAGAATTTGCGAAATCTTTGTTTTTTGCTCCCAAGTCACACACAACTGACCTGACGATTAAGGCCAGTTTCGTTAACTTTGTTGATGGTCTGCAATACCAAGTCAGATGTTTTTTTTGGGTCGTTTGTGTTGCCTAGGAACCAATAACCTACTACTTGCTTTACATTTTTGTTTACTCATGCAATCTTGGTGACTAACATTGTTGTAGCCACACATGGTTCACGTGTATCTCCAATATCCACAATACCAAGAAATTCATATACAAGTTCATAGTAATGAATTTCTTTTGAAAGATGAATTTCGTCATAATAATTATAATAGTACTTTATTCTGTAAAAAGAATATTACAGGAAGCGTCAAAATACAGTAATATGAAATCAAATATAAATAACAATACAACTTATTGTATTTTGTCACGACACATACACGCATATAAGTATATATAAACATAAAATATATATATATATATATATATAAGTAACAAATGAACAATCACAAACAAACAAAAATATATATATAAGTAACAAATGAGCAATCAGTAAAGTGTCAATGTTCTAGAAACTCTGTCAGAGAGTAAAACACTTCTGTGGTCAACAAGTTTTTTACCCAACTGGAGAACGCCTTAAAATTTTTATTCCTTATCTCGAGAGGAATTTTATTATACAATTTTGGACCCCAGTAGTCCACTCCCTGCTGAGTTATATTCAGTCGGTGATGCGGAATTTGTAGCTGTTCCCTGTTTCTTGTGTTATAGTGGTGATTTTCAAGATTTGGACTAAATTTATCTTTATGTGAATGCACATACTTAAGGCAACTGAGTATATATAAGCTTGGCATAGTGAGAATACCTTGTTCTTTGAAGGCATCTCTGCAGCTCTCTCTATAATTCATGCCACATAATGTTCTGATGGCTTTCTTTTGTAGGATGAAGACTTTCTGAGCGTCAGATGATGTTCCCCATAGTAGTATTCCATATGCTGCGACGCTATGAAAATTTGAGTAATATGCTATTTTTGCGGATTGGTTGGTGGATACGTTTTTTAGTATTCTAATGGTGTAAATAACTGCGGCAAGTTTTTTGCAGAGCTCTTCAATATGGCCTTTCCAATTTAATTTACTGTCTAATATTAAGCCTAAGAATTTCAACGATAACCTCTCCGTTTCTCTTTTTGTAGATAAAATTATATTTTGCGTTTTTTCTCTGTTTAAAGCTAATGAGTTCGCCATGAGCCAGATATTTGCTCCGTGCAATATATTTTGTGATAGGGTTGTTAACTCTGTTTTATTTTTCCCTTTTGTTATGAATGTTGTATCATCGGCATATAAACAAGCCCCATAACTCTTAACATTAGAGAGTAAGTCGTTGATATATATTATGAATAGTACTGGCCCCAACACAGAGCCTTGTGGCACACCTCGGGTTAGTAGCTTTGGGTTCGATCTTTTATCATTCCACCATACTGTTTGATATCGATCTGATAAATATGATTCAAACAATTTATGTGGAGTTCCTCTCACGCCATAATAGTGTAGTTTACTGAGTAAAACTTTATGGTCAACCGTATCGAAAGCTTTACTTAAGTCACAGCAGATTATTTCTGTTTCTTCTTGTCTGACGAGAGCCTCTGTTATTTTTTCTACTGCTTCTATCAGGGCAGTGGTAGTTGATTTCCCTTTACGATACCCATGTTGACTGCTATGTAATATATTAAATTTCTCAAAAAATGTTATCAGTCTTTTTTTTAAAATAATTTCAAATATTTTTGAAATGACTGGTAGGATAGAGATAGGTCTATAATTATTTATGTTATTGATGTCACCTTTCTTGTATATCGGAATAATTTTCGCATGTTTTAAATCATTGGGAAATATTCCCTCTTGAATACACTTATTTATTATTATTGTAATTGGTGTTACCAGAGCATCTCCAATTTTCTTTAAAATGTAAGTTGATATACCATGTATATCTTCTGTTTTTTTAGTCTTGATGTTCTGTATAACATTTCTAATCTCGTTTTCATCCACTTCTTCCAAATATATAGACCTAGAGTTGGATATTATTTGATTTCTTAATAGCTCATCAGGTTGTTTGGATGGTTTTAATTGGGCAGCAATGTTTAATCCGATATTTGCAAAAAAAGGTACTAATATCTTCAGTTGTTAGAGTTGTTTGCTCCTGGTTTTTATCACAGTTTTGATTTTTTCTGGTTTCTGACATAATTATTGTCCAAATTGCTTTAGATTTATTTTCACAATCAGCTATAAAATTTTGATTTGCTACCTTTTTTTGTTCATTGATCCGCTTTATGTAGACCTCTTTGAGATTTTTATAGGCATTTAAAGAATCTTGATCTTTTCTTACATTTTGTATCGTAGATAAAGCATCTAATTGTTTTCTCATTTGTTTCAATTCTTCTGTGTACCACTTGTTATTCTTGTTGTTTTTTCTTAAGACTCGTTTCCTCATTTTTGGCACATGAGTTTCAAAAAGTTTTGTGAAGATATTATAATAACACTGATATGCTTGAGAGGCATTTTTTCCTTCTAATAATGTATTCCAATCTATGGCCACCATTTTGCATTTAAATTGGTAAATATTGTAGTCATTTATTTCTCTATATTCAATATCTTTCACTTTATTGGAATTACCGACTTCATGTGGAATTTCAAGGAGCTGTCCCAAATGGTCTGATACATGTAGATTCACTGTATTTGTTTTAACTTTATAATACTTTATATCTATGTTAGTGAAAATATTATCTATACAACTCTGTGAGATATTTGTAATTCTTGACGGCTCTGTAAAAATCTTGTGGAGGTTGAAAGACGACAGTAGATTTTCAAGATTGGTCCTTATGTTTGATTGTACTATAAAGTTGACATTATAATCTCCGGATAGGTATATTTTCTCTCCCTTATATTTTTCTGTAACATAATTCAGTGCACTGTTTAATTTTTCGAGGAATGTTTCTATGTCTCCTAAAGGCGACCTATATATTGATAATATAATGCCATATTTTGTACTTAATCCAACAATTTCAATGTGCTTTTCTACTGAGAGAGCTTTTATTTCGATTATTTCAGTGGATTTAATATCTTTTTTTAAGAGTATCATAACACCTCCATGTATATGCTCTTTTCTAGTAAACGACGTTCCTACATAAAAATTGGGTATATTAATCCTATCTATCTGGAATTCTCTGAGCCAATGTTCAGTCATAGTTACTATATTTATGTTGTCATTGTTTATTAAACATGCATTGAATAGATTAATTTTGTTTGCTAGTGACTGAATGTTAATATTTAATAATAGAATTTCATGAATATCTGAGTTGGATTTTCGAACCTTTAAAGTATTGTGTGCAGTTGGGTGAAACTGTGGTATAAAAAATTATTACTATTTTTACTCACTTTCTGAGAAACATTTATATCATTTTTCTGTACATCTGTTATGTAGCAAGAGAGATTAGATGTTATTTGACTTTCTTCATTTCGATTTTCTGTAGTTCTCTTTTGTGTATTACTATTTTTTTCCTCATCATAATTATTCTCATTTGTTAGCGGGTCAGTAATTCCTAGGCTTTTGTTTATAAATGTTTAGTTTAGAGGTGTTTCATTTGGTTTAATAAAAATTAATGACTTTTTTATACTTTTCTTACTGTGTGTAATAATTTTGTACAGATCCTTGCTAATAGTATTTTTATTGACAACATAATTTTCTTTATTTATCTCATAATATGCAATATTACCTTCCACTGTCTTGTTTAGTTTTTCAATAAATACATTGAGCTTACTATTATAGTCATAGATGCGTTGATTCAAATAGTTATTTCTTGAATATGGTACAGATGAAACAATTATATTTATATTACAACACTTTTTTAAAATATCATATAAGTATTTAAAAGAGGGAAACTGCTTTTTATAGAAATCATTTCTTCCTGCCATTATTATGATAATGAAATCGTTTTCATTGTAATCTTTGGACATCGTCTCAACATTTTCGATAACAGGTTTAAGATTTGCAAAGGGTTTGACAACGGCTGCTATCTGGTAATCCTTAAGAAGTGTGCGTAGTCTCAAGTTAATAACCTTTCCTAGCTCATCCGACAATATTAAAATCTTATTTGTTCGGCGACTGCGGATCATCCTATTGTTGGTAACACCATTTATTGTTTCAGAAAATAATTTTATATTTTTGTCATGTCTATTCACATATTTATTGTTCCTATTATCTGGAATGTACTCTTTTTTGAGGTTATTCATTTGCTTTAAGATTTTATTATTTTCCTCTGATAAGTTATTTACATATTTCTGCATACTTTGATTTTTTTTCTTCAATTCTTCAATTTCATTTTCATATTCGGATTGTCTATTAATTTCTCTACATAATTCTTCTTCAATTTCATTATTTTTCTTCATCATATGATCTAATTTTATTTTTAAATTGTTTATTATTTCTTTTTGTTCACTTATTTCAGTGACATAGTTATGTTCAGCCTCGAAGACGTCGTGTTCGAATTTTTGGGATCTTCTTTTTATATGTAGTATATACATGTCCTTTTCTTGCACTTCAGTTTTGAGATCATTTATTTTTATTTGCAACTCAGCTATAAATTCCTGTTCCTTGTCGGTTTTTTCTGCGCATATTTTTGAACAATAAATTTTATGCTTGTCAAGCACCACCACTTCTTTCTTCCTTTCCCAACAACTTTTATGAAAGACATTATGACAGGATATACAACAGTAGTTATGTAAATCTTTCTTGCAGCACTTAAATTTTGGTTCAGTTGTTTTAAGTCCAGACCTGTTCATTTTATTTCTTTGTCTCTTTTTGATATAGTTTTTATTTCTACTGATAAGATTTTGTTTTAATATATAAGAAGCACAAGTGTTTTTTTTTGTACTAAAATATTCACTAGACACTGATGTTTAAATTAACATTGTTTACAAATTATTTATGATTTAGTCTTTAATTTTTTTTTACTAAGTCAAAGAATAGTTCTTTATGTACAGGTTGCGAAAATTTCACTTTTTAAAATAGACTTTATCACTCAGTAAACAAGCAATTTCATAGATACTAAACGAAGCCTGCGAACTACATAGGCGGCGCACTTCTACCTATAAGATAGATACAACTCTGTTCTCTATGTGTGAGTATTTGCAAGATTCTTTTAAATTTAATAAAACAGAATCGTTTAAACCAGTCTGCACAGGAAATCGCATTTGGTATTCACGTAGACATCGCTTAGTCGGTAATTGAATTACTTTTCTTACGTTCACTCTGTGCACTTAACTCAGTTTAAAATTGTTCAGAGAGCTATTAGGGGCGTGGGTTTAAGTTAAGGGCGCTAGACTTATAGGGAAGTCGAAGAAATGTGAAAGAAAAAAAAAGGAAACAAGAACATAGGGTAATAAAAGATAGAAATATATATACAAAAATATATTACAAGAAAAATGTTACGCAAAAGTACCTACTCAAAATTATATAACTAAAATTTACACTATAATATTTACTACTATATTACTGTTAAATAATATGCCAAAATATTGAGAAAAATATTTTACAGTGCAAACATATCGGAAAAATATATATACAGTTGAACAATATATCAAAATTACCGAAAAAATATATTACAATGAAAAGATATACCCAAAATATCAAAAAATATATTACAGGAATAAGATATATCAGAAATATTGAAAAATATACAGTTATAAGATATATCAAAATTACAGAAAATATGTTACAGACGATAAGACAAAAAGAATACCATATTACATAATATAAGCAACCGTCTAAGTTACTATATTTTTTATTGAAAAAAATAATCTTCCCAAAAATCGGAATTTAACTTTGTACAAATTATTATATTTTACTGTAAAATTTTCATAACCAGAAAATAGATAAGGATAAATTACCATAGATAAGGCTGACATTTACTTTTTCATCAATTAGCTCTCTCTGGGGTGGGTGAGATTATATTTAACTCATAACTCTACTTATATATAACAAAATTTTTTTTTTGTTCATATGTGGTGAAATAAAAATATGACCCTTAATCTTGAAATAAGCATAAGCCCAAAAAAATTTTTCCTTTTTTTATCAGCCTTTTTTATTGATGCAGCAGCCAGCAATTCGCTTAAAATATCTAAGACTTATCTTTTATAAATGTAGGGTAGCTGAACAGGATTCCATTTTAAATGCCCATGCCGGTTTTCAGCACCAGGGTGAACATGATTCCAAGAGGATAATTTTCCCACTGGGTTATAGCTCCATACCAATTAATTTTAGCAGATTATTATTTTTGATATACCAGCTGACTCACGTGCACACTAAATAACTTCCTCTTGCCCCATGAGGTACAAGAATTTACCAGACGTTAAGTCTCAAATTCAACAATTAAATAAATCCAAAGATTAAATCGAAAAATTTGATCCAAATTAAAAATCCACAGTTATAAAAGCCTAAAAAGATTATTCAATTATAATTTTACGTCAATTGAAGTTTGACTCTTTTGTACATACCTTATTTCCATATGGCTTTCTCAAAATCCCTCTCTTCGACATGTAGATAAAATTTAATAAAATCAACTGAATTGGTTAAAGACTCGATGCGAATAGAAGGAAACCTTGCGTCATGCGTACTATCTTGCCAAAAAAACTTTTGTTATCTCTCTGTTTTTCTCGTATCGACTTGTACCGATTTAAGCCTTTTATTTTCAGTAATAAAATTTTTATTTGAAATCCTGCGGAAATAAACCAATACTCGCAATGTTATCAAACCTTTTGGTATAATTGTTAAATAATTATATAATCGAATTTATGTTTAAAGTTAGTTGGCATCATCTAGCGTTGTGAAGCACAAGTCAACTTTTTTGCCGTATTTAAACTGCCGTTCTACAAAAGCTTTTAGGTTCGGAGTTAAAATTTTATAGTTGGGGAGCACATGATCAAAATTTTCTGAATTTATAATTTGATTTCTCTAATAGTTTTTATTATTAGGGCGTGGAACGTGCGATTTTACAAATTGAACGTTACAATAGGCCCTAGGCCAGTGATACATAACCGACAGTGCAATATCTTTGCACTCATCGCTATATCTTTGCCCGCGATTCTTACATGTACTCAAACGTAGCTGTGTTATTAATAAATTATGTGCTTCTCGAGGTAAGAATTTTGAAGTCTGCTGGATGAGATCTTCGATCAAAGCTACTTTTTAGTTTTTATTTCCTGGTCTATCATTCCGCATCTGTTTCAGCCGGTTAATTTTACTGCACAATGCAGCTATTGTTCTTTTTTGGGGATTTATGGCTCTGGAAAATTGTATTGGAGTTTGGTTAACACAATTTCCACTTTATTGCCTAATACTACTCTGAAGCGTCTTGGTTAAGCCTTATAGTATAGAGAATTGGCAATCCTTCAGCTTTTAAGTATTTATGTAATTCTGTTAGGCCATTAATGGTTATTTTCCAACAATTTATAAATCATGTAATTGGTTACATTTTTTGTTATGCCTTTTTTGTCCATTTTGAATACTGTTGTTTTATCTAAAAACAGTAAAATATCATTCAGAAGCTTAATTTGTGAATCTTCGCCAGTAAAAAAATGATTTCTGGTGTTCGTTGAAACAATACTGTTTTGATGAATTAAATATATCGAACTTTTTATAAAGTTGTGATACAAAATATAACGTACCTGATGTCTCAACTGGCAATGCTTTCAGATTAATATAGGTTTCTAAAGCTGATGTTATAGTGTTTCTCAATAGTTGAACATCTAAATAGACCCTCATTTTCTCAAAATTAGACAGCTTAATATGTGAATTGGTTAATTTCGAAGCTAAACGATTATGTAATGCTTTGTCTTTATGTTAAATGTCAACTATGAATTTCCAAGACGTTTTTTTGTCATCCCACCTTAATTCATTGTTCATTAAATTATCTCGCGTTACTTTTATTAATTGCGGGGGATCAAAATAGTAAATTATTTTTTTTGTTGCCCCCATAAAAATAAGGTTTGTCCATAATAACTCCAAACTTGCCCGAAAATTCCGTAGAGTTCGACCCTAATCAGTCACAATGGCTGTGACGTTTAGGCCAATTTCAATAAGTTTGGTAATGTACTTCTCTAGTTCAAGTTTCGCTTCTATCAGGGATTGTCCGATGCCAATATGCCATATCGGTGTATCGGCCATGTTCGACTATATTGGTGTATCGGCCTGTTTTTGGCCGATATAATCGACCAATATGAAAGTTTGCAAAACGGTGTTTTAGGTTTAGGTCTTTATTATATTTTGTTCAAAAAATATTGTTAAGGAAAATATTAAAAAATTAACAAAATATTGGGTGCGTAGTTGAATGATTGATACATACATATTAGTTATATTACACACCCTTAAAAATCTTAAAATATAAGAAACAAATAATAAAAATTTTAAAAACAAAACTGAAACTTGGAAAGAAAAACAACACAACACAATTAAAAAATCAATATTGAAATTTAAGTTTTTCCAAGTTGTGATGTAAGAACATTAAAGATTCAGCCCTGTCGGGATTAAGCCTGTTTCTTCTGAACTCGTAGACAATGCCTGACTCTGAGAACAACTGTTCGCTAGCCACACTTCCCGCAGGAGCTGACAAGTATGTTTGCATTAACCTAAATAGTCCAGGAAGCAAGTTTCTTCTTAAAGCCCACCATTTGAAGGGATCTTCATTTCTTTTTATTATAGAAAGAGATACATGTTAATCTCATCGTCCAAAGGGTGGGACTCAACCTTAGCCTTTTTTTCGGGGCTAGAACTCAGAATTAATTTATCATAAAATTCCCGAAATAAAATATGAGCTTTATTTATCGCTGGAGTTGTTTCCCCAACCCCTTTATTACTGTGGGTAGGACAAGATGCCATAGCAGGGCCAGTTACTTGACTTAGAGAGATGTTCATCTCGTCATCATCACTATTTGAATCCGAATCGATGTGCAAAGTTAAGTAAAGTTCACCAGCCTGTCTTCCTGCATTCACTTCATTTCTCGATTTGGTTCACAAATTTCAATAAGTTCATTCGGTTGCATTTCTGATATTTCTGTATATTTCGTTTTTAACTCCCATCTTGTGACATCAAGACATGTCGCGAGTACTAAGTTGTTAGTTAATACATGTCGCTAAATCTACTATTCAGACCACTTTTTAACTGGTCCTTCATTGTTCCTACTCCTGAATAATTGCTCTCCTTGTAGGTAAGACAGACTTTCAGTGTGAAAATAAAAGGAATAACTTCGGATATGTAATTGTTTTAGGTTAGGTTAGGTTGAAATGTGAGTGGGTCTATACCAGACCCTCCACCGCGACCAATCAGGTCTATTGTAGCTCACTCCTAATTTATATTTCACCCAATAGGTTCAGCCTTTTAATAAAGCTGATAACTTTGTTGGGTGAGAGATTGTCCAAGTCCTCAGGCAAAAGCTGTCCTTTGCCAAATAATGAGAACCGGGTTCTTTCTGCAGCAGGACAAGTGCACAGGACATGCCTTGCCGTTTCATCTTCCTCTAGACACAGACGGCATTCGGTGTTTTCCACCAGTCCAAGTCTGTGTAAGTGATGATTTAATCTGCAGTGCCCAGTATATAGGCTGATTAGAGTGCTTAGGTGTAACCTATTCAACTCTAGCAGTTTTTTAGCTCTTGATTTCGAAGGATTTGTAATGAACTCCTTCGAATGAGCTAATCCTGGTAGTTCCTGCCAGTGGTAGAGAGTCTTGCTCTCAGCCCAGTCTAGGATATTTGTTTTGGCAGTGTTTGAAGATATGCCAAGAACTGGTTCTGGTCCTATAAATTTTGATGCCGCACCCTCTCTAGCTAGACAGTCGGCAATTTCATTGCCCTCCAGCCCAGAGTGGCCAGGCACCCAGACCAGAGTCAGTTTGTTGTTCTTACCCAAATGGGTTAGAGCTTTTTGGCAGTTCCACACTGCTTTAGAATTACAGCGATAGGATCCAAGAGCTTTAAGGGCTGCTTGGCTGTCTGAGAAAATTTTTATTGATCTGTGTCTAGGGTGGGTTGATTCCAGCCTCCGTACACACAGTTCAATGGCATATATTTCAGCCTGAAAAATTGTCGCGATATCACCCAGGCTCGAAGTTATTCTTACCTTTGGGCAGCGACTGTAAACTCCAGCTCCTGTTCCTTCAGGAGTTTTGGAACCATCTGTATACCAACAACTGTCTGCCTTCTGTAGGTCGGTTTTATTCCGATCCCACTCATCTCTTTCAGGAAATAGGATGTTGAAAGGCAGCTCATGGTTGGTTCTGATAGGCATCACATCAGAAGGCATACCTAGGATGCTGTGACTGTTTAGGTCATCAATCAATCCGTTGCGTTCCATGATGATAGCCTGCGGCATATTAATTGCCGATTGTTGGAGTCTATATGTTGCCCACCTAGCTTCTCTCTCCCAGTAAATATGGAGAGGTGGTAAGTCTAGGAGGATTTCCAAAGCAGCTGACGGTGTGGTGCTTATAGCACCAGTTATTGCCAGGCATGCTAGTCTCTGTAAACCAGAGAGTTTGGCTTTGGCCGATTGTTGTAGCCCTTTCGACCACCAAGCTATGGAGCCATACGTTATCATTGGCCTAATGACCGTAACGTATATCCAATATATTTGTTGGGGACCCATACCCCAGGATTTTCCACAAATTCTACGGCATGTCCACAGGGACAACCTTGCTTTATGGATTATCTTTCCCAGGTGGGAATTCCAGTTGAGTGATCTATCCAGCGTAATGCCTAGATATTTCACCTCATCCGAAAATGGAATGGTTTCACCTAGTAAGGAAGGCGGTTCTAATTTATCCAGCTTCCTTTTCCTGGTGAAGGGTACTATCACAGTTTTGCGGGGATTGACAGACATCTGTTCCCTCTCACACCAGATGTGCACTGTATCTAGTACCTCTTGAAGGGTATGAGAGAGTACCTCTTCAGATTTACCTTTAACCAAGATGACTAGATCATCTGCATATGCCAGAATCTCGGCTTCCCACAGAGATAAAATGGCCAGCAGGTCATCCACAAGTAGTGACCACAGAAGGGGGGAAAGAACCCCACCTTGTGGGCACCCTCTCGCGGCCCTGAAGCTGACCGTTTCCCCCTGTAAAGTTGTCGTTATGATTCTGTTTTCCAGCATAGCTCGGATCCAGTCAGTTATGGTTAGCTCGATTCCTCTAGCAGCAGCCGCTGTGTATAAGGAATCCGGCAGTGCATTATTGAATGCTCCTTCAATGTCGAGAAAAGCAGCCACTGCAATCTCCTTTTCCTGGAGGGATTGAGTGATTTTCCCGACTAGGTTATTAAGCGCTAGTTCTGTTGATTTGCCTGGCTGGTAAGCATACTGGTGGGCATTAAGGGGATGAATGCTCAGGATGTTCCCCCTAATGTATCCATCCAGCACTTTTTCCAGGCCTTTCAACAGAAATGATGTCAGGCTAATGGGTCTTAGCGATTTAGGGTCCGGTTCTGTCCGCCCCATTTTTGGTATATATACCACTTTAACCGCCGCCCAACTGGATGGTATATGATTCCACACCAGACTAGCTCTGTAAAGTCTGATGAGGAATGGTAGTAGTATCTCCAGTCCGTTTTGCAACAGCGCTGGAAAAATACCGTCCTCACCAGGCGATTTGAGTGGTTGGAAAGATTTAATAGCCCACTCAATCGTTGTTGCTGTGATAACTTTTTTAGCTACCAACCAATCATTTTTACAGGGTCGTTTATACCGGCTCCTCGATAGTGGCAGCTGTTGGTTATCCGGCAGAATCGAACTTCCTGGGAAGTGGTTCTGTGCTAGAAGCTCTAGGGTTTCCTTTCCAGATTCGGTGAACGAGCCATCTGTTCGTTTTACCGTTCCAAACTCCCGTACCGGTTCTCTGGAAATAATCTTGTGGATTCTAGTACTGCAAGGTGCATCAGTGATGTTCTCGCAGAACCTCCTCCAAGATTCCCTTTTTGCTTTCCTAATTTCTTTGTTATAGTCTGTTAAAGCAGATCTATAGTGTTCCCAGTTGCCCGAAGCTTTAGCTCGATTGAAGAGGCGTCGAACTTCTTTTCTCATTTTATCTAATGTTTTGTTCCACCAAGATGCCCCTCTGTTGTCTTTTTTAGACTTTAGTGGAGAATTTTCATGATATGCTGAAATGATTGCGCTGCGGATCTGTTCCGTTGCGATTTCCATTTCATCATGATTCCTGATTGTGGTGAGAGCGGACTCCAGATGCGACTGGAGAGATTGTTTATACCCTTCCCAGTCTGTGCATCTAGGATCTCGGTACGTCACCACAGGTCTTGGACCAACTTCTATATTAAATAGAATATGTCTGTGATCTGAACATGAAGGTTCAGAGGATACCTGCCAGTCAGTTATCTTATTGCTCAATTGTTTTAACTACTTATCAGTTTGGTGATTTCTTCGAACGGTTTCAGCAAATTTATAAGACTTCCCGCCAGCTGCCATTTGTGATAAGTTAGATCAGTTAAACTTGGGTATTCCACAATAGAGTCGCCTAGTTTCAAAACCCACTAAATCCAGTTTACCTTGTTTGTCACAAAACCACAAAAACTATTACATCCAGAATAATATTCCTTTTTTCCATCTAATAACAATACTTGTCAGATAATAGATAATATTTGTGGGACTACTAGGCTAAATAGATTATATTTCAAGCTATTTAGACATTTTTGCAAATATATTGTGGATCTAGCTGATTTTGAAACTTAAAATTGATTTAGTTGTTTTTGAAGTTCACTAAATAATGCATGATAATAAAAATGAATTTAAGAACATGCAAATTTTTAAATATAAAAAATAGTAAAAATAGTTACTTAAATACAAACATGTCTTATCATATAAATTTTTCAGATAGCAATTTCATTATCTTCTGTTAAATTTTCCGAATCCATAATTTCCACCACATTTTTGTAGTAAGTTAAATTAAGCTCATTAGACTTTTCTTTCCATGTGGCTCCAAAATGTTTTGTTAGTAATTCATTTACATTTTTTACTTTAAGTGGATTTAGTTTCACTGTGTTGATTAAAATGGGTTTTGGATTTATGAAAGCTATTTGCTTTCCTCTCTTACAAAAAGAACGGGCATTATTAACTGGAAGTTTGTAATTTGGTTCTCTACAAATCAAAACAGTTCCACTTTTTCCTCTTGTTAGTATAATTCTCTTGCTAGTATTAATTTTAAAATGAAACGTAGAAGGTAATTTTAATACCTCCTTAATCTCATCCTTCCAATTGAAAACGGCCCAATCCTCTTCAACTTGCTTAACAGTTCCAACCATCTTAAATATATTGAAATATTCTTGTACATCAATAATAGTGTCCTTTTTCTTTACGGCCTGCTCAATTATGCCAAAAACCCTATCAGGGGGTTGTTGTATATCATAAAATAACACAAAGTGGATTCTTCAGAGCATATTATGTTAACTGTTATAAAAATACTGTACACTTTTAACATTAGGATTCTCACATCACACATCTATCTTATCTTATAAACTAACCATCGGTGTACGCCGCCTTATCCCCCTACTCTCATCTCACATTCCAGTCACCTTCCTCGATACATTGGCGTACCCTACCATGTGCCATTGGCGTACACAACATTCTCCTTCTTACTTAAAATAAGTTACAAATCAAGGCGTTGAGGTGGTTTAGAAACACGCTCACTGCGCCTTATACACTGTTTTGGTGATATAGACATATTGTCCTTAATATTAGCACCTGCACTTGTATTAATAGTAAAATCTGACTTAAGCATATCAGTAACTGTGCCGGAGATTTGTTCTCTATTTAGTTCTGCTTCATTCGTCCCTAACTCGGTTTTTTTATTGACTTCATTTGGAGAAACATTCGGTATCGGATACACATTTAAATTCGGTGCTAGCACTCTTTGGTCTACAACACTCTTATCTAAAACTATTTACATGTTTATACATAATTTTGTCTTCGACTTTTACCAGATATGTAACAGCGCTTATACATTTAACGATTACTCCATGTTTCCATTTATCATTGCAATAGGGTCCTAACTTCCCTACTAACACTCCCTCTCCTACTAAAAAACTAATAGGCTTTATAAAGTCAAAGGTCCTTTTAAATTGTATGCTACCCCCTTTTCTTGGCTTTAACAAGTCTAACCTAGTTTTTGGCTTTATTTTAAAAATGATATCATTCGGACTTAAGCCTGAATGTGCACAGGGGGTGTTACGATAACTAAATAGAAAATTTACAATTTGTTGTTCAACTGTTAGGGTAGATTTTTGCAACAAAAATTTATCTAGGGCTGCCTTCACCGTTTGCACATGCCTTTCTGCCTTGCCATTAGATTGTAGGTGATATGGTGGTGATTTTAGAACATTAATTCCATTTACTTGACAAAAATTAACAAACCCATTTGAGTTGAAAGGCGGACCATTATCGCTCATAATCACATCTGGTAAGCCCATTATGGAAAACGTAATTTTTAACTTTTCAATTGTTTGTGTAACATTTAAACCCTTTGACATACAATGAATATCAATCCATTTGGATTTACTATCAACTATCAGTAAATAAGCTATATCATTTCAATAAAAGAAGTCAATATGGATTCTCTGAAAAACATTTTCTGTTTTTGGCCATGAGATCAAGTACTTTTCCGAATTATTTTGGCTTAACTGACATATTTGACAACTATATATCATACTTTCAATGTCTTATTGTAACCCAGGCCACCAAAATACTGACCTAGCTAATATTTTGGCTCTCACGATACCAATATGGTCTTCGTGAAGTAAATCCAACACATTTTTACGTAACGCATGTGGTACTACAACCTTAATGCCTAACATTAAACATTCTCCTTCTATCGATAAGTCCTTTCTTTTCAGGAAATATGGTTTTAACTCTGCACAATTTACTTTAGTAGGCCACTCTGTTCGAACCATATCTTTAACTTTAGTTAAGATGGTGTCTTTACTAGACGCTCTTGCAATATCTTCATAGGATATTGGCAGTTCATCCGTTAAATTGAACGAATTTACAGAGCTATCAATTTCTGTAGAGTCCTGCAATGGTAATCTTGATAACATATCAGCTTCGTACAACTGCGATCCCTTACGGTACTCTATTTTATAATCATAAGCAGATAAAATCACATTCCATCTTATAATTCTAGAGGCTGACATCACCGAAATACTACGATCTGGATTAAAAATAAATTTCAGTGGTTGATGATCTGAAACTAAGATAAATGACCTGCCAAATATGAATTTATGAAACTTTTTTACACAAAAAATTATGGCAAGCGCTTCCCTTTCTAATTGTGAATAATTCTGTGCTGCCTTTGATAAAGTTCCAGATACGAAGACTAGTGGTTTTTCCATACCGTTGACTCTATGACTTAGCACCCCGCCTTCCCTGTACGAACTGGAATCACATGAAATAACAATTGTTTTATCCGGATCATAGTGTGTTAAAACCTGATTTTTAGCTATTAAATCTTTGCTTAATTGGAAAGCTTCCCGACATTCTTGTCCAAAGTTAAATTCTACATCTTTTTCCAACAATCTATACAAAGCTTTTAACTGTGACGATAACATAGGTATGAATTTACTATAGTAATTTATTAATCCTAAGTAAGCTCGTAACTGAGTGATATTTTGAGGTTCTGGAGCTTCACTTATTGCACGCAATTTTTTTACTGTCGGATGGATTCCTTTGCTATCAATCTTATGCCCCAAATATTCAACCTCGTTTTCAAAAAACTTGCATTTATCCATGTTTACTTTCGCATTATATTTACTCAACCTTTCTAACACCGTTTCAACCAATTTGTGGCATTCTTGTAGCGATCGTCCTGATATTAAAATATCATCCAAATAGTAATTTACCCTAGGTATTCCACACAAAATCTGATCGATGACGCATTGAAAAATTGCTAGTGCAGATGCTATTCCATAGGTCAACCTAGTATACTGTAATAAACCAACATGAGTATTAATGGTTAAATACTTTTGAAAATCTGGGTGGACTTTTAGTTGCCGATACGCACCGATAAGTCTAACACTGTAAAAATGTGCCACCTGCTAAACTTGCAAAAATGTCGTCAGGTTTTGGGAGAGGATATTGATCGATATCTAACGCTTTATTTACAGTTAATCGAAAATCTGTACAAATTCTGATATCTCCATCTTTTTTTGGAACTACTACTATGGGCGATGCCCACTCACTATTTGTTACGGGTTTCAAAATATCTGTTTAACCTTATTTGTTATAAATGATGTGGACTGTATCTGGTTTTAATATTTTGTTTAATTTTCAAACTACTATACAATTATAATACATCGACAAACAATACGTCTTACATCTTGAACAGTATATTTCGTTCTGCTCCCCGACCCGCATGGCTCGCAGCTCACACCACCACACAGGGTCGGCTCTGTTAATGTTTACTATCTAAACAAAAGGACATTTGGGCTTTAACAATACCTGCTGTAACCATCTGATCAATTTTCCTTTCTACACGAGGTTTTAATGCATAAGGCATAGAATATCGATGGCCTAGAATCAATACCTCGTAAGTGAAAACGTCAAAAGTTTTCAGTATCAACAAAAAACGCTCCACTTGCCATATTAAAAATCAATATTTCAGCGAACTGCTATTTTGATGTTAATATATTAAGAATTAAATAATTGTGATGAAAAATTTAAACTTCTTCCTCCCTTAAAAAAATCAGAACACATACGAGGTATTTCACTTTTTTTTCTTCGAGTTTTTGACACATAAGAGCTATTGCTTATTAATGAAATTCATTACTTTTAATAAATATAAACAAAAAAATGTTGACGGATAACTAAAAATATATTGTTTAATAACTTGTTTACATAGTCAATATTGAAAAAAATTAAAAATAACATAAAAAGACATTATTTTATTCATGGTCGGCTTGCTTTCCTTTTTTTTTTGAAGTCTCATGGGCCAAATTTTGGTAAAAATTGATGTAGTCAGGTTCCATTACTCCTGTTATTTCCATTAAATGCTCATATTTTTGTAATGAAATTTTGGGTTTTGCAGAGTACAAATTCGGATAAGTGGGAATAATTTTTGGTAAAGTTTTACTTTTTCTTAGTGGTTTGTATTCCGAATCGAAATCGGTTTTGTAGAATATTTCTCCGTCAGGGGTATATTTTAGACATTTTATATCAGTAACGTAAGATGTTCCTGGTGGTCTTATGTAGCTGTACCATTGACATTCTGGAGAGGCATAGTTTTTAAAAAAATCATGAGTTAGATACTTAGCATCGAGTGGAAATGGCTTGGCTCTCGCTAGCTTCGTAACCGAAATAAACTCTGCTGGCAAATGAATGTCTCTTCTATCCAAACGCCTCTCTATAAGACTATGTACCGTGTCGCATTCCATTTGTGTGTGCCCTTTACACAGATACTTCTGCTCAATCGTTTTACCCTCTTTCACGGCAAAGGTTAGGAGGGCATTGGAAATTACAGAGCACCTATTCTGATAGCCACATCCATCTGAGTACAGGATGATAGGCTTGTCACTATTCTGAAAATGTGTGTATAAATAATCAATTATACAGCTCGCAAAATTTGATGCACTCACGTCACCTTCTCCCTCATGCCACCAGAAATTAGTACTCTGGTGCGTAGCAATATTATAGACTGTAAAGTTATGCACCTTTAACTTCATTTTGAAATATAATTTCGAGGCATATAACCTAGGGCATAATTGTACAGCCTGTAGGTCCATAGTTACCATGTTGCAGTTGCCTAAAATGCTGTTTTCTTTGTCTGTCTGTTTCTCGATCCTAGCTCTATCCTTATTTGCAATGTGACATTGGTAATCCTCCTCAGTAATAGTTTCAAAATTTTTAGCTTTATAGGCACAGCAGAGGTCGCACTGGTCCTTCTTGGGCTATAAAATTGCTAAGTTTTTCTTGTCAAAGATTTCGTCAAAAGTAAAAGAACTAAGTGGCTTGGAGTCTTTGCAATCGTCTGTGTACATTTTGTAAAGTTGAGATTTACTTTTTATGAAACTGTCTTCAATGTATTCTTTCTTAGTGTCTCGTCTTGCGTAGTGAGACGGTAGTTTTGGTAAGTTATTTAGCCACGTTTCAAGAAACTTTCGCTTTTCAACGTGTTTTAATATCGTACCTTTAGCTTCACGATTAGCAGATTTCCGTTTTTTCTCAACCTCTACCGATGGTAAAGTACCACATGTACTCTTTTGGCACCATGACCGCACTGACCATTCGCTTAAACTAACGGTACTAAGAAACATGCCCTTACATACTCTCATTTTGTTGGTTTCATTTTTCAAATAATATTTCAATGTTGTGCTCTTTTGAGTTTCTTCACTTGATGCTCTTCGTCGCTTTGGCTCCGATTTCTCCACATGATTTACAATAAAGATTTTCTTTTGCTCCCACGTCATCTCCTTCCAAAATTTTGAAAATATTATGGTTCTCACCTCATTACTAATTTTGCTGCATTCATAAATTTTAGCGTGTTTTCCAGTGCACCTTGGTCCCAAATTCCTTGCCTCTCTCTGTGTATCGTTTTTCCATATTTTGTCCTTTGATCTTGTAAACCCTAAATAAGCCTGCCCTTTCATCCGTTTCAATTTATTATTATTACGCTTCCATTGTGACCTATCTACAGAAAGCCTTTTTACTCGTTTTCTTTTTTGTCTTGAGAACTGCCTTCTTCTGCATCTTCTAGCGCTTCTCCTTCGACGGGTTCTTTGTCCGCACCTTCTAGCTCATCTTCTTCCACATATTCTTCATCATCTTCTAGCTCATCTTCTTCCACGTATTCTTCATCATCTTCTAGCTCATCTTCTTCCACATATCCTTCGACTACATTTTCCAGCCCATCTTCCACGTATTCTTCGTTCGCATCATCTTCAACCTCTTCTTCCCTAGATCTATCTAAATCTATCTCCATCGGAAGAACTTCATTGTTTTCTATCCCAGGTAGTGCCATGTTTTCTTTATTTGCTATTAATTCGAGCATAACATTGATATTACTGTTCAATTCAATATTTTCATCATTATTTTGGATCACATCTATCGGTTTGTTCAAAAGTTGGCTGGTTACATCTCTCATCCCGCTTATGTTTTCTGTAAAATTTGAACCTGAATCGCGATTGATTTCAATATTTTCGCAGTTACTTTGTACCAGCTCAGTTTCATAACTTTGCACTTTCTCGAATTCCTCAGTATTTTTCGAGGTAATTTCACAATTTTCCAAAATGAAACCGTCATCAAATTGGATTGGAAAGTTAAAATTGGATTCACTCATCTTCGTGACGTTTTCAGTGGAAGACGGTACATTTGAATTGCTTTTGGGCTCAAGGGCCATTAATACTATTCTGTGTGAGCGATTACTCATTCTGTAATAAATAGACATTCTTAGGTACAGTAAACAAATAATAAAAACTTCGCAAAAAACAAAAGATCGAGTAAATTAACAAAATTCCGACTTAATTTCAGCTACCAATGGGTTTGATAAATAATGATGCAAAATCACGTAAATACACTCAATTTATTAAAACATATTAAATCAATACCTCGTATGTACAAATCATAAGTAAATAAAACATTCTAAGTAAACTAATGATCGTTTTACAATTTCCTTACTAATTAAATATTCCCCGGAATTAACAATAAGCAAATAACAGGAAGAAAATGTATTACCTGAAAAAGTATTTTCAAACTTTTTTACAAATTAAAGCAACATCACAACACATTAGTAGTCTACTGTCTACTGTCAACTATGGGCGATTCAGCACTTACAAGCTATTGCATCCAGCATTTCATCACGAGGTATTGGCATGTGACAAATTTAATCGTTTCTATTGGTCGGGTACTTAAAAGCTATTGCCAGGACTTGGAAACTAATAATAACAACTTGATGGCGCGAAAATGTCTATTAAAAAAAAAAATGTACTTACGAGGTATTGATTCTAGGCCATCGATATGCTTTTTTTATTACTGGCACAACATTATCCTTAATACTGAATCTTATATCAAACTCTTTTATGGGGCTACACAAGTTTAGATCAAAAACATTTTTATACCTATCCTTAAATCCATTAACAATATTATTGGTATCACACATCCAATTTATTAACTGACTATCTTTACAAAAAGTATTTTGCCAGCTGGGAAACAAGACATTGAGCCAATTTCTGCCCAAGAAAGGTACGAAATCCTTAATTTTAATTTGTACTCAACAGGTTTTAATGGTAAATTTAGAATTTCTTTATATCTACGAAATGACATAACTGACTTACATGCACCTGTATCCACCTCAAATGCTACCATTTGCTTATCTATATTTAATACTACTCTATAGGGTGGTGCAGCTGCAGAAACACCAATATTATTCAAAGTAAATAAATCACTGTTGACTTCTTCGCCCACAAAGCCATCTATTTCTTGTTCTTCAACGGCCCCTACTGCTTTGGAACCTTTTGAATGACACAGTTTGGCAACATGACCAACTTTAGAACAAATATAACATCTCCACTTTTCAGCTGGGCACTTGCCTTTAGGATGCCTCCTTCCACACTTTTGACACTGGCCATAACTACTACCTTGAGACGGCTCTTCACTGGGTTTTGTTTTTACCTCTTGCTGCTTATATTTCATTGGTTCCTTGTCCCGCTTTCCTCTGACATAATTCTGAACATAATTAACATTACTTGTGCTGCTATCAACAAAAGATTTCACTTGTTTTTCAGCTAACTCCGAAGCTTGTGCTAACTTACATGCACTACTGAATGTTAATTCCAGGGATGGCAAATGACCAGCCATTTTTAAAAGTGATAATGACCTGCATATATGACCGGTATTAATACCGGTCATATATGGTCATTTGTGAATTTCGATATAAATGATACCATTGAAATCGCCTTGTTGAGAGCATCAAAACGATACCAAAAAACCATATATTTATGACAGGAACTTGCTTTAAATAGTTTAAATATTAGATCGAAGGAAAAAGAATGGAAAGTCAGAAATGGAATGAAATACAAAGTGAATGAAATAATATTTTGTACGTCTACTTCAACATTTCATTGTTTATATATTATATTTTGTATTATCTAAACTTCAATAATAGTAATAATACTCAATAAAAGATTTTAATGATTTTATTAATTTATTTTATAACAAAAAAGGATTGTCTTTCTTTTAAACACAGCAGTTTGGGCGGCTCAATCCCACTATTGTGGGCATTTTCATTATTTATAATATTTATATTATTATTATCAATATTACCATCATTATTTTCTGTATAATTTTCGTTTTCACATACGTCCATCACATTGATCGTCATGTTTTCATCATCTTTTTCTATAGTATATTCTTCTCTTTCTTCAGTAAAGTTTTCATTTTCGATTTCCTCCACCACATATTCATCTAAATCGCTGTCTACTGAGTCATCATCCATTACATTTTATGAAACGTATTCAATATCATCTTCACTGTCCCGGCTATAAGTTTCATTATGAATATCTGTCTCTACTGTACCATTTTCGGCTTCTACCAACTTGGTGTCTCGATCAGAGTTGTTTTCTTGTTGAGCCTTTTTGTAAACTGGGTCAAAATAGTCAAAATCAACTGATGGCAATAATTTTAAATTGCTTTTAACCATTACTAGTTTCTCAGTCCTTTGAATTGTCAAACGATTGCGCTTTTTAGTTTTAATTAATGAATGAGTTTTCCAGTTTCGTTCACAACTTGCGGAGCTTGACGGAAAAGTCAGTATGCGATTTGCTATTTTTGAAAGACTTTTGCTAGAACAAAGGCCATTCCACCAAAACACGGAATTTGTACAATTAGCAGCTTTCCAAATGAGGTTTTGCTCCCATATATCTGCCTTTGCCATGTAATTCACATAATCTTGTAATGTATCTGTTTCTTCGATGTGGAGATCATTTCCTATTTTAACAATGAATTCCATGCCCTTAGTTTTCTGATCTTCAGTTAAATCAGAGAAAACTCCTCAACAACTTCATTTATTGAAGTTTTAATTTGAAGAAACAAACGGAAAACAGATGCTATGGAACCAGGCTCATCGCTTTGTATAAGCTTGATAGCCTTAGAAATGGGTTTTAGTAATTTTTGAGTTTTGTCTATATTTTTCCAAAATCCTTCTTCATCTATTATGTTTCTTTTAACGGTTGCATCGACAATTTTGATTATCTGCTTATCGAACACAGCAGCCATGAGGTACTTTTCCATAAGCTCTCATAAGAATTGTGCACTGTGCTCCATCTTGTTTCAACGGGTTTCACTAACGCAATTTCTTTTCCTTTGATTTCTAATTGAATTTTCTTTAAAACTTGTTTTGGTAAATGTTTGTTTTTAAAAAATTGTATTATTTTTTTTGCCATAGCAAACTGGTTAGAAATTGTTCGCAAGTTGCATATGTCTTTAGCTATTAAATTGAATGCATGAGCTGCACATCCATATGTTGTAATAGAAGGATATTTCTTGTTTACCAATTCCCATGCTGCTTTCATCACTGGGGCGTTGTCGGTACATATCCCACTCACTTTCTCATGACCAATTTGTGTAATAACTTCATCATAGAGATTGTAAATAAATTCGGCAATATGGCACTCAGTTTTTGAATCAATTGTTTTGATAAAAACTGGTTTTGGTGTAGCTGCAACGAAATTAATCAATGATATGCCGTTGACATCTGTCCATCCATCACTTAAAATTGTTATAGAATTGCAATTCTTGAGAGTCTGTCTTTTTTATTATATCATGTTCTTTTTCAAGGAAAGTTGATGCCAATTGGTTCCTTGTTGGGGGCATGAAACAGGGCCCAAGGAGTCTCAAGAATTGTTTGAAATATTCATTTTCCACGAACGAGAATGGAACTGCAGCACTATACATTGCCCTAGCTAAGGAACAAGACAAATTTTCTTGGGTCTTAGAATCCATAAAATCAAGGAAAGTATGCATTTTATTATCTGAATGGCAATTATGAATATTTGCCGAAGATTTCATTGCACCAACTTTTATTTCAGTCTCATTTTTTCTGCAATCAGTTCCTTTTATCAGTTTTATCATGGTGCTAGTGCTTGGTTCCTGAAAAAAAAAAAAATAGTATTCTCATCATACTATTTTTTTTTTTGCTGTTGACGCGTTGGCTGAACTTTGTAGTTTTTCGGCGAAAGAATGAAAAAAACATTTAAATTTTCTATATCATAGGTGTCAAATTTCATAAATATATTGAAATGTGTTATTACTTACAGAGTTTGGAGTTGATATGGAGATACTCTTTTGAGTCAATGAAGAAATAACTTTTTTTCTGTTATTAAATAGTTTCTTCACATTATTGGGGCAACTTCTACACATGATCAAGTGTTTGATCATTCTTGGTGCATTATGCACATATTTCATACTACAAAAAGTACAAGTGGCATACTTTTTGCCTTTCTCAATAGTTTTTTTATAATATTTCCACACTATGGAGTCTGTTTTCACCATTTTGTGGACGAAATAATTCTGCTAAGTGAGAAGTGAACGTCAAGGTTATATGTTATGATGAAACTTATAGGTTATGTTTGATGGGCGGTATTTTTTAAAAATGACCGAGCATTTTTAGAAAGTACCAGGTCACTTTTGTGGTCGCTTTGAGCACTTTTATAAATGACTTCCATCTCTGGTTAATTCTGATTCGCCTAGCAATCGCTTTTGAATACTTTCAGACTGGATTCCACAGACAAACTTATCACGTAACGCTTCATCCAGAAATTGTTTAAAATCACACGTACTAGCTAACTTACGCAACTCCACTATATATTCTGCTATCGTTTGTTCTGGTTTTTGATTACATTTATTGAAAATAAAACGTTCGTATATTTTTGACACTGGTGGGGAATAATGTTCTTTTAACAATTTTGTCGCCTCAGGATATGTTAAGTCTGTTGGCTTCTTCGGTGCCGCCAAATTTCTCAATGTTTTATAAACATCCGGCCCTGCAAGTGTTACAAACAACGACACTTTCATTTCTTCCTTTCCAGCATTTACAGAGAATAAGTGTTCTACTCTCTCCAAATACGTTTCAAATTCTTCTGTACTTCCTTTAAACTGTTCAATATTACCTATTAACGCCATTTTTATTTTTCCTTCTTGTCAATATGATATGAGCACGTTTCACGGTTTTGTTTATATATATATATATATATATATATATATACTCTTATCCTCGTCGCCAAATGTTGTCTATCATAAAATAACACAGTGGATTCTTCAGAGCATATTATATTAACTGTTATCAAAATACTGTACACTTTTAACATTAGGATTCTCACTTCACATCTATCTTATCTTATAAACTAACCATCGGTGTACGCCGCCTTATCCCCCTACTCTCATCTCATATTCCAGTCACCTTCCTCGATACATTGGCGTACCCTACCATGTGCCATTGGCATACACAACATGGGTATAAATGAGTGTCCTGTAACCGGAAAAACAAGTTGTACTATTTTGATATGTTGCGGAGCTTCTAACAGCCATTTAGCACACATTCCTATCATTGTAGTATTTTTATTTTGTCCACCACATCCATCGGACATCAGTCGAATTTCTGTTTTTTTCTATCGGAATTTTTTTTAAAGTATCATACACCGCCGAAGCAATTTCGTTGGATCCCTTTGAATGTTGCGATTCTAACCAAGCATGAATGACAACATTATCTTTGGATAACTTTGACTTTGAACATCCCATTACCACCGTAAAGTTGTATAGGTAAAGTTGTCGCTTGTAATATGTAATTTGGTCAGGAATTCTAGGAAGCACCAAATTTTTTTCGCAATCGTAAGATAGTGTTAAAATATGATCCTTCTGTTCTTTCAACATTTCAAAATAAGCCTTAGCTCTCATCTTGTGTATTTTTAGTTTTGTCTTCGATGACTGTTTTTCTTCTTCATATTGCTCTCTTTTAATTTTTCCTCCAAGTTCCAGACAAGCAGAACACACATCAACTTCAGGGGCATTAAATCCAATATTAAATCTTGTATTAAATTGATGACGAAAGTACGACAATTTGCACTGATATTTTTCATGAGATCTGTTGCATATGTCCCACATTTTCTTAATATTTAAATCACTGGAAACATATTGCCGTTCAGACTTGCCTCTACAATATTGTTTCTCTAAAACTACAAAGCTTTTAATGAATTTTATAATTTCCTCTCTTATGCAATTCATTCTTCCCGATTTATGACCACCACCACGATTTTCAGCTGGCATTTGAGATTTATGAAGGAATCTACCAAGTACACCTTCAACTCTATACCTTCTTAAGTTTAAGATTCCTAAAAAGGCATTCTTACACACTGGCACCACCATTTTCTTATTTTTAGAAATAAAATATGAAGTAGCCATTGATCTTGGTCTTGTCGAATTAGGATTTCGAATACGTGCCACTGTGCTTACAGAGGTATATTTAAGTATAAAATTATCTTGTGTAATTTTATCAGGAAGTGAATAAAATTTGTTGTGAAACATTTTAATATCCTCCATAGAAAATACAGTGCACTGATAAGGCTTTGTTTTATGGCCACAAAATGGATATTCTGGTAAATTATGTGCAGAATATCTAAAAAACATATACAAGGTCAGACTACTGAAAAATTTTAATAGTTTAGACATACTAACCTTATTGTCTTTTCCTGGTGTCGTTTCCATTTTTTAACATTACGTTGATACTTTCTAGATTTTTCCGGAGGCACTTCCACAATTTCCATTATACACCGTATTACTTTTTATATGGTAATATAACAATAATTAATAGTGTTTTGTTAAACGTAAATCACTAATCACTCAACTCTATAAACCAAAGAATGCTACTAATTAAGGTTATGTTATGGCTTGCACAAAATGTGGTATTATAAACAGCTGTTGAATTTAGTGAATTTTCATTCAACCTGTAATAGTGACAGTTGCAAACTTGTTGGATATAGGGGTTTTTGTTACTTTATAAAAGTAGTGGATTTAGCGGAGTTTGAAACTTATTTAAATTGAATTTAGTGGTTTTTGAAATTGTTATCCAATATTCAGAGCCAATTAATATTAGATATAGAGATTTTTGAAGCTTGCTTGTTGTATAAATACAAAGCCTACTAAGTTTACTAAAAGATGGTGCCATTAGTTTAATTTCTACAAAAAGTTGATTTAGCAGGTTTTGAAACTAGGCGACTCAATATATAAATTTATAGCCTTTTTCAACTCCAGTAGTCGTGATAACATATAATATTACGAATTCCATCGTGTATCATTTGCTTGGATGAGTTTTTTCGGGGGGTCTCATGTTTAATCGAAGTTGAATTTGTTCCAAATTTAACAAACTAATGATAAGTGGTTAAAATGCTGCAAACTGCATCTTTCGCCACCTTTGTTACTTGTAATGTTAATGGTGTCCAGCCAATGACCCGTCAAAGAAATAAAGGAGTTATTATTATATTGTCCAGATGTCAGTTGTGAACGAAATATTTCCCGACATTTTTTAAAAAGTTTTTCTTTCTCTCTAGTTTTGGTTCTTTCATAAATATCAGGTATAATTTTTCGTGGAAATATTTATCCGACGGAATGTTATATACTTTGGTGCGGCTTTTTTATCAGTCTTTTGAACCCAGTATCATTAACCACGTTAAATGGTTGATTGTCTAAACATATCATTTCTCCTATTAGACAGTGATATTCCCTAGCCTGGAGAGTATTTATGTATGCTTGGATAATTGTTGGTTGATTATTGTCAGTTATTGCTAGAAATAAAAATCATAAAACACAGACAATCTAAACAAATGCACAACTCCAGTAAAATGCAACAGTTCCGCCTGTTTTTTATTGAAATCTTTCAGATGAAATTTTTCCATGTGAGATTCCATATTTGCCGTATTAGCGGACTCCCCCACACCTCCTAGACAAACAATGGTTTCGCAAATACTGCATTTCTCTTTCGAAATAGAAACATTAGAATGTTCTCTACTTTTAGTAAAAAAATTCCAATAAACATTTTTTGGGCATTTATCAGTACTAGGTCCAGGCCCAGGGTTAGTTTTATTATCATTACACATTTTCTAGTATTTTATTTTCAATGAATCCCACAATCATGAATCATGAATGAGTATTGAAATCGAAATGCACTAAACTAAATGCCGGTGAAAAAATACGAAAGAACAAACACTGACTACTAAATTGAGCTGCGATTATTGAGATTGCATCACACAGCACAAAGCACAACCACAGAACACTATGTGTAGACAGAATGACGGCACACGTTACAAATCTCCGTCGAAACAAAACAAGGTGCGCGCGCACACATCATGAGCAGCTATTTGCGACCGATATATATCGGCCGTATGTCGGCATCGTCCTCACATACAGCCATAACGCATCGGTATCGGCCAAAAAAAGTCATATCGGTCGATCCCTGGTTTCTATAGTCGAAATGTTCGTAGCGGAAAAGGTGTAACCAGTGGGTTGCTTCCGATTTGAATTAATTCCTTTCACCATGATGATCGTAGCGTTAGTATCTAGGAACTCCCTCTTTCTGATACCGTTATCTTCCAATCCAATCTATACCATAGTTGTAGAATATATTGCACTGAACTTTTCGTCATAACACAAAAGATTTTTTAACTTCTGGTTCTGGTGCCATTTTGTCACTTTTTATTTTCAGAAGGTGAAATAAATGTTCATTATACCCTGCATTAAATCTACCTTTCTCGATAAATCTCTGTGAACATCTTGGGGAGGGTAAGCAAAAGGTTTTTTCAACTGCCTGTAGCACTTAGGGCCCGTGAAATACAAAGCAAGGGAAAACTGTTTGAATTTGTCTGTGTATCTATGATCCTGACTACTCCTTTGTCATAGGAGCAATTGCATTTTTACAAATTTTGCCAGGTCCTCTGGTAAAAATTTATCGCATGAAGTCTCAAACTCTGCCTCAGAAATTTGCTTCATGCTACTCATTGAGTTGCGATATTTCCTTCTTTAATGTATTTCTTTCTCCAAATCACCGATTCTTTTCTTTAAAAGTCTTTTTCTAGGACTATTTTCTGACAGTTTTCTGTTTGAGTCTGAGAATGTGTAAAGTAAAAAGTAACAGCTAATGTTGTGATGGTATAATTATTAAAAATGTACTAAACGGCTCAGTAAAATCGTTCTAATATACATAGGCACCTAATAGTTATAATTTTTTGCGAACCGAGAGGGTCGATACATGTCTCGTAAAGTGAAACATTTATTTGGGACAGCCGATGACAAAATTGTTTTTTTCTGTGAAAAAATGATGACTGCAAACATGGTAATTATTGTTTAAATCTATTGAACGTTTCCCTATTTCCACAATTTATGGTCCAAATTGTACACTTTCAAACAACCTTATATAATGTAGGCAACATTTTTTATTGATCTTATAATTCTGGATCTTTAGGACACTTAAAGAATATTACTTTTTCCTCTTTGTCTGTTTCGACACTGCTAGAAGGTTATTTTTACAGCTTTTGAAGTTGTAAACATTAAGACTACCCGTATGCCGTTTTTTCTCGTTCATTATCAGTCTTTACACACAACACCTCATATAACTAAATACCGAGACACATTAAAACAATGAAGTTTTCCTCAAAATTATCGTATGAAAACTAATACTCTGAATAAATAAAATCTGGACCAGTTTGTGCTTTTACCGTCTGTGGCAATACATGTATCTGGAATTGTTGGGAGGGTAGTCAATAAAAACTATTGAACCACAGCATTTAGGCCTCCTTGGGCCCCTTGTAGACCCTCCCTGTAGGCAGACCCTAGCCTAGGCCTCTAACCGTCCTAATCTTGCGAAATAGGTGGTGATGCGGCCTAGGGGCATCTTCCTTACATCGGCCAAAGTAGGCCAACGTTCTCCCAAAATGGATTCTTTGATTGATGAGACAGCAGAACAGTCACAGAGTACATGTTGAACCGTCACATCTTCTTGTTCACAACCTCTACAGAGAGGTCATTCGCTTAATCTCATATTATGGAGATGTTTCCTTAACGGACAGTGTCCAGTTTGTATTCCCGTTATAAAACATAGGTTCCTTCTGGACATTGCAAGATAGTCCATAGCTGTACTCTTGTTGGGATATTTTAGTAATTCCCTAGCAAGCTGACAGCTGTTTGTTTCATCCCACAGTTTCTTGAATTCATTGTGGATGTTCTCTTTAATTATTTATATTATCGCCGTATTTGGTAACAGACTGGCCGGGTCTGGTCCAAAGATACTTAGGCCTGCTGCCTTTTTAGCCAGTCTGTCGGCTACTTTGTTGCCACTACACTGTGCGTATCCTTTCACCCCCCAGCATACCAATATGTTATTCATGCTGGAGGCACCCACAAGTGCTTGGTGACATTCCCATACTGCTCCTGTGGTAATTTTGTAACTTCTCAGGACTAGTAGTGATTATTTGATAGATAGCTTTATTAATAGGAGAAATATCCTAATACACATACAAAATTATTATTTAATACACTACACATATTGCACATTACATTGAAAAAAAAAATAACAGAAAATGACAAATTAAAATTATTCAATATTTCATTTCATGCCACCTAATGCTCAACTATCCTAACTTACCATTTTACTTATATGGCTAAATTTTATTTCTAATAATGGTTAAAAGTTTTCTTTTAAACTCAAGTGCAGATTTTGAATTTTTTATTATATCTGGTAATTTATTAAAGTGTTGCTTTTTGCGTTGAAGACCAAAGATTTGTGTACTGCGAGGCGCATGTACATACGATCTACCCTAATCTATTTTTCAGTTATCAGGTGTACAGATCACAAAAATGTCAAAATTTTGAATATTAATGTGAAATTTCATTTTGTCTCATAAAGTAGACACTTTTACAGGCAAAGAAGTGAATTTTTCTGATCTTAATATAGATAAATGTTTATTGGAGAAACGTTGAATATTTTATATACTCTTCAGTTAGGTCTGACTGAAGAAGTGGAATGGTAAGACAAGTGGATTTTTAATGACAGGCAGTAGAATCTAAAAATCGAATAAATCATTAAATTGACTGAGAATTAAATAAGTGCTTTTTAAAATAAGCCAAATTTGTGAATACTTTTTAATGCTAGTGTTTTATCTTCTTCATTCCTACAGTTAATATCATGTTTTATCTAATATAATTTAACTCCGGATCATTTAAAATGAATATTAATAACATATTTTTATTCTAGTGCCAAGAAATAATTGTTGTAATGCAATAAAGTTTTTTACTGAAATGCTCATTTAACATTGGATATTGCAAAAATCATCCCATCAAAATATAAGGTAAGATATTGTGTGTTTTATATTGGAGATATATCGTTTTTACTTTTGAAAATGTTGATTATCTTCATAGACTCTTGATAATCGATAATGATATTTAATCTAAAAGAGATGGTTGTCTGGTAACTTGGTACAATAAGATCTCTATAAACGATTACGAGAATACTGAAATATATAACAGGTTATAGCTGAAGTGGACCAAGTCCATGCAAACTAATGTGAGATAATTATATTAGAAGTTGTTTGTTAATAATAGATTCAAATGTTTTATGGGTGCGTTTTCATCTATTTTTATTTAAAGTTAATATTATAATCAGGTCTTATATACAATTGATTCAGCTTAAATGTTGATGTTGAACTTGGCTTACGTTTCCAGTTAATTGATTGAAAAGTTTAGAAGTAATGATACTGGATGGGAACCAAAGAACTTTATTAACTCCAAAAGAAAAGTAATACTTCTGATATACATTTACAATCATCTGTCTCATTGTAATTTATTTCATCACCTGCAATCTCAAATTACTGTGCAGCTAGGGTGGAAATTACAAGTGGTAAGTTTTTGAATTAGAAGTGGTGTACGTAAAGTGTAAAGCATCAAAATGATCATAGTATTCTTTTCATCGAAAGTTTATAGGTCATATATGTTTTTCTAGACAAAGATTTTTCCTTGACCACTTGTTTTCTTTACGTTAATTGCATAAAACGAAGCAAACGTATTTTAAACCAGTTTACGGGATTATTGTCGGTATCTTTTTTTCTGATCAGTATAGCGTCTTCTAATGTATGCGAACTTAAAAAGTCATTTCTTTCTATGTCAATGACTTTGACATGAGGCTGTGTCCACTTTGCATTCCTGATAATGTCACACCAATTTTGTCGAACCAAATTTTCCAATGTTAATTGCTTGCCGATTCTATCAAATTCTGCATCATTCAAAAGAATGACGGGACACCATTTTTAAGTCGGTAGTTTCTACGTCCATGTTACGATCCTGCATAAGTTTAATAATAAAAGTGATATGTTACATTACTATTCTGTCTCCTGCATGGATTGGAAAACATAATGATGTTTTTCTAACTAGAAGCATTTATTTCCATTTAGGTGTTTTTTAACATACTGCTAAATTTTAAGCTCCCCTTCTGCCTTTTGTCCCATCGCAAACGTGCATAAAACTGGGAATATCTACGTTAAAAGAGTATAGACATACAAGTTTTTCTTTTAATACGCAATTGATGTTAGCTTGGGAAAAGGAAGTGCTTTTTGTAAGTCGAATGTGCTGATCTGTTTTTAAAGCTGCTCTTACCTGGTAAGCATGAGCTGACCGAGTAACTCATCATACAAGCGACACATATGTCCTTGTTGGGAATTTTAAAGTGAAGACATAGTCTTTAGATCATTTAGGGCGCGTAGAAGCATAACTCGCCTTGTCCATTGTAAACATATGAGAAAAATGAAAAAAACTTATACAAGATTTATCGTATTGAAATTAGTGTGCTAAATTAAAAGATCATGTTTAATATATTTAAGAAAAGGACTGGCTTGAATTTATTTAAACGACGATGTTCAAATTGATTGAGGAAGACAAGTTTTGAAGAGACAACATGAATTTGGCAAGTTTTCAACAGTAAAGTTAGGATAAGACCAGTTTTGCAAAAATATATTTATTTTTTAAGAAAAAGAGACGAAACTGTCTTTTTTATGTCAATTTATTTCTTAGTTTTTACAACTCGACACACGCCACCTCACATTTTTCCAACTTAAGGTAATGTGTTATAAATAAATGTATAAAAACAGGAGCATAACTGAATAAATAAAAACAGGAGCACAACAAGCTTCATCTTGAATATCCTCATTTTGAGTAGAGTAATCACATTCTTAGAAAAATTATCGAATTTCTTTTCATTTTTTAATATGAATTTAGACACCAATGTCTGAATTGTAGAAAATTTCTCCACAAACGACTACACTTAACTTCTGGTGTTTGGATATTATGAATCTTTTCGCTTGTGAGAATTTGAAATGCCATGTTCCCACAGGTTTAAAAAACTGCCCAATATGCGTTTTCCAATCTATAGCCAAGCAGTCTTATCCAATTCAATCACATTGCCGAGTGTTTTGAAAATATTTACATACGTTTTAAGATCTGTGACAGTCGGTGCCTGTTTTAAAATTAAATGAACACCTGGTACTTTCGTATAATATTTTTTTTGTGTCAATTTAAACGGAGAACACTTATTATCACTGTTCCAAGCAAATGAAAAAACAAACAGGAATTGTTAAAAACATTAAACTTAAAAATACTTAATACGACATAAAATATAAAACACGTAGAATATCATAGGAACATTGGAAACAAAAGTTTTGCTTCCAAATGAATGACTGAAAAATATTTAAAACTTAAAAATAGTAATGTTAATGAAAAATATTTAAAACTTAAAAATAATAATGTTAAACCCAAACGTATAAAAGGTAATATTTTTCTTTGATTTAAAGAAAATAAGCAAATGTTCTAAACCTAAGGAATGTCCCTTAAAGAATTCCTTTAAGTTTTTGTCTATTAAACAGATAACCAAAGCTTAAGGCAGTTATAAGTGCTTCTACGATTTCCTTTTCCTCTAAAGTGCTCAAAATGGGAGGTTTTCCTAATTTGTCCGCTATCATTCCACGATATTTTCTCCAAATTGTACATTTTGGCCCTCCATACTATTCTGCTGCTTGGCCAAAAGACGCTCCAACAACAATAACAGCTTCTAAAGCATTTTCCAATCTATCAAAAGAATTTTTTCTAAATGAGCTACCCAGGACTGTGGATGTGTTTTCGCGGCATTGTCGTTTCACATTACCCTTAACATTATTTGTTTTTTTCTGTTTTTAATAGACTGCAAAATAATCAGAAATAAACCATTATGCTTAAAATGTAGCTGAGTTTATAAGTAAATAGTTGTCCCATGGGAGCAAATGTATAACACGAACCGTATTCACCATTCAGAGTAGATACTTTGTACTTATAAAAAAAATTTAAAACAGCATTTTAAAAAATATTTTATTACAGTACTTACAGATTATTTGTATTGAAACTCAATGCATCCCATTGAAAAATAAAAAATTTCCACACAGCTTGCGATTGACAAATATCTAAGAAATGCCAACTGAACAAATTTTAAGAGGAAAATTTAAAAAAGTTTTATATAACCTGGGGTGTTTCATAAATACTCATTTGAAGGTACCAGACAACCGAGTCTCTAAGAAGTGTAAGGTTTTGTAACATTAATCATCACGAATCATGGTCTATGATGTTATACAATTTCCTTATAAAGCATAGATTTGAAAGTAAAAACGAATGTTGCCACCTTTCTTTAGAATTAGTGTAGAAAACGGTAGTTTCATACAAATAAAGTAGAATATACAACATGTATGTTTCATTTATTTTCTTTACATTGACAATAATTATATATTCTTATAAATAAAGTAGAAAATACATATGTTTTATTTAACTTTGCATTGCGGACTAGCAAATGAATTTTCTTTTTATAGCAGGAGTAGCAAGTATTTTCATATTGTTTTCTTCAGCAGAGCAAGCCAGCTCCTATAGCTTCAAGGATTAGCATTGTTTCCCCATCTTTTGGTAAAGCTGTTGGCAGTATTTTTTGATAAAAGTGAATTTTCTACCTACTAAATAAGTTAATGGAGAATAACTTTTAGTGAGGCACATAATTCGGTGTCTAATGTACATTACAAATATTGTGTAATGCTAAAACGACTGTCAGCCAATAAAAGCTCTGTAACATGGTATCCGTATATAGAATTTTCTATATGCTGATGTATTGGGCTAGAAGTTCACAGTATAAGTAAGAAAAACAGGTAAAGCATATTTTACAGGGTGTAACGAAGCAAGTTGCATTGTATATGATAGGTATTAAGTACAATATACCTTTACTCTTCATATTCTCATATCTTTCTAGAAACATATTAATTGTTCTCAATATTGAAATATGGTACAATGTGCGATAGTGTTACCAAAGTACTTTCACTTGCTACTTTTAAACTTTCTTCCAATATCAGTTCTAACTGCACCAGACCAACATGAAGAGGCATCACAATTTTTTTCTCTAATGCTTGCAATTGTTTTAAAAACAAACACTATAAAGACAGTTTCTTTCAGTATCAAAAATAGAACTACAATTAAATTCATCATGTGAATGATAAACATGCAGTTAGCTCAACATTAGGCTGTTGGTCAGACTGTTGATGATTCATTAGTTACATATTAGAATAAGAACATCACATTTGCTGATGTCAACATTTGCTTGTGTGACACATGCATATTATGTCTATACATCCTGTCATCAATGCTGCTTCCATTTTCCAACATCAACTATGTAAAGTTATCTACCATTATTGTGCCTTGTATCTCCACTTTTTCAATTGTTGTTAACAATGTTCTATCCTAGGGAGGCAGTTTATGTGTAAAATTTCCTATATTGCAGGAAATATATAAGAAACACATTCTATTATCTGCGATACAAACTTGGAACATCTTTTGTATAAATATTATTCAGAATTAAACCACTAACAAGCATTCTCCATCTTCACTTAGGAACGATATGCCAGATTTGAACAGCTTTCAGTTTTTGTGTTCCAGAACTGTTGCCACTTGCCAGGACCTCCTCAATGGCCATTATGCGGCTCAGCAGCTTACTGCATCCAGCTACCATGTTGCTGAGTGATCGAGGTTCAGGTCTTGACGTTGTGGTTCAGCTGCACCAGTTTACTGTACCTGTCACATCGAGTTTTACCAATTGATACCACTTGAAGAATGACATATTTACACTTGACACCCTATAGTCAACATCACCTCGGTTCATTCTTTTGTCTTTTGCCATATTTGATGCTAGCTCTAATCTGTCTCGCTGAATTGTTCCTCAAGCTAGTGTTTTTTTAGTTTTAGAATTGTTGCTTCTCTAATAAATTTTTGCATCACAGAACTTAATAATTCATTAGTTTCATATAAGAGGCAAGAACACCACATTTCGCTGGTGTGGACATTTGCCTGTGACACATGTATGTTGTATGTTATGTTTATATATCTTGCCATCGATGCTGCTTCCATCTTCCTATACCAACTATCTGTAAAGGTATCTACCGTGCGTATCTGTGCGTCATACCTTCATTTTTTAAATTGTGGTTAACAGTGTTCTATCCAAGGGAGGCAGCTTACGTGGAAAATTTCCTATATTACAGGAAATCGATAAGAAACACTTTCTAATGATACAAACTTGGAACTTTCTATATAAATATAAACAGAAAATTCAGAAGGAAACCACTAACAAGCATTTTCCGTCTGCACTTAGGAACGATATACCAGATTTGAACAGCTTTAATTTTTTGTGTTCCAGAACTGTTGCCACTCGCTAGGACCTCCTCAATGGCCGTTATGCGGCTCAGCAGCTTACTGCATCCAGCTACCATGTTGCTGGGTGACCGAGGTTCAGGTCTTGACGTTGTGGTTCAGCTGCACCAGTTTACTGTACCTGTCACATCGAGTTTTACCAATTGATACCACTTGAAGAATGACATATTTACACTTGACACCCTATTATAGTCAACATCACCTCGGTTCATTCTTTTGTCTTTTGCCATATTTGATGGTAGCTCTAATCTGTCTCGCTGAATTGTTCCTCAAGCTAGTGTTTTTTTAGTTTTAGAATTGTTGCTTCTCTAATAAATTTTTGCATCACAGAACTTAATAATTCATTAGTTTCATATAAGAGGCAAGAACACCACATTTCGCTGGTGTCGACATTTGCCTGTGACACATGTATGTTGTATGTTATGTTTATATATCTTGCCATCGATGCTGCTTCCATCTTCCTACACCAACTATCTGTAAAGGTATCTACCGTGCGTATCTGTGCGTCATACCTTCATTTTTTAAATTGTCGTTAACAGTGTTCTATCCAAGGGAGGCAGCTTACGTGGAAAATTTCCTATATTACAGGAAATCGATAAGAAACACTTTCTAACGATGCAAACTTGGAACTTTTTGTATAAATATAAACAGAAAATTCAGAAGGAAACCACTAACAAGCATTTTCCGTCTGCACTTAGGAACGATATACCAGATTTGAACAGCTTTAATTTTTTGTGTTCCAGAACTGTTGCCACTCGCTAGGACCTCCTCAATGGCCGTTATGCGGCTCAGCAGCTTACTGCATCCAGCTACCATGTTGCTGGGTGACCGAGGTTCAGGTCTTGACGTTGTGGTTCAACTACACCAGTTTCACTGTACCTGTCACATCGAGCTTTACCAATCGACACTACTTGAAGAATGACATATTTGCACTTGACACCCTATAGTCGACATCACCTCGTTTCATTCTTTTGTCTTTTGCCATATTTGATGGTAGCTCTAATCTGTCCTGCTGAATTGTTCCACAAACTAGGGTTTTTTTAGTTTTAGAATTTTTGCATCGCGGAACTTAATAATTCATTAGTTTCATTTTAGAGACAAGAACATCATATTGACCGATGTCGACGTTTGCCTGTGACACATGCATGCTATATCTACACATTCTGCCATCGATACTGCGTCTATCTTCCAACACCAACTATCTGTAAAAGTATACACCATTCCTGTGCCATGGATCTCCACTTTTTCAATCGTCATTAACAATATTCTATGCTATGGAGGCAGTTTATGTGTAAAATTTCCAGAACCATCACAGAACTTAATAATTCATTAGTTTCATATTAGAGGCAGTGACGGATTAAAGTATTTGCCGCTTTACGCAAACCTAAAATTTCCGCCTCTAATAATAATAGGAAAGTAGTTAATTTCACATTAAATAAAAAAGTGTAAGTTGTAATTTACTTAATACCTAAATAATAATTTCTAAATATGATAAAAGCAAATAAATAAGGAATAATTAGGTAATTGTAAAAATAATAAGGGTAATTATTACCTGTATTAAAACAGTTTTCGCCATGATTTTCTTGTGGCAAAGTCATTAATGGTAGACTCAAAGTCAATATTTGTTGTCAGGTCAGTTTCTATTGCCAAAATCGCCAATGAATTTAGCCGGTCTTCATCCATAGTAGACCGCAAATATGATTTTATTCGCTTCAACGCTGAAAATGAACGTTCAGCCGAACAAACACTAACTGCCATAGAAACAAATATACGAAGTGCGATGTCAATGTTAGGAAACACAGTTTGTAAATTTTTTTTCCGCAATAATAATAAATCTATCACCGAATATTTTTCATTTTTTAGGTCATAGTTCAGAAAAATGCAAACATTCTGTTGGGAATCAAATCATTATAATATTCTCTGAAACAATTAGCTTTTTGGATTAATGTTTCTTGTGAACATTCTTTCATTAAAAAATAATACACTAAATTTGCTGAAAATATTTTCATAAGCCGTGCTTCTCTTTTTCAGTTGTACTATGATTTTGTCTAATATAGCATAAAATGAATCTACCTTTAGTTTTTCTCGCCCTGTTAATACTATTTCATTTTCTCTGGAATTTCCTGGAAAAAGTTTACGCTTTCGCTGGCGATCATGATTGTATTCGTATGATTCTTCTGCAAACTCTGTAGCTTTACTGACATAAGTATTAAACATATTTTCATTCCTTAGAGACTGCACAGTCGCAAGTCGATCAAGGATGCGTATAAAAGTGCCACATCACTTGAATCGATATCGATGCTTTGTAATTTTAAGTTAGTTTTATGAAAACGCCCTAATATTGCCTCCCAGAAAACGCACATAAATTCAAAACGGTTTAATTGTCCTTTTATTCCAGATACCGCTGCGCGAACGGCTGCTTTTTCAGATAAATTTTCCTCCATTACAGCTAAAGTCTCCAAGTACTCATTCCAGCTACCACATAAACTCATCAAAGCATCGTGTCGTGAGCACCATCTTGTTGCATCTGCACATTTTGGAACTTTAGCATTAGCTTTTACTTTTATTTTCGACAGCAAAAACTGCCAACGATGTATAGATGGCCGCTTTAACACTTTCTGCCGCACATACGCCAACCAAATGTAGGGAATGAGCTGCACAAGTTACGTATAGGGCAAATGGATTAAACTTCATTATCCTAGCTTGCAAGCCAGTGTAAATGCCAGACATGTTGCTGGCATTATCACATGATTGACCGCGACAATGTTTTAGTGGTATATTATGACGATTAAGTTTCAAAATTACAGCATTTTCCAGCTCTTCAGATTTATGTCCAACATTAGGTAAAAAATCAATAAATCGCCCTTCTGGTTTTCCATCATCTTTAACATACCTAATAATAATTGATAGCTGATCAATATGGGAAATATCCGGCATTGAATCCACCATAATAGAATAATATTTAGATTTTTTATTCTCTCTCAAAATGTGATTTACAACTGTTGTACCCATTAATTCTATAAATTCTTCACAAATTTTTGACGATATATATGATGTTTTTCTCCTCCCAGGGTTTCCATACTGTGACAAATGTTTGGCTAAAAATGGGTCAAAATCTGCTATAAGTTCTAAACACATATAATTTCCATTTTTCAAGCTACCAAACTTTTCCTCTAAAAGTTAGGCCTCTAGATGCCAACTTTTTAATAACAGCGACTACTCTTTGCAGAACATTTTTCCAATATTCCATTTCATTTTTTATTTGTTGACACAGAGATGAATCTATTCTGTTAGAACTATTTCTACGATTTAATAGAGCGATTTGACATTTATTTATTTATTTACATTACTCCAATCGCTGACTTCTTCAGTAGCAATTTTTTAAGTTCCATCGAAAAGTCGGCATGGAGTACAAAATAGGCTCTTTCGATGGAGAATATATAAGATATTTTCGTGGTTGCGCTTCTCCATTTAAAAGTTTTTGCATAAATATAGCCTTATTAAGAAAACGTATCTTGTCGCCTATAACTGTTTTTGTTGCAGAGAAATCTGCATCTTGGTTTTGATTAATTTCAATTGTCAATAAATAATCAATGGTTGCATCATTCATTTCCCATTTAGCTGGGTCGCCATCCACGCCAACTGTTTGAGATTGCTCCGATAAAGGCTGCAGTGTGACACCGACAGTAGCTCATTTTCTAGAGCCGACGGATAATCTTCATTTTCTTCTTGGCGATCATTTCCCAAGTCGGATTCAGAAATAGTAGCATTAGTTCCCGCAATATTTTCTTTTTGTAATTCTGCAGAATTCGAAGTGGCCTCCTCCACCCCCGCCGATGTTGTTGGTTTAGTCAGAAAATAATCAAGTTTAGCAGTTTTGTCTAAAACATTTTGTTGTCTTCTCCGCTTACCTTCTGCGAGCTTCTTGTATTGAGCTCCACTCAACCTTTTTCGACCATCACCAGCAGCGTAACTGGAAGTTATGGGGCCCCAGGGCAAAGAATTGTTGGGGCCCCCTATTTACTTAAAAAATAAAATGATATGTCCGATAGTAATTTGAAAAATCTTTTTTCCTTGCTTTTCTATTAGCAAATTCATTTATTACCTCATTTAAATCGAGTTTTTCAGCATCTTCATTTTCCGTAAACAATAAGGCAAGACCACTTAATCGATCCTGACTTGCAGTAGACCTGAGTCAATCTCTGATAATTTTCAGCTTGCTAAAATTCTCTTCCACTTTAGCGGTTGTAGCAGGCAATGTAAAAAATAACAGAAACAATGGGTAAACTTCAGTTAAGTCACTTTGAGGTACGCCATATTTACTTAAAACTAGTTCAGAATAATTTTTTAACAGATAAGTCATCTTGTACAATGTATATATTCGGCATTTTGTTGAACTTTCTTAATTTGAGTATTTACTCCATTATAGGCCCCACTCATAATACTGGATTCACCATAACCTTGACCATAACATTTTTCAATAGGAATGTTTAGGTTTTTTAATATATTTAAAACTTGTTTAGTGGTTCCTATAGCAGAATGATCTTTTAGCTTAAAGAATCCCAAAAAATTTCTCTTGTGATCAAGAGCTGAGGCAGCATATCTTTTTCCCAAATTATATGGCAAGTTCGAATGACGATACCTAATTGGTCTATTTTAGTTATGTCTTGAGTGGTGTCAAGGAGCAAAGAAAAAAATGTAGCTGAATTTATTTATTTTGTTAGTTCGGAAGTAAGTTTTTTCGACAGACACTCTATTTGCTTATTCTGAATAGCTGGGCTAAGATATCGCACTGATCCAGAAGGCTTATCCATTACCTGCTTCATAACATCATCAAAATCTGAAAGAAATTTCACTTGCGCCAAAAAGTTTCCATTGGAAGTTTATTGTGATGTTTGATGAGCACGAAAATGTAACGAAAATTTTGCGAGAAGTAATGTTTCGATATTGATTTCTTCTTCTAGGTTCTTGTTAATGGACCAGAACCATATTTCGTAGAAGAAAAATAACAACTTTCACTGAAACGTCGATTGTTTTGTTTCTGGCTCCTGGGAAATGTACCTTTAGGTTTGTTGGACGCAAAGCTGACAATAGTCGTTTTATTCTGATCAGTAATTGTTTTCCCAAATAAAATCCAAGATCGCTGGCAAACCAATCACAGTACTCAACAGTATTAGAATGTTCTTGTTCAGATGAGTCGCCAGAAGTGCTAGGGCTAGAAATAGAAGTGGTGACAATTTCACAAACAGTCTTGGTATCAGTACAAGAAATTGGTTGCTGACATGTGGGGCTAGACATAGGAGCGGAGACTATTTCACAAATATTATTATCAAAATTTTCTTCTTCAATTGTGTGAGGATTATGTTTTTTGATAGCTTCTCCTTGTTGCAATTTTAATTTTCTTTTTTGTGTTCCAGACTGATATCTACGCCTGTTTGCCGTTTTTTACACAATCGTAATACCCGGCCTCACCTCAGACGCTGGGGCCCCTGACTTCCCGGGCCCCGGGGCACTGCCCCGGTTTGCCCTGCCTTAGTTACGCCTCTGACCGTCACTCATAATTAAAAAGTATTGTAAATTTTAATAAGAAGGGAGAATCGAGAGAAAATACATAAATTATTGTAGTTTATTGATACTCGCAACTCCGACTTTACCGCCGCTGTTGTACATGTGCGCGTCGAAGCTTCCGAAACGACTTAACAATTATTATAATTACAATAAAATTGCAGATAGCAGTTGGCAGCACCTCGAATGCCTCGATACAATTACTCAAATACAAATATGTAGTATTGTGTATCCAAAGTCAGTTTGAAATGAAACGTATAAAAAATGCCGCCAAACGTCTATCTTCTAAAGTCTAAAGTGCCGACTGCCGTAAAAGCGATAAACATCAAACATCGGTGTTTAAATTAACTGTTACGGACCTCTAGCGTATGCGACCCACCATACGCTTTAGCGTTTTGTGGGCCGCATTATAACAACTGCTACACGTCCGTAACACATTTCGCTATTCTCCATGGGAGGGCGACACATTTGTGACACGTGATCAACAGTGAAAACGGAAGCAGACATTTTTTGGTTGGCTTGGCTGGGCTTGTTGGTTAGTTGTTATTCTGTGAACCTTGATTTTATTCAAGGCATCCGCATGGATTTTAGAATAACCAACTCATGAAAATTTCCTCAATCCGTTGTTGTTCCGTTTAGCGGAATATTTTGTGTTTGTGAGTAAATTTTATCTGCGGAAGCAGGATATTAAATTACACCAGGCTTTCCTGTGTAAATACAGTGTCAACTTTAAAAGGCGACTCAACCCCATTTATCCGACTGTGGCTTCCAGGAGTTTTGGTGGATTGTTCCCTCATCAGTGAGGGTTCTACGGACGGGGCTTCTACGCACGTCAGTGAAGTTCCACGGACGGGGCATCCACAAACAGTGGAAGGTTCCAGGGCTGGTGAGGCCACGATCAACCCCATCCTTGGGTCCATTTCTTGTGTCCCGAAGGCATCTCTGCAGGGCTTCAGTTCTTCCACCGGACTCGGTATCGTACCACCCTGAATAAGTGTGTTTGTGTTGTGTTTTATTTTTACTTACCGGGGACCACCTTCAGTGGTTCCGCTGGACATCAATTTATACTTTTTGGCATTTTAACCTGTACATTTTTAAATATTTTATGCATATATTTACATATATTTAAGGAGGTTCTTTAAATCAAACCTTTGTGGCAGAATTTATGACAATTTTATGATCAAAATGTAAACCGATGTGTAGCTACACGAGGCATTTTATGAATGTGTTATAACTTTTTAAGCTTGAAATATTGGTCACACCTTGTGAACATCACCAGGTTACATGCTAAAGAACTAATTTTGTAAATTGTTCAATATAGTGCATTTCATTTTTTTAAAGAAAGTGTCATTATTTCGTCTGCGAACACTACATATGGAAAAACTCAGTGATTTGTGATTATTAGTTTACTTAACTAATAATTTATCATAGTTTATGTAAGCTTGGGCTTAACGCCCTGAGATAGTCTGAGCTAGAGAAATTTTATCGTAGGCACGTACATCACTTTCCGGGTAAGCCAGTGCCTATGGTATCTGCTACGCTACAGTAGCCCAAGTGATTTCGTTACGTAATATCTGATAATCATTAAGATCCAACGTATCTATTTGTTTATGTACGTTCAACTCGTAGCAGTGGCGCCCAACTTAAATAGTACAGTAAATACAAGGGGATAGTAGTATCGCCCCTAATTAAGTTTTTTTTTTGTGATAAATTGAGTTCCATTTGTTGGTGGTTTGCATATGAAATAATAGCCAGACACATAGTAAAGTTACTTGACACACATCAAAAGGGGGTTACTTTGCCTCAGCGTAATCGCTTCGCTTTTTTGGTAGGGGGGTGACTTCGTTTTTTTTGTCTTACTATTTCATGAGCGGATTAGTAAACAATAGTTGTTGCGTATAAACCATTGGAAAGATTCCTAAGTGCAGCCAACAGTTTTTTTTGTTGTTGATACGTACCGACGCCCAGCGTCGTTTTGTTAATTTACCTGATTTTGTCGTTTTTTTTGTGTGTTTGGTCGAAAATTCAATATGGCCAGTTCACAAATTAAGTTAGATGTCAATAGATTAGTTAGGGAGGAGCTTGTTTATGAACTACAAGTACGTGGCTTAGGAGATGGTAGCGACCTTACTGTGGCAGAGTTGCGCACTGTTTTAAGAGAAGCCATACAGTTAGAAAAAACTACTTTGGCTATTAAAAGTCCTCCATACCCGTACCAATTCACTGTCGATTCTGAAGCTCTAACGGCATCCCTAGCTACTATTCAAAAACTTATTGATGAATTTGTAGGTAGTGAGCACGATAGTAAATATAAGGGGATTGTTTCCAAGATAGCTCATGCGTTGGGTCGTGTTAACAGGTCCATGCCCACTAATGACGAGCAAAAAGGTGTGAAGTCCAATACTCGGCTTAAGTTATTGTTAGCTTTTGATAAACTTAAGGATAAGGCCCGCGGGGATCGTAAGCTTAAAGAGTCAGCCATCCTCGATATGTCGGTATTGCATAATGCCATGGCTAAGGTTCAGCCTGATGCGCATAGCTCTGCAATAACTACTGATTTTAGTTCAGATGAGGAGGAGGCTGCGAAACCTAAACCCGTACCGGTTAGAGACTGGGGCTTGAAATTTACTGGCCGCAAGGGCGCCATGTCTTTTTCAACTTTCTTAGAACGCGTCGAGGAGAAACGGAGGTCTCGTGGTATTTCACGCGCACGATTGTTTAAAGATGCAGTAGACTTATTTGAGGGAGATGCCTACAATTGGTATAATCTGGTGAAAGACTGGGCCACCGATTGGCCATCCTTAGTGGAGGCAATGAGGGAACAGTTTATGCCAGAGTCTTTTGACCGCGACTTGTTTGAGGAGATTAAGCGACGTACTCAAGGTAGTCAGGAAAGTATAGGATTGTACATCGCTAGTATGATTGGGTTGTTCAAGAAGATGCACACTCCAATACCTATGGGAACCCAACTCGAAATCATTTTGGAGCGCATAGATCCATACTATCATCCTTTTCTTGCTTTTGAGAATATAACTTCTGTCACGCAACTCCTGCAATGTTGTCGTATGCTTGACTCCAAACGACAATTGGCTAAGTCGTATGTTCCTCCTCCACCTAAGAGTAAATCTCTTATACCAGAGTTGGCTTATGCATCCACTAGTTCTACTACTTCTCGTTCAACCTCTCGTTCTAGTCTCGTCTTGGATGAAGTCCAACATTCTGGAATCAAATGTTTTAATTGTGGTCAAGTAGGTCATGGGCATCGGGATTGTCAGGCTCCTAGGAAGAAGTTCTGCTATAAATGTGGTAAAGCAGAGGTTACTATTAGGTCCTGTCCTAAGTGTTCGCGTTCGGAAAACTGTCCAGGGAGACGCTAATTGGTCGAACAGTTTCTCCCGGTGTATGTGAGTCGACCAGCAATGTTGTTGACTTAAAGCAACAAATTTTTCTCGATTATGTCATTTCTCATGTGGTTGGTGATCAGCGTCCTTACTTACAACTTTCAGTGTTAGGTTTTCCTATGATGGGTTTGTTGGATTCAGGTGCTACCAGGACAATGGTAGGATCATCTGGTTTTGAGGTCTTCCAGCAGATTGGTTTAAGTTTGAAGCCTTCTGTCAATGAGTGCAGAGTGGCTAACGGGCAAGTCTGTTCCGTTATAGGTTATGTATCTGTTCCTTTCTGCTTGGGTGACAAAGTTCATGTAATAGATGTCCTAGTAGTTCCGGAAATACCGCATAAGTTAATTCTAGGGATAGATTTTTGGGTGGCGATGAATATTATACCAGATTTACGACAAGATGTTTGGCATTTTTCTGAGCAGGAACCACTCGTTGAGGTTAACAGTGTCCTTGACGAAACTTCTTTAAGTGTATCACAGAAACTAGCTCTGGATAGTTTGGTGGACGAAAACCGGAAACTGATGGGTACTTCCCTTGGTCGTACACATCTCGTTTCTCATGAGATCGAGTTACTCCCAGATACCAAACCTATCAAACAGAGATACTACCCTGTTTCGCCTGCCAGACAAAAACTGATTGATGATGAAATTAAGAAAATGCTAGAGTTAAATATCATCGAACCGTGTAAAAGTCCTTGGTCTTCTCCAATATGTTTAGTTCAGAAAAAGGATCAAACTTTGCGTTTTTGTGTAGATTACCGGCGCCTTAATGCTGTTACTAAAAAGGATGCCTATCCTCTGCCGCTGATTTCCTCCATATTAGATCAGTTGAGGGATGCCAAATATCTAAGTTCATTAGATAGGCAAGTTCCGATTGCTGAATCTTCCAAAGACTATACCGCTTTCACTGTCCCTAATGGCCTGTATAGGTTTCGAGTTATGCCTTTTGGTTTGTCAAATGCGCCTGCGACTTGGCAGCGTCTTATTGATACCGTGCTTGGAGCTGATTTACAGCCTTCGGTTTTGGTCTATTTGGATGACATTGTGGTAGTGTCGAAGGATTTCGAATCTCACCTAGAAACGTTGCAGAAGGTTTTTGATCGCTTGCATTCTGCTGGGCTGATAGTTAGTTTTGACAAGTGTCAATTTTGCCGTCCTGAGCTTAAGTACTTGGGATATGTTGTTGATAAGTATGGTTTACGTCCTGACCCAGCGAAAGTAGAGTCGATTTTGAGTGTACCTTCTCCGAAAAACGTTAGGGAAATTCGTAGATTTATAGGCACAGCATCTTGGTATCGAAGGTTTGTACCGCAGTTTTCTACAATAGTGGCTCCTTTGTCGAACCTCACAAAGAAGAATGTTAGTTGGTGTTGGTCGCCTGAGTGCGAGAAATCTTTTAAACTTCTTAAGGAGCGTTTGGTTACTGCACCTATTTTGACCTGCCCTGATTTTGAGCGTACCTTTTATGTGCAGACAGATTCGTCGGCATTCGGTGTCGGTGCCGTGCTCACGCAGCAATTTGATGATGGCGAAAAGGTAATTTGCTATTTGTCCCGTTCTTTGACTAGCCAGGAGCGCAAATATAGCTCGGTCGAAAAAGAATGCATCGGCGTAATTTGGGCAGTGGAGAAGCTACGTCATTATCTTGAAGGCTTCCACTTCAAAATCATAACAGATTGTCATTCTTTGCTATGGTTGCAGCAGCTAAAAGATCCCCAAGGTCGATTGGCCAGATGGGCACTTCGTCTGCAACCTTATGATTTTGAACTGATTCATCGCAAGGGCTCTGAACATACCGTCCCTGATTTTCTGTCTCGTTCAGTACCAGTAACGGTGGAATCCATCGAAGTATTGTCGGTCACGGACCATGCTGATTTTCCCACCGATAAATGGTATTTGAGAATGTTGGAGCGAGTCGAAAGGTCTCCTATGCGTTATCCCTTATGGCGTATACAGAATGGCCAGTTGTACAAGTATGTACGTTTGCGTTATCCCGAGTTAGCAGATCCTGCCGACACTTGGAGACTGGTTTTACCCAAAGAGAAACGTCTAGAAGTAATTAGGTCGTTGCATTGTGATGCGAGTTGTGGACACGCATGGGTCCATAAGACTGTGGCTCGAGTGGGAAATAGGTATTATTGGCCGAAATTAAAGGCCGATGTGGCTAAGTTCGTTAGGCAATGTGAGATTTGCATAAGTACTAAACCCGAACAGAAGTCGCTTAGGGGAAATTTGTTGAGTAAGACGCCTACCGTGGGAAAACCTTGGCAATTAGTTAGTGCCGATCTGATGGGTCCATTACCCAGGACGGCCAAAGGTTATCAGTTTATTCTTGTCGTGTGTGACAATTTTAGTAAGTTTGCCATGGTGTTTCCGTTGAGGTCAGCTACCGCTAATAGCATATCGCAGGTCATTGAGGATAATGTAATTCTCTTATTTGGCGCTCCGAAGACTATAGTGGTAGACAATGGTCGTCAGTTTCAGAGTAACCGTTTCCAAAATCTTGCAAAAACTTACAACATCGAAATAGCGTACACCGCAAATTACCACCCTCAATGCAACCTGACTGAAAGGGTAAATCGTGTTGTTAAGACTATGTTATCTGCATATGTAAAGGATAATCACAGGGCTTGGGATCAATTTTTGCCGAAAATAGGTTTTGCCATTAGATCGTCCAAACATGAGGTTACAGGCCTAACGCCTAATTTTGTCAATTTTGGTCGTGAAATTTCGTTAGATGGCAACAGTGATAAGTACGTACCTTCTGAGTCTGAGTATCCAGTTGTAAACCCTGAAAACCGTAAGCTTGCTTTCGCTAAGATTTATAAGGATGTTCAGAGTAGAATATTAAAGGCCCATAAATCCAGTAAGAAACAGTATAACTTAAGACGCAGACCCGATAAGTTTGTTTTGAAGCAAAAGGTCTGGAGACGTTCTCACGCCCAGTCTGATGCCTCTAAATATTTCACGGCAAAGTTAGCACCTAAATTTGTGGGTCCTTTCACGATTAGAAAAATTCTCTCACCATGGACTTACGAGCTCGAAGGTTCTGACGGTAAACGTTCGGTGTGGCACATAAAAGATCTGAAAGCACACCCTCCGGATGACAACTAGTTGTGGTCTGTTCTGTTAGTTCCGTTGACGTACTTAGGCATCCGAATAGGCAATGACGAATACGTTTTTTTTTTTACGTTGGTCTTATTAACATGTTTTAGGTCACTTCTTTCGTTAATTTGGTAGTATCATTTGCTTTTCTGGTTCATTGGTCTTGCTCAGGTGGCTGAAACCCACTGAGTAAGTTTTCACCTCTTTCCGCCTCACGGGAGGAAGTGTCTTTGTTGGATCTCTGTGATGGGGGATGCACGAATACCATCACCGTGGTTATACCTGCGAGGGGTAAGAGTCCCCAAAATGGTCTTGTGTGGCGCTTGCGTCTTGAGGGACTCCGTCTCGTTGGGGGCGCTCACATTGCTGGCAGCTGCCTTTAAAGGTATCCATCTGGAGGGGCTCGAGCTTGGGAGGTGCTGCTTGGAGGTAGCCTGGTCTAGGCCTGGTTATCATTACCCGGGTAGGCACTACTGGGCTTCAGACTAACCTCGTTGTCTAGCAAGGGTGGTCGTCGTGGTGTGACGGGGAACACTCCCGTACCTCATTGTTTTGCTGGTGGAGTAGCCTTGGGGCGAGCTACTTCCTAGCTGTTAAGTCCTTATGCGTTTTTTTGTCTTTTTTTTTCCTTCTCTTTCTTTTTTTTCTCTATGTATTTTTTTTTTGAGTTGTGTTGTTATGCCTGATGGTAACTTGGGAGACGAGTTAGCCATCCCCGTGCATTTAAGTCTCCTTATTTTTTTTGACATTATTTTTGTTGTTATGCCTGATGATAACTTAGGAGACGAGTTAGTCATCCTCGTGCATTTAAGTCTCATTATTTTCATTGTTATGGTAACTTGGGAGGCGGGTTAGCCATCCCCGTGCATATTAAGTCTCCCCACCAATTATCCATCCTCTGGTGAGAAGCTAGTAAGAAAAAAAATCTTCGATTTTTTTTTCCTGCGAGTAAAGGGGGAGTTGTTACGGACCTCTAGCGTATGCGACCCACCATACGCTTTAGCGTTTTGTGGGCCGCATTATAACAACTGCTACACGTCCGTAACACATTTCGCTATTCTCCATGGGAGGGCGACACATTTGTGACACGTGATCAACAGTGAAAACGGAAGCAGACATTTTTTGGTTGGCTTGGCTGGGCTTGTTGGTTAGTTGTTATTCTGTGAACCTTGATTTTATTCAAGGCATCCGCATGGATTTTAGAATAACCAACTCATGAAAATTTCCTCAATCCGTTGTTGTTCCGTTTAGCGGAATATTTTGTGTTTGTGAGTAAATTTTATCTGCGGAAGCAGGATATTAAATTACACAAGGCTTTCCTGTGGAAATACAGTGTCAACTTTAAAAGGCGACTCAACCCCATTTATCCGACTGTGGCTTCCAGGAGTTTTGGTGGATTGTTCCCTCATCAGTGAGGGTTCTACGGACGGGGCTTCTACGCACGTCAGTGAAGTTCCACGGACGGGGCATCCACAAACAGTGGAAGGTTCCAGGGCTGGTGAGGCCACGATCAACCCCATCCTTGGGTCCATTTCTTGTGTCCCGAAGGCATCTCTGCAGGGCTTCAGTTCTTCCACCGGACTCGGTATCGTACCACCCTGAATAAGTGTGTTTGTGTTGTGTTTTATTTTTACTTACCGGGGACCACCTTCAGTGGTTCCGCTGGACATCAATTTATACTTTTTGGCATTTTAACCTGTACATTTTTAAATATTTTATGCATATATTTACATATATTTAAGGAGGTTCTTTAAATCAAACCTTTGTGGCAGAATTTATGACAATTTTATGATCAAAATGTAAACCGATGTGTAGCTACACGAGGCATTTTATGAATGTGTTATAACTTTTTAAGCGTGAAATATTGGTCACACCTTGTGAACATCACCAGGTTACATGCTAAAGAACTAATTTTGTAAATTGTTCAATATAGTGCATTTCATTTTTTAAAGAAAGTGTCATTATTTCGTCTGCGAACACTACATATGGAAAAACTCAGTGATTTGTGATTATTAGTTTACTTAACTAATAATTTATCATAGTTTATGTAAGCTTGGGCTTAACGCCCTGAGATAGTCTGAGCTAGAGAAATTTTATCGTAGGCACGTACATCACTTTCCGGGTAAGCCAGTGCCTATGGTATCTGCTACGCTACAGTAGCCCAAGTGATTTCGTTACGTAATATCTGATAATCATTAAGATCCAACGTATCTATTTGTTTATGTACGTTCAACTCGTAGCATAACTTTGGTTAAACTAAAACTATATATAGTTTTCGGTGATATTGATATTATGTTATTGTTATTATTTTACATAAAAAACGTCGGCGTCTTTGAATGGCTGTACAAAGTACAAATTGTACCGCCACTCAAAGATGAAAGATGCTGACGTTATCATTTATTATACATTATTATATTATTTAGGCGCCTTGATGGACGGCACCCGACAACCGATAGCGGCATAGTAAATTATGTCTATTCATTATTATGTTACAAGTTACAAAGTTATATAAGTGCAAGTTGTGCAGTCGAGCGAATTTTTATTATTCAGATTTTGCCTGCCGCCCCTAAAAATCTGCCGCCTTACGCCCGTGCGTAATTAGCGCATAGGGTAATCCAGCACTGATTAGAGTCAAGAACATCACATTTCGCTGGTGTCGACATTTGCCTGTGACACATGCATATTATTTCTATACATCCTGCCATCGATGCTGCTTTCCATCTTCCAACACCAAATATCTGTAAAGGTATCTATCGTGCGTATCTGGGCGTCGTACCTTCATTTTTTAAATTGTCGTTAACAATGTTCTGTCCTAGGGAGGCAACTTATGTGGAAAATTTCCTAGATTCAGTAGGAAACCATTAACAAACATTTTCCATCTTCACTTAGGAATGATATGCCAGATTTGAACAGCTTTCAGTTTTTGTGTTCCAGACTGTTGCTACTTGCCAGACACACTGAATGGTCGTTATGCGGCTCAGCAGCTTACTACATCCAGCTGCAGAGAAATGAAAATATCCAAACATTACGAAAGTATGAAAAAGTGATTATTTCAGTTTAGAATTTTATTCTATGTAATATTATTGCATATGTAGTTGTTTTTAAAGTAGTGCCATGATTAGTCAATCATAAATGCCTGGTTCAAAACATTTTGTTTATACGTTTGATTCACATGGCATTTTGAAGTATATTTCTTATATTATTATGTGGTATTGTATATTCTCTCTGAAGGAAAATAAAAGTTTATAGCTTTATAACTACAGCCAAATCAAGTTTTGAGGTTAAAACGGACGGTCTTATTAGCCACTAGTTATGTAATGGCATAATATCACATAAAGAAGCAAGTAAAGACTAAAACATGGAAGTATGCAGTTAATTCCACATCTTTTAGAGTAATGCACTAGAAAATCTTTTAAATCCCATTAAAAAATCGTTTATTTTTTTTTTAGGATAGTTTCCAGTTTGTTTTTAGATCACACTAAAACTAAAATATTTTTTTTTACTAAAGGAAGTATTTTTTTAAAATTTTTCATCGTTTGATATAACCCAGGGATTGGGTATATATCGAACAATAGGCTTTTTGCATGGAAACACAAGTCTAATTGATATTGGATCTCAGTAATACCTTTATCGAACGAGGCGGTTTTAATATTTAAATGGAAATGGGTAGTATAAAATTATATTATAAATAATTATATTAAAACATTAAAGTTTATTTTGGCTATAAAATATTTAAAAAATCATAACAAAGCCATAAATAATAATTTATAAATAAAACACAGTTCCAAAATATGTCTGTTAACATAACAAAATAAAAATGTATTCTTAGTATAAAAATATAAAAAGAAAGATTATAAAATATCACCTGCAAAAGTGTGAATGCCTCTATATATAATAGGCTCTGTGAGCTTGTATTTGATTTGGGATGTATCTACAGTGCTTCTATCCCTAATATTAGGATAAATAAATTTATTTTTATGCTCTTTAAAATTTCTTAATTTGATAGGCCATATTGTTAAGGTTATGGTTTATAATTAATCTCATTGTAACAACATTCTAAGTTTGATAATTACAAAGTACCAGAGAGACTATTTGGCATTATTAAAAAAGTATAATGAACAATAAACGAATATTTTTAGGTAAGCAACTAACACAATATCACGCACGCACTGTCCAAGTTAACCTAACATTATCAAAATTCTTAAAATCTCCACAGCTGCCGACCATCGCCGGGAAATTTGAAATATGTGCATGCTGTTCGATATATACCCGCCCGATGGTAATACACTTAAATGCATACTTATAATTATTCATTGAAGATTAAATTGACAAAACAAACCTACTTTCTAAAAATATATCTCGCAAAGAATGGCTGTATGGACTATGTCCTAATGCCATTTAAAAAAAAAAAAAAAAAAAAAAAAAAAATCTCGCAAAGAAAAGAAAACTTGTATTGCAGGTAATATATCAGAAACACTTTGTTACAAAACAATTTTAAAAGTAATGAAACCTGCTTGTTTAAATATAAATAGAAAATTCTCAAGGAAACCACTAGACATCTTTCACCACATTCACTTTGGAACAGTGTATTAGATTTTCATAATTATCGGTTTTGGTGATCACTCACAATTGCAGGCTCTTGCCACTCGCCAAGACCTCTTCAGTGCAGCTCGGCAGATTACTGCATCCAGCTACCATGTTGCTGGGTGACCGAGGTTCAGGTCTTGACATTGTAGTCCATTCTGCACTACTTTCACTGAACCCGTCACATCGAACTTTACCAATTCATTGTGAATCTACAAATGTTAGGCGTACCAGAAGTACAAATCAAAAACTTATTTGTACAGTAAGGACTTTCAATTTCCTTTAAATTTTCGATAGCGCCAATTCGTTTACATTCATATTTTTTACTCATTCGATCACTTCCACGATTTTCATAAGCATAAGCCCTGTATCTAAATGTGTTATTGTGACTCTTGCTACACGGTCTTTCGTCACATTGGATCGGCCACTGTGAATTTGGAAAATCTACATTTATTCATGTATCTTGTAATCCGAAACTTAAATTATATATCAACCATTAGGTCAGAAACTGTCCATTTTGTGAACTTTGGCCCATGAGAACTTTTGATCAGGAATTTCAAAATCTACAACATAGTGAATTTTCAGCTTAATTGATAGAAACCCACTCACCATAAGGTTGGTGTGGGGGTCTTTCCAGTCATGCGAGGCTTTGTAACCATCACAAATCGTGGTCTATGATGTTATAAAGCACAGATTTGAAGGTAAAAACAAATTTTTCTTCTTTTCCTTAGAATTAGTGAAAAAAATGATAGTTTCTTATGAAAAAAGTAAAATCTCCAACATGTATATTTCATTTATATTTATTATTTATAAATAAAGCAAATACATGTGTTTTATCTAACTTTACATTGCAGACTAGCAAATGAATTTTCTTTCTATAGCAGGGGTTGTAAGTATTTCCATATTGTTTTCTTCAGCAGAACAAGCCAGCTACCTATAGCTTCAAGGATTAGCATCGTTTTCCCATCTTTTGGTAAAGCTGTTTGACAGTAATTTTTGATTCAAGTGAATTTTCTACCTACTAAACAATTAAAGTGTAAAGTGAAATGGATAAATAACTTTTAGTGGGGCACATAATTTGATGTATAATGTACATTACGAAATAATGTGTAATGCTAAAACGACCGTCAGCCAATAAAAGCTCGTCAACAACTGATGTATTGGGTTAAAAGTTCACAGTATAAGTAAGAAAAATAGATAAAACACATTTTACAGGGTGTAACTGGAAGCAAGTTACATTTTATATGATAGGTATTAAATACAATATACCTAAAACATTACTCTTCATATTCTCATATCTTTCTAGAGACATATTAATTGTTCTCAATATTGAAATATGGTACAATGTGCGAGAGTGTTATCAAAGTACTTTCTCTCGTTATTTTTTTAACTTTCTTCCAATATCAGGAGTTCTAACTGCATCAGACCATGAAGAGACATCACAGTTTTTTTTTTCTCTATGCTTGTTCTAAAAACAAACACTGTACAGAAAGTTTCTTTCAGCGTCATGTTATTAAAAAAGAACTACAATTGATCATGTGAATGACCATTCAGCGAGATGCAGTTAGCTGATGTTGAGGTTCAGCTGCACCAGTTTCACTGTATCTGTCACTTCAAGTTTTACTAATTGACGCCACTTGAAGAATGACGTATTTACACTTGACACCCTATAGTCAACATCACCTTGTTTCATACTTTTGTCTTTTGTCATATTTGATGGTAGCCCTAATCTGTCCCACTGAATTGTTCCACAAGCTAGGGTTTTTCAGTTTTTAGTTTTAGAATTGTTTCTCTAACAAATTTTTGCATCGCAGAACTTAATAATTCATTAGTATCATATTAGAGACAAGAACATCACATTGACTGATGTCAACATTTGCCTGTGACACATGCATATTAGGTGTATACATCCTGCCATCCATCGATGCTGTTTCCATCTTCCAACATCAACTACCTGTAAAGTTATCTACCATTCCTATGCCTCATGCCTTAATTTCTTTGAATTGTCCTTAGCAATGTTCTATCCTAGGGAGGCAGATTATTATGTAAAATTTCATATAATGCAGGTGTTTCTTATAACATTTTCTATTATCAGTAACACAAACTTGGAACACCTTTTGTATAAGGGTGATTTCAGCAACTTGGGATAAAACAAGTTCAAGAAATAAAATTTCATTTATTGCTTGATATTTTAGTAGTGTTTGGTATATAAGCTTTAAAAATAAATAGTAACTAATTGATATAACAGTTCGAGATCGATTTCGAATTTTGAAGGATTTATCAAGGAAAAATGAAAAACCAGTGAGTTGACTCTATTGACCATGGAGTTGACAAGTTGACTAGCATGTACATTAATAGAATAATAAGGACATTTATCTCGTTCATATAAAAACTAGAATAAAACTAATATAAACAAAACTAAAACAGAAATTGAACGAAATAAAATATAACATTCTAAACATCTCGAGAACATTCTAGACATTAAGGTGGGCGGAATTTGTTTAAAAAAATAATCTCGTATTTCGAAAATTTCTCTACATCCCTGAACTGGTTTTAATAGGCCTTTAGAAAAAAAATCGATAGAATCGAACTGGACTATTGAACAGAAAAAAGTTTTTTGGTTTAATTTACAATAGTACAGTAAGATTCTAAAAGCCTATATCAAAAAAAAATTTAACTCAGTTCAAGGATGTAGGAGAATTTTTCGAAATAGGAGGAATCTATTAAGTAAACTACCCACCTTAATTCACATTGTTAAATCCTCTAAAGTTGCTATCGGAGAATAAAAATTTATTTCTCCTAAGCTTAGTAGGATCTCTAAGGATTTTTCTGATAGTCTTATGTATTACTGTTTCTTTATCAGCATTTTCTGGCCAAATAAATACATGGTTGTTTTTTTTTTTGAATTAATTCTTTTCATGAAGTTTATTACAACTTGTTGATCTACAGTCTCAACTACTTGACCAACATAAAATACTTTGGACTTATCTGGCCATTCGACAAGCACAAATGAATCCTTTCTAAATTCTGAATCGTTGATAATAGGTTGGTTCTCCTTTTCTTCTTCTGAATCTGAGTATACATCAGTATATCGCACTCTCTTCTTATTTTCTTTAATGGGGTATAATTCCATCTCCCCTAAATGAAAATGGGTACATTTCATTGATGGCGCACAATCCAAACAGTTTAATCTTCTCACATGTATCATGTTTTTAGAATTAGAAGACCACGTAATTTGCCTAGCCTTCATTGTGCCTTTGAATGGTTTGATATCTGTTGGTATCATAGTATCAAAGTTTGTAATAGATTCCTTGTTAATTATTTTTAGAGTAATTCCGGGATAGGCTTCTTCTAGTTTAATGGTAAGGGTTTCCAGATCAGGAATGTCTTCTCCAGTGGCTACAAGTCGATCAGCTGTTCTTTTTAAGCAGCCACCTATCCCATCAGGAGCACCCTTACCATGACCACTTTCAGTATAATTCCAAGTCATCATAGGTGCCTTCAGTATTTCGGATAAATGGGTAGCAAACACATAGAATAACGTTTTATTTTTATATTGTGTCGTTGGGCCGTCACTCACAAAACGAATGCCACTTAAATCAGGATGTTTTATTTTAATCTCCTCTAAAAGAGGTTTTACGTGTGCTAAAATTGCTACAGCATCATGTCTCAAACAACTGGAAATGCTGCAGAAAGAATTCGGAATAATTTTGTCATCTTCAGACTTCTCATACCAAACTACGGTGTGAAGTGAAATTTGTGACTTAGAACCACCAAAATGTGTACTTTGAATTTCTCGAAAATATTTACACACGTAATTTTCCGAAAAATCCACGTGTATGATCACATCATTGTGTCCTAAATTTTTTTTAATAAACTCTTACTTGAAATTGATGTTTCATGTTAGCAAAGTGTTGCATAAACTTTGGTAAGCTTTTATCCAGTTCTGTTTTCAAGTCTAATTTTTTGCAACAGACTTCCTTTTTGATATATTTTTTGCATACTTTTTCCTTACCTTTTATAGAAATGGTTTCCTGTTTCAAAAGCCACTTCTTATATGTTGTGTTTTCATCGAAGTCAATTTCATTGTATTTGAGTTCTTTAATTTTACAAATGTCGCACCTTCTCTCAAGACATTTTTCCGTTACGTGGCCGCAGCATACAGACTTACAAAGTTCGTAAGAATCCTGAAAATCTATTATTCCCAGCAGTTTCATTTTGACTGTTAGTAGTCTCATATTTTCATGTGTAACACATAAACATGTTTCACGCAAAGAAGTGTTTGGGACAAGAACCCAAAAAGGTTTCAGTTGATAAAAGAGGGAATACGAAATTTTGAAATTATATTCATGGCAAAATTTTGTAAATTTTTTTTGTTCCATTTAGATATCTCTTCTGCATTTTGATTCCTTTACGTGTTATGGTGTCACGCTTACCAGGGGCGAGGCGGCTACATTCATCCTTTTGATAGAACTTTTCAACTACTTGTTTGATTTGTTTAGCCATCTCTGATTTTTTATTGCTCCTCGGTGTCTCCTTACGAAAAAGCTTATAGGATCCAAAATTTTTCATTTCACTCAAACATCTATACTGCTTTACTATTTGGCCCGACACTGCCTTTGCAAAGTCACTTTTTTCTTTATACCCTCGTTTTTCGTTGAAATTCTTCTCTAGCTAACGTTTTAGAGCTTCGGCAAATACCAATTTTTTCTTTACATCCTTCGAAACATTTTCACCTTTCAAATCTTGATCTACTTGTGTTCTCGGACTTGTTTTCTCTTTCTTTTTTCCTTCTGATTGCTTTTTTAGCCTATGACACCTTGTTTTGTATTTTGTAACTTTTTTCTCCGATATTCTTCTCCGATTTCTCTTTAATTTTAAGTAATTCTCTATAAGTTTTCGATCTATTTCGTAGAACTCTTTTTCGTCCACACTTAATTCTTGAAGTTGAAGGAGTTGGGGTCGTTGAAAGTTCAGCATCGCTGTCATTCCTTCCTTCAAATGATGTGGGCGTAGATGGTGGCGAATTTTGTATCATGAACTGCAATAACTCCTTGTTTTGTTTTTTGTATTTCTATATTTAGCTGATGAAGATTTCCGGCGCCTTCTCAGAATTCGTCTGTTCCTAATAGATAATTCTTTAATTGATTTCATTTTACCCTCTTCCTTTCTCTTGTAGTATCTATCCCTTTCTTTTTCTTTAGCTTTTTCATAATCTACTGGATTACTTTTTCCCTCCTTCGTCGCTCAGCATCCCTCTTCTGCTTTCGTCTTTTTTCACTTGGTTTGTGTGAAGCCATTTCACCTGAAAGATATATTAAAAATATCTAGACGATATCAACTCCATGGACCTACGAAGTCCATGGAGTTGATAATATACAATAAGATTAGATTTAAACGAGTTATTAAAAAATTGCAGCTAAATAATTTTATGATCATAGGATAAGGGTACTCCAAACCTTGATAAATTTAAACGGAAGATTAAAATACTCTAAATATACTTACAGAAAAATATACATGGAGTTGACGGCACAAAAAAACACGAACTAATACATACACTTTTTTTGTAGCAGGTAACCTTTAAAGTAACATATACGTGATCTCTCTGGCAGCTAATCCAAGACTGGCTAGATTTGCTCTCTTTCCAATTGTTTTTTATCGATATTAGTGCCACCTAACCCTAATATTTGTAAGTATTTGATGGTCCATGGAGTTGATGCCTTAGGTGGTCATGTGAACGATCCATGCTTTGGTGGAAGTCTGAAGGACGTATTTTCTGCTCAAAAAACTTAGGAAATAGGAAAAAGAAAAAATTAATTTTCTTTTTCCTCAACCTTTTCTTAATTCTAGATAATAAATATTACGTTCACAAAATTTTTTAGGGTTCAACGTGACTGTTTCAGACGGAGAATAATGGATAAATCATACTTGCTGTCGTTTATGCTTAACTGCTGCTCTGATGGTATCAATTGGACGACGTCGTAACACTATAAATCTAACACTGTCTGTATTACACTCTCTTAAAATTAAACCTGAAAAGGAATTTTGTTAGAAAACACAACTAAAAGACAATATAAAGTTCAAAATGTATATATTAAATCTTTTAAAAATTTATGTTTTTACAACAACTTTTTTCAAGAGAAAATGTTAACAAACAATGGTCTGACCCGTGTACAACACATGGTGAGGAACGGGGCGATTCATACGGTACCAACTACCATCCAATATGCAGTTTGATAAGCTAACGATGCACAAAAAGATTCAAGAAAAGTTTCATGTAACTGAAATTTTGGTGGGCTTTTGCTTGCCTGTCTTATAAACGTATTTATTAATTCACATAAATTTTGGTCGCTCCTCGGAGCTTAAAATTGCTTGAAGCGTCTCTACTTCGTTTGTATTATGCAATAACAACTTTTACGTTCCGGCAAGGCAGATCCCATGCACGTGTGAGTACATGGTATAGATACTTTTTTGACTCCGAATCACTGAGGAACCGGTTTAGGACAAACCCCGTCAAAACTCATCATTTCCCCGTCAAATCCGACTGCTAGGAAATGATGGGGGTCCTATGTCGCTAAGGGCTATTTTCGCTATAACTTCCGATATACTTTGAATAGTCGTTGGACTAACTTGTCCTCATATTCAATACCTCGTAAGAGTTGCAGTGCTTGACAACGTGGATTCGTAAAAGGGTTTTTAATCTTGGAAATTTTGAAGTTCAAGTCCAATTTTAGTATACTTTCTAAAATTAGGTGGTCGGGGCGACATTACGTCCCTGTGCAGCGACATTTACTATACTTTCTAAATTAACGCTCCTTGAAGAGTTAGCGAAAATTTGGCATAAAAAATGCTCCGAAGAGCAAAAATATGTTTCCAAGAATTAAAAACCTCCTCCACGGCGTTTTTACGTGAAGCACGCTTTTCTTACGAAGTATTTCCTAAGTCGGATTTTGTTACAACGTCGAAAAGTATATCGGGGTTATAGCGTTCTTTAACAGTCACAGAGGGTGTATACGTTTAAATTAAACTTTTCAAATAATTTATATAAGAAATGACAGTTTGTGATAAATACTTAGGGCGTTTTGGCACCTATTTTGTAGAAATATAAAATTTGTTAGGACTGAATATCTGAATTTTTTAGAGAATCCACGTGGACATGCAGGCGGTTACAGTCCATGGAGTTGACGATAATATATTTTCGATATAAATTTCAGACTTCTAATTAATTTTTTTCGCAACAAACATGTCAGTAATATATAAAGGGCATTTAATAAAATAAACCAGGGAAAATTAAAATTAGATACTTTTTTCAAAATATGATTAGTTACATTAAATTATCCCAATTTACTGTAATCACCCATAAATATAAACAGAAAATTCAGAAGGAAACCACTAACAAACATTTTCCATCTTTACGTAGGAACGATATATCAGATTTAAACAACTTTCAGTTTTTGTGTTCCAGAACTGTTACCACTCGCAAAGACCTCCTCAATGGCTGTTATGCGGCTCAGTAGATTACTGCATCCAGCTACCATGTTGCTGGGTGACCGAGGTTCAGGTCTTGACGTTGTGGTCCAGTCTGTGCTAGTTTCACTGTATCTGTCGCATCGAGCTTTACCAATTCATTGTGAATTTATAGATGTCAGACACACTAGGAATATAAACCAAAAATCTTAATTCGTGAACAAGAGTACCATAAAGTGGGGTATATGGGGTCACTTTTCAACTTTGATGCGCTGTAACTTTCTTGGAAATCAAATTAGAAATTTAATTTTTTTCCAGAAATATGAGGTGACCTGTAGTTTTGATTACCGTGGTCCAAATATTTATGTACTGAAAATTTGCGTATATATATTTTTTTTGGCTTCGACCCGATTCACCCCAAGGGTGGTGTCAATCGAATCACTCACAAGAAATAAAAAGAATCAATAATAAATTAAAAATCATTCAAAACATTAGGTGAAACTAAATAACAATCAGGCTAATTTATATTACAAATCATTTGAATTTACCGCAAATTTAAGAAGACCTCTCAGGTACACCTCTGGCGGCCCAAGTTTTCCAAAAATTCTATCAAAATGAAAAGTATCCACGTCTGGAACAGAGGGAAAAATATAAATGTAACCACAAAAATTCTTGGTAGGTTTTGACCTCAAAAAATTCCCTTCGAAATATCCAGTTCCTTTTATTTTGGTAATTTTACCAATGAAACAGTGATACTGGTTACTCTGATACGATTTGGTAATTTCAAAATCGTATACTACCACCAACCAATCACCTTCAGTAACCTCAGATTCTGAAACAGGAAAAACATTTTCTAAAGTTTCCCAAACTTTGTGACCTTTGACTGGACCTTGAGTGGAGTATTGTCACCTGATGATTCTTCATCCTCTACTTGTTGGGTTTCATCGTCTGTGCTTTCAGGTGGTTCTTCATTTAATTCAAAATGTTCTAGCTCTGACTCTTCAGAACTGTTGGAAATTGCGACACTTTCACCTGATTTAACTTTGCATTTCTTCCTACTCTGTCGTTTTTTAGGTTCATCCCCCATCGAGTCATCGTTTTGGAGATTCTCCTTAGGTAGCATGCCCAAAATCTTATCTCTATTTAATGGTATAATTCCAGCTTTACGAAATCCAGAGCTGATATTTTTTTAAAGGTTTTCTTGAAGTGCACTCCATAGTTTATTTAGGAGTCTAGGAAAAAAATCTTTTGGAATTGATGGTTCTCTCATGCCAGGTCCTTGTCTCCAGTTGGTAAGAATTTTGCGCCAGGCTTCTTTCATTGGCCGTAAAAAGGCTATATCGAGGGGCTGAGTGAGATGTGTTGAATTGCTTGGTAAAAACGCAAACCGAATATTGTATTGTTGACAAAGTGTTATTGCCTCTGGAGATAAGTGCGTTGTTAAATTATCGCCTATTAGAACTTTTTCACCTGGAAGATTCTTAAGATATGGCACAGCAATAGTTTTAACCCAGTCGGTGAATGTTATAATATCAAACCAACCACTAGTTGTAACATTGTATCTAGTTTTGCTTGGACCTCCTTGAATCCAAGTTGAATAGAGATGTTTCGCATTGTAGACAACATAACTTGGTAATAATAACACACCGTCTCCAGAGGCAGCAAACATAATGGAAACTGCATATTTTGTTTGATTCATCACTCTCTCAGGATACTTACAGCCACGCTTTGTAATGATTTTTCGCTTCCCGGAGTTATTGTTCAAGTTTGTTACGTCATAGTTAATTATGTTACTAGGTGGAATATCCTTTAGGGTTTCCGTTAAATTATCAAAATAGTCATTTATAGTTTTAGAGGAGACAGCCGCTCTAGATCGCTTAATGTTCTGGCATAATCGAACTGCTAGCTGTTTTTTTTATGTCTAAGTAGTTATTCTATGCGGGTTATAGACCACTTCGGAAGTAGATGGCGTGTGTCCATCCGGAGTGGCGTTCCGGGGGTGGCTGGCGCAGTGGGGGTGTTCGTGCGCGAAGGTGAAGAAGTGTTTAGGGGTGCTGGGCGCGAGGGTTGGTGGCGTGCGGATTAGGCGAAGGAGAAGAAGTGTCCAGAGGCTTCACATATGTGGGCGTGCAGAGGGGGGTCCGGGTTGCGGGTTGCGACCCGTGACCACGTAGTCAGAAGGTGTGGTCGAGACCATGATGGATGAGTCATCATTCACAAATAAGTTTAGACAAAACAAATATGCTTCTTGGAAATGTGACGCAATTTATTGCACAGATGTTTTCAAGGTTAAGACGGGTTACTGGGAACTTACTTGTCTTTGTCTATTGTAATTAATTTTAGAAATAAAAAATGTTTATGAACTACATGGGGGAAAAGATGATAGTACTTAGTAAGTTTTATTGATAAATTTATTAATACATAAAGATAGTAAAAAATGAGATTACATAGTGTGAGATATAATAGAATATTTATTTTCAAGAACTAGATTAATTATTTCTGCAAGTCGTAAAATTCTCATTTCAAATCGGTGTCGATCGATAGCGTCTTGTACCCAATTCCCATGTCTAGCATTTCGATGTGCATAGGTCCAGTGATAAATATATCGTATTTTAACATCATCATTAAAGTGGAGTACTTTCTTTCGATGGCTGCTTTCAATTACTGACATGTTAAGTGAATTTATGTAAAATTTCCTTCTCGGTTTTTTTTTTCAATGTTCTTGCTATCCAATCTTTACGACTAAGTTAGAGGTTGAGGTTATGTTCCTTTTTATTGATTAGAAACACTTCATCATAGTAAAATAATAGGTAGGTAGGCTCCAAGATAATGATAACTCGTAGAATTACGCCGCACGGGCTTTAATGGGTCTTATATCACAATTACCGCAGACGGTATATACTTTTAGATTCTTTGGGGCATTGTATTATTTTAATACATTTTTGCATCTCACACACATCCATATATAGACAGGCATAATGTTAAACTGTTTCTTATTCATCGAACCTATTATTTTAATACCTTCTTTACCTGAGGATTTTAGAGAGAGAAAGCGAGAATTGATGTCGGATTCAAGATGGTGGATGGCGGGAATTTTAAATTGTAATGGCGAAAAAGTATATGTGATGTGTGTTATGATGTGAGATGGTTTAGATAAAGAGAGAGAAAGAGAATTAATAGTGCATTCAAGATGGTAGATGACAGGAGTATTAAATTGAAATGATGAAAAGTTTGAATGTTAGGATGCAAGATGGTAGATGGTGAGCGTGGATTTTAAATTAGGGTAGAAAAAGTAGATGGATGAGGTTGAAAGTGAACAAAAACAAAGAATGAAGGAAAATAATATAATAAAAAATAAAAAAGTATATAATATAATAAATAATAAGTATATAATTATAATAATATAAAAAGTAAAAGTATATATGGCAGTAGTTATGTTGGTATCGTCGGTGCCCATTTAATTACGGATGGACGGGGTTGTGGCTTATGCATCAGAGCTAATGATGTGGATGCGGCGCCCATCTCCAGTTCTGATCCGTCACCGTAATCCGGATCAAAGATTTCACTTTTAATATTAGTAAAGCTGTAACAGAGAATACATGTTAATAATTTTTGTGGAGAAATATAAAATTTTTAAATTACCATATTTCTCCCCGCTCGGACACCCATCTATAGGGCCATTTCATAAATGGATTCTCGCCTTCACCCTCGATTTCGGTCTCGGTCTGCGTCTGGGGTTGTGGCTGATGCACCAGAGCTAGGAAGTCTCCCCGCTCGGACACTCATCTATAGGGCCGTTTCATAAATGGATTATCGCCCTCACCCTCGATTTCGGTCTCGGTCTGCGTCTGGGGTTGTGGCTGATGCACCAGAGCTAATGGTGTGGGTGCGGGCGGAGGTGATGGTGATGTCGTGGTGATGGTTAATAACTGCGTATCATCTATTCCACTATGCAAATAAAACCAGTTTTAAAATTAAATATATAAAATAGAGAATTAAACTACTCAACTAAAACTACTCACTATATGCTATATGCTCCATATTTACTGGCGGTGTATATCTGTTAGTAATTTGGCACAGCTCGTTATAAGAATACATATTCCCTAGGTCGATGAACAACAACTAATAAAACGTATATGAACACACACAACCCATACCCAAAAAATGTATTAGTTTACAGTATTTTGCTGATTTGGTATAATTAATGGAACAAACGATAAATAATTAAACCTCAACTCAATCGGTTTCTTATTTATCTTATAGCGAAAGGAGCAAACTCAATAAATGTATTGGTTTGCAGTATTTTGATGATTGTCTCATTCCCATTGTTATCTACACGTGCGTGTACGAAAACTTAAAAAATCCGCAAGTTTAAGACTGTAGACTAAACATTCAAGTGATTTTTATTTTAACCACCATAGGCGTGCTTAATATAATTATTTAATTTTATATTCATCTGTTTGGGTACTAGACTATTAAAAATGTATGTTGAAGCCAGGAATCGAACCTGGAATCGAACCTGGAATCTCTAGATCTTCAGTCTATTGCTCTTCCCACTAAGCTACTTCAACTAGATATAAATAAAACAAAAAAGTTAGTATTTCTATCGAGTTTATTGATTATTTTTAATTATTACAATTTGAATTAAATAGTACAATATATTGTCGTGGTAAATATGGTACAATATCATCCTTGAGTCTTTCCATCAATCCAGCGGCATTTATTTCACTACGGAACCTCTGAAAGTCGCAATGTTCATCTAGATAGTCTAAACAAATTTGATATCCTAGAGCACATTCTCTAGCACAGGAGGCGTAAAATTTACTATCTTCTGCAGGACCGAAAAGACTACCATGTTCATAACCAATCCTCAATCCATCCAATTGTTCGAGAAATCTCTCTACCAAATCCCACAGCCCTACGGGAACATCATTTATCCAGGCTTCGTATAACATTTTTTTGAATAATTTTAACTATGCACTTTACACCTAGGAGGGAAGAGCAAACTGTTATGTAATATAGCAAATTTGCTACTGCTTCAATTCCAGTATCACGATTGATGTTATGCTTTTCGATCAGATTGTTGATGGTGGTGGAAGGATAGGGGGTGGCAGCAACAACATCATCGTCATCAGCGGCAGCACATGCGTATTCCATAATTTTCCAATGCAAGTCTTCAGAGGTGTCATCTTAAAATATTATTCTCACCTTATACTGTGTAGTATTATTAGGAATTGAAGTATAAAATGCAGGAATGTGGCTGTTTATGAGGTAGGGTGTCATTTTTACCCAGCTGCTACTGTTTTTTGAATCATCGAAACAGACAGAAACTTCTTTCGAATGGTGTGGTTGATGTACATAAAGAATATTCTGGAATACTGCATGTAAAAGTATAAAGTGTGTTAATACCGCCATGATTGCACCTTATTTTTTAAATTATTGTCTATGAAGATTAGAAAGTAGAAGTTTTTTAATATTATTTATTTATAAAAACAAGAACACTAAATACAAATAAACTTAAAATTGGTTAGGAGCCCTGGCGCAAATTCATAAATGTAGGCACTTGGCTGCCAAAGGCGATTATTTTGTCTACTTGTGTTATGGCACGCTGCACACCCTTAAGTTTTCTCTCATATTTCTCTCTTTTTTTCACCAACTCTAGTCGTTTTTTTGAATTTGCAGCCACCATTTGCTCTGTACTCTTCACAAATCCTGTCACTTGTTGCATGTATCTGTCAGTGAGTTGGTTTTCCTCCAAAACATCGATCTGGTAATTAAATGTCGTGTTGTGTTTTCTCCTTCTCCCTGTCCACCATCTGTATCATACTCGCTTGGATCGACATCACTTATGTTTTCATATTGCGGAGTGGCCGTTCTCATGGGATTAAATTGCTGTATAAAATTGTCGGACTGTTGGGTTGAACTGCCGGACTGTTGGGTTGAACTGCCGGACTGTTGAATTGAATTACTGGACTGCTGTACTGATGAAGAACTTGATTTTTTTATCCTTTTTGAACCTATCGGCTTTACTTTACTGAAAGACCCATCGAGTATTTTAAAACTGGATTCACTTCCAAAGCTTTTGTTAAATTCTTCATTTATTGCCTCGAATTCGTCACTGCCGACTTCTCTCTTCAAATGCGATAACAATTTAATAGATTTTCTCGGACCATTACCCATTCTGGAACTATCACTCGAAATCTTAATTTTCATCTTTGTAAGTATTTAATCTTTGCCGTAAGAAACTGATTGTGAGTTTAAATTATTTTTCTCAGTAAATATATATAGCGCTGATCCCACTAATTTAAAAATTTTCTTTACATCCAATGATATTGCTTTAAAGAATTGCATGCCCTTATTAAAGTTCTAGAACCAGTGAAAAGCAAGCACTTATTTTTTTGCAAATATTCACACAATAGTTGCAAACCCCTCCATAATTTAATTCTACAAATAAAAGAGATAATTTTCTCAAACTAATTTATTAACTTTAAGTCAAAAAAATATAGACCTCTATTGCACTTTGCACATGTTCATGACATCATGTTCATGGCATCATGTTCATGGCATCATGTTTGTGGGAATGCACATTCCGTGAGAAAGTGCGGTCTGTATTCTGCATAACAGGATGTCATTTATTTGTTGACAACAGTATAAATTTTGTGTGTTATCTTTTTTGTTATTTTTACTTCAACTATGACATTACTCAGTGACAAATAGCAATCTCTTAGTTGACATAGTATATACATTATTCTAGTGGATTCCTTATAATAAAATATTCCAATATATCTGCTTTTCTCATTATAACAATAAAACGAGGAAAAGTATAACATCTAGTTTGTTTTATAAACCCCGATAGCTACGCCTCTGTCAGTAGCCGAGTAAATGTATTAATTAGATAAACAACTTTGCAGTGTAATTTGAACCTGTAGAAAATGTAATGTGAATTTCTCATGTAATAAACGTGTACACTAATTAGGGATAAACCATATGGTCATATGGTGCATATGCTTCTCAAGGATCGATCGGTAGATATAAACGCCAGTTTAATTACCCACACAAATAAAATTTAATAATTGTTGAAATGATGTCAAGTTGTAATATCTCTTTAAGCGTCTGTGTGAATCTTTTTATGATAGGTCTGTTTATTCTTTATTAGGTGAATGAGCAAGAACTATATGCAGGATGGTTTTATCATGTTGTCCCAAATACTTATTTTCTAGTTGTTTTAATTTTTATACATACCGTCATCTGGGGTAAATTCGGACGATTTTTGCAGTTTTTGCTATTATTTCATTTAATTTTTCTTTCAAAAATCAAGAAAAAAATAATATGTATTGTCTCATCCTTTCTGAAAAGAATGCAGTTTAAAAAAATAGAAGAATATTTCAATAGTGTAACTTTTTTTTGGGTTAAATAGTGTCCGAATTCGTCCCTATGTGTGGGGTGATTTAGAACACCCATGGCTTTTCACTGGTAATCGAATTTCATCATGCGTAAAGGTGATTTTCGGACAGTTATATGAAAAAATAAATGTAGTCTGTAGGATGGAAAAAAATATTGACCAGGAAAAATAAAACATCGGCTCAAAAATAAAAATGCCATTTATTTAACAAGTAAAATGTGAAGTTCTAAACAGTTCATATATACATATTTTGGTCTATGAAAACAATAAATACATTCTATAATATAAAAATAATAAATAAAAAACAAAAAATATTCTGGTAACCAATATAATCTATTTTTATATTTCTATTGTACGTTATCATAACACTTTAGGCAAGGAAATTGCAGTCTATTTCTTCTCAAAGAAGTAAATGAATTTAATACTTTTACTATTTGGTGTTATTCTATAATACTTTCATCTTTAATAAGAGGGTATGTAAAATAGTCCCCCATTTTTTTAGAACTTATCTTTCTTAAAAAATTAACAAGGTACATATCTTCAGTCTTATCGATTATTTCGGTAACACAACCAACATATAATTTGTATTTATTTTTGGGACATGAAAGCTTAATTAACAAAAACATGCCAGATTCAATGTCACCAATCTCTTCTGGTTCACATTCATCATCAACTGCTTCATCCTCATCCATTGCTTCAGTCTCTTCATCAATGTCTTCTTCAGTTTCTTCATCCATGGTTTCATTATCGTTTTGTTCTTCTTGTCTCAGGTCACTAACACTTATTCCTTTGCCAGGAGGCACGTTTAACTTTTTTCCTCGTTTTTTACCGCTAGCGGAAGGTTCATTGGTAGCCTGCCTACTTTCCTTCAGAAATTCTTTTAGTGTGATCATCCAGTCCTTCTCCACTGGTTCTTCAGTATTTGTATCCGGAAGTTTATTTAATACATGATTTGGATTTAAGGGTTCTATTCCACAGGCTCGAAATCCAGATTTAATATTCACCTCCAAGGCTGTGCCAACTTTCTCAACGGCATTTTTAAAGAGGCGGGGGAATTCTGATTTTGGTAAACATCCCTTATTTTTCTGCTTCCATTCTGTTAGAATAGTGCGCCATGCCTTTTTCATTGGCGCAAAAAACGCCACGTCTAGCGGCTGCAGAAGATGAGTTGCATTAGGGGGTAATAAAACAAACTCGATGTTATTGGCTTTACAGCATTCTAATACATGAATTGATACATGGCTTGATAGGTTATCACCTATTAAGATCTTCTTACCATCAAGATTCCTGAAATAAGGTAAAGCTATTTTGTCGAACCAATTTTCAAATGTAGGGCCATCGAACCACCCTGATTTGGTTCTGTTATAGAAGGCCCCGTCAATCCCCCCCTCTACCCATGTAGGATATAAATGGACAGCTTTGTATACCGTATATGGTGGTAACATTACTCCTGAAGCACTAATAGCCATCATCACGGATATGCTAGTTTTGGTAGAGTCTATTGTGCGGTTAACTCTTTTGGATTTCGCATCTCCAAAGTCCTTAATAGTGTCGTATATTTTGGGTAGTACGGAGGCTTCGTCTACCGTGACGGCGTTCAAGCGCCTGAAATCTGCGCAAAATCTTGGCTTTTTGCCTTGTCGTAGAATAATTACTGGGGGAAAACTGTATGGGGAGACGCTGGGTTCTATGACGCCAGCTTCGAGCATTTCCTCTATCTGTTCGTTAAGGATCTTCTTTCTGTCTGGCGAAAGAGGATAAGGCCGTATGTGGATAGGGGTGGTATCCGTCAACGTGATACGGTGGCACGTGGTGATAGTCGTGGCTAACGACGGGGAATCGGAGAATATGTCCGAGAATTCTGAGAATAAGGGATTCAACAATAATTTCCCTTCAATGGGGATAACTACAGCTTCTAAGAGGTTACCTTCTGACTCAGGAAGTTGGACGAGCGGAGAGCTGTCCCAAAATATAGTTTGCCTTCCAGCGTTGCCGACGTATAGACATCGTCGTTGATAGTCTAGTACGGCGTTTTCCCGTAAGAAAAAGGGGAACCTAGGATTATGTTTTCGTTCAGGCCTTCTACTACCATGAAACGAGTTGTGTATTGGTTATTTGAGATAAAAAATGTGAGTGTGCAGTCTCCTAGAGAGATGAAAGCATCTCGACCGCATGCCATGTGAATTTCGCGATACTCATTGGTTGTGGCGTAATTGGTCACTATGGTCGCGTCTACCACGTTTTGCGAAGCGCCCGAGTCGACTAGAGCTCGGTAGTGTTTGTTATCGATTTTTATCGATTGCGTTACGTTCCTCCCGTGATTGCGTGTTTTCGTCCGTTCCGGGACCGAATTGATTGAAATTTACTTTGTGCGTCGTCTTTTCTTCCGGTTCGCAATTGAAGCGATGCGTGATATGATTTTGAACGTCTTGGTCGACGTGATTTGTCTCAATACTGCCCATACAGTCATCTAGGTGACTGGTATTGCCCTGTGTGCCCGAAATACCGTCTTGAGTGCGGCGGTGAGGTGCATGTAGAATGCCACTCTCTGTGTTTGATTGATACGCGGGAGATTCGCATGATCCCGGTATAAACGTATGATCCCGAGGAGGTGCCAGCGAAACGCAGAGCTCCTGGGTATCCGAGGGGTTTTCGCTAAGTCCCTGGGCGGAAGCATAATAATGAGGAAGGGCCTGTGCGGGGCGCTGCTCCTGATTAGGATAAGGAGGGACCTGTGCGGGGTGCTGCTCCTGAATAAAACAAGGAGAGGCCTGTGCGGGGCGCTGCTCCTGCGTAAGGTGCGAGGGAGAGGTACTCGATCCCTGCAAGAAGCGTGGGTGAGGAGGTGCTAACATATCGCAGAGCTCCAGGGCGTCCGAGAAGGGTTCGCATGGTTCCTGGACTAGTAAGGTAGGAGATACTAATGGAGCGCAGAGCTCCTGCGTAGGACACGAAGGAGAGGTGCTCGATCCTTTTGCTACGCGACGCAGCGGAGGTACATGTGCGAAGTGACGCTCCGGGGTTCCCGAGGGTAATTCGCATGATCCCTGGGAATTTATAATTGAAGGAGGGGCCTTTGAGAGGCGCTGCTCCGTTAATGCATACGAGGAACATTTGCATGGTTCCTGTATGGTGACGCATGGGGAAGGAGGTGCCTGGGCAGGGCTACACTTCGGAACGAGATACGAGGGATGTCCACACGATCCAGTCGTATTCGTGTTTGATTGGGCTTCTAGCGTGAGAGAAGGTGGGGCAATGAGATAATGGTTGATTGGATTCCTTTTTTGGAATTTTGGGTATATGTTCGCCAGAGACGCATGCTGGGAGCTGGAAGATATGGTTGGTAGACCCTTGGGCCAGGATTCCCAAGGTGAGAGGAATCGCTTAATAGTGAGTCATTCATTGTCTGACTGATCGGAGGAAGTGTCCGAATAATAATGATGAAGGGAGTGATCTTGAGGATCCTCCTGTGAGGAAAGCGTATACGTGAAAGTACTTATTGAATCGCGGGACGTGTCGAGCGTAGAAGTTTTGTCGCTGTATTCTGGGGCTGCGATGAGTGGAAGTGGCGGTTCAGAATCCCGTTCTACAGTTATGTTTACGATATCGGTCACCGACTTGGGTGCCGTCGTGGATTCATGAGTATAATCCGTTTGGGGTATGTCAGTTAAAGAAGGTTGTAGTTTTATAGAAGGGTTCGCATTCGCCTGAGTGGAGGTCGAATGGGATACGTCAGAGATTCCGTCTCTGCGTGAGTGGGTGCCTCGATGGGCCTCCTTGCTCCAGGGGGTCCTTGAGTTAGGAAATTTTACCCTCCGGAGTGCAGATTGTAATGGGGAGTTTTCCGTGTTCGGATTATGAGAGTTTGATGCTATTTTTCGCCCTTCACTGTAGGACGTCGGGGGGTCTGAGCGGATGATGTCCCGCTGTGGTTTCACCTCTGACGGTGCTTCTCGTGGAGGGGTTCGCCACAAGGTTTCTTGAGGAATGGCTGTTGACGATCTCGGGCACGTTAGACCTCGAGTTCGTGTTGTACAACGGTGTCGTGGTGGTTTGCGTCGTAGCCGAGTTCCTGTCTTCCGGAGTGGTTCCGGATTTTCGCGGTTCCTCCGAGTCGATAGTGGTCGGTGGGCCCCGCTGTGAGTTTTTCGCCTTCCGGCCATCACCCTGAGGACTGGGAGTCCTCTGGTGATCTCCCGTTGAGATTAGCGCCTCCCGGCGTTCCCCTTGTGAGTTTAACGCCCTCCGGCGAGCCTGTTTTGAGTTTAACGCCCTCCGGCGAGTGTTAAACTCGCCGAGGAGGTTTATTGCTGCGGGACCGCGGCGTCTTGAACTGGGTTCGCCGTGGCCCGAGGCAGGTTTCCCGGATTGCCGCCGTTGACGGTAGGACCTGTGCGTCCTGCACCGTTCTGGGTCATTGGATTGTTGGCCTGCTGGCCGTAATTCCCCCTATTGTTGGGGTATCTATTCGCTTGGCCGGGGGGTGCGTTACCTCCCCTATTGTTCCATGAAGCCTGTTGCGGCTGGTTCCCGCTTCGCTGCGGCGGGACGGCATTTTACGCATTCCCGCGAAGGTATGGGTTATTGGGACAATCTCTCTGATAGTGGAACTGCTGTCCTGAGCAGAACCGACAGGGAGTGTTCGGCACGCTGCCTCGAAAAGTCTGTGGACCATTTGGTTCCGATCCGCCTTGCTGCTGCCTGTTAGCAGGGGGCGGTTGATAGGCATTCGGCCCGGGATAACGGTTATCCCGTGTATTTTGAAATGAGTTTGGGCCCTGGGGGCGTTTGGGTGGTGAGGCCCTAATAAGATCGGCCTCCACCTTGGATGCTAAGGTTACTAAATGTTCCAATGACCGGAACGGGTGGGACCGGATGCGAGAGCATAGCTCTGGCTCCAGTAGATCAAGTACTATCGCAATTCGTGCGTCTTCGGGTTGGTCCCAAGCAACTCTGTTAAAAAGGCACACTTTTTTGGTAATGAAAACCGACACGCTTTCGCCGGTCTTTTGACGCTCTCCGTAGAGCTGGGTGGTCGCCTGTGTGAGGTTCTCCACCGCGTCGTATTTTTCTACGAGTCGTTCCGCGAACGCCTCGTAGGAGGTAATGAGATATCGGTATGGCTCGTACCATTGTCTGGCAGGGCCCTTCAGCTGTTCGCTGGCGATAGCGAGTCGTACTCGCGTATCGTTTACGTGGATTCTATTCGGGGAGAGGTAAGTTGCGTGGAACATTGGGCGTGTTTTGCGTGACGCGTTCCATGGCTGCGGTCAGAGCCGTGGCCATTTGTTCGAACAACCTTCCCATCTGCGCCTCTACTGCTGTTGGAGGGGCTGGGGGTTGTCGAAGCTCTCCGGCTAATGATCCGGATTGGTTCATGTCTGTTGTGACATGGCGATTACGATTAGGTGGCACTTCGTCCACTGTGAAAAATCTGTCTCTCCTTAAGAGAACAGGTGAAGAGGGTCGTATACAGTTCGATCTGCCTGCCGGGGTAGGTTGCGTTGGGGGGAACTAGGACTCGTCCGTAACACCGGACTCGGCACTTAATCGTCCTGATGTCCATTTCGAATCGAATCTGTCCATTTTTTGATAAATGGCCTAGTTCCCTTCAGGCGTAAAGTGTGGAAAAAGAAAAATTGATGATGAAAGGATAACCGTTCGTCTTAGCCGTAGAGTTATCGAGAACATGGACTAATCGTATCTGACGAAGTGGGTTAGAAAAATTAATATTCGAATTGGGAATGACCAACAGAATAGAAGCTGTCCTGAAGAAGTGGGACACCCGTGGGATAATGTTTATTTAGCAAGGCCCCACGTTGGGCGCCATGTCGACGTCACCTACGTTTGGAAGAGTTTAATTGGACAGCAATTGCCAGGAGGGCACTGGGCAACCTACCTGAATAAGTATCGTTTACAAAATTTATCAATAATGGGCGCCAGCAATCGATGCAAAAATATGGTCCAATCGTGGTTCTGTTGACTCTCAGGGGAAGGTTCGTGGTGAGTACTCAGTTCCTAATCCAGCAGTGTAGGAAGGCCTGCCTCTTCTCCGTACACTGAGGAAATTCAATTTTCTGATATTCGGGCTCGTACCTGAACAGTAGCATAGCGTGCCAGCACGGGTGAAGGCCAATAGAGAATAACGTATCTAGACGTCAAATGAGACTGCTTATACAAAACTGTGCGCCTATATCTGACTGGGGTGACGGAGACCTCAGATAATTGAACTAATTGGCGGCAGTTGAAGATCGAGCTAAGACGTTTCCTGTCTAAGCCAGCGCACAGGTGCTTATACCTGGGCTAGACTGGCGGTGGGGAGATAAAACACCAGATACACGGTAGGTACTTCGGAGAGGTTCACGGGCGATAGCCGGTGTCCTTTCCCGCAGAAAAACAAGACTAGAAAGGTTAATATTGAAATAAAAGCAACAAGTAGTGCTATGAATCCCCACATTAACTAGTGATTAGATTGACTTGAATTAATTATGATCCCCAGGAGATGGGAGATAAAAGAAAACCCAGTAATAACGACTATCCGTATATTACGAAGGAAGGAGGAAGTGGAGCACAGGTAATTCGCAATTAATCAGCGTCGGCGGCCGACGGTGGACAGGTTTGCTAGAATTAAACTCGTCGCATTTGGCCTTATGTATGAATTAGAGTATCGGTTAGTCTCTGCCTAAATAACATAAAATATATAAATGTCACCTGAGGAGGTGTGATTAATAATTAGCGCTTGATACGCTTATAGTGCCTTTAATTGATAAGCTAATAAACTATATAAAGCTAGATTATATGTATATATAACATTAAAATGATAGCTAAGTGCGAATTAATGTAAATAATACCTTTGATAGGTAAAGAACCGTGGCGGAATTCAATCCTTAAACCACCGTGTTCTGGCGAGGAGGGATATTTTACCCTAGGTCCTCTGATAATTAAAATGTCCTAATATCTAATTAACACTTGATTGATTATCATATAATAATCAAGAATGGGATCTCAGATGCAGATCTTTTAAATAAGAGTATGGATAGTGTGTTTCAGAGCGTGGCGAGATATTATTGAATATGATTAATTAAATATATTTATATCAAAATAACTAGAATCATTCATAACACAATCGTTTGAGTATTTGTTCTAATATGGTCAACACCGACCAGTACCAAATAAACAAACCTAAACAATATGATATCTCCCTTGTATTTAGAGATAATTGCACCTTTGGGAAAGTGATATTAAAGTAATTAATGATGATTATTATAAGTCCTATTGTGAAGCAGAGTAGTACTAATTTTACTAAGCTTTTCAGATATAAACCTTTGTGCGAATAAAGGCTGAAAGGTTTCATGAATACCTGGTTGGAGACAGAAGTCTGGCCATGCAAATTAGCAAAGTATTCTTTTGAAAACTCAAATTGTATGAGAAACGATCCTAAATACGTGCCCTGTCTATAGTATTGCTCTGAAATAATTTGATAATAAAATGCAAGTACGGGTATTGCAGACCTGCTCGTGCTACTTTGCCAAGCTTGGAATATCCAAAATAATAACTAAATACCCTCTGTAAATTTGCTAATTCCCCCTTGGTTAGATATGAGGATAGCTTATCCTAAACTGCTCGCTAAGTATCTGAAGGAATCTATAAACCGAAATTATATTACCGATCCTGTAACACTTTTTGTGAATGAAATGTATCGTTCTTTATTGATTGGTAATATAGTGATCTTACCGGTTTTCGCGAGATCTTTGATTAGAAAATGAGCGTCATATCCGGATAAATTATGAAAGATGATCGGTACTGTAAGTGATTTCTTAAAATTTAGGTTATGTCCGTTTGCACCAGTCCCGCTTAAAATTTTAACCAAGCTTAAAGACTTAAACCCTTTGCACGCCGTTTTAAGCCTGGTTTTACTATCCCTTAAAATGTAATAATTTAAACCGTGGATCATCCGAGGCTTTAGGGCCGCTTAACTCCTACGCATGCGCTCTTGCATCAACTTTGTTCGATAGTCCGTCTTGTCATATTTTCTTGACGTAACCTATATCTTTTCGTGAAATAAATATTGTCAATAAATAATCAAAAATAGATAAATATGTTATATGATATCGATATTGCACAAGACGATGACATTGAAGTCTTGGATTTTATTGAATATGGAATACCAAGAGAAATATATCAAAGAAATAATTACTTTGATACGTTAGACGAGTCGAGTTTCTACAAGAGATTTCGTCTATCCAGATTTTGTGTGTTAAATACTGTCTTGCCATTAATTGAACATCGTTTAGAGTATCCATACGATAGGTAAAATTAAGTATAGCCTTTAAAAATGTGTCTTATATTATTTTGTTCATTTTGTAGTAATAATTGTGTATCGCCGATGAACCAGCTGCTGGTGGCTTTGAGATTTTATTCCACTGGTGGACATTTGCAAGCAATAGCAGACTTCGCTGGCATGCATTTATCAACAGTTTCAAGAATTATAGTACGGGTATCGGAAGCTATTGCTGAACATTATAACAGGTTCATTAGTTTTCCCACTGAAGAAGATGAAATTAGAAATACTCAGCAAAAATTTTACAATATAGCTGCATTTCCTAGAGTAACTGGTGCAATTGATTGTACACATGTAAAAATTGAATCGCCTGGTAAGTATTACATATTTATTTTATTAACTAAAAAGAACCTAATTGCAAAACCGATAAATAAAACAGTTCCTAGTTATCGAACTTTAATTATAGAAATGTGTATTTTAGGTGGAGAAGATGGAGAAGTATATAGGAACAGAAAATCGTACTTTTCTTTAAACGTACAAGCAATATGTAATGCTGAATTAAAAATTTTAAATCTAGTTGCTAGATGGCCAGGTTCGGCACATGATTCCACAATTTTTAACAACAGTAACATGCATAGAGATTTCCAGAATCAGACGTATAGAAATTGTATATTATTGGGTACAAAATTCATTAAAATAAATAAATACAAACTAATATAAATATTATTTTAGGAGATAGCGGTTATCCAATAAAATCGTATCTTTTTACACCGTTATTGAATCCTATAACACCTGAAGAACAGCTTTACAATCAGTCTCATATTAGAACCAGAAATGTTATAGAAAGATTATTCGGAATTCTTAAAAGAAGATTTCCTGTTTTGGCATATGGCTGCCGTTTAAAAATCAATACTGTGCTGACAATAATAGTAGCAACATGTATTTTACATAATATTGCAATATCAGAGGGCGACAATAATCCTCCTCCTTTACCAGATGAACTAGATGAGCATATTCTAAATGAATTTATTGAAAATGGGCAAATACCTGAGGTAAATAATTATGCAAATGACAATGCGGCTTTAGGTTCTTTACTTAGAAGACAATTTATTAATAATTATTTTTCACAATTGTAAAGAATTAATCGAAGAATTATGTAGTTAAAAAATAAATATTGTTAATATTGCTTTGGTTTTTTTTTATAAATAACAAACTTAAAATAGAAATACGAAAAGTATTTTTATTTCTTTTATTTACAAAACAGACCTTGTCATAAGTTATTTAATTTAAATAATAATCCTAAACCTAATTAAACGAGTTTAATTTTGCCAGCTGGAGCTTCTTAATTTTAATGTCGAGCATCATGGACTCCTTCTGCAAATTGAAGAGTTCCTCCTCTCTTTCACATTTTCTGTTGAAAGCTTCTTCCTCCCTTTTGGCTTTAGAAATCATATTTTCTTTATCAAATTTTATTATATTTAATTGCAAATCGGATATTTCTATCTTTTTATTTGCCAAATCTTCATACATCCTTGCCAGCGTTGTTGTTGCTGAAAGGGTTGGTCTTCGACGACTTGTCCAGGTACTTGCCTCAGTTCCCTTTGCCGCTTCACTGTTTTTCTTTGGGGTAATATTATTTTGCGTTTTCAACTTTGCATCTATCGGAGTTTTCAATAACGATGGTTTTAAATTACCCCAATCTGGGTTCTCCATCTCTTGTTCATTGTCCTATAAAGAAAAAAAAATAGAATTTATTACGAGATAATTTCTTCACGCCTAAAAAAACTTATATAGGCATCATAACTCAAACATTCAACCATATACAAAATAACTACAATAGTACTACTTACTTCATTTTCAGTTATGAGGTAAATAAGTTCCTCACTCTCTTTTTCAGCCTGTGAATATCCTGTTTCAACTTCTACTTGGCCCCTATTACTATCGCCATCGAATTTGTTATCTAATCCAAAAACTGTCTTTTCGTTAAGAATTGACAGAGTTAGGTCAAACGTGGGGTCATCTATTTTACTGGTGGAAGGCCCACCGCCAGTTTGGGTCACGTTTAATCGTTCCATCGCAGCCAATTTGCGTGTTTGTTTTTTTTTATTCTCGTAAAATTTTTTTAAAGTTTCTTTGCTTCGCATCGTACCACCCGGAACAAAAGTGTTAAATTCTGCTTCTACCTTATTCCACGAATTTTCTTTGTCTTTCAACGTGACGCAGTCCGTTTTTTTACATTCTAAAACACTTCGATGCTTTTTTATAATATTGAGGCACACTATTTTCTCTTCATTGGTGAAGTTAGCACTCCTGAACCGTTTGCTTGCTGACTCCATTGTTTAAATCTAACTTAAAATTTGCGAAAAGATAATCAACGAAAACACACCATTTGTAACAAAATACCATGTGAAATAAAAATGAATGAACTAATTAAACAATGACATTTCCGTAAATAAACATGTTCACCACCCTTTACGCTGCTATTCCTAAAATTCCTATTATAAAAACTTACAATGCTATAATCCCTAAACATGCTGACTAATGTACAATCAACGAAGTATGTTCTCAAGCTTAGTTAAACGAGAGCCGGTGCAAAGATCTTTAAATTAAAGCTCGCTTAAAATTAAAGCAGGCTTTGCTAAACTCAAATTATAAGCGGGACTGGTGCAAACGGACATTAAAGGCTTCATGGGAGGGGCCTCAGTATGTACCCGTAAAATGACAATGGTCGCGAACTTTCTTATCTTCAGGTTTGAATATTGACTTGCAAATATGACAGTGAGTCGATGTGGCGAAGTCTTTTTGTTGTGACTGAGATATTTCCATTGGCACGATAGTTTTTATTTTAGACTCGATAAATTCACCGATATTCTCCAATTGCTTTAAAAACCAGTCTATACAGTTAATGCCACGATTGCTTTAATAATAAGATAAGCTATCGTCATACCAGCATTTCATCTACAGTCCAGCACTAAAAGCCCTATGTTTTTGTTATTTCAGTGTTTTAGTATGACTAATTTCTGAATACGGCTCTAATATTGATTCAAAATCGCAATACAGTACGAACGGCACTGGCTCCTTATAATTATAATTTTTTAACTTTAAAATTTTCTCCTTCGGAAACGATATTTTACATTTATTGGCATTTTTACAATCTACCGTGTGTGAATTTAATTTTACCTCACTAACAAAATAATTTAAACATATATCACAAATCCAGAATTTTCCCTTATTTTTACTTAATTGATTTGAAACAAGTCTGGATAAGTTTTTTATCCAACAGAAATGATACTTTATTTCGAAATCATCATCATTATTTTCATCGTTCCCGTCGTCCCGCTCATCTGTATAACTATTTTGAATCATTAATAGGTTTACATGTTTATCCATTTTATTTTTCGTTAAGCGAGCTGGCACTGTTTGAAAATGTTTACCAAATAATTTTAAAACATACATTAATTGAAATGTCGTTTTGTTTCTCGAATTTTGATACTTGTGCTAGTGACATTGGAAATTCTATACCTTTTAAATTCAGAACATCTTTGTAGTGGGGGTATGAAGAAAGTCTGCCTGAATGTGTATTAGCAGGATATATGGCGCCAACGATAGCCCAGCCAAAACAGGCCGCATCGTTATAGTTTTTTATATTTATGCATGCCTTCTTTTTCACAATTTCGTCGGGAAGTCTAATGGAAGATGAGCCGTTACACATCTCAAGCTTATTAATATTTACCTCTAAACTTATTATTTTCACTAAACTAAACTCAGAATCTTTCTCTTGGAAATCTTCCAGTTTATTCAAAATTTTATCGACAATATGTTCCTGAAACCACCCCTTTAAATCTGTACTGATATCAATTAATGCATTTTTTGTATTAAAATATTTGAATTCGGTAATTTCGTTTCCTGCTACGGGGTTTAGTTTGGTAAATTGTCCACAAAAGCATGCATTCACTTTCATTGTGGGTATTGTTTTTAAAATTTTAGCAATTCAAATTTTGAAGAGAAAGAAAGCATCATTTAAAAATTGTACAATGTCCTTATGTTTTATGTTGATGATTGACCCCGAACGTATACGACCTGAAAATGCTGAATTTATATCCTCCCATTTGACTCTAGAACTTCTATTTACTCTAGTCCCTCCTAATCCGTGTCCAGTATGCCCCAAATTTTTTATGAAAAGTCTAATTCCTTTTAAATGCCCAATATTTGTATGAATTTTTCTACGAACCCCAATAGAATTATTACTGTTTTTTAATGCTCTGTTTAGTAAACGTAAATGCTCTTCACTATTTTCAACCACTTTTCCTTTTCTAATATGTTTGTACACTCGTCCAAAGTTTTTATCACATTTTGGAACTTTTCCACAATTTCATCACTTAAATTACAAATATCCATTATTACAAATTTTTCTAATAAACAATCTTATATGTTGATAGTTCGCACCCGAATGATCTTATACTTAGATGTTAAATATTTATCTAATACGGTACAATGTGGTAAACTTAGAAAATGTAAATTTTAAATTTAATGTATACTATAATAATTATTGCAGCTGTTTATTTATACCGCTCAGTATGGAAAATTGATATGTGTATTTTTAAGTGAAGATATGAAAAAAAAAATCTCAATTTTTCTTAAACAAATTGACTCACAAAACGATTAATGAACACTTCATACGAAATTTGTACATACTTTTTAAATTAATATCCTTATCCTTTGTACGTATTCTGCTGCTATTTTAGTTAAGCTGAATATGTGGGTGATTGTGTGGTTGTAGTTGTAGTATTGCTGCCGCTGCTACCGCTACCACTGGTCCTGCTTTCATCGCTTCCAGCTAAAAAAATTTCATATTAAAAATTATAACTATTATAAATATAAAATTTATTTACTTTTCAAAAATTCAAATGTAACTCCTCGCGATGGCTTATTAACATCCTTTAAGCCTCGGAATATTATGCTATATTCCCCGTCGATAAACTTTTCCAAATTATACCTCATCAAAGGTATCACTCGCTTCGGTAAGAATGCACAATTATTTTTGAATTCTGCGAACACAGTTTCTCCATATTTTGTATTGATAATTTTGGCAGATAATATTGGAATGGGTCCACACTTGATTAGGCCATTTGTCTTAACGATCGGTTTAATATTGTCTAAAAGAGCAATTCTGTTTAGTTTCTCAAAGTCCATCTAAAATAATATTTCGTTAATTTAATTGAAATCATTTGAAAAGAAATTACTTACATTTAATGTTGATATGATGGTACAAACACACGAAATAAGGGTTTATGCAGTTGCAGTAATAATTATTAATTAAAATTCACTAAACTGTACTTGCTTGTAAAGGAAATAAATTGTAACTGCTTTACCATTCCCATACATGTCAGTTTTAATAAAACCAAGTAGATGAGTCAGCATGTTAATTGTAAACAAGTTCCCAATAAACCGTCTTAACCTTGAAAACATCTGTGCAATAAATTACATTACATTTCCAAGAAGCATATTTGTTTTGTCTAAACTTGTTTGTGAATAATGACTCATCCATCATGGTCTCGACCAACCTTATGACCACGTGGTCACGGGTCGCAACCCGCAACCCGGACCCCCTCTGCACGCCCACATATGTGAAGCCTCTAGACACTTCTTCTTCTTCGCCCACCCCGCACGCCGCCATCCCTCGCGCCCGGCACCCCTAAACACTTCTTCACCTTCGCGCAAGAACACCCCCACTGCGCCAGCCACCCCCGGAACGCCACTCCGGATGGACACACGCCATCCATGATACAAAGAATTAAAGATATGATTGATAGTGCGCCAAACTCGGTCCGGTTGGCGCAATGACGTCACGCGGTGATATCGGGATTTTAAATTACATAGGATTTGCCTGAACTAATTGGAATTTTGCCACAAATTTTTAGATTTCTGAATATTGGTTTCAATTTTCGAGCAGAATTTTGAATAAATAGAGATTCTTAGTGATTTTAGTAAGCATCGTTTTTTATAAATGAGCTTTATCTCCGCATAAATACGTTTTAATAGGCTTTGTCTATATATATAATATTGGCTAGGTCCACGAATAAAACACGTATTCATTTGTTATTAATGAGTTAAGGTAAAAGAGAAAACATTAAATTATAGTTTTAAAAATATATTATATTAATAAGTAATAATAATAATAGCAGGTATCTAAACTCCTAAACATGGTCTAAAAATAAAAAATACATTAGAAAAATATATCTAAAAATGAATACAGCAACAAAATTATAATGTAACTTTTGACATTTTTCTTTTTTTTGATAATGATTTGTCTTGCAAAGCTTTATTGAGTGTTCTCATTCTAAAATACATTCTTGATCGAAGAAATAATTTTTTAATTTTATTTCCACAATCAATATGTGAGGAGAGATTTAGCAAATTGGATAAATATCCTTTACATACAAATATGCTATCCGAGTTAACTGTATTGAAAATTTGTTCTAACTGATGTAATTGACCCATCAATTGTTCGGTGGGTTTTTTTAAACCTCCTTCAGACAGGTGATCAACCCATGTGAAAGTCTCTTGGCTAGTACTAGAGCACGTTGCTGATGGTTCATCCTTTTTCATTTTGTGGCAGATAAAACCGGCCAAATTTTCTAGACCATCATAGGATAGTTCGTCGAGTTCGGTCATTAAAGGATCTGGGGCATCACAGATAGGGGTTGTTAGATCCGAAAAGCATTGTCCACTAAGAAGTTCTTCTTTATGAATATCTAAGTCGCTTATCTCATCCAGCTCAACATTTCCGGCAGCTGACAATGATCCCTCATTTTTGCCTAAAATGTACGCCCTCAACCGATATTTAAACTCGAGAGGATCTGGATGGTCATGGAGACCTCCTCTTGCTCTAAGTGCTCCAAACATATTTTCTAAAACATCCTGGTTTAGGCGATAGGTGAGAATATATTTGATGTTATATTTAGTTTTCAAGTCATCAAATAATAATTTCAACGACGTATTTGTTATTAATATACCATTTTGAAAAGGTAGTAAACCCTTTTTTCCCTTTACTCTTAAATGGGATATGACTTTACTCATTTTATCAAGAATATTATTTTGTGTGTCAAGGGATAAACCAAAAGCTTTTTTTCTGCCTCGGCTATCTTCTGCAGGCACTCGAACATTGAAACAGTCAAACCAATCATTTATCTAAAAAAGATACGTATTACAAATTAATGTGATGTCCAGAACAAAGTGCCTTTGTACTTACATCTTTGAAAAATTCTGCACATTCAATCCAATTCTCTGAATCGAATTTGCCAAGCATTCCACATCGGGAAATTGCCCTCGAAATGGTATGAGAAAAAAGTTTGGTCGCATATTTAACTTTTTGCCTTTGAGCACCTTTTACATGTAAAGTTTCCATTGATATTTTATGTGCAATATTTAAATCAGTTGTGCTAGTTAGTCTTATGAGTTTTTCTACGATATCTTTGTTTATTTCTTTTCCATTTATCATAAACCCTTCATCCACAAAATGATTCCTTAATAACTTCATAAGATGAGGTACATCAGCAAAAACATAAATCTTTTGTTCGTTAACTGGGTTTAGAAACCAACTTTGGGAAGTACTAATATTTAATTCAGTGCGCAGGCCTCTATTGCCTCCACCTAGATCACTAACCATAGCTAAAACTGGAAAACCAGCTTTTTCAGCGAACCGTATTATATTAAATAATTTATTTTTCGTCATTTTGCAATCATACTCGAAAAATATTGGTTGCTTCCAATTTCCAAAAAGTCCTCTCAAAACAGCTACTTGTACATAAGAATAGGGTTTTAGAGTCTCATCATTAACCTTGTCATACAAATATACGCTACGTACTTTCATTTCATCAAATGAGAGGACACAAAGTTTCTGTAAATCTGTTAGATCAGTCATTTTGACAACCATTAAAACCTAAAGAAATAAATAAATTTGTGGTAATAATCATATATTCTAATCAAAATTAGACTTCAAGTAGGTACTTATATTTTATAATTATTACATATTTTCAATGGAATCTAACCTGTTTTAAAAGTCCTGGTTCTAATTTAACTTTTTTGCACCACGTTCGAAGGGTAGATGTTGCTGGCAGTGGATATCCTTTTTTCAACAGTAGTCTATATGCCCGAGCACCTGCAGAATGTATAACAATAGCTCTTGCTATGTCATCTACTGTCCATGTTACTCGTTTCTTGGGATTTTTTAATTTTTTTAATTGATTTGGAGTAAATATCTGTTCAAATGCCTTATTGTCACTTTTTAAATATTCAATTTCTTCTTTTAATTTTGCTATAATTTCATCTTTGCCATCACTGTCTGTCATAGTGCTAAAAAATAAAAACAAAAGTAACGTAAAGAAAAAACTGTGGGTTGGTATCGTTGTGTACCTATATTTTAACGGAAAACATTTAAAGAAAAAGTGTACATACCCAATCTCCTCCTTAACAGGCAAACTAAAATTGTTTCCTGGGAGGACAACTGTCAAATTGTCTTCGGTGTTAGTGGCTACATTTAGATCACCATCATAATGTTTATTACTATCACCTCTACTATGACCATCAATACATTCACTTTGACATTCTCTATGAATAAAAAGAACCGGTGTAAGTAATTAACTATTTACGTTTTTCACTATTAACTACCTATATTTTCGAATATCTCATGCAACGATTAACGTTATAACAGTAAAAAATTAGAAACAATATTAAACACACAAAATTATATCATATCATTATATTAAGGTGTCATTATCGGTAACTTACTCGGTTAAAAGGATTTCATTCACTAATTTTGATTGATTTCTCTTTGATAAACGTTCTTTACTGCTACCACTTTGGGGTGTCATTGTTGGGCTATTTGTTAAATTCATTGATGGAACTGCGTCAGCTTTTAAAAGACGGCGATTTTTTGTTGTATAACCCAAAAGCTCGTGCCTTAAATTCCTTTCATAACTATCTTCTGAGAAATGTTTTGAACAAACCCTAGCATATTTCACATTAATTGTATCCTTGCGTTTGCAAACATTAATCCAAACTTTTTGCAAATTTGGGTCAGTTGGAAACCGAAAAAACATAATCTCTTTGTCAAAATGTTTACACATATTGTCACTTTTACATAATGCCAATGCACAACGCATTTTTATAACTAAAGGTTATTGCAAGAACACTAAAATAATCCAAAAAGAAAATTATCACCACAATAGAGAATAGACTATTCTCTACTGTTTATCACCGCGTGACGAAAGCAACTGTCGACTTGGCTCCGCCCACATGCGCAATGTCATATCTTTAATTCTTTGTATCATGCACGCCATCCACTTCCGAAGTGGTCTAGAACCCGCGTAGAATAACTACTTGTCTAGACAAAAACCCAAGAGCAAAATCTCTGCCTGGCATATTATCTTTAAACTTCAATACTGTTTTGCCTTTCCGATCTAAATATGATTTCACAATTGTACGTAATCCGTAGAGATCAAGTGGAAAGCGCCATTCTGCACATAATCCTTTTTTTCCCACTAATGTATTTTCTTCTAATCACACTTAATGTAGTCTGGCCACCTTGTTTTTTAAATTTGGATTTTTAACACGCCTCTGTAGGACACCGAATGAAATATTATACTGTCTCGATGCTTCTCAAATCGACATTCTCCATGCAGCAATAACAGATATGACCTTTGCTATTAGTGCCGTGTCATTTTTCTGCCGCTTTGTATGCGGGTCTAGTTTATATATCCTAGGCATTTGATTCGATTCACCCCCACCTCACCAGCAGCAGGTGTTTATTTTAAATTAGTGCTTCTAAAAAAAAAAAACAAACCCAGATTGAACAAATATCTTTTAACATAAGTTATATTAAAGTGCAATAACTTGAAAAGTATTGTTACCTGACTCGAATCGCAGATAGTTTGTTCTATGCAAACAAAGTTTTCGGACATATGTTTTTCACTACTAAATTTGTATTTCAGGTAATGTTTCACAGGATCACAACAACGGATCGACATCGCAGTGATACTGGCTTAGTGTTCGGCATAGCCCAGTTCTTCAAAACTGTGTTGCCAGATTGACCTTAAATTGGTTCAGAAATATTTTAGGCCCCTTTTTAGGTGATTGGAAAGTTTTGAGTTTATTCACCCCATTTTACGGTACTTCAACTATGCAGTGATGTATTTGCTTGATTAAATTCGAATACAATGAACAAATGTACACTTAATGGAAAGAACATTCAGTGTATTGTGTAAATGGAATATCCAAACATTACGAAAGAATGAGAAAGTGATTATTTCAGTTTAGAATTTTATTTCTTGTAAAATTATTGCATATGTAGTTGTTTTTAAAGTAGTGCCATGATTAGTCAATCATAAGTGCCTGGTTCAAAACATTTTGTTTATACTTTTAATTCACATAGCATTTTGAAATATATCTCTTATACGTCGGCTGACCCATGCAAAAACACAGTGTGATGTTTTTTTAGTTTTGAGATAAATGCGTTTTGACGTAGCGTTCAACTTAAATAATTTTGCAATGTTTTTATACATAGCCAATATAATTACCTTGCAGCCTTTATTTTCAAAATAAGTGGGATGGGTTAAACAAAAATAAAACCTAGCTGAGATAAAATGACCTATATAATTTTAGTTACTGTGTTTTACAATGGTATTTGGTAACAATTTAACACTGAGCCTAATTAGTAAAACACAGTATACAGAAGAAAGTCAATATAAATTCTAATAGATTTCGAATAAATTACTTTTTACAACACATTTTGGTATATTTTTTATTTATCTTTGAATACAAATAATGAAATAAGTAAAAGTAACAATATCATTCGATAAATCAAATAATAACTTAGGTTGGTTTATGTTATTCATATTCCATAGGCAAATCTGTCGAAGCATTGTTTTCTGGAAGGTCTTTCCAAAATGGTTGCCTATTTTCAGGCATTAAAGGTACAAGAGTTTTTAAAATTTCCTCTTTTTTTTCTTTCTTGATCCCACGTGGTCCTTCAATTACAGAAGGTTTTATCTTTACATCAAACTTCCGAGTTCCACATACTCAGCTTGATCAAAATCTGTTTTGTATTTAATATTTCGTGAATTTTTAGAAAAAACCAATTCCACAACATCAGTTAATAAAAATTGACTTAAGGGATCATCTTTATCATTAGTACGTTTTTTGTTTCTATTATTATCTTCCTTGTTTTTATCGTCATTGCCTCTTTTATTTTTGGTCGCATTGCGTGTCTGCTTCTTTTGACCTCCGTTTTTTCTGTCTTCCTCGTCAAGCTTCTTCGTTCGTGGCTGCCTCTTTTTCTTGATCCAAGATCTAAACTCTCTCACATCTGCGACTGTCAAATTTCTTCTAGACTTTTGCATAAGATCTTTCAAATCAGTATAATCATATATATCTCCAATTTGTCTCAAACTCTTCTCAATGTTACCGTGGATGGAATCTGCCGACATATGAGTATGCCCCTTAGTGAGGTATTTTAAGGTAATGGTTTCCGGTGCAGTATTTACATCATTAACTGTTATTACTAAAACAGTGTACAAGTACCAGTTTTTATTTTGAGAAGTACAGTTGTCTACCCAAAAAATAAGATTCTGAATATCTCGCTCATGGTGGATAACCGAAAGTATGGCGTCCACCACACTTGGGGCATTTCTATTGGCTATAGCTTCATGCCAAACAATGCAATAACTCTTATCAAGTTTTGACTCTTTATTTAGAACGGCAAATGTTTCGTTGAAAACTACAAGACGGCTAGTAAAAAAAAGAAGTCTTTACCATCTGGCATCATAGGCAACAATAAGACTTTTTGTAAGTCCATGGAAAATATTTTAATGGAGCTACTGGTCTGTGTCGGCCTTGTAATTTATTGTAGCTTTTTCAGCTTTGTCTTTGTGAGTATTCCACTCTGTTGTTATTTCTGCAGAAAGTTCTTCGTTGTTGTGTTCTTCCCTTGACTTGTGTTACTGGTATTCTAAACAATCTACACACTTGTCACTCTTGGGCATATACAGAGAAATATTTAATGCTTTCAAGTTCCTTCTATATATTTCTCTGCCGCATTTGTTATTGGGATGTTTTAAATTGAAATTGGCTACCATTTTATCAACTGACAATTCACGAGATAAATACCTTATATTTGGGGCATTATATCGTCGATAGTGACTAACGCAAGGTTTATATGATTCTATGTGTTGTTGAATGATATTAGCATCTTTTTTTGGTTTCGGATTTGTTCCCCTATTTTCTTTCACTGCCTTGCAGAGTGGTTCCTTTTTCATAACCAGGCTTAGCTCTGTTAGTATAGAATCGTTAGTATATCCAAGTGTATTCAGAAAAAAACTGCGACATACTGGGACAATTTTATTTTCTTTCGGAATAAAATATTTTCTCGTTTCATTTCTACGATGCCTAATATTACGATTAGCTGTAACACGTCGAAATACAGAAACAAGTTGTACATTTTTAGCCATCCATTTTCTTCTCAGCTCATATTCTAAACTTCAATAGTGGTCCCAGAGTGCACTTCGTTCCTCGTCGCTAAACAACTTGCAATTTCGTTTGCATTTTGAAGAATACCTTTCTCTCATGGGATGATTCCTTCTGTCTCTGATAATTTTGTCTTCTCTTTTTATTCTTTTATTTTTACTTTGTTTGCTTGTCACCTTTTTAATCAGCCATTTTTTCGATGTTTACACTTACTGTATTTCAAATTTGTAAAATGATCTTATAATGCACTTACTGTGTTTTATACTATACCGTAACTTCCATATAAATGAACTTTTTGCTTCTGGTGTCAGCTAAGAAGGTAGGGCCCAACACAGTATGTGCAAAAGTAGTAAGGCCAGGTTTTTTACAAAATTGTCACTTACTGTGTTATTGCATGGGACAGCCGATGTGGTATTGTATATTCTCTGGCGGAAAATAAAAGTTTATAACTTTATAACTACAACCAAATCAAGTTTTGAGGTGAAAACAGATGGTTTTATTAGCAACTAGTTATGTAATGTCATGATATATAAGGAAGCAAGTAAAGACTAAAACAGGAAGTATGCAGGTAATTCTATTCCTAATTCCTGTTAGAGTAATGCGATAGGAAAGGAGCCCCTATTTTTTGAACTCCTTCAGGAATGTACGTACATCTTCGAGCATTTCTTCTGGATAGTAGTTATAATCATCTCATCCATATTAGAAAGTCGATTAGCTTGAAATTTAAACTTTTCTATGTCTCTGAAGTTGGAATACAAATATTTTAACTTATCTGCATTAAACGCAACAATTTGGTTCAGGCTGTTTACCGTGAAGTGCCTCAATGATTTTTTCTGATTTCGTTTAAGAAAGCCATAGAGAGTCGATCTTTCTCGGTTGACTGCCATTGAAATTATAAGAAATATTCTCTTTCATGTATGCAAAATATCTCGGCTTATAGAATAATGTAGTAAGCAACAGAGTGATGTTTTTTTCCTTAATATTATTAACTTTGGAATATTAACCCTTAACTACGGCCGTGCAATTTGAATATTATAGTCCCAGATGTTAGTTTTTAATTAAAGCTACTTCCACATTTTTCGCCATTATGAGATATACCAATTATGTGGTCTAACAAATTGCATTACTCGTCTTCCATAAAGGAGGGTATTTATTTAGTGATACACTTACATGCATACTGAAACACTTGTAGCGTATGTGTCTTTATTACACATAAAATACTGGTAATGATGTCACCAGTAATTTTAATTACTATTTATTTATCTGAAGGATAAATAAATAAAATTTGCCATTTGCGTGATCGTCTAGTTTTTATTAGTGTAGGACCCAAATTTTGTTGTGTGTGTGTAGTAACTCTTTTTCTAATTGCCTGTATATATTTATAACATTTGCCTAATGCAATGTTACCTGTATATTTACCTCAGAATTATTTTATGGAAAGTTTGATAATATCTGTCTCTGTACCTTTGCTTTATTTCTGCTTTTCTAGTATTAAAACATTGATATAAGTACTATCACCCTGTTTGCTCTGAGGGGATATTCATATATTTTAACTTATAGAAGTCGTTAAAACAAAACTGCCCTTTAATATTAAATCACCTTAAATTTATACTCAAATTATTATTTCGTTTACTTGTTGCTTTAACATGTTAACACTTTGACGGGTGTAAATTCCCGTGATATGATTATTTAGTAGAGTACTGAGTAGTTGAAGACAAATAAAACAAAATAAACCTTAAATACTTATATTGCTTATAATTGCAACATATAAAGTACATTATATATTCAATATGTATGTAGTGGCAACAGCCTGAATAAAACTAATTCATGTCTCAACTGAGAAATTAATCTAAACAAAAATAAGAGCAGTGACAATAGTCTGTAAATGATAAGAAAAACTATTTATAAATTGTAAAATTTGTCGCTAGAATTAATGACTTGTAAATTTAATATGAATATCGAAAAATAGTCACCACAATTTCAGGAATTTAGAATAATTTAAATATTTATCAAAGTGCAAAATATCGTGAAGTTTGACAACTACCTGAAACTGATAAAAAATATTAAATACTTTGGTACCTCATTTACGCGACATACGCAATGTTAGCCGTCCCTGACCAGTATGGAAATTATTACCCTATATTTTATGAATTAATTTAGATATTGAAACTTTTAGAGAGTACAAGTAATGTTACGGCACATTACCTGTCGCTCGGTAGAGCGTTAGATCGCCGGGCGTCTCTTCCCCAGCTCCCTCGTGGTTAGCCTCCTCATAAGGCATCGTAGGGACGTTAAAATTGCACTTCATACTGAGTTCATTAGAGACTGTTTGATTATGGCTGGTACGAAACAAGTGTCAAGTTATTTTCTTTATGACGTTAGATGCGGAGTTAGCCAAATAGCCACGAAATAATGTCGAGGGTACAACGAATCGTGGAGTGCTTCAACGTAGCTCAACATAGTACAAATTCTATTCCCGGCGAATAGTTAAATTCTGCCACGTGCTCAGGTGTGGTTCATCAAATGACCCATGTATGAACGCTGTGGTTTCTTTTTATATGATACGCGACATCACCCTTCTCCTCGAATCTCACGCTTCATGTGGGAACTATTTACATTAACAAAATTAATAACGTTGGATACGACGCAGCGCTGCACATACTTTTAGGATGACACCCAACTCTCTATCTTTTTCTATGGTTAAGGTAGAAAAGTGTAGAAGATTTTCTGGGAATAAACGAAGTACTTGACACTTATTTTATAACTCATAAACAAACCCTGTGACTCGACTAGGTGTTATGTAACTTTTTAGTTAAAACTGTAGCGTTTAACTTTGCTTTAAAAGAATATAATTTTAAAAATGCATTTCTGGTAACTTTACTGTGTTTAATATTTAATGACTAAATAAATGACAAGATGAAATAAAATAAATTAACTGCAATAATTTCTTGAATTTGGAAATATAAATAAGAAAAAACTAAATTTATAAATGCCCTATCTACAGGGTGTTTCATTCTTCCCAACGTTTTTTGTATAATAATTACGTAATTAACTATTAGCAAAACACGTACGCAACTTCACGGACTTGTGGTACCAAAATTTACAATTTGTTCCTAACTTTTAAATTAATAAAAAAATGTAATTAGTTGACCTGAAAGAGAGAAGAAAATTATTATAGATGTCGGCCTCTGAATTCCTGATCCCGCTGTCGACTCGTCGTCTCGTCAGCTCGCTCTTCTTGATCCTCCCTCTGTCGATTTCCTCGACGGTGATATTGTGGGCGACGGTGATATTGTGGGCGACGGTGTTGACCATCTCTCCTACGCTTCCTACCTTGTCGTTTCCGAACAGCTGGCACAATGGGTGAACTGCCAGATGCTGCGCTTGCGATGGCCTTCGGTGGTACTAAGCATGATGGTCACCCTCCAATCACCTGGCCAGGAGCTGCAATCGTTATGGTCCGTGGTGGTGGTGACCGCCGAGCTACTTTATTAAACATCTTGTCAAGGGTTGCCTGGGGTTTCCGTGCAGTGTCTCGAATAGGTGAGGCTACAGTTGTTGGGCGTTGTTGTTGGTTCAGGTACCATTGCGGAATCTTTAAGTACAAGGTCTGTCTCGGCGAATGTCTGGGTGGTATGAGAGGATCCAAATTTTCAAACAAACTCCCCGGAGTTACGCGTCTACCATCTCCGTATGTCCGTATGGGAAACTCTGTACCGTCAAAATATATGACCAGGTTGACACGTTTTAGTTTCTGCTCTTGTTTCCTGGCTCGGAAATTTGCACGTAATTGAGCTAATATTGAAACTTTTAGAGAGTACAAGTAATATTACGGCACATTACCTGTCGTTCGGTATAGCGTTAGATCACCGGGCGTCCCTTTCCCAGCTCCCTCGTGGTTAGCCTCCTCATAGGGCATCGTAGGGACGTTAAAACGGCACTTCATTCTGAGTTCATTAGAGACTGTTTGATTATGGCTGGTACGAAACAAGTGTCAAGTTATTTTCTTTATGACGTTAGATGCGGAGTTAGCCAAATAGCCACGAAATAATGTCGAGGGTACAATGAATCGTGAGTGCTTCAACGTAGCTCAACATAGTACAAATTCTATTCCCGGCGAATAGTTCAATTCTGCCACGGATTTAAAGAGTATTTACAAGTAATTTGCAAGAAAGCAAGCCTGGCGAATAGTGGAAATTCTGCCACGTGCTCAGGTGTGGTTCATCAAATGACCCATGTATGAACTATGTGGTTTATTTTTATATGATACGCGACACCACCCTTCTCCTCGAATCTCACGCTTCATGTGGGAACTATTTACATTAACAAAATTAATAACGTTGGATACGACGCAGCGCTGCACAGACTTTTAGGATGACACCCAACTCTCTATCTTTTTCTGTGGTTAAGGTAGAAAAGTGTAGGCGATTTTCTGGGAATAAACGAAGTACTTGACACTTATCTTATAACTGATAAACAAACCTTGTGACTCGACTCGGTTTTATGTAACTTTTTAGTTAAATCTGTAGCGTTTAACTTTGCTTTAAAAGAACATAATTTTAAAAATCCATTTCTGGTAATTTTACTGTGTTAAATGCACTATCTACAGGGTGTTTCATTCTTCCCAACGTTTTTTGTATAATAATTACGTAGTTAATTATTAGCAAAACACGTACGCAACTTCACGGACTTGTGGTACCAAAATCTACAATTTGTTCCTAACTTTTAAATTAATAAAAAAATGTAATTAGTTGACCTGAAAGACAGAAGAAAATTATTATCGATGTCGGCCTCTGAATTCCTGATCCCGATGTCGACTCGTCGTCTCGTCACCTCGCTCTTCTTGATCCTCCCTCTGTCGATTTCCTCGACGGTGGTATTGTGGGCGACAGTGTTGACCAGTTCTCCTACGAGATGCTGCGCTTGCGATGGCCTTCGGTGGTACTAAGCATGATGGTCGCCCTCCAATCACCTGGCCAGGAGCTGCAATCGTTATGGTTCGTGGCGGTAGTGACCGCCGAGCTACTTTATATCTTGTCAAGGGTTGCCTGGGGTTTCCGTGCAGTGTCTTGAATAGGTGAGGCTACAGTTGTTGGGCGTTGTTGTTGGTTCAGGTACCATTCCGGAATCTTTAAGTACAAGGTCTGTCTCGGCGAATGTTTGGGTGGTATGCGAGGATCCAAATTTTCAAACAAACTCCCCGGAGTTACGGGTCTACCATATCCGTATGTCCGTAAGGGAAACTCTGTGCCGTCAAAATATATGACCAGGTTGACACGTTTTAGTTTCTCCTCTTGTTTCCTGGCTCGGAAATTTGCACGTAATTGAGCTAAGGTTAGCGGGGCTGCCATGTTGACATTAACAAACTTACAGAAATACTGGTGATTGTTTTTCAGGCTTGGGGATTTTGTGCTATTTTATAGACATAGTTGAAGTTGAACACTAGACTTCTTGATAGGTTTATTATTATTTTTTAAAATCCTTAGTCAAAAAGACAAGGTCGAAGATTCCCAGTGTTAAACGTGCCACGTTTAACGCCTGTCTGCAGGTCGGACAATTCATACGCATTGGTGTGTGGAATGCCAGATACTCGATATGGTCCTTCGTAAAGAAGTGAGAATTTCTGGGCGATGCCAGCGGCGGCGTTGGAACTGGGTTGCGTTTTTAAAAGGACGAGACCGCCGAGTCTAAAGCTTCTCTTTTGTTTTTCAGCCCTCTTACTGGAAGTTTTTGACAAGGAATTCTCGTACTGCACGGTGTAACTCCGCCAAATCCGTGGGCGACGTCTGGTTTTAAGTATTCGTCGAGAATTGGCTGTAGGAACTGCTTTGGTTGCTGTCCAGTTAGTATTTCCCGCGGACATTTTCCGGTACTGGAATGAGGATGGTACTGGTACTGGCTGATAAATGTGGGCCAGTTGGTGTGTCTTTCGTGACAATATGTTCGGAAAAATCGTCCCGACTCCTTCTGTTCACTAGGGTTAGATGCGGCGTGGCGTACAGTGTCGTAGGTCACATTAATGCCAGTTTTCTTCAAGTTATTTCTCCAAACCTTGGAAGTAAATTGTGTTCCGTGGTCGCTGAGGACTTTCTGAACTTTGTATATTTGTGGCAAATTCTTGACAATCCTGTTGGATGGGGCGACGGCGTTGGCTTTCCTTAATGGAAACAATTTAATAAATTTTAAAAATACGTCGATCGCTACTAATATATAGGTAACACCTCCTCGTCCCTGGGGCAGTGGACCATAGAAGTTGACGGCTACGAGTTCGCCTATTTCCTGGGTTATAATCGGTTGTAGGGGACCAATGAGTTTCTGGTTGGGCTTCTTGGATTTTTGACATGACAGATGAAATTTGCATAAACTAGCCGTTATCCCCAAAAGTTCCTTTTCAGTCGTCATATAATTTAATTCGGGTCCCCTCAAGCTGCGGCTATAGAACCCTACTACGCCTCTGGTCCAGTGGCGGTTCGCGAAATTCTGAAATGAGGAGGCAACCGTTGTAAGTCCAGTGGTAAGGGGGCCGAAAACGTTATTAATAATAATTGCTTCATGTTAGTCAGTTTAATTTGTTTCCTAATAAGTGTATACTTAGTACTACTTAAGTTATAGTATATATATATATATATATATATATATATATATATATAATAGCTAATCTTATGATCTTAAAAGAAAATAAAACAAAAAGTGTAAACAAATTCTACCGTCCAGTAAGAACCGCGTGGAGGTCTGAAGTAAATCTTGCCAGGAAGGGATTTTGGGAAAGGTTATAACGTTAGTAGGTGAAAAATGTGAGAATATAAAAATAATAATAAAAATAACCAATGATAACGAAAAATAAAATATAAAACTTAACTGTCCGTTTGAGGGTAATTTAGGAAAGAAATGAATATAAAAATTAATTACGTCATCATAAAATGATTGGTTTTGTTTCAAATCCCTCACTAAATGTTTTTCTGTTGATATTATTGAAATGTTTTTCAGACGATCTTGATTCATATTATTTCGCGTAAAAGTTTTGATACGTTTAAGAGCCGAAAAACTTCTTTCAACGGATGCTGATGTAACTGGAATGGTAACAACAAGGCTTAGCAATTTATAAAATTCGGGCACGCAATTTTGTAAGTTGTTATTGTGTAAGAAACATCATTTCGGACGGTGTTTTACATTCTCCAAGAATACTATTATCTCCATAAATTACCAATAATTCGTTTTTTAAAGCTACTACATCAAAGAATGTATATTGCTTTGATAAAATATCTAATAAATTTTGGGGAAACTCCTAAGAATAAGACAAAAAATTTTCTGTCTTTAATAAATCGAAAAACTTTAAATTATTTAAATCTGAAAATCTAATTTCAATTTGACCAATGGTGGTTTCCAAAATTTCTATAAAAAGTTGTTTATAATTCTGTTGCAAATTCGGTAAGATAAGTCGTTTTTCTTTTCTTTACTGGAGGTGCGAGTTCGTCAAATAATTGATAATAAATATCATTAAAATATTGCTCGCCGTTTCTAAATTCAATTCTTTTAATCTATTAAGTAAGGAATCTAAACGTTTTCTTGCGTATGTCATATCCGTCGTTTTATTTTGAAGAATTGAAAATACGACATCGGTTTGTTCAAATATTAATTTATATATTAATTACAAGAAATTAAAATGTGGATCTACTAAATTATATTTTAGACCTACTGCCTCCCTTAATGTCTGCTGATCATGTTTGAAATCTCCACTATTTATGATAAAATCAAAAACTTCTACTAATTTCTCTTTATTTGAAGAAATAGTAAACACTGCCCTAGAAGTAAAATTCCATCTAGTTTGCACATTTCTTGGTATTCGCGTTTCGCCAATCTGATTTAATACATATGCTCTTTTGGTGGATTTTGAAAAAAATGCCGCAAAACCTGTCAAATTTGAAAAAAAAATTCGTGACTCCTTGATCGAATCGCAAGCTTTACTTAATACTAAATTTAACACGTGTGGATAACAATGGGTAAAAAGTGCATGTGGTGCCACGGTTTTAATTTGCGCTTGCAAACCATTTATGTGACCAGCCATTACGGAAGCTCCGTCGTAAGTCTCAATAAACCTATTAATTCTTTAAAATTACCTTTATTATCAGAATGATCACTTTCATCGTGTCCTCTAAATCCTGACAACATAAAAATATTGTAGCGTCGATAAGTCGTTTTAATATTTCCCGATTTTCTTTTACCTGATTGTTATATGATTCGATTTCTATTTTATGAGCGTTATCTAAGGTTACCGAAGAAGAAATATGTTCTTTAGATTTAGCGTGTCTTTCTATTGAACGTGGTAAATTTTTTAAATCGTTATAACCTAATTTGGACCAAACCGAATTTTCTCTAGAAAAAAGTAAACAAGACCAGCAAAATAAATTATTTCTGGCTTCCTGTTAACCAAGAACATTTATTATACCAATTTACGTTGAATGCCCGATTTTGTTTTACAGTAGAAGATATGAGGGATGTTAAAGTTGGCCGCGGCTTACCTAATTTTTTTACAAATAATTTATTATCGTAATTTAATGTACTGAAAGGAACTTTTAATAAAAAATCTACTTTGTCAGTACAAGATATTAGTTCACTGTAATTATTACTTTCCATTTCTTATGTAGTGTGGGTCTATATATATTTAATTATTGATTTATATTATAATGCCGGTATCTAACACAAATACATAACCTAACTCCGTCACCTATTGCGTTGCGATATTCAAGAATAACTGAGAGAGGGGCGAAAGGGTGCTTGTGTAGGCGCGAAAATATCATTGTCCAATCAGCTGGACGATGAGGCTAGACTCCGTTACGTGATATATTTGCTGGCTGGTACAATGGACCAAGTCAAGTATATTTGATATTTATATCACAACATAGAGTATTACTTATGCTGGGTTTCTATGCTCTTTCTACTTGACAAAATTACGTTTCGGAATCGACGGCAGACGCTTGAGGCAAATATGAACTAGCCTCATCTACGTCACAAATCCAGCACTCCAGTTCAACACAGCCTACGCTTCATATTCTGAATTGTTATTTGGGTTCAGCTGACGCGCCTATTTAAAGTTAATTTAAACAAGTGTGGGACAGATAAGAATGATAACATAGATTAGCGCCAGAACGCAAATAAATACCTAATTTATACATTATTTATCTATGATTTGTTAGTCAATTATTGAACTTATTATTAATTATCTTGAGGAGGCTTAGCCTCCGTTGCCTCCATTGAGAAACCGCCACTGCTCTGGTCCCATCCTCGTTTGTCTGATATAATACCGAACACAGAGCATAGTTGGAGCTATCAGTTTCTAAGACATATGGCTTAAGTGGGTCAGGGTGTACAAGTACAACATCCCTAATAAATTGTGTTTTAATTTCCTGGAATTGTGTCTCCTCTTCAGTGCCCCATCTCCAACGCTCACCCTTCTTTAGTAAGTGGCTTAATTTGTTTGTGTTAACTGAGTATCTGGGACAGAATCTGCAATAATAGTTACACAAACCAAGGAATGCTCTCAATTGTTTAAGACGTACAGGTCTTGGGAAGCCCTGAATTGCTTTCACCTTATCGGGGTCCATTAAGATACCAGTGGGTGTTAAAATATGACTGAGAAACTTAACTTCGGTTCTCACAAAAAATGATTTCTCCAAATTTATTGTCATGTTGGCTTGTTTTAATTTCTCAAGTACAGCCCTTAAGTGTCAACACTTATGTTCCTCGAAAGTGGGTGAGGCGACAAGCAGGTCATCGACATAATTATGCGTGAAAGGACGTACTGTTGGCCCTAGTACGATATCCATGCATCTGGTGAAATTTGCAACAGCTTTTTTTAACCCGAATGGCAATACTTTACAACACTAGCTTTTCCCATTGTATGAAAATGCGGTGTATTTCTTGCTATCTTCGGTTAAAGGCACCTGTCAATAACTTGAGACAAGGTCGATAGTAGTTAAGTATATTTGCCCATGGAATTGTTGTAACAATTCGTCGATAGAAGGAGGACACTCGTGATCTGCAGTCATTTGTGAGTTTAATTGTCGTGCATCAAGACATATGCTAACGAACCCATCCTTTTTCTTTGCCACTGTCATGGGGCTCGAATACTGGGAAGCGGTTCGCTCAATAATACCCTGCTGCACCATCTTCTCGAGTTTGTCCTCTACTGCAGGCCGAAGGGCAAACGGTACCGGATAGCTGCGTTTCATAAAAGGTGTCTCGTCGGACATGAGAATTTTATGTTGGTACCTTTGTGTTAGGCCTGGTTTATTGGTGAGAACATCAGTAAAATCGGTGAGTAAGTTGTGTAGTTGTATTTTTTCGTTTTCAGACAACTGGTTTTCTTTTACTTGCGTTTATTAAATCGGGATGACTGATTTGTAAGTTGGCTTGTATTAAAGTGGCAAGTTCGTTTTCTTCGACCTCAACTGAATACTCCTCGTCGGCGGCGGTTGAATTGATAAAACCGATATCCAACTTATCGCCGGCGTCTGTAGTGACAGTTAATATTTGATTCTCTGAGTTAATATGATATTTGTGGTTACGCAACCAGTCCATTCCTATGAGGCCAAGCTTGATAAGACCAGGTACAATGATACAGTATATCAGTGTCCAGTTTATTTCATGTTTAACATTACCTGTTTAGTAATTCGTTTACTTTTAGTGCCAAATACTCCTTGTATTAAAAGTGCACGTAGTGGTAGGCTAGGTGGCTTGATTTGTTGAATTTTCTCCAAATATATCTCCTCAGATAGACAGGTAATTTCACTGCCCGCGTCCAATAAAGTAGCGATAGCGACGTCTCCGAAATATAACTGAATTTCTGCTAATAAGCGTTGACGACGTGCAGTAGATGCTAGAATAGAGGCGCCCTCAGCCTTTTGGAAAGCGATACGCAGACTTTGTTGGCGGTGAAATAGTTTATCCTGTGTACGTAGTCCGGTTCTTCCGGAGTGGCATCGGGCAACAAAGGTGTCGCGGATGCCTTGGTTGTAGCGTCCGAGGCCCTGCCCTGTGCTCCATCTTATGCGATGCATAATATGCCAACCCCGACGAGGCATGTTGGGTAGACGTGGTGCAGGCCAGTTGGCAAGGGAAACGGTCGAGACTACGGTCCCATTTAATTCAACTGTTGGTCGTTTCCCTGGCGTGGGAGCTTGGGTCTGGTGGCTTCATTGTTGTCTGTGTCACCTCGGTCCCAACGATAGCGTTTATTATTGTATGGTACCGGTGACTCAGGCTCTGGTGCAGGCGTGGCAGTGGATGTGGAGAGTATGAGAATACCCTCTTGCTAGCAGCGCTAGCAACCGTCTTAATCGTCTTTAGTTGCCATAGTGACTGTATGTTGGCGTGAAAATGCTTCATGAGCTCCGTGACAAGCGTGTTTTCGGGGAGCGGCTCGGTTAACAGCCTGGCTAATTCTACGTAGTGGGCAAAGTGAGTTTCCATGGTACGTCCAGTTTTCTTCATCCATTTATGAGTGGATAGCAAGCGAAAGTTTTGGTATGGTAGTACTTTGATATCTTCAGGAATGTCATTGTACAGAGAAGCCATGCGATATGAGAATCCGCAGCGAAATTCAGCAGTTCTATGTTTTGGGATAGTGATAGTAGATTTATATCTTATATTTAAATTATGTACATCTGTCCTATAAGTAATTTTATTATACAGATAAGGAGGTGATTTAGTTAATATTATGTTATGAAATAACGAGCAGCTATGGAAAACATTCCTATTCTTAATATTAAGCCAGCCAATTTCTTTCAATTTCGAGGATACGGGATCATATTTTTTTATACCACAAATTAATTTAACGCAGCTATTTTGTAACCGCTGTAATCGTTGAGCATCAACTTGGCGTAAAAAAGGAAAATATACAACCGAAGCATAGTTTATATGTGACAGGACAAGGGTTTCACATAATAATGTTTTTGTTTTTTTTGTTAGCATGTTTTTACTTGCATAAATTGTTTTTAGATTCGTAAACGATTTCTTCATAATATAACTAACATGATCAGTAAACTTTAGACTTGAGTCAATATATAACCCTAAATTTTTCGATACGTTTGTAAGCGCAAGTTGTTCATTATTAATTTGTATGTTGACATTTTCCGCACACCTATCTCTTGTGCCTCTCCTAGCAAACAACATGACCTTAGATTTTGTTGCATTTATGGACAGACAAAAGGAGTTAGATATTTTAATAAGAGATGCTATATTTTGATTGATAAAACTGCAAGCACTTTCAATATTGTTCTCTTTAAATGAATAATAGAGCTGGGTGTCATCAGCATAAAAATGTGACTTACAGTTTTTAAGAACATTTTGAAACTCAGCTGTGTATAATGTGAACATAAGAGGGCCCAATATTGACCCTTGCGGGACACCTTGATTTACTGGCCGTATATCAGAATTTTCTCCTTTATTAGTAACTCTCTGTTGTCTGTCCGTTATATATTGCCTCATTAATTCTATAGATTTGGGGCAGAATCCAAAATAATGTAATACTGCTAGAAGCAGCCGATGATTTATTCTATCAAACGCCTTGCTATAATCCAATAACACTAAAATTGTGACCTCATTATTATCCGATGATCGTACAATATCATCCACCACCTCAAGCAGTGCGGTTGTTGTGCTATATCCCTTACGAAAGCCAGATTGGTATTCCAGAGTAATTTACAAGTTGTAGCTACGGGCTACTCCCAATCTACCCCTTCATAATTATGTTGATAGTTAGCAAGTACCTATATCACATCGCATAATTTTAACAGCTGTTTAAAGCACTTACCTGTTATTAGACAAAAAATTATGAATTACGAAAGCTGAGATACATTACATTCGATTTGAAATACAAGCTAAGTTTGAACAACATTTTCATTGTTTTAATAATTTTTTAAATTATTATTTTGGATCTGAATACTTATTTATAGTGTTTTATCTGATTTACACCGTTCTTTTTGGTAATTATTTAAAATAAAAATAATACATTCAGAGAACACAGGACACATTTAAATAGTAAAAATAAATATTACAGAAACGTTCAATGAGAATATTTATTATGGTTAAAAAATATAACAAAATAGTGATAAAATATGATAATACAATCACCACTTGATGTTAAAAAGTACCCAAACATCGGACTAATTCTATACCGGCTTGGAATTTTCTTTGCGGATTCTTAAACTTTAAGTATTGTAATAACCCCCCCCCGTAATTAATTACAAATGAAATTCTGGTAATGATGTCACCAGTAAATCATTTACTGTTTATTTATCTGAAGGATAAACAAATAAAATTGGCCATTTGCGTGATCGTCTAGTTTTATTAGTGTAGGACCCAAATTTTGTTGTGTGTGTAACCTTTTTTAATTGCCCAGGTTCTTTTATATAAAATTTAATATTACTTGTTTCTGTCTGATACTATATCTATATATATGACTTAGAAAATTAATCACTCTGTTAATTTAAATACCTGGTAAACTTGAACACACTGTCTGTTAATTGAGAGACCTATTTAAATGATATATATTATTTATGTAGTATTTTATTACTCAAGATTGCACTGTACATTTATCGTTGAAGTTGTGTTTTATTTTGATTTGATTTAATACCATTTATTTAGTTTATTACTTATATGACAAAAAGGTAAAAGAAAAGACAATAGTTGATGGGAAAAAATAGTAAAAAAACCCCTTTTATTTTATATAAATTGATGTAGCAAATAGCTGTACATGAGATTAAAAATAATCAAAATATTTGAGACAATTGTCTAAATATTATCATAGGAAAATTTGCGTTGCGATAATAATGACCATACTATAGATATGTTGATTGTTTTAATGCAATAACAAGTGCGGCAGCTTCTGGAATACGTCGTTGGAGGTTTAGTTTGCGTAGACGACTGCTCAATCCGTGGCTACAACGTACATTTCCATTTGTTTGAACAGTTGGCGTTGTTTTGTTTGTTTGTTTTTCACCACATTGCAGTGGATAGGAACTCGAACTTGACTGCCCTCGTTGGAGGCGGTATGGTGGTACGGCTTTGGTAGTGTGACGGCATTACATTGGCGGTTTGGCGGTCGATAGATATTGTTCCCCAGTGTGTTGTTGGAATTTAGATTCCAACAACACAGAGGCAATATCAGAACTTAAAGAAACACAGATAATATCAATTTGATTGACTCTACATCCTGGTCATGAATTAAATGTATCAATTACTTAAATTTGGAAAATCAATAAGAAAAAATAAAATTTATAAATGCCCTATCTACGGGGCGTTTCAGTATTAACTTCAGATATTAAAAAAGAATAGATGTGGTGCTTTTATGCCTAAGGGGGTGAAAACGACCTCTAAATTTAAAATTTTAATACTGACTCAAGTATTAAGTTATTGAAAAAAAATCATGTATATGTTTTTGAGATTGCTGATTACGAATCTGAAGCCAGAATTTCAAAATTCGCGATTGCACGCTTAATATGGCCGACATAATAGAGCTACAATGGAAGAATTAGCTATATTTTGTTTGTTTTGAGTAGAACTTCTTTTTTGCATGTTCTTATATTTTATCACAAAAACCTTATATCCTAATAAAAAAATGATTGCTCTTACCCCTAAGAATGTGAAAACCACCCCTAAAATCAAAAAATGAATAACTAACGAAGTACTATAGTTACACAAATACATACATGTTATATCAGAATTTCACCCAACTATATAAAATTATTCTAAGTTCCAATAATGCGTAATTCTTGTGTCGTATATATTTTTGTTTACACTATAAATTTAGTTTATTGAAAACATTATTTATGATTATTGTTTACTGTTAATTTTGAAACTGCTGATTTATTACTTTTTTAATTGTATTGATTATTTCGAACTCCTATGAAACCTGATACTTTTTAACAAGGCCTTTTCAGCTTATGACTTTATTTTCTTTGAGTAATTTATTGCCTTATTTTTCAATAACGCAATATTGTGTAAGTTTGCAAATCGTCATCAGCAGATTCAAAATATTATAAAAGCCAACTTGTAATTTTTTTTCGCCATTCTATCTCACTTAGTTGTAAAGTTAAGTACTAACACTGTTTGCATAATAGAAAATATACCAAGCTTGGATATTCTCTCTCATGTAAAAATAATTATTCAAATAAAGTTTTTTTAAAAAATTGGTGTCTTGAACGATCCATATATCAAATTTGGCGCAGTCGGTAGGATCCCAAAACATTAAGAAGAAAATTAGTGGTGGATTCTAATCCTTTGAAGGGCAGAACCGAAAATTATTTTATGAATTATTTTAAAGAAGAAACTCAAAGTTATTTTAAAGAACAAATAAAAGAAACATTGCAAGAAAACAGTGATTTAATGGAAAAACACACAGAAACTCAAGAATATAAAGAGGAACATAAAGAAAAACAAAAAGAAAGAAAAACTTTCGAAGTAAATAAAAGTCAAACTTCGAAACAACGAGAAACGGTCAGATCGGAGAAGAAAACCGAAATTGGTTCAAAGTTAATTCCAAAACGCTAACTTGTCTTTTCCTGGTCTACTCAGTCATTTCCTGGTCTCGAGAATTGGTGTCTTCGACATTAAAGTCAACCCTGTGGAAGGAATACCTGATAACGCCCCTGGCAGTGGAAACTGTGATGGAGCAACGCTTACGAGGTAGCATTCAGTTTTCAACACAGATCCAGAACATGGCACTTTTAATGTAAGTGAACAATTATTGAATGATCATCTTTTTATTAATATTATTTATATTGATTGAGATATACTTATTATTTATGCCTATTGAGATATTATTATATTTATTAAGATATTGCAACTTAACATTAAGATTTTAATATTTTTAAGAGTAATTAACGAACAAAAAAAAAATCAATTCAACTGAGGTAGAACCTAGTAAATAAATAATTATTTACTATAAAAAAAAAGAATCCTTTTCTTATTGTCCAAACAAGAACTTACAAAAAAAATGGCTACAGCAGGAGATATTGAACCTTATAAACTTTCAGAAATATTTTCATTGATACCAGAATACGATGGTGATCAAATTTTTCTAAATACATTTGTAAATGCTTGTAATCATTCCTATCGAATGTCTGTAGAAGATCAAAAAATTATTTTAACTCTACATATTAAAAATAAATTAAGAGGACGTGCAGCACAATTAATAAATTCTCGCGATACACAAACATGGCCAGAAATTCGTCAATTATTAACTACATTTTAGTGACTCTCGCGATTTAACATCGTTAATTCAAGATTTGCAACGAATTCATCAATTCCTTTAACCTTTGTATCAAGATTGCAAATACATAATGCAAAAATGCACGCTTGCATTCAACAACAAAATTTAAGCGCAGATCAAAAAATAGCTCGAGCAACTAATCGAAAATATGACTTTAAACACACTATTAACCCGACTTGAACCACGGTTAGGCCAAATTGTAAGAGCTGGAAATCCTCCAGATATTTTAACAGCATCAATGAGAATACGTAGGGAATTACAATTATCCTACTTTGAAAAACAAAAATTTCAAAAAACCAATGTCCATTCTAATATTATGTCTAATCAAGACAGGAAATCTGATAAAACAAATATGTTCCTATTGCAAAAGAAGAGGACATATTATTAGTGAATGTCGATTAAAACAAAATCAAAATTTCCAAAATCAACTCATGAGGCAAAATTTTCAAAATCAACAACCAATGAGAAATTTTAATTCTCAACAACCTTTTCAAACAAGACAAAATTTACCAAATAATCAAAATCAAAATTTCAGACCTCATAATTCACAATGGAACCAAAATCAGAATCCATTTCAAAGACCTACTTTTTCGCCACAAAATACTACCTATACTCAACAACGAAATCATCACATCAATGAATTCGAACATTATTATCAAAATAATAATCCAAATAATTCAACTTGCTATGATGACAATTAAAATAATAATAACCAAAATTATAATAATGATTTTTATTCTGAACAACCACAATTCGAACAATCGGATTTTCGAACAGATCTTTATTCAAACGATCCCCCGGACCGAATTGTCAAATCGGAAGAAACCCGAGTACAAAATATGAATATGAAACAGAATTTTGTGTAAAAAATAAGTTATTAACAGTACGTTCAACTAATTTATTTTACATAAAAGATATTACACAAACTTTCAAAATTTTAATTGACTCAGGTGCAGGACTCGATTTTCAAGCCAAAAACCGTAGAAAAATATCCTCAAAGATTTACGGAAAATTTAGTAATTCAAGGAATAACGAATCAATCAGTTTTAATAAATCAATCTACAAGTATACCATTTAAAACCGGTGACCCGCTTAAAGTTTATATTTGTAATTTAGACATTGAATTTGATGGTTTACTAGGAGCAGATTTTCTTGAACATTATGACTGTGATCTTAATATTAAAAATCGTCAACTAATTACAAATTACCATTATTTAAAGTTGGAGAAAATGAATTACAAACACAAAATAACGAAGTACCAAAACTTCAACAACAAAGTGACAAGGAAAATGAAAATTCACAACAAAATTTAATTGATCAAGAAAATAATAATTTTCAACCAGACTATAATATATTGAAACCAAATCAAAGTATTTTTCCAAATAAAATTTCTATTGAACCTCGAATTGAAAAGACAGTTAAATTAAAATGTAATCTAGTCAACACAGATGCTATTTTATTAGCTCAAGAAAAAGAAAAAGTTTGTTTGCCAAATGCTTTAGTTAAAGTTAATCAAAATGGAGAATGTTGTACTACTATGATAAATGCTAATGCAATTCCAAAATTTGTTGATTTTTCAGATTTGCAAATAGAACCTATGCCACAAATACAGTCAATTTATAATTTTAATTCAGAAAATTCTAAAATAACAGATCCGTATGATAGGAAAATTCAAATACAAAATTCATTACGCTTAGATCATTTAAATGAAGAACAAAATTTAATCATAGAAGTTTGTTTAAAATTTGCTGACATCTTCTATTTAGAAGTTGACACATTAACTTTTACAAATAAAATTAAGCATACAATTAATACGGGTGAATCGAAACCAATTTATACAAAATCATATCGATACCCACAAATTCACAAAGAGGAAGTAAAAAAACAAATTTCAGAAATGTTAAATCAAGGAATAATTCAACACTCAGTTTCACCATGGTCGTCTCCCGTATGGGTAGTACCAAAAAAATGGATGCGTCAGGCAAACAAAAATGGCGTGTAGTAATAGACTACAGAAAATTAAATGAAATAACAGTTAATGATATATATCCGTTACCTAATATTTCCGATTTATTAGATCAGTTAGGACAATGTCAATATTTTTCCACGTTAGACTTAGCGTCTGGCTTTCATCAAATAGAAGTTGATCCAAAAGATGTCGAAAAAACTGCGTTTTCAGTAGAAAACGGTCATTATGAATTTTTACGTATGCCATTTGGATTAAAAAATTCTCCATCAACCTTTCAAAGAGGACCATATATTAGTTGGTTTACAAAATGAAAGATGTCTCGTATACATGGACGATATAATTATTTATTCAGCAACTATACATGAACATATAAAAAGACTAACAGAAATATTCACTAGACTTCGACAATCTAATTTAAAATTACAACCCGACAAATGTGAATTTTTGAGAAAAGAAGTCATTTATTTAGGACATGTTATTACTAAAGATGGAGTAAAACCTAATCCGGCAAAAATTGAATGTATTCATAATTTTCCTCAACCAATCAAATCAACAACCCCAATTTTAATATACCCTAATTTTAATGAACCGTTCTTATTAACTACTGATGCTAGTGCATTTGCAATTGGTGCAATACTTTCTCAAGGTCCAATAGGAAAAGATCTTCCAATAGCTTATGCCTCAAGAATATTATGCCCTGCAGAATCACGTTATTCTGTCATAGAAAGAGAATTATTGGCAATACTATGGTCAGTAAAGCATTTTAGGCCTTATCTCTTTGGTAGAAAGTTTAAACTTGTCACAGATCACCGACCTTTAACTTGGTTATTTTCAATAAAAGATCCTGACAGTCGTTTAGCTCGCTGGAGACCAAAATTAGAGGAATATGACTATGAAATTGTTTATAAATCCGGAGAAATAAATAAAAATGCAGACACCTTATCAAGGATTAAAATAAATCATTTCCAAAATTTTCTAATGCATTATAATAATACGAAACAGAATGAACCTTCTACTTCAAAAGAACATGAAACTAGTGATGAAGAATCTGAAGACATAGAAAATGAAGTAAATCCAGACGAAATTGCACAAGAATTACGCATTATTGGAACTTAGAATAATTTTATATAGTTGGGTGAAATTCTGATATAACAGCTCCCCTTTATAAAAAAAAGTTGATGCTATACAATGCGACAACTTTTTAAGCATAATTTTTTCTATAATTATTAGTATTTAATTCAATGTCTTCCTCATAATCTTCCTGGATGCCTACAGAGGGTCTTCTTCGAGGGAAGTACTTTATAAATTGTTTTAGTGTTCTATTATTTCTTGGTGGTCTAGGAGGTTGATCACCAGTGGTTTGAATTGCAATTTTAATTTTCCTACGATTTTCACATTTGCAAAATATGTACAATAAAATAAGACTTATGATTAATACAATAATAAAATATGTAAACCATGAACATGTTTTCTAACAAAAGGTTCATTTATTATATTGTCCAAATCTCTAGAATATTGTTCTAGCTTATGTTTTGTAATATCCAAATTTTCTGTATTGAAATCATTTAATTTTAATGGTTGCAATTTTAATTCTGATTTTACATTATCAGGCAGATGTTGACAACAATCATACGGTATTGAAATTGTATGAAAATCAGTTTTCATTTCTGATCCCTGATTTAATTTCGGTTGAATTTTTGCATTTCCCACAAAAGCATTACAAATTACAGTTAATTGTAGAATTGAAGTTTTATAAATTATTTGAGTCTCAGCTTCTCTATTCTGACATTTCATTGTTATAGTCAGCGGATCAGATATTATGATTGACCAAATATTATCCTCTAATTCTTGCATATTATAATTTTTTGCAAGTACTAGAGAAGATTTACAAGTTTTAGGTAATACTATTGGGTTCTTTAAAAGTTGGGCTTCACAAATAGCATCTGTATCAATTGAATAAGGCACTAAGTTTGGACATAATTTCATACGAAAATTCAGAAATTTACAATTATTTAAATTTGATAATGGTATGAACATTTGTGAGTCATCATCTTTTGCAATATATTGTTCAGATATACTTAATACATGAAAAAGTCCAGTTCTATTATCCAAAATTGGTATTGGGTATAGCTTATAAATACTATACATTTTTGGTTGTACTAAGGGTATTTTTAATATAAAAACAATTTTAGATTCAGTTTGAAAAGCTTGCAGTTCAATAATGTCGAGATATTGAGCAATTTTTGCATGAGAGACAGTAAGAGGTAAATTATTTTTATGTAAACTTTGAGAAATCTGTTGCAATGATGTTACTAAATCATTTGGTGTTATAATAGAGTTATGAATAATTTTTAATTTAATTAAAGTAATAGCATTTAAAATGTCATTTAATTCATTTTCTAAATACATGTAATTTTCCATTAAATGTTCACATATTTCAATGACTTTTAATTTCGATTCTATAAATCCAATAGTATCTGAAATGTTTAAAATCGCATTTTCAATTATTTTTATGTCTTTGTTAAAGGCTTCTTCATTAATTTTAAATTTTTGAGTGGTATTAAAATTTTTAATAACGGACGTAGTTACTGAAATTTGATTTTTCATTAGATTCTCAAGTTGATGTTCGTCATTTAACAATTTATTTATACACTCTGTATAAAATTCTCCATCCGAAGCGTCTAAATTTCCAGTGATTGCTTTCCAAATTGTTCCTACGCCATTAATAATTCCTCGTTTATAACGTTTTGTATCTGCAAAAAGTTCTTCATATTTTAATTGAAGTGAATCTGATAATTGACTTAATAAACTTATGTGAGTTTGTACTTCTGAATAAAACAGTTTACTACGAGGTCGTGTATCAATGCTTACCCAATTAATTAAACTTTTTAAAATGTTATCATTATGATCAATACTTTGTTTTAACGTTAACATATCCTTATATACTAATAATGTCCATTTGTCCTTTGTAACTTTAAGGTATTTTTCTTGATGATAGTATAGTCCAACTGTGTTATTTACTAGTTTTAATGAAAACCTTGTTGGTAGGGCCATAATTTCCTGTAGAACTCATTTTAAGGAGCAAGGTATTCTTACGATCTATAATATATATATTTACCAGTGTCTGTGTCACATTGGAAAAAACATAAACTCCTATATAAAGTGCAGAGGTTCACACTTACAATACACGTAACTCTGAGGACTTATTAGTACCCTCATATAGATTAACACAGGTAGGAAAGGGGTCTCTGATAACAGCAGTCAAATTATATAATCATCTTCACACAAGACTCAAATACCAAAGCAGCTTTACTCAGTTCAAATCAAAAATCAAATTTTTTTTAAAAGATAACTGCTTTTATTCTTTAAATGAATATTTTTTGTATTGAGTAAATGCTTGTTAGTAAAATTTTCATATCTGTTCATATACTTATATGTAGTGCATTGTCATTTCATGTTAAATGATTTTTTATACAATTTTACTTATACTCTAATGCAACCTTATTGACAATTCCCATACTGTTAAATGTCAGTCAAATGGAAATAAACGATTTTATTTATTTATTATTTTATTTAATTTGAAAGGAAATGCTCGAAATAAGCAGAAACCTGGAAATAAATTAATTTTCAAAATAGGTTCATTTTATCAAAATTTATTTTAGTAGTTCTCTCGGTTTCAGGATTATACAAAATAGCTGAATTTTTTAATATTTCTTTAATTTCATATGGTCCATTGAATTTATTTCCAAGTTTGTTTTGAATTTGACTTGTTTTTACATATACTTTATCACCAACTTTATAGTCTAGGATATTTTCTGAAACATGTTTATCAAATCGAGCTTTTGATTTTTCCTTTTGCAAATTAATTCTTGTGCGAGCTATCTTATAGTAATGTGATATACGATTATTTAAATCCCTAACATCTTTTGTAATTAATTCTTGTTGGTTATACAGGGTTTCTGGGGGTCTGCCAGAGGTATGTCCAAATATAAGTTCATAAGGGGTAAATCCGTGACTTTTGTTCGTTGAGTTATTATAACATATAACAGCGTAAGGTAGTATTGTTAAAGGGTGTTCCTTAAGATTTTCCGTTGTATGTGCTCTTATCATTTCCGCTAATGTTGCATGAAATCTTTCAAGTGAGCCATTTGATTGCGGATGATTCACACTTGAATATGTAAGTTTAATATTATATAATGTACAAATGTCTTTAAGTAAATTGTTTTCAAATTCTCGTCCGGAATCACAATGAATTCTAAGAGGTGTTCCAAAATGTTGGAAATAAAGTAAAAGAGTATTAACTACAGATTTTGAAGTTTTGTCATTTAAAGGATAACCCTGAGTGAATTTTGTTAGTTCATCTCGAATAGATAAAATTTTTGGTAGGAATTTCTAAAATATCAATACTGATTCTTTCAAATGGAGTTTTTGGAGTTTCAGTAATGACTAATGGACTATCAAGGTTTTTACGACAAATTTTGATTTTTTGGCATATTTCACATTTTTTAATAAAGTTTTCTATATCTTTTGTCATACCGGGCCAATTATATTTTTCTTTTATGCGTCTAGTTGTTTCATTTATTCCGCGGTGTAGATGACTTTTTCCTGAATGATATTGATCTAGAATTATTGAGGAAGACATTGAATTAAATACTAATAATTTTAGAAAAAATTATGCTTAAAAAGTTGTCGCATTGTATAGCATCAACTTTTTTTTATAAAGGGGAACTGTTATATCAGAATTTCACCCAACTATATAAAATTATTCTAAGTTCCAATAATGCGTAATTCTTGTGTCGTATATATTTTTGTTTACACTATAAATTTAGTTTATTGAAAACATTATTTATGATTATTGTTTACTGTTAATTTTGAAACTGCTGATTTATTACTTTTTTAATTGTATTGATTATTTCGAACTCCTATGAAACCTGATACGTTTTAACAAGGCCTTTTCAGCTTATGACTTTATTTTCTTTGAGTAATTTATTGCCTTATTTTTCAATAACGCAATATTGTGTAAGTTTGCAAATCGTCATCAGCAGATTCAAAATATTATAAAAGCCAACTTGTAATTTTTTTTCGCCATTCTATCTCACTTAGTTGTAAAGTTAAGTACTAACACTGTTTGCATAATAGAGAATATACCAAGCTTGGATATTCTCTCTCATGTAAAAATAATTATTCAAATAAAGTTTTTTTAAAAAAATTGGTGTTTTGAACGATCCATATAACATACATGTACGCGATGCACAATCATTTAAGAAATGTACATGAATATCAAAAAAGCATAAAAATTATGATTATTTCTTTATAATTTAAATCATTGAATCAAACCATCCAAAAATATTTGAATTTAAAACTGCAATAGAATTCGCCCGAAAGTGAGATCACCAAGTTGTAGGTACTATGAATATTGCCACATCTAAAATAATCCCACATTTTTGTATATAAATGATCACTCTCTTGCTTTTTCTTCCATATGGATAGTTGATTGAATTTGGGAAGTAGAGGGCTTTTGGATAGATTCTGGATGAAAAACTCGTTTTTTCTTTGTGCTTAAAATCTCGGCTGCTTCTCAATTTTCTTATTTCCTGGTTCATTTGATTTCTGCGGTAATGTTATTACATTTTCTTCTTTTGCGACGATATTTATAACCTTATCCAATAACTTACCAACCTCAGTTTTGGTATCAGGAGTTAAATTTGTTTTTGAAAACAGTTCTGTTAATATGTCCAGTTTTCTTTGCAGGTCTGTATTATTTTCCTGAAATTTCTCTTGGTTGCAACTTTGCCTTATCAGTTCCGGTATTATTTCATCTTTTGTAGATATTTGAAAATCTCTTTCTTGGTTTAAGATTGGTGGGAGTTCCAAAGACGAATATTTAACTACAGCATGTATATGTTTACACATGTTAAGTCTGATAAAATAATCAAGGCATGTGCAAGAAAATTCGTGTATACAAAACTGACAATGAGTACAAAAGAACTGGCAGATTTTATTATTACGGTAGCAATTTTCTGAATGTGTTTGAACTATATATTCCCCATTTTCCTTTTCACTTGCTTTAACAACCCAAGTATTTTCATCTGAGGAGATAACTTTAACATCTGCACTCTTTAAATGGCTTTTCTGTATTATTGTTTTACGATAGGAATTATTATCCCTAATATCCGCCTTAATGTTTTTAAACGTCGTGCCTTACAAATTTCATTAGTGCATTTAAGCAAGTATCTACTCTTTTATTTTTATTTTCCCTGAAAATATATATATTTGATAGTCCTGTGTGTGGCTTCCAAATACATATTGGTATTGATACCCAGACCTTTTCTAAAACAGTAGGCCAACATGTGACAACGACTGGCATAATATTTCTGAAAATATTCCCCAAAATTTACTGTGTCTTTACGGCTCAATAGCTCTGAAACTACTAAGTTTAAAAGGTTTTCAAATTCTCCGGGGTTTTGACACTGTAGCAAAATACGCAAAGACTTGTAAACTTTTGCTTTAAGTTCTTGATCACCTTCAATTTTTACGCCAGTTTTTATCAACGTGCCATGCACACAAAAGGCGATATTTGGGAGTACCCATAACACTAGTCCATGCATTATAAAATTCTGGGGCATCCTCAGGCATGAAAACTTTAGCAGTTATTGGTCCTGTCTGCATTTTAATACCTTGAAAAAAATGTGTTAGCAGAGATGTGTCAGCTCTATTAGAAAGAAGAAATGCAGCAGGAATACCCTGACCCAATTCATCAACAATTAACAGTGTGGTTGATAAAAAATCATAATTTGTGGTTCCATGTGTTGTATCGACACAAATTTTATCTGAACCAAATTTTATTAACTGACTGCTGAAATTTGGTCATTATCATTAATATAAAATCATTCTTTTCAAATTCTTCTGCATATTCACTGGAGCCTTGAGATTTATAAAATAAAATAGGAGAATCATCATTCAGTGTTTTCATTATTTCAATCCAAAGCTGTACACTGATTGCATCATTGTCATGCAACTTAACATTTGATTGCAAAGAGAATTCTTTTGTAATATTCCTCAAGTCTTGTTTGTCCAAAAGACTCAGCCTTCCAAATGAATCCTCTGATTTTATCTCATCTCGGATATCATCTAAGATTCTTTCAAATGAAACACCTTGTAAAATTTTTACTGAAAATTGAAATTATGTATATATTATTTATTAAAACTTGATTATAAAATGTATAACCTCTTTCTATAATATAGTATACATGCCGTTAACACATATATATTTAAGTAGTGATGTACAAATTAACATATATACAAAACAAAAACATTACATATAAATGTTATGTTTTAATATGTAGACAAATGTCTCATGATCACAGATTTATGCAGAAGCACGGCCGTCTTCTAGAGACGGCCGTGGCAGAAGTATTATGAGACATGAATATTGTAAACAGTTAAACACAAGAAGCAGTTTCATAAAAATTATTGTCATACATAAACTAAGCGGATGCAAATAGGCTTTTAAAACATGTAACACAATTTTATTTGTGAAGATATTTGTATGCTATTGTAATAAAATTATATGTAGTTCATACCTGCAATTTGCTTCCTTTATGTTTTAGTGAGATTGATGTGTGTTAATGAACATTGGTGTCCAATATGTGGAGTGAATAGAATAGAGTCGATGGACATGAAATGGTTAATTTGGCAGAGCCTTGCGATTTAGTACTTTTGCAGGACTTGTTTTGTGAAATTGAACCGCTTCTTTGTGATTTTAATGACCGATGACAAACATAACAAGTTCTATTTGTTTTACTGCCAATGGAAATTCCTCGGGTTTTAACATAGAAACATTTTAGTTCTTTTTCTTTTAATTCTTTCCACACCTGAAAATCTAAAAAAATTACATCGTTTTTATTTGTATTTACTACATATTTCTATTTTGATAAAGTATATGGAACACTAAAGGTAGATATCTCTGAAAATAGTAAACTTTTAAAAAGCACTACGGCAGCTAAGCTGATTTACTTTTTCTGTATTTATTAATGTTTAAAAATAAAGTCGAGTACAAGCCTTCAATGTTTTCAAAAATGTGTTCCTCCTTATATATTTTCTTTGCCATGTGCAGTAATCAAATGATCTCGAAGTTCATTGTACGATGGAAATAATCCAGAACAAGTAGGGCACACTAGTTTCGGTTTTCGTGTTAATGTGGGCTCTGTTTTATGAACATTTCTAATATGTGCATATGGATCACAACGTTTGCTGAAGCCTTTATCACAATATGTACAAATAGTGTCAGTAGTAGTTGATGATTTTGAAGACATTTCACCTCTTAATTATTATAATTATATATTATTAAAAATAGTAACTAAACTATTTATAAATAACACACTCTTGGTACAGAGGAAATAATGTACATACATACATAAACACAAGTTTGAGATTTGACACTTGATACATTTCGCTTCAATTCCGCTAGGTGCGCGTAGTCGCGGTCAACGCTCCTCAAACGTATGTTAACTACCTAGCAGAACCATTTAAATGTGCCGTATGTATGCACGCCATGACTTCGTGCCTTCGGTCGCAGATTAATTTGTTTTATGAATGCTTTAAATATAAACAATAATTTGGCTCATTTATTTAGAACCTTTTTAGTAATCACAGACCTTCATTTACCTTTGGAGCTAATATTTTAATACTCATTCGATGACAATGCGACTTGAAAGTTACAAACATTTTTTTTTTCATTCGAGAATAACTGCAACTATGAGGGACACGAAAAAGTTGTACTGTTGTTTTTTATTGGAAATTCAATTCTCTTATTTTTTCGTATATTGCTTAGTTTCTGCGATATAGTGAAAATAAAAAAAAATCAAATATTTTTACATTCAAACGTAAATCTTTTGAACTATGCTAGATACGAGAATATGACTTTTTGTAGAAAATTTGATTTTATAAAAAAAGCTTAATAATTTTTCATCTCATTTCATTTCGGAGATAAAGTGAAAATAAAGAATTTTCTTTTCGGTTTTCGGAAAAATATAATTAGTATCGACTGAGAGCCACAAATTATGATGTATATTATTGTAACTTATTGTCATAATAATTGAAAAATGCGATTGCCAAGAAAAAAATTACAAATTTTTAAAAAATTGTGATTATTAAAGTTCCATGTTCCAGATAGATCAATAACATTGTGAATATATGTAGAATCATTTATATATTTTTTTGGATTATATCAAAAATGTTCCAAGACAGGAGATACATAAAATAAATAAAATATATTTCAAGAAACATCGAAATTAATGGTTGCAATGCTAAAAAAAACTTGAATAAATCGTGATACGTGAATTAAAAGAATATTTCTAATAAATTTTTTATAGGGAATTCATTTATTTGATAAACATGAAGTAATACATATAAAAAAATGTGATATTCATTTTCCAGCCCATCAGAATTACTCTCCTCATCGTCCGCTGAATCCAGATCACTTGATGCTCTGAAGTCCATGTCTATAAAAATTAAACACATTAATTAGAATAATGTAACATATTTTTGTTCTATATTTACTGTTAAATCTGCATACCTGATTCAGAATCACCGTCGTCATCTTTGTCGGTCGTACTAGAAGTATTCGTGAGTATATCGCCAACAAATTCAAACCAGAGGAACTCGCACTTCTTTTGATTAATATACCAGCCATGGTTTTCTTGTATCTTTCGGTTGGCTGCGGCAAATTTTCATTGGGCCAAATACCGGCGATGCACAAGGTTCGTAGCAATTGTTGGTGTAAATCAGACGAGCATGGTGGCAAGTTTGATGCATCAAAATTGCGAATGTTTGTGGAAACACTGCAGACGTATCAACATTTTTATCTCCTAGATCTCCAAATGCTCTCTGGCAATCTTCAAATGCCTTCAACAACTGGTTTATTTTTCCCTTTACGGAAAAACGATGGATATAATCACACCCCGTAAGGGCGTGAAAGCCAAGCCAAGCAAAACGCTTGATAGTGAAGTTCCTAACTTGTTGTAGAATTTTGTTACATCCAGGTATCTTTGGGAATTGCCTACACTGATCTCAATCCATATTCTATGGGATTTTGACAATAAATGCAGTATAACTGAAATTCTTAATGCTAAAGTCTTAAAACAGGTATTTGAGTCTATTAGGTCATGTGATTTTAAATTTTATTAACACTTCTCTTGAAAGTGCCAAATTCCCTGATTTATTAAAAGTTAGTACAGTTATCCCAGTTCCTAAAGTTACTAATACAATTAATGCTAATGAATTTAGGCCTATCAATACCTTGCCTATTGAAAAGCTTCTGGAAATAACTCTATAATCAACTATTAGATCATATTGAAAAGCATGACATATTAATTAGTAATCAATCAGGGTTTCGTCAAAAACACTCTTGTGAATCATCATTACAGTTATCTCTTAATAAATTTAAAATTGAGTGAGATAATAATAAATATGTAATAGCCGTTTTCCTTGATTTAAAGAGAGCGTTTGAAACCCTATATCCCCTATAGGGATATATTATTAGCTAAATTAATCAATATGGAATAGAGGGCAATGTATATAAATGGTTGGCAGATTACTTAACAGAGGAAACAGAGAGTTATGGTAAACGATTCATTATCTAGCGAAATTATTAACAACTTTGGAGTTCCGCAGGGCAGGATTTTGGGTCCCCTACTCTTTATATTATATCTAAACGATATCAATCTATATGTTAACTGTGAATTTATAAACTGATTTGCTGGTGATACGTTAATGGCATGTAGTGATACTAATTTTGAATAGTGTTGAAAAGTATTTAAAAATTAATAAACTCACATTAAATGTATTAAAAACTAAAGGCATGATAATAACCACTAAATATAAATAGAATAATATAAACCTAAATAATGTAAATCTTTTAATTTATAATGAACAAATTGAAATAGTAAAATCTGTAAAATATCTTGGGTTTCAATTGAATAATATTCTATCTGTTGATGAGCATTTTGAATATATTTATAGGAAAATTGCAAAGAAACAATATTCCTTTTCCAATAATTTATCAACTGAGACCAAAATAACAGTTTATCAGTCAATTATCCAGCCACACTTTGATTACTGTGTACTGTACCAATTAAATTTAAACAAACTCGCACAACTACAGAAGCTTCAAAATCGGGGAAGGAGGATTATCTTAAGAAATAACCGTTATACACTCATTAAAATAATGTTGAATGCCTTACAATGGTTCTCTGTTCCACAGAGATTATTTTACCTCACCATTGTTTTAATATATAAAATTCTAAATAATCTAGCGCCCTCGTATCTTCCAAATCATGTGGTCCTCAGTTCTGATATACATCATCACTACACTCGAAATAATAATAACATACATTGCTAAAACAAATTATAAAAGTAGTATGAACTCTTTGTTTTTTAAAGGTTTTAGTCAGTTTAACAATTACCAAATTGTATTAAGTCAAGTGCATCTATCACTATTTTCAAAAAAAAGAGCTAAAGATGTATGCCAAAGATATGATATAAAGATTAAAATATATGAATATGGAAAAACTTATATTTATTTGTTATGTATAAGCTTGGTATTATGATAATTTTTATCTTGAAATTTATACATGTATTGCATATGCATTTTTGTAAAAGACCACGCACTATTAACAGTGAAATCCGGACTCTGCCAAAATTGAAATTAGTGGTTGAAAGTGAAAGATTTGAGGTTACAGAACACAGATTTGACACTAGAATAAAAAAAATGGGTAAATTTTGCACCAGGCACATCTGAAGTTGTCCATCGTGATGTTTACTGCTATTACGATTTCATTGAAAAGGACAGTGTTAATGGGATATTATATATATACCTATACGCGTATGGTGATATACCTAGCCCATATGTATGCACGCGCGCACACATACATATAATAATTAAATCTTTATAATGGGGTATAAACTTTTAATAAATATTGCTCTAATACTATAAAACCTTCAGGGTGTACAAGAGAATATTTATTGTCATTATGTCAACAACTTCTATATTATAAGACATCAGTCCCTAAGGATTTACTCTACCCCCAGCGTCAACAATGTTTTCTAATAAGTTGTTGCTTGGATATTTCACGCGAGGTTGATGATGCTCGTAACCCAAATACCAGATCACGGCTGCAACATGTGCGCAGGTACCTAACGTTTTCGCACCACTTGCATGTGCAATAGTAGCCGGTTATCGGCTCTTCCTGTAGTCTAGCATTGTTATTTGGGAGACCCTCATCCTGAGGGTGAGATCTTACCCACAATTGATATGTTTCCCTATTAATATGTCGAGAATACAAACGAAAACGGAGTAGATTTGGGTGAACTCCATGATGATCTAGTTGTAATATTCCCAAGTCATCTCTTATAGTCTTATCTTGAACGTATGAAGGGGATAACTTCAGTTGATAAATACCGACTGTTAGCTCTTTCAGTTCATCTATAGTCATCACCGGAAACTCTGGAACGTCACGATCATTGAGCTGCTCCCACTGAGCATTTCTCCCACGACGCAGACCATCATTTTCTACTAGCTCTTGGATTTCATTGGGTTGTCGAGATCTTTCTAAAATACGTTGTGCCAGCTCAGCAGTTGCTCCTTCCATCAAAATTGGTTCACGATATCTGTTGATTATGGCACCGGCGATGAGATAGAAATCCCGCAAGTGGCTCACATGATGGTATGGTATTACATCTTTCAAAAACTTGAAACTGTTTTTTATATGACCATTTCGTGCATCAATAATCCACCTCGTTTTCGTAACCAATCTTGAGTCATTGGCTGCCTCAGTAGTAAGCTGGAATTCTCCTCGTTCCATTATTGCTGGCATTCGGTAATCGATTCCCAATCTTTCCAAGAGTGGCAAGACATCTCAATAACCCCTATCCACGATCACGGTCACATCTTCACCAAGCCATTCTCTCAAAGCATCTGCGTCATTTTCAAACTCGTTCTGGAGGAGTGCTGCATCGTTGTTATAGTAATCTGAAAAGTACGGTCCGTGGATGTCTAGTATATATCCATCAGGGGCTACAACCAAGACAGGCTTTACTAAATGCCGACCTTTATGCATACAGTAAGAAAACCGGAGAGTCTGGAAGTTGCTGGATTGCTCTGTAAGCATATGTTCCGTCAATATATACAATTGGCTTATGATCTTCAATATCATGGTTATATAGTTGATTGGCGAAATCAGTTACATGATTCCCTATATATTCTTCTCTGCCAATGGCATTTAATCCAATATTCTCAGGTACAAATCATGCCATTAGTTCTCTGACATTAGTTATCGCTTAGCTTACAGATTGTCGTGTGTTATAGCGGAATAATAGTTTGAGAAAGTCGTCTGACAGTCCTTGCTTGAGTTTACATAGAAAAATCAATAAATCTTTTTTTTAATGTACCTTCGGCCACCTACTTGTTGCACAGGATCACAATAGGTCAACATCACATTGAACTGATTCTTAGTAACAGGACTGAGCAGTCTCTCGTAACATTTGTAGAAAATCTTGCAGCTCTCTGCCCACAAGAAGATAGCTTCGATCAAAGTACTGTAGATCTTGATTGAGGTTCCGAGGAAGACATCCCTCGTCATTTAAGTGGCGCGGGCAAGCACGAACGTTTTCGTTGGTATAAATCCCCCAGTAGAAATGAATATATCTGTTCTACATTCCAAAGGTAATCGTTGTAGCTGCTTATTATTCCTATTACAAACTAAACAGGGACCACCAGCGGGTGCTCTCAACATATGTAATCTAGTATTCTGTTCCAGGATCACTTCATGAATTATGAGCAAATGACAGCTCACACATACTCGTGAATCCTCAACGAATATTGCAGCCTGTAAATTAACTCGAAATCTCTCAGCTAATTCGCGACTGCTGATATAGTTTTCACCGATCACAGTTCGAATTCCATTGGCCGGTATCGCTATGTCACACACAAAGCAACGCAATACATTTCGGAAAGCCATTTCAGAATTATTTTCAATGTGACATCTAAGCAAATACAATGTCAATTCTTTACGAACTGACAACTAATAACTGACAAATAGATTTCAATTGTGTTAAAAGTAGCCTACTTGATCTAACTATTTAAACATAGACGCCGTAGTTGGTGGCTATTCTGCAAGAATTATGTGACAAAATCAACATAAAAAGATGAAAATAGCGCGTCATCAATAATAATTTTACTCATGAATTTTAAATAAAAATGTTCTCTTGTTCACCCTGAAGGTTTTATAGTATTAGAGCAATATTTATTAAAATTTTTATTATTATATGTACGTATGCGCGTGCGTGCTTGCGTGTGCGCACTTGCATACATATAGGTATATCACCATTCGCATATAGGCATATATATGAAGTGTTGTTGTACTTCCGGGTGCTCTCCCGCGTCGATGGTCGACTCCTCCAGGAGTCATGGTTGTCTAAACGACGTTTCGGCAGAATCTCATCTGCCATCTTCAGGTTCTCGCTAAAAGCTGCCTACTGCTGCTCCTCGTTGCTCAAACTGAACTGAACAATAACGTTTTTATACATATGTACATACATATATCTCACACTTTCTGCCTATCCCCGTATAATGTTTGTTATTTGTTTTAAGGTAAATAAAGAAAATATTACCTACCTGAACCAGTAATACGACTTTTTTTCTCTAGATTTCTCCCTTCTGTATGAGCCTAATCAGGAATTTATTTTTTTTTAAATTCTGCAACTGGTAATCACATTTCATGACATATTTCTCAATGCATCTTGCCTTACACCTTTATTTGCAAAATTTGCATCCTGTGAATCCCAAAGTTGTCTATAATTCCCATAAAGTTCTACTAATTTTAAACACTGTTTAATGCTCCGGGACCGGCATAAACAAATTACAAACACCCGTCCAGAGTGACGACCACGTGTTGACTGAGGCGCCTTTCGTCCATGCTCAAAGTTTGAGCATGGACGAAAAACCGACAATGTTCGGCTCACGTCGAGACTGCCTCGACCGCGGCATCGCGCGGTCTTGAGCAAGCAAGGCACGTCCACACAGCCAGAGCAATTGCCTCGCGAGGCTGCTCGCTCAGTGTGTACGCGGCTATTACATTAACGATAGTCGAGAGCAGGAAATAAAAGGGGGATTTTATGAATATGAGTTACCGAAATCAATATATTTCTTTATTATCAATACTTTTTAATAGTAATACATATTAGATTTATATACATATATATTTACTATAAAATCCTTAAAAAAAGATATAATGCAAACAAAACAGTGAATAACAGTAATAATGAGCTTAGTAAAACAATAGCAATAGAATATATAAATTCATCCTATTGACAATTATTTTCAATCACATCTCTGTCATAACATTTCCACATACATGTCCAAGGTGTATCGAAGTATGTCGAATCAGGATAAAAATGCCTAATATTAAAACTCGTAAAATTCTTGTTACCAATGACGATTTTAAAAGCTGCGTAATTGTCATTTATCCTACTTATTTGTTACTGCCTATATTAGGACTGCCAAGTGTCGTTCTTTGTATCATTTACATCGAAACATGTAAATGCCTGATGTACTTTAGGTGGATACTGAACATATAAAACATTTCCAACGACTGAAAAAAGTAATACAAAACTACCTACAACAGACATCTTAACAAAGTCAGAAATCTGTTGAAAATGTTCAATTTATACAAATTTAAAACATAATTCCACAAATGAAATAAATAGAATGATGTGGGAAAACAAAATTGATTTTTTACACACATTCATCTTCTCACCAATTGCAATTTGAGATTTCGGTCTTTCATCCACTTGATATCGTTTTCGTGTATCCGACGTAAGCATCCTTTTTCTGCGTAAATCTTCCCTCGATGTATGAGTCATAGAGTCGAGCAAAACTTTGGCGAACATGCAATTCGATGAATGTTTTACATGATCCCAGACGGGACAATCATCTCTTTCCCATTTATATATTTCCGCATAACAATACACGCACCTGCAGAAATCTCCTATTTGTGTGTAGAAGAATCCAGCCTTAGCCAATTCCTTACTGGTATGCATCCATTCCAATTGTGAAACGTAAGCAATCTCTCCTCAAAACTTCTTAAAGATCCTCTAAAGTGGTGTGTAAACTTTAAACCGTCCGTACTTTCACCAGGTTCACATAATTCCACCATTGTAAAATACTAATCACTAATGTCGATATCCACAAATAGTCTGCTTTTATACTGGTTTCCCCACTTAATACATTAAAAACCGATATCGACATCTAATACGTAAAATTTCCAATCTCAAGGACAAGTACATTGCGATAATAATCACTACGTATTCAAGGGGCTTCTAAATTGTTTGCCAAAGCAGATAATAATAAGTCAAATCCGTCGTCTAATAAATTAGATGTGGCTGTTAGAGATTTTTCCAAATTAGTCGCCTCTGTAGCCAATATTGTATCAAAACCATCATCAAAACAATCAACAGTTTCTTGTTCTAATGCGGCGACAAGCGCATTTAAATTTCTAGTAGATTTGTCTACATATTCAACACGTTCAATAGGACAATGTTGACGTCTTTCCAAATCAATTAAATTTGACTCTGTAGCTAACCATTCATAATAATGAATAAGGTGATGACCCCACGCCAAAGTTTTACTGGAATTGGGTATAACAAAACGCTTATCGTCATGACACGAGAGTGCTACTTTGTTTCTTAGCTCTGTAAACATATCGTACAAATAGGATTTAAAAACACATCTGACAATAAATTTTTGAATTTTGATCAATAACATTTTTGTAATGAATACGGTCCAACTGCTTTTCGATAGCATATTTCTTAACGCCCTTTGCCTTTTTAATAAGTTTGTCTCCCAAATTTACACAATATGCCTTAGCTTCAGTTCCATAAAAGCTATGAATGGGGCTACCGCAATATTCATCCTTCATTTTGGTTTCGAGGAATATCATGTTTGTTAATGTCTGCATAATTCGAAATATCAAATTTAGTTTTATATCATTATAAATATTTCCAAAATAAAAGGGTCAGTGTCTGTGTACAGCAAGGAAACATTATGACCGTACATAGGTTTAAGATATTCATAATAGAAGTCATACATTACGGTTTTCGATAGTTCTAAAATTGTAAATCCTACATAAACAGGTTTATTATAGACGATTTTCAATCGTTCCATTTGAATCGCGACAAAGTTTTCCGAGAATACGCAACATTTTTAAAGTTTGGTTTTGCTATTAAATTTTCCGCTCCATTTTTTGAGCGTTTTTCTCCCATTCACTTATCAACTTTATATCTACCCTATTCTTCACATTTTCCATAGTTTTTCCAAATACACTATTAGCCAATTTGCACTGATCTTTATCAAATTTATTTGTAGCCGCGTTTCTTAATTCGGCATTTAAATCGATGTACTCCAAAAGCCACGGTGATTGGGTAAATTTTAGAATTCGATGGACTGCTGTTAATTTTAAACCATGTTTTAAACATTGTTTCAAATTAACGTAGTGAATTATATATTTAGACTTATTACATAAATTTGGAATTAACTTAGAACATTTCCCACCAGGGGGAGTTACATTCTCTGGACAAAATGGTAGATCGTTGTGATGTGCAAATTCTCGGGATATTCCAAATCAACTTCTAAAACGTAACCCACAGCTGAGGATTCAGAAGCCTTTGTAAGAACTAAAGTAGCAATATCTTCATTCGTAAGCCAAGCAAAGTTTCTTTCTGGCAGATATTGTCTCATACTATGACCATATAAGTTGGTAGCGTCGAGGTACATAATAAAAGATGTGGGAACGGCTGAATTATAATTTGGAATAAATCTGTTGTTGGCTACTGATTTCCTTGCTGCACAAGTGCTGACTCCACCTCTAATTCCCTTTTTAAAGAAATGTAGCATGTCTATGTCAGTCAGTAGTTCCAGTTCAACTTGTGTAAATTTTAACATCGCATCCCAAAAGAGACTGGGTGCACTAAAATACCTAACTGGATCTAACTTGTAGTGTTGAAGACAAAAATTTCTAAAATTTTCAAAAATATCATTTAAAAGTAGAACATCTGAGGTTAAATAAAGATCCGAATATTCACCAATTGTTTTACAATCAAATAATTTCCAAACTGATACGGCGCGCTCATAATGGGCAAGTAGACAATTTCTTTATTATTATTTTAATAACATCTAGGGGGGAGATGGCATGAATGGGACAGATTTTTTTACACCTTTATATTTTAGATGTTTTTAAAATAATCTAAAATAAATTAGGAGGCGTGGATCTTACGATATTGGAGCATATATTATTAAACAAAATAAATTTGAATGGTGGTCTGGAAATACTGTTTTAATTAAAAAAAAACGGCTTATTGTCCCATTCACAACATATGTGCCATAAATGGGACACACACAGCAAACATTTATTTTCTCTTTTTACATTTAAAGAAAATTGATAAATCACAGAGGAAGCATGAGACTAATTTGTGCAACAATAATAAATAAAATATAAATTATAGTTTTGGGACATTGTTCCAATCATGGCCTCATATATTGTCCCATTCATAACCTTAATACACTCCCCAAAGAATAGATTTGCAAAATAATATTATCAAGCTAGTTATTCATTTTCTTTTATGTAATAAAATATCTAAATGTTTACTTACCATGAACAACTATTTTCAACTTTATTCTCCGTTTGTATAAGACTTAAGAAAGTAAAAATCTAAATATTTACTTTTACCACATGTGATCTCACAACCAACTTGACAGAACGTGAAAATGGAGGTTAGCATAATTTTATTAGGTTTTAAAACGAAATGGTATGTGTAACGCCATCTGTGACATGAATACTGAACATCACAACAAAATTATTTCCAATATATCGCTACTGTACCATTCATGCATTCATTCCCCTACACATTTAATTTTTTTTAATAATGCCTTATGGTAAAAAAAAATCAAGTTTAAACGGTTAGATATTGCTGCAAATGTTCGAGCTACTCTATTGGTTATGACGTAATAGTAATATCAGTAGAGAAACGAGCGCTACATTGCCATGTTTCGATCAATAATGTAAGGTATTCTGTACTCTCCTTCGTAATATTACAATATTATTAGCAAGTTATCGTCTTAAAAATATATAGAATATTTACTTACCCGGTATTTGAAACAGTATTAAAAATTAATTTTAAAAATCTCTTCAGACAATGTACATTCTTTTTAGAAGTATGGCAACGTAGCTAGTTACTGTCAAATGTAAAGTGCTTCTGTTTGACATGTGTTTTGTTTGTCAGAAATCAGAATTTGAATTCTTATATGATGTCTGAAATGCCTCTAAAAGTATATTTTGTACCTTCTTGCCAAAATAATTCAGAAAATAACAATAAGAAGCTATTTATACTGGTTCCCAGAAAAAAATAAATACGTCAGAAATGGTGTTCCTCAGTAGAAATTAGGTACATATCAAAGCCAAATATACATTATTGTTGTGAGGATCACTGACGTAAGTAGAGTTGATTAATATTGGATTTTGTTACTATTTAAAATGTATTTTAGTTAGAAAAAGATATGAAGAACTGGGTAGAGTATAAATTAATAGGATCCAGAGTACATATGAGAGAAGATGTGGTGCCTCACAAATATCTAAAGAGCCCCAAACCAGCTCATCAGAAATTTACTTCTCAGCTTTCTTCATCCGCTAGAAAAAGAAAGCTTCAATCTCGATAATTTGGGAGGTAAAATTAAAAGAATATTTTATTTTGAGGATCCTTCCGTTTCATCAAATTTAAAAACTGAGGAAAATGTACCGTAAACATCTGCTGGAACCTTCTACACCATTAAAAAGTATTGAAATTGTGGATAATGTTGAATCACCATCTGGTGATTTTGATGTAACGCTGTTAAAGGAAAAAGATGATTCCATTGTAAAACTGAGCGGGGTTGATATAAGCAGTGATCGATTGTATTATAGTGTGAATGATGTCTCCCCCTTAGTGGTTCAACTAGATAAGAAAATTCAAGTAAATATAAAGCCAAAAATTCGATCTGTTGGTGTTAATACTGTAGAAAAAACGGTATAGTCCTACTCAACGTCAACCGAACCATTTGAAGTAAAAAAACTAACCTCTCATTTAAGTTTATCACCTACTACCTCGTTTACTAGCAGTAATAGTGCTGCCATGGAATCACCGTTTAAGGTTCCATCTACAAATGACAACTATTCTGAAAGCGATGAAGACAGAAGGAACACAGATCTGGTCGCCTATATTAGACAATCAGAATATCTGCTTGAAAAAAATAGTAGATTTTATTTAGGATGCCGCAGGATATTTATTTTATAGTAAATTTAATCACAAAATATGTGCCTGTGAAACCTACAGACATTCTTATATGTTTAAAAAAAATTAGATTGAATGATGACAATTCGAGGTTGAGTGATAATTTTAATTTATCTGTTTCATATATAGAAAGAATATTCAATAAGACGGTACCGTTATTGGCAGGATTATTTAAAAAACTAATCATCTGGCATTCTTCCCAATATATACAAGCATTAATACCTATTACTTTTCGGTATAGGTATAGAATAGTGCAGTCTATTATTGATTGTTTTGAAATCGAAATTTAAATTTCATCGGATCCAGTGAAGCAAGCATTAAACCTGGTCGCAGTATAAAAAGTGCAAAGTAGAGGAAGTTGGCCGTAGGTCGGTCTCCCCCCACCACTGATCTTGACCGTGCACCTGTGGTCCGTGCCTTCAAGGCCACGGTGGCACCGTAGGTTCGCATAACATATACCTTGACCTTGGACGGCCGCAGTGCGTTTCGACTTCAAGGGCGCAGTGTTGCTGTTACCCAGAACAATCACTTGCGGTGACTTTGGCCTTGGCTAACACTATTAGAGAATGCAAGGACGGAGCTTCCTCCTTGCCACGCAACTTGACCTCTAAAATTACATTAGTTCAATACGTACACAGTAAAATGTGGTGGGGTTCTATATTTTGTGACGTAGTATACTTTTTCTATAAAAAAAGCACGGACTATTAGAACAAAATCATATTTAGTCTGGTTCACCTACAGTTAATAAGTGAGCATAGTGTTGTGATCTGAAATATTTTAAGTAAGCAAAGTTCTGTAATATTTCTTGGTTAGTAATTCTTTCACTGTACTCAACTACTTAAATATTACTACCAATATCGATTTATTCGCCCTTAATGAACTTATTATTAAAGATACTGAAGTTTTAGACCAAAAACCTATTTCATCGTTAATTTTAAATAAGGTTTACGCCATTAAAAAAATGTTAATGCTTAATACACGTTTTGGAAAATCGATATTAGTACATTTATTTGATGAAAGTACAAGTACTACCTTTAAATCATTTTTGCCTAAACGTATTGCTGAACTATTAAATATAACTTTTATAGAAGAAATAAATTCGTCTAGTGGTAAATATGCGTTGATTTATTTAGGAGAGAATTCACCCATTTATACCGGTGCCAAATCAAGGTCACTAATAAAATTCGAAATTATTGCGTGATTTAAACTATTTAAAATATTTGTATGCTTTAAATTATCAGACCAATAAATAAGGTATAGTGAAAGTATAACTTAGACTGAAATATTACAAATACACTACAATAGTAGTAGAGATGTAAGTAGTTTTATCACATATTTGATAACTTATTCTAATTTTATTTATGTAATTTCTAGCCTCACTATAACTGGCAAGAATGTGGATGCAATATTCAGCAGAACGTTGGGTAAGGGCAGAAGACATTAATTCGGCAATTGAAAGACTATCTTCTATATTAGGCGACTTAAGTATGGATTCCCTGCATGCAATAAATTATGATCTAAATTACTGCTTCGATGCTAAGCAAGTTAAACATCTTCATGAGGATTTTGAGAGGTATGACAGAGGTGCACAACTATGTGGTAAATTCTCTCGTGGTATTGTGAATTTAGAGGAATTCTGTGAGCAACTAGTAGAAATGAATTTAAAACATTTCCTATGTGACATAGAAAAATACTTACCTAAGAAAATTATTGAAAAGTATCAACTCGACCAATCTGATGAAGAACAGGATGAAGACAATTCAATTAGTAGTTAATCACTTATTGTAATTCTTCTGTTAATAATATTAATATGTAAATGATGTAATAAAATTATTATTATTGAAATATAGTTGTTTTATTTTTAAAATTAAAATTGAAATAAATGAAACACATTATTAGATTATACATTAATTTATTTATAATTATTTTTGGTGACATAAATTAAAAAATATTAATTATTAATCCTAAATACAAACATATTTAAAGATATTTATTTTAACTTTATATTTAAATCTATAATACATTTGTTAAGAAAGTGAACGTTTGCAAGAGAGCAGTGACTATATTTTGGTTGGGTGTGTTCCATACATCTTGGTACCTTTAACGATTTTAGATTGGGTATGCAGTAACCTAACCTAATTTTTTTTTTCATTTTTACTTTTATATTTTTTACATTTTTTTCTCTTAACCCTAACCTAATACTAAATTTATGTACAAACATTTTTAATACAACATTCCGTAGTGTGTTAACGCACTACCTTATTCCCAGTTTCTTCTTAATCGCATTTAGCTTCCGTGTACATCTCTTAGAGGCTTTGCGACGCTTCGCAATGCCTCTGAGCATTTCATCGGCCCGAGAATTCAACATGTCCGCCTTCCTTTTGAGGGACTACGCGTGGTCCTTCAATTTATTGTCATCGTCAGTTGCACTTTTAAGTTCCCTATCCTCCCGCTGCAACTGTTCATACATGTTCACGATATTTTTGAACGTTACATTTTGGTCTTCTTGGGAGAATAACTCCGGTTGTGAATCAGAATCACTTTCATTCACAACCGGAGCACGGTTACGGGGTTCCTGCGTTGGTAACACCGCATGAGAGCATCCTGGCAACGGCGCGCTCGAACATACCGGTTGCACTTTCGTCGACTTTTGTGCAGCATCTTTTTTTGGTTTCTTAGCTACCGACTTTTTTGCAGCAGCTTTTTTAACCACCGGTTTCCTTCACGATAACGGCTTTTTATTTTTAGCTGCTGCTTTCTTCGCCTTTTCAGGTATCTCTACCTGCCCCTCGTCTGAGTCAACATCGGGAATAGGGCTCAGGCGAGCAGGTACAGATGCTTGCGCTGACAAAATTCGTCTAAGAATCGACATGTCATCTTTCTCGGTATTCTCTACCTGCGTCTCCTTTGATTGTTGAGATGTTGAAGGATGCGTCGTCATCTTCTTTTGGCCTTTCTGCGAAGAAATCTTTGGTTGCGCAGGTTGAAATTCGTCCTCAGAATTTGTCTCCGTAACCGTAGGGAACCTAGACCACGCGGCGTTCGGGTAGGCCTCTCCATTGGCTTCATCTGAAAAAAAGCCTGCGCGTCGAGTTCGGAGAAATCGAAATCACCCAGCAAATCATTCAAATCAGTCAAATCCGTCGCGATTTCAATATCCGGTACTAAACCCACGCCAGGGCTCGTCTGGTTGTTCGCCACACCATTACCCGGACAAGCGTCGCCATTGTCGTCTTGCCCTGGCATATAATTTGTTAAATATGCAGCCACAGCACTCAACAAAGCGCCTCCCTTACCGCTACCACCAGAAACACCAATCTTCTTTTGGCCTACCATTGTCACAACAAACACAAAACGGACACGAGAAACGGGCACGAAACACAAAACACAGAACACAAAGAAAGCTAGGAATAGAGCAGACAGCACTATTTTGCACACTTCTTTACAACTCGAGAGCTGGAGACGGAAAGAATCTTTGTAGCATCTCTGAAGCCCATAACGCTGAACTAACCCCTCCACTCCCTACCACTCTTGTTCCTATTGGTTGAAATTATTTCCCTACACACTAACTAATCCCCTACTTCCCACCCCACTCTTCCTATCGTCTCTCTCTTATTGCCTACAGTTCTCATACAATAAAAATACCATTTAGTAATTTAAATCTTTATTTATAAATTAACATTTTATTTCATACAAATATCTCTTAGTTCGACTTACACATAACATGAAATATCGCAATGAATTTTTCAATTGAATATTATAATTGTCGACCTTTGCGTTAACAAGTAGAAACATTATTAACAATTAATCACTCAACTCATTCATTGCTTTGAGTAACACATCTAGTTTATCATCATCCTTTAAAACACTTCGTTCAACGACACTATTTAAGGCTGATATTAACCAATTTAAATTCTGCTCTGGTTCACTCTGAAAAAATGTTATATCTGAGTGACCCCAGGGTAGAGTTTTAGTGGTATTGGGAATCACAAAACGTTTATCGTCATAATAAGAAAGAGCAACTTTATTCCGCATCTCTGTATAGATATCATGCAAGTATTCATTTTACGAAATATTAACCCGCCCTGCTCAACAATTTTTCTGTAGTCATCTATTGTAAGTTGTTTTTCAATCACAGATTTCTTTACCCCCTTGGCTTTTTTCAACTCATTACCGACCGATTGCACGAAGTACGCTTTCGCTCCAGTACCATAAAAGCTGATAATAGGATCTTCGGGGAATTCGTCTTTCATATTCCCAAGCACAGACGAGCCTTTTGGAATATTAAATTTATTTCCCTCCCTATAATTAGAAGTATCAAATTTTTCTGAATTTTGTATAATAAAGTCATAGAAGTTATCTGTATAAACTTTCATAATTAAGGAATCTGTGTCGGTGTACAACAAAGAAGCATTAGCACCGAATTGACGTTTAATAACACCATAAAAAAATTATACAGTACCGTCTTCGATAATTCAAGAATACAAAATCCTACGTAAATTGGTTTGTTATAGACTACTTGCAATTTGCTCATTTTAATCGCTACAAAATCCTCAGAAAAAATTGTGCAAGGTTTGAAATTTGGACGAGCGATTAGTGCGTTTGCACCTATAGTTCTTCTAACAGTTTCCCAATGAGTAATCAACTTTATATCTCTTCTATTATCAACATTTTCCATGGTTTTACCAAATACTGCATTATTCATTAATTTATATTGGTCTTTTTCAAATTTATTGGTTGCTGAATTTCTCATTTGCGTATTTAAATCGATGTATTTTTTTAACCAGGGCGACTGCTTGAACTTAAGTGCTCTATGGGTTTTTAACACCATTAAACCATTTTCAATGGCTTGTTTCAAGTTTCTATAATGCACAACATATCGTCTCTTATCATTCAAATTTGGGATTAATTTTGGTGATTTTGATTTTGATTGGGGGGGGTATAATATTTTCTACTAAGAAAGGGAGATCTGAATGTAAATCGTGTAAGTCTTGTGGGTAATGTATGTCTACTTCAAAAACATACCCGTGTGGACTCTCGTCTGAAATATTAGTAACATCTAAGTCGATAATTTCTCTTTCGGACAACCACTCAAACCACCCTGTTGGTAATGCTTGGGACATACTATGACCGTATAAGTTCGTAGCATCAAGATATGTGATAAATGACGACGGTTCTGAGGGATCATAATTAGGTAGAAATTTATTATTTGCGATATGCTTCCTTTCTGTACACTGGCTCACACCACCGCGTATAGCTTTTTTTAAAAAATGTATCATATCGATATCTGTTAACAATTCAAGTTCTACCGCTGTTAGTTTCAACATAGCGTCCCAAGATAAACCTGGAGCTGTGTAATATTGATCTGGATCGAATTTATATTTATTCACGCAAATTTTACGAAAATTTTCAAATACGTCACACAAAAGAAGGACATCTGATTTTAAATACAGGTCTGAATAGTCACCCAAACTCTGGCACTCAAACAATTCCCACACATTTTTAGCCCTTTCATAATCGTGATATGAGTTTCATTTAGGCTGTCATAGAATTCCTGCTTGGTGGGTAGAACACGATTATTTAATTTCTCTAAGTTATCTACGAAACTATATGGAAATACACCCTTCCGTCGCATTAAAACAAATTTTGCATTATCGGTAAAAAAGTTCTTCATTGTAACCATTTGACCTTCATTTAAATTTTCCCCTAAATTTTGTAGTGATGCTGACATAAATTTAAAACTATCCATGAAACGTAACCGCAAATATTTATTTTTTGTTTCCCCCTTGTCAGTAACATAATCATGCATGTAAAGATGTTTTGTAAAAGATATATATTTTTCTTTGTTTTGTGGTATTACGTCAACTTTATCTTTATGAGCGCATAACTCTTTTACAAATAAGTGAATATCGTATCCACTCATGTTGTGAAATATGTTAGGTACAAAATTTGGTAGTTTAAAATTTAAATTACAGATCGAGTGCGCGGCACCGAATCGTATCTTACCAGTTAAGTGGCAATGATCTTTCACCTTTATATCACCTTCTGCAAAAGGCTTCTCACATATACCACAGATGGTTGCATTGTCAAAATTTTCTCTTTCTATCGCTGTAAGCGGGGACATGGGGATTATATCTTTCATATATCTATTATAAATTTCCCTTAAATCAGCCTCTATACATGATACAAATACTTTTGCTGCATCAGATCCGCGATATAGTTCAAATTTAGAAATGCTATTATCAAAGGAACATTTTATGTAATACGCGAAAGAGTAAGGTTCATGAATAAACGTTTTATTGGTGTAAGAGCGTTCAGGATTTGGCTCGCAAGTATTTATCGGTTTCAAAATAGATTCAAAGTGCATATACTACAAATGGTACTTGCATTTGTCTCTCAAAATTCTCAAATTTTAATATATTTTCCGGTACGCGTTTCCCATATTTGTCAACCCGAAATTGTGTCGATGGTGTTGTAGTGAAAATGTGATTACAATAATTTTTTTGGTGCAACATTAGCTGACGTTCATTACTGAAATACAGCAAACACCCATCACAAAAATATTTTTTATGTCCGTGAGCGGATATTTGGTTTGATACTAATCCAGATAAATTTTTTATCCAACAATAGTGAGTTTTAGCACAATCCGATTTACAATGGTGATTCTGATCACATTCCGCGGAAATTAATAATAAGTTAACATGCATACGTAGTTTCTTCTCAGAATAACGCAAAGGTCCGACAACATCATATTTTACTCTATTATTCTCTAATTTCTTTTCTAACCCATATACATTAATAGATATATTATTCAATTCTTCAAATTTTGAAATGTCTCTCAATTTCATTGGAAAATTCATACCTGTCAAATTTAGAACTCTTGAATAATGTGGATAAGATGACATTTGAGATGTACCACCATTTGCAGGATACAATGCTGAAGTGACTGCCCAAGCAAAACAATATTGGTCCTGGTTTTCTATATTCACTACGGCCTTCTTATTTGCGATGAACTTTGGTAACTTGATATAAGATGAACCACCCATTGGACTGTACTTGTTTATATTAATTTCAACAAATTTTATTTGTTCGAGGGCCCACCCTAAAAATAAAAAAAATGTCAATTGTTATTCCACACACCAGAAGATATTTACATACCAGAATCACGCTCTTGGAACTCAGTAGTTTGCGCAATCATCATGTCTATAAAAGTGTCGAGTGCAATGTTTAAATCCACACCTTGATCCAATATTTTATTACACGTATTAAACGATTTAATTTCAGCTATTTCTTGTGCTTGTAATATATAGCTGGCAAATGTCTCCATGTTTACTTTCACAGTTTTATGAAGTAATAATATTTCTTCTAGTAAATTCAATATTTTATGTCGAATTTCGTTGAAAAATATTATATAGTCCAGTTTCTCATTATCACTATGCACTCGGTATGTTATGATTCTATATTTGAAAGCACTGCGAACAATTTCTGTACCATCCATCAAACGTACACATGAATTTGTTCTGTGTTGTAGTGTTCTTTTATGAGACTTCATTTGGTTAATTGTTAAAGTCACATTACAGCTATAACCCGTCTGCATAATTACCGATGTTGATGGATTCGAATCCAATTTCACTTTCTTTGCTGGCGGTCCATTACCATTTAAACTGTTACACGCCTCCATCTGATGACGTCGCATATTGTCACTGCGAGTGAAGCTTGCACCACAAAAACTGCACGAATACATATTTGCTTCTTTACTCTAGGAAATTGACGTTAAGAATGATCCCATATTAACTCCTTTCACTCTTTTATAGAAAAGATATACTACGTCACAAAATATCAAACCACGGCACATTACGAGTTGCGTGGCAAGGAAGAAGCTCCGTCCTTGCATTCTCTAATAGTGTTAGCCAAGGCCAAGGTCACCGCAAGTGATCGTTCTGGGTAACAGCAACACTGCGCCCTTGAAGTCGAAACGCACTGCGGCCGGTCAAGGTCACGGTATATGTTATGCGAACCTGCGGTGCCACCGTGGCCTTGAAGGCACGGACCACAGGTGCACGGTCAAGGTCAGTGGTGGGGGGGAGACCGACCTACGGCTAACTTCCTCTACTTGTGAAGTATCTTATATCTGCAGAATCCCACGGTTTCATTAATTTTGTATCAACTGGTATGGAGGACGAGCAACGGATAAAATAATAGTTGAAACATTACACTTCACTTCGAAAATATGAGTTTTTGTGACTCCATCTGACGAAGCTCCAAAAACTGGATATTCTTTTCTTAAAAAGAATCCACATTTCTTTATGTCGAAACCATAGGCCTTAGAAACTTGTTTTAGAACATCATCTTCCAAAATTTTGCCCAGTAAAATAGACTTTGTCTCTATCATTGTGCCCCCACCTAAAATTTCCTCCACCAGGGTTCCCTCAAAAGTTTTACACCTGGAAGCTTCGTACAGTTTTGAAGCTGTTATTCGTCCGTATCTAAGTTCGTGCCATGCCAAAGATTCGCATTGATTTTTGTTCCTTTTTCGACCAAATTACACTGTGTTGGTGATATATTGTTGGATGCAAAACTAATAAAATCTTTGGCACTCATGATGTCCGTACAATCTCTTTTATATTTTAAAATTAATTTATGTAAAGAGACTTTAGAAATAGGATCACAACCAAATTCTTTTTGAAATAATGCGTTACAACATCCTCGCGTTTTACCTCCAGATAACACTCCTGACAATAAATCCGTATTTATTGCAGGAAGAGAAGGCACTGGTTTGCTACTTAAATCCCTTAAGGTCATAAATTTTACAGTTGAACCTACTTTGGACAGTTTTTAACCTTTCCAGTAACGTTCAACAAAAGTGACTGAGGGCTCTTCAGATATACGATGCAGCCAAAGTAAAAATGCCACTCATGTTTACAACCACCTATAAAGCAAACAATTATTAACATTTTAAGGTTATAAATAAATAAAAACTGTAACTAATCTTCAGATGCAGCACAATCCAAACATTCACAAGACAAAACAAATTCCTCAGCCTCATCTACTTCTATATGTTAACATTATAATATGTATATATTATGAATTTATGTTCGGGAGTTACTTTAGCTATTACTTTGCAAATATGATTAATTCTCTTCAACTGCACATAGCCAATAGCTTTATCTCCATACGTCTCTCTGGTAGCTCTAAAAAATATAGTTGGATGTTATTAAAAAAGTAAAATTTATTTACTTTGTTTGGGAAGGGTCATACAGATTTATTTAAGTCTAACCTGACACTGAAAAAAAGAGAAAGTATACATTTTCTCGTTTTTTAAACACACATAAAAGTAATTTATTTCTTGACAGTAAAAATTAAAATGAATATTACAGAAAAAATAATCTAAGCTAATAATCCAATATCTTGCTTGTTTTTACGTTTCTAACCTCTGCACTATAAAAGTCAGCATTTGATTTGTAAAAATCAAATACCATACTCGAATCGACAACCGGCAAGTTTTCATTAGTTGCAGTTTCGAATCCGGCTTCCATTTTTAATCAATTGATACAATAATACAATATATTAAGGATTCGATAAAAATATTACTAAAACACACAACAGATGTCAAAAACTGTTTCTACAGATGACAAGAAGGGCGGAGCCAACAAAATTGTGCAAAACGTATGTGCGGCGCTGTCGGCGTTATATTTCGTCACGAGAAACCGGCAAACTGCCTTATTTTAAATCCACTCTAATCTTACGCATATTCATTTTACAATAAAACCAATAATAGTCTGTAAAATTACCTTGAAATTATATTTATAACATATTGAAGAGTCCTACTATAATGTTATAATTATTACTTTTGTCATTTTCGTTATTGTCTACTAGCCTATCGTCTGGGTTTAAATGTTCGTTTCGTAAAGAATCATAAAAATCTGAAATGGGTGGTAAACTGACTTCATCTAATTTTGTTGAAGAATCAATGTATGAATATGGAAAAATACCCCTCTGTCTCATGACATTGAATTTGGCATCATCTGGAAAGTATTTTCTAATCTCTAAACATTGATTGTCGTCAAGCGTTCTAGATATAGTTTCCAGAGAAGAAGAAAGAAATCTAAGAGGATCTAGAAACCTCAGTTTTAGAAACACCTTTTGTAATTTATTTCTATTGTCTATAATTTCATCAACCAAAACGTGTTTACTGAAAGAAATATATTTTTCTTTGTTTTGTGCAATGACATCGATTTTTTCTTTATTTAATGCTAGCTGTTTAATGAATAAATGACTATCATAACCGGTTAAATTATGGAAGAAAATAGGTATAAATTTTGGGAGTTTATAATTTAAGTTGCAACTGACATGTGCTGCTCCTCGGTAGCAACCGGTAAGATGACAATGATCACGAATCTTTACTTGCATATCGTTAGTCTAGAATCAATACCTCGTATGTGTGCCTAACCTAACTTTACAGGAGAGCAAAAAAACTTTGCAGTTTTTTGTATAATGGAAAGAAATGAAAAATTAGGGCAATTCGTAGATATTTATAAATATGTTAAGGCACCTATAATAACAAACACGTAAATTTGTAATATTTTTCATATTTAATGTTACTTACATGGTATTGCAACTATTAATACTTAATTTGATTTGACATACGAGGATCTGTCACTAAATCACTTTCACAATAGGTTTCTAATTAAATAGAAAAATAAAAGCCAAATATTATTATTGATAAAAATAAAATTTTAATTCACAGGTTATAAATCACGGATGAAAATATTTAGAAAAAAAATATGTATTTATTTTATAAATTTGGAAATAAGCCAATATTAGATGGTCTTTTTGTTTATTTTTGCATTAGAACAAGAAGGATCTTCATTATTATTTTTAGCAGTTTTCCTTTTTTTCATATTTTTTCCCTCTTCCTTGTTCTTCTTTTTGTGGGTGTCATTGTCATATTTTTTACTTCCCTTCATTTTTCTTTGTTGCTTTACAGTTTCTTGCTTTTTATTTTCTTTGTTTCCTTTTGCAGTATTTTCATTTGCCTTTTGATCTTTTTTCTGTTTTTTTCCCAACTCGTGTGGTAAATTCTCATAGAATAGATTATACGTCTTATCCAATACCGAGGTTATCTCAATTAGGTCAGTGTATTTCTCTAAGGATACTTTTGGCGGACTTGAGTAAAGTTGAGGATAGGCAACTATTTCTTTGTCTACAGATTTAGTTTTGCGTATGGGCTCGTACTCCATATCAAAACTAGTTTTATAGTATATAATTCCATCAGGGCTATACTTAAGACATGATATATCACTGACGTATGGATCTGTTGTTTGATGCCCTGGTCTTATAGACTTATACCACTGAAAATTTGGTATTGCATAGTCTTTAAAAAAATCGTAATTTAAATATTTCACATCTAAAGGGAAAGGCTCATCCCTTGCTTGTCTTATAATTTGAGCATAATCTGACGGCAAATATACATCTCTACGATCTAATCTTCGTTCAATTAAACTGTGAACTGAATCACATTCCATTTGACTATGCCCTTTAACTAGGAATTTTTGCTCAATAATTTTATTTTCTTTTACAGCGTAGGTCAAGAGCGCGTTGGATAAGTTAACATTTTTATTCTGGTAGCCACAGTTATCTGAATACAGTATTATTTTATTTTTTGATTGTTTAAAATGTGTATCTATATAGTCAATGATACAACTTATAAAATTGGAGGCATTAACATCACCATTTCCCTCATGCCACACAAAGTTTGAGCTTTGGTGTGACGCTAAATTATATAATGTAAAATTATGCACCCTTAATTTCGTTTTATAATACAATTTGCTGGCATACATTTTTGGAGAAAGCAGGACTGCTTGTAGATCCATGGTTATAGTGTGACACTTTCCCTGGATTGCTTCTTTTTTATCTTTTTCCTTTTCAATTCTCGCTCTATCCTTGTTTACTATATGATTATCATATTCTATCTTAGATACGATATCTAAATTTCCACATTCATATGAGATGCATGTGTCACATTGGTCTTTGCGGGGTTTAAACAACCCTATATTTTTAGTGTCAATAATTTCATCAAATACGTAACTACTTAGGGGCTTTACATCATCAGTAGAACACAGCTCTTTATATATTTTGTACAGTTGCTTTTTGCTCTTAATGGAACCATCTTCTAGATAGAGCTTTTTGGTGTTGCTGCGCGCATAATGAGATGGTAACTTTGGAAGTTTATCAAGCCAAGTGCTGAGATGTTCCCTTCTCTTCTTGGCTTTTAGATTTGAGTTTCCCAGGAGCCGATTAGATGACCGTTGTGCAAGTTTTGACTGATTAGATGTAACAATTCCGTCCTTACTTTGTTTACACCATTCACGAACTGACCATTCTCCAATTGATAATGTATTTAAAAACATTGTCTTGCAAACACGAAATGATTTTTCCTTGCATTTCAAATAATATTGAAAGCCTACAGATTTTTTTTCAGGATTTATGGCATCCTTGCGTCGTCTTTTTGGTTCGACTTTTAGTACATTATTTACAATAAAAATCTTTTTTTGGTCCCATGTTAGATCCTTCCAAAAGTGGTGAAATATCTCCTCTCTCTCCTGATCAGAAAGTTTTGCACACTGATAAATAGTCGACTTGTTACACAATTTCCCACAACATCGTCTTCCCATTTTTCGCTCAGGTCTTTCTGTATCATTTCTCCATCCCATGTTCTCGGATTTACTAAATCCCAAAAAGCTTTCCCCTTTCATTCGTTTCTCACGGTTTAAATTTCTCTTCCATGATAATTTATTTATTTCGTATCTTTTCTTCCTCGATTTCTTCTCATTATTCTTATTATCATTGGTTTCACTAATTTCAACTACCTCTGCCATGGTATTTTTCTCGGAGATTACGATGTTACTATTTTCTAACACCTCCCCCCCATCTCCATTTTCTATTTCAGCAATTATTACACCATCTGCAAATTCCACTGGCAAGTCTTCAATGGAAACATTTTCCAGTTCCAAGATCTCCTGCTCTTGTATGTCTTCATAATTTTGAAGAGAAACTCCTTCCTGATTACAAGAAATCACTTTGCTATGACCAAAATTGCAGGATTCTGCCTCTGTACTGGTGTTATTATCGTTAAATTTCAATTTATTATTTTGATTTTCCATCCCCAATGCAAGGGATAAAATATACTTGCCCCTGTTCATTCTGTAAAGAAAGAACATTATAAGTATCAATAAAATAACAAACTATATTGAATGAAAAAACAATCATAGGGTATAATTTCAACTGCAAATTTAAAATACAGATTTTCAACAGTTATCTTCTTAATTTGTAAACTTAAATAAAATAATAAAAACGTTTGTTATTACAGTGATCACAATTACAAATTGTTAGAATAATTAATTTATTCTTGTTATAATATTTAAAAAAAGCAATACCACCTATGTAACAAAAGATATTGCAATTACTCGTATGTACCTCCAAAACATTACTAGTTTACTACTGAAACAGATACATATTAAAATGTTAATTATCACTTACCTTGACAAGTCCTTCTCTATATTAAATTGTAAGATAAACTACACTACAACACACTATCAAGTTCTTAGAAAACACCCGAATTTTAAAAGTTAACCTCAATCTTAACACGAGGTACGGTCATCTATATAATAAACTATCACATAAGAGGTATTGCATGTTAAATTTTCATACAAGGTATTGCCATGCGCTTAAATGCACACTTTCTATTGGATATAATCGTACGAGCTCTTGCTGGGTTGCAGACAATGTGATTGGCTGTATTATGCCGCGAAAACCCTATTTTACGAAAAATGTGTACTTACGAGGTATTGCTTCTAGGCTAACGATATGCTCAAATAATTTTCCACAAATAAAGCAAGACGCTGCTGTTCTAAATTGCTTAATTTCATTATCAGTTAGCGACTTCATCGCTTTAGTTTCTTTTAAATGATTCGAATATATGCGCTTAACATCGTTTTCTAAACGATCCATACAAATTTTAGCACAATTAGGTCACGATATAATTCAAGCTTAGACAAAGTGTCATCGAAAGAGCATTTTATGTAGTAAGCGAAAGAATGAGATTTGTGCTCAAATGTTTTAATTATAAACGGTTGATCGAGGTTGGGCATGTCCACGTTTGCAGTGGGTTTTAACAAACATTCAAAATCTGCATAAATTACAAAAGGTGACTTTAACTGATTCTTCAAATTTTATGAATGAATATGTTTTCCGGAAGTGTCTCTTCATTTTTGTTTACTTTTGATTCGGTATTAAGAATTACTGAATAGACATATTTGCAATCATTCACACAATGTCTTTGTAAATCGCGATCACTTCTAAAATATTGCAAACACCCATCACAGAAATGTTTCACATTTTTGTGTTTAGTTATCTGACTCGAAACCAATCTTGATAAATTTGTACTTAAACAATAGTGATTATTACCCTCATCATCGTTAAGGAGTAATAGATTTACATGAAAATTTTGTTTTTGACGAGTTTAATGCAATGGTCCCACAACTTCATATAATGTCTTACCGTCTTTATAAATCGAATCAAGCCCATAAACATTTATAGAAACATTATTCTTCTCTTCAAATTTCGAAATATTTTTTAATTTCATTGGAAATTCTACATCATCGAAATTGAATGCTGTAGTGAAATGTGGATAGGAGCTCGTTAGATTGCTATGATTCCTAGATGGGAAAACTGATGCTCCTAAACACCACCCAAAACGAACACATTCATCATCGTTTTGAATGTTGACAATCGCTTTTTTCAATTGTATTTACTTAGGAAGCGGGATATACGATGAGGCTCGTAAAGGATTATATTTATTTATATTTACTTCCACAAATAGGATCTTTTCCAAGGCCCATCCTGAAAAAAAAAAATATATATATATGTGGATCAGATTGCATTACAAAAGTTCAAATTTTCAAAGTACCTGAATCACGTTCCTGAAATATCTTTTATTTTGGAGACTCTGCAGGAACACGGACTCTACGATATCTGGATTGCATTCAGACCTTATACGATTTAAAAGTTATTCTACATTTATAGGAATTGTGCCGCATTTTCGAAAGCCGGATTTTAAATTACCTTCAATATTTGGTGCAAGAATGTTCATCACTTTTGAAAGTAGTGGCGGAAAGTGCTGCTTCTGAATATTAATGTTACGGAAGCCTTCTTCTGTATCTTTCCAGTCAGATGATACTTTTCTCCACGCTATTTTTAAGAGCCGGAAGAATGCCATGTCTAGTGGCTGTGTCAATTGTGAGCTATTCGGCAGCAAACGGATTAGGCTTATTTGATTTTTACGGCATAATTCCAGCGTACTCATGGTTATATGAGAGGAAAGATTATCACTTTTTCCCTTCCAATTTTTTAAATCGTGGCAGCATTTGGGATTCAAACCAGTCACTAAAAATTTGCGCATCAAACCATCCAGAACTACTGGAATTGTACCGACATTCTCTTGGTCCATTTTCTGTCCATGTCGACCACATTTTAGCGGCTTGGTAAACCACATATGGTGGAAGGAGTTCCCCAGCGGCATTCCCGGAAAACATAACAGAAATGGATGTTTTTGAGGCATTGCGGATAACCTCAGGGTACTTGCACCCCCTTTTGACAAAAACCTTTTTCTTTCTCGGATCATCCGTCAAATTTGTCTCGTCAAAGTTTCAAATGTTTGCAGCAGGAACATCTCTTAGCTCTTTCTCCAAATTTTTAATGAAACTTTTTAGCATTGGCTCATCGACCGCAGCTCGCGTTCGGTTAACGTTTTCGGCAAAACGCGATGAAAGTTCACGGTGCCTGGTTATAACGGCTTTTATCCACTCGTTACCAGGTAAGTTATCTTCCTGGTCCTTCCGCTTCGGCTTAAATAGTTTTTTATAATATCCCTCAATTCTCTTTCGTTTACAGGGAACCCATATTCACCTAAAGAAATTATGAAATTAACAAATTGGTTTTCTTTAGCAGAAGTGAATATGGGTTGTTTTCCTGGTGTTCCAGTGTGCCCGTTTTTTAATTTATTCAGAATTGTTCGCCTAGGGACATTATAATTTTTTTCGGCATTTCTATGCGATAATTTGCCACATTTAATTCCCTTTAAACATTCTTCTGATTTTTCTTTTCAGTAATCTGCATATTTTTTTGAACCCAATTGCCTTTGGTACTTTCTCGGCATTTCTTTAACAAAAGAAACATTATCTATATTAGGTTAGGTCAAAAAAGACATTCAAATGAGTATACTTTGCTCCGGAGCAAAGTAACCCCAAAATGGTAAAAATTTGTAGGTTAGGACAAAAAATATATATATTTTTGTTATTAATCAATAATTGATAACAATTTTTCGTGCAAAGCAGGTACAAGATACTACAAAACTAGTGTGCAAATACTTACTTGCAAATCAAGAACCAACAACTTCTGTACATACCAAATATTGCGAGCAAAATAACACGTGATTTTCACCGCGCAACTTTGGTGGGTGTTTATGTGAACTTGAAGGTATTGAGAATGAAACCTTGCATTGTAAGATATAGTCAAATAGGCAACTTTTAATACATCGCTGGTAAATTGATGGTGTCTATCCATAGTTACCGTGTAGAATTACCCCGGCTTACGGTAACAAAATCATCATACAAATGACTTAAGTGACTAGACATCGATACAATTGTATTCCGAGTATTGAAATATTTCACTTCACGATTTTCTTTCAAGTCTAAATAGTACATCGATGCTTAAGATGTGAAACCACGTATCCGCAAAAACTTTATTTTACAGGAGGACAAAAAAACATTCTATTTATGTCATTTAATTTTGTATTATTTTTTTAAATTTATATATGGGTAATTATCTAAAAATCGTCCTCTGGCAATGTTGATTTCGGCAAATGGATAATAATTAATAAATCGTTTTTTCGTATCATGTAGGTTCTTATTACTATCTGCAAAACATTTTGTATATGGATAATGCGCATAATTTTTAACAATAACCGATTTATTAGCAATTATATAAAGTAGACTGGCATGCGAATGATTACTATTGCATGAGAATGACGAAAAAGAGTAAAAGATAATTATTACTTTAATAGAAAATATAATTTATTCTTAAAATAAAAGGAACTACATTTCAGTATTAAAGGCACATTAAAAGTAAAAGTCAACATTCACAGGCAAGTTTTAGGCACATTCGAATATATCAACTAACTTTGGAAATTTGTAAAATACTCTGATTCCCTTTAGCACTAATGTCGGCTCGGGAAGAATTTCTACAATATTTTCGTATTTAACATCTGCAATATCTTTCTCATCAAGTTTAAATAGTTGCGTGTTATCAGTGTCACATATTTTGAGGAAATTAATCCTCACGTCTCCCTCGCTATCCAGGTCGCTTTGACATATACCTGCATATCGATACTCTTCTATAGACGTTTTCCTGTTTTTCTCTTTAACAATTTTTATTAGGACAGAGGCTCCTGTTTTAATTCGGGGGGCTGGTGCTGAAGAGCTTGGCTGTAAAATAATGTCTCCTGATAAGGAGGACTCTTCGTCGCTGTAAACATCATTGTAATGAATTCTGCCTAATTTATTTCCACCTAGAATTGTTTCCTTCTTATCTGAGGGAGCTTCCGAGTTTTCTTCGTAATTTAATGTACCAAGTTCATAGTGTTTGCAAAAGTTTTTGCATTTATAACATGAAATACTTTGTAAAGAGAGCTTGCTTGTATTTACATAATGGACCACTTGGTGTACCTTCATTGTACCTTTAAAAGGAGTGACAGTATCTTTACTAATAGCTTGTGACATATTTTCAATTTCTTCAGAACTAATTCTGAGTACGGAAATGCCACGACAGTTTTCCTTTAGAATTTTTAAAAGGCCATCAAAATCGCTTACATCATTTCCTTCAGCCACCACTCTATCTGCTATCCTTTTGCACACTCCAATCCCATCTGGGGCCCCCTTTCCATGTCCAGCTTCTTGGTAATTCCATGCAATAATTCGTAAATTTGGAAAATATTTTTTTAGGCGATTAGTTAAGAAAGAAAACATCGTTTTTATTTCTATACTGATTAGAAACACTATCGCTAAGAAAATGTATGCTGGTAATATTATTATCGATATTTTTTTAAAATTGGAATAAGGTGTGCCCATATTGCCGAGACTCCATGTACTAGAAATTCAGAAAGCGTACAAAAACTATCTGTTTTGACACCGGAACCAGGATTGGAATAAACTACTACAGTGTGCATCGTAATCTGTTGCCGTGAGGCTCCACTGGATTTCTTCTACGTATTTCAGGTTATAATTTTCACTGAAGTCACAGTGTATGAGAATCTCATGAGTCCCTAACATTTTAAGTTCCGAAATAGTTTCATATTGGTGATATATGCGGGCTTGGTGTGCCATAAACGCAGTTAATTTCAAATCAAAAATTTGTTTTAGTAGTGGTACTTTTGCCCTTATTTCTTCCTTTATCGTTTTGGTAGAACTTTTAACTTTCTTTGTTTTTGTGTCAAAATATTCTACTTTCTTATTCACCCATCTTTGGTAGGGATACTTACATTTCGGTCAATATGATCATTGTACAAAATTTTGGAATGTTTGCATATTTTGCAATCTCTCATTAAACACGATTGATTCTTACTGTCGTAACACATATCTTTAATAATATCTGCTGGATATTTTCCTGTAACAACTCTATAATTGTAAAGGCTGTGACACATCATTTTAATATTAGCATGTACAACACACATGCGGGTATCCCTGTCCGCAACTTTCATATGCTGCACCCAAAAAGGACGACATCGACAAAAAATGTGTAACTTATTTTGGGGAAAGGATGCTGTCTCAGAAAATCTGCATGTAGAGTTTTCATAGTCTTCATCAGAAATCGTTTTTGTTTTTTAATTTGCTTCTTTTTAACAAAATCCTTTTTTCCCGGACACTGTCTGCTGTTAATGTCTTGTTGATAGAACAAATGTATCTTATCCATCAATATTTTTCTTAATAAAAGTCTTTTTGGACTCCTTTCAGTTTTGGTCTTGGTTCGAATTTTATATTTTAAAGTTTTAGCGCATGCCGTTTGTAGCTTATACTTTTTCAATACTTTCACACTAACAATTTTTTTAAATACTTGTTTTTCTCTATGAGTCTTAACAGTTTTATATGACTGGGAGAGCTGTTCCTTTACAACTTCGCCAAAAAGGAGATTTTTCTTTACAGTTTCGACCTTTGAGTGATCTGATATTTCTTTAAGTAACTTATTTACTCGTGTAAGTGGCGTTAATAACGGGGTTTTTACTTTTTGAATACCAGATTTTTGTTTTGTTCGTAGCCGCTGTAAGCGTTTTTTATAAACCTCCAGTTTTTTCTCCAATTTCTTCATCTTCTTTGCGATTTCTTGTTTTTCACGATGACGTCTTACTCTATTTAAGTTCGCCAGTCTTTTTCCCATAGCTTTTCTAGAATCTGCCAGTCGTTGTGTAGGCGGAACAAAGTGTTCGTCATCGGAAGGTGGCGGAGTATGTTCTTCTAACAACCTGTTTTCTTCAAGTTTGGCCTTGCAGCGTCGTCTATAATTTTCAGAATTAATCTTCCATTGCTTTCTTTTTTGTCTCTGTTTCCTAGGAGTTAAATCATTGATACATTTTTTACTTTGTACTTTTTTCTCTTTTTGTTTTAAATATCTTTCTGCTCCTTTTCGCTTTTCCTCCTCTCTTTTTACATCATTTTCTCTTATTCTTTTTCTACGTTCTCGTTCTTTTTCTCTTTTTACCTTCTTTCTTTCATCATCTTTTTGTTTATTGTATTTTGTCATATTTCTGAATCACTGAAATAAAACGCGAAATTACTCTTTCTACCTAATATTACCGTAAGTTTGAATAATCTTAAATGATATGTAAAAGATTTCGTTTTTGATAAGTATTATACACAAAATCATTCTCATGGCCACTCAGTCATTCTCGTGGTCTCAGATATCCACGAGAATGATGGACACGCTGAGTCTAAAAAAAAGTTGTTTTTTGAACTCGCCATCAAAATTAAGAAAAATTTTTTTGTGAACTTACAAAAAAATTGTCGCACCCCTCAAACTCCACAACTGCCTCCCGACTGCCTAGACGCACCCCTCCCTCCCTCTACCACCGCACCCCTCCCCTCCCCCAAAACCCTGTCGGGTAAGTGATTCTTTTTTTGTCAACTAAACATTTCTATCTCTCCGGGAAATGGGAAATTCAAATATTACAGTTCCTCTTAAGCCACACATATAACATTATATTTCAATACTACAAACCAATACCTTAAAAGTTGTAGGAATTTTTTTTTATTTACATCAGAGGCCTGCCAAATTGCACTACAAAAAATTTGTTTTTGCGATTTTATATACAAAATATATCGCAATCTCTTGTGTATGTGTTCTACTTTCACGCCATATATCTTATTCTACAACTATTGGAAACCTGGAAAATTGATACTTTCTTTTTTCTTTTTCATCCAATTTCCTTCATATCCACTGCTCTGGCAAACATAAATTATACCTATACAATCCACCCACTAACTTAATTCTACTATTTAAAGTCGGAAAATGCCCGGAAAACACAGAAAAAACAGAATTTTTTTCGATTTTCTTTATTTACGTTTAAAACTGCATCGATCTATATAATTCAAAAAATTACCTTATTCAGAAGTGTGCAAAATTTTTTTTAAAATTAGAAATTTCAAAATATTATTTAAAAATATTTACAACACCAAATGTTTCATTCAGTTTATTTATAATTTAAAAAATATGAATAAAATATAAACCAATTAGTTAAATTTATGACATTTTCAATTCAGACTATATATAATATAACAAATATATACAAAAGTAACTATTACTTAACAAACACCCACATTAATTTAAGACCCGTTCATTACTATCGCTCCTGTTACATTTTACACATGCATTGGTTATGCAGATAACGTACAGCTTCTGTCCACAAACTAGACACTTTATATTTAAATTAAAACAATTCTCCCTAATCGTCTGATAATGATAATTTACATGTACCTTGTACCATACTTCACCACCGACAAAACAGGTATAGCACACCCTAAACGCTTGATTTCCAATAAGTCCCAATACATATGAAGCATTAACGCAAAACACTAACTAATGCAGTTCACTGGCGAATGCTTAGGAATTCATACGCACACCACGATAATTTCCCACCACGTCATGATTCACATCTAAACATTGATCTTCTATACCACTATAAACTTCCGACCCAATTTCCGAATCACTACTTTCACTAACTTCGTCTATCCTTTCGATAACAATTTTTATTTCTTCACACACTCAAATAATGTTTCTAAAGCTTGTCAATTAATATTTACTTTTGTACATCTGTAATATTATACAGGATGTTGCATCATGAGAGGGACATAGCTTAATAGGAGGTAGAGAACATCAGTGGTAACCGGAACCTCCCATAGAAATGTCTCATTGGGCCTTCATTACGAGGTTGCTGGGTGTTAAATAATTTTTGGCCAAACCTGTTTTTTGTCATAACTTTGACAGGGAATGAAATAACGGATTTATATTTGGTACGGCTAATGTACTAACGAGCCCCAAGAGGTACATGTATAAAAAAAAATATATCCAGGTCCGGACTCACTATAATTTATGTTTCTTCTTTGCATCAATAAAACATCACCCTGTATATATTTTTTTGAAATTTAGATACGATATTCGAAAAGAGCAAGAAAAAACAAACAAAATGGCCTATTTCATTTTTTTGTTACACCTTCGTGGTTATTTAAATACGTTGTTAAATATGCAAGAAAATGGATTACAGAACCCTATTAAATGAGAGGCACGTGAAATAAATAGTTTTATAACTAAAATTTGCAAAAATTCTATTGAGCCTAGGTGGTCTGGGTGAATCCTAATTCCGGCACGTTTTAAAGGTCCATTTTGGTAAAAAAACTGTGGTCCTAATAAGTAATCGGGTATGAAATAACAAAATTTTTAATCAATCACAGTAGGCTTGTTCAAAGTGACAGATAATAAAAAGAAATCTCCTAAACAGTTGAATAATTGTTTGTTAGTAATTTAATGTGTCAATCATCCGCATTTAGTTAGTGAAAACTTGTGAAAATATTTTAACTATGCCAGTAAAATTTACAAACGTGGAATATGCTGACATAATATTCATCTATGGTTTCTGTAATGGAAATGGTAGGTCGGCGGAAAGAGAATATCGGCTGCGTTTTCCTGGTCGTCGATGCCCTAATCATAAAACCTTTAGTTCCAGTATGCAAGACAACACGGAAAGTTTCCTAATTCTGCAGTTGTGGAGCGTGTTTTACAACAAGGTGTGCAGGAACAAAACAATATTATAAACGTAGTTCAAGAAAACCCAAATATGAGCACTAGACGAATCAGTTTGGCAACTGGTATTCCTCATTGGCGAGTATGGAGAACCCTAAAAAGAGAACGTTACCATCCATATCATATCCAGCAGGTACAGCGTCTTCAACAAGGCGACGATATCCCCCGCCTGGCATTTTGTCATTGGTTGTCTAACCATCGCCCAGTCATTTACAGAACCTTATTTACGGATGAGGCACAATTTACAAGGGATGGAGTAAACAATTCACGAAATAATCATAAATGGGCACAGGAAAACCCACATGCGGTACGCCAACGCCGTTCGCAACACAGGTTTTCTGTAAATGTTTGGGTCGGACTTGTGAATAGACATTTGATAGGGCCACATTTTTTTGAAGAAAGATTGAATGGTGAAATTTACTTTGATTTTCTTCAAAACATTTTACCGAATATGTTAGAAAATATCGGTATAAGAGGCATGTTGTTTCAGCATGATGGGGCCCCACCACATTTTAACCTTCAAGTAAGAGAACACTTAAACAATGTGTATCCTAATAGATGGATTGGACGCGGGGGTCCACATGAATGGCCACCAAGATCTCCTGATTGTAACCCTTGTGATTACTTTTTATGGGGCCACTTAAAAAACGAGGTTTATAGCATTGAAATTGAAAGTAGACAACATTTAATCCAGCGCATCGTTACAACTTGCGACGAAATACGGAATAATCCAGAAATGATACGTCGAGCAATTGGTGACCTTTCTAAACGCGCAAGAAAATGCACAGAATGTGGGGGAGGACATTTTGAAAATTTACTTTAGTGTCAATTACGTTTTATTTTTAAACACATTTAGTTATTGTTTTGTTATTTATTGTTAATTGAATGGAAAATATTTTATTTATTTAGATTTTAGTTTGTTCTCTTTTCCAATTTTTATTAAGTATAAAATGTTGATGATTTTCTTGATCAAAGTAACTGGTTGCTTAGGCCTAAATGGTTTAAATTATCTGTCACTTTTATTCTTTGAACAAGCCTACTGTGATTGATTAAAAATTTTGTTATTTCATACCCGATTACTTATTAGGACCACAGTTTTTTACCAAAATGGACCTTTAAAACGTACCGGAATTAGGATTCACCCAGACCACCTAGGCTCAATAGAATTTTTGCAAATTTTAGTTATAAAACTATTTATTTCACGTGCCTCTCATTTAATAGGGTTCTGTAATCCATTTTCTTGCACATTTAACAACGTATTTAAATAACCACGAAGGTGTAACAAAAAATGAAATAGGCCATTTTGTTTGTTTTTTCTTGCTCTTTTCGAATATTGTTTCGAAATTTCAAAAAAATATATACAGGGTGATGTTTTATTGATGCAAAGAAGAAACATAAATTATAGTGAGTCCGGACCTGGATATATTTTTTTTATACATGTACCTCTTGGGGTTCGTTAGTACATTAGCCGTACCAAATATGAATCCGTTATTTCATTCCCTGTCAAAGTTATGACAAAAAACAGGTTTGGCCAAAAATTATTTAATACCCAGCAACCTCGTAATGAAGGCCCAATGAGACATTTCTATGGGAGGTTCCGGTTACCACTAATGTTCTCTACCTCCTATTAAGCTATGTCCCTCCCATGATGCAACACCCTGTATATAGTTATAACAATTTTAGTTTCGCGACAAACTCAACTGATGTACTGTCAACTTTCAATTGTCTTTATACATATCACAGTCTCTCAAGGTCGAAATCAGGGTCAAGGTTCGTTCAAGGTCGGGGTATAATCACGATCAAGGCTACCACTCAAAGTTAGGAGGGGTGGTGGAGGTCCAGAAACCCCTATTATTCACTACTCATTTCAACAAACTGACAGCATTGTTCCGATCCTCATTTTTTATACTGTAGTGAGCACGAAGATGGAGACATTATTCTGAAAAATTGTCTTCTAAGGCAGTAGAATAAACCATTTGCAATGCTTTGGCCTTTTCTTCGACTTCTGATGCGCTTAGTTTCGCCAGGTTAGTAATAAAATTAAAATCATTGTAAAGTAATTTATAAGCATCCCGTCGTTTTTTGAGTTCTTCTGACAGTGTATCAATTATTATCAAGAAAGTAGTGATTCTGAAATGTTCGCGACCATTTTTTTGTTGCATCTCCAACCGTATTAAGGTTGATTCTCACTATACGTTCCATCTCCGTTCCATAACCATTACGTATCCGTTCAGTTAAATTCTTGTCTATTCACATTTTCCGTTCGTGACCAGCTTCGCTTAGATAAAAATAATGTGCGTTTGACAAAATGTGGTCTGACGAAAACTTAATCCTAGCTGCTATTTTATTAGATGAAGAAGCTAGCTTAAAAAGAAAAAAACGACGATTTTGGGTGCACAATATGTTAAAGAAAAGAAACAGTGATGGAGAATTTACAACACTATTTAAAGAATTGATAGATGCTGAAATCAAATTTGTTCAGTATTTCCGCATGTCAAAATATAAATTTCACGAATTACTATCCATCATAGAACCAGTGATAACAAAACAAAATACCACATTCAGGGAATCGATAACAGCAAAACAAAAACTCTGTGTTTGTTTAAGGTAAGGTGTTTAATTTTTTATGATAAAAGTATAAAAATATTAGAACATTGTAACAGAAAATATTATATAATTATATACATTATTATCTTCAACATTTGAATTATCATAAAATGAGGCAGCTGTTGAATTTGAAGTAGAAGGAAAGGACATAGGTTGTAGTACACACTCTGATAACTGGTTAGCAGGAACGAGGTTGTGTAAACTGTATTTGTCGTTACCAGTGGATTGGTGTTAATAGGAGAATTTGTAACCACTGCCGTGTGTCTTCCTCTGCGTCAGTAACAATAATATTTTCTTGGGTTTCAGTAGCAGCAGTATTTTGCCGTCCTTCCATTTCTTCATTCTCTAAGTAAATGTCCTGAAGACTGCCAATTGTTTCGCGTTGGCGCAAAAATGGTTCTAAAAAACCCATTTGTTCTTCGTATCCCCACTTTTTGACTGGCTTATTAGCTTGCCCCGATTTCGTAACTTTATTTTTTTATTTTTTCGCCACTGATCTCTCAATTGATTCCACCTGGTTTTGCAAGTCGAGCCTGTAAAAAAAGTATATATTCATTACTGTTAAATTTTTTTTTTTAAGTTTTTGGCAACGGGTGATTCTTTCCGCACAATAGCCTTTAACTACAGACTCGGCCATTCAACAGTATGCACTATAGTGAAAGAGGTCTGCGATGCAATAATTAAAAAACATTAAGGACATTGGTGCCCACACACACAGAAAACGACTGGAGAAGGATTGCTAATGAATTTTGGAATATTTGGAATTCTCCCAATTGCTTGGGAGCTCTTGACGGGAAACACGTAGTGATACAAGCTCCAGCTAATTCCGGCTCTCAATTTTTTAATTATAAAAAAACTTTCGATAGTTCTCCTAGCACTGGTCGATGCACAATATAATTTTATTACTGTTGATATTGGATCATATGGAAAAAACAGCGATGGAGGTATTTTTGCGCACTCAAAATTAGGAAGGGCTTTAGAACAAAATGCCTTAAATATCCCCAACCCGGTAGAACTTCCTGGTACGAACCAAAAGGCAACTTTTGTAATAGTAGATGAAGCTTTTCCCTTAAAATCAAATTTATTAAGACCCTATTCTTCAGCTCAACAACGAGACGATATAACAAAAAAAATATTTAATTACAGATTATCACGTGCTCGAAGATGCTCCGAAAACTCTTTTGCCCTTTTGGGTCAAAAGTTTCAATTTTATAATAGAAGATTAAAATCTGCACCAGAATATACAGAGAAAATTGTCTTAACTACATGTTTATTGCATAATTTTATCAAAGATTATCAATTCCGACAATTCTAGCTCAGCTACAAACTCTTCATTACGAAATTTGCCGCAGCAATGAGGAAATGCAACAGCTACTGCGTTTCAAATTAGAGATATTTACAAAGATTTTTTTAATTCTCCAGTTGGAGATGTTGACTGGCAAATGGGTGCAATTTAAAAAGTTTAGCCTTATGATAAATCTGTATTCATGTTTGTATAGCAATATTCTTGTAATAAAATGAATAGTTATACTTATGAAAATATTTGTTTACTTACCCAGTGTGATATTTAATTCCTTTGCAATTGCCGACCAGATTTTCTCTTTATAATTATTGTCACTATATTTCGAATTTTCAAAATCATAGAGGGCCGTATTTTGCCTCACCAGTTCAATTAACTTTTCGTCATTCATAGTTAAATATGAACGACTATTTTAAATATCAACTTTTCAATTCACTTGTACAATATAGAACTGAAACGTAACGATGTTCTCACTATCAATACCGCTTCCGACATGTATCAGCCTGTCCGTAAAAAATACGTTTGCATCAATATGGGACGGTACTGTTTGGAAACGGTATGTAAACGGAACGGAAGGTGTGCATACGTACATTCATTTAAGGCAATAATATTTTACGTAAACGAAACGGAACTGGTATGGAACGGAGATGGAACGTATAGTGAGAATCAACCTTTAGTCTCGCCAGGAAGTAGCTTACGCTATCGATTGCGTCGAAAATCTCTTTATGGATTTCATTCCACGATTTGCGTAAACTTTTGCATGCGTTTGCACGAGCTGACCAACTTTTGACGGTGAAATGGGTTAGAAGGAGTTCCCAACTCTGAGTTGACGCTGATTGTACAAGTCTTGGAGTAGAGAAAAGAACGAACAAGCTTTTTGGCTGCTTTCAGCTGCACATTCACCTACTAAATTGAGCGAGTGTGATGAACAGGGAACATTCTCGGCAAGGGGAGAAATTTCCTTAATTTTAGCTTGTAGGCCGTTGTATATGCCTTACATGTTAGCTGGGTTGTCATAAGATTGCCCTCGGCAGTTTGAAATGTCAATTCCTAATTCAGTTAAAGTTGATGTAACAGCATTTGTCATTTGTTATGATTTATAGCCTGTGTTTGGAATGACATATCTGATTACATAAGTGAGCTGGTCTACGTGAGATATATCCGGCGTCGTCAATGATCAGAGAAAGATATTTCGCTGTAAAATATTCATAAGCTGTTGATTTTTGTTAATATAGCAGTAAATACACGTCGCGTCGCGAATACCATTACGAAATTGCTAACGCACACTACACTATCGCGAGCGGCCGAGCGAGATAGATGTGTGGCAGCGGTGGGGCGCGGCGGCGTGATAGTGTTCACGAAACTCCTAAGCACGAGCGCGAGATTCTTGCGGCGAGCAACGACTTTCGCGTACGTCCGTATAGGCAACCAACGCACAAGCGAGTGTTTTTAAGGCTCGCGCGTATAACAATATTCTTTCTAAATCATTTATATGTACGAAATAACTTGTATGTACGAAATAATTACCTTTACATTATATTTTATTATATATTACATTATATACATATGTAACATATCTACATTTTATACATAAAATGTACGAAAGTGATTTAGGAAGATTATTGTTATACGATGCGGTGCAGACTGTACCGTGCAGTGCGACCCGCCACACACCATAATGTGTTTTTTATCACAATTGGTCGCCTTAGGCCCGCGCCTGCTGGGTCTTAGGGCAAATCCGCCACTGAATATGATATACCTAAGTACTTTTTCATAAGCTGACCAAAATATGTGTTGTTTAAAATCAATTAATATGCCAGTTTGGAAAACCTCTTGAACGAAATTAAATTTTTTGACAAACCCAGAAAAGTGTTCGCTTTTGTTTTCCCATAATGCATGTCACACAAATCACAAGTGTTACTATTTAAGGTCCCGCAATGTTTGTGATATATTCTATATTCGTTTGCACATTTTGCATGTTTGAGATGAGGTTTCGTCACTATTAGCACATACTAAACATACATCAGAGACACTATCAGATGCTTGTAACAATAAGATTTTTATTTCATTTCTGTACTCGCCAATATCAACTGGTGCTAAAAGCGATTTTTGATTAATATATTGAGCTGCAAAATATAATATGTACAGTCTATAAGCCCCAGGGCCTGGATTATTGAAAAGCAAGACGTTGTGAGGTGACGTTTCGCAGCTTGTGCCCGGTGGCGTGGTAATGAACTCCATGGCAGTCCGGATTTCAGGATCTACCTCACAACCCTGATTGGATCTGGCGCGTGGGTGGGCGTGCTTCCCTGCGAAGGATTCGCCGTAGGTGCCAGCTGTGAGGTGAATAAAGTATCACAATTCAGCACGAGCCAAAAGTGCCTGAACGCTTACTTATCACAAAAGCTAAGCCCGTGGGAGCGAATAGAAGGGTGCGCTTGAGGAGCGCGTGCAGTCTCCTATTGCTCGGCGCCTATCTATCCCTAACTTTAAGATTTAATTTCCGAATTGCCTGACTACTTCGTCTAATCATGTGGCCCGTTCGGGACCAACTACAGAGAACACAATCCGTATTGGTTGTCGTAATCCGTATTGGTTGTCGTACGGAAGGTGGGATCGCTGCGGTTGGTCACATTTATCACCGACGCGCGAAGTGACGAGTGTGTATTCAGCGAGTTGAGAAAGAGAGCGTCGTCCTCGGCAATCATGAAATACACGACCAGCTCGTTCCGTAGATGTAAAGGACAGGCCGTGAGGCCAGGACGTCCATTGGGGTTCTGGATACAGCAAACTATAGAGCTTCTACGTGGAACAGGTAGGTTACGAACTCTGGCTCTGGTGAGGTGGTCGTCTTGCAGGCAGGCATCAAGCTGGGACTTACATAAAACGTAGTACTGGATAAGGAAGAGGCGTTGGTTGCGCCGTACAGGTTGAATTAGAAAACTGGATGGCGTTGATGAGAGCTAGAGGTTGATGAGTGTAAATATTCTAGATTTCAAGAACAAGGCACAGGCAAGGTAACCTTTCATCATGTGGCACTACGCGATTTAAACGTTTATTATCGCGACAGATGTTCGCCCAATTCAACGTTTATAAATTGTATGTGTTTTATTTATTTTTTTTTGAGTGGACTGTATGCAATTAAACAAAATTAATTTCTTATACAAATATAACACAAACATAGACACTTACCAAATTCAGCTGGCTGTTTGCTGCCCTTGTGTCGCGATGGAGAAAGGGACAGGGTTAAAAGGAAATTTAAAGGATATCGCTTTAACAACACACTAAACTTAATAAGCTGATTAGCTATTATATTCACAAATAAATCACGTTGTAATTTATACTATCGTGTATTTTTACTAATGTTGAGAAAATCAACTCTATTTTAGGAAACTAACTATCTATCTATTCGAGTGCCACAGCAACTCATTATCTATTCCCAAAAAATTAAATATAAATGAATTAAATCTGATACTTGTGATGTCCTCTATTAAGGAAGTATCCAGTCATTATTTAGAAGGAAGGCAACTGCTATTTTAATTTGAATTATATGCGGCCCAAACAATGTGTTATACGTAGAAAATTAATTAAATTATGACATTTAATAAACCTTTTATAAATGCGTTTAATAAGCATTGTACAGATACGTTTTTTATAACATTATATGCGACAATTATTAAGCATATTATAAATACATTTAATAAGCATTATAGGGATACGGTTTTTCTGACGTCGCGTCGTATGCGACATTTAATAAACGTTTTATTAATACGTTTAATGAGCATTGCAGGGATATGTTTTTTATAACGTTATATGCGACATTTTATAGACGTTTGACAGATACGTTTAATATTTAATGTTAGGATACGTCTTGTCTACGTTTTACATATACGTTTAATAAATATACTTGATAAACTTTGTAAATAAACGTGTTAGTAGATAAGCAAAGAGAGTTCTAGAACGGAAGTGACTGTGGATGGCATGTGTCCATCGGGAGAGTCCACGAGGCGATCTTTTGGTTATTGTCGTTGGTTCTTGTGGTGAAGAATAGTGTGTAGAGGCTGCTGGTGGAGTGTAAGAAGTGAGCTTCTGGTCATTGTCGTTGGTTCTTGTGGTCATTGTGTAGAGGCTGGTGGTAGAGTGCAAGAAGTGGGCTTGTGGTGATTGTCGTCGGCGTGAAGGATTGTGTGGTCAGTGTCTAGAGGCTGTAGGCGGGCTGCTTGTTTTTGGTTATAATTTGAGAGTAATAAATTTAGCGTGATGTAAATTAGTCGTCGTGATAAGAAAACGGCGAGGCATGGACGAGGACAGGATGTGATAAGAAAATCGTGGTACTGTGTAGAAGTCAACAAATTGAAATTTTTATCATTGGCGTCGGTTGAGGTGAGTATATTAATTATTATTGTGATGTTTGAATGTAGTAGTCAGAGGCGTACATAAATTTAAAAAATAAATATGTTGAAACCAGGATTAGAAGCTGGATCAACTAGTAATAATTAAGCAGCAAGTATATTTGAGGAGAAAATAAGAAAACAATAAAAGTTATAGAAAGTATTTATTCATGTTACATTATATTTAATAATATATTCACATTACTTTATTATATTTTTCTGAATAATTCTAACTATACATTTTACTATTAGCAGAGAAGAACAGACTGTAATGTAATACAGCAAACCTGATACCTCATCACCGTAATTATGCTTTTCAGAATTTGGAGTGTTGGAAGGAGGTACAGTAGAGGATGCATAATTTAATTTTTTCCAAAAGGTTTCGTCCATCATATTATCTTGAAATTGTATTCTTAATTTGTATTAAATTGTATTGTTTGGCATGGTGGTTATAAAAGTAGGTATATTATTAGCCATATATGGAGTCATTCTCGCCCAGTTTGATGGCCAACTATCATTTTTATTATCAAAACATACATATACTTCTCGCGAGTTATAAGGTTGATGTATGTACAGGATATTTTGTAGCACCGCGTGTAAAATTATGAAATGTGAACTTATCAGCACCATTGTTAGCATCAAACTAACATTTATCTAGTAAATCCATGTAATATAATTGAGTTAGACTTAACCTTATCGATCTATCTCTAGTATTCCTCATAGTATGATAACTTTGATAACAACATTTTAATTTGGGTAAATACACCTTCGTTGGGACAATCAATTCCAAACAAGCTCATATGAAAGGACCCAGCCTTTGTTAATTTATTTAAAAATTCGTTATACTCGTAATATGTTTGATTTCTGAAAAAATACAAATTTCCATTAATGTATCTAAACGAGCCATTTACATCTGTCGTTATACCAGGGAATAATTCATTAATTAGTCCGTGAGCTACAGACTTCATAGTACATTCATCAAATTGTATATAGTAGTAGTTGTTATAAAATATATATGTTTTACCAGAATATGTAGCGAATATGGTATTGATCTTTTTCCCTTTTGAAATTCCTAAATTTTCGATAGATTTCCCCGACCATCCGCTCTTAACAGTAAAGCTAGGAAAATCGAGTAAATAAACCAAATTTCCGCTAATTATTAGAATATCGCCTGAGGGCCTTTGGTAAATGTGAGAAATCATAGACAAAAATGGTAAATATTCACGAATTTTAACCGGTTTTCTATATTTTTGGTCACCTACTTTTATAACCCACAAGTATTCATCATTAAAGATATACATGTGGTGATTTGAGGTAATTAAAAATTTATTTGGAGTAATGTGACACAAATCAGGTGGTGTAGCAGGATCCATATTTCTATGAGTAGTGGTAGTGGGTTTTATGGTTGTAGTCATTCTGCGTGTCATCATCGTCATTGTAGAGGGCTTTGGTGTTGGTGGACCATATAAAGCTTGAATGCCCTGAATATCATCATTAGATAAACTGTTAACATCATGTTGATAATAAGCGTACATAATTGAGCTAGGGTCTGAGCTGTGATGCAGGCCTAGAGTATGGCCTACTTCGTGCAATAAAACGTTGAATAAACTAGGCTGCCCACAAGGTGGCTTACTTTCATGACCGAGATACCATGGCTCGCTTATATCTATATGAACTTCAACACATTTATCATTATTTGGGTATGATGCATGTGCCAGTGTGTTGGAGGGTCCATCGAAGGGAGTTCCGCAATTACCTTTTTGACATTTAACGTGGTTTTTATGTTGGAAAGGATGGTTTGCATAGGAAATTAGAATATCTGGGTTTACTGTGGAGTATCTAAATGTCAAACTTGACACATTTTGCCATGCTCTGAATACTTCTGTAGCGACCCTTTTAGAATCAACATCTGCTAACGGAAAATACCAAGATAAAGAAGATTTATGCCACATATCTACATAAAGGTTGTATGCTGATATTCGGTCACCTACTCCACACCGAGGTTTTTGCATGAATTTAACTGTTTCAACGTTTAATTTTCCATCTACAGTTAAATTATAGTATTCTTGGAAATTAATCACGCCGTCTTCAAATGCTGTTACAGACTCGTCAGCTTCTTCCAAGTACCCATAATGTTGTAGAAATTTCACAGCCTCCCCACGTTGGAGCTTTCCAACTCCGTAAACTGTTTGAAGTACACAGGTGAGAATTATCAAGTTCATCCTGTTATTGTCTGGAATATACTGAGTATTTAAGAACCAAGATGATTTTTTTAAAACAAGTCTTGCGCTTGCGCATTTTTCCATTCACATTATAAATGAGTAAGAATTAGGCGGCGTTGACATATCCCTTCTGATGTATGAAAACGTTTTAAATTATTAAACACTTTACAATCCCACATCAGTTCTTCATCTTTCGATAACAATGTTTCGGGAGAAACTATATCCATCTTTTGGAATCTGGACAACATACACTGTTTATCCTCATAAAATTTTATAAGCTCTTTTAACTTTTCCAACTGCACGCAATGTCTTTCTAACCACACTTTTAACTCCAACATGATGCTTTTAGATCTAATTCGGTACTAAACGCTGGAAGAAATATGTATGCCTAAAGAGAGGAGTGGAGTGGAGAAAGAAAATGCATTTATAATATATTTTTTTTTATTATTATTTTGGTAAAGAGGAATACAACCAATTATAAAGTTTAGTACAATTTCTTAAACTACACATTGATTTATTATTCAAATGATTAGTACAATAAGGCGTATCTTTAATAAAATTAGGTATAGAATTATTTTCACTAGCCAAAGTCTCCACGTTGATAATGGTGGGTATTGATGAAGAGGACTCCGCCAATGTGCACAGCTTATTTTCGAGAAACTGTTTCTTTTGATGACCTTTCAGATATACCATAAAAGTATTGCTATTTAGTAGGTGATCCTGTAATATGTTATCTAACTCGTGATAGTTTATGAAACCACTTTCATATTTCAAGCCATGATGATAACGTTCTGAATATCCTATCTGTTTTCGTAGCTGATTGTTTAAGGTGTTGATTGGGAATGGGGGCTTCAACAGGTAATGAGCTGTTTGTTGACCACTAATAAATGTTATTTCTTTCGGATGAAAATCGGGTAAATTGAATCCCTGAATATCAACGATCATTATCATCATGATGACAATTTGAAGCAGACTGAGAGAAAAACAGATATATATATCTTATATAGCATTCCTTATGATTCCACTAAGCGGTAAATATTCCATCACGCGATCGTGAATAATTATACAATATGCTCTGGTATTATTTGGGAACGCTTTCCTACTTTCGATTTCTAATTTGATATCGAGAGTAGCTGATTTTATCGAATCGTTTCTTTTAGAACAATCAATAACGAATAAGGCGCGCTTATTGAAGGCCACAAAGTCTAACATGGGCTTGTTATTTGAAGCGAATATTTTGGAAAATTGCGTGTACATGTGATAAGCCTCAGTGTACTGTCGAGAAGAAAAATCTATTTTCAAATCTTCGTACGGATAATATTCCGAGTTTATGGTCAGCCTTATATTCCGCACATCAATATTATCGAAGTAGGTAATATCCTTTCTTTTCTGATCTTTACGATCTGTTTGAAATGCTACGATAACATATCTAGGACTTTCTACGTTAGTGCAAGTTTTAACTAACCAAATTTCTTTTGTAGCCCCTTCCGTTAGAGAGGGCAATTCATGAATTTCCCACTGTCTATAGGGAAGGAAAATCGGTTTATCTGCGTTAACATTATTTAGTAATGCAATTCTTTTTTCATCATTTAAAAACACATGTTTAACTTTAAGTTCAATATTTGTTATGGTTAATTCTGCTACTGTATCATCTAGCGATACTTTATAACAATTAACGTCCGTTCGAGCTCTGACCAATCTTATAATCTGTCTTCCAAACACAACTCTCTTATAGTCTTGAAATATCCCGAGTAAATGACTTGGGAATTCTCAGGAAAAATGTCATTTTTGCAGCATCGTAAGTTACTAGCTGACCTTCAGGAAAATTCCATCCTGCAATACTAAGTGCATCATCATCTCTACCATAGCACAGATAACTTCTCACCAGGCTTACGGTACCCGGATCTCTTACTTTATCAGCATCTTTACCACTCAATTCATAGCCAGCAGAATCGAACATGTATGCTCCAGCATTATTAGTGAATTCGACAATTCCATTACCAGCAGTTTTCTTCAGCGTTCCTTCAATGCATAAAGCCGCCTCATGCATTAATAATAGAGCATCTTGTTGATGAATTACAATTTCAATCTCATCATTATTTCTGAACGACTTAACGAACGGGTGGTACGTTCGAGTTTCTTCTCTGATGATGGAATTATCAAAGTGCGGATCTTGGAACAACTGTAGTTCTTCTAACATCGTAACCCAGAGATTTCAAATACAAGATATTTGCTAGCGTTAAAGATGACACCTTCTTATTCGAACGCTCGATTGGCACCGAATGAGACCGATTTGAAAAATTATTGTTTAAGTACTTTGATGGTATAATTATTAAGCCCATAATTTTTTCAATTCCAGCCTTATAATAATTTCCTCACCTCTAAAATTAACAGGTTCAGAGTTTTGATCCAGTATCTCCAAGGTGATATTATGTATCTCCCGTTTGTTATTTATTGGAAGGAATATTAGATTGTGCGGTTCTATATCTATAGCATAACCTGGATTCACAGACGGGGCGAATTCGAAAATCGTATGCGATGGCTTATTATTGTAAAACGCTCCTGTGGTGATATTACAGTCTACGTGGATCGTTATAACCTTCACTATTTGTACAGGTAAATCAGATTGGTGTAAAATATTGGGCTTTAACTCGCGAGCTGAATAGCCCAGTAAACTGGCTAAACTATCGGTAGGTACGAAATTTATCTCGTGCTTGCTCTTAATTTCACACTTGAGTGTATTATTGTTGGGTTTCAAGGTGAAGTGATCGTTAGGGTCTTTTACACCCTTCGGTATAATTTTATTCTGTAGATATGCTTCAATATCACTTATTTCATAAGATCCGGTCGGAATCGAAATTACTTTTTCTTTAGCTCTATCACCCAATTCCCAATAGTAAAGCTTGTTATTTACACCTTCCTCGATGTTGGGAATACTATTGTAAGTGTGCAAACCGATAAGAGCTAACGCGTAATCGTACTGAGGATTCAATTCAATGGGATTATAAAAGTCGATAGAAAGAGTAGCACCTCGACCTCTTATCGTGAATATCTGAGACATAATGAATGAAACTTATAGGATATCATCGTTTTTATAGAGAAACTCTAAGCATAAATGTCCGCAATTGATCGTATTGAATTTTTGGTAACTATCGTAATTAAATCGTATTTTACATTTATCACCAAAGTAACGTATTAATTCTACTGGAGGCTTAAGCGCACCGAAACTATCAAAATAAAGAACATTATTATCACACTTCTTATATGCTACCCAATGCGTGCCAGGCCCTTCTTGCCTATCGAGATTAATAATGGCACTTTCGAATCTTCTAGGAGTGTGGGGTAAAGAGTCACGCATAAAGACGCCTCTAAAATATGGAATTTTCAATTTTTTAGCATACTTTATCAAATCCACATCAAAGAGGGCTCTATTGGGTAGCTTCACTGGGAGTTTTTTTGCTGCTTTTTCAGATAAAGTCCCAGTCCCTTTTTATAAGGCTTTAAATACATCCCCGATCCTCGTTTTCCTAAAGCTATAGCCTCCATAGTTTTGTTATGTCTCTCAGCCTCTTCTAATTTTTTCTTTGAAGCTTTAGCATCTACGACAGCTTTGGCTACTCCAGCAGCACCACCTGTCAAGGCCCCTAGGGCACTCAACCCCGCAAAGATTGGTATCAGTGGTAAAATACCGCCGGTCTTTGGTAGTGGTAACACACGAGGTGTTTTGATCTTTTTTCGACCGCCCGCATCTTTCACAGCTAACCTCGCTACTTTTACAGCTATACCAGCATTTTTTCTTAAATTGTTATTGTTAGGCTTCTTAAATAGTTTTTTAACTTTGCTTATGGCTTTTTTAAAACCAACAACTTTTCGAGATGTTCCTTTGTGAGGACGATGACGTCTAGCACCCATACCTGTCTTTCTTTTAACTTTCATCGTGTTAACAATAGCCCAAGCAGCAGCTTTTTCTTTCCAATTAGCGTCTTTTGACTTGACTCTTTCCCAAGCACGCTGCTCAAGTTCGTAATCTGCCCTATGGCGATCTTGTAAATTAGAATTTTTACTGTAGGCTATATCGTGTTCTCGACAACTTCGATCAAGAGCGTTTATGCCAGGATCACCTCTCCGTAATCGTTTTTCCAACTTAGTGCCTGGACCGCAATACTGATACCCCGGTATATGCGCTTCAAATAGCAATTTATTTATCAGAGAATTTACTATTCCGCTACCCTGCTTCAACATCAACATCTAAACTAATACTGAGCAATAATGTGAAGACTAAGTGTATATAAAAGCTATTACCCAACATTAAAGTATAAGTCTACGATGCGACTTCTTAAACAACGGGTGTCACTTCCAGTGGAGAACTTGGACGTTTTCTTACAATGTCCCACAACAGAAAAACACGGTCCACTATTTCCTAGCGCTTTAAGAACGATTATATGCGGTCCCAGCGGTGCAGGGAAAACAAATTTATTGCTAAGTTTATTGTTCGATCCTAATGGTCTGTGGTTTGAAAATGTATACGTCTATTCCAAATCTCTATACCAACCCAAATATAAATTGCTGGAAGATGCGTTGAAAAAAGTGAAAGGTGTCAGCTATTTTCCGTACACAGATAGCGAAGGTATAATCGATCCTTCCGAGGCTAAAACTAATTCCATATTCATTTTCGATGATGTGGCTTGCGATAAACAGGATAAAATAAGAGCCTACTTCAGCATGGGTAGACATAAGCTTGTCGACTGCTTCTATCTATGTCAGACCTATACACGTATCGGCAAACACTTGGTCCGAGATAACTGTAACTGAGGACCGCATGAACCTTAAACATGTTTATGACGATCACGTGACTCCAGACATGACTTTTGATAAATTTGAAAAACTATGTGCGGCATGTTGGAATGATAAATATGGGGTATTGGTAATAGTTAAAGATTTTGATTTAAACAAGGGCCGCTATCGTAAAGGATTTGATCAGTATATATGTATATGATACGTCATACGGCGTTATTACTGTTCTACACGTTAGTAGATACAGACCTGTAGAAAAAGCTGTACCTATACCGTACAGACCAGTAAAAAAGCTGTACCTGTACCGTAGAGACCAGTAAAAAACTGTACAGACCAGTAGAAAAAATGAAATATAAGAAAGTATCTCTGGAGAAATATAAAGCAATCAAACCGCGCGCACACGATTTAGAAAAGGAGAAGTTACTTAAAAGGAAAATTAATGAAGTGTCAAGAGCCATCATCAGAAGGAAATATTTGGCTTTAAAGCTGGGAAAGGCTGAAGAAGATGATTCTCTCAATCGTTTATTGAAACCAATTATAGAGCCATTACAGGACATTAAAATAAATACAACGAAAAGCATGACGGCGGTGGGGTCTGTAGTAAAATCTGAAGTAGATGAAAAACCATTCAAGTTCAAGCGACAGATACCATCACCACCACCAGTTAAATTTCTACGTGATGAGGAAGTTTTTTCTGAAAAAGATCTTGAAAAAGAAGAAGAAGAAGCAGAAGCGGATCTGACATTTGATGAAATTAAAGCGCAATATGATAATCTAGTTAAACATAATAAACCTGTTATAGATGAATATCTGGAACAATTTCCACCATTATCGAGATATTATATTGCGGGATTTTTCACAAACAGTGATAGCTCTGATCAAACTTCTGGCGCTGGTTTTGATTTTTCAACAAATAAATTATTTATAGGCAATAAAGAACTGCAAATAGAGGATAATAATAACATAGTGATCGACAATAGACCATACCAGGGTACTAGAGGTTTATATGAACTAATATTTATGAAAAAACCTCAAGGATTCAATAAAACCGATTTAAAAAGTTACAAAGAAATTCTAGAATTAAGCAGTGCTCACAAACGCGATTACAATCCGCAGGGGCAAATCAAGGGTCATAAGTACTACAAATATAAGAACGTAATAAAACCTCTATTTGATTCAAAAACTAGGAGTAAGTCGTATCATGCCCCGTCGAAAAGCGGATCTGGCATGGCTGCTGTTTACAATGAAAAACCAATAGAATACGTTTACTGGGATGATGTAAATGAACTTGTTGATAGGCTAAAACTTTTAATGACCTCAAAGAGTGCTGGAAACACAGACTCTCACGATAATGAGATTTTGAGTATTATATCAGAACTGAAGGAAATAGGTGTTATTGCTTAAATATTTGTGATTTTGCTACTTAACCTCATTTACAATATGCCTGTAGATAAGTTCGGTAGGTCTAATATAGACCGCGATGGCGCTCCGAGTAGTAGTTCCCATTTACTTTCACCTTATCGACATGGTTTCATTTTCACCAAGGATGGTAATATAGATGTGGAAAATCTGAAACTATGTAATGTTAAAGGACCTACAGAAAAATTTGACTGCGTCAATAAGCAATATGTCGATAATGCTGATGAAAATTTAACAAAGAAAACAAATACTATAATAAAGGTTATTGTAAAACAGCAAGAAAATTTAACAAATAAGATAAATACTATAATAAACGTTATACCTGATATTGTAAAACAGCAAGTTGACTTAAATTCGATAGTCTATAACCGTAAGTATGAGAGTGAAATTAAGGACACTCGCGCTGCTAATACGAAATATGTGAATCATGCCATTTCCATGATACAAAATGATTTTTCCACAGCATTCGATGGCTATAGTAAACAATCTAAATCAATTTTGGTTGACCATGACGTGAAAATAAAAAGTATAGAACAAAAGTTGCATGGTATAAGCCAACAAACGTCCTCGTTAAAATATATTGAAACGATCGTGAAAAATTTCCGAGATGAGATGACTAACCGTGATGAAGCTCTAAAAATCGCACTTAATTCCATAGAATCTTCCATTGCAACACTGAAGGAAGAAAAGGATGCTGTAGAACAGCTGGCAAAAAATATTGAAAGGGAGCTAAATGAAGTCAAAAATGTCATTCGTTTAGATATAGGCAATCCTATACCTAAAAAGCCAGTTCACTGATGACTGGCGAGTGCTTCATAACCATTTTGAATATGAAACATACAAAAGAAAAAATTCAGGTGATAAACGAACTCCATAAATCAGCTAGAAAAAATTTCAAACATAGGCGCACCATAATAAAAGGTTTTGATGATCTTTGGCAGATGGATTTAGCTGTAATGGGTCATGCGCATCAAAATGGCAACTTTAGATATATATTAGTGATGATTGATTGTTTCTCAAAATTTATTTGGACTAAACCTTTAAAAACTAAATCGGGAAAAGAGATAACGCGAGCTGTTGGTGATATCCTCAAAGACAGCAAACGAACACCTAAAAATTTACAGTCAGATTCCGGTACCGAATTTTATAATGTCGGCTTCAATAATCTGATGAAAAAGCATAACATTAATCATTATAGTACGTTCAGCATTAAAAAGGCTGCGATTGTGGAACGTGTTATAAGAACGCTAAAAGAGAAATTGTACAAATACTTTAGTTTGAACGGAACGCACCGATGGCTTGATATACTCCCACAAATAATGGATAATTATAATAAACGATGTCATAGTACTACAGGCATGAAACCTTGTGAAATAAACAAAAATAATGAGAAAAATGTTTTACATTCCACATATAACCACATTAAAATGGCTACAGATCCGAGAAAATTTAAAGTCGGCGACCTTGTTCGTATCAATAAATATAAACATGTGTTCGAAAAAGGATATACACCCAATTGGACAACGGAATTATTCAAAATCGTTAAAGTGCACATTACCAATCCAATCACTTACCTTCTTCAGGATTTGCGCGGAAACCCCATCAGCGGTGGATTTTACACCGAAGAACTTCAGAAAGCTAAATACTCTGACATTTATTTGGTGGAAAAAGTATTACATAAGCGTGGTAATAAAGTTTTTGTTAAATGGCTAGGTTTTGATAAATCTCACAATAGTTGGATAGACAGCTCAAATAAGCTCTGATGTGTTTCGATTTACAGGTATTTAAATGGGGAAATGTTTCAAACCGCTCGATATAGGTAATTTAACATTGATTCTTATAGAAAACCCATACAAATTCAACTCGACCAGGGGCCTTTTGAATCACCGCAGACAACTTTGCCGGTGAACTTATAGAAATAAGCAGCAAGGCTTTTAGTACTTATTGAAACATGGCATCAATCACTCCTAGTCCCACGTTCTCCGAAGATTTTGATCATTGGCAAAAAATTGATCGAATTACTGACCAATATCAAGTGGTGATACAAAATGAGAAAAAATATATTTATGAAAGTGCGTTTTCTGTTGATAAATCCAATTATAAAATAATAACAGGATTTAGTGCTGCTAGAAACAATATTCCAGCTGTAAGAATATTAATGGCTGCTAATGAACTCTTCAATAAAACCAATCACATTTCCTTTAGTGCAGAAGAATGGTATGACTTTATTACTTACCTTAAACAATTTTCCAATGACATTGTTGCTGCTGGTGTTGATGTTAACGATAGTGGATTGGGGGAGGAGGAAGAGGAAGAGGAGGAGATTCGGTTCTCAAATTATGTTATCAAATTATCAACATTTATGGGTACTAAGATGTTAAAAGTGACTAATGGTTTTGCCACATTTTATATATCTGGAAATACTGTGCGTGAATTTATAAATATAAATGAACTTGTCCTATCTAATATGAATGTATTACAAAGCTTAGACTTTGCTAGTTTTTACAATAATTTCTTGAACGTTACTAATAATATACTATGTGAATCTAATTACGAACTATGTCCAAAAAAGGTGATGTTATATTTATGTGATTTGTTACCAAACTCTATTCAAATGTATTGTATTCGTGAAAATTTATTTTTTAATAGAAATAAGGTTATGAATGATTTAGATAGAAAAATGTTTATATTAAATGCTTGAATAAATACTTTTAAAAATATATGCTCTTTTATTATTTAGACAGTAGTTCTTTGCTAGTCATAGAAAATGGATGTTCAGTATGAGAAGAGATTAAAAACATTTGAAAATTGGACATCAGTATTTCCAAAGTATAAAATTGCTCTAGCCGGTTTTGTTTATACCAATCAAGATGATATAGTTAAATGTCCAATATGTGAACTTGAATTGTGCAATTGGTTGGTAAGTGATGATCCCACAGCAGATCACCTGAGATGGAGTCCTGACTGTCCGTTTTTTAGTGATGTCGACGACACATTATTTATTAAGAGAAAAAGGATGCCGGTTTATGGAGATAAAATAACTTTAGAGAGTCGTATGAAGACATTTGAGGGCTGGCCACTTCAGATGAGCCAAAAACCGGAAGAATTGGCTAGAGCAGGTTTCTACTATACCGGCAGAGGGGATCAAGTTATGTGTTTTCACTGTGGGTTAGGCCTGAAAGATTTTGAGCGTGGAGCTGACGTATGGGAGTATCACGCCCTCTTTTATAGCAAATGTGAATTTTTGCAACTCAAGAATGATTTGCCACCGTTGGCGGTAAAAGAAATATCGTTATCGGTAAAGGAAGTCCAAGTTAAACAAGCTGAAACCTGCAGTGACAAACTGTTATGTAAAATTTGTTTAGAAAATGAATCTTGTGTGGTATTTATGCCCTGCAAACATATGGTTTGTTGTAGTGATTGTTCAGTTAATTTTGATAAATGTATTGTCTACGAACGGCGGTGTCTGCGGCTGCTTGGTGAGCCGGGCCCGTTTCCGCCCCGTACGATGCCGGCTGTGGTTGTATTGGAGACGTGCCATGTTGTACTTCCAATTCCGGAAGTGGCTGTGAGGTTGTTTGCATAGGGCCCGAAGTGGCCCGGGGCGAAGCCGGGGGGTCGTGGCTTGTCCTCGTCTGTAGGGCTAGGTGCTGCAGGAGTATTTCGGTGGTGTTCGTTAGCCGTTGCACCGCTTCTGTGAGTGCCTGTGTTAGCTGTTGCACCGCTTTCGTGAGCGCCTGTGTTACTGCATCAGCTTGGCTTGGGTTCCTCCCACTTGGGGTGAGAGCAGGGGTAGCAGGCATTACTAATGGCGGTGGCTGTACTCCTTGAAGGCTTCTGGTTGTGGAGTCCGTGGTTGCAGTAGGTAGGCGTTGGCTAGTGGATGGTGTGAGGAAGGGCTGTGCTTCTTGTCCCCTTCCCGGGGTTGGATATGCGTTAGGGCTAGGGGCAGCCCCCTGGCTGGCCGGGGCTGAATCCCATTGACCGGTGAAAAATCGTCAGGCCGTGACGTTGGGCGACAAGGGGTCCACCGTTTCCCTTACCAGACCTGAGTCCTCTTGACTGATAAGAATTTGACGGGCCGCGACGTTGGGCGACAAGGGGTTCGCCATTTCCCCTACCAGACCTGAGTCCTCTTGACTGATGAGAATTCGACGGGCCGCGACGTTGGGCGACAAGGGGTTCACCATTTCCCCTACCAGACCTGAGTCCTCTTGACTGATAAGAATTCGACGGGCCGCGACGTTGGGCGACAAGGGGTTCACCATTTCCCCTACCAGACCTGAGTCGTCTTGACTAGTAACGAGAGCGTCCGGGACCTGGGGCGAACGGCTCTGTGTTGGTGGCGAGTCTACCTGGCTAGATGGGACGCCGTCCCTCTGCCTAGATTGACTCCTGGTGTTCATAACGATTTCTTTTGTAATACACTAACACCCACTTCACTCTTCACCACTACTGTGCACTCCAAACTACTAATTAGGCAGGTTGTGGAATAAAATAAATATTTACTATAATACAATACAGTCTTCAGGTAGAGGTGTCAAAGGCAGGCGCGAACTGATTGATCGATGTGTAGCGGACGACGGATGCGAGCGGACTGATGCAGGGCTAGCGGGCGTGCGCATATTTATAGTTTCCCGGCGGTGTGACGTAGCACGGGCTTTGCCGGTCGCGAGCTGTTGCGCTGCAGGGCCTCGCCGCGTGGCTATTTTGTGCTATGTGTTGGGGCTGTTTTGCCCTATAACTTTTTTGGTGTTTATCGTATCGAGCTGTACGATACGTCAAATGAAAGGTCTTTTCCTGTAGTTTCCGAAAGTGACTTTGTGAATGCGCGTACTTTAATGTTTATAAAGTTATAGTGAATTTTGTGTGAAAAAAATAATTTTGGTCCCCGATTTTTCGCGGTTTTTTCACTCATCTGCCGATGACAGTATTATATGTAGACAAAAAATCAATTCTTTTTTGAAAATATTTATATCATGAATAAATATATAATAAGATTATCAACTGTTTTATTTTTAATAAATACCTAGAAATAAAACCCAGAGAATAAAGTTTTATAGTGTTTTATTTGAAACATACATATCAAACTTACACAATATAAATTTTATTAAATACGAAGAGCGAGAGCTGCAATAACTTACCATAATATAATATATATAATAATATAATATAATATAAAAATAGAACTAATAATAAGTACATTCTATTTTAGGTTGATTTTCACATATTGCGGTATAAGCTAATAAACTAAGTTTTTTTGGATTATAGAGCTTGTGTATATTACTTGAGCGTAAGACATATTTTAGAAACCGACTAGTTTTTATTGTGCTCTTGTATAGATCAGTTCCATTTCGAGGAAATTTTATCATTCTTAATTCACCACGCTCATTAATATATATACCTACTTTACATATTTCCATATCAAAATTTTTCAAGATATTAAACACAAAATTTTCATAGTTACCAAATTTTCCAATAGAAATTTCATTAATAATTTCATTTTTGAAGAAAAAATGTGGTGTTGGAATTTTTATTGTATATGAATTTGAGTTCTCTACAAAAATGTCAATATCCTTATATTCTATTGTTCTACTAATTAAATATGCAGCAAAACCACCAGCAATGCAACATTTGTTATTAACTCTTATTCCATTTACTACTTCAAGTGCAACTTTAAGCTGTAACTTTTTTGGTTCAGTAAGATGATTCACAAAAAATGGTTCGCTGATGAAATTAATATGCTGTGGCAGTAAGTTAAACATTATGTAAATAAGACTGTATGGATCGTTGAGTTCTGTATATTTCAGTTTTATTCTCCAGACAGTTCTTATAGTCATCGAAGGAAATTTTACTTTTTACAATATTGGTCTTTATCCCTTTCGATTTCTTTATGGTATCTTTCCCCTCAACTTTAAGCGCGTACATCTTTGATCGTAAACCTATGAAATGGGTCATTAAAGTACCGTTTAGCTCATCTTTCATTAGACCGGGAACTTTTTTATTAACTAATGGGATATTGTATCGGTTGTTGGGCTGATAGTCACTCGTATCAAATTTAGCAATATTTTCTTTTATAATTTCCTCATAAACATCTTCACATTTTATGTCATAAATAAGGCTATCCGTATCAGTATACAGCAATTTACAAGCATTATTTTCAAATTTTTGTAACATAAAATTATAGTGAAAATCATATATACAAGTTTTCGATATATCTAAAATACATAATCCGATGTATAGAGGCTTGTTGAAAAAAATTTCAGACTTATTTAATTCAATGGCCACTAAGCTCTCGTCAAATATAGCACGACTATGGAAATTGGGGCTAGCGATGTAATTTTTGGCACCATATCGACCCTCCCATTTCGACACCAATTTTACAAGCCGATGCTTACGAATATTTTCCATGGTCTTTCCAAAAACCGCATTAATTACTAGCTTATATAGATTCTTTTCAAATTCATTTTTCGAACTGGCGCGCAATTTCGTATTTAAGCCTATGTACGGTTTTAGCCATGGAGATTGTTTAAACTGTAATATGCGGTGAATTTTTACAAGTTTAACTCCCAAGGATAAAGCTTGCTTTAAATTTCTATAGTGTATTACATATCGGGTTTTATTGTAAAGTGTTGTCATCAGTTTTGGTAATTTTGATCCCGGTGGCACTAGGTGTTCTGGACAAAGAGGCATATCTTTATGTTTGTCATGTAGATGTTCCGGATACTCTAAATCAACTTCGAGAATATATCCGTTTTCTGAGTCGTCTGGTACGTCTGTCACGTTAAAATTTTCAAAATTCTCCACCCACCCAAACCCCTTGTAGGGCAAAAAGGCCTCCATTGCCCACCCGTACATGTTATTCACATCAAGATATAATAAATAAGAATTAGGTTTTGATAAATCATATTCTGGCAAAAATTTATTATTAGTCTTAGCATATCTATTACAACACTGACTTACACCATCTCGAATACCATGTTCAATAAATAAAAGCATGTCGATGTCCTGTAAAAGTTCCAACTCTACTTTTGTATACTTTAACATACAATCCCACGTATAACCCGGTAGTGTATAGTAATGTGCCGGATCTAATTGATAAATATTTAAACATTTTTGTCTGAAATTTTCGAAAATATCTGTTAATAAAATTACATCAGTTTTTAGATATAAGTCTGAATATTCGCCTAGTGTTTTAATATTAAATTTTTCCCAAACATTCCGAGCATGTTGGTAATCTTCATCGCTTATATTAGAGTCATTTAATTTATTGTAAAAATGTTCTTTTGCCGGCAACTCAGTTTCAGATAATTTTTTAAAAGAATCTATAAAGTCATATGGGAAGACCCCCTTTCTCGTAAGCATATTAAACTTTTCATTATCTAAATCACTAAATTCTTTTTGCAAATTTGTTAATTCCCCCTTTGTTAAATATGATGATAGTTTATCCAGCGATGCGGCCATAAATCGGAAAGAATCGATAAACCGAAATTTTATCATCGAACCTTCAACACTTCTTGTGAACGATATGTATTTTTCCTTATTGATCGGTAATAAAGTGATCTGACCGGTTTTTGCAAGATCTTTGATTAGAAAATGAGCGTCATATCCAGATAAATTATGAAAGACGATCGGTACTGTAAATGATTCCTTAAAATTTAAGTTGCAGTTTTCATGCGCTGGCCCGCGGTATTTACCCGTGAAATGGTTGTGGTCACGTACTTTCTTATCTTCAGGTTTAAATATTGATTCGCAAATATGGCAGTGAGTCGATGTGGCGAACTCTTTTTCCTGATATTCAGAAATGTCCATTAGCATGATAGTCTTTAATTTTGATTCGAGAAATTCACCGATATTCTCTAGTTGTTTTGAAAACCACTCTATACAGTTAAAACCGCGATTGCTGCAATAATATGATAAGCTATCATCATACGAACATTTAAAATATAATCCTGCGCTGAAAGCAGTATGTTTTTGGTATTTTAAAGTTTTAGTTTGGTTAATTTCGGAAAATGGTTCTAGCATTGATTCAAAATCGCAGTACAATATGAACGGTACAGGCTCTTTATAATTATAATTTTTGAACTTTAAAATTTTTTCTTTTGGAAATGATATTTTACATTTATTGACATTTTTACAGTCTACTGTGTGTAAATTTAACTTTGCTTCACTAGAAAAATAATTTAAACATATATCACAGATGTGTAGTTTTCCATTACGTTTACTCATTTGGTTAGATACAAGTCTGGAAAGATCTTTTATCCAACAGAAATGATATTTTATTTCAAGATCGGGAACATCATCAGTACTTTTTTCACGCTCATCTGTATAGCTATCTTGAATCATTAATAAGTTTACATGTTTTTCTAATTTAGTTTTAGTTAAACGAGCTGGTACTGAATGAAAATTATTTCCAAACAACTTTAGCATATAAATATTAACAGAAATGTTATTTTGTTTTTCAAATTTTGAAATTTGTGGTAATGACATTGGAAGCTCAATATTTTTTAAATTCAAAATTTCAGAGTAGTGAGGGTATGATGACACTCTATCTGTAGCATTTTTTCCATCAACGGGATGTAAAGCCGAAACTACTGCCCAGGCAAAGCATGCTTCATCGTGATAATTTTTAACGTTGATACATGCTTTTTTTTTAGCTATTTGATCGGGAAGTCTAATAAAAGATGAGCCGTTACCCATTTCAACTTTATTAATATTTATTTCTAAATTCACTATTTTTTGTAGCGCAAACCCTGAATCTTTTTCTTGAAATTCCTCCAATTTATTCAAAATTTTGTCTATAATAAATTCCTGAAACCACAACTTTAAATCAGTGCTGATATCAATTGAAGCATTTTTAGTGTTAAAATATTTAAATTCCATTTCTTCTGAATTAATATTATGTTTAATGAATTCTCCACAAAAACATGCATTTACTTTAATTGTCGGTTGTGATTTGAGAATATTTTTTATTCGTGACTTGAATAGAAAGAAGGAATCATCAAGGAACTGTCTCAGATCTTTATGTTTTAAATTTATTATTAAACCTGAACGTATGCGACCTGAAAATACCGAATTTATATCTACCCATTTAACCCTAGAACTTCTATTTACTCTACCACTCACACCCCATCCAATGTGTCTTAAATTTTCTATTAAAATTTTAACTTGTTTTAAATGTCCAATATTTGTATGAATTTTTCTACGAATTCCAATTGAATTGCGCTTTTTTAATGCTCGGTTAAGCAAACTTAAATGCCTTTTCACTAATTTTAACCACTTTTCTCGACTTATACTATTCTTACACTCGCTCAAAATTTTTGTTACATTTTGGAACTTTTTCACAATTTCATCACTTAAATTACATATATCTAAATCCATTATCAAATTTTATCTAATAATACAATACACTTCTTACAAACTTCTATGCCCGACGAGAGTTCGAATAATTCTAATGCTGTAGTAAGCTTAGGTCGAATATTTATAAATAATTCTTTTACTTTTTCAATGTTTTGTGAGTAATTTAACTCCACAAATGTATAAAATAATCGTTTTAAAAAAAATTCATTATGTAATAAATAAATGGGAATGTCTACTTTCAAGTGTGTTGCATTATTATAAAAGAATGTGTGCTTTTCAACAAAAAAGCGAATTTTGAACTTCTTTCTACAAATAATACATTTATACATACTATTAGTTATTGCAGCTCCTAAATATTTCTAGCTCTTTATGTGTGAGGATCCGTCCACAGCCCTCTTAAAATCGTTGTGACTCCTCAACTAAAATTTAAAAAAAAAAATAGCATTTAGTAAATATCCTCAAAATGTATAAAAAATTACTTACATTCGTTTTCAGTCTGATGTTCAGTTTCAACAAATTCAAAAGTTGATCCTAATGCGGGCTTATTTACGTCTTTCTGACCTTTAAAAATCAAGCTGTATTTTCCAGCAGTGAAATTTTCCAGGTTCTCCTTCATAAAAGGAACCACTCTTTTGGGTAGAAATGTTACGCTATCGTTGAACTCCAACAAAACCGTCGTTCCAAATTTAGTTTTTATTAGCTTCGCTAAAAATATTGGTATAGGCGTATCTACTGGAAGATCCGTTAATTTGATTGTTGGCTTTGATTCTAAAAGGGAGACGGCATTCAGTTCACTTAAGTCCATCTAAAATATTTTATATATTATATTGAGATAAATTGCAATAAAAAATTAATAGAACTTACGTTGAATCAGTAGCGGACACACACACTTGCTAACAAAATATAACTTAATTCAGCAAAAACTTGGAAAGTAAATGATCCCGATCTCAGTTTATGCTTTTATACTCGCTGAAGTCTACGCCAGTACTAAATTGTATTTTCACATAACGAACTAATGGAATATATTTATCATTCCTGTTCCCTTGCAATATAATTAATTAACGCCCACATTTATTCAGATTGCACTTTTTGTGGTTGTCGTATGCAAATTTGTAAATAACATATCAACGCCCACTCGGTTTTATTTCCTTGCGATATAATTTAACGACCACATTTATTGATATTGCACTTTTTGCGGTTATCCTATGCAAATTTGTAAATAACATATCAACGCTCGCTTGGTTTTATTTCCTTGCTATATCAGTTAATTAACTTCCACTTTTATTGATATGCAAAAGAAAACCGGTTAAAATTCGTGAATATTTACCATTTTTGTCTATGATTTCTCACATTTACCAAAGGCCCTCAGGCGATATTCTAATAATTAGCGGAAATTTGGTTTATTTACTCGATTTTCCTAGCTTTACTGTTAAGAGCGGATGGTCGGGGAAATCTATCGAAAATTTAGGAATTTCAAAAGGGAAAAAGATCAATACCATATTCGCTACATATTCTGGTAAAACATATATATTTTATAACAACTACTACTATATACAATTTGATGAATGTACTATGAAGTCTGTAGCTCACGGACTAATTAATGAATTATTCCCTGGTATACCGACAGATGTAAATGGCTCGTTTAGATACATTAATGGAAATTTGTATTTTTTCAGAAATCAAACATATTACGAGTATAACGAATTTTTAAATAAATTAACAAAGGCTGGGTCCTTTCATATGGGCTTGTTTGGAATTGATTGTCCCAACGAAGGTGTATTTACCCAAATTAAAATGTTGTTATCAAAGTTATCATACTATGAGGAATACTAGAGATAGATCGATAAGGTTAAGTCTAACTCAATTATATTACATGGATTTACTAGATAAATGTTAGTTTGATGCTAACAATGGTGCTGATAAGTTCACATTTCATAATTTTACACGCGGTGCTACAAAATATCCTGTACATACATCAACCTTATAACTCGCGAGAAGTATATGTATGTTTTGATAATAAAAATGATAGTTGGCCATCAAATTGGGCGAGAATGACTCCATATATGGCTAATAATATACCTACTTTTATAACCACCATGCCAAACAATACAATTCAATACAAATTAAGAATACAATTTCAAGATAATATGATGGGCGAAACCTTTTGGAAAAAATTAAATTATGCATCCTCTACTGTACCTCCTTCCAACACTCCAAATTCTGAAAAGCATAATTACGGTGATGAGGTATCAGGTTTGCTGTATTACATTACAGTCTGTTCTTCTCTGCTAATAGTAAAATGTATAGTTAGAATTATTCAGAAAAATATAATAAAGTAATGTGAATATATTATTAAATATAATGTAACATGAATAAATACTTTCTATAACTTTTATTGTTTTCTTATTTTCTCCTCAAATAAACTTGCTGCTTAATTATTACTAGTTGATCCAGCTTCTAATCCTGGTTTCAACATATTTATTTTTTAAATTTATGTACGCCTCTGACTACTACATTCAAACATCACAATAATAATTAATATACTCACCTCAACCGACGCCAATGATAAAAATTTCAATTTGTTGACTTCTACACAGTACCACGATTTTCTTATCACATCCTGTCCTCGTCCATGCCTCGCCGTTTTCTTATCACGACGACTAATTTACATCACGCTAAATTTATTACTCTCAAATTATAACCAAAAACAAGCAGCCCGCCTACAGCCTCTAGACACTGACCACACAATCCTTCACGCCGACGACAATCACCACAAGCCCACTTCTTGCACTCTACCACCAGCCTCTACACAATGACCACAAGAACCAACGACAATGACAGGAAGCTCACTTCTTACACTCCACCAGCAGCCTCCACACACTATTCTTCACCACAAGAACCAACGACAATAACCAAAAGATCGCCTCGTGGACTCTCCCGATGGACACATGCCATCCACAGTCACTTCCGTTCTAGAACTCTCTTTGCTTATCTACTCGTGTTTTATATTTGTTTTATAAGTGGATATATAATCCACTAGTAAAATGGTTGGGGTGGTCAATATTACGAGAGAACCAGTTTTTTAGACGTAGCCGTTTTGTCTTTGTTTTAAGACATCCTCAGAACCTTTATTTTAGATTTTCCTAATAAAAATTTAATTTAAAGATTTCAATATAAACAATAATACTGAAAGACACCAATATCTTAGTCTTACAGTTTGACTGTAACATTGATCTTAATGTTGAAATTTGAATGCGTAAGATACTGGTATTTCAGTGTTATTATGAAACTTTCAAATTAGTTTTTACAAGGAAAACAAAGTAAAAGTCTTGAGGATGTCTTAAAATAGAGACGAAACGTTGACTTTCAAAAAAACTGGTTTTCTCTTATTATTAACCACAACCCAACCATTTTATTAGTGAAATATATAGATGTAGGTCGCCAAATGATTTTAAGATTAAATATAATAAAAATGAATTGGCAACTCGAAAACAAATTTATTTCCAATAATATTTTTAACAAAATATTTTATTTATTAGTATAATTGTATATAGCATAGTATATGGCAACTACAACAAAAAAAACATTTTTCATAATGAACTGTATTTGTTAAACATCACAATTAGTGGAGTAAAAATGAATTTTTAAAAAAGTGTCTAGGTGGGGAGTTTTTGCTGGAATCTAAAGAACACATAAAGAATGACTTCGGACGAGGTCGGACAACACATACTGAACGCACTTTTTTAAATATGTTAACCACCAGAGAAAATTTCAAGTTAAAATATTTGTTTAAACTTCCAAAAAACTGTAAGCTGATTAAATTTTTGCAGCCTCATAAAATTATGCCATCGAGTCATAGAGTAGCATTTTTTTCTTTAAACTCTAGGACGTTAAACGTACTTTTGATTAACGAACATTTTAAAAAAATTTATTTTAACCATTTTTTTGTATTTGTTTAATTTTTAATTCGTTTAAATACTTGTATTTAGACAATATATAAACAAAAATAAGATATTTCTACTCGTATTTTTATAAAAGTGAGGATATCATTCAATTCGAGGGCATTGACAGAGAGACAATATATCATCTGATGGCTCTTGATGCAGCAAAATGATTGAATTAAGTTAAAAAAAAATTGGAAACACTAAATATTAAGCAAATGCAAAAAAGAATGTTAAAATAAAAAAATGTTCGTTAATGTTAATCAAAAGAATTGTTCAAATCCTAGTAAACATAAATATTACTCTATGATGTTTTTGGCCATTTAAACAAATATTTTAACTTATTGAAATTATATTAAGCTGTTTAAAAAAGGTATATAAGTACTGGTTCTTTAATATTTTTTGATGTTAAGTAAATATTCAGTAGAGATCCTATATATCTAGATTTCTTTGAAATTTTATTGCGAACAATTTTCGTTTTTGTTTTTTTTTACAAACCGACCGACCAATGTGACCGTAGATATTTGCGAAATACGGATAAAAAACGATGTATTGCAAATTCATTTGTTTAAATTAATGTGTTGCTGACCTCGCCCGAAGTCCAAAACTTTGAACCATACTTCTTTACACGTGTTCTTCAGATTCCAGCAAAAAAATTCCCTACCAAACGCTTTCATTATTTGGAGTTTGTTCTATTTTTACTCCACTAAATTAGTTACTAGATAAAAAACCTTCTTTTCTCCAATTTCACCGTTGACAGCATGAATCTTCTTAATTAGTAACAAAATTTAGATTTGAAGTTTTACTCGTAAAATTAGGAATTCTTTTTCGAATTCCTGTACATAAGTATCGACTTTGCTAATTTTAGCCATGATTTAATGGCATTTGCAATATTTATATCGGTCAAGTCATCCGAGGGCCTTCCATATGCCAATTTTACTGCTTCGAAAAAAATTTTTGCATGAGCATATCAGTGGATAAGTAGTAGTAAATGTCTTACCACAAACAACTACCATCATACGAGTTTTTTTAAATACCCGCTTATCTCTGCAAGCCCAGTTAAACTGCATAGCTACTTCGTTTGTTAAAATGTACTTCATAATATTCACCGTGCTATCACGTACACTGGATCCCCCAATAATTGCCAGACGTCTCTTCTGCAAAACACGCAAATGTTGTAAATATAAATGTAACAAAAAAAAATACATAGCAAAAACTACAAACTAATAAGTTCTTATTAGAAACTCTTACGATGTAATCAAAATTTGCCTCTTCTTTTAAAAATCCTTCCAATTCACGATATTCCTTTTTGCAACTTATTGGTAAATTAGGCACGTTGGTTGTTGGCTTTACTAAACTGGAGATGTTTTGAGATTGTAAAATTGCTAAAATATTTCCAAGCACCGTGGATTGTCGTTGTTGCGTCTCATCTATGCGACTTAAATGTCGCAAAATTTTTTCGTAACCTTCTGTTGTTAATGTGTTTGGATAATTGGAGGTTGTAGAAAAATACTGAACAATTGATTCTGATGAGTGACTATGTGATTGGTGAGGTATTACTCCAGAGAAATAGAACTTCCTCTGCGGAATGAGGCTGAACAAGCTGAATTTTTGCAGAGACCTTCGTTTTGATATTCTAATGAAGCACAAAAAAAATCTCATGCTTACCCTTGTGCGTCTTGAGATATCGAAGGTCAAAGGTAATGAAAATCGGTTCATCTGACGTTATAAGAAACTTACGTAAAATAGTATTCCCTACAAAATTGTTCATATACATTTTTTTTCGTACGACCAACCGTTTTCGAGATATAACATTCGTAATAGGTAATACTGTATTATACTGCAGAGCTATAACTATAAAAGCACTTATCTTAATCTGTTACAATAGAAAATTAAATTCCCATTATCAAAACCGTTAAAAATTTGTTACTTATAAAAAAATATGTAATAAATAATTAATAACAAAAAATACATTCTTTTCCACATCAAGCCTTGTTTGTTTCCTTGCCTTCCTCCTCGTCTTCGTCGGGTTCCACTAGCACCTCGATCAACACATTATCTTCGTCAGACGCTTCCTCTATGTCTGTTGGCAAAACCTCTTCAGGCTCAAGGTCACTGAAGTCTTCGATGTTTTACAACTCTGTTGACGGGTTCAGGCATGCCTGTCCGTGACACTGACCACAAACTTTGGAGCATGGCAGCCTGACTTCTAAACCCGCAGTGCGCACCACACCCCTTTTTACAATTACAGAATATTGTATTTAATAGTTCGTCTGGAGCAGGTGGCAGTAGTTTGTTTTCGGCTGTAATATATCGTTTTTTAAATCCCAACCCCATTCTTCGGGTTGTAGATTTTTCCATAGCCAAATTTGTACTTGGTAGTACAAATTAGTCCAGGTTCACTTCATCTTTTGGAGCACCATACATAGCTAACAGAAAACGCTTTCCGTTCTGAAATACTGTATCTGGCGGGCAGTTTTCTGCTTGAAATATTTGAGCCGAGTAAGTCAAATCGGGATGTTTCTCAAACATTGTTATAACCTCAAGTTTTCCTTTGTTGAATAGTGCCGATGTAGTGTCGCATCCAGTGAGGGCATGCAAAAACAAATGTTCTTTGCAAAGACGACATTTGTCGAGACTTTTAGACGAATAAATTAGTGTTGATGTAGTTCCTTTGCCAATTTTCTTTAAGAAAATTTGTCGGTGATGTGACTGAGTTCGTCCTATTAAGAGAACAAGCAAATCAATGTCTTCTCCAATGATGATGGCGGTTCTTTCTTTTTCCGATACTTCCACGGCTGTTTCGATGATTAGAACATCTGCATTATCCTTGGCTTGTAGCGATGTTGGCAGCTTGTAGTTGTTCAATAAGCATTTCAATAAAAAAAATTTTGTTGAATCGGTTTGATAAGAACTTTTCTGGGGTGACTGGCACAATCATTGTTGCATCAAAGCGAACTTCATAAGATGTAGACAGTGCAGTGCTTCTTCTTAATTGCTCCATCACTTTTATATTTGTAGAGTTGTCTGAGTATCCGTCAAATATAACAATTATGTTAGAACCAAAATGCCTTTGCAAATATATAATATATCTATCGAGAGTGTCGGAGAAAGTATCGTTTTTGTTCCATACGACACGATGTAGCAAAAATCCACCATTGATGACGTAGGTTACATTATCTTCATTGAGTTCAATATTGACAGGCTCCATCATATTATACAATTTTGATTTTGTGGTTTTTCGCATGCCCTCATTGTCAAATAGTGATGTTGGATATGGACTTAATTCATACTCAAAATATTTTTGCAGATGATCGTCAAACTTTTTGTTAATAGTTATTCTTTGGAAAAGTAGCAAAGGATCCATAGCAACTTTAGAATCTTGAATCTGAACGGATCTGTTGAAAGTGGAAGAACTTTATCTGCGCGCTTCAATTTTATTCCATTAAATTTCAATCCAGCTATTTTTTCCATCGATTGTAGGCCAATAGCAAGAGCAAGATAGCAGTTTGTCTTATTTCCCACAATTCCAAGCTATTGATACCACTTGTTCTGTTTTTGGAAAAGGATTGTGAAGGGTGAACCACTCAATTAGTTTATGAACATCTGTTGTATCCCTTTTTATTCGTGAATCCCTAGCGTTCAAAATGTTGGTCCGCAGCTTCTAAAGATACGCCGCAAAACTTTTAGATTTCCTCACAGATGGTATTTGTGGCATGCATTCCTTGTATCCATTTACATATAACACTGTCTTGAGTACTGCGACCATGAGAAATTCCGCCTTGTACTTTCATGGATTTCATCAAAGTCTGTTCGATAATCATATCGGAATGTTCCGCAATTGAATTTTTCTGTGCGCTTTACAGTAAAAAATCCTTGTTCAAAATTCATATACGTCTGTTGATCCATAGTTTCTTTTAGTTTCATCATGTCCTGGAGATATAAATGTGCTGATTTGGCGTAGAGAAAGTGACCGCTGGAATGAAAATACGGAAGCATATTTCTAACCGCATTAAGATGTTCATTAAAAAGTCCCAGTCTTTCAGCGCGAATAAAGTCTTGAGCTATCGACACCATATCAAGATATTGTATCCAGAGCTGTGCCGTTGGGCCTCGCATTTTCAACTCATTTAACTTTTCGTGAAAGTGACTGATAAACGAGACATAATTATTTGCACATCCCTCTACATTGTCATAAGAAACAATACGAATTGTTATCTGTTCAATGAATGTATCCAATTCCTCAAAATTTATAATCTCCATATCATCAAAAATAATCATTGTTAATGCAAGACGTAACAGCGTATGACCTCGGACGCTTCTTGCAAAAGCATGGCCATCCAACATTTTGTCAGTAGAGTTGAGTTGGGTGCATATATTGTGCTGAGAACTTCCTTGAGTCCGCTTCCATCCATTAAGTAACCTATGCAGCCAAGAAACGACATGAGCATGTGAAAGCCTCCGAGTCTTACAACTACTTTGGATAAGTCAGGATCTTCTGAAGCGGCTACGATTTCCCGAGCCTTTATATATAATGGTTGGTCAAAAGTTATTATACATGTGCTTTGTCCATGAGATTTGACAGCATTTACAGCACACTGTAATGTGGTGTAAATTGTATTTACATTACTCGCAGGGTGATGAATGAACGGAAGAAATAGGATCCTAGAAGTAGAAAAGTTACGATTGTCTTTTGTTAGTAGCTCCAAAAATCCATTCCATCCTGGTACTGGTGACATATTTCTCCATTTTTCATACATCCAAAACAAATCCACTGTGTTACAAATTCGTTCGCCTAATACACTTGAATCAGTCAAATTTTGTACTTGGTACGCCTGCATATTTATAGGTCAAGAGAGGCACATGTGACAATGTTGCCAAGTCCTTTGCACTTGGTGTCATCGTACATTTTTTAATACGTTCCTCAGAAATAACAGCCCCTTCTGGAGTTACTATTTTTATCATACCCATTACGTGAAGAGTATTATGTCCATCGAGAGTGTAAACGTTAATGTCCGCATTGTCTGCTACGTATTGTACAAGGGCGCCTGAATCTGATGGAAGAACCCGCGGCTGTGGATGATAAACAGCTGAAATTTCGTATTTTGTAGTATCTTTATATGAAGCAGCAAAACCAAAACTTGACAATATACCTAAAAGTCTTTTTGAAGCGTACCTTCTATGGAGAAAACCAGATAATCCCAACAATAACTGCGATGAGAACGACCGTGGTCGCACTAAAGCCGTTATAGAATCACTTAAAGCGGTACATTTTATCTACAAATCATCCGTATTTCCTTTCCTTCTCTTCATAATTACTTCTTGCAAAAAATATAATAATGTTTTAGGAATTTGTTCGTTAATATTGTCGAACATTTTGCTCGGAGACGGATAAGAATTGGTCTGAACAACAGTACCTCGAATATCCTCCCTAATAATCGCCACAGCAGCTTCGACTATACGCAAGCGTTCTTCCTCCGGAGTGTTTTTTCTACTCTCGTACCAAGCTTTGGACAAAATATCCGCTTGAGCATCGCGAAAAGAAATAATGGTGAATGATCTGGGGCTTAGCCGTGACTACAATATCAGTTGAATATTTTTCCCGTAATTGCAATTATTGTTTTATCATCTGGCACATAATCTGTGAGAATATCTTTTAACTCTGAATGTAAACTGAGAATCTTCGTTATTCTCAATGTAATAAAAGATTTCTTCCATTGCCAATGTTACATTATCATTTTGACGAGGAAGTGGTTGTTTAGAAGGTGACGGCACATCACGCTGAAACTTTCCAAAACATTCACGGTGGGATTTTGATTCAGCTGCTACCAAATCAATTTCAGAGAGAACGCGACTTTTTACTAGTCGCCCAAAAGAATCACCCCGTTTGTCTGCTACTTGTAAAATGTTGTCTTTAAATTCAATTGTACTCAATTTAGAAATTTGCCGTCTATGTTTCTGCGCCTTTTTTCTCAACTTCTTCATCAGCTACTTCACCACAAAACATACAAAGAGTTTTAAAATCAAAGAGACCGGCTCGTTTCTTACGAGGCGTGGTTGAAGTCGAAGAATCTGTATCTTCTTGGCGCAGTTTTGCTGCTGTAATTGAGTGCTTACTAACGTACACTTTTCGGCACTCTGTATGTACGTTCACAGAAGTCACGGTATTCAAATATTCGATGTGTCCATCATTTCTTTCGATACTTGCAGTTTTTATAGTTTGTAGACCTCGCACAACATTCACTGAATCACGACTATCCGAAACCAGTTGATTGCATATAAAGCACAGACTAGCCATTCCGCGTGGACAAGAACGTCTTTGACAGTCGAGAAACAGCTTTTAACTAACAAACTGGCTTGGATTCGAGACCGACACGACGCGACGCGAAGAGGCGCTTTACAATGCAAGGGGTTTAGGGACTGCGTTTCGGAGAAATACGGTTTTGTTATTAATTATTAATTATATATTTTTTATAAATAAACAAATTTTTAACGGTTTTAACAATGGGAATTTAATTTTCTAATGTAACAGATTAAGAAAAGTGCTTTTATAGTTATAGCTCTGCAGTATAATACAGTATTACGAATGCGCGGTCCCGCTTTATCATGCTATATCTCGAAAACGGTAGGTCGTACGAGAAAAATGTATTGGTTGCATTGATATGTAAATTTATATCTTAGCCGATGCACCATCGACTGTACTTATTCGTTGAAATTCATAAATAAACATAAAATGTAAATTACCTTATGATAGATACACCTGTTTATATGCAGCATTTCTTTGTAAATGTAAGAGATTTGTCGAAACAGAACTGACATCATCAGCATAACCAAACCACAAACTGTATAATACGTTTTCTTGATATTTATAGATGGTAGTACTTAATTTTTTGGTCACCAAACATTCAAAGAAGCCTCATTACTTATATATATGTAGGTTATGTTATAATAAATATTGTCATTCACAGGGAGTACTGGTTTAATCGTAGAAAAATAACTGGGACGTTCCGAATTTGTGTCGAAGAAGAAATTTACACTCGTAACACTGAATTAGCGCATAAATACAATGGGGCTGTCTTGTAACGTCAAACATTCTTTTGAGAACTATGTAAACTGCACTGTTAAATGACAGTACAGGACGATTCGGTATGAGATGTTATTGAACTGGGTACAATAAAAATTCACACTGCATACATTTCTTGAACAGCAACAATATTTGGTACAGACTTGATGCATATTGCAATGGAGGTATTTTACATGTTTCTGTCATCGTAGAACGTCAATTTCATTCAAAGACGATTCGGGGGCCCCTATTTCTAAGGTTATAATATTCACATGAAATAAACAGCACACGTCTACACTTTACACTGGACGGGTCTGGTAAAGATTAAGTACCTCCGATTTTAACAAATTTCCAATAAGATTTGGAAAGAATATGAACTGTAGAACACGTTCAAGAAAAAAATATTGCGGATTAACCATAAATTAATGAAAAAAAAATGAGAAAGTTAGGGATAGCAGTATGTAAATAAAAAAGAAGGAGGCAAATACAGTTTTACAACTATTTACTGTTGATAAAGTGTCTTCGATGTATAGCATAAAAGGAAAAGGAAAAATAAAAAACCATAACCTAACCTAACGTAGTAGGACCTAATGGAAACAAAGTGAACCGAACGCAATAGGAAATTGAAACGAACGTACCCTTAACAAGAGTCGACGAAATGTGTAGAAGGTGTGTAACATGCTAAGATTGGATTTTATTTATGTTAGAACAGACGATCGTCTCGCGCCACACTCGATCTTGACTGCCGCCAAGGGCAAGGGAAATTTTAAGATATAAAGTAACTATTCATCAAATAATATTAACGTAATAACCTAACCTAAGGAAATATTACACGAACAGGCGAACGTCTCGCGCCACATTCGATCAAGGGAAATTTTCTATCAGATGTAACACATAAAGTAACCTATACATCAAATAATATTAACGTAATAACCTAACCTAAGGAAATATTACACGAAATAATATTAATATAACAACCAAACCTACAGAAATATTTTTATTTTTGTTACATGTACTCATTTTGGCAGAACGAATTCCTCTGTAAATAATTTGGTGGTTCTGAAAAGAACCGTTTTTATTGTATTGTTACCAACCGTGTAACCCGTAGCTGTGCGGAAGATGAACTAAAAGTTGTATTTTTCTGCAACGTGAGCAATAAAATTGCGAAATCTTTCCGCCAGCGTAGGGCCGTACAACTGCTAATACATAAACATATCAATATATTCCGGTAGGAAAGGCGACTGCATAACGCCTAATCGGCGAAGAAACTGCTTCAGCAATGAACCATTGCCCCTGAAATTCCGGGAGTGGTTCACCGTTTTGTGCGTATAAGGAGATACTCTTCCTAAGTGGGACAGTCGCGAGTAACCCTTCGAGCAATCCGTCCAAATCTCTGTTCCAGGCAGGACGTGCTGTTGAATTTGCCGCAATAGTGTGGTAGCTCCGCGATTTGGGATGTAAACGACGAAACCCCGCCGAAGGTTCACGTCATACATCCCCAAACCCATCTTTCTGGCACAATGCGTCCAACATTGTATTTTCTCTTGGTTATGACGGCCTCGTCAATTTGGACCGTGTGCCCTGGACCACCTATAAGAATGAATTGTGAGAATATCAAATAATGGTAATGTGATGAAACCCACCGAGAAGAAACAATTCGTCGTGTTGGAGCAATTTCCACGAACAGATGTCACGGAAATATCTATACCATTGGATAACCGTCATTTTAGGTACCCCAAAGGACATGGCGACACAACCCGATCGGATCTCACAAACCCAGTGCCACATCATGTTCATGATTATCCTTACCTCGGTGTGGCTACGTGTAAAAAAAGAACCCGTCAGAATTGAGTAATGTTGTCTGCATCCCTTGCAGAAAAATGTATGACCTAAAAAACCTTGATTGTACACAAAAAAATAAAATTGTACCATAATGTAAGTACCTAGAACAGCCAGTGCTCGCTGACGTAAATTACAATACCGTCGACAATTACGGTTTATGCACCTATAATTCCGACGTACCAGCGATGCATTTTGTAATATCTCCAATAGAGAATCATCGTCTGTTGAAATGATGGCAATTAATTGTTGCAAATTTGAGATATTTTCCATAATTAAAACAGAAGCACAATGCAACAACCCAAAACAACACTAACTGAAACTTCGACCTCGAAGATGACCGAAAATATCCGAACGACGCGAATCTCTCCAAGTACAAGAAATTACAAGATGGATACCACATTTGACGTTCCAAAACAGTACAGAAATATATCATTTTATATCAGTTTATTAATGCTTTCTGATGACCCCATCCGTACCTAAATCGATAGATATAAACATATTAAATGTATATAAAGTGAAAACAGTGAAAAAAACGATGGTTTACGAGGTACTTAAACTTTACCAGACCCGACGACAGTAAGCACTCGATTTCTTTGTGTCTACATTGCGAAACGACTCATCGACTCGTTGGGTGCCCCTTTATTTGCATAGGTTAGGATCACATAAGAAAGAAACACTTTACACTTACTTTACATTGGACTATTTCGTCAAAGTCTATAGGTATTTATCGATGCACGGTCCAAGTGTAGATCGATGAAGTGAGACGTAACAATGTAGCTTCTTGGTTTTAAACTGCGGCCTAAGAATCTCGGTTGGGGGTGTCGCCCAAATGTCAAAATAATATCACAGAACAGATCGGATGTTAGTTGACGTTTCATTTCCGCGGTAGGTTATTAATTTTCATGGATATTGGATATTATGGAAATAGTGATATTTAATGAAATCCGTGATTATCGGAAAATGGAATGATACTGGGATCGCGGGTTGATTAAAGATTAATAAATGATCGGCCAAGGGAGGCGAGAACGACCGAACTGCACTGTAATGCCGGGTGGAAAACATTGTAGATTAATTTTTATATTATAACTGATGAAATAGTGAGTCGAACTGGATAATTTCGGTATCTTTGGAAAGGAAGGAAGGACAACCTGAGATTATTGGGGTAACTAATGAACGAGCCTAATTAATTAATGTGGGGCAGGAAAGAGACTAATTAGGGGGAAACTCTTACTTTTCTCTAAGAGAGTTGATATGGAGACGATTTTTGAATTGTGTTTTACGCAAGGACGTCAATGTTTATTTTTGTTTGTAGGTAAATTGAGGCAAGTAATAGCCCCCGAACGGTATATAAGACGACGACGGGGGCAATAGGGGGTACGAAACCCAAAAATATAGGTTAATATAGGAATATATATATTAATTATGTAGTAACGCAGTGAACGGATGTTTAAAATGTCGTTTATTTAACGAAGGAGACGCGTAGTAGGTCGCCCGATATCTCGTTGGAGAGGGCAAAGATGAAATTTGACGTGGCAAGGCGCAAGGGACGCATTTTGGCTAATTGCGCGTTCAGAAGCGATAAATGTGCGAATCGAAGGTAATGAGAAACGATCGGGGGGGTCTTTTTGAATGCTTTGTTGGGAAATTGTAAGCGATGAGGGAGGAAAATAAGTATCGAAAATGGGAAACAAAATTTAAAAATGTAGACATTTTTTAATTTTGTTTCCCATTTTCGACATTATCATGTACAGACATGATAATGTCGAAATCGCAGGCCGATTCCACTTTAAAGTGACATTTTCTAAAGGTTACAACTTGTTTAATATTTAAAGTAGACAAATAAAACTCTGCATAGAGGTAGATAATCTACTGTGCTATAATTTCGTTAGATACGAACATTTTCGCGAGATATTCGGCTTTTAACGAAAAAATCACGTATTTTCGCCACCCGACGTCGTCTCCTTCGACTTCCCGGCTGCAGCTCGGGAACGGCTCGTCGTAGGTGAGATCTGAAAAACGAAAACGAATCCCCATTAAATAAACTTGTCCTTTGGGCGTTTTTATTTTTAAGGAATTTCCAGCCGTTTAAAGATTATTCGAGGAAAACCGAAAATGTGCGCGTTTCGCCGGAATCGCAGAAAAACGTGAAACACGCAATCTTTAAACGCTCATATCTGGCGAAAAACTATTCGCCGATGGCTGTACGATGTCGATATGGTAAGATAGGGATCGGCAAAGAAAGTGGATCGTAAATTCGACGAACGAATCGAAATTTCAAGGCAGTACGAACGAACGAAAAATGGAAATTTTTGACGTTTACCCGTAATCCGCCTGTGTCTATGTCGTCGAAAAGGAGCGATACAAATTCGTTTTGAGGGTCGTTAAAACGTTAGAGACAGATAAACGGAGACCGACTGATAGGTTTTTTCTTTTGCTCAAATTTAAAATCTCGACTTTCATGATATTGTAAGCGTATTTCAACAGAAAAAAAAATTAAAAAATTTTTGTTAGAAGGTGAAAAAATGTGCAATGGTTACTTTTTAAGGGCGCTATATGTATTTTGCTTTTTGAGATGTCTTGTTTATACTTATTTAGGTAGGCAACCAGACATGCACGCAAGTGTATGGCGTATTAACAATCACTGTGATGAACGCAACTAATTGTGGTTTTGCAGAGATTTTGACTAATAGTCTAAGACCAACTTAAGCTTCTTTATTAACTTTAATTTATAAAAATAGGACACACGTATTGCGAGTTGCACATGCATGACATAGATAACTTACACTTAGTGTTGCCAACAGTGAACTCTATACTACCTGGAACGGACCCGGCGTTTGAACTGTTTAAGAAAGAAATTCGGAACAAGAAAATATTAAACAAATTAGGTAACTAGAAAACTAAGTGATTATACGTTTTCTACTGTATTTTTGGAATTTTTTACCATTAACCGATAAATAAAAATCTATTTAGTAAGCCCCATTTTAAAAAAAATGAAAGATATTGTTTTAAAAAAAAAATATAACAGGCAACATTTTTTTGTTTTATATAGGGAGAGTTGATAAAAGTGACAATTCAAAAAATTATTGTGTCCAAAATCAAAAAATTATATTTTCTAAAATTTAATGTTCAGATTTACGCATTTCAAACAATAAGAAAATGAATTTAGATGTGGTAAGTAATGGGAAATAAAAAAGAAACGAAGAAATATATTGATATATATGTATTTAAATTTTACAAAAATTATTATACCTATGACTATAAACGAAAAAAATTAACAATTTTTAAATAAAACAAGTTTTGTTCGTTTGTGTCTCTCTGTTGTAGCATTTCCATGTAATTCTAAATTAACCAATTTAGAATGATGATTCATTCGGCATTTCAAAAATATTTCGAGAATTTTCCGAATAAGTTGTATCTCGTGATACTCTTCACTAATAAATTCTTCAGTCACAGGATGCTTTGGTTGAAAGACGTTAATATTTGAAGCAAAATAGTTTATTGCTGTATTTATAATTAATTTTTTTAAATTAGTTTTACTTTTTAAAATATTAACTTTTTCTATGACGTCGAAATTGTCTTTCTGAAAAATTTACAATTTTGTATACAACATCTGATGAGTATATGAGACCACCACGAGTGACAACATTTGTAAAGTTTTCTGAGGGTGCACTGTACATATGATCATGAGATGAACTACCTCTATTTGATAAAATTTCAATACAGTGACAGCATGTGCTTTCATTTATTAGACGACGGACTATATATCCAGAAATATAAAATATAACATTTTCCTGAAAGTCACTTAATTTTTTTTTCTCCAAACACTTTATATACATGGAAATTTGATCAAGGTTACTTTCATTTTGTACAGAATCTTGATTTTGTCTGTCCTCGGATCGAAATTCAAAGGCAGGAGTGCAGTAACTTTCAAAATTAGAGCAATTTGCACTGTTGCTTGAAGTTACTGAATTCCTGTGCAGCAATTGTCTCAATGCCCATTTAAGGTGCTGGGTATTCGGGTTATTGTTCCAACCACCTCTAGATCTAATACAAGAGAAAAAAATTTCTAAGTGATCCTGAGAACACTTGTAATTTAAAAAGTATTTCAGTGGGTTTTCATTTAAAGAGAAAAGATCTCTCGCCAATCCTAAGGTACTTTCCATTGTTAAAATGAAACCAACAGCAAACGTTTTACGTATGTGACTTAACAATGAAATACCATCAATTGTTAAACTTTTCAAATAGTTTGTAGTCTTTGAAAAAATGTCTTGACAATACTGTAAAGTGTTTGGTGTAATTGGTGCTTTATAACCTTTTCCATATGGATTTCTACAATTTAATATGTTGAAAATTAACCCCACATTTTTTTAAATATTCAATGGCATCTGCTACGCCGCTACTTATTGTTTGTGCAGCTCTAATCGTACATTCATAACTTTATTTTTATAGTTTACATGATGAGAAGTAAGTGAATTTACTAATTTTAATTTTTCTGAATTTTGAATATTATCTAAAGCTCTTCAACTAATTTTTCCAGAACTTGAATTTAACCCTCCGGCGGGCGCGCATTTAGAATTACATGAGCGGGCGCGCAGCGGCATTTACACCGCATTTAGTTCTTCACATTTCTAGCTCAGATACAACATGCAAAATATATTTTGCGTAGTAAAATAAGACAAATATACCATGCTTAATCATTTTATTTAATATATATAAACTTTAGAAAAAAAAGAAAGAAGAAAACATTTTTAAAACAAAAATCATATTATTCAACTTCATTTAACCTATACTATTTTATTAAACTAGAAAAATATAAACGAAACAAACATAGGCTAAAATATAAGCTTTTAAAAACAAAAAATATTACATTATTCAACTTCCATTTGTCCTTTCTGCTCACATTCTAAACACTTGACAATAATGTTACTGTGCTTCTTACACACATTGTTTCCACAATGTTGACACACTGACTTTGTTCTGTTATTTTTGTGACTGCCACAGATGTGGCAGATGCCTGGCTTTGTTGGTTCTCTAGTTTGAAATTCGTCCTCTCTATATTTAGATAAAAATGCAGAGACATCTTTAGGGAGTGATTTTATTTGAGCCCTGTCTTTCAAATGGTCATCCATCAGTTGTAACGCAAGTTTTTTTTGAAATACTCTTCTTCTGTCTTCGTTATCAATGTTGTTGAATTTAAAAATGACTCTTGAATTTATTCCACATATATCTAGATGTCTGAAGAAAAGTGCAAGCGGCCATCTTCTAGTAATTCTAGACGTACTGTAGGAAGCGCACATTTGGTCGACTGTATCGACACCTCCTTTTGTGGCATTGTAATCTAAATTTACAAGTGGCTTTTTGGTTTCTTCATCAACATCAGAGGAGCTGTGCATCGTTGAGAGAAAAATTACTGCTTTATTCTTTTTGGGAACAGTTGAAACAAGACACGCATCATATTGGAAGCCAAACTGAGATGATCGTAGTTCCCTACTTTTATTTGCCTGAAATTCTAATGGTATTTCTCTCTTATTTTTTTTCATTGTTCCAAGCAAAGTTAATTCTTTTGTTAACAAATATTGTGCAAGTGGATAACTTGTATAATAGTTATCTGTGGTAACGTTTCTTTTTGATTTTTCGATTGGCACGACTAGCCTCTTCACAATGTCTTCGGCTTTGTTTGATTTTACATACGGTCCGGGTACTTGCTTTCCACAATAAATTTCAAAATTGAAAGTGTAGAAGGTCTTGACGTCACAAAGGGCATAAATTTTAATGCCATACCTCGCGGGCTTGTTTGGAATATATTGCACAAATGAACAGCGACCTCTAAACGGATGAAGCATCTCATCAATTGTTACATATTCACTTAAATTGAAATGAGCCATACAGTTATTGACAAAATTACCATGAAAATTTCGGATTGGGGCTAATTTGTCATTTTGTTTTCTTTCTTCTCGGGTATGCACATTATCCAATCGTAAAGCACGAAGTAAGAATTTGAAACGCTTGTAACTGAAGAGAGCCCTGAAAAGAATCATTCCCGTACAATCTGGATCCCACAACTCTAAACAGTTAGTATGACTTCCTTTGTTTATCCCAATCAAATATAATGCGCCTAACAGAGCTCTGATTTCAGTTTTTGTTGTGTCTCTGCAATCTCTCTCTTTTGAATAGTTTACGTCGAGTCTTTTCTTTTCTATATATATGTTAGTATTTCTTACTACGTCGTCAATCATTTGGTCAGTAACAAACAAACTAAATGCGTCAATTTCTCTATGTATATTTCTAGCACTTGCTTTTGGACCAGGAAGTATTTTTATGATATTCTTCGCATTAGTTTTTCCAACTGAAATAGGTTTGCTTATCCAAGTGTTTCATTATCGCGTCCTATGAAAAAACTGTAATCATCATCAAGTTGGCTTTGTTCGCCATCATGTGAGACCTCCTCGATTTCTTCTGCTGACTGCTCAGAATCGCTGCTGTATAAATCTTGTGTTATCGTTTCCTCTGTGTCTATTTCGCTATCATTTTCGTCACTATCAAACTCAAAATTAAGTTCTTCCTTCAGACCATTCTCTCTTTCTTCGGCTAATTCTCTAACGACCGTTTCTAAAGCATTTTCTAACTCTTCGGGTGTTAATCCTTTACGTGACCTAAAATTCAATAAAATCTTGCTATTTATTTTGCAAGTTTTAAGTATACGTATTAGTAAACACAATAGCACACGTACACATGCATATAAATTGTATAATACGCAATATTATGAAAAATTTTGTAATTAATAAAACTTACATGACCGGGCGCGCTGCGGCAAACACACCGCAAATTCAACCTGCTTTGAATGAAACGCCTGTAACAACTGAGCGGAAATGGCATATGGCACCAAATCTATCGGTAGGCGGAGTCAATAACATCAACAAGGAATACCTAGACGCACAATATTACAGAGCACATCATATCTTAATTACAACAGTAAAATGTAAATTTGCGGCTTTTTGCCGCAGGCGCGCCCTCCGGAGGGTTAATTCTTTTTCGGCAAGAGTCTTTCTTGCTAATTTTAACATATGGCAGATGTCTAATATGCAATACACATGTATAGCACTGTCACCCGGATCGGGAAAATATGGAACCAATCTATCAGATGCAATATTGCAACCCAAATTGTTAAAAGTTGCTATGTTGACTTGCGGCCCATCCGCAGTTATTGACATCACTGTGATGCCAATATCAAATAAACTTGTCTAACAAGCTGTCACTAATTGCGTTTGTAAATTAGCATCTGCTTTATTTGTCAAGAAATACGCTATTGGACATTTAAACTTATCAGTATAACTTACAATTTGAAAAATAAAGCTTCCGAGGCTGGCATTTCAATGTCTACATCAAGTATGCCACCATAATTAACATTCCCCACGAATATTCCCTTGTTATTATCCCACAAAATCTGTTTTCTAATCGACAAACTATCCATAATTAAAGCACAGTTTTTTAAGTATGGTTTGCTTCCAATTTCATTTTTTAAAAATTCCAAAATTTCCCCTAAAATGCCTAGCTCACAGTTTAGATTACTCAACCATTTTCGTACAAAATGTTCACGTAAAAAATTGTACCCTTTTGGAGAATAAAAATATAACGTTTGATCAAATTGTTTCATTAATGCGGAACATCGGTACTGTCCTGGATTTGTCTTAATTTTTTTGTTTTTGGAGGAGGACGAGTTCCAAAGGTAAACTTAAAATACAGATAAGGTAAGATATCATTACATACTTAATTATTCCTAATGTCGCCTTTACCTTCAAAATGTTTCTTTAGGACAGTATCCAGGTTTTCATTACTATGTCCGCTTTCTGAAATTTTATTAACCATATCTTTCATGTTAGAAATCTTCATATCTCTCCTGTTTTCACCTTTCTGCGTAACACTGCAATTGTATTGTCTGGAACAGTTTGGGTTTCTTGATCAAGCAAATGTGAAGTAGAAGGTAAATCAATTTCCATAGGGTCACCTTCATCTTTAACATCCAGAGTATGGACATCCTAGAAAGAAAAAACTGAACTGTTACGTACTGATGACCTATGATACAGATATGTAAAATACACATTTTTTTATTTATATACTTCTATCTCACCTGTTTTACTATTTTTCTACGAGAGATATCAACTCTAGGCAATAAATGCTTCGGAAATGGAAAAACGCTTGGTACAGCATCTGGTTTCAACAATTTAACGGTCAACCCTGGCTTAACTACATAATCAGTCGAACGAAAATGCTCTCCACAAAGTCGACTTGTCTTTGATGGAGTCCAATTTTCTCTACGAATTGCATGTATCCATAATTTTAGTATTTCAGGGCATTTGAATGGAAAACTATAATATTAGCAATAGCAAAATTAACTATTAGCATATTTTAAAGTAAATGTAATGTTAACTTACATATGAAAAGAAATTTTCCTCTTATCTTGTCCATTTTTACAACCATAAGCCACACAATAGATAACCGTTATTAAATTTTAAGGTTAAAATCAAAAAGATAAACAAGTTCCACCAGCACCAGCAAAATCTTTAATAATATAACACAATTCGTCCAATTTTAAAGAAAATTAATGGCACACAAAAACACAATAAAGTATATTTTTAATGAAAATACATCAGATTTAAATAAAGGGTAAACTAAAACTGCATAATTTTTAATTTGAAACTAAATTATGCAAATACGCCAATCTATCTCTATCAGTCAGAGAGAGAGATAAGTTACCGTCACGTAGATGCCAACTTTGCTTTTCACTATCTGTTGAATATAGAATATTATTATTTTATTGTTCATGGACATACGAAATCTGTTCTATATTCAATGTTGATCAAATATGTAACCTTTTAATCTTTGCTCATTATGTTTTATACCAAGCACATTTGTGTTGTGTGTGTTTTCCTTCTATTTACAGAATTTATCACTATGGCTGTTAGAAATAGAAGGTTTTATCTCTTCCATTAATGTGATATTAAGAAATTTTGCGTTTCTGTTCATTGATACAGTATACTGAAGAAATGTGAAATTTATCAAGTTCGTTCCATAAATTAATGCAGTTTATATGTTGTCAAAGTGTTAGAAATAGGTATTTTATATTATGAATTTTAAATAAGTTAATTATTATTTTAGTTTATATTGTTTGGGAAAAAAATCGGTTGCAATATTTATGTGATTTGCTGATATTTTTTTAGAATGTTATTAGTTGTAAAAATAATAAAAACGTAGTAAAATATACTACGAAATTTGTATAAGTTTATTTTTAATGAAGGAAATAATTCATTGTCATTTGTGGTTTTAAAGATATTGACGAAAATTGTGTAATAAAATTTTTAATTGGGAATTGTAAAATGATCGGTCTATTTACAACTGGCAGATAAATCCTGAAGAGGGTACTTCAATGTACCTTAACGGATGGTCATGAATTATTTTTAGTATTTGTAGGGTAATTATTTTTTATGCGTTGGTTCTATATTTCTGTTGTTGTTTGGTTCAGTAATTAAAAGCTTTTGATAATAATTTTATAATGTATATTTAATACATGATCTAATGTAGGTAAGTTGTGAATCGAGTCATCGATATTTGATAGTGGAGGAGACAGTATAATAGAGACACATATAGTATAGATTTTTTAATAATAAATCAATAAATAAATTTAATGTTTGAAATTGTAAGTGAATCTGTTTTAAAATGTAAGTTGAGTTTATTAAAATTGATCTCAATAGTTTGTAGGCAATGAAATTATCTTATTTATAATTTTATTATTATGTATTTGATTTTATAGAACATGTAAGAATTGAATGAAAGGTGTGAAGAAAGAAAAATTTTTATTGAACTATTTTATATTATTATTTCATATCATTATTTTGTTGTTTCATATCATTAATTGCTTTTTTGGAAATTATTTTTATTTTTGTTTTTATTCTTATTTTGCATTTCTTCGAATGCCCTCAGCAGAATGGTATTTCCATCTGCCAAATTATGGAAAGTTCTTTCCCATCTCGTCTGTTCTCGGCGGTGTTTTGCTTTGTTGTTGTTTTTTTTTGTTTATGGATTTAAAAAATTCCTTTCTAAAATAAAAAGTGAGAATTAACCTATGCGTATGATGTAAAAGTGTATAAATATTATAGAATGAGATATACCTTATTTCTTTTTTGTTGTTGGCTACAACACTGGTAGCGGCAATGCGTGTGATTTCACTTGTTGATGGTTCCTGTGACAATTTGGAAATTTGAGATATATATATATATATATATATACAGGGTTACTGGTAATTCGATACATTCCTTTGGAGATGTGATGGGGCATGATCTAAGAAGTAAATTTAGCCCTAACATATATTATGCAAAACTCAATAGTTTTTGAGATATTTAATTTTTTTTGTTTTTCTCAAAAAGTAGATCTTAATGTCCTAAAAGTTAATTTTCGAAAAATCTATTTGACATTTTTTAATTTTTTTTTACTGGATTACTTGTCCAATATTATAGATATCCGTTTGGAATCAAAAATATCTGGAAACATTTCGATCATGTGAACATCTGAAATAAAAACTTTTAAAAAATTATTTTTTTAAATCAGCTATGAAATTTACCTATTAGGTTTTTTCAAAAAATATTAACGTAACACGCGTATAAATTATTATAAAAACTGCCTTATTTCAATAGCTATCTAACAAGGTACAAATGTTCAATGTACCCTTAATAGTTCTAAGAAAATACTAGTAAAAATAACACAAGTAGTACGAATTTTATTTTTTCTAATTTTGACATATAAAGTGACACTTTTTAAAACTGATTGACATTATGAAACGTCTTACTTTTTGTAACTAGTTGCATAAAGTAAAATTTTATGCAATTGGTGACGAAAAATGTATTTCAAAATTAGTGACAAAAAGAATTATTCTATTTATTAAACTGTTATAATACAAGTTAAAAACATAAATTATAAATTAATTAATTATTATAAATATTGATAACACAATTATTGCAATTATTCAAATTAATTCCCGACGACATATTTTTTTCATTGCTCGAACTTGCTGTTATTTGGGAAGTGGCGCACATTGCTTTAGATGTTTCACCAAATATTTCTTGCGCTATAAGTTTCTTATTATTCATAGAATTTTCGACATATCCCTCCGCAACAGAGCTAGATTTCCAACCTCCGTGCCTCTTTAATTTTAAAATATCAGCGCCACTGTCTGCTAGAAAAGTGGCAGAGCTTCTTCTAAAGCAGTGGCCAGTATATAGAACAGGGTTTGAAAGACGAAGAAATTGTGCAATAACTTTTGGCAGACTGCTAAATGTGTTAATTCCAACAGGATTTCTGGTACATTTTCCATTCGCATATTTTACAAAAAATCTGTTGTGTTTAAGAACTTGGGGACGCAACTTAATATATTTTCTTAATATTTCAACAAGATTCGTATTTTCAATGTCTCCAGTGGTAATTGCAAACTGCCGTATAACTTTTGTTTTTGAAGGTGGGATATCAACATGAAAATAGCTTCCTTCGTCTATAACATTTTCAACTGGAAGAAATGTTAATTCTGCTTTTCTGCATGCTCCTGCCATTCCAATTATCATTGCAACCTTAGCCATTAAGTACTCTTTGTCATCAGCTTCCACTAAAAATTTGGCAAAATCTTCTTTAATAAAAACTTTTGACTTTTTAGCACTGTACCCGTCCGCTTGACTTTTAATATATGCTACCAAATTTGTATATTTTTTAATATCAATATTCCTTTTCAGATTTAGTTCAGACCTTAACATTGAGTAAAGTGTCCATATCTTTCTTACCCTCAAAATATGCAAGTAAAACTTTCTCATTAACATGTTTAATTTTCTTCTCATCACACCACGTAACAAATTTTTCGTATGCCAAATCATAAACTGCCTTTGACTTTTTGGGAATTACTGATAATAGAGCATTACCTGCTGCCTCTTCAATATCGCTTGGTAGCTCTTCAGAACTTGAATTACTCATTTTAAAAAAATAAAACTAAAAATATATCAATCTCACTAAAAACCTTCCGTCTAGACTTTTTTACAAAATGTCAAACTGACAACTAACATGAAGTAACAGCAACAAACTAAATTTATGTTTTCCAAATTTTTATCAATTATATTAAATTTAATTTTTTTATTACTTTCTTCAAAATTAGAAAAAATCTTGTATGCAATACGTTACGAAATGAAATTTTGTGTAACTTGTGAATTTTTGCGAAACTCACTTCGTTCGTTCCGCAAAAATCTCACGCGTTACACAAAATTAGGCATTTCGTAACTGATGGCATAAATAGCTATTTAGATAAACAGTAAAAACATTTTAAAAGAAGAGTTTAATTCTTCATTAATTTCAAAGTTGTACTTTATTTTTTATATGTCATGCTCAAAATGGGAGCCCCTATTCCGTATACAGACACGGCAGCGTCTTCTTATTTCCGCCCTTGATACTCTGGTTGTCAGATTATGCCTTATGTGTTGGGCAGCATCGACTATCCTTTGTCTAAGGTTTTCTATAGTATTGACTGGTGTGGCATAGACCATCTCCTTCATATGACCCCATACGTAATAATCAAGGGGTGTTAAGTCAGGGCTTCGCGCTAGCCAAGGTATTGGGCCCGCTCTTTCAATACAACGGTTAGGGAAACGTTGATCAAGTAACTGTCGTACTGTCAGCCGATAATGTGCTGGACAACCGTCGTTCTGAAACATCATTCGCTGTCTGACGGCGAGAGGAACATCTTCTAAAATCACCACCAGATCATTTCTTAAAAAAATTTCGTAGATTTCCCCGTTTAAATTTTGAGGAAGAAAGTGTGGCCCTATTAAATAGTGGCCAATGACTCCCATCCACACATTAATAGAAAACTTCATTTGAAAACTAGTTTCACGTGTTAACTTGGGATTTTCCTCTGCCTAATAATGTAGGTTGTGGAAATTTGTTATACCCTCGCGATTAAATTTCGACTCGTCCGTCCATAAAATACTTGTTAAAAAATTTGCACTTTCTGCATCTGAATTTAACATAAAGCGGCAGAATTCCACTCTCCTTCCAGGATCACCTTCCTCCAAGCCTTGGACAGGGGTATAGTGGTAAGGATGACATCCAACTCTACGTATCGTAGACCAAACTTTCCATTGTGACGCTCCGGTTTGTCTTGCGACTTTATTAGTTGAAATAGTTGAGTCTTCCTCAAAATACCTCAATATTTCTTCCTCATCATCTGGTTCATAAACCAGAGGAGCACCAGCGTCACTTCTTCTACATTTCACGGAGCCAGTTTCAGCGATATTTCGATTTCTTTATATATAACAATAAATGTAATTTAAGTTTTGATGTACGGTGTAATTATTATTTATAATATTATAGAAGTGATGAATGGTTTTTGTTGTGTGTGAAGTTCAATGCATGATTTATTTATTGGTGTAGAGATTAAAATGAATTTTTATACGTACCGAAGTAGATGCCGATGTTTCTTGAGAAAGCATCTCCTCCTTCATTCTTTGGTCCTGGAATAATAATGGCAAATATGAAATTTGATGAATATATGTTGAAGAGGTATATGTAAATATAATGTCCTGTAATGTAAACTTTTTACTTGGATAAAGAAACTCTGTTGTCTCTTCAAAATATACCTTTATTCTGTTTTACTTTACTACAAGAAATAGCAAATAGTGCAAGTGCCATTAGCTTGCAATATTCTTACGACATTACATAACAAAGCATAACAATAATTACAAAATACTTAACAAAGAAAATAACTTAACCTAGATAAAGAATTAATAAATTTTAATAATAATGATAATAATACCTCTAAAAATGTGATTTAAATTATACCATTTGTGAAAGTGAGTGGAATTAAAAATAAAGAGTGGTATATGTGTATTTTATAGGGACAGAATTGTAAGATGTGGGGAATTTTGTTGTTTAATTTTAGAAAATAATAAGGTCTAGATTAACTGCGAATAAGTAATGGGAGGATGTGGAAGGAGAAGTAAATTTAAAATATTACGTTGTTGTGGGAAAAATAATAATGTATTGAATATGTAGGGTAAATAGAAAATAAATTTACTTACAGTATTTTCTGCTATATTTAAATTTTTCATTGTGGTCTGGAATAGAAAAACAGTACATAAATATGTGTATGCATGTACATGCGTAGGTATTTATAATTAGTAGGAAAATGTAATTAATTTCAAGGAAATCTGATAGGTTTTTGTAAGAGTTTTTTGAAATTTTTTTATAATTTTTATATTTGTTGGTATTTGGTGATGGTAAATTATTTAAATATTTAACGATAGGAGTTGGAAGTAATGGATCGTTGTAGTGTGTTAGAAATGTAGGATGTAAGAAAAGAAACGTGTATGAATGGAGGAATTGGGGTGAATTGAAGGCACTATGTAATTTATTTGTAAAGAAAAATTGAATGTGTTAAGGTGTACGTATAGTGTTGTAATTTTAGATCGGAGATTGATGTAAAATCAAATGTAAATGTTCAAGTGAAATTTTCTCGAGTTTATTGAAATGGTAGATTATAAATATAGGATCTCTCCGTATACGATGTTTTTGGTATACACTTCCTTGAAGGGAGGACATAATGTACCGTGAAGGCACGTATGCTCTGAAAGTTTCGTGTTGTCGAGAATGCCACGTAAAGCTGACCGTTTTCGAATACTGGCTGCGGGAGGTATAGCCCCACTTTGTCGAACGTTTGACCTTGCGATTTGTTTATCGCCAGGGGGAGAGACAGTTTGACTGGGAATTGTCTCTGCTTTAGTTTGAACGGGAGAATGTTGTAATGCGGCTGTAGATCCATGCAGGGAATGAATATTCGTTCTCCGGTTAGGTTACCCCAAGCATCGATCCTTTCGGCGTAGATGTATCTGTGGCCTAGAATCCTGATTATGAGACGTGTGCCATTACACAATCCCCTTTTCAAGTTCATGTTCCTCAGAAGCATCACCATCGAGTTGACTTTAAGGGTTAGTTTGTGTGGAGGTAATCCGCTCGGATTGAGCGTGTTGAGAAATTCAACGGTGTAATTTGCTACCTGAGCTGCAGGGTCGTCTATCAAATCGACTGAGTCGACACTGTAGTAATGCCTGCAGACGCCTGGAACTTTATCCAAGATGAGCTCGTTCATTTCTTGGCAGATGGCATTGACCGGTGTCAATATCGCCTTGTTATGTACTGTACCGGTATGCAGATCGTCGAAGCAGAAGTCGATCAGGGCCTGTTTGCTGCCGACGATGCATTCGGATTGCAATTTGATGATGTTGTCGTAGAACGTGCGAACGTCGCCTAGTTATAGGAGCCAACGGGAGATAATCTCGTTTTCGCCCGCGCGAACGTTGTGATGCAGTTCGCGTTGTTCGAAGCTTGGAAAATGACGGCTTCTGTTTATACAAGCATCGATTATTGTACTTCTGTTCCCGTTCGAGACGATGGGAAGTGTTTGTCGAAAATCGCCCGCCATCAGTACTGTTTTGTTGGCAAAGGGTCTGTTATCGGTGCAAATATCTCTTAAGCCTCTTTCTACTAAATTGAATATCGTTCTCGTTATCATAGAGTATTCGTCGATAACAACCAGTTTGGCGGAAGCTATTAAACGACCGTCAGCCGATGTTGGTGTGACTCCCGTCGTGGTGGTTTCATTCACGTCTATCGGTATCTTGAAACGTGAATGTAATGTTCTCCCGCCTTTCAGGAGGGAGGCGGCGAGACCTTTTTTTTTTATGAAGGACGTAGTCGGCGCCGCCGCTAACCGATCAAGAGGCCCTTCTGAATGTCAACCGTGTTCATTCCCCCCGGCACCACCATTTCTGGTATTCATCAGTAGGATTGAGGTTCGTCTCTTGTTATAGCATAATGGTATGGGCATACTACCCATGTCGTTCTCTATCCCGTGTTTCTTTTTCTTTCATTACCGTTCTGATCCATGTGTGTATTTTCGTCCATTTGGCTGCGTCTTCCATCATTTGTTCGGTTAAATTGTCTGTAGATAACCGTGTCCCCAAACTGGTTTGTATCGCTGTTCTTTGGGCTTCCCATCTCGGACAATGAAAGAGTATATGCTCCGCCGTGTCGCTCCCCTGACAGTGGTCGCAAATGTCTGTGTCCCTTTTCCCGATTCTTTGTAGGTAACTTGTAAATGCTCCATGGTTTGATAATATCTGAGTTAAATAATAATCTGCTTTCCTATGTCTACAGTTTATCCAGTCCATAATATTCGGAATTAATTTTTTTGTCCACTGGGCCACTGATGTATTTTGGGACCATTCCCTCTGCCACTTTTCTAAAGTTACTTTCCGTGCCTCCTTAACCGCCTCTTCGTTTCTATCCATTTTTTTCTGATAGTGTATCGGAGGCGTTCCAGCTATGGTCTGTGCCGCGGCTGCCGATACTGTTTGGTAAGCGCTAATTTCCCTCAGTAAGGCCTTTCTCTGTGTGCTTATAAGCATCTTAGCGTATGTCTTTATACGCAACCCTCCGCCCTATATGGGTGCTGCGTAGAAAATCACTGAGTGCACCACCGCCGTTAATAATGCCCTTTTGTTCCCCGATGGGCCTCCGATGTTTGGCATAATCCTGTTTAGAGCTGCTACCCGGTCGTTTGCTTTCTTACACACATATCATATGTGCTCTCCAAAGCTTCCTTGCCAGTCTATGATTACCCCGAGGTATTTTATTTTCCTTTTTGGTTCTATTTGTATCCCTCTCATTTCCAGATTAAGTTGTAGCCTAATGTTCTTCGGGCACTTAAGGAATACAGCCTCTGTCTTCCCTGGTGCTATGTCGAGGTTGTGTGCCCTCAGCCAGGTATCAATTCTTCTGAGCCCTTCGTTTACTCTGGACTCCAGGGTTTTCAAATCTTGTCCTGTGATTATCACCGCTAGGTCGTCTGCGTATGCCACTGTGGTTGTGTTTTGGGGCAGATCAAGTTTAAGTACTCCGTCGTACAGCACGTTCCATAGCGTTGGCCCTAACACCGAGCCTTGCGGTACACCTGCTGTTATGGTTTTGTTTATCTTATCTAGGTGAATTCTTCTGTCTTGGAAATAACTACTTATTAGATTGATTAGATAGCCAGAGACTTGCCTTTCCTCTAGCTCCTCCAAAATCATACTCCAGGTGGCCGTGTTGAAAGCATTTCTTATATCCAGAGCTACGAGGAGGCAATATTTGTCCGTTGTATTTTTCTTCGCGCATAGGACTTTTTCTACTGCTAAGATGGTTGATCTGTTTTTTCGGAATCCAAATTGATTTTCGGAAAATCCCGTTCCATTGTCTATTTCTGCCAGCAACCGATTTATTATCATGGCCTCGTAGAGCTTGCCCGTCACATCTATGAGGCAGATAGGTCTGAAGGACGTTGGACTGTCCCTATGTCTGCCGGATTTCCAAAGCAGTATGACCTTGGCCCTTTTCCAAGATCTTGGAAATTTGTGCTTCTTCAGTAGCCTATTTAACATCCTCAATACCAGTTCCGGTTGTGTCGAGGCCAATTCTTTTATTGCCTCCGGCGGGATCGTATCTAGGCCAGGTGAGGTGCCAGGCTTAATCCCCTCCACCGCAGTTTTTAATTCATCCAGGGAGAAAGGTCTAGGCTCCGTCAGTTCATGTACTTTTCCCCTTTCAACTTCCATAGTTGGAAAGAGTACGTTCAGTATCTCTTCCTTAAATTCCGTAGATATATCAAAAGGTAGGGAAGGTCCGGAGATTTTCTTCCTTACCATGCGGTATCCGTCCCCCCATATGTCTTCGTTGAGCTTCTGGCAGAGATCCTCCCAGGCCTTTCGTTTAGCGTCTCTTATGAATTTATTCAAATCCTTTTTCTTATCTTTATAGAATGCACGCTTCTGTAACGTCAATTCTATGTTCTCCCTGTTTGTTCTGGTAAGTAATCTTCTAGCCGTTGCGCACTCTTGCCTCTTATTCCCTATTGCCTCACTCCACCAATATGGTTTATTACCAGATTCGCCTCTATTCGTAATACAGCTATTTCTATAGGTGTCACTGATTGCTCTGGTACAGGACTCTACTCCCAGGTCATCATCTGTGAGGTCTTCCATATGTCTCCTAATATGCTCATTAAATAAATCTTTATTTATTACCACTTTCGGTTTATCATCACCGGGGTGCCTAACCTGATCTCGAAACATATGTGAAGGTGGTCGCTAAGAGTTTCCTCCCAAATCACCCACCAATTCCTCACCAGTCCTGCTATACTCTGGGTAGAACAGGTCACGTCTATGTGTGACCTTGTTGTACCTCTGATGAACGTGGAGGCGCCCGTGTTGTGGATCACCAGATCTAAGGTAGCAACCCACTCTGTTAAAATTTCTCATCTTCTGTCTTGTAGTGGGGCTCCCCATTCCGGTGCTTTAGCGTTGAAGTCTCTGAGAACTATGGCGTTTCTTGAAGTCCTAGCATCCTCCATGATCATCCTCATTTGGTCTTCGTATTGCTCTATAGGGATGTTAGGCGATATGTATACACAGTATAGATCGAACTTTATAAGTTCTATTTTCAGGTATCCTGGGTGTTCTCCAACCTTCTTGACTTTAATTTTCTTATTTCTAAAATACACGGCAACATCAATTCTTCTGTCGGTCAACCAGAGAGCTCCTTTAACTAAATTCCGGTTCGGTTCCGAGGCTATGATTATGTCCGCTCCCTCACTGATCGCTGTAGCGAATGCCAGGTCGTGAGCGGCCCTAGATCTATTAGCGTTTATTTGCAGTATTTTCATGGTCCGATTTCTGTGGGATCCGCCTGCTCCTGGCTTTTGCTTCTGTGTCCACTAACTTTTTATATTTCGGACATCTCGTCGAGTCCGCCCTGTGTCCTTGTAGGTTGCAGACAGGACAGAAGGCGGGATTTTGACACTCTTTGGCTTTGTGCCCATTTATTCCGCATTTTATGCAAACATTTTCCCTATCCTCCCCTTTGCAGGCTGCCCGATTGTGTCTGAATTCTAGACATCTTAGGCATCTCAGTATTGACACCCTCTCTCTTATCCTGCAATTTACCCAGCCTTTGGGGATCTTTTCTCTTCTTATTAGCATGTCTGCTGATGTCTTAGGGAGAATGACCGTAGCTATTTTATTTCCGTTCCTATTTGGCCTCAATGATGTTACCCTTATGTCTTTTTCATTTATCTTGGTATATACCATGATTATATCTTCCGTGACTGTAGGGTCGATGTCCGAAACGTGCAAAGTACTTTCCTTCCTGTCCAGGTGCACTACCGTGTCTTTTAGCTGGGTCTTTATTTCGTCCCTCAAACATTCTGCCCGTGCCTGATCTCTCTCTACTTTTATCATTAGATTCCCTCCTCCTGTTTCTTTGATCGTTTTTATTTTAACTCCCAGTTTACCAATATCAACCTTTTCCTTTACCGTCTTCAGGAGTTCCGCATATTGTCTATCCCCTTTTTGAATAATGACCGCTTGTGTGCTTTGCACGTTGTGCCTTGCAACGTTTGCCTGCTTGCCCTTAGGTTCTAGTAATTTCAGTTCCATGTCCGTTGTTTCGTCGTCGCTTCCGAATACGTATTCTAGGGACTTTCTACAATACGTTCTGTCCAACCCCTCTGCGGTCACGAATAGGATTTTTTTTCGACTCTGGTTCTTCAGATCGTTCTTACAAGTCTCGAGCATGTTATATATTTGCTCCAGTCTATTATCCTATTTTCTTCCTCAATTCTTGTAGGTAGTAGATATACATGTTGCCTATTTTCAAAATCCTCAGGTTTCCTACTCGTCAAGGTTTTCACGGACTTTATCAGGAACTCCATTTGTCCTTCCCTTAGGCCTTCTTTCACCAGGTCGTATGCCTCCGGGTGCTTTTTTCTGACCTGGCTGAGTACCCCTTTGTCGCCGGTGTCTTTCGGTTCCAATATGACCACTAGGTCGTAGTCCATTGGTGCCATTGCTGGATTTCCGATTTCCGTTCTTATGTTTTGGAATACCTCCTCCGGCCATGTCCTGTCCAGTATTTCTTCAAGATCCTGAAATCCTGTTCCTTGCTGTATTTTTCTAATTATCTCTGCGCGTTCATGCGCCTTTTCGTTCTCCATTTCGGAATCAATTTCTTCTCCCATCGTTTGGGTCCCTATGCTTATCTTGACCACCGTTTGTGCATCTTGTGTGTCTGTTTTTTTGCCATCTTCTTGTCCCTGTCTCGTTGCTCATTCTTTCTAACCAGGTCTATCGTGAGATTTTTCAGTTTCGTTATTGCCTTTTTTATTTCCGTCTTTGTGTTTGGATTATTGATCACTAGTTCCGCCATAAGTTTTGCTTGCTTATCCAACTTTTCGATTATGTATTTCAATTCTTTACTGCATTCTTCGTCACTGTCCCTTCTTCTTTTTTTATTTATGGTTACGTCTCCTTCCGGGGCCGTTTGTTTGAGCTCCTCCCCTGATATGAATACTACGTCACTGCCTTCCCCCATTCCGTAGAGAGAACTGTTACTATTCCTTCTCCTTGGCGGAGTGCTAAGTATTCTTGGTCTTTTCACAAAAGGGTTTTCCTGTGTTTTATCCTCGCCCATATTTTCTTCTGTTTTCTGTTCCTCTTGTTGCGTCTGAATCCATAAGATTTCCCACGAGTATGGAACGAAAATCGGTCGACCCCCGGGTGACATCCATTCCGAGGGCAAGACTATATACTAACGGAGGTCGTCCGGTCTCCGCAGGTTTTTTCGACTTCGCTGTCGGTCTTTTTATAGAGGTTTTCTCCTCGCGAGCCGACCAGTTAAGGCAAGCCCCCCGATCACAGTTCCCACACTACGTTCCCCTACGGTGCCATTTTTTTCGTTTCCGTAGAGGTCGTTGAAGTGTGGACCGTGATTACGGTATTAAGCGAGTGAGTGGCACGGCTCACTCGTGGCTCGGATAACCCCGGGTTCGCTGGTACCCGAAACCACGCCTTGCGGCGTGGGTTCTGAGTTTGGGCTGCCCTTAGTCTTCATCACAGTCCCGCAACTCAGCTGGCGAGGGCGTCTCTCCCTACGAGAGCAGGGCTTCCGTCGGCTGCTTCACCAGGCCTGGGATGAATTAAGCCCCTCCACCCACGACAAGGTCTCGCAGCTCCCTGGAGGGGAGGCGGCGAGACCTGTGGGGGCAAGAGCGAGTACATGTATATTTTACCTTCGTAGAACGCTTATCAGAGTACGAAAAAGAAATGATTTGCCAGCGCCGGCTGCTGCGTTGACCATGAACAGACGTTTAGCATTGAAGTCCTCGTTGTGGACCGAATCCATGACGGATTGGAATAAGTCCGTCTGTTCTGGATTGAGTTAGTTTCTCAATGCCTCGCCTTCCAGTCTTTCTGCGTCAGCATCGATGACGTCGTAGCGAGGAGCTACGTATGGGGGTTCGGGCAAGCCGAATTGCGCCAGTCGCCCCGTGCAGTATCAAGATGTCCTGAATGGAGGTGAGAGCTAGGCGTATCGCTTCCTCTTGTGGAATGTCGCGTCTAGTGTAATCTTCCGTGAAGGAATCGACAAAAGTAACCAGGAGGGCTTGTTTGTCTGTTATCTCGCAGAACAGAAGCATGTATGCAAACATTTGCTTCAGTTGGGAGGGCATCTGTCTTTCGTTGGCTTCTTGCAGAGCGCGTCTCCATTCGACGTCGTCTGCCAGCAGGTTGCGGCGTTGGCACGTCTCCAAGAATGTGTCGCATATTTCGCCGTCCACTGTACGAACGTCCTCGTAGCTGCGGGCTCCGCGAACCTGCGGGCTCCGCGAACGTGCAATAGTAGTAGGCGTAAATAGTACAGTTCTTGTCTTCGTACGCTTATGGAATACATACGAACAATGTTTTATCGCTTCTGCGTTGTCTTTTTGTACATCGCCTTTCAGCGGCGTTCCATACGTAGTGATACGGAATTTCTGTGTATAGGTATACCTATACAGGTTTGCCTCTGCATCTGCTCTATTTAGTAGAAACCACGCAGTCAGTTGTGTGAATTCGTTCCTTTGGAGAGCTTGTATTTCGAATCCGGGTTGGAATCGGGCAGGTGAACGCATAGGCCTATCACGGCATGGGTGTTCATGTGCAAGGGGAATTGATTGAAATGCCATGACGCCTCTGGCGGACTCATATAGCGTGCGTTCAAGAAGGATTCCACTTTGTTGTAGTCGACTTGTTGTTCGACGTTTATACGACAATTGTATTTCAGCAGAGTGTACGGATTGTAGGGAACTATCCGTTGGTTGTTGAGTAATTGTACCGTTGACGATTACGGAGATTGTTCGTCCGTCGTTTCTTCTGCGGTAGATCATTTTACCGGTTTCGTGCATTATCGTTTCTGGCGCCAACGGTTTGGGGTACTTTTTTAAACATCGATTATCAATCATACACGGAGAATGGGGGTTCAGAACCCCGCACGGACTGTGGACCATGTTCCTCGTAACTATTCGGTATAGTTCCGGCTCCAAGTTTGCGTCTGGGATTTCGGCGTTTATCAACAAATCGATCCTTTGCGGATCGAGTAATTTGTCCTCGTGCCTTAAGATGGTTAAGATGTGAGCGTGCGGTAGACTCCTTTTTTGGAATTCGATAACGTACAGATTAGCAATCGGTACTCCAAAAATACAATTGTCCAGTATGTCCTTCATGAATTCATTCAGTTTAGCATGAAACACTCGTGCCAGCAACATGGCGTGGTCATTGGCTTGGGTGTCTGGAGGAATGTTGTCGGAGATTTCTCGCCATTTCGAATTGGTGGTCATTGTAAGGAATAGGCTTGGAGTTCCGTATCTACCCACGACTGCCATCCAATTCTGGAGGAGTTGCTGTTGGTGCCTAGGAGAACCGATGAATGAGGACGGCAAGATGATCATACGACCTAACGTTGCCGCTTCGTCGTCATCATGGATCCTTTGATTCAGGTAATCGGCCAGACCTACGTAATGTTCTACTCTAAGTTTCTCCTGGTGTTTCAGAATATATTTTAAATTGTTGGCTTCCACCTTGTACTGCTGCGTTAACTTTCCCCCATATCGGAATCGTTGTCCCTTATGGCGAGACGATGAGCGCAGAATTCGCACAAGGTGATGTTGCCTCTATCATTGGTATGTGGCATACCAATGTGCCATCCTTGTTCGCCTAAAGGGAAGAGCAAAGGAAACACCAGGGGATACAATATTTCACTTTTAGTTACGTTCTGAAACGTGGTGGGATTGTTACGAACGTATACCTTCAGATTTGGTGGGAGGGGGGGGGGGGGTGTGTGTCAGCGTTGGCATTATATACAGCGGCCACCTCTTGAACGATGGGTACATCGAAAGGTCTATTATTGGCCCCTCGTACGGTCAATAGTTCCAAGGTGACCTGGGGCATTTCCAGCGGAGTGGCTATATTTCTCCTGGGTGCTTATTCTTAGCCAAGAGATGTGAGCTTTCCTACGAGAAAATCCGCCATGGTTCTGTTAAAATTTTTCAAGCTGTATTCTCGGTCACTCCCTTTCTACGAAATTTCGACAGAATTGGAGCAATTTTATTCTCTCGCTTTCAACCACACGAATTTTATAATCTCGTGAGAATCTCATGCGCGTAGCGAAATTAGGATATTTTGGTTTTATGGTTATGGTTTTATTGTTTATGTTCAACAGAGAAAACTCTTATTTATGATTTTGTGACTTAACGATATATAGAGAAAATACATAAATAATTTGAGAATTTTAACATCAAGGTATTTATTTATTCATGTTTTGAATATAGGATTTAAATAGGTTAGATAGATTTGCTGTTACTTACAACCACAAAGGAATTCTGTACCTTTTTATGTGTTTGTTGATTGTTGTAGTTATCATAATGGATGAGGAGGAAGCTTGAGGATTTAATAGAAGCTGAAGAAGACGCTGAAGCACCAGCGAGGCGAATATACAACGATAGGCCCGTTTGTTACAATGACAGATGAACAATTTGTAGGTTTTTTTCGAGTAGATAAACACCTTGCGCAAGAAATAATAGAAATGGTAACCCCGTATATTGAGCAAGGCCAATCGTATTCAAGTTTAGAAATTAAAACAAAGGTAGATATCTATATAGACTGCCTAATAATTATATTGCTTTGAATTAGAATTTAAGTACGGTACCTTATAATAGTAGGAGGTACATAATCTTTATGTAAACCGGATAAAATGAATATTTTTAATTATAAGCAAGGTATTTATTCTGATAAACTTTCTTTTTAAGGTTCTTATTACACTTCTATTTTATGGGCATGGTAGTTACCAAAAAACTACTGGAAAAAATATTTTTTGTGGACTAAGTCAAGCCAGTGTAAGCCGTTGTATAAATGAGGTCACAATGGCCTTGAATCAATATAATATAATTAACGAATGGATTCGTTTCCCACAAAATATGAACGAACTACAAGACTTGAGAGCCAGGTGAGAACCAATGTAATATATACTTAAACATATGCTATATTTACACGTTTTTTAGATTTTTTAGAAAACATAATTTCCCTGGTGTAGTTGGGTGCATTGCTGGCACTCATGTAGCAATTGTTCGGCCAAATCAGGATGAGCATATATATGTTAACAGAAAACACTACCATTCATTAAATGTTCAATTGGTATGAAAATTAAGCTGACCTAAAGTTTAACATTTATTTTAGGAATTATATTTTTTAGATTTGTGATGAAAATTTAAAAATTATGAATGTGGTGGCTCGTTTCCCTGGAAGTGCACATGATGCACACATTTGGAGACAGTGTAATATGGCCCAAGTGATGAATACTATTTATACAGAGAATAATGAAAATATTTTCTTTCTAGTGGGAGACTCAGGTGGGTATAATTGTATATCTTTACTGAAATTAATAAAATTAAAATTTTTGTAATTCATACTTAAAATGTTGCTTGTCCTAAAAAACTTTTATTTTAATTTTAAGGATACCCTCTTCGTCCATGGCTATTAACTCCATTAAGAAACATTATTCCAGGTACGCCAGAGGACAGGTTTAATACTCGATTAAAAAGTATAAGAAGCTTAATTGAAAGATGCAATGGAGTACTTAAAAACAGATAGAGATGTTTGTTTGAGTACTTCACTATAGTCCTGAAAGGGCAGCCCACATAGTAATGGCATGTTGTGTATTGCATAACGTGCATTTCCAGAAATATTCCTCTGCTAGATGACATTGATGATGAAGTAGAACCAGACTATGGTATTATCAAAATTAATCTTGAAGCGGAAAATGCAAACGAGAATGTAAACAGAGATTTATTTGCTGCAAGAGAATTGCAACAGCAACTTATTAATAATTATGTTGTTAATTAGTTTTGATTGCTTAGAATAAACGTTGCATAAAAAGCTTTTCAATGATTACCAAATATATATTTTCATATAAATATGTTGAAATACAGTTACAAAGTAAGAAAAATCACAATTAATTCTTAATAAACAAAAATAAATATCTAATACATTACCACCACTGACTCAGGTACCGGAAAAGTTTACTTATACATGGTGATTCCTTTTCACCATTTATTAGAAGTACACCTAGAAAGTTAGATATTAATCTGATTGTAACCCTCTTTAGGTTACATTTTTTTATTAAAATGTTCAATAACTTTTATATTTATAGATCGATTTTTATCAAAAACAATAGGGTTCTTCCTCCAACTAACAGTAACTCACATTCCAAATTTCAATAAGATCTGACTTTCCACTCTTAAGTTATCGTGCTTACAAAAATCGTGACGGACGGACATTTTGAAAGTCATTCAAAATTCAATGACTAGCACAATGATATAAAAATTTCTTTGCTATGAGCGATATTTACAATTTTAGAAATCTGCCGATCAAATGCAATATACTCTTCGTTTTAGTTGCGAAGAGTATAAAAACCGTAAGTTTATTAAATAATTATTTTTAAAAAATGCAAAGGATCTTCAAAAAGGTATAATACTATTTGTAAGTTACCAAGTGAATAAAAAAATATATTTTTTGGTTAATTTTTATTTATTGGCTACCTATTACAATAATAAAGAAAACGATGTGTGTGTATTAAAATGAAAAACTCTGTACAATAAATTCTTTGCTTTCCTTTTCCTGGCGCAAAGCTTTCAGTTGCTCTGTTTTTAATTCTATTTCAAGGTCTAATAGCTTTTGTTTCTTTCTGAGGTGTTTCATTTTTTCTTGATAATATTCATTGAGTATTGTATTCCTATTATCGACTGAACTTAATAACCTATTTGAAATGTTTAATGATTGTGTCAATCTTGTTGTCCTGTTGATTTTTTTTTGGCGGTTTTGTTAAATTAAGATTGCTATATTCATGATCATTGCTTCTGTAAGGTTGTTCATACTCCTAAAATTTATAATATAATAGAGTACAAATTAAATAATATAGTAAGACATTAGTAAAAGAAACTTGCAGTCACTAATCTATAAACTACACTGAACATAAATAAAACAAAGCTACCAATATAATTTCTTCTGCACTTGATTCTTCCTGTTTTTCATTTTCCTAAAACAAATTAATATTATTTAAAGAATAATCATACCTATACATAAGTATTTACCTTATTTAAAGTGAAGTTGACAGGCGCTTCTACAATATTCATACCTTCAACTTGAATGGGCTTTATTATTTCTAATATTCCAGAATCTACATCTGAAAGAGGATTCGCTGGTTCACCACCGCCTGTGCCAGCAGCATGCCTTTTGGCAGCCACAGCTTTCGATTTAACATTTTTTTTTTAAGTCTTGCCATGTCAAAAAAAATAATGTATAAGTAGGTATAAGTATAAATACATAACCAATTAACAAAGATGAGATCATCCAACTTACTTTTCTCCACTGGCGCCAGTCTTTTTGCACCCCATTTGGTATGCTATTTAATGTGGCAGTCACTTCTTCCCAAAGTGCCTGTGGTTTTTTTATAAGTAAAATCATTGGTAAACCGACCAGTTTGCAGATCTTCATTGTCCTTCATGAACTGCAACAACACATCTTTTTGTACGGAGTTAATTGATGCTTTTCAGTCCATTTTTATTTAATATTACCTAATCTAACCACAATAATTACACGTGTCACTGTTATGAGTAGGTTAATAATGAGAAAAGGCATGTACCCCCCCATATGCCCCATGTATACCCCCCACCCCGAACGTGATTGGTCGATGGGAGGGGATAAGCTCCGCCCACCTAAGCGGATTGGTTGAGTGGAGGGGATAAGCTCCGCCCACCTAAGCGTATTGGATGAGTGGAGGGGATAAACCACACCCCCTCATATGATTGGTCGATTGGTGGGAGGTGCGCAAAATGGTGGTGATATTATGGTACTCTCTTACAGACAGATATCAACTGTTCGGACCGGAAAACATAACTAGAGAGTTCAAATACCTCCCAATAAAATTATCTTTTAATATATAAATTCCTTAGACACCGACAATATTGCGTACTAATATTCGTGTCTCAAAGGTATTTCAAGAAACTTCTAAATTTCAACTATTCAAGATGAACGAATACAGCAGTGTATTGCCTGAGCTGAAGTTTGACTTATTTAATAATTTACCTCCAGCTCCGCAGAATAAAAACGATTTAGTGATACTAGGAGAAAGAAGACATAAGTTAAATAAATCGAGGAGCAAGTATGTGTCAACGGGGTTATCAAGTGACTTGTGTTATAATAATCCATGTGTAAAGCTGTGTGGAAATAAAAATGATGCAATAATTTTTGACGAAACGGATTGGAACCATTTTCTCACTTTTCAAGGATATATTACCAATTATATACATACCAACGATAACATTCAACCAATAAATGCTGAGAATTTTTTCATACAATTTGAGCAATTTTCCAATTCTACAGTTATAAAAATTATAAAGAATAACTCATATGTGTACTTGGGTTATGAATCAATCTGCAAGTTATGGGAAGTGTTACCACTTGTTAAGTATGGCATTGACATGTTAAAAAGACAACAGTTTATAAATTATTTCAAGAATGTCAAGAGAGAACTACAACGTCAAGGAGGAAATATATTTGAAAATGCTCTAAACATTATTCAACACAAGAGTTGCAGTGATGAAAATGCTTATATGCTCATGGAACATGTTTATATTTATCCAGATTTATTCAAAGCCGAATGTTTAATTTAAGAGATATTAAAATGATTGGTTTTGTAAGTTAATATATTATGTGTAAGTCATTTACGAATTCCTTTTTATTATTTTATAAAGTATATGGAATAATGTATAAAATATGTACAAAATATATAAATAAAAAAACATGTATTACTTAAGACATTTGTTTTATTAAGATAAAGTATATGCAGAGTATTATTATACAATTTGATTTTTCGAAATCCATGAATTATATTTTTTGTCTAATCCAAGCCATTTAACATAGAGTTTGGTCCCCTTTTTTCTTATAATCTTCTCCACAAGATATACATCTGGATATTTTACTTTCTGAAGTTCATGCTCATAAAAACCTCCTTGAATTTCGTCACCATTTTGATCTTCTAATAGAAATGTTCTAGGATTACTTTTGTTAATTTTTCTGATTTGGAAAATTTCGTTCGACCAGTTAGGAGTGTAACCTTTTGAAAAAGCTTCTCGATATTTACTAATTCTTACATAATCATTGACTTTAAATTTTCGTTTCCGTGGATCAATTGTTTTCAGATGACTATAGGCAGTTTGTAATAAATATTTTTCATTTTTCTTTTTAACATTTTTTGGTTTCATTCCAATAGTCCTGTGTTTGGTGCTATTATATTCGGCAACAATATCTGGTAAGATATATAGCCATTTGTAGTTTCCTTGTAAGCTGAACTGCTTCCACATTTTATTTTTTAAAGTTCTATTCACTCTTTCTACAACACTTGCTTTAAGATGTGTGTAAGAACTATAGTGGTTAATTTTCAATTTATCCGTTAATTTTTTAAATTTTTTATTGTAAAATTCTTTACCCATATCGGTCTGTAAATTCTTGGGTGGTGTGCTCATCTGTGACAGGATTTTGTTCATTGCTTCTACAACTGCTTTTCCACTTTTATTTTTGACAGGTTCACACCAAACAAATTTTGAAAATACGTTAATAACCACTAAAATATATCTATAGCCTTTGTTTATTTTAGCATATCGACCCATTTCAACAAGATCTGCTTGAATAAGGTCATTAAGGCCTTTAACAATTACTCTCCTTCTTTTAAAATACTTTCTGGCAGGCTTATGAATTTCGTTGACTATTTCCTGTTTAACGTTAATCATTTTTAGCTATTGGACACTGTAGTACAATTTGGACGTACAGAGGATCTTTATTTTTTGCGTAAAACGTAAACTTATCTTCCAAATTTACAATTTTCCCCACAAGTTCTTCTGCTGTAACTGCAACTGTATTCAAGAAAATTTGGGTACTAGCAGGTAAAATCTCTATATTTTTAATTTTACCAGATATAGGGCATTTGTATTCTGTTGTATTGTTCTCTAATGTATAAAAAAGTACACTTTGAGATTTCTGTAAACGACCTCGAATATTTATAATACATTTGCTATGATATGAAGAAGGCTCACAAATGTAAAAGGGTGATGTTCTTGGGGGTGATGTTAATAGGGGTGATGGGAGAATTGCTGATGAATATGAAATTACTTCATTCTTTAACATATGCCTTCCAAATTTATTAATTGGCATGGTGACAGTCTCAAAGTCTTATACTGAATGATATATCAATATTTCACGTAAACTATTTATCTTATTATTTTACCCTCCCTCAATTGTTCTATTATTGAGGTTATCTCATTATTATGCCCGGTATTTCCTGCTAATTGTGATGCTATCAATAGTCTTAAACGATCTACAAGTTCATTGTAGTCATCAAAATGCCTATATTCAATCTTCTTATTATTGAATTCCATCGTTTTTAGATTTCCACCTCTCTTATTTTGGCTCCTTGTTTTTATTGCTTGCGTCCTAGGAAATGAACTAGATCTCGATATTTGTGTCGCTGTGGGTAATGCTAATGCTGATTTTTTTGGGATAGTGTTTTTTTTATTGTTTTTTTCTTGAGCCATCGAATGTAAATTAGTAACTCGTGGTTTAATAATATCTATAAATTTAGATGCACGTGACGTCGATAAACCTTTCTCGGGATTGTACCCTAAGTAATGAGCATTGGTCCTTTTAATTATATCTATATATTGATCTAAATCAGTTGGTCGATAACCCGCTGGATGCTTTTTAAACATCAGTTCATACAATCCTGGTGTACCCGTATATTTAAACTCGCCATTAATAATAAAGTCAGCGCCGTCAAAATCAATAGTTGCATCACCAATCGCATATTTTTTGGCAAAAGGGTCGAAGTAAACACCGAAAGTATCATCATATTCATTTTTTACATCTTCGATTTTTCCTTCTATGTATGCTCGCGGTAGAGGTTTCTTAAATTGCTGTAAATATTTTTCATGTTCTGCAGCTGTCGATGTATCTGCTATCGTTGGCTGAGAAGTTTCATCAAATAAACTTTCACTGAACTCGGGCCTTACTTGAGTCGGGTCATACTGAAAAGTTTCGTCTTCCAAATGAACAGGTGTAGAAGTGTGATAATACTCAAGAGGAGTTTGACCAATTGATCGAGTATTAAGACTGTCACGGCTTATTTCTTCTTTTAATTCTTTTTTCAAATATGGTTTTTTCGAAGCACTTTCTGTTTTAATAAGAGTTGACACCAAATCTTTAAGAGGTTCAGTTATCGGTTTATAAGTTTTCTCTAACTGTGATTGTGATTTGTCGATATCTCTTTTCAAACTTCTGTATTTTTGTTTCAGCGCCTCTCTTGTTTTTAAAAGCTGTACTGCCACTCGATTATCCATGATTACTGACTGAGGGGCTCAGTGTTGAAACCTTATATTTGAACGAATTTATCGAATCCCTTCCGATATCTTCCAGAGTTAACAGCGCAATCTTTATCTATTACCACAAACCCGTATTTATCTTTCCAACAAAATGCACAGAGCTCTCTGAAATCTTGAAAACACATATCCACGTTTACATGATCATCATAAATATGTTTCAGATTGATCATATCTTGAGGGAATATCACAATAAGGTTAGCATTATCTCTACATAGTTGTTTGGGAATGGCGCTGTATGTCTGACATAGGTAAAAACAATCAGTGTTTTTATGACGTCCAAAACAAAAATAGCTTTTAATGATATTTTGATTACAAGAAGCTAAATCATCAAATATTATCACAGAATTCGGTTTTATTTCTTCTGGAGGTATTACTGCATCCCCATCATTATATTCGAAATATCCAATTTCATTTATAGGTTTCATAAGCATTCTCAAGTACTCATATTTCGGTTGATATAGGGACTTAGAATATAAGTAAATATTTTCAAACCGTAACCCATTGGGATGTTCTAATAAACTGAGCATCACATTTGTTTTTCCGCACCCTGAGCTTCCTACGAAAAGTCCTCGTTTCGATTGTCCGCCAAATAAAATGCCGTGCTTTTGAATGGTGCTGGTCTTGGAAACGTCATCATGATCTGCTATCGGTAAAACTGTTTCTTGCTGATGAATCCGCATTTCAGGCAGCTACTAATTAGTACATATATCTAGAAATTATTTTGAAGTGGATTTTCATTACAATGAGAACTACGGTAAACTGACTGGACATCACATCCTGCAGGTATATATACGGCTACTTTACAAAACATGTTTTATTGTTTATGTCAGTTGTATTATAATGGTTCGCAGAAAGTCTTCTCCACCTAGTAGTATTGGAAGTGCTAAGAAGAAAGGACGTGGCCTGCTTAATAAAATCATCGATAAACTTCCAGTGGAGTTACATTTGCCTACTTATAATTATTGTGGACCTGGAACAAAACTTTCAAAGAGGTTACAAAGAGGGGATAAAGGAATTAATCCGTTGGATGAGGCCTGCAAAGAGCACGATATAGCGTATTCTAAATTTCAAGACGTCGAGCGACGAAATCAAGCTGACAGAGAATTAGCTGAAGTCGCATTTAAACGTGTAAAAGCATCCGAATCACGTTTCGGTGAAAAAATCGCCGCATTGGGAGTCGGTGGGGTGATGAAATTAAAGAATAAGTTGGGAATGGGCCTCAAACGCCGAGGAAGTCGTTCCTCAAAGAAGAAAGGTGGAGAAATAAATGTTAAGCTTGGTATAAAGAAAAAATCAAAGTCAAAGAAGCGAAGGAGAAGAATTATAGCTACCCCAAAAACAGGTGGATTTCTCCCATTCCTTTTACCTCTTTTGGGAGCATTAGGAGCTCTCGGAGGAGGTGCAGCCGGCATTGCAAAAGCAGTAAATGACGCTAAATCGAATCGGGAACAGGCCGCTGAACAAAAGAGACATAATTTAGCAATGGAGCAAGCTTCAAAAGGGAAAGGGTTATATCTAGGTCCTTACAAAAAAGGCTCTGGATTATATTTAAAAACATATCCAAAAAACTCCCAATAAAGCTGCCTCACCGACCACTGACTAATTTAGATCTAATGAAATATTCAAAAATGCTTAAAATTCCTCATTTTCGCGGTGTTTTTATGAGAGATACGCTTCCTAAAATAATAAATAAAAATGAGACCGGTATAATAAATGTAGATACTGATGATGGTGAGGGAACTCACTGGGTAGCGTACACCAAGAAAAACAAGGAAATAATTTATTTTGACAGTTATGGAAATTTAAGACCTCCAAAAGAATTAATAAAATATTTTTTAAGTGACGGCGGCTTGAATAAAATTAGATATAATTATGATTCTATGCAAAACTATAATTCATATATCTGTGGACATTTATGTCTCTCATTTTTGTATAATCAATATAAACAACAGATTTTTAATGGTGGGAGGTGAACACCACCTGACGTCAACATAGATTATAATTATAATTATAATATATAAGAGAAAATAATTGGATAGCCATCTAAAAGGCAGTTCTCAATGTGTGGTGAAGAGTGTAGATTGGAAAAATCAATTATGCAGACATTTTGCGCATGCATGGAAGACTCTTCAGTTGTAACAAATAATACAGGACTGTATAAGTCATTCGGTGAACGTTTACTGTCGTTTAAAAGATGGAATGGCGCTGTGGATCCTGCGGACCTCGCCCTGGCCGGATTTTATTACAACGGCTGCCATGATGTAGCCAGTTGCTTTTGTTGTGGCGTCGAAGTATATAGATGGGAGGCAAGCGACATACCTATCACTGAACATTTGAAATTTTCAGCAAATTGTTCCTACGCAAAATTAATGAAGAACCTATTGCTGCGAAATATAAAGGAGGGGCACACGTGTATTACAAAAAGCCATACGATTAATTGTAAAAGTGGATTCAAGTGGCTTGTGATAATAAGCTTTCATCTAATAAGTATCTGCCTGTTTATGATACTTAGCATATGTTTTTATAATTAATACAAGAAAATAAATTATACATCTGTAATAATACATTCAAAAAATGCCCGTCTGTATATGGATTTGTCTAAGATGTAAAAGTGTTTTAGAAGAATATAGTGCACCCAAGGATACTAAAATATATACTGTCTGTGCTAATTGTGATGTAAATTGTACAAAGGCGAGTGCTGCCTAATATGTTTGTTTTTTTAAGTAGTTTTCAACCTGATCTATATATGCAATAATCATCTGTATATTTAAGAATGTAACTTAGAATGTGTTTTATAATAAATATCTTTATAATAAGTAATTTGTTTCAATTTATATACCTTTCCTCAAGTTCAGCACTATGTTCTAGTACTGATTATATTATTTATTTTTTAATTTGAGAAATAGTGTTTAAAGTTATGATTAAAAAAAATATTACAATTTGAAATATACTTACTATTTTTCAATGTCAATTTCATTCTACCACTTTTTCAAAGCACACATTAACTTCATAAATTTATTACATTTTTTATGAAGTCAAATTTAACCAGAGTATCAAAATATGTTTCACTATTCGAAACACATTGGGTGTTGAAAATATTTTTTTGTTTATAATTTTTTCAGTCAATTTGTTTCATTTTTTTAATACTTTTTTGTTACTAAAATTGTACCTGTCTGCTTTTAAGCATATTATATTTTTTTGGGACTTAGAAACCTGATATAAAATAAGAAATAAGAGAAAATAGTAATTTTAATATATTTTATTAAAAAAATTATAACATAAAATAAAATATTGGTTAATCATCACCTATCGGCATGTGTTTTATAAATTCCTTGCACTTTCTTATTTCCACGTCCACAACGCCTATCTTGGCCTCCAACCTATCGGCATCTTGGCCGAGGACCTGCTGTCGGTGGCGAACTCGATGCAGATGGGCCATCATCTTCGACTTGCCCAATTTTAAGCTCTGGGCGTACCGGGCGGTATTATTAACGAGGAACTCCCTCGTGTTTTGCTCGTAGCGCTTCTTGCTACGAGCAATTTTATCTTCTTGCTTGACGACGTCGCTTCTAATTAAATTTAACCACCCATCCAATTCAAATTGGAGGAGGGCCTCGTCTTCGGCCCTCCGGTACGCCTCCCTCCGGGACTGCGTCGAAGACGTCGATGGCGCTGGCGTTGCCGCATCCTCCCTCATGGTAATTACAGATGTTGGCACTGCAAAGAAAAAGCAAATTACATACCTAATTTTTAAACCGAAAAAATAAAATGCCGTACCTGGTGGTTGTCGTGGCTCCATTCCAATAGGCCTAATATCCTTAAATGAGCCCTCCAACACCTGGATCCCGGACCCAATCGTTGACGGAGCCGCCTGTCCGTCGAGGTACTTCCCCATTTCCTCCTCGAAAGTAACATCAGAGAAGAATGCTTCCTCTTCTCTGGCGCAGGCGGCGACGTTAGCGTCTCTGACTGCGGACGCAACGTTTACAGCTTCTTCTCTCATGAAGGCGGCGAGGTTGGCGTCTCTAACAGCCGAAGCAACGCTTTTAAAATGAGCCATGATAAACGATGGTTAACGCGATAATTAATAAAACTAAACGAAAAACTAAAATATTTACACTTAAAATAATTACTAGAAAATACTAACTCTAAAAAAATTATTTAAAAGCGAAAACTATTAACGCGGAATCATGATAACAATAAAACTAAACGAAAGAACTAACTAAAATGTACTTACTACTTAACTATAATCGAAAACTGTAAAGACTAAATAGAATAATAAAAAAAATTAAATTAACGAACCGAACTTGAAAAGCGTGTTAATAGGCAGAGCTGTAGATATAGAATGGACTGTAATGCTCGTCAAATATTAAGTAAGGCACAGTCCCCTCTCGTACCAATTGCGGTGGGGCGATTGAACAGCAGTAATTGCGAGTGAAATAAACTGCATTATATGAAATTGATTAAACTGCATTTTATGAATGTCAGCGAGGTTGGTCACCTATGTGGCGTGATCGTACATTTTCCGGTGTTATATTACGTTGCACGTATACCGACTTGTGATTTAACGTAATGTTCAAGTTATGACTTAAATAATTTAAAATATATATTATTCACTGTAACAAATACCACATTTTATATTCTAAGAATGTTTTTTGGTAATTTCACTGTTAGTTCCTAATTCCAGGAACCTTCTACAAATTTTTGGCTAAAAATCAATTACATACAATGTCTCATTGCACCTGTGCAGAACTAGACCACATTTTTAAATACTCTTGTAAATACGAGAACTTCAGTTACCCAAATTTTTATTTGAAATTTTATATATATGTAAAAATAATGTGGTAGAATATTTCTTGTTAATGTACATGTTAATTACTACAAGCAAACAAACTGTTGTATTTTACATATAATATATTTAATTTAGGCATAATATTTAGACTTTCAATTATTATGCGAGGTGAATTTTTCAAATAGTCTCTATAAATGTAGGAATATTATGCGCCCTCAACTAAGCTGGCCGAAAATTTTTGAAAAATGTGACCTTGAAAACGTTTTTGGGTGTCAAATTACAGCCAAAATATGACTTGAAGACGCTGTTTGGGTGTCAAATTACAGCCCAAATCAATATTTTTTGTAATTCGACCTTGACCGAAATTTTTTGGGTATAAGAATACCGCCGAAACCAAATTATTGTCCAAAAATCTTTGACTTTGTCTGTCAAAATACTCCCGAAATTAAATTTGTTCGTAAATATTTGACCTTGTCTTCATTTTCGGCTGTCAGAATCTGCAGAAACCAAATTTTTGTGTGAATATTTAACCTCGTATTCATTTTTGGGTGCGAAAATACTACCTAAACGAAGTTACTGTTTAAAGCTTTGAACATGACTACATTTTAGGGTGCCAAAATACTCCCGAAATTAAATTTGTTCGTAAATATTTGACCTTGTCTTCATTTTCGGCTATCAGAATACTACCGAAACCAAATTTTTTTGTCTAAAATCTTGAACTTGTCGTGCATTTTCTTTCGGATGATCAAATTACTGTCGCAACGACATTTTTTGTCTAAAAAATTGATTTTATTTGCATTTTTTCCAGGAGATCAAATTACCACCAAGTTAATTAAGTGGTGGGAGAGGGTGAGGTATATAAAAATGAATGTGAAATCGATTAAAGCATTAATATCAGACTTTTCCTTAAATACAGTTATTTGGTGTCGAATTTGAATACAGTTATTTGGTGTCGAATATAGTTCCTTGTAAAAACTATAATTTACAATGCAGTGCCCCCAGTGTAAAAAACAATTTTCATCAAAAAGCAGTTTGTCACGTCATCGTCGTGAAAGCTGCGCCTATAGAGAAATAAGTGTACATAATGCCCCGAAAAAAATCAAACTAAGCAATTGGAGTAAAAAATGTGACGGAGAGCCCCTAAATGCTGCTGGTCCTTCTGGTGTACAGTTTCATGCTGAAAAATATAATAACGAATTTGAAAATCTACCCGGACCTTCTGGCATGCAGAATCATTCAAAATCTCAGGAAATTATTATTCATTGCCCGCAATGCTATGAAAAAATACCTAAAAATAAATTAATGGGCCATTTGAAATGTTCATCTCACAAGAAAGTCATCAATATTGTGGAAGATGGAGTAGAAAAACTTCAGAGCGCATTCAAGAGCCGAATTTCGAGTTACCGTTTTTCTACAAAAAAGCAGCACACAGATATCTCTCTGTTTTTGGAAGAAGTAAAAGTAAAAGTTATCTCAGTTATTGAGAAGTATATTAAAACATTCTTCACCATAAAAATTAATATGGAATTATTTGGATTTTATGTTATTGAGGAGAAAGAATTGTCAGATATTAAATCATTTAACACTAAAAATAAAATTGTGACACATTCATTGGATTTATCAAACTTGTATAACGACTTCAAAGAAGAGATCATAGAGAAAGCATCAACTTTCCAGGAGCGAGATTCAGGTATGTTTAAAAAATTTGTATTAATCACAGTTTACGTATAATATCCATATTTTCAGTTTTTCAAACATATTAAACATCTTTTAGGATGGGCTCTGAAGCACGTTAGTTTTCTCGAAGTCAACTTGAACAAATTCAACCCGTTATTCGCATCATCATACATCAAGTTACCTAAATCTATTGAAAATAAGAGAGCTGTTTTGAATATTCAAAATAATGATAACAAGTGTTTGATGAGATTATTGAACAGGAAAATCATGATACCGACTTTGACTTAAATTTATTTTAAGTTTTTTTGTTTTAGTGCAAAAAATGTTTTGTACTTATTTCAATCTTCAAAAATTTGTTTTTTTTAATACCAGTATCCATTTTTGTTTTACTGTAAAAATGTTTATAATTTTAATATTCAAAAATTAGCTTTTGAAATTATTAACTTAGAATCTGGTGTGAGAAATTTAAGTCAGAAATTTTCAAATCTTCAATTCGATGCAGAGCATGAGGCAGTATATGGAATGGGAAGATTTTACTCTGAAGATGAATGTAACGAACTGGCTAAAAAATATGAAGTGGGCCATGAAGTTTGTCGAAAATTTTTGGAAAAGAGAATATGTGAGGGATGTCTCGTCCAAGAATTAATTAAATTTGCTTGGGTGAATTTTTGAATCCAAGAAAATAATATTTGGATCCAGAACTTGCAAGCAGAATATTTCAAGAGGAGAACTGAATTATTTAAATATTTTATATTGTATTGTATTCCAAAATTTGCTTTTTATATAAATATCCGTTTTGTTTGTAAATGTTACGAAATAACTACACAAAAAGTTTATAATTTCAGTCTGTATTTTAGGAAAGGTCTGATATTAATCAAATAAATTATCAATTTAAAAAATTGTTTTATTTCAAATCCTATGCATTATTGTAATAATAGATATTTTTATTCTTTTTTCAAACACTTCACTGTATAATATATAATTTGGAGAAAATAATGAACGTTCGCAAGTTGAATAGAATTACAGGATGTGAAAGTACAATGAACTGCTGATGTTGCATGTTACATAATACCGGATATAACAGTATAATGAACTGCTAACTTTGCAAGTTGAATAAACTTCTGACATTACGAGTTAAGTAATACCGGATGTATCAGTACAATGAATTGCTGATGTTGCATGTTACATAATAATACCGGATATAACAATATAATGAACTGCTAAGTTTGCAAGTTGAATAAACTTCTGACATTACGAGTTAAGTAATACCGGATGTATCAGTACAATGAACTACTGACATAAGCTGCATAAAATGCCGGATGTGTCAGCATAATGAACTGCTAACTTTATAAGTTGAATGAACTGCTGACATTGTAAGTTAAGTAATACCGGATTTTTTTTAATACTGTTGATTTCCTTCTTTCTAGCTCTTTTATAGTATGGCTGATGCTTGTAAACGGATGACGTTGAATTAAATATCAGCACCATTTAATTATTTGATTGATTTTCTAAGATGGAGTCTAACAGTTAAAGTCTCTTTTTGAAAATTAACAAGTTGCCCTGCTTGGTCTACTATTTTGACAGTGATGTTGCTAATAGTTTTAACGCACACTGGGAAATAAATAATATGCAAAGGTGACTCCACTATTTTATACCCAACAGGCACTGTTGGAAAAAACTGATGAATAATATGTACAGGTTGTGCATTAGAAAAAGAACCTACTGCAATGCTGCAATCGACACTGATAGCATTCACTTTAGATATCTTTACGGTATTATCGGAAGTATTGCTATCATTAACCTTTAACTCTCTCTTCTCGAAACCTAATACTGGACCTATCGAATCTTTCACGTTGAAATTAATTCTCGTATTTGCACGTATAGTGACTTTAGAAGTATTAATATCTGTGGTAATTCTGATAACTGCTTCCTCATCTTCTTCGTTTATTTTGTTTACTATGAATTTTATAATGTCATCAATTTCATAACATCCCTCAGGAATTTCAGTTATATGTTCATAATTTTCTCCCCATGCAAATTTATTATTACTGTTGTCAATATTTGGAATAATATTATATGTATCAAAATTTACTAATCCAATTTCATAATCTATTTTATCATCTAAATATATTGGTGGATTGAAACTGTAATTTAATACGGAAGATTCTGCACTAAGAGTGAAAGTAAATGACATATTTACACATTAACGGTTTATAATGAAATGATCCTAAGATGCATGCATACGAAGGTTCACCTCCCACCAATCCACCAATCATATGAGGGGGTGTGGTTTATCCCCTCCACTCAACAAATCCGCTTATGTGGGCGGAGCTTATCCCCTCCATCGACCAATTACAATACATGGGTGGGATTTATCTCGACCAATCACAATAAGTGGGTTGAGATTCACCTCCCACCAATCGACCAATCATATTATGAGGGGTGTGGTTTATCCCCTCCACTCAACCAATCCGCTTAGGTGGGCGAAGCTTATCCCCTCCCATCGACCAATCACGTTCGGGGTGGGGGGAGGAGTGGGGGGTATACATGGGACATATGGGGGGGGGTACATGCCTTTTCTCATTATTAACCTACTGTTATGATATGACGTTTTCTTGTTACTTTTAAACTACTATTTACGCAAATGGTCTACCAGGTAGTGTTCGATTCATGTATACATATGGCAACAATGGCCAATTATTTCGCACGGTCCAGAATGCGGTATGAAATTTTAAGAGAACGAGGAACGTTCCTATTCGTGCGATAGAACGCTCACCTCTCTCGACTTTGTTCTATCGATGAGAATAAGCGCCCTGGCGGCATCGGTTCGTAGTCTTTCGATCGTTTCCACTTCTAGATCGTAACGGTTTCTCAAATGCATGTAGGCTTGAGCGTACGGATTGATTTGCCTTAATAGATTTTCGATACTTTCAATAACATCTTGATTCAATTCAACAGTATTGGCTTGTTTTTGGTTAATCGCCTGTTGGGGTGTTAAAAAATAAATTGGCCCGTAACGTTGTACGGGATCGTTTATGTTGATGTTTGATATGTGATGGTAAGTTTTGCCCTGTATCGCATAAACTGGAGGTGCTCGACCTCGTGGTAGCTGACGTAATTTTGCTTCAAGAGAAATAAACTGAAATGCATAATTATATCGAAGAATATTTTGCCTGAAATTTGCCGAATGTTGGTAAATACCCCTGTAAAGATTTTGTAATAAAAGCGGCATTTGTTGCATACCTGGTAATGTTACCTTACATTTTCTGCAACATTTAGACGTTACGGCCAAGATCGGCTAAATGCAAAGCTGAACAGAAATTGCACATATTAATTAAGGGACCTAAGTAGGAGGGACCGTTTCTTAAAATACATTCCGCTGCCATGAGGTAAGTAACGTTCGGATTTCTTATATTGTTTATCTCATTTTGAAGAACAGCGATCTATCGCCATTCCTCCTAAATGGCTACTCGAATGAGGTCCTGTTCTGTGCGTCGGGCGGCATCATTTCCTGCATCGATCAGAATTTGGTTGGTTTGTGGATCGAATGTGGCCGGTCTCGGTTCGACGCTGTCATTTACCACTTCAGGCGAATCTGAAAGAAATTGTTCATTTATGAGGGGGAAGACATTTTTTTTTTTTTAAATTAATTACAGTTCGTTAAATGCGCAATCCAAAATCATAAAATTAATGTATGTAATGAAGATTGTTCATAATTGTTATGATGAAAGATAGTTATTTTATTTATTTTCTTATTCAATTGTAATCTTTGATTTTATTTTGAAATTTGGGGAGAAAATTACGTTTGATTAACCTCTTCACATCGGGCGTTTTTTTTAGGCAACTGGCCTCACAAACGGGGATTTTTTGCTCTCGCGCAATCGTGCGTCTCCCGTTTATTAGTTGCGCGCATTATTGCGCTTCCCGACTTCAAAGATACGCTCGCTTATATGCGCAAGTTGAAATAAATGAAGATATCAGATAACAGTTTATTTAAATGAACTATAATATAAGCAAAAACAAAATTAAAAGTCGTTTCTATATATATATATATATATATTAAGATGTTTGGAAATGGGTTATATAAATTGTTTCTGATATATTTATTTTTGAAATTACTGAATCTGTGGTACAAACCCCCACAAGACACGTAAATTGATTGAAAATGGTTTAATATGTTTGAAAATGTTGAAATTGATTTGATTAAATTGTTTAAGTGAAGTGATTTGAATTTAAAATGCTTGAAAATGAAGTTATTGACCCCTTTTGGGTATGCAATTTACTATTATTTAAATACTGACTGAAGTTGGGCGCCACCTGGTTACAGGAATTAAAATGAAACACAAAACTCCGTTTCTCAGAAGTAGATTCCGTTTGACAACTAATTTTACTTTAAAAACATAAACTGACAAGTTTCTATACAATTTCTTTTAATGATCACCAGATGGTGTTTCAAAAATACAGGTTTTACAATATATCGAGTTTGACAGTGCAATTTTATCGATTTGTTGATCGAACATGAACATAGACAATAATAATAAAACACAGTTATTGTTTGTTATTTTTAAGAACGCTTTTTGCACAGTACCTTTTAAACTTTCGAAGAATCGCGATCTCCTGTTGGTTGAATGATGTTCTAGTTGACTGGTTGAAGTTACTGGTGAAATTCGTAGACACTTTAATTTATTGGTCGATGCACTTTTGGATTTTGACTTTTGTTTTAGACGTTAAACACTTTACGGTAAGTTGAAATTTTTACATTTAACAATTATTAGTGAATTTAGGATGATATAATTAAATATTTTTCTTAAAAAGACTCAAAATGTCACTGTGAGTCGACTTTTAACCTCTTATCGGTGACACCTGTCACGATTTGACGTTTTGCTGGCTCTACTTTGTTTTAAAATTTCTAAGGTTATGTTTTAATTGTTGCGAGAAAAATTTTTAACATGTTACTTGGGCAACTGATTAATTTCGACTCCCCGGGTAAATTTGTCATGGAAACCTAGTTTTATGACAGATTTAGCCTCCTAGATTTCTGAAATCTGAAATTGGATTTTCTTTATATGCAAAATTTTTAACTTTTGAAATAAATACTTGAAACTTTCTAAATGTATTATTCATCAGCGTTTCTTACCGATTCTTTTGCTGTATTGCTTTTCTCTCTAGGTTATGTATTTTGAAAGATTGAAATTTTGAGTCCTTTTTCCTATTACATTGATTTTAACAATAAATAAATACCTAACACTAGTGAAAAATGAACCTTATATTCTATTACATCTATTTCTATAGTTTTTAGAGCTATATAATGGTTTTTCCTTAAAATTAACATATTTATAACATTTCAGGTCGTGACCCTGGTATAACTTGGACCTATCTATGCCCCACCATACACTTAGTGTCCCCAAATTGTGTCTTCACATATCTTAGACTGTCTATATTTGGCATAGTATACATTTTGCGTTGAAAAGTTTATATGGTTTTGACCATGTTAAAAAGTTCACGACACGAGGTGCTCTACCCACAAATTTGACTTTGGAGCCCTATTCGAACCAACAGTTCTAGTTCTGCTGCTGCTGTCATTTACACTAGGTAATTGTCCAACGAAAAGATTGTTTTTATTCCCTGTAATTAAAATTATTTACATAATTTACATTTTCCATAGTCCTGTCACATATATTTATTTGAATAATTTTCTTATTTGAGTATGTTACTCATGCATTTTGTGCTTTATTTACACATTAAGGTCCATATTTGCTTATGCAATGGTCAAATCTTGTTGACATACAAAATTATTTGGATTATTTTTTAACATGTGAAATTTTCAGATCTGCCGTTATGTCGAAACCTGACTACGGAGTTCCAGCTTCCTGTAGCTGTTTTCCAGTATCGTTTTGGACTCTAAAGCACTGTGGTAGCTAACCAATGGAGAATATTGTCTTTTCAGTTCGATTTAGTTCGATTTGGGACTTTTCTGGGTTATTTTACCTTAGGTATTTATGTTTTTATCTTATAACTAGCACAAAACTTAATTCTAATATAACAAATTTCCTATATTTAACAAGTATTAATGAATGAAATGAAACTTAAAAGATAAATATGTGGTTTTATGTTTTTGTAAGCAATATTTACATGATAGCGTTAGCTATTAAAGTAGAATCGAGACTTCTCGTAGAGAAAATGCTTATTTTTATTAATTTTAGACTTTATTTGTCTACTCTGTTTTTATGTGAGTATGGGTGCTCATAACAATATATATATATATATCGTCGGCCTAATGAGCAAACCTTTTAACTCCACTTTGGTAAATTTTACAGGAGACAAAAAAAACATGTTATGTTTAAATACGCCCAAGTAGCACATAGTCATAAGGAAGTTTTTATCACTGTGAAAAACGTTTATACAACTTATATTATTTGAAATTATAAAACAATAAAAAACGACGATTATACAACTATTTTAAGTTTTGTAAACGGTGTTTAAACGTCGCTTAATAAATTTTTTGTGAGGACAATGTTTTGAGTTATATTAAAGTTTTATTAACGTTGTATAAGTGAGTTATTTTATAGTTCTTGCTTGAAGTTGTATTGCAGTTTATACCACGTGTTTTACAAAAGTTATTTATTAGTTCGATATGAAGTTGTTCTAAAGTGTATACAATGTTGTACAAGATGTTTATTATGTAACTGTATTTATAAGATGCTTAAACGTATATAGATGCCATAATAAATACGTTGTTTTGTAGTTTTCACTTGGAGTTTTAGATTAGTTTTACTAACGTCTGAAGTGGGTATATTTTAGAATATTTAAATAGTCTTATTAAAGATATATCGTACACATGTCGAACATAACCTCTGTGAAAACCTGCTTCGTAACATAAAGTGTGTTATTTTCTAATAGATAGAATATGCCTCGAGTACACAATCAACATGTTTCTAAACCCTACAGATATACTGCTGATTATTATAGAAAAGTAAAAAAATATTTAAATCAATATGATTACATCAAGAAAGTGAAAAAAGTAATCAAAAACCCAAAGGCACAGTACGTGGAAACTGTAAATCAAAATGAGACTTCATCTTTATACCAGGAGAAAATAAAAAATATTGTCGAAAACGAGCAAAACGTGAATTGTAGAAATGCCGCAACACCATCAACTTCATCAAATTCGACAATTACCGTTGAGCATCAGGACTACAACAACTTTGTTGACCAAGCAGATGTCATTAATGATATAATGGAAACTGATGATGATGAAGATGATCATATAGCAGATAAAGAACTATTACACGAAAAATTAAGAATATGGGCAGTAAACCACAAAATAACTCATCAGGCACTAAACGATTTGCTGGATAAATTACGGACTTCCGAGCAGTGTACTGCATATTTACCAGTCGACAGCCGAACTTTATTGGAAACGCCAAGAAATGTTAAAATTGTACCTATGGGTCCAGATCCAAAAGGACAGTTTTGGTACCAAGGCTTAGAAACATGTTTAGTAAGCACTCTAACGCAATACATTAAAGCGTGTACTAAGTCCTTACCCTTAAAAATGTCTTTAGAGTTGAACTTTAATATGGATGGACTACCATTATACCACAGTTCCAAATATGAATTCTGGCCTATATTGTCATCCATTGAAAATATGCCTGAGATGTCACCAATGGTTATTGCTAGCTAACCCGACTTGAAAGCTTATTTGACAGATTTTGTTTATGAGTTGAACAGCATCATTAAAAATGGTTTGAAAATAAATAATCATTTTATAAACATTAAAGTTAGACGTTTTATTTGTGACTCACCTGCTAGAGCATTTATCAAAGGTAAAGATATATAGTTTTAGATACAATTAAAATTTTAACCGGAAAACGAAATAATAATATATTGAAGAAGTAGTGCCGTGCTGAATGCTGTATGCGTGTATGTATCTCATATTTAACTTGTGATGCATTATTGTTATTTATTATTTCAGGTACTGTTAATTTTAATCATCGGCATGGCTGCACAAAATGTACAACAGAAGGACAATATTTTATGGATGGTCGACATATGAGCTTTCATCGTTTAGATGCAACAGTTAGAACTGATTTAACTTTTCGCAACAAAGTAGATGAGGATCACCACAAAGAAATGTTACCAATCGAAAAACTTCCCATAGAGTCGCTGACTTTCCAGTAGCTGACCCTTTGCATTTACTGGACTTAGGAATAATGAAAAAATGTTTGGTTGGATGGGTTCATGGCAGTTTGAATTTTAAAACAAAGCTATGTGCAAGAGGGATTACCGAAATATCTGACTTATTGGAAAGTTATAACAAAACAATTCCAAAAGAAATACATCGCGCAATTAGAAGACTTGATGTTTTAAAATTCTGGAAAGATCTTGAATTCAGAACATTCTTATTATACCTAGGTCCAGTAGTTTTAAAAGACTGTTTGGAAACCAATGTATATTACCATTACTTAATGTTATTTTGTTGTCGTTACAATTTGTACAACTAGGGAGTATTTTCGGTATTTAGACATCGCAAATGATTTATTTCATGATTATATTGAAGAATTTATTAACATATACGGAATAGATTCCATAGGAAGTAATGTTCATAATTTGCATCATATAGTAGATGATGTTAAAAGGTTCGCCGCACCGCTGCCATCTATAAGTGCCTATCCATTTGAGAATACACTGTATCATATTAAATCCTTATTACGTAAACGAAATCGCCCTCTTGCACAAGTTGCAAAAAGATTGATTGAGTATTCTACATTAAAAATTACAAAATCAAATGAATTAAAATTTCCATTTACGAGAAAAGAAACTTATGAAACACACTTTGCCAGAGTGCAAACAAATATTTTATGAAGTAAATATAATACAAGGATTGTCATTAACAGCTGATGAAAAGAATAAATGGTTTCTGACACATCAAAGCGAAATTGTTGCAATGGTAACGTAACTTATTTTGAAAACCAACTGCATATTTATGGTCGAAGCGTGAAAGAACAGCACTGTTTTTTTGAGAAACCATTTAATTCTTCACATATAAATATTTTTGAATCATGCGGTGATTTAAATCTCGCAAAATTATATAAATTAACCGATATAAAATGTAAACTGGTGTCCTTAAAATATAAACATAACATAGTGTTTATACCACTACTCCATACTCTTGGTTTAGAAATTAATTATTGAAACAACAAAATAATGAATATATGTAAAATTAAACACATTTAGAGAACGTAAAAATAAACTTTATTAAAAGTACATTATAAAAACTTTTATTTAAAAAAATAATTTTAATTTAAAATAAGTATACTGTGTGTAATATTGACACTATATAAATATAACATATTATCATCCATATTTAAATATAATATTCATCTAATAAAATATTATGTTTCTTCTGTTGATAATACTGCAGGCAGTTCTTGTGCCACTGATGATTGGTTCTCAACATCATGTATGTCATCAGCTGGCGGGTTATCAGTTACGACAACAGCATCGTCTAATTTAAATAATTTTCGCTTTTTAGGTGCTGATACACGTGGAGTTGACGTTCTTCGTGTTGACATATGAGCTGTAGCCCTAGTTACGCTATATTTAAGAACGCCGTTCTTAAAAAAGTCTTCGTGTTTGAGCTCACTGAATGATGGGTCAACACTTTTTACTATTGTGAAGAATAAATTATTAACTTTTCTTAATGCCATAAAACTACTTTTGCATTTATTCTTGGACGAACCAGTCCACGTATACTTCGTCAGCAGTGGTCTATCAATCATTTTTTCTATTAATAAATATGCCACACGTTTGCCTTCAAAACCCGATTTTGAAAAATCTTCTTTATACTTCTGCACCTGTAACAAATTTTGGGCATTTTGAGCTGTGTTTCAAACTACAAACGTAATACACATTTTACCATATTTTTGTAGAATGTATCATCATCTGATAATCTTTCCTCGAATTTATTTTATTCTGAAACAGTTTTTAACGGAAAACAGAATTTATTATTGCTATTTTCATTTTCCTTGTTCTCTTCATCATTCATTTGATCATAAGGATAACGATATCTATCCTGTTTTTCTAATAATTTTAGGATTTTGTCCAACTTTGCATTTTGTTTGGCCATTTCCATTTCTACATAATTCTTAACTACAAAAAACAAAATCATATAAACTGGGGAATTGTAATAATATATTTGTAACTCACGAGACTGAATTTCTGCCTTTATATCAGCATTGTCTGTAACGTTTGGTAGTTGTTCTGAATCTGAATAGGCTTCATTGCGATTATCATTAGCATGAGTCACATCATTATTTGATGACATCTCTGTAATAATGTATTCAACAATAGCTCCATTTTCTTCTAATTGCAGATACTTATTCTCTGTAGAATTAGATACGACAAATTAATGAAACATTAAAACAAAAATGAACTAATTTGTTGTAAATAACACTTAAAATAAATAATGTCTACCAGTGAATGTCGATTCATCCTGAAAAGTGTGTTTGCTTTGAATAATCACGGAAGAAGATGAATCTATCAATAATTGTTCATCATTTAATGGGGGCGGAGGTATTGTTTGCATCTGTCTGGGAGGTATTTCATCATTGTTATACTTTAGACAAGATGATGATGAAGATGCATCATCACTGTGTTTATTATTATTTGGTTCAAACAACAGATTACTGAACCTACTATTATAATCGGACATATTATCAATTAATTTGGCTTTGCCAGGATGCTGTCTGTTCCAGATTTCTTGGAAAAATATATAAGAATTACAAAAACATTAATAACCCAGGGGAAATTTATACTCTTCTTCCTCGGTATCGATAAATTCAACTAGTTTTTTTTCCATGGACAGTGCATCTTCAATTTTGGTAAATCCACCTTTTTTCACAGTGCATTTATATTTTTTCGAGTCTATTTCTGGAAGCGCGCCTCTTAGTCTTAAATTCTTCCAGTCATCTTTCGGAAAATATAATGTTGTGCCATTATCGCCAAGCCAAGAGTCAGGAACCGTGGTAAAAAATACTTTGTTATTTTCTATTGTCTTAACAATAGAACAGGCAATCATATTGTTATCCTACACAATCACTTGTTATTTACCAAAAACGGTTCTTTAATAAACTTTTTATCCACACTACACTTTTAAATTTCATCCGCCGAAACATGCACACAGAAGTTTTATAACTGACTCATCTGAAATACAAAATAATATAATTCCACAGATGATATTTTAACAACCTTACTAAAACGTTGCAAGTTGTAATATTGTTTTATTAACTACTGTACAACTATGCTTTATACCTACACATTATTAGTTGTAGAACAGTTTTAGTTCAGTTTTAAGAAGTCTTATACCACTATATTATAACTTTCCAAACCCAGTTGTATAAAGCTTTATTGTAGTTTTACTAACTGCCATGACACTATAATACAACTTTACATTTATTAATAATCTTAAAAGTTGAAATGTAGTTACAACGACTCTTAAAATACTTAATACCAACAATATAAATTTTGGTCATATAAATAGTGTATTGCACTTTTATTGTAGTTATTAAAACTTTGAGGTTGGAAAATTTCAGAAGTCATTTTTTCTTTTTGCAATTGTAAAAAATCCAGCGTCCATCTTGTAATTGTAGAAAGCTTAATTTTTTAATTAATTTTATTAATAGTTTTTAGAATTAAACAAGTAATACTACCACACATTTTCTTATTTTGGTATATGCTTAACATTTTACAATAGTTTAAGAACCACATAATGTTAAATATAAATGTGGGTGTATTTTAAAAAATAATTTTTTTTTTTTATTTTGCTTTATTTGCGAAGCCCATCGTTTTTTATCAAGGTAGAAAAATTATATTCACGAGCAATATTTGTTTGCACCTGATTTTCAATATCAATAATTCATACTAGCCTATTATATTTATTATTATACACCTCGTATGTCTAAGTATGCATGGACGCTATAAAATATAAGGATCATGTCAAAAATTATCATATAGTTGCGTTCGTTCACGTTACAACTAGACAAGTTATAAATAAAGAAAAATTATATCAGAAAGTAGTAAAAAGTTATTCATTAAGTGATGGATGTTTCTTCTTTTGTAACTGATATACGTATATACATTATCATTATATGAGTAAATTTGCGTGGATTATATATATATTTTTTGACTTAAATAAATGAGTTGTATTGAAGTCTTTACATATTTTTATACATAGGTTGTTGAGACGCTATTTTAAATAAAAAAATAATACTATTTAATGTAAGTTGTTTAGTGGTGTTATAAAGAGTTATTAAAACCACTTTGCAACGTTTCATAACAGTCTTATAGATTCCCCACTTTGTTGATATAAACGTTTATATAACGTCAACTTAGCTATATTTTGGTTTTATTACGGTTTTAGTAAAAGTTACAAAGTTTTAGGAAAAGTTCTTTTAACGTATAACAAACCGTTATATAACCAGTTTGTGCTACTTGGGCGGTTGCTTTACGATGGTTACGATAATAGTAATTTATAATATTAGATAGAACATATTTGTAATAACTTAAATAATTTTTTTGGTTTACAATGGAGTTGTGTGGTTTTCCAACTTTATAAAAATACTAATGTGGAGTTAGGTGTTTTTATTAAATAAAATTAACAAAATGGTAATATCTGCTAATATCGATCATATCAATAATGAAGAAACAAAAGACTTATTCTAAATAGAATTCAACTACCAAATAACAATATTAAATAAATAGCAAATTTAACTGAATGGAATATTGTCATAAAATGAATGATAATCTGTAGTGACAGTTAATTTTAGAGCTTGAAGGTGTTCATACTTGTTTTTTTTATCTTAAGTCTTTCGCTATACAGATTGGGTAAATCTTCAAAAAGTACTGTTTCATAATTTTTCTTTTTTCTTTCAGGAAGTACAGTCCACTCTTCGGCAAAACGAAGGTTATAGCTAATTTCACCATTTGGGTTGTACTGTAAAGCTCGTATATTAGTTACTACAGGGTCGCCTGGTACTCTTCCTGGGCGTATACTCTTATAAAAATTAAATTTTTCACAATCTTTAAAAAAAGTTTGGTCTAAGTATTTGACTTTATATGGGTGAGGTTTTCTTCGAGCATTCAAACAGACTTCAACATATTCAGCAGGGATATTAATATTGTCACGAGCTGACATACGGAGCCTCCACCATGTGTCACGACTGCGCGACGGGGGTTAGCAGGACGTCCACGGATATCGCCAGCATCACCCTGTAAAGGGTAAGTGCCGACGATAGCCATGGCTAAAGTCACTTTACTCGCTTGGCATGTCGAGAGGGTAAATTACGTTACTAAGTGAACACTCAAATAAAACATAGTGGTAACATAACAGATTGAACATTTATTATAACAGAATAAAATCAAACAATGAAATGAACATAATAAAATATACTACTTACATTGTACCATATCTAGCCACCCTGAGGCATGGCCTCTGGGAGGGAGTTGCCCCACGCACCACCTAGGCCTGCTTCTCTAAAAACCCAGACGACAACTAACTAACTCTTTTACTTTTTCCCATTTCGTTTCCCGGTACTTGCACTATCAGCATTCCTGCAACTAGCGGACCGTGTGCACCGTTGCTGAGTTTGCTGGATTTCCGCGGTACATTGTAACAAGCAACTTGATTTACTTTTTTAAGATATCGGATTAAATTAATTTTGTAACTAAATCGTTTCCTGAGTAAAATCATATACCGGGTGGTCCAATAATTGTCTAGGTACTGCGTGACAATATTTCTATATCGTAGCTGCCTTTCGATAGAAGAATGTACTGAGTCGGCCTCCATTTGGGTATGACCCTTTTCTAAATATTTTTGCTCTATTGTTACATTGTACAGAATTGAAATATTAAGAAGTGAACTTGATAGATTAACATTCCTATTCTGGTATGTGCAACCATCATTATAGAGGACAATTTTGGTACATGTGTTTAGTGGAATGTTTTCCAAAATAAAGTTTGATATTATAGAAGAAAATTCATTTGAAGAGGGTCCACCTTCAGTTTCATTCCATAAGTAACAAAATGCATCTTTGGATCAATTGTATAGTGTAAAATTATGAACAGCCAGTTTTGTCTTGTAATACATTAAGGATACATTTGACTTTGGACATAGCAAAAGGGATTCCAAGTCCATTGCAAATACAAATTCGTCGTTAACTTTGTCTTTCTCCTTTTCTTCTCTTGCCTCTTTATTTTTTTCTTGATGAACACGGTATTCATCTTCACTAATATTACCAGTTTTAAAATAAGCACATACATCACACTGATCTTTCTTCGGCCGAAAGAGAGAAAGATTTTTATCATTAAAAATGTGGGTAAATGTAGTTGTACTAAGCGCATTGATATTTTGATTCTTAACTAGTCGTCCTTATAAACATTGTACAATTGCATTTTGGAGCTCCAAATCGGTTCTAAATATAGTTTCTTTGAGGATGACCTACAATAATGTGACTCCAATTTAGGTAAATTTCAAAGAATGAAGTTAATGCTTCTTTGTCTTTAATAAAAAGCAAATTGCGTTTTTCAGCAACTTTTGATGTAAATGTCAGAACATTAGCGTTTCCTTGCTCAGGTTCATTTTCACATTCTTGATAACTTTTTTTCCAATTAGCAACACACCAAGTACCAATCTGAAGTGTATTATGAAACATAGTCTTGCACACTCTCACTTTCTTATCTCCTCTTTTTAAAAAATATTGCATGCTACAACTTCTTCTTGATTTTCCTTCTTCTTTTCTATCTCTGTGCCTACTTGGAATTTTTATTTCGGTTAAAAAGTCAATAATAAGCTTTTTTTCACCCCGAGTCATTGTCCAAAGTTTTTTAAATATAGCATTTCGTTCCTCATCTGTGTAGGCAGCACACTGCATTAACTGCACACTTTCATTATAAACACATTTACATCTATCTCCAATTGATCTAGCATTTTTTTGAATATCATACTTCCATTCATTGTTTATTTGTTTTTTTCCTTTATATGGCTTTCCTTGTTCTCTGTTTAGTTTGTGCCTTTTGCAGCCCATTCATTTTCATTGACTTGATGACGTTTTTTTCGGGTTCTCTTTAAAATATTTTTTTCAACATTTTCTTCCTGTGTTGTACCACCTTCTTTGTCAACAGCTTCTTCCAAGTTATCACCGTCAGAATCCAAATCTGCTGGATTACAATCAGGATCTGAGAAATGTTGAACATCATCATTTTGTATCACTTCCTCTGCTTCTATTTCTTTTTTGCAAGCAGTGGACTAAGGATTAACATTCCTTCAGTTTGAACAGAAAATGATGAATCCATTTCAATAATTTGATTTGATTCCGGGACAATAACAGTATTATTTACTTCAAGAGAGCTGCTTGAATCTATATTTTCCAAAGGCAAAATTATGTAGTCATCATAATGTTGCCCTTCTGCGCCACTAATATTAGTTGTGTCAGATGTTTGGTCTAACCAGCCAGATTCATTAATAACAAATTCCGTATCACCAGAATCCAAATTATTATTAGGTAATACATCTAATACTATATCATTAGACACGTTAATATTAGCGTCAAAATCATTACTAATATTAATTTGCTCGGTTTTCAAAATGTTGGCGCCCCAAGGTTCTTGACTAGCATCAAATTCTTCTTTTTCTTTATTTATTTGTTGTGTAGCCATATTCAGAATTTTCCAAGCTCGTGACATTCTATTAAATAATAATATGGTTAATAATTAAGTAATTAATCATCTCGTAAACAAGATAATTTAGTGTAAAGTTTAAAACCATTTATCTCCATATTCTAGTGAAATTCTAAACACAAAAAGCACAAAGAAAACCTCCTAACTCCCTAAGTTCATAAATAAGCAATTTTGTGCATTTATGTATTTAAAAAAATAAAAAATAAACATTGGTAAAACAATATAATACTTACGTTATTCCAAAGTTAACATGGGCAAGTGTAAAATTAAATTATTGCATTGACAATCACACCAGCAAAGTATACAAATGACAGGAGTTGCAAGGTTTGCGATGACATATACCAGCTCGATAAGTTAGAAGGTTTTCTTTTTGCTATTTAAACAAATTTAACATTTTTCTTAAGTTACAAGCTTTTGTCTCTATGTTATCAAAGAGATGGCGTCAAAATCGCTATTTCGGTATACAGTGGAGTTAGGAGGTTTGCTCATTAGGCCGACGATATGTCTAAAATTTATAAAAACAAGAAAAATTATATATATATATATATATGTCAATATTACATATGATTTGCAGGAAACTACTACTCAGCGGGCAAATACCCCGACCTGCATTGAATTATACCTTACAAATCATGAATGGTAGCCAATGTCATTTGTCAATTCCTCGACCAGACATAGACCGGTTTCGAACTTATTAGTTCTCATCAGTATGCCATATATATGTTAAATACACAAAGGCACGTTTCGTCGTATTCCTCTTGAAACCTAATATTTTTATTAGGATGTGCGCTCTGAATGGTATTTTAGTTACCAATTACTAGAAACGCAATAAAGTGTTTATAGCAGGTACCGGTGAAGGTACCCATTATTAAAACAGAGGAGTTCCGCAGCATCGGCAATGTCCAGAGTCATCTGCAGACCGGTTTCGAGCTTTTGGCTCTCATCAGTGCAGAGCAGACCCAGACACTGTTCATGCTGCGGTCTCCTGATGTTATATATTGCAAGTAACACCATATCGGTGACCTACAACTAGTACAAATAGGTCCCTCCAACGGCATCTGCCACAAATACTTTAAGAAGCCTCGACTAAGGCAAATGTGACAAATAAAGTCAACTAGAGGAACGATAGATGTTAAAATGCACAAAGGCACGTTTCGTCGTAATCCTCTTGAAACCTAATATTTTTATTAGGATGTGCGCTCTGAATGGTATTTTCGCATTATATATATATGTATATTATGTTGTTTTTTAGGTTTTCGCGAGTGTTAAATGAAGGGTTGTTGTACTTCCGGGTGCTCTCCCGCGTCGATGATCGACTCCTCCAGGAGTCACGGTTGTCTTAGCGACGTTTCGGCAGAATCTCATCTGCCATCTTCAGGTTCTCACTGAAAGCTGCCTACTTCTGCTTCTCGTTGCTCGAACTGAACTCGTTCGTGCCAAAGAAAAAATTTAACAGCCAAAATCACACGAAAAAACATCACAAAAGTGACGAGAAAAAAATCGCACCGCAAAAATTACGATTAAAATTAGAAATCCCGTACAAAAGAGGAGGGCACGAATGTGGGAGCAGTAGTTCCTCCTGTTTTATATATGTATATATGTTATATGAAAATATACCCTGTATCTCTGAGACCACTCACCTCTCAGCGGTATTATATTACATAGATATCAGATAACGACTCCTCTCAGCATCCGCTCTCCCGAGAATTAGATAAGATTGTATTCTTGCATTCCTTTGTTCCCAAAGGTTATAAATGGGAGTAGTGTACTTTCAGACGGCAGTCTTAAACTCATGTTGGAATAAACAAGTCAAAATTATTATTCTAATTTATAAAGAGTCAAGTTGACTCCATTAATAAATAAATAAAGTTTTTAAAAAGTGATTTCAACAATCGATTATCTAACATTGGCGCAGTCGGTAGGATCTGAAAAACACCCTGTAACCCAGTGGTGGTGGATTCCAATCCTTCAATCAGCAAAGAATCTACGAGAAACAAGAAAAATACAATTTCAAGCAGACAAGCAACGTCTCAACAAGCTCACAAGAAGCATCATATACACATCGAGAAATAATTAGCAAGTAAGAAACATTCCTGGCCCCTGAAAGTCGGTGTCTTCGGCACTTGGAACACGTCGCCGTGGATAGGAACACCTAGTGATACCCCTGACGGTACATCCCAGTGTAGCAACTCTCACGAAACCGCATTCGACCTTCCATCTGGACCCCAGGCATGAAGATAGTAATGTAAGTAATTTAAGAATCATCTCGATTTATTTTCTATTTTAAAACTGCACTAAACATTTATATTTTATCATTCGTACATTGCATTCACATTTGCATTAAACCCACGACAGTTCTGCAATCTAATTTAGTTGAATATATTATCTAAATATCGTATTACTTTAGCCGATATTTTATTTTATTTTAACACATAAATATTTTCATTGCAATCAATATATTAATTTGACATATATCAAGTTTAATCTTTATCTTGTAACATTTTTTTATTGCAATTTAATACTACTACTAATAAAGGTTAACGTATTGTTTATACCATATGACTATAATATCTGAGTAAGTGCAAATACCATCGCAAAAATAATTTGTTACATATTTTATAAAGAAAGGAATACAATCTCATTTCCTTTTATTCATTATTATTGCCAGTGGCGTACTCTTGCACATTTTACAATTAATATTTTTGTGTGTACCAAATTAATTTTTGTTTGTTTATCTGAAATTTAAATCCTAATAATACAAAATAGCGAACCAACCAAATACTACAGTAAATAATACTACAGCAAATAATACCAATAACGCTGATGAAACCCTTACCATAGAACCCTACAGGTTAAGTGAGATTTTCTCAATAGTGCCAGAGTTCGACGGGAACCCCATTTTCCTACAAACCTTTATTTCCGCGTGTGTTTTCGCGAACGGAATGTCAGTAGAAGACCAGCGTATTTTACTTACTCTACACATTAAAAATAAACTTCGGGGAAAAGCTGCCGAATTAATAAATTCAAGGAACCCTGCCACTTGGGCAGAAATTAAAAGCCTACTTGAGGCGCGCTTCGGTGATTCACGCGACTTGACAGCCCTTATACAGGACTTACAACGGATTCATCAAGTACCTAATGAAAATGCCCTGACATTCGTATCTCGTTTACAAACACATAATGCCAAAATGCACGCTGCTGTGCAAAAACAGACTTTGACGTTGGAAGAAAAGACAGCCCAATCATCCCTAATTGAAACCATGACTCTAACAACACTACTTACCGGACTAGAACCCAAACTTGGACAAATAATCCGTGCCGGAAATCCCAGCGACATGCTAGAAGCAAATAATAGAATCAAACGCGAGCTCCAACTGTCCTACTTCGAGTCACAAAAATTCCCAAAACAAACTATCAACAAAAACCCCATCCAGAATCAACAGAGGTGTCCCAACTCCCAACAATTCTGTAATTTTTGCAAACGTAACGGACACAATTTTAATGAGTGCCGTACAAGACTACAATTCTCACAACAAAATCAGAACTTTAGACAAAACAATTTTGCCAGTCCTCCACAATTTTCTAGACCGAATTTCCAAAATTCTCCCAACCAGCAATATCAAAGAAATTTCATGCCGCAACAAGATTTTCAACAGAATAGGCCTTCTGTAATAAGACCTAATCCGAACTTTCAGAGATCCCCAAATCAACAAAATTCAAATTTCAATCCTAACTTTAACAGACAAAACCCGCAGAGAACACATCACGTTAATTTTGACAATCATTTCGACTCTCAAAATTATGATACTAATTTTTACCATGAAACTGATAATTTCAGTGACCCGCAATTCCATAACTTCGGAAACTATCAAACTAATTCTAGCCTTGATAATATGGCAAACATGCCACAAATAAATTATGAAGATTACCCCCATTTCCCGCAAAATAACGACGATAACATGCCATACCAAAATGAGAATTATACAGCTAATTCTCAGATGTCGCAGGATTATACTGCTAATCCTCAGGATTTTCCATTAGGCCCGGAGTACTCAATGGATACTTCAACCCAAGAAATAAATTTCGAAGTGGACCAAATGTCCAACCAAATTCAAACATTAAACCTGAAAGACAATTCCGACCCACATTCGAATCCCCAAGAACAGTGTTTCATGTAAAATCACCATCTAATCCTCCGTTTCAAATAAGTTCGACAAACCTGTATTTCATGAAAGACCCAACAAATAAATTTAATATTCTAATCAATTTAGGTGCAGATATTTCCATTTTCAAACCCAAAGCAACAGAAAATTATAACCTAAGACACCCCGAAAATTTAAATATACAAGTAACAGGTCAAAAAATTAAAATCACTGAATCTGTTCTTATACCGTTCAATTTTAACGATCCACACAAAGTTTATGTATACGATTTAGATACAGACTTCGATGGCTTTATAGGTAACGACTTTCTAGAATATTACGAATGCATTATAGATTTCAAAAACAATCAACTAATTACCAATTTTGAAAATATACCATTATTTAAAGTTAACGATTATTTACCTTTACAACCAGTTACAAATTCAAACGAAAATATTAACAATCACCTTTCAGATAACACCATTAATCAAAATCTTATTTTTTTCGAACCAGACACTGAAGAAATATTTGAATTTTATTGTGACACTGACGCTATACCGCTAGCTCAGGAACAAGAAAAAAATAGACTTACCTAACACCTTTGCAAAGACAAACATACAAAGCGAATTTTTCGAGACAACGTCTGATGAAAACTATCAAAATTCAGACTCCCATCAAATAGACAAAAGTTCTAAACTTTCAGACATCTCCTGTAAAGACAAAAACCAAAATTCCATCTTCACCGAATCTCGTATCAAAGGAATAATTAAACATAAGGTACAAGAAACAAAAACAATTTCAAATGTAACCCCTACGGTTAACCAACAAAAAATGAACCTTTCAGAAACAAAATCATCTCCTACAGGCAAATTTAAATTGACAACCTTAAATCCAAACATGTCCAATAACAATTCGAAACAAACAATAACATTAAACAGAAAAATGTTTATTTCGCAAACAGTATTCAAAATTAATAATAAAATATTCAGGAAATCGAAAATTCGAAAAACAAATAAAGTAAAGAATAATCCAGGAAACACGCATACGATCTTGCGTAATCAAAACAAAAGAAAAATTTATATACCCCACACAATCAGGAAAATATACCAACGAAATTCATTTTTATCCCCGGTAAAAACAATACCGAAAATAGTAGAATTTTCTAATTTAATATTTGAACCAGTTCAAAAATTCAAATCTATATTTAAACCTAATTAATAACGATAATACCGATTTCAGTCTCAACTATATGCCGACCCTGCAAATAAAACAGTTACAAAAATTTGCAACCCAAAATTACTTTCAAAATTATCTCACAAATATTTTTTTAGTCACCTAAACTAAATCTTTTAGAATATTATCAAAAATTAACAGTTTACATTAAAAGTATTTTCCATTTTCTTAGACCTTTCTAAATTAATACTACCAGAAAATTTGACAAAAAAAACCATTGTATAACAAATTAATTAACTATCAAAACACTTCTCATGTAAATAATTTTATTTCTTCTCTCTATTACTAGGAAACTTCTCCTGTAGTAAATTCTACTTTATGAAACAAAACCTTAATTATAACGAAATATTTTTGTTCATTTAAATAAATGCACATAAAGTAATTACATTTAATTCAAGGAACTCATAATAGTAGTACTACTTTGATAACAGTACCTTGAACTTTTGCACAGAGGCACGTCCTGTATATTTATGGACTTAAACATATTAATAAGAATTGCATGATATCCAGCACCATAGTATCGCATTGCACTCATTATGATTTCTCCCTACACCAATATAAACGCTTTACAAGCACACGTAATAACAGCTGTTAACTATACAGGGTGTTGCATCATGAGAGGGACATAGGTTAATAGGAGGTAGAGAACATCAGTGGTAACCGGAACCTCCCATAGAAATGTCTCATTGGGCCTTCATTACGAGGTTGCTGGGTGTTAAATAATTTTTGGCCAAACCTGTTTTTTGTCATAACTTTGACAGGGAATGAAATAACGGATTCATATTTGGTACGGCTAATGTACTAACGAGCCCCAAGAGGTACATGTATAAAAAAAAATATATCCAGGTCCGGACTCACTATAATTTATGTTTCTTCTTTGCATCAATAAAACATCACCCTGTATATATTTTTTTGAAATTTCAATACGATATTCGAAAAGAGCAAGAAAAAACAAACAAAATGGCCTATTTCATTTTTTTGTTACACCTTCGTGGTTATTTAAATACGTTGTTAAATGTGCAAGAAAATGGATTACAGAACCCTATTAAATGAGAGGCACGTGAAATAAATAGTTTTATAACTAAAATTTGCAAAAATTCTATTGAGCCTAGGTGGTCTGGGTGAATCCTAATTCCGGCACGTTTTAAAGGTCCATTTTCGTAAAAAACTGTGGTCCTAATAAGTAATCGGGTATGAAATAACAAAATTTTTAATCAATCACAGTAGGCTTGTTCAAAGAATAAAAGTGACAGATAATTTAAACCATTTAGGCCTAAGCAACCAGTTACTTTGATCAAGAAAATCATCAACATTTTATACTTAATAAAAATTGGAAAAGAGAACAAACTAAAATCTAAATAAATAAAATATTTTCCATTCAATTAACAATAAATAACAAAACAATAACTAAATGTGTTTAAAAATAAAACGTAATTGACACTAAAGTAAATTTTCAAAATGTCCTCCCCCACATTCTGTGCATTTTCTTGCACGTTTAGAAAGGTCACCAATTGCTCGACGTATCATTTCTGGATTATTCCGTATTTCGTCGCAGGTTGTAACGATGCGCTGGATTAAATGTTGTCTACTTTCAATTTCAATGCTATAAACCTCGTTTTTTAAGTGGCCCCATAAAAAGTAATCACAAGGGTTACAATCAGGAGATCTTGGTGGCCATTCATGTGGACCCCCGCGTCCAATCCATCTATTAGGATACACATTGTTTAAGTGTTCTCTTACTTGAAGGTTAAAATGTGGTGGGGCCCCATCATGCTGAAACAACATGCCTCTTATACCGATATTTTCTAACATATTCGGTAAAATGTTTTGAAGAAAATCAAAGTAAATTTCACCATTCAATCTTTCTTCAAAAAAATGTGGCCCTATCAAATGTCTATTCACAAGTCCGACCCAAACATTTACAGAAAACCTGTGTTGCGAACGGCGTTGGCGTACCGCATGTGGGTTTTCCTGTGCCCATTTATGATTATTTCGTGAATTGTTTACTCCATCCCTTGTAAATTGTGCCTCATCCGTAAATAAGGTTCTGTAAATGACTGGGCGATGGTTAGACAACCAATGACAACCAGGCGGGGGATATCGTCGCCTTGTTGAAGACGCTGTACCTGCTGGATATGATATGGATGGTAACGTTCTCTTTTTAGGGTTCTCCATACTCGCCAATGAGGAATACCAGTTGCCAAACTGATTCGTCTAGTGCTCATATTTGGGTTTTCTTGAACTACGTTTATAATATTGTTTTGTTCCTGCACACCTTGTTGTAAAACACGCTCCACAACTGCAGAATTAGGAAACTTTCCGTGTTGTCTTGCATACTGGAACACCGTACTAAAGGTTTTATGATTAGGGCATCGACGACCAGGAAAACGCAGCCGATATTCTCTTTCCGCCGACCTACCATTTCCATTACAGAAACCATAGATGAATATTATGTCAGCATATTCCACGTTTGTAAATTTTACTGGCATAGTTAAAATATTTTCACAAGTTTTCACTAACTAAATGCGGATTATTGACACATTAAATTACTAACAAACAATTATTCAACTGTTTAGGAGATTTCTTTTTATTATCTGTCACTTTGAACAAGCCTACTGTGATTGATTAAAAATTTTGTTATTTCATACCCGATTACTTATTAGGACCACAGTTTTTTACCAAAATGGACCTTTAAAACGTGCCGGAATTAGGATTCATCCAGACCACCTAGGCTCAATAGAATTTTTGCAAATTTTAGTTATAAAACTATTTATTTCACGTGCCTCTCATTTAATAGGGTTCTGTAATCCATTTTCTTGCACATTTAACAACGTATTTAAATAACCGCGAAGGTGTAACAAAAAAATGAAATAGGCCATTTTGTTTGTTTTTTCTTGCTCTTTTCGAATATCGTATCGAAATTTCAAAAAAATATATACAGGGTGATGTTTTATTGATGCAAAGAAGAAACATAAATTATAGTGAGTCCGGACCTGGATATATATTTTTTTATACATGTACCTCTTGGGGCTCGTTAGTACATTAGCCGTACCAAATATGAATCCGTTATTTCATTCCCTGTCAAAGTTATGACAAAAAACAGGTTTGGCCAAAAATTATTTAACACCCAGCAACCTCGTAATGAAGGCCCAATGAGACATTTCTATGGGAGGTTCCGGTTACCACTGATGTCCTCTACCTCCTATTAAGCTATGTCCCTCTCATGATGCAACACCCTGTATAATAATTAATAACCAAGGGCAGAAAAAATTAAATAATATGCAGTAAGAACTTTTCAGAATTTAATTAAAACTTAAAATCAGGACATACCTTTTCCAAATTAAATAATTGACTACTCGTAAACCCTGAAAGAAACTCACAAACGTTCAGAAGAAATTTCAGAAACTGAAAATCAAACATTCTTCAAAATGTTCAAAAATATATATTTTTTTATTTGAGAGGCCCTAAGTAAAAACAAATGAATATATTTTGGACAAGATCACAAACGAACAAACTTCTCAGAAATTTAACACATTTTCTAGACTTTACAAAACTGAATATTCCATAGGTTACTCTAAAATTCAAATCTCGAACAAACAACTCTTGGACCGAGAAAACAAACACATCACAACTTTCTTTCAACAAAATAACATAAGAGACCTTCATCACCAAATTATTGATGACATTTTCGAGGAAAACCCCGAATTTTACGACGACCAAATAAATATCCTCTCCAGTAGATCGGTTAGACATAGGAAATACTATATCATTCCTCTACCCTTTGACCCTGAATCTGTAATAGAACATTTGTTCTTAGCAATATACAAAAATCAAAATGAATTAGATCTTTCTAATACTTATCATGTCGAAAATAACTTAGACCTCCCCATACTCGAAATTCTGTCATTTATCTTCGCAGAAAAGGACCTAAAACTCATTATCTGTCAAAACCTAGTACAAACACCTGACGAAGACCAAAGACCGATAATTCTTGACCAAAACCATACCGGCAAAAACAACCTACATCGCGGAATAAACGAGACGATGCGTAGGATCAAAAACAAATACAATTGGCAAGGACTAACCAAAGATGTTGAAAATTTCATTAAAAATTGCGAAATTTGTCAACGGACTAAAGTTTGCCGTAAAAATCTTAACAACCCTCTAGTAATCACTGAAACCCCGAGAACACCTTTCGAAAGAATTAACATTGATCTATTCGAATTTCCTACACGAAATTACGCTCTAACTATCCGCGACGAACTTACAAAATTCACACAAGCCTATGCAGTACTGGATAAAAGCGCAAAATCTGTGGTAAACACCCTATTGTTATATTTTCAACATTACGGTACCCCACTAAGGATTCACTGTGATTACGGCGGTGAATTCGACAACAACTTACTAAAAGACCTCTGTACCCTCTACGATATAAAACTGACATATTCTAGCGTAGGACACCCCCAATCTAACGGTTCTATAGAACGCTTTCACGCTACCTTAGCCGAAATGATCCGAATTCACAAAACTGAAAACCCAAATGAACACCCTTTTACCATATTACTATATGCAGTAATATGCTATAACAATTCGGTTAATAAAACGCATGGTTTTACACCATACGAACTGGTTTTTGGACACACAGCTAATAGACCACCAGAGACCCTGTACAACCAAAAAGACCTAATAACTAAATATGTTAGGGACTTAAATAATAGGATATCTCACTATTACCAAATTGCACGCAGTCGGACTGAAGCGCAAAAACAAAAAGCTAAAGTCAGATTCGACAGAAATATCCCAGAAAATCGCCCCACGTATAACGTTGGAGACGAAGTATATGTAAAGGAATCCCAAATCAAAAGTAAGTCACAAAATAAATTCAACGGCCCTTTCGAGATCAAAGAAATTTTCCAAAATTCTGCCACTTTGTTAAATCCCGAGACAAATCAAACAAGTAAAGTAAATTTTGATAGAATGAAACCATATACTGAAGATTAAAATTTATTTTCAGGTTTCTACTGCTGTTCGGATCAGCATTTTCTCAATACGAAATAAAACCAATAAACAATACTATCGGTGTTTACTATCACAAAGACACGGACATTGTCATCTCACACAAGAAATGGACGTTACTCGTACATAAAAATATATCGACCTTTAAGACAGCTCTTGACAGAAACGACAAAATTTTACAGACAATCCTTACCACCCTTGACCCAGCATACAAAAACATGAACGAATTCGCGAGTGAGGTTAAAACGCATTTAAGCCTCCTAGGACAAATCTCAAAATCCATACAAACTAAATTTGACGAAATACATCTCGACACGAAACGCTACAAACGCGGAATCATAAACGGAATTGGTTCAATATTCAAAGCAATTACCGGAAATTTAGACGCAGAAGACGGTAAATACTACTCTGACTGTATCAATAAACTAAACCAAGACGAATGTCAGATAGAAAATTTGATGAAAAATCAAATATCAGTTACAAATTCAGTTATTAAAAATTTTAACACGACAATTCAAAAACTACTAATAGACGAGGAGACATTCAACAAAGACATAAAAGAAATCGAATGCGCAATCTTAGACATTACGTATAACGTACGAGCAGTTGAAACAAAATTAAAATTCTTGGAAATTTGTGAACAACTCATGGCGAGCTACCTATTTATAGAGGACAACCTCAACGATATTTTAAATTCGATCACTTTCGCGAGACTCAAAGTAATTCATACGTCTATCATTAATCCCCAAGATTTGGTAAACTCATTGCAGGAAATTTCACAAAACCTACAAAAGAACAATTTGCCACTCCCAATTAAACTTTCAAAAATTGCACAGTATTTAGATATTATTGAATTAAAAGCTTTCCAAATGAACTCAGAATTAGTATTTGTATTAGATATACCCCTAGTAAACCCTCAAACGTACTCTGTTTTCCAATTATACCCCATTCCTATCTTAGATAGTAGAACTGGTCTGTATCATATTTTGTCAACTTCTCAAAAATATATCGCGAGAGATGATGATTCTTTGATGTACATACCCATTGCTGACCTCAGAGAATGCAAGCCACTCCATACCAATACTAAATTATGTCCAAATTTGTTTGCATATCCAATTGACAACAACGCCATATGCGAAGCCCGCCTTTTCAAGGATCTACAAACCCTACCAGAAAACTGTCAAACGTCAACTATCATTGGCCAAGGATACAACATCCAAAAACTAGATGAAAACGTGTGGATGATCATCAATACAGAGCCACTACAAATGAATATCAATTGCCCGAAGGAGACTTCAAAAACCGACATCATCTTCAAAAACTCTATAATTAAATTACAACCAAATTGCTACGCCTTCATAGGCATCACGAAGATCCAAGCTAGCACAGACGAAACGACAGACGTGAAGAACGACGCTCACCCCATACAAATCCCTTTCGAGTGTTGCAACCAGGTTCCGGACAAAGTTCGAGTGCCCAATCTGAAACCACTAAAACTAAGTGATCTGAACACCGAAGACCTCGATATCGCCAGACACCAATTAGACCAGTATTCAAAAGACTTAGACGACCTAATCAAGAAACCCTTCATCACGAGACACATTTCTTGGTTTACCTACCTTACCATAGTGCTAATTTTCGGACTCTTATTCTTGTATCTATTCTGTAAGTGTAAAGCAAGTAGACGAAGACTAGCCATCAACGTTTCCACGACTCCATCTCCACCAAGGCCTAGTGAACCCCTCAGGACATTTACTAGCCTATTTCATCAACGAAGACGACCCCCACTAAGAAGAGAGGACGAAGAAGGTGGAGACATCGAACTTAATTAAACCAGACTGTTTGTGCCTTTTACTGACCTTTTGTACCAAGACTCTTCAGTGAATTTTTACTGCATTTCATTGTTTATTTAGTGTATTTTATTATTCCTATTTTTGTTAGTTTCAAATGACTAACATTTTAACATGCTTTTCGTAACACAAACAAGCTAATACGCTTGCGTCTTACGCCTAGCATTTTTACATTTTATGCTTTTACATTTTACGCTTTTTGTATTTTTACATTTTATATTTTACATTTTATATTTTTATATTTTTCAATCTTACAATTTTACCATTTTACATTACTTTATATTTTTGAATTCTTGTTAAATCACAAATTTTGTTCAACTCAAAAGTTGCTGTATAAACAACAACTTTTTTTATAAGGGGGAAGTTGTTATATGAAAATATACCCTGTATCTCTGAGACATTGGCCTCACCACTCTCAGCGGTATTATATTACATAGATATCAGATAACGACTCCTCTCAGCATCCGCTCTCCCGAGAATTAGATAAGATTGTATTCTTGCAAAACTGCATAATTGCAGTTCCTTTGTTCCCAAAGGTTATAAATGGGAGTAGTGTACTTTCAGACGGCAGTCTTAAACTCATGTTGGAATAAACAAGTCAAAATTATTATTGTTCTAATTTATAAAGAGTCAAGTTGACTCCATTAATAAATAAATAAAGTTTTTAAAAAGTGATTTCAACAATCGATTATCTAACATATATATATATATATATATATATATATGTTAATATTTTATAATTAGAAATTACAGTTATTTATCACAAATATACTAGAAGAAGCGCAACAGCATGTTGCTGAAGAACTGTATAAAATTGATATCTTAATGAAGGAAAAAAATATCAAAAAATTTACAAATGAAGGAAAAAAATATCAAAAAATTCACGAATTGAAATAAAAAAATTCACGAATTGAAAACACCGCATTTAAGGGAAAAAACAGTGCATGTAACGTCGATAAAAACACCGCAGATTCCTTCGAACACGAAGGGGTGGGGGAGGGGTGGACTAGCGGGACGCTCCCATGTGCAGTCTGTCGCTTGTTCTTTCTGGCACCTGTTACATAAAACCTTGTATTAATTAATTATTATAACAAACGCAACTGCGTAAGGTCAATTGGTCGGTAAATAAAAAAAATCCCAAATACTGTTCGTCATTTAGTATATCCCATAAGAAATAGTACATAGAGCAGTGTCAGATTCCAGAACTTTTAGACTCTTGCTTGCTTTTCCGACAGATAAAAAAAAATTGCTGGAATTTAAAACCTCGACGTTTCATGTCATTCTAAGCTTATTTAAAAATAAATAAATAAATATATATTTCCCTTTTTGCCCCGTTTACCCCCGAATTTATTTTCTAGCGCGTCGGCGCTGTGCATTTTGAATCGCATGAACAATATCGTACCTATTTTGTTCACGCGCATGTATGCCTACACTGGCGTTGCATTTACTGTAATAAATAGCCCAGGCGGCATCTGCTTAAAATCACCTGTTTGGATGAATCGGGTAGTATGGCAGATTTTTGTCTTAATCCCCCGTAAAAACCATAAGAAATGATAATTTCACTATATGCGCTAGTTAGAAAACGTGGGCTGAATTTTTTATTAAACAAAATGTGAAAAAATTCCTAAAAATTCCGTTTTTTCTTCCTATTTTTTAATATATCTCAGTAACTATCGCTTTTAGAGAAAAGTTATGCAAGTGAAAAAGTTTTGTAATTAAATTTTCAATAAGATGCATTCATTTTTACTATTGTGAAAATAGTAAAAATTGCAAAAAAAAATTTGAAATAGCAAGTTATTTGTGGATTTTTTTTCAAATACTTATACGTAGGACCTTCATACTTGGGTGAAGAAAACTTTTTAATATAATAAATCTTTCCACCAAATTTCATCAAGATCGGACTTTTAGTTCTTGTTAGATTGCAAGAACTAAAAGTCCGAACTTCGTTTTGAAAATTTGCAAATTTTCAAAATGTTGCCGAGGCTACAACTAGAGCATTTATAAAGTTGAAAATTCTTGGGCATATAAAAGAGAACTCAAATTTTCAAATCCATTTTGAGATATTAAAAGGAGAAAAATTAAAAATTTGACAATTTTTTTGCTTACGAACAAATGCAATAACTGAAAATTTTCGACGATTTTTATTTTTAAAATATATTATGAAAGTACTCGGAAAGACGCTGATTCGTTTATTAGAACCAGTGTTACAATAGACCAAAGTTGAACTCAATTTATTTCGTCCTATATTGTTTTGTACTGCTTTAGGTCTCTTAATATATATTTTTAATTTTTTCTGTGTTTGCAAAAAATGTTTTAGACAAAAGTTGTAGGGCTAGATGAGCACTATCCAACGATGTATCGCATGTACATATTTGATTGGAAATAAAATTTTGAAAATTTTATATATTATATAGGACGAAATAAACTGAGTTCAACTTTGATCTATCATATGTTGAACTTTATTGGTTGGTCTTGAAGTTTGTAAACAAAAACTAATATTTTAATACTAAATTCGACACCCTAATACGCTTTTTTTTCGTACGGCGGGCTTCTGGTCTATAATATATTAAAGGTAAATTCGGGTTCTGAGAGAAGCTTCTGGAACGGTTCCTGTCATGCGCAATAAAGAAACAGTCACGAGTAGTATATTAAAATTGGTAATTTAATAAACGGCGCAAGCTGTTCTTAAATAGAAACCCGGATTTACCTTAAGGAAACCATTCCACTTACCGATTAATTCTCCAAAGAGCGGTTGTAAACAAATCTTTCATGACCTTGTACCCAGTCCTTGCACATGAGACAGAAGTACATCGGCACCGCCCCGCTCATGTCTAATTCCAGATAGCGGAAACAATTAAAGTGGTATACATGCTGGCATGGCAGCCTATAGTCGACCTTTGGTAAGAAGCAGTATTTGCATCTCAATGCTGTAACAAAGAAAAAAGTGTTAACACCGAAAAGTGGTTCGTTTATTTATATAGTTATATGAATCGCAAATGGAAGTAAAATAATAAATATAGGTATAAAATGCATTCCTATATAGAATGGGCCAATCTCTTGGAGGTTTCTTCGTTTCTTCTAGACACGAAATCCTGACAATGAACATCGAGCATGCATTCAGACGACTGAACTATCGAAGCAATTTCGCCCCAGAATAAAAGAAAGATCACACATTCCCGGTACGGTCGTGAGCAAAAGAAATAGGACAAATCTTATAACGGTATTTTGCTAAAATCTAGTTGTGTACATCTAACTTTAATTTTTGTGACATTGTCAGTTAGTTGTCATAATGTATTGCAAGTGTTCAAATAGAGACAGATTTACATTTGAAAAAAAAAAGTTGTCCTATTTTTTTCTGCTCACGACAGTACTAGACCATATTCCTCGACAAAAAAAAGGTTGATCAATGGAATATGGTACACCATCAAGAGATTGGACTTTGCTTTGTACATTTCGCATATTACAAGTCATAAATTTCTAATATTAATAATTTCTTTCTAATAAAGATACCACTTTGATAACTTACTGCACGACATCGGATCCATCTTCCAATTTTCCTCCTCAAAGTATTGGGAGCATTCCGCCAGCGGCCTGTACCTGTCGAGGCCGGTGAACAGACAAGCGCAATATTTACTTCTCCTGTATACTGGCATGGCTGACTTGATGACGTGTGCCAACCTATCCACCTCTTTCTGGACTGCATGTGTGTACGGCCTTTCATTGTCTCTTTGTCTCTTACCATATTCACCTCCTCCGGAGTTAGATGGAAGCGTCGACACTGAGATTGTCGGAAGTTTTCGGTATTTTTGTTGCGGAATAATAGAACGTGTATATAACTGCAATTTCGCCTATGGCACTTGCCGTAGAACAAAAAGTCTGTACATGACATTGTCAATCAGTTTTAAATGTATAGAGTATGGATGAATGAAAAGGAAAATAAAAAGAAACACTGCTAGTAACTGACAAAACACCGCTTGCTACGTACAAAACACCGCACTATACCACAAAAAAAACAGCAAAAAAATGTTCACCAAACATATATATATATATATATATATATATATATATATATAAGGGGGGTGGCCGGGGAATGCTCCTATATACCCAATCGCATCAGAAATAAAGTAAAATAGTGATTTATTAATTACTCTTTTGAATTACTCAAATTTCGGATTATCGAAGAATGTGCACATCGTAGGTAATGAGACAATCGGTCAAAGAAGATATACACAATAAACCAGTTTCGGCATTTTCGAATGCCTCTCTTTTTCTCAATTCCAACGCTGTATAATACTTTGTGTTGTATCTTCATAGGTATACTATATCTGAAGTAGTAGACATCATAATGACAAAAGAAAAGAAAGACGTGCCTACTCTACTAATAAAACAGAAGGTACAATAAAATAATAGGGAACATTTGCAGCGCTCCGTATACTGCTTTTCTCAAAGAATTTCTTGCATATCTAATATCAATATTCAATAGTAATGAGAGCATATCACCGATTGCATGAAAAACGTTTATAGCAGAAATATTTCAGACTCAAAGTATTCATTAGTATACAACTTTAGAATTGAGACTCCATAAAATATCAAAATATACGTGGGCCAAAAAATAAAACTATTAGTAGATGTTTCCGCTTAAATCGGAAGTCAGACATATTATAAACCGGTAGTAGAGGTATGCTCATATTCTCGCAATAAAAGCTAAAGGCAATAGCCGCAATAAAACCAGACTACTTCATTTTTAACAAACCAACAACACCGTGTCTATCTTTTTTGACCGACTCTGTATGCAATTTTTGATAACGTTATCGTATTCGTCTGAGGAAGTACTATATTATTAGTTCTTTATTTTTTATACCAACTCAATAAATAATACATCCTACAGCCGAGCATTCCAACTTCGATGGACCACCACCTCGTACACAAGTAACTAACTAAACATCCTGTAGTAAAAAGATACGATTCCTCAGGCGGACACCGTCACCTATAGAAACCGCCGCCCGCCGCGCCGTGTCTAATTAAAACGCTCTAGTGATGGACATTATCCCACGATTTTAAGAATCGTGAAAAAGTTTTGTAATTGAATTTTAAATAAGATGCAGTCGGTTGCGAATCCAAAAATTCATTTTTACTATTTGCAAAAATAGTAAAAATCGCAAAAAAAATTTTGAAATAGCAAGTTAATTGTGGATTTTTTTTCAAATACTTATATTATACGTAGGACCTTCATACGTGGCTAAAGAAAACTTTTTAATAAAATAAATCTTCCCACCAAATTTCATCAAGATCGGACTTTTAGTTCTTGCAATCTAACTTCGGTTTGAAAATTTGCAAATTTTCAAAATGTTGCCGAGGCTCAACTGGAGCATGTAGAAAGTTGAAGATTTTTGGACATATAAAAGAGCACTCAAATCTTCAAATCCACTTTGAGATATTAAAATCCGTTAATCAGGAGAGTCTAGGAATTATTTAAAAATTTGGCACATTTTTCCTTATAAACAAATGCAATTTCAACGGATTTTAATTTTTAAAATATATTTTGAAAGTACTCGGAAAGATGTTTCTCAAGAAAAAAAATGCACGATGATTAGTTTATTTAGGACCGGTGTTATGATAGACCAAGTTGAACTCAATTTATTTCGTCCTATATTATCGTTTTGTACTGCTTTAGGTCACCGATATATTTTTTAATTTTTTCTGTGTTTTAGCAAAAAATGTTTTAGAAAAGTTGTAGGTGAGCACTATCCAACGATGTATCGCATGTACATATTTGATTCTAAATAAAATTTTAAAAATTTTGGCACCGTAGAAACGCAAGTGTCTGGCGCACATACATATCTATCGTGGTGGCGACGGCTGCCCCTCTGAGGAGTCACACCGTATATAGGCTACAATTTCTGATCGAAGTGTATAATTACCTAATCAGTCACCACCGGTGCGAAATCGAGTAAATTCCCGTGCGACCTCGCCCGGCATGTGGGACATGGGAACGTGGGGTACTGCTCATCGGGACTATTGGGGGTGTTCGACAATATGTGTATGTAGCAGGACCCGCAGACGGTGTGTCCACAGTCCTGTATATATACGTCAGTTACTTCCATTTTTTCCATACACACGGGGCAATCGTTGTAACGGTTCACTTTCCTTGATTTCTAAATTGTTATTAAATTTCAGTTGATTTAATAATATACACTATACGCCTGGTGTATGTATTAGTTATCATTTTTGTAAGCTGTTCGCTGGTCTTGGGCGACCCTGTATATCGAGTTTGCCGAGACATTTACAACTCTTTCGCTTCCTCACCTAAGAGAAATTACAAAATTATTATGAAGTAATGCATCTGAAATGACATGGTATATTCTTGTAATCTATTAATTATAGAAACAGGAATAAGGGATAAATACATGGTATAAAAAGATATTAGCAAAAAAAGGAAAGAAAATTTTTTGATAATCAGACAGCTGGGAGCTCAGAGATGAATTGTTAGGTCGAACGTTAAGTTGGTATATATATAAGAGACCTACAATTGTTTTTTAAAAAGGCCGTTGAAGAACTATAGGCAAGTATACATTTTTATGCCTTTTGTTCGCAACAAATTAAAACTTTACCTTATCATGTCATTTAAAATGCACTTATTTCAGGCCTTTATTTCTTTGCGGGTCATTGTTTGCTCGACCTATATATGGATCCTATGATTTTATTTTACATGGCGATGTAACATTGTTTATGGAATATACCCAAGTAATTGGTTTAAGTCAATGAGGCATTTCTCTTAGACTATTTGGATCAAAACAGCGTTACCGAAGGAGTATTGAGGTATTCGTTATTTAGGAGTCCAGACAATCGGTGAGACAGAAATATATAAACAACTTGAACAACCGAAATGATTCTGTGAGTATCTTCCATTTTACCAGTTTGTTGCACATTACTGCAGATATCAAGAAAGTTTGTTTCTTTTGTCCTAAACACCCTGGAGGAAACTGCAGTATAAAATTTAATTGTTTATCTGAAATAATATGATATATTGCAATATAATACTTAGGTTTTTCATGTGAACTTGGGGAAACAGCTGTTTCGGCGAGTAATTAACTGATTGACTTATACACCTTAATTAAGATTTACCAAGTACTCATATAGTTCATAACAAAGAGTGAAGCATTTTGTTTTTAATCGGTACGTTTCTACACCTAACTGTAATTACATCTTTTAGTGGCATAAATATCACGTGATCTGTCTCATCCTTGTTATTAGTGAAAAAATATCTTTCTATAATCCAAATTATACGAGCTAATTAAGCCTCACGTTTCACACATTTTTTTATATTTAATAATAACTGTACATATTCCCTCGATTTGTATTAGGTATAAATAATAAAATTTTTACATATCAGGATTTTATAATTGGGTAATTTGATTCTTATCTGTGTTGTTTTGTACCTCCAACCTTCCCTCGTCAATTTTACATTGGCTGGCGCCCTCAGCTTACATAACTAAATAACAACCAAAATAATTAAAATCCACGACTTAGCTCACGACATACAAGCTGCCGATCGCATTTATGTTGACGAACGTCACATCGTATCGTAGGTCCGTATTTACCCAAACATGACGGAAAGGGCAAGCATCTTCCATCGGACATTTCCCCGACCTCCTGAATGATTTACAAACCCCGCTGAGTTGATAAGTACGGATTGCCTCCGCGGCCACCACCCCGATCACCCCCACGTTACCCCTTCGGTAAAGCAGATTCTGCACTTCTGAGAGATGCATGAACACACACTTTTTTCCATATTTGCAATACCCATTGTTATACTGTTTACAGAATTCGTAATCATGAAAGTTTTCGCAGAATGGGTGGCAAACTCTGTTTTTGAGGTATTTCTGGCACCTTTAACATAAAACTTTGTATTAATTATTATAACAAAAGCAACCGCGTAAAGTCAATTAGTCGGTAAATAAAAAATCCCAAATACCGTTCTTCATTAATATATGTATAAGGTATAAATATATCCCATAAGAAATGGTACATCTCGTTGAGCAACGTGAGATTCCGCAAGTAAATGCCCAAAGAATCGCTACTTCCACGTCCAGACTTTTTAGGCTATTCTTTGCTTTGCCGACAAACATACAAAAATTTTCGCTCCAATTTAAAAGCTCGACGTTTCACGACATTCTAAGCCTATGTGAACAATCACCGGCAGGAGTAGGTAGAACAAAGTTGAACTTAATTTATTTCGTCCTAATATTATCGTTTTCTACTGCTTTACGTCTCTAATATATTTTAATTTTTCCTATGCATAGTGTTTGTTTAAGACAAACGGAAAATGCTACTCGAATGATCCAAAAAATGTTACTGCGGGAAAGAAACATTGCATTTTTAACGGAAATGCGCCGAAAGAGGGCTCCCGACTTACTACGCCACAACGATGGCGGCGAGCTATCCTCTTTATAGGTTATATTAATTCAACATTATTTCGATATTACCTACACAAATCGCAAGTTTCTTTTATTTAATATGAATTTACCTAGTTCCTGTATATTGGTGCCTAAATCTGATCACGTTAACATACTACTTCTTCGTGCATATTATGGCGCGATCTACGCATCAACTTTAGGTATAGAAAAATAAAGAAATAATACGTAGTTATTGCAAAATTCTTACATAACAATTATTTATTAGATACTGACTTACCATAGACTCGGTTCGACAGGTTCCGTCTAAACAATTAACTATAACAACTAAAGAATTAATTAATTTTCAATGTGAAACACAACACCGCACAATGCAAACACGATAGAATGCAAGTAATGGATGAACAATGAAGTCGCTGTTATCTCGTTTCCGGCCGGGCTGCGTGACGATTCCAGGAATTCGAAAATTCGCGAATCGCGATTGGTTCTACGTAGTGCCGGAAATGGTCACGGAGTAAGTGCGCGCACTAGATTTTCGACCTAAAATACATATTTCCCGCTATTTTCTAAACACATTGTTATATTCATTTATCAAGACAAGAGCTTTTATTTTTAAAATTAGCCGCCCGTATGTGCGCAACAAGGACAGACAACAATAATTTTTCGAAATGAATTGCAAGTCTCGACAAGTTACTTTAAAATTAGGCAACAAACCTACGAGCTAGGGGCCGAAGAAGTCGAAAAAATAAGAAAAAGAACTAAGAATAACTACAGTGTGTCCAACTAAGTCGGCACCATATGGGAAACTTTTTTATTATTGGTTTTATGAAAAAAAATTATTCTTGATAAAAAGTTCTGCATGGCCTAAAACCCAAAATGAAATAATCAGATATAAATTTTTTGCAGTCGTATATGAGGTATGTCGAAAAATATAAATTTTACTCAAGAGTAAAGTACCTTTTTTTATTACAATATCGACAAACGTTATTAAGAAAAGTTGATCCTAATAGAAAATTACGGTCAGATATCCAATATTATCCATCTACCATGAAAAAACAGATTTTGTTATTTTTACACACTCTTCTCTGTAATTAGCATTGATAATTTATGTCTACAGATCGACATTTAATCTAGGATGCACTGGCAAATTCTGTATATAGTAATTTGTCTCTACGTTGACATTTAATCTAGGATGCACTGACAAACCAATGAATTTTTGATAGCAAACGTCAAAACGCTAGTTAGAATTTATAAAATACAAGAAATGGCAGCTCTATTAACTTTTGAGGAGAAAATTGAAATAGTTTTGATTGTGGGAGATCATTATAAAACTCATCGAGAAGCAGCAGTTGTTTTTAACAACAGACATCCAAATAGAAATATTCAACATTCAACAGTTACGAGAATTGTAAATAAATTTAAGACTTCTGGAAATGTTCATAATAATTTTAATAAAAAACGCCGGAAGCGGGTTGCAGATGATAACACGGAATTACAAGTGATGCTATCTGTCGTAGAACATCCAAAAATGCCACTGCGAAAAAGAATGTCTTTGATACAAAATAATGTAAGTAGAGGTACAATCGCAAATATTTTAAAAAGAAATAAATATCATGCATACAAACCGCAGTTTGTTCATACATTGAAAGAAACTGATTATGATAGACGGTTTTATTTTTGCTTTTTAATACAAGAAAAGTTAGAAGAGGATCCGTTTTTATTAAGACATAATTTTTTCTGATGAGGCGACATTCTCTTCAAATGGACCTGTCAGTTCACAAAATTGTCGCTGGTGGTGTGACAGTAATCCCAATTTTACAATTAAGACTCATGACCAATATTCGTTTAAGACAAACGTGTGGTGTGGCATCTACAAGAATAAAATAATAGGACGATATTTTTTTTGACAGACCATGAATGCCGAACGCTATCTACATTTTTTACAAAATGAATTGAACGACTTTATGGACGAACTGCCCTTACAATACCGTCAACGTATATGGTTTCAACAAGATGGTGCTACGTGCCATAGTACAGTAGCTGTTAGGGATTACCTTGAAACTATTTTCAATGACAAACTGATACATAGATGTTCCGATATTTTTTTGCCGGCTAGATCTCCAGACTTAACGCCTCTGGATTATTTCTTATGGGGCTACTTAAAACAAAGGGTTTACCAGCAAGGACCTTTTCAAGATATTGATAATTTGGAGAGGATCATTTCAGAAGCATGCCAGGAAATTACTACAAATATGATAAAGGATGTGTTACGGGAATTTGATAAACGAACCATTAAATGTTTAGAAAGAGATGGTGGATATGTTCAGGCTTTGGTGAATTGAAGCAAAATATAAATTATTTCATTTGCAATAATGCTATGGATGTTACTTATTAGTTAACTTGTTGTTTTCTATTTAACTTTTCATTTGTAAAATAAATTATTATGATATGCATGCACTAATTATTCAAATGCAATAGCAAATTGTTACATAACTTATCTTTGAACCGAAAGGTTATCATGTTTTTCAATACAATAGATGTTTTATGATTTGCAAAATTAAATTATGTATAATTTATAGCCAAAAATTATTAAAAATCGTTTTTTCATGGTAGATGGATAATATTGGATATCTGACCGTAATTTTCAATTAGGATCAACTTTTCTTAATAACGTTTGTCGATATTGTAATAAAAAAAGGTACTTTACTCTTGGGCAAATTTTATATTTTTCGACATACCTCGTATACGACTGCAAAAAATTGATATCTGATTATTTCATTTTGAGTTTTAGGCCATGCAGAACTTTTATCAAGAATAACTTTTTTTCATAAAACCAATAATAAAAAAGTTTCCCATATGGTGCCGACTTGGTTGGACACACTGTATATAGGTACAGTGTTTACCTTAACAGCAGCCATTTTTGAAGCAGTGTGACAGCGTGTTTGGGTGAATCGGGTAGTATGGCAGATTTTTGTCTTAATCGCCCCTAAAAATCATAAGAAATGATAATTTCACTATGCGCTAGTTTGAAAACGTGGGCTGAATTTTTTATTACAAAATGTCAAAAAATTTATAAAATTCCGTTTTTTCTTCCTATTTTTTAATATATCTCGGTAACTATCGCTTTTAGAGAAAAGTTATGCAAGTGAAAAAGTTTTGTAATTAAATTTTCAATAAGTCGCAGTCGGTTACGAATCCAAAAATTCGTTTTTATTATTGCAAAAATAGTAAAAATCGCAAAAAAAAATTGAAATAGCAAGTTATTTGTGTAATTTTTTTCAAATGCTTATAATAATATTATACATACGTAGGACCTTCATACTTGGGCGAAGAAAACTTTTTAAGATAATAAATCTTCCCACCAAATTTCATCAAGATCTTACTTTTTACATAATAATTTTGCAATCTAAACTTCGAGGCCGAGGCTAGAACTAAAGCATTTATAAAGTTGAAAATTCTTGGGCATATAAAAGAGCACTCAAATTTTCAAATCCATTTTGATATATGAAAATCCGTTAATTAGGAGAGCCTAGGGAATTGTTTGAAAATTTCAACGGATCTTTACTTTTAAAATATATTTTGAAAGTACTCGGAAAGACGCTGATTCGTTTATTGGAACCGGTGTTATGATAGACCAAAGTTGAACTCAATTTATTTCATCCAATATTGTTTTGTACTGGTTTAGGTGTCTAAAATATATTTTTAATTTTTTCTGTGCCTTTGCAAAACATGTTTTAGACAAAAGTTGCAGGAGGATACCTAGTAGGACTATCCAACGATATATCGTATCGCACGCACATATTTGATTCGAAATAAAATTTTCAAAACTTTATAAAAAACCGCTGCCCAAGGAATCACTACTTCGACATCCAGATTTTGTATTCAAGTCTTATGCACACCAAATCCCAATTTAATATTTTATTCGAGGCCCTTGGTTCTCGTACACACACTAAATCCCAATTTAATTTTTTACTCCCTTTAATAATAGGATGGAGGTGGCAATGGGGTTGGTAGAGGGGGTAGATAACACTAAAAAAACTTTTTAGACGTTTCGTTTTTGTATATACACTAAATCATATTTTAATTTTTTACCCCCTTTCATAATGGTGTAGGGGTAGTACTGGGGGTGACGGGGGGGGGGGGGGTCTTGTTATGTGATACCAACAAAATTGGTGAGACTTTAACTTTTCGTACATGGCCTAAATTGCAATTTTATAGACACTTGCTTGTTTTGCCTATTTACCCTTATTTACTCCAGAACCCTTCAACTGAATTAGATCAAAATATAATTTAGTTCCAGATCTCGTTACAATACATAAGTGTACCAAATTCCAAGTCAATATCACAAACGGTTCCGCAGTAATCGTGTGCACAAAAAAAAAGTTACAAACCGACAGACAGGAAACTTTTTTCCGCTCAAATTTAAAATTTCGGCGTTTCATGACATTTGAAGCCTATTTTATAAAAAAATATATATATATTTTTTTGCGTTACTGTACTTCCACTGGACCTGGAAGTAAAACAATAATTATATATTGGTTATGTTTATCCTGGAATCGTGATGAAAGATTTGGTGTTAATAGGTTCCTAAATGGGGGTATAAGTAGTAAACAAAATGGCAGCGAAGTGTTGAATGGATGGAACTTTTTGGAATTTGTTTATTCTGTAATTTTCGTCACAATACTTTCTGAAGAGTTCAAAACACTGCAATATTCCTATATGATTCTCAGTATTTGAACAACCTGAATTTTCGTTGTCAAAAACGTGCATTTTTGGAATATAGTTATTATCTTGGTCCCAGTCTATTTCAGGATCACACAACTTAGTTTTTTTCTTTCTGGATTCTCCTGAAAATAACATACAACATGTAGTGTCCAATCATGAAATTTTTATTACGTATATATAGATACTGAGAAGATAAGGACTAATGCCAGTTACATCAATATTTCAACACCACATATTCCCCCTGTTGAGGTTATGTTGAAGTTGCACATGTGAAAAAATTTTCAAAAAGCATGATGTCCTGAAGGGATCAATCTTGTATTATAAGGTTAAGTTGAAACTTCCTGTGAAGATGGCCAACCTGTCAAATTTATTCCTCAAGGATAAAAGTAACTTTCCTCAACATTTCGTAAGTACTCTAATGTCAGCCCTAATTTAAGTGTAATATGATGTCATACTTTGTAGAGTTCCTGATGAAGAGACAAGAAAGCCTCGAAAGCTTGAACAGAAATAAAGAGTTTTCTTTAATTTTTGTGCCATACGACTGCATACCCAAATTTAAATTTTAAAATTCTGACTATATATATATATATATATATATATGTATACAGAGTAAGAGTATATTGTTAGATATAAATTAAGGTTAAACTGAAATATTTAAATTATAATTGAAATTTGCAATTCAACATACAATTTTAACATATGACTGATTTAGAGTTAAAAATTAACAAAATCAAACAGTGTAGGGGAGAGGTGGCATGAATGGGACGGATTTCTTTACACCTTTATATTTCAGATGTTTTTTAAAATAATCTAAAATAAATTAGGAGGCGTGGACCTTACTATATTGGAGCATATATTATTAAACAAAATTAAATATTGATGGTGATCTGGAAATACTGTTTTAATTAAAAAAAAAAACGGCTTATTGTCCCATTCACAACATATGTGCCATGAATAAGACATACATGTTACATTTAAAGAAAATTGATAAATCACAAACAGAGGAAGGATGAGACTAATTTGTGCCACAATAATAAATAAAATATAAATTATAGTTGTGAAAAATAATTTTATTTGAAGAAACTACAAAATTCTACCATATAAATTTTCATATTGGAAATTCAATATTGAATCTTAGGGTAGCTTGTGTTCTAGCAGTTGCTGCATTACGATGTGGCTTTGGCAATTTTTTTAAAATCTGAGATCTCTCTATAGTACAAACATCCTCTTTTACTGGATACATGAATTTATCTGAATTTCCGAATCGCCTTAAAAAGTTAATCTTATATTCATTATCTTTCAGTTTGTTTTCAATAGACCCAATATAGGAAATTTTATTTTTCTTGGTAGAAAGTCCACTAAAACGAAATCACCTGTTTAAATTATAAAATCTTCTATATTTTCAATCAACTCATTTTCTTCATTACTTCTTTTACACATCTCCTCATAAAATTCATCGGTGTTATCAGAATCCCGCAATTCAAGATCTTCACCAGATTCACTGCTACTTTCCTGAACTAGTCGTCGTACTACCTTCTTTCGCTTAGCATCTTTCCGACTATTTTCCTCTAATTTTTTCATATGCTCCCCTTTAAGTTGATTCATTTCAGGAGTTTCTGTTGTTAGTATTCTTGTTGAACCAGGTTTTCAAATAAGTTTTAAACTGTCCATACACAGATATGTCTAGCGGCTGCAGCCTGTGGCTACAGTGCGGAGGAAAAGTCAGTAGAATGATTTATTCTTTTTAGCATAGTTAACAATTCCGAAACTAATATGCGTCTCATGATTTTCTAAGATTAATAACACTGGTGCTTCACTTGTAGGCCTTACATGCTTCACAAAATGTTCAAGGCTGAGAAGGAAGTTGCTTTCTGTCATCCACCCGGACTTATTTGCAAGACCCAGACTTCCCAAAGGAGCGCCATTTAGCATATGGGTCTTGAAATTAACGCGTGGAAATATGAATACCGGAGGATTGAACCCACCTGCCGCATTTATAAAATTTAAAACAGTTACAAGAGCACCCCGTTCGGCTGAGGTAGCTTGTCCTACTTGTTTAAGCCATTTCATAGCAAATACCTTCGGGGGATCAGTAACCGTTGTAACACCTGTCTCATCACAATTATATATACGGTTCGCTGTAAAGTTATATTTCGCCATAATTCGTTTTAAATTATCAAAAAATTTGTTAACTGTAGTGGGATTGAATGCAGTTGCCCTACTTAAACTTGTTTTTTCTGGTTTTCGTAAACTCAGTATCTTCTTATGACGTACCTTGAAACCTTTCAACCAATCTTCACTAGCTCTACTGTCTTCATTCCATTGTGTGTGATAATTAATTTTCAACTCTTTAGCATACTTGTATGCTAAAATACGAAGCATAGTGGAACCCAAACCATAGCACATTTTTGAAGCAGTATGTAAATATTCGACTAAAAAACTCTCTTGCTGTAATGTGAAGATTCTTCTATTACCTATATTAGGTTTATGTTTAAATCCTACTGGGTTTGTCAATTGTTGAGCGAGTTTTACAGCTCTATGGAGGGCTGATTTTGAAATGTTAAATTGTCCCAATCATGGCCTCATATATTGTCCCATTCATAACCTTAATACACTCCACAAAGAATAAATTTGCAAAATAATATTATCAAGCTAGTTATTCATTTTCTTTTATGTCATGAAATATCTAAATGTTTACTTACCATGAACAACTATTTTCAACTTTATTTTCCGTTTGTATAAGATTTTAGAAAGTAAAAACCGAATATCTAAATATTTACTTTTACCACATGTGATCACACCAACTTGACAGAACGTGAAAATGGAGGTTATCATAATTTTATTAGGTTCTAAAACGAAATGGTATGGTAACGCCATCTGTGACATGAATACTGAACATCACAACACAATTATTTCCAATATATCGCTACTGTCCCATTCAAAACCTGTCCCATTCATGCCACCTCTCCCCTATATATAGATATGAATAACTCATTATATTTTCGATTCATATGCGTCCTGCAAGAAGGCAATTTAATTTTAAGATTTAAGTGTAAATGTGCAAAAATTTTTGGGAAGATATACGCTACTTAATAATATTTATTGAGTATTTACATTTCCTGTCTATTAAAGTAACCTGAAGATATCCAATTTGTGTCTACGCAAGTGTGTGTATTATTCGGAAATATTTGAAAATGCCAACTGTTTTGAAATTATATTAATTTTTGGCAAATTTAAAATACAACCGTAAGATATATTGACCTATAATGGATATGAACTGTAAAAAAATGTATTGCGCATTAAAAGAATTCGAATCTATTATGTGTCTATATCATTGATCTATATGCAGTGGATATTCCACAGAGGCTGTATCTGTTGTACTGTTTGCTGCGCGCTGAAGTGGCCATATTGCTCTGTATTGTTAATTTCAAAATTTATCAGTAAAACAGAAACGTACAGTTCATAAAATTTAAAAGTTGCGGATAAATATTATTTTTCTTTTAAATGTAAGCGCATCTTCTGTGACAGTTCTTTAATTTTGTTATTATTTTGTTCATCTAGTCTATATTCCTATAATTATGTACATGAAATAGCTCTATCTTATTGGTGTTTCGTAAACTGATATCAAACTGCCGAACAATATGACAGGATCAATGCACAGTCATTTCGGGTTTATGTGATATCCAGTGTATACAGATTAGTGATATGTACGATTGAAATGCAAAAACGTATGAATGAAAATTTGTAAATGCTTTGAAGATGGGTTTAAAAGTTGTATCATTTTTTGGAAGGTGTTGGTCTATTGAATTCAGAAATACCTATTGTACACCAATATAATTCCAAGGGATGCACTGCACATCGACACAATTCAACAAATGTGTCGCCGTATGTTTAATGATATACTAATTTAAAGAAATTTGTTGCATATCAAAAGTATCCGAAGATGCATATAATTTTAAGTATATTGACATATTGTATGGAAATTTGTAAGATTTTAAAAATACGTTTGTATCTGTTAAATTTAATAATTTTTACTATGTGTTCATTCAAAGGGCCCCACACCGATTTTGTGGGAAGAGGTTTCGGGTGAATATGGTTGGGCTTTACGTATGTTATAGATCTTGGTATACTGATAAAAAGTTGCCGTTGCTGTAAGAACAGAAAGTGGTCAGTTTTAGAATTATGAGATCTTACAGTTGGTACGTTTTATTTTCCATCAGGTCTTGTATTGAATCGAAATAATCATATAAAATGGGATTATCTGGGAATTTTGTTGAAAGTCATGTATTTCATATTTGTTGAGATATCGATGAAAGATGTCGCCCGGACAGACAGAAGTATTGAACAGTTCTAGGGTGAAGATTTTATAGTTGTCTTTTTATTACTCGAAATTATACTTTAATCAATGTAAGCACGCATTCAAAATAACATCACCAACTATGAAATATGTGATTTTGAATAGAATGTACAGATGATCCAACTGTATATCATTATTTTGATTAAATACGTGTTGTTATGGTAATGGTTATTTTTTATCAGCACATGAAAATGCGTAACATGCGTGAAATCTAAGCAAATTAACTGGGAACATTCTTCTTATAAGATTGGTGCAGGCTCTTAATATTAGTTATTACGCATAGATACAATGTGAGAAAGTCTATGGTGTTACCGTATAATGCAAAAGTATGTATTGCACGTTTAACCGTAAGGTTATGTGTTGCATATGACGAAGAAAAAAATGAAGGATAAGTAGTGCTTTTTATTTTTGTAAACACTGTAGATAGTGCATTTTTCGATGGATTAAGACGAAATTTGGTATGCATATTCTTTGGGTCCATATCTCGGTTAAGTTTAAAGATGGGCCAAATTGGCTTCTTCGTCCCAAAATGGTAGCGGTGCAAAATTTTAAAGTACTCAAAATTTTATTTCGAATCAAATATATAGATGTAATACATCATTGGATAGTGCTTGTTTAGTATTACAACTCTTGTCTGAAATATTTGTTGTACAAACGCATAGGAAAAATGTAAGAAGTGGCGGCGATCCAAAGTCTTCAAAAAATTCTCAACATTTTGTTCTAAATCAAATATGCACATGCGATGCATTATTTGATAGTGCTCGTGTAGCCTTACAACTTTTGTCTGAAACATTTTTTGTTAAGATATAGGAGAAGTTTTAAAAAAGCGTGATTTATTTGTATTTTGAAGATGTGCTAATAGTTGTTCACGAATCGATGACAACAAATTGAAGTTGGGCAGTTTTAATAAAGATGTACTAAATTATTTACTTAATTACTTATTTACTAAAATAATAGAGACCTACAGCAATGCAAAACAATATAGGATAAAGCCCATCTTTCTAACTGGCTCACACCATCGGGCCTTTTCTTCGTTTTGCAAAGGAAAGAAGAAATACGTATGTAAACGGTTTGGTGAAAGGAAATCATCGATCATTTTAAGACATAAAATAATTATGAGATGTAAGTGATGTGCAAAAGATGAAACATTAATATGTGTATAATTGTGAAGAAAGACTGAACAACATCATAGTACAACATCATAACTGTATTAGGTATTATAAAATTGTATTGTATTATTATAAAATTGTATATATTAAAAAAGAACACTCATTTGATGTATGGACATTTTAAAAAGATTTAAGTGTACCGGAATATTGTTTTCCTCAAGAAGATTCTCTAGACATAATGCCAATAATTTTTTTTGTAAAGGGTGCTATGAGGTAATTCCAAGTTGTGATATTAAAAATTTTACTCACCAATAATTGCAGTGGCATCTAAATGTTGTGACAGAAGATGTACTGCAGCAGGAGGCTGTGGAATACTGTTCTAACACTAATTTGAGATGCCAAATACCAAATGTCATTCAGTAAGAGCATTTGCTGAAAATTATTTGTTGAAGTAAATTATGCAAGTATACTAAAGTTGTGCAACTGAAATCGAGAAAATATGCAATATAATATCTGTACCTTTAAAGGAAACATTTTCACCATTTTCTGTATGAGAGATCTGTCCTTTTGCAAGGACAATTCCTCTAAGATATCTGAAATGTGTCCTTTCTTGAGAGCTATTAATTCCACAACCTGCTGAATCTGGCTCTTGGGCTTTGAGACCATTTAAGGGAGGTCATTTGTAGGTTCGTCGGGGACTGATAGTGAATAATAACACATCCTCTCTTTGCCTTTATCTGACACCGGAGGAATTCTTTCTGCTTGCTGAGCAGGGATGAGCAGTACATTCTCCAATACTTTGATTTTTTTAGCAGGTGGTTGTATGTGCTGTGATGTATGGGTAACATCGGTAGGTGTTTCATCCCTAGTTGCTGTCCTTTTAGAGGGATTAACGGCAGGATTTGCAATGTTATTAGATTTCCGGGTGGATTGTCCTTTCATTGATGTCCCCTTCCTTTGGGTCAACCTTTTTCCACCCCTAGCTTTTTTCGGCATTGTGCAACTGTAACGGAAAATGAAATGTTACATTTTTTGCTTCTTTCATTAATGGTAATTTTGTAGAGAATGCGGAAGTTGCGGATGGAAATACCGTGAAAATAGAATTTTGATACAGAGAGTGAATTATTGTATATTTTGGAAATGCAGCAAATTTGAAACATTTGATATATGGTAGTTGTAAATGAAAAAGGAAATGAAAGACCAGTAACCTTTTTAATTTTTGTAATTTCCAAATCTATCATCGATGCATAATGGAGGTAAAGGTACCAGTTATTGACACTTAGGCAATAAATAGCATTAAAACAATATCTTGGGCCATGATTATTAGCTTAGATCCAGTTTGTATTTTTTTCCTTGTAGTTTGTACTTTGACAATTAAAATGTCAACAAAGTTTTATTTAAAAAAAAAGGTTTGTTTTTTGTACAAAATTTTACAAAGAATTATTTTGAACGCACCAGTTATTGACAGTCGGCTTTCTTATATGTACCAATTATTGACACACCAATGATTGACACGAAACAAAAAAAAATATTTATTTGAATATATATTTTTACAATGAAATTTTAATTGCAAAAAATCTTTAATTGCATTCTAGAAGTGTTAAGCTTCAAGTATATCAATGTCCTTTGAAAATATATATTTCATTCTGTCACCGACATTGTGAAGTTCTGGTTGAAATAATTTTTCGATGATATCTTCAAACTTTATAGTCCAGATATCATTTTCTATTAATCGGAAACATGACTTCTCATTAATTGACTTAAGAGAAGCAACTTCGATATCATTTTCTGTGTATATTTTTTGTATCACACAGACATATCTATAAAAGAATGTTTGCTTCTTCCCACCCAAAAAATTGGCCAAAATGAAATCTCCTACACGAATGTCATCATATTTTAAACGAGATTTTAACTTTGAGGCCAAATGACAATGGGATATCGTTATCTTGTTCTTCTTCTTGTTCTGAATAGATACCGATATCATCCAGACTATCTCCCCTTTCTACCCACTCTTCGGAATCAGATGAACTTTCACAATCTGAAACTTTCCTCTTCCTTTTGGTTTTTTTGGACCTCCTTTTTTCGTTTCCTTTCTTCTGCTCTTTTTTGTTTCTTTTCTAGCTTTTTCTTTTTCTCTGCTTCCTTTTTTTTTGATACTCCTGCCATCTTTCTGAAGTGATGGCAGATGGTATTTTCTCTTTTTTCGGTTTTTTGTTCGACTTAATTTCTTCCGGCCAAAACAATGCTTTTTTAAAAGGAGTGGGAACTTGTTCTTTTAGCAATGACAGATTTAATGGTGTGGTATTATTTACTGGATTGAAGGGGGAACCATTTACTTTTGGTGGAGAACTTGTTGCAGGCAACAGAATGTTTGTTATGTTTTTTGTGGTGTAACTTGACTAGACTCAGGATTCACTTTGGGATTCGTCCTTGCTAATTGAATTCCAGAACATCCTGGCTCAGAGTTATTATGAATTTGTTCAATACTTTCTGAGTTTGATTTTTCATTTTCAAATTCTCTTATAGTATTATTCTCGTCTCCGTTTTGGCCAACTTCGTCTGCTTTGTTTGCTGTTTTTTCTCTGCCAACATTTACTTCCACTTCTACCATAGCTATTGTTTTCTTTTTCATTGCAGTCCACACAGTAAATAGAGAAGTATCTTCCACGTTTCCAGACCAATCAGCGTTAAAATTTGCTCTAAAAATGTTTAATTTTTCTGCAGGAATAAATTTTTCCAAAACTGCAAGACCTTCTTTTATCTCGGTAACTTGTCTTATGTCTGTTAGTTGAGTTGAAATTTTAGAAAATTTTACATTTTCTACATTAAGTGGATACATGCCACAACTCTTAAAACTATGTTGAATTGTTTCCTTTGTAATACTGGACAGTGCCTTCTCAAATACACATCCAAAATTTTCTTTTCTCAACTTCTTTCCATTGTTCTCAAGGTGCCAATCCCTTACTGACTTTTTCCAAAACAGTTATAGCGGTTTGAACACCGCCACATCCATAGGTTGGATTAAATGTGTCGAGTTTGGATATAATGAGAATAGCTCAATTCCATTTTTCGACCAATACTGTGATAAATGTAAAGTCATGTGAGATACGTGGCCATCTATGAACATTAGAATCGGTCGTTTAATTTTTTCCTGATCTAACCATGGAGCAAATACATTAGTTATATATTCAAAAAAGGTTGCGCCACAAATCCAACCACTTTCAGACCGTCCTATCCCCCAACTGTTGTTAACACTATGAGATATATGACCTGGAATGCGCTCGTATTTGAAAATCACCATAGGAGGAGCTAATTCTCCAGCTGCGTTGGCTGTTACTAAAACTGTGAGATTGTCTTTTTCATCTTTTGTTCCTGCATTATACACACATATACATCTCCTTTTTTTGCCAATACTTTGTCACCCTTTGGCTCGAGAAAAAATGCGCTCTCATCACAATTAAATACTCTTGCAGAGTCGTTTGTTATCTCTAATAGGTTCTGGATTTTAAATATTCCTCTATTTCTTTAAACCATTGTCGAAGTTGCGATTCAGAAACTTTTTCGCGAGCAGGTGTTAAATTTTGGGCAACTCTCTCGCTTATATTTGGATGCCTTTTCATAAATGAATCATACCACTTCCTACCTGGACGAGAATTCGTAAAAGGATTTGGACGCTTATTTTCTTGCATAATTAGATGCACACTGTCTAATAGTTGCTCCTTATTAACTGGGTGGTGTACCTTAGCCAGTGATAGAATCCACCTCTCTAGAAGAGCCTCTTCGTTGGTGGTAAGAATGGTGCTTGGTCCCATTCGGCAGTCTACAGGTAGCTTGCCAGAAGACTTATACAGTAGCGTTACTCTAGGGACAGAGTGCATTTTAGCAGCTGTTGCTACAGGCGTTCCCCTTGCCACAGCTTCAAGAGCTGCATTCATCTGCTCCTTAGTATAATTTTTCTTTGGCGCCATATCTATAATAAACGATGTTCCAGTAATTGATAGCTAATGTACCAATAATTGACACCCCTGTCAAAGACTGGAGCCATACGTTCGTTTAAACCCATATTTGTAGGGAAGCTAATATACGTCTACTTGCGCATTTTGGCATTCACCAATCAATATTTATCAATGTACCAGTCATTGACATTGTGTGTCAATCACTGGTACACATGGGTATTGCTTGATCAAGTCATTGACACCCTAGCAAAAATGAGGTTAGGGGATTTATTATTACAAAATATTACATATAAAATAAACTTTAAGACCTAATAAACACCAACAAATAGTTTAAGTTCAATAAACGTGCTTCCAACAAATGTTAAAAAATATTATTTTGTGGACTTACCTTAATAATTTGCTTAAAATTAGCTCGAAAAACGGACACGTTGCACTTTCAATACATCAAAACACAACATGAAACCACCAGATTTCCCGCCCAATGGCTACAATGTTGCCAGATGTCCCATTTTAAAAGATTCTTCATGGCAATTGATTCTTTTTACTTAAATAACCTTATTTTTAAAGGAGAAATTAACCGGTGTCAATCACTGGAACAGTGTCAATAACCGGTGCACTTACTTTACATATTATTATTTTGAATCGCATCTATTTGATTGAAAATTATTTTTCAATAATACAATGCCATAATGAACGTGAAGAATAGTCGCTGCATTCGTATTGTTTGCTTATTAAATTGGAACGAAATTTTAATTGCTTTATTTGAACAATTTGTTTAAAAAGTTTTCATAAGATTTCTTATAAAAAAATACATATGTTTTAATGTGGCATTAAAGAAAATTGATGATATTTCATGTGTCACCCTAACGTACATGTACGTTAGGAAAACATTTACAGTAGACGGTGTAAAACTTCAAATGGCATAGTGTTGTATAGGAGCATCTGGTGAATGGCCAGTTTAAGTTGGCCATGCTTTAGAGGTATGTATTACAGTAAATGCCGCAGCTTATTAGAAATTATCAATTTAATGTGTTTTAAACAGTAAAATGAAGAATAGAATGATTATTCGTAATATATGAATGCAAATACTTACAGAAAAGACGCCTCGGAGGATGCAAGCAGACAGAGGGACTTTAATTTCTAAGCGAAAAAATCGATTGTATCGGAATTAATTTGCAACGAAAACCTGAAATACAGAAAATTATAGTTAATAAATAGAATAATACTGTATAAGCAGCAAAAGCAGTATAAAAACAACGATTGATTAGTTAAGTTTTCACTAAAACAGACACTGTTAGTTGTATCGTATGCGAACACAAACAATACTAAAGCTGTGGCAATTGTTTTTTCATTGTAGCATCTTACCAATATTACAAAGCTCGACCCACTTGATGAAAACGAAAACTCATAAATAATAATTATTCCTGTTATAATACGTGATACGTACTTACCTGAAGACATAACTATGTTCGATATAGGAATTGAAGAGGAAATCAGTTGATATTCTGTTGCATATCAACAAAAATATCAATTTCTGCCAACTTTTGGCAGTGCATATTTTTATATTTATGAATGTATATCGACCGATACCGGTCACGATGAATGAAAATAAGAGTATATTGATATCGGTCACGGTAAATGAAAATAAAAGTGGCAACTGTAAACGGCATAAAATAAACATGTATACGGTAATTAAATGTAATCGTCGTTTGAAAATGTCAAATAATATTCCAAAATGAAATATATGGTAGAGGGTCTGTGTAATAATTTTGTTGTAATACGAAAAAAATAAAAAATAGATGTAGCAGCTTTATATTCAATTTAGTTATCTGGTGGGTTCTGATTTGTAGTTTTTAATACTGTTGAAATCTGTTCAAAAAATAGATAGATATTACCTGTATTTTATATAGATTTGAATGTTTTAAAAATTATGTTAATGATTGGAACGATTTAAATCACCGTTTAAAGCCACAGTGATTTATAAATCACTTCCATTAGTATATCAGGGTCTCAATTGTCGACTTGGTTGGATAATATTCCCATAAGAAAATATTGCCATAGCTAGATCCCCATGGTTCTCTAGCATGTAACCTGGCGATGTTCAAAAGGTGTGGCAAATTTCTTGATTAATAAGTTACAACATTAATAAAATGCCTCGTGTAGCTACACATCGGTTTACAACGCGAGGATAAATGGTAATAAATTCGGCGACAATGGGTCTGATTTAGAGAACCTCCTTAAATAAATGTAAATGCATAAAATCTTTAAATATGTAAAAGTTACAATACAAAAGTATGAATGGAATATAACCGAGCAGAACCACTGAAGGTGGTCCCAGGTAAATAAAAACAACACCCTTATCTAGGGTGATACAATACCGACTTCGACGTTGAAGAAACTGTAGCCATACGGAGGTGTCTTCGGGACGAAAGAAATTGACCAGAGGATGGGGTTGATTATAGCTTCTCCAGCCCTGGAACTACTGTGTGTGGAAGCCCCGTCCGTGGAAACCTAAAGATTTCCCGATTTAATTTGCATGGTCGGAAATGCACGTGAAGCGTGCCTAATGAGAGCAATTTAAATCTGACATAACCCACAAAAGAAATATAAGTTTACGACTCTCCGTTATCTAGGTGGTGTAGGATGCTTACGTCTACGAGCTGCGCGCCCTCTCCGTAGTCACCGCATCGTCCTCTCTTGAGATGGATCAGTGCGCATTTGTCCAACCCGAACTGCATACCGACAGCCTGCGTGTACTCCTGTACCACCCTAAGGGACTGTTGGAGATCCCTCTCTCCAGAGGCATAAAGTTTAAGGTCATCCATATAAAGTAGATGGGTGACCTTATGCCTCCTGTCGCCGGGGGTACCGCAGTTGTAGCCACGGGTTTTCAGGAGCGAGACGGATTATTATTATTATTATTACCAGTATTGTTGTATTAGAGGATCCACTATTAGACTCTAATGATGAGTTATTAATTACCGGTGCCAAAGTATTACATTCAGGTGTAGCAGAGTACGTAGATGGCTAAGGTTCCGATTTTGCGTCAGGCTTTCGTTTCCTTACGACAAATCTATTTGAAACCGAAAAACAATAGATTTTATTTATGGAATTTTTTTAAAAAATCGATGGGGAAACGTATCTTTTTTATTTACAAAGCGTTCTCCCCTCCGGTTTCAGAAATTTCATATTTTTATGTGTAACGTGCGTTTGATGTTAGTCAATGTGTAATATTACAGACTTACTTATCCATATCTGTGTAAATAACCAAAATACAATAAAGCATCGCCACAACACACAACTCATTTAATGACAAGAATCACTGTAAATTGGATCAAACGATTTAAACGTCACCTGCTAACCTTTTACTTCGTAGTATAGACCGAGGATTTCCCCGAACTCGTACGGTAACAAGCGTATAGTCAACCAAATAACATAGTCGACCAAATAAAAACTGGATAACAGGACAATACAATTCGACTGATGTTATTCTTTTTTAAATTTACCATTTTAGTATAAATGTTTTTGTTTAATGTGTTTTTTTTATCAAACAATGCATTGATTGGGCAAAAATGTACTAAAAATGATGAAATTGTACTTTTGTACAAATAGAGCAAAAATGTACTTAGATTAGTACAATTTTACTAGCTCTGGCAACGCTGGATCTATCGCTGCTGCGACACTGCCACACGCTCGACCAGAGAGCGTGGTGGGGAGACGCAGTAGCGAAGCTAGACGACGCGGGAACAAATATTCAAAGTAGCACAGTGTATTTTCAATGGAAACTAGTAAATGTAATCTTACAGGGTCAAGCCGACGGCACAGACCATGAAATGATCAATTTTCGCTTTATACACATTATAATAATAATAATAATATAGTTTATTTAACAGTAATTATTACAATAGAACATACACAATATTAAAATACAGTATTACAATATACAATGTCCAAACATTTGTTTATTTTACAGTATACAATATATAATAAAAGCATAGGATATTCAACAAAGACTGTAAATATTCAACAAACAAGTGCTACATAATAAGAGTATATAGATATAGTTACTGGAGATAAACAAACAGTTACAGTCAGTGAAACAGTAACTGAGTACTGCTTGTGCGTGACTGAAGAAAGAGAAATAGGATATATACACATATATACACATACATATACATATACACATACACACACATATACACCTATATACACGTACATACACATATAGGATACATGTAAAAAATAAATAGCATACATATTTGAAGGTGATATCTAGGTGAGATTATATCGAATATACTAAGTAGTAAGAAAAAATAAAAAAGTAATTTATTTTTTGGAAAAAATATTTTTCGATTTTACTTATTTCTTTGATTGATTATATCATGAAATCGAATACGTTCATTATCGAGAAGTCATTTTTTCACTTTAGTTTTGAAAATTTTGAATTTTTTAATATTTTTAATATAGCTTGGCAAGGTTTCAAATAGGCGGGGTCCTAGATAATTACAGTTGCATTGGCTTATAGTCTTATCGCTTCGGGGCAGTGGCGTAACTAGAAATTTTAGTCCCTTAAGCAAAATTGTATTTGGGCCCCCTTCCCGCGAGCGAAACGAGCGCAAAAAAATTCGCCGCAGGCAAAATTTTCTTAAATTATCAAGGTCATGCGTTTTACAAGCCCAGAAAACCCCAGAAAAATTGTAACTTGCCCCTAACATAACGCACACATGGGTCCAAAACAAAAAGCATTAAAATTTTTTTAATTTATTTAATGCATTTTAAAAAGTCAACATTATTATATAAAAGTTCTAAAAATAAAAAATAATCCTCAAAATTAACAAAAAATTTAAAAAGTAACAAAATAAACATATTGTTTATAATAAAAAATATAAAAACAGTAACATATATTTTCCATACATTAAATTCTACAATATTTACTTTCAAATCTACATGAAATTTACTTTTCTACTTTTCATAGCTGCAAAATTTTTAATTAATTCTGTTGTGTCCAAATTATCAGCTTCATCTCCTTCAATGGAAATTAAAGATAAATAATTTAACCGTTCCTGATGCATTGCATTTCTTAAATAATTTTTTATAATCTTTAATTTACTAAAAGATCTTTCTGTTGTTGCCGACGTTACGGGCAAAGTTAAATACAAAATTAGTGCTGTAGTAACATCTTTGAAATTACATGTTAAATTATAATATTTTATTATTAATAATTCAGCAAATTCTCTTACAGTTGTAATTTTATTTAGATGCTCTTTGGAAAAGCTTCTTGAAACAATTTGTACAAGTTGAATCGGAAAATTTGTACTTAAGTCATTGTTATAAATTTTTTGTAAATTTTCTGCAAAAGTTACAATATTTTCTTCGGTTAGCGTTAATAACTTTACAGGATTTAGAAAATAAAAATTATCAACAATTTTTTGCATTGCATTGAATCTACTTTTAATTTGGACTATACTAACGTCTAAAATTTTGAAACATACTTTTATTCTAAAATTATCTTCGGCTTTATTAAACGTGACATAATGGTCCTGTTCTTGTTCCTGTTCGTCAAAAAAATTTTTTGGTACGGATATTCTTTTTTCTATAAAATTATCCGGAACTTCCCATTTATCAGCAGTTTTTTTAGCTTCATTTTTACATTCATTAAAAGATTCTCTCAGTTTAATTAATGCTTCAGTAGTTCTCTTTAATGCAATTGATGCTTTTTCCAAATCTATTTCTTTAGATTGTAATAATTTTGAGGTAATATTAACTTCATTTAATAATTTAAATAAAAATGTGCAAAGAAACACAAATTGGAAATTGGTCATCATGTTTTTAATTCTTTTTGCTTCATTGCGTTCTTCTTTCTTGGTGCTTTTTAATGCTATTTCTGTTAAAGCCTTTAATATGTCAACGTACCTTAGTTTAACAGCCAATAGTGATGTAACACGTCCTGACCATCTTGTGGGATTTAATCTTTTGATTGTAGTTGTTGATTCTTCTGTGAATGAAGCCAACGTTTCCCATCTATTTAAACTAGCTTCCTTTGAATTTTTAATGCAGTCATTTATTACCAAGTTTAGATTATGAGATGCACAATGTACATATTCGGTATTTGGTTGAATTTCTCGAATTTTTTGTTGTACACCATTATATAGACCACTCATTACATTTGCCCCGTCAAAACCTTGACCTCTACATTTGTTCAAATCTATTTTGTGCTTTTGAAGCAATTCATAAATTGTATTCGTTATACCAGTAGCTGAACGATCATTTATTACTAAGTAACCCAAAAATGTTTCTCTAATTTTAATACTAATTGGAATGTCTTCTGAGTTTCTTTCAATATCTATATATCTATAAACATGGCTTAATTGATCTACTTTGTTAATATCTTGAGTAGTATCCATTATAATTGCATAAAATGGAGCAGATTTAATATTTTCAACCAGTTTTTTTTCCAAATATATTCCAATTGTATTAATTAGTTCGTTTTGAATTGTTGGGCTTAAGTATCTAATTTGCCCTTTTCCTTTATTTAATACTTCCTTCATTACCAAATCATACCTGGATAAGAGTTTTACTTCTTGCAAAAAAACTCCATTAAAATTATCTCCAAAATTTTCTCTATGTCCTCGAAATGGTAATGAATTTTTCACTAGCAAAATCGTTATATTCACCAATCTTTCAAGAACTTGTCTCCAAAAGTTAGTTTCAGACCTAATTTTATCTTCAAGATCTTTGTCTATTGTATTGTTTTTCTTGCATCGTTCGTATATACAGCAAGCATTAATATGCGCACGGGAATTTTCGTGAACCGATATTTTTAATGACAGATTTTTCCAAGTCCTTATTCCTTCTGTCCAGTTACTTGACGATGAAAAGAGCCAACACGGATTACAATACACAACATCTAAACCAGCCGAATAACACAACCATGTTCTATTAATATAACCATAAGCAGTTTTCACTTTATAATAGTTTTCCGAGAATGATCTGTTGTCTTGATTTACATCTTTTGGAAAAGGACCATTTGGCTTGCATGGCTCTAAACTAATTACTAACTGTTTAATTTTATAAGTTAGTTCTGAGTTTTTTAGTGATTCAAACACTGTTTCTTTGCATAGGCATACACTTCTTTCTTCTAATTCTGAACTTTCTGTTACTAATTCTTGATCACTTTTTCTTTCTTTTTCTTCTATTTCATGTGATGTTTTGGGAATATATTCTGATTCTGACTCTGATGTCTCTGATACACTCGTACTCGTAGTAGCAATTTCATTTTCAACTTGAATAACTTCATTTTCATCTTGACGAGCGAAAAAAGATGAAATTTTTGGTATTTTATTTAATCTCTCTTGGATTTCTTTTGCGCGTCTTCGTTTTGCAGCTCCGCTTGTTTTGCTATAATTTTTATCAGCCATTTTGTATGTCTATGTAGTCTATTAAATAAATATTATTTTGGTCAGTTTAGTATATAATAATATAGTATATGTTGTTCTGTGATCTGTGATAGTGTAGTGATTAAAAACAGGCCAAACAGCCTAACAATAATAGCCCCCGGTTTACGGCACGCCGACAACTAGACAACTACGCAACTGTAGACTTGCACAAACTTGTGCTGTGCGGCACAGCACAGCTGTGCGCGCTAGAAAAAAAGCCCGCATTTTTCAAATATTGAAAACAATTTCTGGATATTTTGTGTAAAAATTTCTAGGCATAGTAAATATAAATTTTTTTTAGTATCTTTAAACGTAGGCCCCGAGGGGCCCCTTGAGTCCCCCGGGCCCCTAAGCTGTGCTTAACCGCGCTTAATGCTAGTTACGCCACTGCTTCGGGGCCTGTTATACTGGCTTTGTTTTATTCTCCTGTGGTAATGGTGGTTAATTGGTTCTATGTTTATTTTATTTCTTTTTATGTTTAGTAACATATTTAAACAAAAGAGTTGCCTAAGGTCAAGAATGTTTGTTTCTTTAAATAAAGTGTTACTAGGATAAGTGCGCTTTTTATTATAAATTATTTTCAAAATCCATTTTTGTACAGTATTGAGTTTTTCGAGGTGGTTGTCACTTACTCCTCCCCAGCCCGCGATACCATGGAGATCTGTGACTGGACTAGCGAATACTAGAGAATTTTTAACTGTTTTTCATCGAGGTATTCTTTGAGGTACTTAAATCTTGTTAGCAATCCTCTGACTTTTTTAATTAAGTTTAATATTTGTAGGTCCCATCTAAGATGGCGGTCTATAATTATACCTAGATACTTTATAGATTCGGCCTCGGGAATTTGTTGGCTTTGGTCAATATTTAATGGGCCAAAATTTGGCAGATTATTAGCGTAGGACGTGAAAGGTAAATATTTAGTTTTATCGCAGTTCAGTGTGAGTTTATTGTACTGGAACCATTGTTGTATTATTTTAAAGTCTGATTCCGCTTTTGTTTTTAGACCTTCCCATGTTTTCTCGGTATACAAAACAGCAGTATCATCTGCGAAACTTAAGAAAGTTTCAATTTCCAGTAAACTATTGATATATATAGTGAATAGCAATGGCCCCAGTACAGTTCCATGCGGAACCCCATAGGTAATTGTTCTAGAATTACTAAGGGTACCATCAATGTCCACATACTGCTCTCGGTTGGATAGGTAGCTTTTTAAGATATTGTACACTTTTCCCCGGAGGCCTTAAGATTTTATTTTTTCTAGTAGTTTTGGATGAGAAACTGTGTCGAATGCTTTAGAAAGATCAACGAAAATGCATAAGGCAGGTGTTTTAGAGTCTAGAGCTCTATACAAGTGAGATGTCAATTTAAGTATTGCATCTTCAATTGATCTTCCCTCTCTAAATCCATACTGATTATTTGAAATAATGTTGTGTTTTGTCTAGAAATTTTATAATCCTTTGCTTTAGTATTTTTTCTACAATTTTTAGCTATGCTCGATATTAAAGAAATAGGCCTATAATTTATTAACTCTAGTTTTTCACTGCTTTTGTAAAGAGGTTTTATGATACCAATTTTCAGTGATTTTCAAAACATTTATTTATTAAAAATGTTAGTGGTTTAGATATTTCTTTTGCTACTTCCTTTATTACTTCTGACCTAATATTGTCAAAACCAGGTGATTTCTTAGATTTTAACTCCTTTATAATTTTTAAGACTTCCATTTCATTAGTTAAGTGTAAGTACATAGTATTCTCAATTTGGGTATTATTTTCAGTAAAGCTCTCCGGTGGATTTAGTATCCTATTTGCGTATGTGTTCCCTAAGTCACTATAGTGTTGATTAAATGCATCTGAAATTTTTTGTTTATTTTCTGTAATATAGTCATCTGTTAACTTAATTTTATTTATAGTCGTTTTTGGTTGTGATTTATTACAGATATCATTTACACAGTTCCAAAGAGCCTTGGATGAGTTTTTATTTTTGTTTATTATAGATTTAAAACAGTTTTTTTTTGCTTTTTGTATTAACTGCTTTAGTTTATTTTTATAAATTTTATATGTATCGATTAAGTTTTTGTTATTCGGGACTTTTTGTAAGCTTGCGTATAATTTATTTTTTTCATTTATAGATTTCACAAGTCCAGAGCTTATCCATTGTTTTCGGTGTATATTTTTGTGGTTTATTTTAATTTTATTTGTGTTTTTTTTATGTGATGTTTTAGAGTTTCTATAAATGTGTTTGTAATTGTGTCTATATTGTTTTCTTGATACATAACATTCCAATTTTCTTGACGTAAGTCAGATTTGAGATTCGCGTAATTGATGTATTTTTTAGATTTCTGTTTTGAAGTTAAATTGTTTTCCTTGTCTGCTATTTTGTCAATTTCAAAACTTATTGCTATGGGGTAGTGATCAGTGATATCATATTCAAAAATATACGATCATATATTGTTATTATCATTGTGCAGTGCACCCTTTATAAAAAAGTGATCTAGACAAGTTTTGCTTCGTGGACGTGTTTGTTTATTTATATAGGATATGAAACCATGTGCGCTCATTACGTTCTTGTATTCTTCGATATAATCAATGTCAGACAGAATATCTATGTTGATATATCCCACTATGATATGCATGTCATTCTTTTTTATTCGATCTAAATATTTTAGTAGCTGATTATTAAAAATTTTTGGGCATGTGCTAGGTGAGCGGCATATAGCTGTGACTATAACATTTTTTCTTTTCTTTTAATCTTTACTTGTAATGCCTTAATTTCTCCTATGTCGACAATATTATAAGTATAACTTATATTTTGTTTTATAAGGATTATTACTCCATCGTTCCTATTTAAGGTACCCTCGTTATATAAAATATTATAGCCGTCAAGTTTAAATACTTCTGGGTCGTACACGTAATGGGTTTCCGTTAGTACAATTATTTCAAAGTTTACAGACACCTCATTTAAAAATATATCTAATTCATCAATATTTTTTGATATGCTCCTTATATTTATGTGTAATATTTTATAGTTACGCTGCTTGTGCAGATAAATATTATTAAAAATTGATATATTATGTATTATTTGAGTTTTAATAGACTCATTTTCGTATTCTTTTATAAAAGGATCCATTTAAATAGGACAAAGAGACTAAATAAAGTAAGATACAATTAATTAATGTGACGCCTTTTTGTCGGTTTTGCAACTTGCACTTTGAAACTAGTGCAAGTGTAGAAACACCACTTTCTCTATTAGCGGTATAATAGAGGCTTCAAATAGAATCAGTGAAGACGGTTTATTACCAGGGGCCGAAACGTAGGCCGTCTTTCTCAAGGAATGGACAGCTGTAAAGATTTTTATATTTGTGACACTTTTACTTTTCAGGACAGTCTAACTTAGAGGAGTGACTCAAAATAAGACACACAAAACGTTTTAATAATATATTGAAACTATGTACATGTCAAGGAAAATCTTAATATATATCATATAGAAATATATTTAAAACTTCTGGTACATTTATCTACATAAAAATAATTAATACAGGTAGTTGACATTCGTGAAAATGAAAAGAAATTTTCAATTACCCAAGTAACCTAATCTAACCTAACCTTAATTTCATGCAAAATTTCTATTTTTACTCTCTGACTAGATTTACTACAAAATGATATTAAGTAGACGCGACATATACAAGGCAAACAGAAAAGTGAAAGCAAAATAACGGGTATGACTAGCAAAGCAAAACGGTGGCTCGACACGTTCAAATGTGAGTAATTTAGGACTGACTCCACGACAGACAGACAAGTTAATAAATCTCTATGGATTTTAACAAAATGAATTAATCTAGAATATTTCGGAGAAGCTAGAATTTACTACTTGACGTTGCGAACCTGGTTATCGGATTTTTACTGAATGAAACAAGTCGGTATGGCTCAGTTGGAGTGTCCCACTTAAAGGCAGCGTCCCCTAAATAGCCTCAAAGAAAATAAGCTACTAAGCAAGCAGGTTCGGACTTCAAGTTTATCAGGAATTAATTGGTCTTTGTTATTTGCGATCGAGAATATAAAATGACTTATTTCGTTAACGGTGTATCTTTTCTGGCAAAGTGACAGTGCGACTCAGGTGGAGTGTCCCACTTAAAGGCAGCGTCCCCGACTGAGGATTTCGCAGTCACTTAGTTAATTTGCAAAAATGAAGTTTTGAAAAAATTACTACAAGTCGCCGAAGGCGCAAATTATCGAAATGTAACAAAGACAAATTAACGGTATTCAAATGATTACGGCAAATATTCTAAGTCCAAAATTACCACAAATTGGATATGACTTTAAAATAGCAAATCCCTACCAAGAGTCGACTGGTCAGGTCGAGCGCGGAAAACCAAAGAGCAGGAGGCCGATTCAGGATCTCCCCATGTTGAGCTAGAAATCAGATCGTTTAGCGCAGAATGCGCGGGCACACCTCAGCCAAGCAATCTTCAGTCGACGGCGAGGCAGAATGTTTATAACTAGTAGCGTTAATTGATATAAATAATTTTCTGATAATTTAGATGTTCGGAATCGCTTGCAAATAACTTATTTATATTATTTCGGAAAAAGAATGAATTTAATAGTCCCAGTATTAATAATTATTAATCTAAATAATTTATTATTAATTCGTTCCCAAATGAAATTTTAAACTTGACTTTTCCTTGAAATATTTTACTTCAAACAAAATACGGATATTTTAATTATGAAAGTATACCGGGTGTGCTTAAAAAGTAATAGAATTCTGGTTTTCAAGAAAATCAAAATAAAAGTAATAGTGATATTTTCTATTCGAAAATAGCTTCATTACACCCTACTTGGGTAAAAAAAAATATTCTAACAGATATATTTTTTTTCTAACATCCCTACTCGGTTTTAACCCTAAAAAAAAAACAAAATTAAGCCTAGCCGTGAAGCTAAAATAAATAAATAAACAAAACTTCTCTTGCTTCTCCCGGCATGACGTAACTTCTCCTCTTTAGTACAGAGGCTCTCGCCGAAGGTAGCTTGATCCGGACATACTCCCCTGTCGAGGTCTTGAGACGAAATTTCCACTTCATGTTGGCCGGAATATGAGGTGGACGAAGAGCTTCCAGACGACGTAGCAATTCGTCCGTCCAGTTTCGTTTCATGGGCGTCTGCTTGACCAGGTCGGCTATTTCCCTTCTCTCTCGAGCTCCTGGGGTTTCCTCTGGCTCGTGAGGAACATGTCGCTGCGGCGGTAGAAACATCCGTGGGTGTTTCCGGGGGTATCGCCCAGTTTCTCAAATCCCACTGTGTGGCCTCTATTAAGTAGTCCACAGTGTGTTCAGACTGATTTTGGTGCGGACTTACGCTAGTGGTGGCTTCTTGGGGTATGGATGTCACTCCGGTTGATTGTCTGGGCTGGGTGGTGATCACTTCAAGGTTAGTTGTTGGTGACACAACGGGGAAGCCCTCAGACGGGCCTGCCGGCGGGATTCGGCCTATTCGCCCCGCTTGCAACAATATATTTTGGAGAATATTTATCTTGGATCTGGGTGGCTTCTCCATTGCTCCCTCAACATCAATATATGCTGATATCTTTGTTGCTTGGTCCGCTCATGTCGAGACGCTTCTGCCACCAGGGACAGGGGTGGCTTTCCGGGAAGTCGCTGGACACGGGGCTTTCTAGGCATGGTAACTGAAACAAAGAAGCAAAGCAAACAGAGCACCGGGTTAGGCGGCGGGTTTTAAATCTTTAGTGTACGTGTCTGAGCTTTTTACCGGTGACACTTTGTAAATCGTACACGTTGGGTGAAATTACTTTGATTATTCTATAGGGCCCGGAATATTTTGGTGCAAGTTTTGTAGCGAAACTTTTAACAGCAGATGATTGGGGGTGTTCACTTTTCATTACTTTATCTCCAACACGATATTTCCATTCCCACCTACGTAGATTGCAGTTATGACTTTGGGTGGTGAACGCACGAGCTAGATTTACCCGAACGAGTTCGTACGTTTCTCGGAGTTTGTTTAATTTTTCCAGGTGACGCTTTGGCACCTTATTTCCTTCGGGGGTTTCAGTTTGTTCGTTTTCCTCTTGTCGATAAATCGCCTTTGGCACGTCCATCTCTCGACCGAAATTCAGAAAGGCCGACGAAAAGCCAGTGGATTCGTGTCTAGCGCTATTGATGGCGAACTGTAGTTCCGGAAGGTATTGATCTCATTTTTTATGGTCTGCTTCACAGTATTGTGCAATCATGATTTTCAGTGTTTTATTGGCCCTTTCCACGGGGTTAGCCTGGGGCGTGTACGGTGGGGTTAGACGGTGTTGAAGTAACAACTCGGTGAAAGTAGCAGACGTAAATTGGGAACCATTGTCACTAATTATGGTTTCGGGGCATCCAAAACGGTTTATGGCTTCCTCGTACAAGACTTGACTTTGCCGTAGCGTTTCTTATTGCTCGGCATAGTACCCATTTAGTAAAACGGTCCTGCATGACTACCAGAAAGGAATTTCTTTTGCTGGAGCGCGGCAGTGGCCCCACTAAGTCAATACTGACTGTTTCCCAGGGTCGCCGGTTCAGCGACGGTTGCATCTTCCCAGGTGTCTGCTGCTGTGAAATTTTGTAACGCTGGCATTGCAGGCACCCTCTCACGTACTTTGCAACATCCCGGAACATTCCAGGCCAGTAGTAACGTTGAGCGATGCGAGAAACAGATTTGGAAATGCCTAAGTGTCCTGCAGTAGGTACATCGTGGTTTTCTTTCAGTATTTCTTGTCGGAGTGGCCCTGGTATACACAGTTGCCAGGGGTCCGACAGATCCGGTTCGCACAGATCGCTGGAATCCATAAAATGACGGTATAATTTGCCTCGGCGGAGACAGTAATCCGGAAATGCTTCCGGATTCCGTTCCACCTCATCCTTTTTGCTTCGGTACCACTTATAATCTGGGGCATCTTCGATTAGACAGATATCTTCGACATCAGGTCTTGAAGATGGCCTTGGTAAGGGTTGTCTTGATAATGCATCAGCTACTCGATTCAGTGCTCCTTTTCGGTACTTGATTTCGAAATCGTATTGCTGTAAAAATATGCTCCACCTGGCCAGGCGTCCTCTAGGACTTTTAATTGAGTGTAGCCAGCGTAAAGATTGGTGATCAGTGAGGACTGTAAAATGACACGTTTCCAAATATGGCCTCATTTTCTCTATTCCCCATACTATGGCCAAACATTCTTTTTCGGTGGTTGAATAGTTTTTCTCGACCGGGGTAAGGGTTCGGCTAGCATAAGCTACGATGTGATCTGTTCCGTCGATGTTTTGAGTTAATGCTATTCCTAATCCGGTTTCGGCAGCGTCCGTTTGGAGCGTGAAAGGTTTTTCGAAATCAGAGCAAGTGAGCACAGGAGCTTCAGTCAATCATTTCTTCAGTTTGTTGAAGGATTCTTCTTGTTCGTTGGACCATTTCCAACGATGATGTTTCTTCAGTAATCTTGTCTTAAAACCTTTTCAACTAAATATATATTAGGATATTTAACTTTCTGTATCTCATACTCATAAAAACCTCCTTCAATTTGGTTTCCTTCTTGATCTTCCAGCAAGTAAGTGGTAGGATTTGTATTCTGTATCTTCAATATATTAAATACTTCATTTGACCAATTAGGAGTATACCCCTTTGAAAATGCTTCTCGATATTTGCTTATTCTCACATAGTCACCTTTATTAAATTTTTGTTTGCGTGAATCTACCGTCTTTAAATGACCGTATGCATGCTGTAGTAAATATTTTTCATTTTTCTCAGTAACATTTTTAGGTTTTCTATTAGTAGTCCTATGTGGAGTATCATTATATTCCTCTACAATATCCTGTAAAATGTTTATCCATTTGTAGGTTCCCTGTAAGCTAAATTTTCGCCACATCGAATTTTTTAAGGTGCGATTTACCCGTTCTACCACACTAGCTTTTAAGTTGGAATATGAACTATAATGGTTAATTTTATATTTGTTCATTAATTCTCGAAACTGTTTATTATAAAACTCTTTACCCATGTCTGTCTGAAGATTTTTCGGTGTGGTTTTCATTTCCAATAGAATTGTTTTCATCGCATTTGTTACATCTTTAGCACTTTTTCTTTTAACCGGCTGAGCCCATACAAATTTACTGAATACATTTATAGCAATAAGAATATTTCGATGGCCCCTATTACTTTTAGCATATGGAATCATTTGTACCAGATCAGCCTGAATAAGGTCGTTTAGTCCTTTTACAATTACATGCCTTCTTCGAAAAATTTTTCTAGCTGGTTTATGGGTAAATGTTACATAATGGGCCAATTACACTCAAGAGAAAAAAGAAAAAAAAGTTGTCATAGAGTTGTTTTCTTTATGGAATACCATATCTGTATTATATAAATGACCGATTGCTAGATTGGCCGCGCACAAAATGTCATTTTGCAGCTTTTATTGAAAGTATGATTTTCAGTAAATTACCGAAATGACTTTCGATTACCGAAATTATGTAAGCCCAATAAATAATTTTACGCCGTGTTGAATGATAAGATTATTTAAAACTTAAGAAATTTTTATTTTAGATTGTTTTAAAACACAGTAACAAAAATCATTTTTGGCAAACTTTGCACAAAAAATACTCAAAGAAATAGGTTTTAAAATTTTTTTTGACACAAGATACGTGATATGTTCTTGGGCAATTTTTACATTTTATCCCAACATTACTACATGACAAATTAAGAGTGCAAATATAACATAGGCTTTTAGTTGTAATGCAATCGTATATATTAGGATCTGATGAAATACTAGATGAATAAGTAGTCTTCACAGCATCAGACAATAAAGTGTTTGAAATAATATTAATTTTCTTATTAATACCAGCAGCTGCTCCAGAAGTTTCATTTAATGCTAAATTGGGTTAAGAAATAATAATAGATTATAATTCTCAGCATATCAAAATTATTATAATAAATGTTATCAAAGGATACGTTTCTCTTCTGCAGAATATGTTTTGGATGTTGAGGGTTGTTCGTTTGACGTATTGACAATATGTTTCTCTTTGGACAAATATGTAGAAAAAGAATCTGAGTCATCTCTTCGTGCATTCACCACTGTTGCTGTTATTGAGTTAAGGAAAAAGTAAACTAGAACATATACAATAATATTATGTTTTAACGTATTTTTTAAAGGATACAATGTTCTTCTGAAAAAAACTTTATGGAAGCAGGTTTCATGGAATAATGGGTGCATGGTTTCGAAACGTCACACGTAAAACAACTTAATTCTCTAAGGAATATGTCTGATGGCTTCTTAATGGACCATATGATCTGATTTGCGGACATTATTTTTGGTATCGCATTTATCTTTGGTATTTTTTGTTTCATCTTATGAATTTCGCATTGAGGAACTTCCCACAATTCTATTGACACCTCTTTCACTCTTTCAACAAATACCGAGGCTGAGGTAATATCCTGCCCATGCAATACACAACGATCAGCAGAACGTTTCAACACTCCTCCAACCCCATCCATTGGTCCCTTGCCATGGCCACTCTCACTGAAATTCCAGCTGATTTGGTTAACTTTGGGAAAAATTGTGGGTACTAGTGTAAGAAGAAAATAAATGTTAAATCTGTTTCTGTACTGAGATGTCGGTCCATCAGAAAAGAAATGAATATTGCTCAGTTGTGGATAATTTAATGATAATTTTTCCAACAATGTTTTCATATGTGCCCACACTGCATGTGCTTGGTGGTCCAAATTGTCACTTACAGAGCAGAATGGATACCCTTTAGATTGTTCATTAATGTAATATACTCCGGTATGTAGAGAAATTTGCTTCTTAGATGCCCCAAAATGTACAGACTGAATCTCTTTACTAAATTTTGCTACATAGTTTTCTGAAAAATCTATATGTATAGCCAATGTTTTATCATTAGTATTTTTCTTTATTTCTTGCATCTGCTTCATCTGGTGTCTCATTGTAAATACATGCCTTTGAAACATACCCAATTGTTGATTGAAAATACGAAATAATCCACTAACCGTAGTGATGTTGTTTGTCTTAGTAGTTATTTTCACTTTTTTTACTTTATCTTTAATTGTTCTCTCTTCATAAATTATTTTCCATTGCTGATATTTTATTTCGTCATTCAAGCTTTTCAGGTTTCCTATTAAATATTTTTTATTCCTACAAAGTCGACATAGTTTAAACATGCACATTCTAGATTCGGTATTACAGACTAGCTGCTTAAGAACATCATCAGGTTTATTTGTGGGTATCAGTTTCTTATGGAACAAAGCTTCCGCAATTAAAGTAATGTTTGAATGTTTTATGCACATGCAAGTATCCCTATCTCTATCTTTTGGCCTCACTATCCAGAACGGCTTTAATCTACAAAAAGTGGTATACGACAGAGACTTTGTAAATGTACCTGAAGATTGTACGAATTTGTTATACAGATTCTTCATGGAATCTAACAAAAGTCGTTTCTGCTTCTTTACTTTTTTCTTTCTTACATAATCTTTTTTTCCAGGGCACATCCTTGAATTTTCATCATTTTCTAAAAATTCTTGGATTTTTTTGGCCTTTTCTCGGATTTCTGTACAGTTTCGTTTCTTCCTCTCATAGACAGTGACGTTTAAATTGTCTTTAAATTTACTGTGCATTTTATAACTGATAATACCTTTAGCTTTTCCAACCAATTTATATTTATTCAACAACTTGCTACTAACCACTTTATTGAACACTTGTCTGTCTTTGTCACATTTTGTAGAGTTCAAGTTTTCTTTCCAATACATCTTGAAGAACCTCTCCATATAAAAGACTCTTCTTCAGATGTAAAGGGACTGCAATTCCTTGAAGAATGTTCTTTACTCTTGTTTTAGGGGAAGGTTTAGATTTCGATGTGCTCACAGTGCCGAGGCGTTGTGTGCGTTTCTTGTACTTTTCAGCTTTTCTCTTCCACATTTCAATTTGCTGTTCTGCTTTAGCTAACTTTCTATATGCCTGTGCTCGATCGCGCTTAACTTTTTTTCTGCCCTTCAATTTTCGTGAATCAGCAACAGGCTCTGGACACACTTCTTCCGCATCCGAAATTGGAGGTGTTTCATTTTCCATAAACTGGACGGAACGTTTCTGAGCAGTGATGCGATTTCTATAACTCTGGCTATTCACTTTCCAAGCTCTTCTTTTATGACGTTTTTCCCTTTCACTGTAATCTGCAATTGATTTTACTAAACCCTGTTCTTTTTTTAGTCTATATCTTTCCCTGTCTTTTTTTCTTTTTTCTTCAAGCTGCTCTATTGTCATCTTCTCCCTGTATTTTCGAACATTATTTCTCACTCTCTCCCTTCTTTTATCTAGCTCACGGTCTGACGTAGTTTTATTCTTATTTTTTGCACCCTTGCGTATTCCCTTTGTGTCCTTATCTTTTACCCCTCTATTGGGTAAATTTTTCTTTTCATCGCCCAACTCATCCTTCGGCTTTGAAATAGTATTCTTTATCTCATTTGAACCTGATTCAACATTATTTTTATTTATATTATTTAACAGAACTGATGACATTTGTTTTCTTTTACGACTTCCTTCATTGATTTTATTATGTGATTCTTTCCTATCGTCTTTTATAGGCATTTTTTTTGTGCGTTGAGTACTTCCTCCCGCCTTATTATTTTCCTTATCGTCCATATTTTACTACAATATAGTTTCTGTATTAGTTGATTAAAACTGGCATTATTAATTTAATCTGCCGTCATTACGGTAATTGACCATCATTTCGGTAATACTAATTTACAGAGCAGCTTACCGGAATGATGATAACCGAAATGACGAGTTAAGTATTAATCCTAAATAAGCGCACCTTCCTGCATAAATGAACCTTGGAAAATATTGAGGTTGTGTAATGCAACATGTCCGCCTACTGTAAAGACTAGAAAATCTCTTTGAATATTTTGTAATATATTAATATAATCGATTACCGGGTTGACCCAGATTAAAGGTACGTGCCTTATTTTTCATATTAGTTTCGTTATAACTCAATTTTCAAACTAATTAAAGATACTTACTATTATTTTATCAGGAGCACGTAGATAGCACTTCACTTTATGACACATATAATAAAATCAACAGTTACGTAACAGAGATGGCGCTTGAAACTATGACCGATAACCGAAATGATGGAAAATCTCGGGGACAAAGTTTATACATATGTAATTTAATATTTGACATCATACTACGATGTTTTTTGTGAAAATATGAATTAACACATTTTTCTCTATAAGACAAATTGAAAATTAACTTGTAAAACAGTTTCGAGATGCTATTAAAAACACGAAAACGATACCAACTTGACATTAGGGACAATTACCGAAATGACAAAATGCATACATTGAGCTTAAAAAAAAATAGAAATTAGATCAAATTTCGTTTTTTTCAGTTTGAATGTAAAGTAGGCCATGTATACAATAGTGAAAAAAATTATTTCAGGTCATAATTATTTATTTTCAAGTAACTGCAAACTCAGGACACGAATTGGCCCATTATGTGACATTTACCCTTATGTAATTCTTCAACTACTTCTTTTTTAATGTTACTCATTTCTTACTAAAGGACAACGAAGTACAATTTCTACAAAAAGTGGTGGTTTTGGGTCTACACCGGGAAGTGAAAATGAAAGATCATCTCCTTTACTTAGGTTTTTATTGTCTGGATTGTAATTATTATTATTTAAGAACATTGTGACATTATTGGGTAAATTTATACTTTCAACTGCGCCTGAAATAGGTAATGTATACATTACAGTACCATCATCTAATAAGTAAAATGTGAAAGTTTTAATATTTTTTTATGACTTTTGTGCGACACCTCGAATTTGTATAAGACATAGGCTAGATAGGGTAGTAGCAGGATCCTCAGTTGTAGTTAAAACAGATGATGTTGTGAGATAAGGTTTTAAACGATAACCAAGCATATGTCTACCAAATTTATCAATAGGCATGGTGAACGTTTACTGGGCTGATTTATACTGTGTGGAAAATAAATATGTAGCCTTTATTTAATAATTTTCCCTTCCCTTAATTCCTGAAGTATTGAGGAAATCTCATTTTTATGTCCATTATTTCCCGCCATTTGAGAAGCTACTAAAAATCTTAATCTATTTATTAACTCATTGGGATCATCGTAATATACATAATCAATTTTTTTATTAGATAACTCCAACATCCCACCTCTCGTAGGCTGCTTAAACGAAACTAACACTACTTTGAGATCTAGTATTAGGAGGTGGGGGTTTATTAAAAGATGTTCTTGGAATAGTTGTAGATTTCAATAAGCCTTTATCTATTAAATAGGGTCTAATTATAGTCCTATATTTTACAATATTCTTGCCTTGAATTTGATCTTTAGGGTCTAAATTCCTACGATATGCATTAGTACGTTTTAATATATCCATATAATGATCTAGTTCAGATTTATTATAAGCTTTGGGACTTTTCTTAAATAATAATTCATACAGACCAACGGCCAGGATACAATATATCCTTCACTTGTATATCTTTACCAACAATTTTTAATTCAGAGTCGCCTATTTTAAATTTTTCAGTTAGAAAATCATGTGTTACACCGTAAATGCGATCATTTGTCGACTCATCCCCTCTTATAGACTCATCAATGTATACCCTTGGTAATGGATCGTAATCTTCCAAATACTGTTCATACACCTGTGTTTTTGATAATTCCTGCATGTACAGACGACTTTTCTCCACCTCTTCATCAATTAAGTCACTACTATTTTGCTCAGTAGCTGTAGAATTTTGCGGATCTGAGTGATCTGATGGATTGTATTGAAAAGTATCTTCCAAAAAAGTAAGTCCAGTTGTAGGTAAATGTGAAACATTAACTGGAGATTTTTTGGGAGTAGAAGTTCTGCTTTTCTCAGTTTTAATATCTTCAGGCTCTTTTTTAATTAATACCTCAGATTTCATGTTTTGCAATAATTTTTGCAGTGGTTCGGTTATAGGTTTATAACCTTTCTCCAATTGAGCTTGTGATTGTGCTACATCGGATTTTAAAGCTTGATATTTTTGTCTAACCGATTTTCTAGTTTTTATTAGTTGTTTAGCTAAAATTTTATCCATCTTTGCGCTTCTAAATGTTGATAAGGACTACATTCTGCTCAACACATTTACGTATTATATAATATTATAGCTTGATGAAGCTATCAAAACCTTTTCGATACCTTCCATTATTTATCGCGCAATCTTTACCTATAACCACAAATCCGTAGGGCTCTCCAACACATAGAACAAAGATCTTTGAATAATTGATATGACATATCAACATTTACATGATCATCATATATATGTTTGACGTTAGTATTATCTTGGTGAAACATAACAATTAAATTAACATTATCGCGAATGAGCTGTTTCTGAATAGATGAATAAGTCTGGCACAAATAAAAGCAGTCCGTATTCTTGTGGCGTCCAAAACAAAAATAATCTCATAATATTTTGACTACAAGAGGCAACATCATCAAAGATAATAACAGAATTTCGTCTAATTTCTTGAGCTGATATAACATTTTCCCCTTCATTGAATTCAAAATAACCAATTTCTTTATTTCTTTCATTGGTTTTAACAATTTTCTCAAATATTCATATTTTGGTTGATACAAAGATTTTGAATATAGATAGACATTTTCAAATCGTAGTCCATTAGGGTGTTCTAACAATGTTATAACCAAATTTGTCTTTCCGCAGCCCGAAGCACCAACGACCAATCCTCGCTTGGATAAACCTCCAAATAGTTCACCATGTTTTTGATAATTTTTTTCTGACGAACACCCATCACGGTTAATAATTGGCAATTTAATATTGTGTATTTCGATCTTCATTGCAAAACTAAATTTAAAGAACTGTGTCATCAATCGTTGTCTGTGCTATTTATAAGATTGCACATTACTAAAAAATCAGAAGTGTATTAAACTTTTAACAGGTTATATAATGCTTATACACAATATCTCTATAGTCAATCGTAAACGAAAACGTGCAAAGATAGGATCAGGATTTTTCAATAACCTTATTGATAATCTCCCGTTCGAATTTCACATTCCGGGGTACCGCTTCTGTGGTCCAGGCACCCGCCTCTTCAAGAGATTGGAAAGGAACGACACTGGTGTTAATCCTTTAGACGAGGCGTGCAAAGAACACGATATTTCATATTCTCGCTCGAAAGATATAAGCAGTAGACACGAAGCAGATAAGGTGTTAGCAGAAAAAGCGTATAAGAGGTTTAAAGCAAGCGACTCTTCAGTTGGAGAAAAGATTAGTGCTTTAGGTGTAGTTGGGGCTATGAAGGCTAAAGTCAAGCTCGGAATGGGAGTGCGGAGAAAAAAGCGTTCCACACTGAAACGTGGTAAAGGTTTGCGTAAAAATAAGATAAGTTTTAATAATGCAGTACGACGAGCGAGACATGGTATCAAAGGAATAATTCTAATAATGTTGTTAAAACTGTACAACAAGCCTTATCTTCAATCGGAACTAAACACATATCTTTACCAAAGAAACGGATAATTCCTATCCCAAAAACTGGTGGTTTCCTTCCTTTCCTTATACCTTTATTTGCTGCGTTAGGAGCTCTTGGAAGTATAGGGGGTGGTGCTGCAGGAATCGCAAAAGCCATCAATGATGCAAAAGCTGCAAAAGAAAAATTCGAGGAAGACAAGAGGCACAACATGGCTATGGAACAGGCTGCGGTAGGAAAAGGGCTATACATGCGACCTTACAAAAGGGGTATGGGATTATATTTAGCACCTTTTAAAAAAACTCCCATTAATGCTACCTCGTCGGGCACTAACAAATATAGATTTAATGAGATACGCTAAAGATTTGCATATTCCAAACTTTCGTGGAGTTTTTATGAAAGATGTTTTACCAGTGAAAATAAGAAGAAATGAATGTGGTATAATTAATTTAGATATTTCATCTGGTCCCGGTACTCACTGGACGGCATATGCGAAGAAGAATAACTCAATAATCTATTTTGATAGTTATGACCACCAAACGAAGTAATAAATTATTTCTATAGCGATGGTAGCTTGAATAAAGTGAAATATAATCATGGTCAGATGCAAAAATATAATGCAATTAATTGCGGTCACCTATGTCTAAAATTTTTATATAATCAAAGTAAATAAAGTAATTCTCTTTAATGTGTGTCTACTTCTGGGTTGTGCAACATGTCTCTAACTTTTTCCCTTACGGGAAATTCCTCAACGTTAACAGCAGACTTCAATCCACCTATATATTTAGAGGATAATTTTGATTACGTAATTGGTTTATCAAACTTTGAAACTTTCAACGTTATTCCAAATGTTGATGAAAAAAATAATAGATTCACTTATGGTAATAATATAACCACAACTATTCCTGTTGGTGCTTATGAAATTAATGATCTAAATAATTATCTTCAAGCAACAATTCGTAAGCCCGCTCTTATTAATATTATTGCAAATCGTAATACTTCTACGGTTAAAATAGACACAAACGTTGATATCGATTTTACATCAGAAATGTCGATAGGACGTCTCTTGGGTTTTAAAAAAAGGGTTCTTAAAGCTAATGAACTAAATGAGTCTGACTTTCCAGTGCAAATAATTAAGGTGAATTCTTTGTGCATTGATTGCAATATTGCCACTGGTTCTTATTCTAATGGCTTGCCTGTGCACACAATTCACCACTTTTTTCCTACGGTCGCAGCGGGATATAAAATAGTGGAATCACCTTTGAACATTTTATATTTTCCAGTCAGTGTTAAGACGATTAACTCAATTATCATTAAAATAGTTGATCAAGACGGTAATCTCGTCAAATTCCGAGAAGAAACCATCACGGTTAGACTGCATTTAAAAAAGTTATCTTAAAATGGTAGTTCGATACAATGTTATAAATTATATTCCAAGAAGAGCCAATCGTAATTATAAAAGAAAACCTAAGAATAGATTTCCGGTTAGTAATAAAAAGAACGTTCATCCAGTAACATATGAGAATAAACTTTTCTTACAATCTCTCGGCTTTGAAGTGCTCATCTAATGAATATTTTAAATGTTACGCAACAACCTCTTATAGATAATTCTATTGTTGATTTTGCATACCACAATTAGCAACCATTTGTTACGGCCAAATTTGACTATAATGACGAAATTAGAATTCCAATTCAAGAGCTTGATGCTTATACTCTACGATGTGAAAGTATTTTGTACTTAGAAGTAAATCTAACTAAAGATGATTGAACACCAGTTACCAAGTTAAAATTGATAAATAATGCCTTTAGTTTTCTCTTTAGAGAAATTCGTTATGAGATAAATGGAGTTTGTGTTGACTCAATTAGAAACGTTGGGTTGACGTCTACACTTAAGGGGTATCTATCATTTAATGAAGGTGAAAGTGTTAAACTTCAGAATGCGGGATGGTTTCCTAAAGATACTACAATACCAGAGGGTAGTAAGTTTAACGTTTGCATTCCGCTTAAAATGTTAATGGGCTTTTTTGAAGATTATAAAAAAATTATATTAAATATGAAACAAGAATTGATTTTAATTCGGAGTAGTAATGATTTAGATGCAGTGAGTAGTATCGATGACACGGAAAAACCTAAAATCAATATTAATAAAGGTTATTGGAAAGTCCCACACGTTTCTGTGGGAATACCACAGCAGTTAGCGTTAACCAAAATATTAGACAAAGATGTTGAAATTCTACTCCCGTTTCGCAGTTGGGAACTTGTAGAATATCCTTCATTTTCTCAAACCACAAGGCATACTTGGCCAGTGAAAACTACCACTAAGTTAGAAACTCCTCGACATGTTGTAGTTGCTTTTCAAAGCAATAAGAAGAATAAAACAACGTCTAATATGAGTACATTTGACAATTGCAATTTAACAAATATTAGAGTATTTTTAAATTCTGAGAGGTATCCTTACAACGATTTATATCTTGACTTTAAAAACAACAAATACGCCACATTATATGAAATGTTTTCAAATTTTCGTCACACATATTACGAAACAGGAAATGAGCCTATATTTACTCCTAAAGAATTCAAATCCATTTCACCTATAACCCATATCGACTGCTCTCGCCAGAAAGAAACCGTTCAGTCTGGATCAGTTGTTATGCGTATTGAATTCGAAACAATCGAAAATATTCCAGACGATACTACGGCATATTGCTTAATTTTATATGATCGTTTATTCCGCTACAATCCACTAACAAAAATCGTTAGGCAAGTCTAAACGCGCATGATCATTAAAGAATACTTAAGAAAAAGTCACTCAGTATGGCTAGTCAGTTTAATAATGACCTCAGTGTATAAAAACGCATTAAGAGAGCATCAAAAAAAACTTAGAAATTTAAGAAAAGCTTTAGATTTATACTGTCTTAAAGTTAGTGTATTAAAAAAAATTTCGGATTTAAAAATATGTTAATATTAGATGTCCAAGGATTTAAAGTAGAAAACAATAAGTTTATAGCGAAGGAATTAGCAGCATACGATGGAGACAAAATATGTCATTATATTTTTAAACCGCCTTTTCCTTTTCCTTCTGACGATGTTATCACCAGATTTGTAAAAACAAGCTGATTGGTTAACAAGAAATTACCATGGTATTCACTGGAATGAGGAATTTACACCACTACACCACTTTAAAAAAATAATTCAGAATTTAACGGAGAATTCAGCAGAAACCATTTACGTTAAAGGAAAAGAAAAAGCCGATTATATAAGACAATTTATATTTAAACCTACTATAGAATTTGAGGAACATCCATCTCTGGTTATGTCAAATCCAAAATGTTTTTATCACTCAAAACCAAATTGTATCTGTGCAATATCGAATGTTTATTATTTATATAAGACTTTTATTATGTCATAATGCAGGAATTTTTTAAATAAATTGAAAGAAATAAAAGATTCGTTTTATTTATTACTTTATTGATTACCTACATATATACACAATTCTAACTATTTTCATTTTCACTATCGCTTTCACTAAAATCCAATGTTAGTACTGTTAGTGAGCTGGTAAATATTTTTTCAATCGATATAAAAATTGATGTAAATCCAATTCCATAAGATCTTCCACGAGACATTCAATGGTAATAAGCCCATTCAAGAATAAAGTACAAATCTCTTGACCTTTTGCATAATTCTCAGCCATTTCCAAACATTCCTCTTCAGAATAGAATTGGCCCATTCCATAGACCGATTCATGTTCAGCATCAAATTCTAGTCGATTAAATTGTTGTTTTAAATGTTTCACACCACTCTCTAAATCTACAATTTCAATATCGCTGCAGTATGCCATCCACATTTTGAATTAATTTCTAGTCACTTGAATACTACTGATGAAAAACATGAACGTCTCAATATATTACTAGCTCCCCTCTTCGCGTCCAATAAAGTAATGGTTTTTCATTCTAAATAAATTTTTGTAATAAGATTTAGTCATATCCCCTACAGAAAAGATAGCTTACGAGTGGGATAAACTAGTTTTTTGTAAATAATCTATAATGCCCTATGCACACTTATATGGATTCTTTTTACTGTGAAATTTTATGATAAAAATAATATAGAAAAAGTATGTATTGAAAGTTATAGTTTTTTCGTTTTAAATAAATTTTCTTAATAAGATTTAGTCATATCTCCTACAGAAAAGACAGTTTATGAGTGGGGTAAACTATTTTTTTTTTTTGTAAATATTTTATAATGCACTATGCACACTGGAGTAAAATCATGGCACAAATTAATTTCACACCAAGTAGGTCTGAACCACAAAATATGAGAATTTAAACTTAATTTTTTGTTTTTAGAGAAGGTGTTTTACCTTTCGAGGTACACTGTATAACTATAAAATTTGAAATTAAATATATTTCAATTATTTTAATACACTGTTTGGTTCCATATTTTATATGTTCTTGTTCCAATAATTATTAAACCTTGGAATGGAGTATATTTCACTTATAATTTTTTTGTTCCAACAATATTCAGTGGATCTTTAAAAAATGTTTTCAATTTTTAGCAGTTTTTATGATTGTAGTTTATTTACCTTAATTTTATATGAGTATATGTTAGAAAATAAAACAAACATGTTTGTATAACTTATTTATTAAAATATATATATATATACTGTAGTAAAAAAAATATGTACAAATACAAAGAAATTTCTTAAATTAAAAAATGGATAATATACAGTACTTAAAATAACAAGAAAACTACTAATATACACAATATTTATAATAAAAAGTAAAAACTAACTACAATAACATTCTTAAAATTAAAAAAAGTTCTTAAAAATAATAATTTTTTATTTTACAATTAATAATGTTTCGAAATCTTTTAATTTTTTCACAATATCTATTGTCCTCTTGTTGTAACTTACAAATGTCCTTTTCTAATGCACTAATTTTGTTCTTGATATTAATTTTTTCACTCTCACAGTCTTTTATCACTTTTAAATACTCTATCTGTTCCTGCGCAAATTGTTCGTGTCTTTTAATGTTTATATCACTTTCCTCGTTCACTGTATTGGCTGCTGGTGACACAGCGGGGGAAGAAGAGGATTTGAAAATGGTTTTTAATTTGTTAAATTTTGATTTAATTTTTGGTTTGTTTATTTTAGATTTACTTTTAAAATTATTAAATTTTACCTTATTTTTTTTTGTTACCCTTCTCTTTCTAATTGGTGCACCAGCAGCGTCCGGGCCCATGTCATCGACGGTTTCTAAAGTCGCCGCTATTAATTTATCTACTGCCGACGTTGCCGCCACTTCAGGAAACTCCGTCACCATGGTTTCGCCCACGGCATTCAACGCTTCAGCCGCCTCTGACGCCTTCACTAATTCTTCCTCTTCCTCAATTGATGAGGCAAGAGTAATGGTATCGAGTGGACACATATAATTTGGGATATTGAAAAACTGTTCAATATCCATGAAATTTGTTTGCTGTTGTTGTTGTTGCTGCTGCTGTAAATATTGATACAGTATTGGCTGTTGTTGTTGTGGTGCAAGCACTAAATCTTGTAAAATATTTGCAGACATTTTGAACACGAACACAACGGCTGGACTGAATGAATGTAACTAACTAACTAACGTATATAAAGAAGACCGGAGCAGCAAACCAGACAGGTTAACCTCGAACAAAGACCTGAGAAACCTTGACCTTGAAAAAGTTGTTTTTGGAATAATATTAAAACTTTTTTTTTTTAAATCGTGCTAGAGTGCGCTTTAACTTTCCCTTCCCTTCCCTATGCATTCCTATGTGGCAACATGCGGATCCTCTATGGTGAAGTTGTTAACTTTAATCGCAAAAAAAAATGGAAAGCAAAGTAATAGAATTTTTTAAATTGCGGGGGAAGGCGAGGGGGAGTCCAATGAAGGGGGGAGTATACAACATATTGTCAGTTTTGCCTTATAACTTAGTTAAAAAGGCTTTCAGACAGCAAGTATAGAGTATTAACTTGTAGTATTTACAAGCGCTTAGACCCCGCGATATGCAGGTTTGCTACGACCAATGCGCGACTGGCAAAATAATGGCGGGAAATTTGACTGAAATTTAATTTATTGGAAGTATAAATTGACGAATCAAATGGTTCATTAAACTTTTATTTTGTTTTTTTTTGTATGTATTTTACTTGTACGTCTGTATGGTACAAGAAATAAAAATGCTACAATTTTTAAGTAAGTAGATGTATTTATAACAAAATTAAATTATAAATTCTAAATAAAACTACATAAATCTTAGGTTAATACATTAAATATAGTTAAATTTAAAAACAAAGTATTAAGTATTAATAATTATTTCTCAAGAATTTTAATATCTGGGGTCAAGAGTGAAAGTGAAATGATTTTTAATTCTTTGGGATTTGGTTTGCAAATTCTCTTAATTTTCTTGGTTTTTTTCCTCGTTGAAAATAATCGTTGGGGAGCAATGGTTTTAATATGAGGAACGTACTTGTCTGAGCATTGTTTAACTACTTTGCCAGTACTTGTAGAAGATTTAATAGCTTGAATACTAGATTTCATTGCTTTTAAATGCTTTTTTGCAATTAACAATTCATCTTGCTGTGTTATGCTATTAAGTAAATGGATATATTCAATTTTTAAATTTTCCACTTCGGAAGTTAACTAAATACTTCGGAAGTTAACTGTAAAGAATTGGTACTTACTACTTTATTTTTGCAAATCTCTTTTATTAGTACTTCTTTTTCATTTGGAGCCTGAATAAATGAATTATCATTTTGTAGAATAGATTCTTTATTTTCATTAGAGCTAGACAAGAAATTTTCAGAATGGGATTGACATAATAAATGGATATGTTTGCACATATTCCATTTAATACTTGAATCTATACAAGAGCAACTAAATTGATGAATACAAATGTTGCATTCTAAACAACGTAGATTGCAATTACATGATGTAATATTTTGCTGGATGAAATAAATATCAGTACGTTTACTCGAACAAACATTCCACCCATTTAAATCTTTTGTGATTAACTCATCGCACAATTTTAAACTTTCTTTATGTCTTCTACGAAAATCACTTAATTTTTTGGTAATTTTACCCTTATGTAAGGTAATTAATCTATCATAGAGGCGATCTCTAACAAATTTCATTAATGTGTGCAGCATCTTATCCAGTCTTTTAACATTTTTTCCATGAAAATAAACATACTTAATGGTTCTATGCATTCTCTCTAAATGCATATTTGTGTTTAATCCACAGTTCACACGGTAACAATATGCCCATGACTCGACAGTCTTAGAGTATGTATTTTCAAAATAGATGCCAAATTCCTGGGTATTTGGATCTTGCATCATATTTTTTATAGCCTGGGGAGTCATATTTTTAAAAGCATTAACATCTACCTCCTGCAATAAAGTTCTTAGAATTTTATAAACCTCTATTTGTTTCTCTTTTGATTTTATCTTTGTTAGGTTTTTTCTCCAAGCACGGTCAACATGCCAAGTGCAAAACAATTTTTTTTTCGGTGGTGTCATTACATTAATAAATGCATTGTAGAAAGATTCTGCCATGTCAGACATGAAAACAGTTGGTGCTAAGTTTCCTGACTTTTCTTTAACAAAGTTTAGAAAAATTGTCAAGACTTCCTCATCACACCGATTACTTATTAAAAAAGCACAGGGAAAACCTTGCCTTAAGTCATCCAAAACTAATAAAGTTGTTAGTTCAAAATTGTATTGGTTTGAACCATGTGTTCCATCAATGCAAACTGCATCCGAGCCATATTTCTTGAGAATATCATTTTGCGCATCATTCATTATAATAAGAAGGAAGTCACTAGATTGTAGCTGAGGATAATCTTCCTTTGTTTCATTTTGCCGTTTGTAAAATAACACACAGGAATCATGATCCTGCATTTCACTCACCCGTGCATCTACACTGATCGCATCGTTCTCATGTATCTTTACATTAATAGATAAATTGTAGGTATTTTCTATATTGTGAAGGTCTGACTTTGTTAATAGATGAAGTCTACTTAGTTTACCATCCCCTGCTATTGATTCACGGACATCATCCAAAATAGTATCAAATGGGATATTTGCTGAAATTTTTTCTGCTAAAGCATTTTTTTCAAAAACGGTTAAAGTTAAATGACCCAGGTCAGCTTCATGTCCGACATGTGTTTTTGAAAATTTTACCTTCAATGTATCATTTGTAATAGTAACAGATAACATAGCAGGACATAAACCATTAATTTTGTTACTTCCTTGTGTCTTAATTTGGCGTAACCCTTGACTTTCAGATGTAAAATATCCAGATCGATGACATTGAAAATAAATAAATTTCGTAGACTGCTTACGTTTGGAACCACTTTGAATAAATTTCGAATGTGTTTCCTTTTCAATGGTTTCTTTCCACTCATCAAAATCTTTGCGAGATGAAAAATCTAAATGTTCCACTTCCAGAACTACTTCGTGAATATTTTCAAAATATTCGATTAAAATATGTTTTTGATAATGTTTAAAATTACACAACGGGCATATATACAATACATTATCCTTTACATATTCTGCATTATGTGTCTGCCGTTCATGTAAACTTAAAAATGATTTTGTATTGTAAGATTTGTTACAAAAATTACATTGGTAGTTTCTCTTTGGAAGAGCAGCTAAGTTCTCCACTTCACTAGGATGTAGTTCCTTCATATGTCTTCTTAAATTTTTGAAATGCATATATACCTTGGAACACAATGAACATTGAAATTCGCGACTTTCCATTATTGTCTCGTTTTTTCCCACTTTAAATTGTATTAAAGACAATTTCTAAAAGAAAATGCAAAAAACTTGATATTAGAGTTATAAACAAAATGTAAACATATTTTGTTTTTACTCACCAGTATCAATCCTAATAGCTAAGTATTCTCTCAATACATAAATAGTTATATATATATATATATATATATATATATATATATATATATATATATATATATATATATATAATAAATAATAAATACACCACAGGTAATGACGACCCCCTTTATCCCGGAAGGCTCTAGTAGAGCCTTGTGTGGGAGGGGGCTACACATTTAGAGACAAGGGACACACACCCAATATCCGTGTATAGTGAAAAAATCCCTCTCACAGTATTTTCCACTGCCACGGCCGGGGATCGAACCCGGAACTTTTTGGTGAGAGGCAAGTGCGCTCACCTCTCGACCATCAGTCATATATATATACAGATTATATTCTTGATTTTAACAAATCAAATCGTTTTATAACAAACTGACAATTTAACCTAAAATTTTGACGTAAATAACAGATACGTACATGAATCACAAAGGATGTTTGCAGTTCCCGCCATTACTTTCTCACTCGCCTATTGGTCGGAGCAAACCTGCATATCGCGGGGTCTAAACGCTAGTGTAGTATTTTATGTACTAAGGTGCTAAGAACGTGAAAATATCAAGTAAAATTAATAAATTGTGCTTAGTGATTAAATATTAAAGAAAAATGGAGAATCATGTCGATTACCAACGTGAACTCAGATTAAAAGAATTGAGAGATTTGGATGTGAATTATTTTGTTCAAGTGAATGTCAATGAACAAAATATGGAGCAGATGCAAGAGCCAGAACGGATACAGACGCAAAAGCAAGAAGAAGAACAGATGCAGGTGCAAGAACAAGAAGAAGAACAGATGCAGGTGCAGGAACAAGCAGAAGAAGAGGTGCAAGAAGAAGAGGAAGCATTCGGTTATGATTTTGACAGTGGTGTTGAGGACGATTATGTTGCAGAAGAAGGTGAAATGATACCTGGTATGTCACAGACCATTTCAGTGGAACAGTTAAGAGGTAGTGAAACATATTGCGCAAATTTAGCATTCATAGTAGTAAAATTGATCAATAATAAGCATAGACAATTATGTTTTCCATGTTACGCTATATATCAAAGGAGCTTTTTAAGTGTAGAACATCTGCATGTAAACGCTCATGTGAAAACTAAATTATCCCAAAGAAAATTTCACGATCGCTGTTATGCATGTAAAAAGTATTTGTTCCAATTAGTTTTAAGTGACATTTGTGTCCACTGTCACGGACATGATGGTGGGGGTTGGTTAAATTAGGCAATCATTTTCTATTCATATACATTTATTTATATACATAGTTTTAAATATATACATTTTGATACAATTAAACAAAATTTATTTGTATTGGTTAAATTAAGCAATAATTTTATAATTTCATTTACATTTAATTATACACATAATTACAATATAATTTTAAATACATATACAATATTTTTTTATTTAAAATATATATATTTTTAATACCAAATTGCTAATTGAAGTAATGTATTTTATTATTTCAACTAATTACCAATTTGGTTTGTATAAAAGTAGTTCATAATGTTAACTAGGTTATCCAAATTATTATCAGAATTAGATATTATGTAATGTCCCCAAGCTAATGTCTTTGGGGATCCGTATAAAATACACCTTTTATCATCTTTTAGAGATAAAGCAACTTTATTCTTTATTTGAGTATACATATTATGCAAACTTGATTTAAATATATTCATTTTTTTAAACAAAATTGTGTCTTTTTCAACAACACTTTGGTAATGTTCAGAGGTTATCTCTTGCTTGATAATGCATCTTTTAATTCCCTTTGCCTTTTTTGTTAAACTATCTTGCACTTTAATGGTTAAAAAATCATTGGAAATTTTGAGAATTTCAATGTTAATATTTGTATTGAAATTCTCAACTAATTGCTCTATTAATAATTGTTGGTTATCTGTATTAAATACGTTTTTATTTATATTTAATATTAAATGATCATTTGTTGAGTCTACGATGTTTATATTATTATTGAATTTAGGTTTTAAATAATTGTGATAAAAATCTAGTTTTTCACCGAGAATAACACAATAAGCTTTTGCTCCAGTACCATAAAAGCTTCTTATTACTTTTCCAGCATATTCATCCTTCATATTACCGATTATTGATTTATTTGGTGTTATGTTATGAATATTTTCTTGTGGATAATTGGAAGTGTCAAACTTATCTAAATTCTCTCGCATATCGTCATAGAAATTATGTGTTTTTACATTCAGAATTAATGATTCTGTATCAGTATATAATAAAGAAACGTTTTCATTATATACATTTTTTAAATAATTAAAACAGAATTCATATAAAACTATTTTTGAAACTTCTAAAATAGAAAAACCAACATAAACTGGTTTATTGTAAGTTATATTCCTATGATTTAACTGAATTGCAACAATATTTTCGTGAAAAATTGCACTGTTTTTAAAATATGGTTTTGAAATTAAAGCCTGTGCTCCACTTTTTCTTCCCAAATTTTCCCAATGTGTAACTAATTTAACGTCTATCCTTTTATCAATATTCTCAAGAGATTTTCCATAAATAACATTAAACAGCTTGTAAAAGTTTTTTTTCCAATTTTGATTTTGCATTATTTCTCATTTCAGTATTTAATTCTATATAAGGTTTTAACCAAGCAGATTGCTTGAATTTGAGTACTTTGTGGATATTGTTTAATTGTAGTCCGTTTTCTAGAGCTTGTTTTAAAACTCTGTAATGAATTACATATTTAGATTTACTGTTAAAATCACAAATAAGCTTTTTATTTTTTGAATTTGGAGGACATATATTTTCAGCTAAAAAGGGTAAATCTTTATGTAAATCATGCAAATGTTGAGGATAAGTAATATCTACTTCCAAGATGTAACCACATTCACCATCATCACATATATTCATAATATCCAAATCAATAATTTCATTATTTTTTAACCATTCAAAATTACTAATTGGTAAAGTCTGACTCATACTATACCCATACAGATTCGTGCAATCGAGGTACATAATATATGAAGTAGGTTTTGAATTACCATAATCTGAAAAGAAATGATTATTTGCTATTGATTTTCTCACGCTGCAATGACAAATTCCTCCGCGAATATTATTCTTTAAAAAATGAATCATATTTAATATCTATTAAAAGTTTTAGCTTAACACGTGTAGTTCTCATCATTGCATCCCAACTCAGGCTGGGGGAAGTAAAGTATTGAGCTGGATCTAATTTATATTTTTCTAAACATAATGATCTAAAACTTTCAAATAAATCAGTCAATATCAAACAATCAGACAGTAAATAGACAGTTGCATAATCTTGTAGTGATTTACATTCAAATATATTCCAAACATTTTTAGCTCTTTCATAATCAGAATCGGAAATTTCTTCATTTGATAATTTATTAAAAAAATCATTTTTTGAGGGAAGTTCTGCATCTTTTAATTTATCAATATGATCAATATATGAATATGGAAAAACTCCTTTTTTTCTTATAATGTCAAATTTTGCTATTTCACTAAAATGTTTTTTTATTTCCACACATTGGTCAGAATTTAAATTGTTAGATAAGGATTCTAAAGATTCCGAAACAAACCTGAAAGAATCTAAAAATCTAATTTTAAGAAATTCTTTTTCATTTATTTGTTTTTCATGATTCCAATAAGAATCTACATGAATATTTTTACTGAATGAAATATATTTCTCTTTTGTTTGAGCCAAAACATCTATTTGATCCTGAAAACAACACAACTCTTTAATAAATAAATGAGAGTCATAACCGCTTAAATTGTGAAAAAATACTGGAATAAATTTTGGAATTTTAAAATTTAAATTGCATATACTATGAGCTGCCCTATTCTCACTCGACCAGTTAAATGATCATGGTCATGAACTTTTGTCTCAGCATATGGAAAAACATCGTCACATATATTACATGTAGTAGCATTTTCAAAAGCATCATGTTCTTCTTGTGTTAAATTTAACATGGGCACAACGCGTTTAAGATGATCATTATATATTCGAAAAATGTCTAATTCTAATTTTTCACAAAATACTTTTGAAGCATCTTCTCCAAAATAGTATTCCAATTTCGATAGATTCATATCATAAGAATATTTTATGAAATAAACAAATGCGTAAGGTTTATGTTCAGAAACATCTACTGTGTAAGGCTTGTTTGAAGAAACGGGTTCTTCATAATTTAGCGGTTTTAAGATGCATTCAAAATCAGCATAAATGACAAATGGTAATTTTAATTGTTTTTCGAAATTTTCAAATTGTAGAATGTTTTCTGGAATAATTTCACCATATTTATTTATTTTTAAATTATTTGTAGGGATTTTTGTTACTATATGATTGCAATCAAATTGTTGGTGTTGATCCAATTTATTTTTCGTATAAAAAAATTGGAAACATCCATCACAGAAATATTTCTTAGAATTATGTGAATGTAACAGTCTTGACATATCCTTAATCCAATAATAGTGGCTGTTGCCAACATCATCACTTATTAAAAGTAGATTTATGTGAGTCATTTGTTTATTTTTTGAATAGTATAATGGACCAACAACTTCCGTCACAATTTTTTCATTAGTTTGAACATTCTCTAATCCATATACATTTATTGACATGTTATTATTCATTTCAAATATTTTAATATTTTCTAATTTCATTGGGAATTTAATGCCTTCTAAATTAAGACATGTCAAATAATGAGGATAAGACGACACTCTATTCGCATTCAACCTAGCCGGATACAAAGCACTTACTATGCTCCATGCAAAGCAGTGTACATCATCATTCATAATATTTATGATTGCTTTTTTGACAGCTATGCTTTTTGGTAGCGGAATATAGGATGAAGGTCTAAGTGGATTGAATTTATTTACATTTAATCCCAAATAGAGAATTTTTATAAGAGTCCAACCTTAAATTAAAAAAGTAATATTAGATATATAGCAATACAAAAAAGAAAAAAATAAACATACCAGAATCTCGCTCTTGAAACTCTTGCGCTTTCGTTATTACTGTTGATTTAAAATTCTCATAAATTTCATTTATATCACATGATAAGCTACAATTTCATTTTTGGTGTTAAAACTTTTAATTTCATATGTATAATCAGAAGGGAGCATGTAAATGCCATATACTTCTATAGTAATTTTAACCATTTTATGTTTTATTCTTTCTTCGTTGACAATTTTGTGAAATTTTTCCCTTATTTCATCGAAAAAATCATTAAAATCTATATGCGCAGTTTTTCCAGAAAAGCGATAAAGGCGAGGTTTTCAAGAAACGCGTATCCGTGATTGCGCGATACGTGATGCGCTATTACGTGATCACGCTTGCGGGATATCACGCAAATGTGTTTTTTAATATATGCGCGAAAGCCATAATTTGTTTGTTTTCATTGCAATAGTGCACCAAACAGTCTATAATATTTTGCACCATGAACAACAAAATTATTACTGTCGCTTGTCTTCTTGATGAAGAAGATGAGGAAGAATTATTGTTATTAATTTCTTTACGAGGAAATGGTATTAATGACATATGAAAAGAGAAAACAAGAAGAGTGTTTTAATACTTTAATCAGGAAACATCTAATCGATAATGAAATTAAATTCAGGGAATATTTTAGAGTTTCCCATGATTTATTTTATACAATATTATCATTTATAAAGGAAGATATTACCACAAGCACATGTAATCGTATACCTTTTCCGATATCTGCGGAGGAAAAACTGTGCCTTACATTGAGGTAAGTAAAAAAAACAATTAAAGTAGCTTTCAATGTATGTATTATTTAGTAAGTGCAAGACATGGAGTATCTAAATTATGGTATACCAAGTAATTTTCCATATCGTTAGAATTGGATGGTGCCGAATTAGAATTTGAAGTGGCCACAGATACAGAGGGTGAAATTGGACTGGTATTTGAAATTTCAATAGGAGATATGTATGTAAATCTTGAAGACTGATTTGCAGTCATGCCGGAATATGAAGGAAATGCGGTGGCTTGTGTTGTTCCGATAATGAACGAAGTTCTATTTCAGATATAATACTGCATACTTTCATTCTGGTTTCAGCAATTAAATTTGGGGGGAAAGTCATTACAGTTTTAGCCATACTTTTAAAAAATATTTCAACAGGGTGCTCATCAACCTCATTTTTTTTGTTATCACATAGATTTTGTAAAGTTTTGTAACGCTCCTCACGTCCTTTTTTAAATTCCTCCAATATTTTATCCTTTGCCGTTTTATATTTCTTTTTTGGTATCAATGAATCGAAACTGGTTTTAGTTTTGCTGGCCACTTGTACTGTTTCGGAACTGTCATTTAGATTGTTTTTATCTGGTTCTTCATCATGCTCATTTGCTATAATTGTCTGGTGTGTAACGGTTAAATTTTATTGGGCCACTCTGTATCTGGTTTGTTTGGTACACCTTGTATGTATTTGTTGTTTCTAAAGGACTATTCATTAGACAACCAGAAATACACCACATTATAATTATTCTAAATCCTAGTAATTTTAAATTGGCAGGCACAACTAGATAAGGTAGAAAAAAAAGAAATTCCTTTCCTTTCCTTTTTTGTGAAAAAAAATCAGCCATGCTGGTCTGCTGCAATTTGCTCAAGACATTTTCATAGCAATAGGCTGTATTTTTGGTGAAAGGCCTCATAACATCTAAGGTAAATCTTTTTGTTAAGATTTTCTCACATTTTGATATAAATTATATAGATGTGCCATTTCTAAGACGATGTAATATTTTCAGGCCTTTTACTTTACGGTTCAACTTTAGAGTTCACTTTTAAGGTTCACCTTTCATGGTTAGACTTCATGTCACACCTTTACGTTACCTCATTTTCTATTCATATTATTGTTGATGTTGGGGACTGAGTAGGCCTGGCTGGTACCTTTTTCAAAGCCCTCTGTGACTGTCCGATGCCCTACGAGCAGCCTATTTAAACCAGAGACTTCCCGAGGTCGTCACAGGGTTGCATTGCATTTTTATATCGGAAAGCTGAGGATTTATGGAGAATTGGCCTGCATGCCGCTTTGGTTGCCCTTAGTTCACCATTGTCAGCCCCAGGAGTTTTAGTCGTTCGTTCCAAGATATTCCCAACGAGCTATATTAAGGTGATATATCTTGACGTGACATACGGTGGAGAACATTTGTAAGTAAGCTTCCATTTTTTTATCCATGTCCGCTGGACATCACTACTAGCAGCAATTTGTATAAAATAAGAAAGAGACAGATTACATCTTCAAGAAGCGACAGCTAGTGCCACAATAACTGATAGCTCATTTTAATAAACATTTTTATGATAAGTCTCATATATTTTACTTTTTGTAAACTCAAAAAGGACAGCTGTCTATTGAGGTTTGGTACCAACTCATTATTATTAAGATCTTATTGATATTAAAACTACTTTGTTACTTACTGTTGCTTGAAACAAATAATCAGGGCATAAGGCTACATGCTACCCCTCATGTATGGTGATTTTTTTTGTAACAACATGAAGAATTCCTCAATTAATGTTAGTTAAGATCATTGCTGCTACGCTAACATTTAGGGTTATGTATTATGTGTCACCGTTATATGTCACAGGTTGAGAGCATCTTACCGAATTCTCTTTTTACCTAACTTTCAGTTCTCATAATAGCCTGGTGGTTGATAATTTTTATTCATTTATTCGTTTAAGTTATACACCTCGTTCGTTCGGTTTGTCTCATTATTGTATATATATATATAATTGCTATTGTTCACATATTTTTCTCCATTTACTATATATGTTTTTATGTAATTTATTTAAATATTAATACTACTAACTCGTATAATACCTACATTTACTTAATATAAGGTTTATTATTATTAATATTCTGTTTCATTATTTGTTTATTCTGCCTACTACTATTATTGTTTGTTAGTTTCATGAAAGCAAACTGACTGGCGCCCTCTGTTATGCTTAAGAGTCTGCCGAATAAACCAAGTAGAAGTTATTTTTAAAATTTGAACGTATGAACCCACACCCGCTCCCGGCTATAAAGGCTGCCGCGCTCGTGTGACCACCTTTCCTCGAAAAAGGGCGTCGCAGGTCATTTTGAGTGTATTCAATATTTTCAGTTTCATGGGATTGGGTGTTTTCGTCACATTCTTCAATAAAATTTTCCGGAAATTCACTTTCAGTTTGGCTATTTAAATCTTCAATAGTTGCTTTAGTTCTGAAATCATAAGCAATAAATATAATCACTCCTATGATTTTTCTTTTATATAATTGATAACTACAGGTATCATACCGACGATAAAAAAAAACTTAATCACAGTTATCTGTGAATTAAAAACTGTATAATAATAATAATAATAATAAAAAATTGAGAGAGATACAAATAATCGATAATAATAATAATAATCGTCTTTATTAAGGCGAAGTTTAGTTATTGGCTACTCTTACACTTAACCTTATATCTAAATATTACAAAATAATATAATAATAATAATAAATAAGTTTTGTGCCAAAATAGCGAGAAAAAATATACATCGTTTTTACGGTTAGTCTATAAAGCATAAATTGCTGAAAAATTGTATGTATACAGAAACAAATTTATTAAATAAAGATTACATAGACATCTTGCAATTATACCAAATAGTACGAATTAAAGACATACGGAAAATCTATAATATTTTTCTATACGGATAATGATTCACAGCTAAATACGATTAAGCTTTTCTGATCGCTCTGTATAAGGATATACCGATATAAACATAACAATTTTGACGTCGAATCTATTACTTACGTTCTTTCCACAAAACTGTCGTGTAGAAATCTTAAACTTTCATTGGTATATTTCGATTTTGAAGTCGTTGCTGACCCAGTACTGCATGATACCTTTATCTTCTTTTGTGTCTTTCTATAAGAGTCTCTTATAGTTCTCCATCTAGTTTTGCAATCTGGAACTGACAAAATAATTAAGGCTTAAATTTAATAGTACTCAATTTATGTAATTGAGTATATTCTGTATTATTTTAGGTTTATGGCAACGGGGGAAACATACAGATCATTGGCATTTCAGTACAGGATAAGTCACAGTTGGATTAGTAAAATTGTTAAAAAAACTTTGAAAGCAATTTGTTCAAAAATGCTGAATGTAGGTATACCTACCCCCAATGAAGAAATATTAAACAAGGTAGCAGAAGGTTTTTATAAAACCTGGAATTATCCCAATTGTTGTGGTGCTATAGACGGAAAGCATATTAGAATTATCAGCCCTGACAACTCTGGGTCTTTATATTATAACTATAAAGAATATTTCTCTATAGTACTACTCGCTCTTGTTGATGCAAATTGTAAATTTATAGCAGTAGATATTGGATCTTATGGAAGAGAGGGTGATGCTGGAATATTTGAAAAATCCACATTAGGAAAAGCAATATCAAGAAGATTCTTTGGATTCCCTGAACCAATGCCATTGCCTAATACCGACGTAGTCGTACCACATGTCATTCTAGGCGATGGAGCGTTTAAATTAACCACTAAAATGATGAGGCCTTATCCAAGTGCACAATCTAAGACTAATATACAGAAAGCTATTTATAATTATCGTCATAGTCGGACTAGAAGAACTAGTGAAAACGCATTTCATATCCAAATGAAAATAACGTATTAAACGAATATAATGACCAGATTCCTAAAGACAACATGTTACCTTTATTGCGTCAAGGTGGAAATGCTACATATGAAGCGTATCACATTAGTGACCAATTTAAAGACTTCTTTTGTAGTACACAAGGTACATTAAGTTGGAAGTTAAATCATGTGACACGAACAAATTAGAAAAAAAAAGGAAGACAACGAGGATGAAAAGATGTGTAGTGCAAAAAAATTGCATTGTACTAAGTACCTATACAGGATGAGTCATAAGGAATGGGTAATATTTTACCTGCAGATTCTATAGCAGAAAAGATTAATTTTTTGCTTAATAACTGGGGGTCAAATGTTAATACTTACTGAGATACAGGGTGTCAAAATTATAAAAATAATTCAGTAATGTTGTTATATCTCAGTTATTTTTTCACACATAAACATAAAAGTCGGTACAATTAGGTTTTTAACGTGAGAAAATCGAATAAGCTATCATTTTTGGTGTATCGTATAGAGGGCGCTTCGTAAGCTATCTTGGTTTAACAAAATCCCCCATAACTTTTTTGTGCTTCGTTCATTTATAATCTCATTGAAATTATTTTATTTAACCATTATTTTTAAACAAAAAAGGGATACTTGTTTTATCTTAAAAAACTACACCCTTTTCGAGATATTTACATTTTAGAAAATCCTGTGCACGCATAATTTTTTTTTTAACTTTTTTGCAGTGATCCTCTGTAACATTTGTGTTTGTAGTATCAAAATATTTTGTTTTTACTTAGTTCTTTCTATTCAAGTTGATAAATAAATTATAATTTTATCTTTTAAATTGTTTAATTTATTTCCGCCATTTTTAAAATTCAAAAGTACTCACTTTTTCTCACCTCTTCAGATATTTGGTATTAAAAATTATTTTTGTTAAAATGGAGAGAATATTACACAATATGCATTTTGATGAGGAAAGGGAGGATCCCTGGAAAAATGTTTAAAAAAATTATGGGTGCGCAGGATTTTCTAAAATGTAAATATCTCGATAAGGGTGCATTTTCTGAAGATAAAACAAGTATGCCTTTTTATTAAAAAATAATGGTTAAATAAAAAATTTGCAATGAGATTATAAATGAACGAAGTACAAAAAAGTTATGACGGATTTTGTTAAACCAAGATAGCTTACGTAGCGCCCTCTATGCGACACACAAAAAATGACAGCTTATTCCATTTTCTCACGTCAAAAACCTAATTGTACCGACTTTTATGTTTATGTGTGAAAAAATAACTGAGATATAACAACATTTTTATAATTTTGACACCCTGTATCTCAGTAAGTATTAATATTTGACCCCCCAGTTCTTAAACAAGAAATTAATATTTTCTGCTATAGAATCTGCAGGTAAAATATTACCCATTCCTTATGACTCACCCTGTATTAAATCGTTATAGAGTTCGAATTTCTGTTGTATACATTAACTATATGTCATGAATTATTTTATATTTTCAGTATTATACATATGTATTATTATAAAGGCTTGTCTAGTGCAAAAAAATTGCATTATACTACCTATATTAAATAGTTATAGAGTTCGAATTTCTGTTGTATACATTAACTATATGTCATGAATTATTTTATATTTTCAGTATTATACATATGTATTATTATAAAGGCTTGTCTAGTGCAAAAAAAATGCATTATACTACCTATATTAAATCGTTATAGAGTTCGAATTTCTGTTGTATACATTAAATTATATGTCATGAATTATTTTATATTTTCAGTATTATACATATTATGTATTAATATAATCGCTCAAAATTAATAAATACTAAATATTAAAATTAACTTACTTGGTCCTTACCTGTTTTTTTTTTAGGTTAATGGCTATTTCTGCCCAAGCATTTTCCTTGATGGCATTGTCCTTATAATTTTTGTGCTTTGCTTGATATAAGACTGGAAAATTTCTCACAAAATCTATCAGTCTTTCATCTAAATCCTTATTGAAACTTTTTGATTCCATTTTTACACACGATAAACTAGGTATCACGCACAATTTCACCACGCAAAAGTTGACTGGCGGGCAACCGGTGCGTTATAATACCCAGTGGCACGCATGCGGGATCGCGTTGCGCTATTCTTTAGAAAACAGAACTTAACAATATATATCAATCAACTTTTGCGTGATCATGCAATAGCGCATCACGTATCGCGCAATCACGGATGCGCGTTTCTTGAAAAACACGCCTTAAGTAATAATTCTGCTTTTGAAGGCACTTTTGATTATTTCAACTCCTTCTTCTCTCCGTTCCAATACAGCGTCTTTATGCAATTGACTTTTTAAATGTGAATTGTAAAAAGTAGGTATCACGTCTATATTACATGACGCACAATTCATCATTTTATTAGTATTGTGGTTTACAGAACTATTTTGAGTGGAAGAGTTGATATTTTGTGATGAAATACTGGATGGTTGCGTATTATTTTTAATTACTTTTAAATGAGGTTCACCATCTGATGAAAGTTTATCTATCAATCTTCGTTTTCGACAACTATATTTCTCATGTCGCTTAAGATTATCCTTGCGTGTGAAGGGCACATCACAACCACTACACTTAAACATAATTTTATCAGCTCAGCACTAATACAAATTCAATACGTAACTGCAATTCAACTCCTCCGGCATAACCTTATATGCTTGATAAATTGAGTTGAAGGTTACCGTCCGAGGTGGAATGGTTGATGATTATGTTGAAGGTCAAGGTTAGATTTGAATGTCAAGGTTATATTTGAATGTCAAGGTTAGATGTGGAGGCTAAGGTTATATGTTTAGTTGAAGGTCAATGTTATAAAGTGGGGGTACATACAAATATATAAACAGTGAAGTAAAAGTGTACAGTTAGTTACAATGATGTTTCATATCAGAAATATAGTTTCGAAGTTCTTTCCTACCACAGACAAGATATCACCAAATGAAGAAATATATTCAAGACACTTTCCACGACAACCTCTTGAAACTTTCACCGAAGAAGAATTACACAAATTTCCCTTGGAATATTTACAACAATTAAAATGTGAAGATCTATCCAAGACATATCATAAACTTCCTACAGCATATAGAAAGAATGAAGTTATAATTGAAAAATCATTTCGTTGTCATGATCATTGGCCGACAGAAGGTGACGTTCCTGATTGTCCTCCACCGTTTAGGATCAATTGTTATGAATGCATATTAAGTAAAATCCCTCAAAGAAGTAAGAAAGTTGAAGACTTGATTTGGAAAGATATATTTTTAAATGGAAATTTTTCTCGATTCGATGATGATGAGATTAAACTGTTTCCTCTTTTTTGTTTAATGTATAATGTTAGTGGGCAATGCTTATTGAATAGATGGTCAGCTATATCTGAAGAGAACAAGAAGAATAAAATTCTGAAATCCAAACTTCCATGTTCAAAGCATAGTGACAAAACTGGTTGGAAAAGTAATGTTGTATATAAATATGAATGTATTAGATGCTTGTATAAAAAATAATAAATTGTTTTCAATTTACAAAACTGCCTTTATGTTCTTTAGCTTAAGTATATCTTTATGAAGTTCATTTTAAAAAAGAAACGTTACATAATATTATGTGGGGGATTTAAATGTCTCAAATTTGATGTAACCTTAACTTTAACTAGTTTCATTGAAAAATCAGCTGATTGCAACAGTATATTTTTTTAAACTGCTTTATATATTTTTATTAACTATCTTTAAAAATTACTAGAAAAGAAATGTTATGTGTGTGAGACAATTAAACATGATTAAACATGAAGGCGTTGACCTTTACTTTTGAGTAGCACCAGTCTGTTTAACCTTGATAACCGTACGGCAAATAACAGTAACATTTGCCTTGAGTATGACCTTGACTGCGGATGCAACCTTGACCGTTGACATAGCACGGGAAATTGACCTTGGCCGCGGCCTTGCAATCGTCTGGCGACCTTGATAGCGATTTGTGATGGCGGTATTGAGTGCAGCATTGGCCTTGGACGCGACCTCGACAGGAACTTTGTCCTTGGTATTGAATTTGACCGTGACCCTGACCTTGGCTGTGGCCTTCCTCAGGTCATTAACCTTTGAGGAGGATCTGTGGACCCCTAATTCACACTACTTCTGGGTTCAATTGTAAGTTTGCGGCGCGGAGTCTTCGAAACACCTCACGAAGATTTTCTAAATGTTGTTCGAAGGTTTCCCCCAAGACAATAATATCATCCAAATAGGCAAACGCATAGGGGTCTAAGTCTGGACCAACAATGCTATCTAGTAAACGTTGGAAGGTGGCGGGCGCCGAGTGCAGTCCGAAGGACATGACCTTAAACTGGTATAAGCCCCTCCCCGGGACAGTAAAAGCAGTAATGGGCTTGCTCTCTAGTGTCAGGGGTATTTGCCAATATCCGTGTCTCAAGTCAATACTGGAAATGTATCTTGCCTTACGCAATTTATCCAATATGGCGTTGATATAGGGTAGAGGATAGGCGTCCTTGTCGGTGATTTCATTAATTTTTCGAAAATCAATGCGAAAATCAATGCGAGCTCCAGGGGCTACTTGAGGTTTCGATGATCCCCTCTTCCAGCATTTCGTCTACTTCTTTGTCAATAATTTCCTGCATTCTAGGATTCTGGTGACGGTAACGTTGCTTGATGGGCTCTGTTTGTAATAGCCTAATGCGATGCTAAACCAAATGTGTCGTTCCCCGGACATCCTTAAAGCTCGGTAGTTCATCATCCAAAAATCGTTGAAGCCTTATCTCCTCTGTTTCAGTCAGTGTAAGTGGTACACTCTCCAGAGGACTGCAGAACGGTTGAGGCGTTGCTTCGCTTATGATGGTACCATTCAAATACACCGTCTTGATGAACAGATCCACCGTAAACTTCTTTTTCCCTAGCACATCTATTCCCAATAATACGTCGGACGATAATTCTGGTAAATACAGCATCGGCTCATTGAAGTGTGTTGTAGAGATTGTAAATTCCAGAGTGTAAACTCCCTCTACTTCTGTTATGAGTCCATTGGCGAGCTTGGCGGCGGTAATTCCACTCTCTTCACGTGATTTTCCAATCTGGTAACAATGTTCGGCCACACAATCTCCCACGTAGGAACGTGCGGCCCCAGTATCGACTAAAGCCATAAAAGTTTTGTCAGCTATCTTGATGTTGACATGTGGCCGGTTATCTTTTTCTACTTGTTCTAATTTTCTTGAGGCCTTGTCTGCGTGGAACTGGACGGGCCTCGGGACGATGCAGTTCCTGGCTGGTTTTCCGAAATTCGGTGATTTGTTTGATGTTGTCCTGCCATGCATCCACAGTCTCGGGTCATGGTACCATTTCGCCCGCATCTTGAGCAAAATAGTTTCGGAGGGCCACGACATTTTTATTATTTTTTTTATTTAATTAATTAATCAACAATTTTACAGTTTGTAATTATCAATTTAAGGAAGCGCCTAAATTAGGAAATTTGTACTGTGCTTCAAACTTTATACAATAATATACCTAGTTTAAGCGAGTGTACATATATAGTAATAAGATAAATATAGTGTAGCATTAGGGTTTTAAAATTACGAAGGATTAAAACGCGTTTACTGGATGATGCAGAAGATAAATACTTAATAATTTAATAGTAAGATTATTTAAAAAAATTGCATAAATCTGTGTTTATTTTCAATGACATATAGTTTTGTTTTGTAGTTAAATGTTTTTACATTATGTATTTTTCTTATATTATTTGGTATTATATTATAAAATTTAGTTCCTAAAAACGATACACATTTCTGACAGGTTGTTTTTGTAAAAAATTGTTGCTTTATATGGTTGTTTGTTATTGTCCGAGTGTTGGCAGTGTGTTGTAATAATTGTTTCTGAAATTTAGTGTGAATAAATGTTATTGATTGTAAAACATAAATAAGTCTAATATTTAGTAGCATTTTTTCATCATATAGCCGCTGTGTAGAGTACATTTTAGGTTTTTTTAACATTACTTTGATGATGTAATTTTGAGTCACCTGTAGTATATTAAGTACGTTATCATATAAACCACCCCAGCATGTTGTAGCGTATTTAATTATGGATTCTGCCAAGGCCTTATAGACAGAAATTAATTGTTTTTGATGTAGTATATTTCTAAACTGGTAGAAGATAGGGATAAGAGTTCTTATTTTTTTTTAAATTAATTCTATGTGACTCTTCCATCTCAAATGCTGATCTACTATGACTCCTAGGTATTTTATTTCTTTTACTGCATTAATGTTTCTATCACATGCACAGTTTTGGAGTTCATTTAGCATGCAGCTATTGCTATGTAAAGTTACATTATTTATATTATTGCAATTAGCACTTGAGATGGAAAAGCCAATGAATTTAGTTTTTTGATAGTTGAGAGTTAAAAGATTTTTATCTAGCCACATTCTCACTGTGCTGAGACCAATCGATGCCTTTTGAACTGTACTTTCCCAATTATCTCCATGAAACAATAATACTGTATCAGCATATGATACTATTTTAATTTCTGAATTTATTTTGAACAGGCTGTTGATGTAAATTAGGAATAGTATTGGTCCCAGTACAGTACCCTGTGGAACTCCAGTTTTTGTAATTAATGAATTACTTAACTTGTTATTAATTCTTACATATTGTTGTCGGTCTTTTAAGTAATTTTTTATTATATTTAATGCAATGCCTCTTATTCCTATTTTCTCCAGTTTTTCAATCAATCTCTTATGTGATACCGTATCAAAGGCCTTGGCAAGGTCCAAAAATACAGCTACACATTTTTTGTTCTCATTTAACTTGTTATTTACAAAATTAATAACGTCATAGATAGCAGACTCGGTATTTTTATTATTTCTAAAACCATACTGATTGTGTGAAAGTATATCAAATTTATCCAGGTAATCCACAATTCTTAGTTTCAATACTTTTTCAAAAATTTTTGCAATATTACTAATTAGTGTAATTGGCCTATAGTTACTTACATTTAATGAGTCGCCTGATTTATAAATTGGGATAATAACAGATTCTTTGAAATTTTTTGGTACTATTCCAGTTAAAAAAATTGCATTAATAATATGTTTTAATGGTAGTAAGATATGTAGATGATTTGTTTTAATTAACTTACTTGAGATTTCATCAAGGCCTGGACTGCATTTATTTTTTAAAGTATTTATAATACTTATTAATTCTTTATCATCTACAGGCTTTAAAAATATCGAGTGTGGTGCATTTGGTTCTACATCATTAAAATTATTATTATTGTTATCTATTTCATTTGCCATATTTTGTCCTATTGTAGTAAAGTATGTATTAAATATGTTGGCTTTTTCTAAATCGTCCTCAATTATTTTATTATTTTCATTCTTCAAATTTATTAACTTTTTATCTTTACAACTTATATTTGTAGCTTCTTTGATAGTGTCCCATATTTGTTTATTATTTTTTCCCGCATATTCTAATTTTTTTTTATAATAATCGTTTATAGCGTTCTGAATTATTTTATTTAGTTTATTTCTATATTTTTTATATCTTTCCAATGCTTGTAAATTATTATTATGGTTCATAACTTTCTCTTTTAATTTATCTCTTACTTTTATAGAATTAATTATGCCGTGACTAATCCAAGGTTTTAGTTTTCTATATTTGTTTTTTATATCATATTTTTGGTTGCTTGCTTAATATACCTTTTTAAGGCGTTAATAAAATTATTTGTTGAAATTTCAGGATCTTAAAATCTGTAACTATTTTCCAATTTTCATTTTCTAAGAGTTGTGCTAATGTATTTTCATTTATTTTATAATTGAATGTGTTTTGCTTTTGTTCTATAATTTTCTTTTCATCATAAATAACTAAACTAGTAAGAAAATGATCGGTTATAGTACATTCCAGAATAATTGGTAAAAAAGAAAATTTGCTATTAATTTTTTCACTTCCATATATATGATCTAAACAACTGCTACTTTGCTCCACAATTCGAGTGGGTTTATTGATATGCGACTTAAAACCATAAGATCCTAATAAATTTTTGTAGTTTGTGCTTACATTACTTTCATTGAGTATATTTATATTTAAGTCGCCTATTAAAATTTCTGTGTTATTGTGATTAAAGTATTCATTAAAATATTGCTCTAATTCTGATAGAAAATTATTTGTCATTATTTGGTGATCTATATACGCTGTTTATAGCTATATTAACATTATTAAGTTGAATAGTAGTTCTAGATATGGTTATACTGTCATAAGTTTTGTGAAACACATTGCTAATAATATTTTTACTTATATATATGACCATTCCATCATTTTGATTTCTGGTTGAGTTATTATAATATATGTGGTAATCAGGAATATTATAATGATTAGAATCTTTAATATTCCAACACCCGGATAGTAATATTATATCAATTTTAGTGCCTTTAAGTGACTCTAGTAAAATTAAAAGTTCTTCAAAATTTTTATTAAGACTTCTTATGTTAAGATGGACTATATTTAAACTCATCTTTTCAGAAAATTGTACGGTATGTGTTTTATAATCGTTTATATTACATACTAAGGTCTCAATTTCTGCCTCATCCAGTAGAGTGTACAAATCACTTATCATACTATTAATATTTCCCTATTCTCTTTCATACTACAAACACTGCAAAAAAATATAATCATATGCCTGTAAAAATAATTAAAACGAAATAGTATATATTGAACCAATAAGAAATATTAACCATTATATATATATATATATATATATATATATATATATATATATATATATATATATATATTTAATTTTTTTTTTATAACAAATAATATTAATAATTTTTTAATAATTATTTAAGAAGAAAAAGAAAAACAAAAATTAATCATCTTCGCCTGAGTTCTCTTCATCATCGGTTGATACTATCCGTTGTTTTTCCCTGTATATAATATCATGTCCTTCCTTTGTTCTTGCAAATACTGTTCCATTTTTAGTCCATGTATTTTTATAGCCATATTTCTGTGCGGCTTGATTATATATTCTTAAGTTTTCTAATGTAAGGTCTTCTTTAATTGTGATACCAGTGCCTTTAAGTTTCTTCTTCATTCTAATAATATTAATTTTACTCTCATAATTCATAAATTTCACAATAATGGGTCTTGGTTGATTATAATCTATTTGATTTCCTAGCCTGTGACATCTATTGATAGTTTGGGTAGTTAATTCGGATTTCAAACTGGAATTATTAAAGAACTCAATAATTTAATTTTTTAGGTTCTCACATTGGCTTCTAAAGTGCCCTGCTTTCCCACAGCGCCAGCATACTGTTGAGTCAAAGCTACCATTAGCCTTAGGTGTGGGAGTTCTCATACCGAGGCCTCTAGTACGCAGATTATTACCAATTGATGTTCTTATCACGGTGTTACCATAGTTGTTGTTTAATCTTGGTTCAGAAAAGGTATTTACTATCAGGCTGGGTCCAGTCTTCACGGTGGGTTGTGTTGCAGTTACGTGGGCATAACTCCGTGGTGGGTCGGTGACAGTGGGGGTTGCTGGTTGACTTAATCCTGATCTACTTGTTTGGTTAGCCTCTAATTCCCGTTGCAATGCTTCATATTCTTCTATTTTGCAGACTAAATCTTGAGTGCTTATCACCTCGTGCTGCCGAATGTACTGCCAATATTCAGGCCTCAAGTTTCTATATAAACGGTGGAGGGCTTTCTCCGCTGAGAAGTCACCATGACGCCGGAGTAGAGTCTGCAGTGCCACCACATAATCTCTGCCCGTTTCTTCAGGACATTGACGTCGAGTATAGATCTGTTCTTCCAAATATGTTTGGTAATTGGCAGGTAGATAAAAAAATTTGAATTCGGTGAGGAAATCATCCCAAGTATTCCATAAACTCCTATTGTTCCGGTACCAGGCCAACGCGTTTCCTTGGAAAATTTCGTACAGTGCGTTCAGTAGGACCGCATTTGGTATGCCAGAAATTCTTGAAGTTTTTCCAAGAACTCGACGGCGTCTGTTTTCCCATTGAAATGAAGATTCCATTTCCTGACCCTTTCACAGGCCAGACTCATGGTTCCTTCGGAGGTGCTAGCCTCATTCATTGCCCCTGTAGTTGTTGGTATAGCTGGAGGCATTACCAACGGCGGTAGAACCGGAAAGACAGGTGGAGCTGTCATAGGGCGCGGGGAGGCGCTCCTTTCCTTGATAAACTTTACCATTCTTCGCTTCTTTTCCTCCACGGTTCCAGACATATCCAAACGAAATTTTTCCAGTTCTGAGTCTAGTTGTTCCTTCTTTAATTTGTAAATTCAGGAAAGGCGAATGTCCCCCAAATCAGTTCCAGTGGTATCTTCTGGGGTTTCGGGCAGGTTGCCTTTTTGCTCTAGGCCCCCTGGTATTCTTACCGTACCTAGTCTTCGTTACAAGAAAAAAAAATCTTCTAACTTGAGTGTCTGTGCAGAATTCCGGTTATATCTCAACTATTTGTTGAAGGCGTCTTTCTCATATAGGTTGATGCAGTTTTCTTCCGCCTAGGGCTTAAAATTTTAGTCTGGTACCCCTATATTTTCAATGAATAGGCGGACCTGGATAGAACCAACGGCAATCGATTCTACGACGAGTTACTATTAAACGAGGGGTCACTTGCCTAGTGACTTCTAACTTCTAGATCGTCAAGTATTCCAAACAAAAATAAAATGGTCGACGAAAAGTGGTGCAGATGGTGTAGCTTGGTACTGGTTACCACCCGTATGAGTCGTACTCAATTCGGACCCTTAACGTGGCTACAGCACAATTTTTTTTCCGGAACCGTTGGTCGTATCGCTTCGCAACCGTTTCCAATCGATTCCTGAGGTCTGATTACCCCGAAATTGACACCCCACACGTCTCTTTTGGCTTCGGGTAACTTCGGTTATCTTCGCTTCGAGTTTCTTCGGCTGGGATGCAGCCTCCGCGTGTATTAACTCCCCCGAAACGTGTATTCGCGTTCCAATATCTCCTCCGGGTATTAAAAGTAGAAATAACCCGTTCGGGCGTGATCGTAGCGGCTCGTGAATAGTTGTAATCGATTTGTTACCCCCTAATTACCTATACCTGGACACCCCAGTTGGCTTATGTTAATTTGTACGTGATATCGGCAGGTTGGGCTCTTTGGTTCTCAATTACGACGAAAATAGTATTTACTGGTATATACAGTGTGTCCAACTAAGTCGGCACCATATGGGAAACTTTTTTATTATTGGTTTTATTTATTCTTGATAAAAAGTTCTGCATGGCCTAAAACCCAAAATGAAATAATCAGATCAATTTTTTGCAGTCCTATACGAGGTATGTCGAAAAATGTAAATTTTGCTCAAGAGTAAAGTACCTTTTTTTATTACAATATCGACAAACGTTATTAAGAAAAGTTGATCCTAATTGAAAATTAGGTCAGATCAGATATCCAATATTATCCATCTACCATGAAAAAACGATTTTTAATAATTTTTGGCTATAAATTATACATACCCTTTGTTTTAAGTAGCCCCATAAGAAATAATCCAGAGGTGTTAAGTCTGGAGATCTAGCCGGCCAAAAAATATCTGTGTATCAGTTTGTCATTGAAAATAGTTTCAAGGTAATCCCTAACAGCTACTGTACTATGGCATGTAGCACCATCTTGTTGAAACCATATACGTTGACGGTCTTGTAAGGGCAGTTCGTCCATAAAGTCATTCAATTCATTTTGTAAAAAATGTAGATAGCGTTCAGAATTCATGGTCTGTCGAAAAAAATATGGTCCTATTATTTTATTCTTGTAGATGCCACACCACACGTTTGCCTTAAACGAATATTGGTCATGAGTCTTAATTGTAAAATTGGGATTACTGTTACACCACCAGCGACAATTTTGTTAACTGACAGTTCCATTTGAAGAGAATGTCGCCTCATCAGAAAAAATTATGTCTTAATAAAAACGGAGCCGCTTCTAACTTTTTTTTGTATTAAAAAGCAAAAATAAAACCGTCTATCATAATCAGTTTCTTTCAATGTATGAACAAACTGCGGTTTGTATGCATGACATTTATTTCTTTTTAAAATATTTGCGATTGTACCTCTACTTACATTATTTTGTATCAAAGACATTCCTTTTCGCAATGACATTTTTGGATGTTCTACGACAGATAGCATCACTTGTATTTCCGTGTTATCATCTGCAACTCGCTTCCGGCGTTTTTATTAAAATTATTATGAACACTTCCAGAAGTCTTAAATTTATTTACAATTCTCGTAACCGTTGAATGTTGAATATTTCTATTTGGATGTCTGTTGTTAAAAATAACTGCTGCTTCTCGATGAGTTTTATAATGATCTCCCACAATCAAAACTATTTCAATTTTCTCCTCAAAAGTTAATAGAGCTGCCATTTCTTGTATTTTATAAATTCTAACTAGCGTTTTGACGTTTGCTATCAAAAATTCATTGGTTTGTCAGTGCATCCTAGATTAAATGTCGATCTGTAAACATAAATTATCAATGCTAATTACAGAGAAGAGTGTGTAAAAATAACAAAATCTGTTTTTTCATGGTAGATGGATAATATTGGATATCTGACCGTAATTTTCAATTAGGATCAACTTTTCTTAATAACGTTTGTCGATATTGTAATAAAAAAAAGTACTTTACTCTTGAGCAAAATTTTCGACATACCTCGTATACGACTGCAAAAAATTTATATCTGATTATTTCACTTTGGGTTTTAGGCCATGCAGAACTTTTTATTAAGAATAACTTTTTTTCATAAAACCAATAATAAAAAAGTTTCCCATATGGTGCCAACTTAGTTGGACACACTGTATGAACGATAAATTCTACCCTTCTAAACAGGGACGGAGTCGTATGCAAAAAAAAACTACTTGGGTAATTAACCAGAATTGACCTTTCGGAAAAGTCTACTAAAATTATTTTGAGTGATCCTCTAATAAGGTAAAAGTGTCAGTATCAATGCAAGTAAAATAAATTCTAAGAACCTATCTGACTCGAAATTTTATTTGAAAAAAAAAATGTCTAAGTTATACGCGGTACCAAGTTTTCTAAGTATATTGAATATGTTTCTAAGTTCTATTTACAGAAATTTCCAATCGGTAATCAGTATACCCAGTTTTCAAACAGACATACGGACAGAGGCACAAATTAAAATTCCATACGGTATATTAAATTGGTTTATTAATAGTGTAAAATCCTTAAATGTGATTTTAAACGAATAAAAGTCTGATTGGCATCTGGCCACAAACAAAATTTTATCGGAAAAAGAACTATCACTGTTTTTTTTTTTTGAATTAAAAGAAAACAGGAATGCAAAAAAAACTCTTGTCAACAAGTGACTATCTGAACTCTGATTAAAACTAGGTATTTACTGGATTTATACTCATTTTAACTCTACAATTTACTTATAAGAATTTTACTTGAAATTACCAAAATTTGCAATTTTAAGTGACTAATTTTACATTTATGGAAAATCTGATTTTGTTAGGTCCCTGCTCGGGCGCCAGTTATTGTGGCGCCTCTTTGTCGGTTTTGCAACTTGCACTTTGAAACTAGTGCAAGCGGTTTTTGCCTCGAGCGCCAGTTTCTGATTTTAAGTGTAGAAACGCCACTTTCTCTATAAGCGGTATAATAGAGGCCCCAAATAGAATCAGTGAAGACGGTTTATTACCAGGGGTCGAAACGTAGGCCGTCTTTCTCAAGGAATGGACAGCTGTAAAGATTTTTATATTTGTGACACTTACTTTTCAGGACAGTCTAACTTAGAGGAGTGACTCAAAATAAGTCACACAAAACGTTTTAATAATATGTTGAAACTATGTACATGTCAAGAAGGAAAATCTTAAGATATATCATATAGAAATATATTTAAAACTTCTGGTACATTTATCTACATAAAAATAATTAATACAGGTAGTTGACATTCGTGAAAATGAAAAGAAATTTTCAATTACCCAAGTTTTGTAACCCTAATTTTATGCAAAATTTCTATTTTTACTTTCTGACTAGATTTACTAAAAAATGATATTAAGTAAGTAGACGCGGCATATACAGGGCAAACAGAAAAGTGAAAGCAAAATAACGGGTATGACTAGCAAAGCAAAACGGTGGCTCGACATGTTCAAATGTGAGTAATTTAAGACTGACTTCACGACAGCCAGACAAGTTACTAAATCTCTATGGATTTTAACAAAATTAATTAATCTAGAATATTTCGGAGAAGCTAGAATTTACTACTTGACGTTGCGAACCTGGTTATCGGATTTTTACTGAATGAAACAAGCCGGTATGGCTCAGTTGGAGTGTCCCACTTAAAGACAGCGTCCCCTAAAGAGCCTCAAAGAAAATAAGCTACTAAGCAAACAGGTTCGGACATCAAGTTTATCAGGAATTAATTGGTCTTTGTTATTTGCGATTGTGAATATAAAATGACTTATTTCGTTAACGGTGTATCTTTTCTGGCAAAGTGCGACTCAGGTGGAGTGTCCCACTTAAAGGCAGCGTCCCCGACTGAGGATTTCGCAGTCACTTAGTTAATTTGCAAAAATGAAGTTTTGAAAAAATTACTACAAGTCGCCGACGTCGCAAATTATCGAAATGTAACAAAGACAAATTAACGGTATTCAAATGATTACGGCAAATATTCTAAGTCCAAAATTACCACAAACTGGATATGACCTTAAAATAGCAAATCCCTACCAAGAGTCGACTGGTCAGGTCGAGCGCGGAAAACCAAAGAGCAGGAGGCCGATTCAGGATCTCCCCGTGTTGAGCTAGAAATCAGAACGTTTAGCGCAGAATGCGCGGGCACACCTCAACCAAGCAGTCTTCAGTCGACGGCGAGGCAGAATGTTTATAACTAGTAGCGTTAATTGATATAAATAATTTTCTGATAATTTAGATGTTCGGAATCGCTTGCAAATAACTTACTTATATTATTTCGGAAAAGAATGAATTTAATAGTCCCAGTATTAATAATTGTTAATCTAAATAATTTATTATTAATTCGTTCCCAAATGAAATTTTAAATTTGACTTTTCCTTGCAATACTTTACTTCAAACAAAATACGGATATTTTAATTATGAAAGTATACCGGGTGTGCTTAAAAAGAAATGGAATTCTGGTTTTCAAGAAAATCAAAATAAAAGTAATAGTGATATTTTCTATTCGAAAATAGCTTCATTACATTAATAACGTACAAGATGTTTGGAGAACCTTATTTTACTGATCGGGTCCGTGGCTTCTCTTGTTTACCAGAAATTATCTTTGCTTGCTTCCTAATTGCTCCTGTATTAGGGGATTCTTGGTTCCCTGCAAATGAGGTGTCATTGACTGCTTTACTTTGGTTTAATTTATGTAAGTTTGGAGTTGCTGTTGCGCTACTCGTCTCACGTTCAATATTTTCTATAGTATATGAATTCTCCAGGTCTTGCGGGATATATGCTTTGCCATTGACATAAAGCTTGTTCTTTTTTATATAACAGGTGTCTTCGTTTTGTCGAGCCAACTCTAGATGCTTTCTTAGTATTTTGTTTTCTGTCCTTTGTTGAAAGGTTAGATCGTGAGAAATAGAGATGCTTGTTTCTTCGAATTTATTGCAGTTTTGCAGTACAGCGTTTTTTGTTAAGTATCTCACAAATTCCACTTTGATTGGACTATTTTCTGAATTTCCGAAGGAATGTGCGTTATTTAAGTCCAGTTCTGTTAAATTAATATCCAAAACGTTGTTAAATTTTTGACAAATGGACTGCGGTGAAATTATATCTTCTGGTTTTTTTATACCGAATATAATAATATTATTCTTTTTTTCTTTTGTTTCAAGTATTTCAATTTTGTTTTTGAGGTCCAAGTTCTCCTTTTCCAAAGTAATTAACCTCTTATTCAACTCTTCTATTTTTTGTAAAAGACGTGTTTCGCTGGCATCAATTGTATTTTTTAACTCTGTTCTGTTCTTTAAGATGTCCTCATATATTAGCTGATTTGTAATTGTATTTGGCGAATTATTCATTTTATTTATATTTATTTACCGATTTTGTGGATGCAGTAGGTTATTGGGAAAATCCGTCCTTTTATTGCACTAATCACTTAAAGGAATTACTTCTATACGTACTGCGTTGTTTATTGCAGGCCAGATGTTGAGTCCCTTGAGCTGGTTTTGCTTTATGACATTGCCTGGTCGGTCCCAAACCTTTTTCAATTTCTCGTAAAACTTGGCACCAGACTCACAAAATACTAAAGTTAATTGTTATACATTTATACACCTTTTGTTAATAATCAGTCATCTAATAGCGCGATCACCTACTAAGTTACATCGATCGACGGGGAAACACTTTGGCCGTAGCTCACTTAAATTATATATTTTTTTAAAGATTTTACACCGGTCTTAGCATAAGATAAGCTGGAGCGCCTCTCAAGCACGTGCGAACCGAACCGAAATTCAAACTTGAATATATAAAACACAAAATTAAAAAACAGTTACTTAGGTAACTTAAAAACTAGGTATTTCTGAATGGATGTGACATTATTATGTATTTACATAGGCCTATCTAAAATTTAGATTATCATGAAATGATTGATAGCCTTCTGGTAAGGACCGTTTAAGAGATTGTAAGTATTCAAATTTCGCTTTTTTATGAAAATTGGTTTTTCATATAAATTGGGTAAATTCTCTAGAGGCTGGGCGTATAGGTCTTCATACGTTTGCGCTTATTACAAAGTTTCTGGTAGCCTTCTGAGTGCCGTAATTTATAGTGAACTGTCCCATTAGGCAAATATTTTATAGCTCTAATGTCGGTTACTACAAGATCGCCAACAGTTCGTCCCAGTCGTAATGAAGATCGATATTTAATACTTCCAAAATCCTTGAAAAATGTGTAGTATTTTATTTTACGAGGGCTTGAATATTTACGTGTTTTAAGGCAGATACCTACGTTGGCAACCGGCACGTTTATGTCAATATTTCTCAATTTTCTTTCTATCGTTGAATGAATAGTCAGTCTTCGTTTGGGTGTGGCCCTTTTATAGATATTTCTGTTCCATGCGTTGGTTATGCAGATAACGTACAGCTTCTGTCTACAAACTAGGCACTTTACATTTAAGTTATAACAATTTTCTCTAATCGTCTGATAGTGATAGTTTACATGTACCTTGTACCCTGCTTCACCACCTACAAAACAATTATAACACACTCTAAACGCTTGATTTCCAATAGGTGCCAACACATATTATGGTTTACGCAAAACACTAACTGATGTAGTTCATTTGCGAATGCTTGGGAATTCATACGCACACCACGATAATTTCCCGCCACCTCATGATCCGCATTTAAACATTGATCTTTTTCTATGCCACTATCAACTTCCTACCCAGTTTCCGAGTCACTAACTTCATCTTTCCTTTCCATAACAATTTTAATTATTTATTAGCACACCATATATAAAGTTTGTCGATTAATATTTACTTTTGTATATCTTTGTTATATTATATATAGTCATAACAATTATAATTTCTCAACAAACTCAACTGATGTACTGACAATTTCCAGTTCTCTTTATATGTACATATCACAATCTCTCAAGGTCGAGAATACATCAATTTCAAGGTTAGGGTATACATCAAGGTCAGGGCTATTACTCGAGGGTAGGAGTGGGGGGGGGGGGGGGTGGAAGCCCAGAAACCCCTATTTATTCACTACTCGAGACAAAGTGATAACATAGAATTTTTAAACATTAATGCAGATAAGGTTGCATTGAGAAAATCCAAAGTTATCTAATTTCTTTATTAACAAATATAGGTCGATTTGATAAAGACTTTCTGTATAGCCAAGTATATTGTGTCTACTGGTCCCTGCTTATCGAAAATTTCAGAGGCAAACTGAGTTAAGCAGGTTAAGTTTGTGATCGTCGATTTTTTATCTAAGAATCCGTGTTGATGCAGGGAAATATAAGGTTTAACATTAAGATAAACGCAATTATATATCACTATTTCAAACAATCCCGCAAAATTACATAAAATAGAAATAGGCCGATAATTTTGGAGTACAGTTTGGTCACGTTTTTTAACACGGAAGTAATTCGAACAATTTTCCATATATCAGGAAATTTAGCTGTTCTCAAGATTAAATTATAAAGGAAAATTAGGAGGGGTTCTAACAAGGCACGACAACAGTCTTTAACAAAAACGCAGGGAATACCACCAATGCCTGAAGTGTCTTTTAATTTCTTATATGCTTTTATCGTCTCTATGTATGGTGTTTATATATAGGGATGAGTCATTTTGCAAAATGTCTATAATTGGAATGGTGGCTTTAACCCCTGAGGGTTTTGAATTCGTCAAGTGTTCGTCCGAATTGGACAACTTGTACTTTCTTAAAAAATATTCCTGCTTCGAATATTGCTTATGACCTCTTTGTTATACCATGGCGGGTATTTACGAGAAGTTTTAATTTTTAGCGGAACATGACCCTTTATCGCATGATTTTTTCTTTTCTTTTGAAAAAAATATTTGTGCTGTAGAATTAGTTAAGGAACACATAAAAAATATTTATAAAATTCATTGTGAATATTCTGATTTTTTTTTTTTTTTGAAAACCTAGTGTGATAAAATTACACCATACATTATGCACACATTTATTTTTGTACATGAAATTCATTAAAACAATAATTTCTCTTTTTAGAGTAACATAGTGCAACACCACATTTTTCACATATTGTCGAGTGTAGCCTTTACAACTGGGATATTTACAACGAATTTGTTTTTCAGTCCAAGAAGGCTAATGGACAAATTCACCAAGTCCGACTTGTTTTACTAGGGCGTGTTGTGCAACTCCCTTCTTTTTTTATTTGAATCATCTCTTCAACTGTTGGTAAGCTAGGTCTATAACGTTTTGTACCTGTTCTGTTATGACCCACTTGACATAATGCTTGTGCTAAATCACTTTTAAATTTGGATAATGTCATATTTATCATTATTTTTGTTTGTTTTTCTACACATCCGTATGGAAGCCAGCTATTCGCTATAATGAACTCTAAAAGATGCTGGCTAATGGGACATACCCAAGGCCAATTCAAATTCGGAAAATCTAAAAGATGGTAAAATATTCTCATATACCATTTTTTACTACGTATGCGAATTTTACAGCGACTCAATATACTATCTAAAAGATTCACACCACCCATGTGACGACTATATTCTTTGATTATGTAGTGATAACTAACTTCCACATTTTCTCTCTTCTTTTTGTCAAAGCGGCTATCCTTGTCAGATGGATTTACGCCAGCAAAAGTGGATAAAAGCGTCACAATTTTGTTGTCCTAAGCTACCGAAAATATTTCCACACCATCTACCATTCCTACAAATTCTTTACTGATGCTTCTAGCCTTTTCTTTCAGGGGCTTTTCATCGGACAGCTTACAGTTAGGGATACGATTTCTACGCACAGTTCCTAAACTGTAGATACCCTACTCTGACAGATATACTAATAATAGAATCGCTGTATAATAATTATCAAAATAGATTCTATGGTTCATATTGTTTTGTACAACCCGGCCCCTAAATCAAGTTCATTATCAAGCCTGTTGATTTTATCATTTTCCTGACCTGAGTATAATTCTAAATTATAGGCAAACCCTGAAACCCCACACAAAATAAAAAATTTAGAACCCCATTTATGAGGCTTTTTGGATAAATACTGCCTCATGTAGTGCCTGGCTTAAGTTGTACGTATTTGTTCGTCTATAGAGAGACAATGTTCGAGAGGAATTGACCTAAAATTCTTGTTGAGACTGTCAATAAAGGGTCTAATTTTATGTAACCTATCTTAGCCTGGATTATTTCGAGGAATCCTTGTTTCGTTATTGTTGAAATGCAGGAATTGACGAATTTTTTCATATCTGTTACATGTGATAGTGTTTTTAACTTTATCAAAACCAAGTTCTTCTGACCAGAAAGAACGAACAAGAAGACGCTTTGCTAGGTCTTTTTTATTATCTTCTTTTATTAAAGCATTAACTTTAGTATTTGGAGTCACACTTTCATTCTTGCTTTTATTGTTCTGTAATCTCAAAAACTTATTTTGATAGGATTTTATTTTATTTCTCAATTTTTTTATCATCTCTTTTTTTCATAATTGCTTATTTTTTAACTTTCTATTTCTTTCTGCTTTTTTTCTACCCAATATTGATCTTCTATCCTGTACAGTAGCGGGTATTTCCTTATGTTTCTCTTTCTTGCCTTTGGTCATCTAACACTCGTAAAGCAGGGTTTTCCAAAAAAATTCACCGTAGATTGAATCAAAGCCTTTTTTGCTCTATACTTAGCCGTAGTTTCTCTTCATTGCTTCCTCTTGGTCCTTTTTCTCTTGATGTCATGTCTTTTATGGTTTTAAGTTTCCCCTCTTCTTTTCTTTTTAAATAGTAAAGCCTTTTTCTTTCTTTTAATTCTTCCAACAGTTGAGGATTATTTTAAATTTTTTTTATATCTTTCCATCTCCAGTTTTTTCTTCCTTTCTAATGTCTCTTCTCGGTTACTATTTCTATTTATTTTTCGCGCCATGATAAATCTAAAACAATAAAAATAAGTTTACTGTAGGTACTAAAAAGGCAAATAAAACCTTTTTTAAAAATGCTGGGAAGATTAACAATAGTACATGTAAACTAAGTAGTTTAGATTGTACTGAAATTTAAATAATAATAATAATAATAATGTTTATTTACTATAATAAGTATAATTACATAGAAAAAAGCAAGTATAATTACATAGAACAAAGCAATAGCGTGATATATTACATAAATAAACAAAATACTCCACAAAATATCATAGATATTTGAGCGTGGGAAATTAAATAATATATATTACGTTACACAAATAAGCAACGTTACACCAACAGTATTAACAAACTAGTGTATAAGAAAGATTAATATTTACACCATACAAACACATAGATAAAAAAAATATATACACACATACAATATACATAAGTATAAACAAACTAAACAATGTAACAACAAAATTTTTTTTTATTTAGTTGACATAATATTTATTCGTATTGTATATAATAATAAAAAGCAAATGTAAATAATATAAATGTAAAATGACAGAATACGTTAAAATTTTAAATATTTTAATAATTTGGAAATATTTAATAAATATTTTTTCTCTCAAGTTCACAGAATTCCGTTGATTTAGTTATTTTTTAAATCTATTAGAGAATAGATATTTTCTAGATTTTCTAGCAGTATGTAATTTTTGCATTCCTTTTTGAATTTGTTTAATGTGCTAATAGTTGTTATTCCATAAGGTAACGAGCTAAATATTTTTGGTCCTAGATAACTTAAACTTCTCTGACCTATTGTTTTTTGCATAAGTTTTACAACAAAATTTTGGGATCTTTGTCTCGTGTTATATTCGTGAGCTAGTAGCTGTAGTAGATGTTTATTTCTATAGATATAAATGCAAACTGTATAAAAATAATATTGTTTCAGGTCAAGAATTTTTATTTCGTCTAATAATTTTTCTGATGGATACATGGTACTTTTGTTTAAAATTATTTTAAAGAATCTTTTTTGCAGAGTTTCAACAGATTTCAAATGAATATTCAATACACCTCCCCATCCCAATATTGCATAGGTTAAGTGTGGATTAGCCAATGAATGGTATAATATTTTTAGATCTTTTGTGTCCAAAATATGTTTTATTTTGTGAAATAGATAAATAATGGACCTAATTTTTTTTTGTTATGTATTCAATATGGGTATCCCATTTTAAATGGGAGTCTATAAATATACCTAAATATTTAACACTGTTAGTAGAGGTAATATATGTTACTTGACCATCTTCATTGATTTCCAGAGTATTATATGGTGGTAATTTATTTTTATATGATGAAAAGGGAAGAAAAAAGGTTTTATCAAAATTTATGGTAAGTATTTTACTATTAAACCATTTTTTAATATGAGTGAAATCTGTCTCATACCTCAATTAATTAGCATTTGATTGTATATTACATGATGCATGTTTGGCAACTACATTTTATTTAATAAAAAAAAATAGCAAATAGGTACCTATTTAAATTTTTAGTAAATAATTCTCAAAATAGAGCTAGAGTTTTTGTATGAAAGAATATAGCAACCAGAAAGTAAACGAACTATAGTTCTGATCATAGACACTCACATGTCACTCAATGTCATTATCCTGAAAGCATGTCATTTTCCTGTTAACTAAATGACAGGAAAATGACGGCAGACTATTGACATCTGAGCATCTAAAGCACTAAAATTTGCAGAAAATATATAATAGCCAAGTAAAAATTTTAGCAGCTTAATCTCCCATGAATTAACTATAAATAGTCATGAACTAATTATGAAACTATAGTAATTCTAAAGAAATATCACTTACCAGGAAAATGAAACGGTTAGTGGCACTCTGCAGGAAATATTAACTCATGTGCTGCTCACACCAGACTGGCTTCATAAGCTCAAATATCTGATCACTGCTGCCAACTTGACAATGTATCAAGTAATTTGGCGCCAATTAACAAACGCGATGCGCGATTAAGAGCGCGAATTTCGAAATTCAAAATTTGGCAGGAAAATTACATAAATTGCAGTATCAACCTAAACACAATTAAATATAGGAAAATCGTTAATGGCAGGTATTATTTTTCTTTCGTATTTTGTAGGCGACCATTTTAACATACGAAATGGCGAATAATATCATGTTTTTATAATTATAAAATTTAATTATCTTACTTACAATGCAGCTAACAGGGTTTGTCACATGACAGGAAAGATGACAAAATGACATGTCATGCTAAAACAATTTACTTAAAATTTTTTCTGAAAAAATGAATTACAATTACGTGAATAATGGGACATGAACCTACATAATTATTGATATTTTTCACAAAAATATATGGAAAAATACATAAAAGATCTTGACATTCCAAAGGATACGATTACTGTAGAATCACCCATATACTTATAAGCATAAATTTGCCAGTAGTCTCAAATAAATTACCTTTTTTCTTCTTTTTCCCCTCATTGTTGCACCTGGATTTGTTGTTATTCTGTTGTAATAGTTGGGATCGGTCACACTATCACAGAACGAAAGTAAAAACCAACCACGCTATCCGTTAAGTTATTCACAATTTCTACTAATTGTTTATCACTAAGATAATCTTTACGGGACATCTAATAAAAAGTTTTTGAATGCATGGTGTTGTAAATAAATGACAACGTTTAATTGGAGCATTTATTTTCTTTTAGTGTAATAAATAAATGGTAAAATGGTATAATAACATATTATACTAACCTTACTTGAAGATTCTCTAATTTTTATTTGCTGAAATTACCAGTTCTTGAGAAAAATTAACGATCTCTAACAGAACACACGTCGTAGCTTACTAATCGCATGTAAACACTGAGGAAAATTACGATTTGTGAACGGGTCGTGACATCTAGTGTATAATGAAATGAAATGAAATGAAATTTATTAAGTAGGTCATGCCTAATATACACAATACATAACAATATCAAATTAAATTACATTACAGATTATAAGTAGTTATACGTACATACATACATACATACTACATACATACATACATAATAATAATAATAACTCATACACATAGTACGAGTATAATACAAATTATAGGGTCTACATAGTATTTTAATGTAAGTACACAAGTTCTAATGCACCCATATCATCTTAAGAAGTAAAAAAATTATGAAGAGGAACAAATATTATAAACATTCAAAATATAATTTAATACATTTTATATACATTAAACATTATGCGCTTGATTTACCTTATTTAATAAAAAATGAGACAGTTGTCTTTTAAAGATTGTTAGCGTTTGAGCTGTTTTTATCTCCATCGGTAACTCATTAAATTGTTTAAGACCTTTGTGAAACAGTGAATTCATTGATTTTTTGAAATTAGTTCTTTGTATGTGAAAATTGTTATTGTTTCTTGTTTGATAATTATGGATTTCTCTATTTATTGTTATAAATAGGTTGAGATAAGCTGGAAGTAAGTTGTGATTTATTTTATAAATAAATATCATCGAAAAATAAACTAGTCTAGTAGAAACTGTCATCCATTGAAGAGCATCTAACATTAAACTAATTGGAGTGTATCTACTGCATTTCAGAATTATCCTCATGCCACGATTTTGTAACTTTTGTAGAGCATTCGAATTGTTGTCTAAAAGGTATAAAATACTTGCGCAATAGTCGAAGTGCGGTTGAATAATAGTCTTATACACAGTAATATTTGTGGAAAAAGAAAGCTGATTAGATATTCTTGAAAAAAAGTATAGTTTTTTTGTTATTTTCTTTTGTATATATAAGAAATGATTTTTAAATGTTAGAGTATTATCAATAATTACTCCGAGATATTTAAATTCTTTAACCAGTTCCAATTTATTATTTTCTAATAGTATATTTATATTATTTACGTTAATGTTATTATATTTAAATTTCGTAGTCAAAATCATTGCCTTTGTTTTGTTGACATTTAGTTTGAGTTTGTTTATAGCTAAATACTCTTCAATTTCGGCTAGTTCATTATTCATCCTCATAACGGCATTATCTAAATTATTATCAACTACAGCAATTAAGGTATCGTCTGCAAATAGATTTAAAAAGTCACAAGACGTAAATTTAACAATATCATTTAAATAAATTATAAACAATAGGAGTCCGAGGACACTACCCTGTGGCACCCCAAATTTATTTTGACGAGGATTAGAAAATTTATTAATTTTTGTAATTTGATATCTGTTCCTCAGGTAGTCCTCAAACCAGTGCCATCTATACCATAATATTTTAATTTTTTTAAAAGAGTCAATCTGTCGATAGTTTCGAAAGCTCTTTTGAAGTCTAAAAATACAGCTAGGATATATCGATCGTTATCAATCTGGTTAATCCAATTAGCGATAGTTAATTGTAATGCTGACTCACACGAGTGATTCTCTCTAAAACCAGACTGATTACTGATTAATAAATTATTCTTATTAAAATATTCAGAGAGTTGTATATGTACTGCCATTTCTATGATTTTTTCTATAGCTGGCAAAGTATTAATAGGTCTGAAGTTACAAGCCTCGTTTGTATTTATATTTTTGGTATAGGTGTTATTGTACTAGTTTTCAAATTATCTGGAAATTTACCTGTTTGTAATGAGGTGTTTACTAATTGTAAGACGGCATGTCCAATGACATCGAAAGAACTCTTAATAATTTTAGCACATAATACGTCATGTACATTTGTCTTATTACATAAATCTGATACAATTTCCTGTAGATCGTTCATTGTTAATAATCTAAAGTTAGAAAATTTACTATCTATGTTTATAAGTCCTGTATCAGTCCATTCAGTGGTATGATTGATAGAATTAATTATATCGCCTACACTCAATAAAGTATCTATTAAAGTTTTCTGCCAACTCTGTATCTTCATTAAAATAAACTATTCTATCGTCAATTACAAAATGTATGGTATTATTTAAAAAACTGTGATTTTCCTTTTTAATTAATGTTTTTAGCGTTTTCCACATTGCTTTAGGGTTGTTTTTATTTGAGTCTATCTTGTTTTCATACATTCTTTTTTTGGTTTTTAGAGTATTTACAACATCATTTCTAAACACTTTAAATTGATTCCAGTATTGTTGCTTTTCGTATATATTTTGACAATTTTTAAACCTTACGTACGATTTATCTCGATGTCTAGCTTTTATTTTTATTTCCTCATCATACCATGGTAACTGATTATTATTATGAATAACATTACGTATGGGTGCTATAAAATTTATGACATTCTTAGAATTACATGTTAATTCCTCAAGAATAATGTTAACATCATCACTGTTTAATAGCCAATTTACATTAGTGAAACTTTCATTTATTAAGTTTAAATTCTCAACACTAAAATTTCTAAACTGGTTTAATCGACAGATATTAAATTTTTCATTACAAATTGAAACTGAGACAATTGAATGATCACTTATTTTAGGTATATTATGTACACTCGTAACTATGTTATTTTGATTGCTAATTACAAAGTCTATTAATGTGCTACTCAAGTTTGTACACCTAGTAGGTTCTCTAACCAATTGTTCTAAACCTAACATATCCAACATATTTTTAATTTTGTTGACGTAAAAGCTATCCTCTAGGAAATTAATATTGAAGTCTCCAATTAATAAAAAGTTTTTATTATTCACAACATAATTCTGACACCAGGTCTCTACAGCTTCAACAAATTCAGCGTGATTAGAACTTGGAGAGTGGTATGTTAATCCAATACACCATTGAATCTTGTTCATCCAGATTTTCACAAACATGCATCAATAATTTTTATCATTTACGTATTTATTAATCACAGAAAACCTAACCCCAATTTTAACTAACATTAGAACACCCCCCGTACGTCTATTTGCATCACATCTTACTAGTTGATAGCCTTCAATCCCTAACTCCGCTTCATTCATTTCCTCCACCGTTCTAGTTTCACTCAACATAATTACTGATGGTTTATAGCAAGCAATATTGACAATAATTTCATCTTTGTGGGCAACATAGCTTTGACAATTAAGATAAATAATGTCTGCATTATATGTTATATTAGGCATTTCTACTGGTTTTTTTGGAGAATTTTTAGTGCGAATCTCTTCTAATTTGCGTTTCAAAGAAAAATAATAATCCCGTTGCATTTTTGTTTGGTCATTAAAAATTTTGATGCCTGGTATATCAATTTTTTTTTGATTTCTTAGTATAAATGACGCCATTTGTATGGTAGGTAGAATTATTTTAATAGGTCTGTTTTTTGCTGGATCGTATTTGCCTAACCTTTGAATTTGGATTTGATAATTATTGTCTTGAATGCCTGTTTTATTAATGATCTCTTTGACAGTTTTTATTTCATCCTCAATTCTTGATTGGCGACTGGATTGGCTTGGCTCCTTTATATTGGTGATGATGATATTTGATGCCCGTTTTTGCCTTTCATGCAGTTCATTTATCCATTCCATTTGTTTACAGGGTTCATTTTCATTATTGTCGTTCATAGCACTAATTTCTTTATTTTCTTTTATCTTATTAACTTCAGTTTTGAGTTCGGATATTTCTTTAATTAGCTTGGGCACTAATTTCAGTCCATTTTCGCATTCGTCACAGAGAAATATAAGTTTCCGTTTTCTTAGGGAGAAGCATCTTATCTCTTCTGCAGTTAGCCCAGCGCATTGTTTACAAACACTACGTTTACAGCTGTCACAGTTATATTGATCTACTGATGATTTGTTACACTTATGGCACATCGACATATTTTAGACAAATTTTAAACAATTTTGAATTCCCTCGTTGGAAATTTAATCTCGCACGCCACTGATTGCTCTACTTAGTAAAAGATGAGTTAAAGTTTTTGTGCACTTGTTTGCGCCACTTGTCACTTGTATTAGTATTATTCTTAATGCAACACAGATGTTTTATTGCATTAGACCCTAGCCTTTTTCTAATTCTTAGAAATTGGCCTGATGGCACCGAGCTGAGGGTTAATTTCTTATAAATTCCACTACACTAATTCAATAATAGTGGGTTTAATATTAAATTGATTATATTAAAATGTCACTCATTTGACGCGGGATAAATTGTTCCTTGTATCACTTTCAATTTTCGCCCGTTATATATGTGTTTTACCGTTTTATTTCAATTATGTTCAGGAGCGTCACTCTGCACGTCCACACAACTAGACCTACCTACTAGATAACATCAGACAAGTATGTAGTAAATATACAACATGATGCGGAATCTGATTATAAAATTCGGTGATAATTTCTTTGCCTTTATTAGTTTTTGCAAATTTACGACACCACTTGATAAAGGAATTTATCAAAACATATGAGTAGCAGATCTGCAAAACGCTATTTGTCCATTATTGTAAATTTTTAGCAGGGGTAAAAAACTGCTGCCCAGATACTATATTAAAACTCAAGAACACTAAAAAAGTTTCAAACAGCTGCATGAATTGAAAAAAAATTGAGATAAACTGCATTTTGTATGTCTTTTCTGGACAGAAGCCCAACTGTAAGTCCAGTGACAACATTTTGGTTGTAATAATTCAAAAATCGACGAGAATTTGCAAATAATTACTAGTAATCTTAACAATAGAAAATCGTTTCATAATCAGAAGCTATAAAAAAATCATATTTTCATTATTCATATTTTATGTCTAAAACGGAAGGCTAAATTTGAAATAACAGAGCAATGATTTTTTAAATCAGTTAAAGAAAATTGAACAAAGTTGACGTCTTCCAGCTCGTCATATTCGCAGGTTCCGTCACTTATTTCTACAGTTTCAATATTGTCATCCTCATTGATGTTTGCCTCTTCACAATGTTCCGAAAATATTGGAAGAAACCATTTTAACTCATCACTCCAGTTTTTCTCAGATAATGCTATTAATAAATTTTTTAAGTTGTCCAAATTTTAATTTTTTATTTTGTGACCTAAGGGTAGCTCAGGTATAGGAAAATTGGCTTTCCTAAAGTTGTAGCTTTTCTGGGCAGAATTATTACGATGAAACTGGGAGAACACTAAAATTGAAACAGTGATGATAGGCATCTTCACCAACCAGTGGTAGATCCCTCTACTAACAGTGCACCTTAGGTTACTAAACAATAAGCCGAGAAATCTATTATTTAGATTTGGCACAGTATTTACAGTAATACAGCTTAGTTGCTCTAGATTCAAGTGATCCCCTAGCGTTTTGATAAAGCTCAGTACAGACAGTAGGGTCCCAAGTAACGCTATATTTCGGTTTGTTTGGGCGTTTGTTAAAAACTGCTTTAAAAAACCTTTTCATTCTGAAATCATCCTCACTTCGACTCTGTCGTCGAGTGCTGTGACTAATGCTATCCCATAACCGATTGCAGCGCTGGCCGCTGGTTGATGTCGATCTATCCCTTTCTGCCAGTTCTAGCATTTAGAACGAGAGCGGTGCGGTTGTACCGTGTATGATCTTTACTTTGCAATATCAGTTCGATGCTTTTTCCAGTCTATCTAATATATATTGCTTCTTACATTTTCAGGACTGTCACTCCTACTACAATGTTTTCGTTTCTTTTCATATTTAGGCATGATTTTTTAATTATACAAATCCACTAAAATATCGTGAAATACACAACACTGTTGAATCACCTAAAGAATTGATTTCACACACAAACGTAGAATGACGGTGGCTATCTGAAAGGGAATGCTGGTAGGCAGCAGAGTAGGGGGATATTTGCTCGGAGCTTTCAAAACTGTGTGATTCCACGCATTACCAGAGGTGCTAACAAATGTGTTATTTATGAGATGAGGCCGAAATATAATACTGCTAAGAAGGTTACAATGTCAGACTTAAAAAATTTACGTTATTATTGTTATCTGATAAAGATTCCTCACTAGAAACATAATCACATCTTCGACAGAATCGTTCATTATCAAAGTCATATTTTGAATCACTAGAGTCATTGCTCTCATCAAGACACACTTTTCAGTCAGCATCATCTCGTCGGCAGAGTACTGGATTTTTTTTCAGTGGAACTGTCTAATGTGTTTTAAATATAGAATATACAGGGTATCCCAATAAAAACTCCCAGGTCGGATATATTCTAAACGAATAGAGATATTTTAATTCTGTGAAAGCCAGTTTGTAGAACATAAAGAGAGCTTCATTTTTTAATATAATTATTTTTTGAATATATCAATATATTGATGGCGCTGTGCTCTAAAGAAATATTTCGATGGGAGAAACTTTGAAATGGAGCTTATGTGAAAGAAAATGCATTTCTAAGCAGATTATGTTAAAAAAAAATACCATAAAACTAACCATTTTCGAGATACTTGAGTCCAAATGTTGGCATTTGCCAGTATTAAATCATTGTAATTTCTTCAACATTTCAGTCCTTTAAGTTGGACAATTTGTTTTTAATTTACAAATTTTGGAAGAAAATATTTAAAGAATTTTTCATATCTTATGAATTAAATATATTTGAAGTAACCCTTGAAAAAAAACTAAACATATTATTTATCATATAATTCAAACATTTAAACAATAAAAAAACAATTACGAAAATAAAACAATTTTTACAAACTAATGAAATTAAACTAACTATTTTAATAGGTGTTCAAAATTATTGCCATTTTTCATTAACACACATCGTAAACCTATTAATTAGTTCGTTCAGATCTGCAAACATTTAATAATGTATGCCGATTAATGGCTGCAGCACTAGCATAAATTTTATTATAAAGATCTGCCATGTCTTCTATTGGTTCTTTGTACACTTCACTTTTTATAAATCTCCATAAATAAAAGTCTAATGGAGTAATGTCAGGAGATCGAGCGGGCCATCTAAGTATTCCATTGGTACCAATCCATCTTCCTGGGTATGTTTGATTTAAGTAATTAAGAACGTTGTGATGATTATGTGGGCCTGCTCCATCCTGATGAAACCACATATTATCCAACTGAGCGGGCATATTCCTTAATAGTACTTGTAAATCATTTTGCAAAAGTTGTAAATATCTTTCATCTGTTAGAATAGAATAGAATTATTTATTCACCTTCGTTGCGATTTACAAAAATATGGGTAAGGTAACTCACAAAAATAGAAACATGTAACACGACGTACATATCAATAAAGGCAGCAAATAATACATTAGAATAAATACAATTAACATATAGTAAAAAATGTATAAATACATTAAACACGTTCAGCGCCAGTGTATCTCTTTTTCTATACACTTTGTTAAAACATTGTGTATCTAAGAAGATACACCGACTAATATTCTGTTTTAGCCATGTGTATCGCTAATGCACACGCTTTATGTATATTTTAGATGAGGAATTATAAGCTCTGGCCTACTAGAATTTCCTCTTAAATTGGGGTGTAGGTTGGATGAAAGTTTTCACACAAATCTCGTAAAATTAAAGCAACACATAATCATTATATAAAAATTTATTTAGAAAAAACAAGTAATATCAAATGAAACATAGGTCATACTAATGGGTAGCATTGAAACATTTATAACAAATAAAAATATTGCAAACGGAACACTTGGTGATAACCTGCGAAGCTTTGACTATTTTACCACCCACATTCGTTCCTTCTCTTCCATATTTCTTATAGCATTCTGCACACCGTCCACACACTTTCTTTCCTTCCTTTTCATTTTTTATCAAGTAATGTTTACTTTCTGGAGGCACATTTCGTCTTCTTGATGGCCCAGCTTCAATTTGGTCTTCAGCACGATTTCGTTCAAGCATTGCAGTTATTACTTCCTCCCGAAATTCCGTGATGGTCATCTTCTTTTTTGTTGTATACTCATTGTATAAGAAATGTGCATTTACTAAGCTTGTCCCCCAAATAATTTCGAATGGCGGTACCATTTTGTACAACGCCCCAAAGCAGATCCATATGTTGCCATCTGATCGCTTAGATCAATTGATGATTTGCCAATATTGTACTCGGAAATGCATTCCGGTTTTATTATGGGTACATTTCTTCTGCTATTATTGGGTGTCGTTTTTAGTCCAGATGTTTTAGTCGAAAGCATTCTGACATCCCGCTTATCACGCCATTTGGTGATAACAATTCCATCCTTTGTTTGCATAACAGACATTTCACCCCTCTTCAATTTGGCGTTTATGACATTCTTCGGCAGATACTTCCGATTTGCTGCAAGCGTACCCACTAAATGAGTGTTTCTGCGCCTCAAACGATAGGCGAGTGGGACAATAGTATAATAATTATCTGTATATATGGTTCTTCCTTCATTTAATAGACCCTCTGCCAATGACATGACAGCTTTTTCAGGAACTTCAGTTACACGATCTCTTGATTTACCACAATAAACCATCATATTCCAGGTATATCCTTTGTCTGTAAAGAGTTTGTAGACCTTGTTGCCATATTTGGCTGCTTTGTTTGGAATGTATTGCCGGAATATCAATCTTCCGCGCCAAGGTACCAAAGACTCATCCACGCAGATCTTCTCGCCAGGAGTGTATGTCTTCTGATAATTCTTAATAAATTTGTCCATCAATACTCTTACTTTATAAAGTCTGTCACTGGGATCAACAATAGAATTATCGGAAAAGTGTATATATTTCAATATAAGCTCGAATCGGTTTCTGGGCATTATTGTTCGAGCTAAGGGAACGCTGTAAAGTTTATGCGTCCGCCAATAATCTTTTATTGCCGGTAACTTTACTAAGCCCATCCAACCAACAAGAGCCAGAAATTTCTCAATTTCTCCAAATGTTACTGGATACCAATCATGTGTTCTCGACTGGGCAGAAGTATCATTGGAAAATAAGCTTTAGGTCGCATATAAGTGCGTTTGCTCGACAAAAAGTATCAAAATATCGTGTGTCAAGAACAAATCAAAGTAATCTACTGGATTTGCCTGCGCAAGTATTCCTGCATAAATATCCTTCATGCCCGAGTATGGAACAGTATATTCGATTGTCGGTGGGTCATCGTGAGTGGGCATTTCCCATTCTATGTTTGTTAGCTTTTCATTCAGCCATTCAGATTCGATAGAGGTAGTACCTGAAATACTTGGGACATTAGTATCTTCAGACTGTATAGGCACGGGTCTACGATTGCGGTAATCAGCCGCATCCTCTTCAGAGCCACTTTCATCTGCTGAGTCCTCATTGCTATATTGCTCATCTGTGGGGTCAAGGTCGGGATCTTCAATGGAATCATCACTATCGAAGTTCATTTTTGCTCCACTATAAGGTTCTTTATGAAACACAAATATCCAGCACAAATTATTAGTAAAGTTCACACGGTCAATTTTTCATATAAGAATTTTAGGTCTATTCACTCTGTAACAAAAAGGGAATTTAGGAGAAACAATGAATTGGCAATTATTCTTTAGGAAAAACAATACCTATGCATAATTACATAGGTATTGCTTTTCCTCCGTTTCTCCTATATTCTCTTCTCGTTTTCGTTCTTCTTTCTTCTTTTCCTCTTTTCCGCCAACCTAAAAAAAGAAAAACACAAAGTTAGGTAAAAAAAATACTACCTAAAACTTTTTCCCAGGCCAGTGTATCTAAAAAGATACACATGGAAAAAAATTGAATGAAAGTGGAAAAAGGGATGAAAATAACTTTATTACTCTAAACATATATCAAAAACTTAAAATTATTAAAAAATATTTAAAAAAAGAAATAACGAAAATTCGCCCTGAGAGCTTGGCGCTGAACGTGTTTTAAAATTGCTTTTTTTACTATATATCATTTTTATCGATTCTAGTTCTTTTTGTGACCTGTTTGTTCTTCCGGCATGCTTTTACTCCATCATTTTTGAGATTTATTTTTTCATTGTTCATCTTTTCTGTGGGTTTGTAGTTTTTCAAAAATTTAATTTTATAAACATGTTTGTCTTCCTCAATCATGGTATTTAACATTGAATGTAGTGCCTCGTTTTCCCTCATCGCTAATATTATTTGTATTTGTAGTTAATATGAGTATATTGGGGAGATTTTTAATTATTTCAACTGAAGTAAAATCTCCCTTGAAAGAATTTTTTAAAATATATTAAAATATTCATTTTTTATATTTAAGCACTGTGACTTTAGAATACAGGACAATATCTAATTTAATAGCGAGGATTTCAGTTGATAATTTATGCCAATAACCCACTAACGCGACATGCGCGTGAGACATTCACGCGACATCCCGCGTGCGTTTTTTAACGCGCGACTTTTTAATAGGCGGCAAGCAGACGACAGTCGCGACATGTCGCGTTAGTGGGTTATCGGCCTTAAATAGTCGTTTGGTTTCATTTCTTGAATTTTAATTTTCCTGGTGGAATAGATAATAAAGTTCTAATAAGTCCTAGTAGGCTATATACGTCAATGTTTCTTAATCCCTCAATTTCCATAGTCAGGTCCTGAAGAAAATTCTGCACAGTTACAATCAGCTTTTTGTTTTCGCTTTGTTCTAAAAGTTTTTGAAGCTCTAAGATCATAATTGAATTTCTATTCTGCAGAATACAACTATAAGACCATAGGATTATTCTAGTTAAATTTTTGTTATTTTAACGACCTCTTAAAATATTTTATACTTATTTTTTGTTACTAAAATTGTCACCGTCTGTTTCTAAGCATATTGTATTTTAAATTTATTCACTATTCATCATCTATTGCCATATTCTTAATGAAATATTTGCACTTTTGTATCTCGACATCTACTACACCGATTTTCGTCTCCAGGATATCGCCGTCTTAGGTTAGGACCTGCTGCCGGTGGCGAACTCGGTTCAGATGTTGCATGCGTGTTTTGCTCGTAGCGCTTCTTGCTACGAGCAATTTTGTCTTCCTGCTTGCGGACGTCGCTCCTAATTAAGTTGAGCCATCCATCCAACACAAATTGGAGAAGGGCCTCGTCTTCGGCCCTCCGATATGCCTCCCTCCGGGACCGCGTGGATGATGTGGACGGCCCTGGCGTTGCCGCATCCTTTCGCAAAGTCATTACGGATGTTGGCACTGCAAAGAAAATGCAAATTAGATACCCAATTATTCAGCCGAAAAATAAAAAATGCTGTACCTGGTTGTTGCGGTTACGTGGGCATTCCAATGGGCCTTAAATCGGTAAATGACCCCTCCAGTACCTGGATTCCGGACCCAGTGCTCGGCGGAGCCGCCTGATTATCCAGGTACTTCACCATCTCTTCTTCAAATGTAATGTTAGAAAACACGTCGGCATCTCTGACGCCTGCAGCGGCAAAATGACACATGATGATTTCTTGGGCTGAAGGAAAAGGGAAATAGGAAACAGGAGGATCAAAAAAATTTCGCGGAAACAAGAAAATTAAACTAATTAAAATATTTACACTTAAAAATAATTGACACTAAAAAAATGACTTAAACTCTGATTTTAAATTAAAATATTTACACTTAAAAATAATAATAAACTAACACCGAAAACTATAAAAACTAAATAATATTATATATAAAAAAAACTGAGTAAACGTGTGAACAAAGGAATCGTATGAACAGGAGAGCTGTTGATTCAGAATTAACTGTAATGCTCGTCATACATTAAGTAATGCACAGTCCCCCCCCCCTCGTACCAATTGCAGTGGGGCGATTGAATAGCAGTAAGTGCGAGTGAAATAAACTGCAGTATATGACATTGATTAAATTGCATTTATGGCGTGATCGTATATTTTCTGGTGTTATATTACGTAGCAAGTGCTGCCTAATATGTTTGTTTCTTAAGTAGTTTTCAACTTTATCTATGTATGCAATAATCATCTGTATATTTAAGAATATAACTTAGAATGTGAAAATAGTAATTTTAACATATTTTATTAAAAATAATTACAAACGAAGGAACTTATTACTAACAAGAAACTTAACTAACGTTAAATATAAAAAGACTTAAACTAAGCACCTAACCTACACATAACTGTCACTAATTATTCTCCTGATCTGTTTGATTTGCATTTCCTCAATTCAGTATCAACTGCGTCGATTTTCGCCTCCAGCATATCGACGTTTTGGGACAGGATTTGCTGCCGGTGGCGAACTCGGTGCAGCTGAGCCATTATTTTGGTTTTTCCCTATTTGAACCCCTGAATGTACCGAGCGGTGTTATTCAGGAGGAAGTGCCTGGTTTCCTGTTCATAACGCTTCTTGCTGCGAGTTATTTTGTCCTCTTGTTTTTGGATGTTGGTCTGGATCAGATTCAGCCACCCATCTACAATCGAACTGAAGGAGCGCCTCGTCTTCAGCCCTCTGGGACCGAAGTGGGCGGCTCTGGCGTTGCCGCATCCTCCCGCGCAGTTATTACCTCTGTTGGCGCTGCAAAGAAGAGGTCATATTGAATTTGGAGATCGGGTCAAAGTAAAATCGATTCCCATCCCAGGTCCAACGTTTCCAAATTCCTGGAAGTTGTGAACCACCACGAGAAGCGGTAACTCCAAAACCCTGCCTACCGCCGGAAGAATCGACTTCTCCACCATCTTGCCACCCTCAAAGAGTCTTTCTCCTTCGGTTGACGTGAATATGAAATAATCCTTCAGAATCATTTAAGGTAACTTCTAGGCCTCGGTCTGGCAGCACAAGTAATAGTACCTCCTTAACTAGTGACGATGAAATGTCTCCTGAAATAACAGTGAATGTTCCAGCATTTAATTCAGAACCAACAGAGCTAGAGAGAAAGAGGGAAATTTCCAGTATAACTCTGAAAAAAGCTTTTGGATTAACGGTCGTGGAGGAACCACGCCCAGCTGTAAATGTAGAGGTCATATTGATTTAACTAGTGACGATGAAATGCCTCCTTCTGAAATAACAGTGAAAGTTTCAGCATTTAATTCCAAACCAACAGGGCTAGAGAGACAGAGGGAAATTTCCAGTATAAGGCTGAAAGAAGCTTTTGGATTAACGGTCCCCCCCCTCGTACCAATTGCAGTGGGGCGATTGAATAGCAGTAAGTGCGAGTGAAATAAACTGCAGTATATGACATTGATTAAATTGCATTTATGGCGTGATCGTACATTTTCTGGTGTTATATTACGTAGCAAGTGCTGCCTAATATGTTTGTTTTTTAAGTAGTTTTCAACTTTATCTATGTATGCAATAATCATCTGTATATTTAAGAATATAACTTAGAATGTGAAAATAGTAATTTTAACATATTTTATTAAAAATAATTACAAACGAAGGAACTTATTACTAACAAGAAACTTAACTAACGTTAAATATAAAAAGACTTAAACTAAGCACCTAACCTACACATAACTGTCACTAATTATTCTCCTGATCTGTTTGATTTGCATTTCCTCAATTCAGTATCAACTGCGTCGATTTTCGCCTCCAGCATATCGACGTTTTGGGACAGGATTTGCTGCCGGTGGCGAACTCGGTGCAGATGAGCCATTATTTTGGTTTTTCCCTATTTGAACCCCTGAACGTACCGAGCGGTGTTATTCAGGAGGAAGTGCCTGGTTTCCTGTTCATAACGCTTCTTGCTGCGAGTTATTTTGTCCTCTTGTTTTTGGATGTTGGTCTGGATCAGATTCAGCCACCCATCTACAATCGAACTGAAGGAGCGCCTCGTCTTCAGCCCTCTGGGACCGAAGTGGGCGGCTCTGGCGTTGCCGCATCCTCCCGCGCAGTTATTACCTCTGTTGGCGCTGCAAAGAAGAGGTCATATTGAATTTGGAGATCGGGTCAAAGTAAAATCGATTCCCATCCCAGGTCCAACGTTTCCAAATTCCTGGAAGTTGTGAACCACCACGAGAAGCGGTAACTCCAAAACCCTGCCTACCGCCGGAAGAATCGACTTCTCCACCATCTTGCCACCCTCAAAGAGTCTTTCTCCTTCGGTTGACGTGAATATGAAATAATCCTTCAGAATCATTTAAGGTAACTTCTAGGCCTCGGTCTGGCAGCACAAGTAATAGTACCTCCTTAACTAGTGACGATGAAATGTCTCCTGAAATAACAGTGAATGTTCCAGCATTTAATTCAGAACCAACAGAGCTAGAGAGAAAGAGGGAAATTTCCAGTATAACTCTGAAAAAAGCTTTTGGATTAACGGTCGTGGAGGAACCACGCCCAGCTGTAAATGTAGAGGTCATATTGATTTAACTAGTGACGATGAAATGCCTCCTTCTGAAATAACAGTGAAAGTTTCAGCATTTAATTCCAAACCAACAGGGCTAGAGAGACAGAGGGAAATTTCCAGTATAAGGCTGAAAGAAGCTTTTGGATTAACGGTCCCCCCCCTCGTACCAATTGCAGTGGGGCGATTGAATAGCAGTAAGTGCGAGTGAAATAAACTGCAGTATATGACATTGATTAAATTGCATTTATGGCGTGATCGTACATTTTCTGGTGTTATATTACGTAGCAAGTGCTGCCTAATATGTTTGTTTTTTAAGTAGTTTTCAACTTTATCTATGTATGCAATAATCATCTGTATATTTAAGAATATAACTTAGAATGTGAAAATAGTAATTTTAACATATTTTATTAAAAATAATTACAAACGAAGGAACTTATTACTAACAAGAAACTTAACTAACGTTAAATATAAAAAGACTTAAACTAAGCACCTAACCTACACATAACTGTCACTAATTATTCTCCTGATCTGTTTGATTTGCATTTCCTCAATTCAGTATCAACTGCGTCGATTTTCGCCTCCAGCATATCGACGTTTTGGGACAGGATTTGCTGCCGGTGGCGAACTCGGTGCAGATGAGCCATTATTTTGGTTTTTCCCTATTTGAACCCCTGAACGTACCGAGCGGTGTTATTCAGGAGGAAGTGCCTGGTTTCCTGTTCATAACGCTTCTTGCTGCGAGTTATTTTGTCCTCTTGTTTTTGGATGTTGGTCTGGATCAGATTCAGCCACCCATCTACAATCGAACTGAAGGAGCGCCTCGTCTTCAGCCCTCTGGGACCGAAGTGGGCGGCTCTGGCGTTGCCGCATCCTCCCGCGCAGTTATTACCTCTGTTGGCGCTGCAAAGAAGAGGTCATATTAAATTTGGAGATCGGGTCAAAGTAAAATCGATTCCCATCCCAGGTCCAACGTTTCCAAATTCCTGGAAGTTGTGAACCACCACGAGAAGCGGTAACTCCAAAACCCTGCCTACCGCCGGAAGAATCGACTTCTCCACCATCTTGCCACCCTCAAAGAGTCTTTCTTCTTCGGTTGACGTGAATATGAAATAATCCTTCAGAATCATTTAAGGTAACTTCTAGGCCTCGGTCTGGCAGCACAAGTAATAGTACCTCCTTAACTAGTGACGATGAAATGCCTCCTGAAATAACAGTGAATGTTCCAGCATTTAATTCAGAACCAACAGAGCTAGAGAGAAAGAGGGAAATTTCCAGTATAACTCTGAAAAAAGCTTTTGGATTAACGGTCGATGAGGAACCACGCCCAGCTGTAAATGTAGAGGTCATATTGATTTAACTAGTGACGATGAAATGCCTCCTTCTGAAATAACAGTGAAAGTTTCAGCATTTAATTCCAAACCAACAGGGCTAGAGAGACAGAGGGAAATTTCCAGTATAAGGCTGAAAGAAGCTTTTGGATTAACGATCTCCCCCTCTCGTACCAATTGCAGTGGGGCGATTGAATAGCAGTAAGTGCGAGTGAAATAAACTGCAGTATATGACATTGATTAAATTGCATTTATGGCGTGATCGTACATTTTCTGGTGTTATATTACGTAGCAAGTGCTGCCTAATATGTTTGTTTTTTAAGTAGTTTTCAACTTTATCTATGTATGCAATAATCATCTGTATATTTAAGAATATAACTTAGAATGTGAAAATAGTAATTTTAACATATTTTATTAAAAATAATTATAAACGAAGGAACTTATTACTAACAAGAAACTTAATTAACGTTAAATATAAAAAGACTTAAACTAAGCATCTAACCTACACATAACTGTCACTAATCATTCTCCTGATCTATTTGATTTGCATTTGCTCAATTCATATCAACTGCGTCGATTTTCGCCTCCAGCATATCGACGTTTTGGGACAGGATTTGCTGCCGGTGGCGAACTCGGTGCAGATGAGCCATTATTTTGTTTTTTCCCTATTTGAACCCCTGAACGTACCGAGCGGTGTTATTCAGGAGGAAGTGCCTGGTTTCCTGTTCATAACGCTTCTTGCTGCGAGTTATTTTGTCCTCTTGTTTTTGGATGTTGGTCTGGATCAGATTCAGCCACCCATCTACAATCGAACTGAAGGAGCGCCTCGTCTTCAGCCCTCTGGGACCGAAGTGGGCGGCTCTGGCGTTGCCGCATCCTCCCGCGCAGTTATTACCTCTGTTGGCGCTGCAAAGAAGAGGTCATATTGAATTTGGAGATCGAGTCAAAGTAAAATCGATTCCCATCCCAGGTCCAACGTTTTCAAATTCCTGGAAGTTGTGAACCACCACGAGAAGCGGTAACTCCAAAACTCTGCCTACCACCGGAAGAATCGACTTCTCCACCATCTTGCCACCCTCAAAGAGTCTTTCTCCTTCGGTTGACGTGAATATGAAATAATCCTTCAGAATCATTTAAGGTAACTTCTAGACCTCGGTCTGGCAGCACAAGTAATAGTACCTCCTTAACTAGTGACGATGAAATGCCTCCTGAAATAACAGTGAACGTTCCAGCATTTAATTCCGAACCAACAGAGTTAGAGAGAAAGAGGGAAATTTCCAGTATAACTCTGAAAAAAGCTTTTGGATTAACGGTCGATGAGGAACCACGCCCAGCTGTAAATGTAGAGGTCATATCGATTTAACTAGTGACGATGAAATGCCTCCTTCTGAAATAACAGTGAAAGTTCCAGCAGTTAATTCCAAACCAACAGGGCTAGAGAAACAGAGGGAAATTTCCAGTATAAGGCTGAAAGAAGCTTTTGGATTAACGGTCCCCGCCTCGTACCAATTGCAGTGGGGCGATTGAATAGCAGTAAGTGCGAGTGAAATAAACTGCAGTATATGACATTGATTAAATTGCATTTATGGCGTGATCGTACATTTTCTGGTGTTATATTACGTAGCAAGTGCTGCCTAATATGTTTGTTTTTTAAGTAGTTTTCAACTTTATTTATGTATGCAATAATCATCTGTATATTTAAGAATATAACTTAGAATGTGAAAATAGTAATTTTAACATATTTTATTAAAAATAATTACAAACGAAGGAACTTATCACTAACAAGAAACTTAACTAACGTTAAATATAAAAAAGACTTAAACTAAGCACCTAACCTACACATAACTGTCATTAATCATTCTCCTGATCTATTTGATTTGCATTTCCTCAATTCAGTATCAACTGCGTCGATTTTCGCCTCCAGCATATCGACGTTTTGGGACAGGATTTGCTGCCGGTGGCGAACTCGGTGCAGATGAGCCATTATTTTGGTTTTTCCCTATTTGAACCCCTGAACGTACCGAGCGGTGTTATTCAGGAGGAAGTGCCTGGTTTCCTGTTCATAACGCTTCTTGCTGCGAGTAATTTTGTCCTCTTGTTTTTGGGTGTTGCTCTGGATCAGATTCAGCCACCCATCTACAATCGAACTAAAGGAGCGCCTCGTCTTCAGCCGTCTGGGACCGAAGTGGACGGCTCTGGCGTTGCCGCATCCTCCCGCGCAGTTATTACCTCTGTTGGCGCTGCAAAGAAGAGGTCATATTGAATTTGGAGATCGAGTCAAAGTAAAATCGATTCCCATCCCAGGTCCAACGTTTCCAAATTCCTGGAAGTTGTGAACCACCACGAGAAGCGGTAACTCTAAAACCCTGCCTACCGCCGGAAGAATGGACTTCTCCACCATCTTGCCACCCTCAAAGAGTCTTTCTCCTTCGGTTGACGTGAATATGAAATAATCCTTCAGAATCATTTAAGGTAACTTCTAGGCCTCGGTCTGGCAGCACAAGTAATAGTACCTCCTAAACTAGTGACGATGAAATGCCTCCTGAAATAACAGTGAATGTTCCAGCATTTAATTCAGAACCAACAGAGCTAGAGAGAAAGAGTGAAATTTCCAGTATAACTCTGAAAAAAGCTTTTGGATTAACGGTCGATGAGGAACCACGCCCAGCTGTAAATGTAGAGGTCATATTGATTTAACTAGTGACGATGAAATGCCTCCTTCTGAAATAACAGTGAAAGTTTCAGCATTTAATTCCAAACCAACAGGGCTAGAGAGACAGAGGGAAATTTCCAGTATAAGGCTGAAAGAAGCTTTTGGATTAACGGTCCCCCCTCTCGTACCAATTGCAGTGGGGCGATTGAATAGCAGTAAGTGCGAGTGAAATAAACTGCAGTATATGACATTGATTAAATTGCATTTATGGCGTGATCGTACATTTTCTGGTGTTATATTACGTAGCAAGTGCTGCCTAATATGTTTGTTTTTTAAGTAGTTTTCAACTATATCTATGTATGCAATAATCATCTGTATATTTAAGAATATAACTTAGAATGTGAAAATAGTAATTTTAACATATTTTATTAAAAATAATTATAAACGAAGGAACTTATTACTAACAAGAAACTTAATTAACGTTAAATATAAAAAGACTTAAACTAAGCACCTAACCTACACATAACTGTCACTAATCATTCTCCTGATCTATTTGATTTGCATTTGCTCAATTCATATCAACTGCGTCGATTTTCGCCTCCAGCATATCGCCGTTTTGGGACAGGATTTGCTGCCGGTGGCGAACTCGGTGCAGATGAGCCATTATTTTGGTTTTTCCCTATTTGAACCCCTGAACGTACCGAGCGGTGTTATTCAGGAGGAAGTGCCTGGTTTCCTGTTCATAACGCTTCTTGCTGCGAGTTATTTTGTCCTCTTGTTTTTGGATGTTGGTCTGGATCAGATTCAGCCACCCATCTACAATCGAACTGAAGGAGCGCCTCGTCTTCAGCCCTCTGGGACCGAAGTGGGCGGCTCTGGCGTTGCCGCATCCTCCCGCGCAGTTATTACCTCTGTTGGCGCTGCAAAGAAGAGGTCATATTGAATTTGGAGATCGAGTCAAAGTAAAATCGATTCCCATCCCAGGTCCAACGTTTCCAAATTCCTGGAAGTTGTGAACCACCACGAGAAGCGGTAACTCTAAAACCCTGCCTACCGCCGGAAGAATCGACTTCTCCACCATCTTGCCATCCTCAAAGAGTCTTTCTCCTTCGGTTGACGTGAATATGAAATAATCCTTCAGAATCATTTAAGGTAACTTCTAGACCTCGGTCTGGCAGCACAAGTAATAGTACCTCCTTAACTAGTGACGATGAAATGCCTCCTGAAATAACAGTGAACGTTCCAGCATTTAATTCCGAACCAACAGAGTTAGAGAGAAAGAGGGAAATTTCCAGTATAACTCTGAAAAAAGCTTTTGGATTAACGGTAGATGAGGAACCACGCCCAGCTCTAAATGTAGAGGTCATATCGATTTAACTAGTGACGATGAAATGCCTCCTTCTGAAATAACAGTGAAAGTTCCAGCAGTTAATTCCAAACCAACAGGGCTAGAGAGACAGAGGGAAATTTCCAGTATAAGGCTGAAAGAAGCTTTTGGATTAACGGTCCCCGCCTCGTACCAATTGCAGTGGGGCGATTGAATAGCAGTAAGTGCGAGTGAAATAAACTGCAGTATATGACATTGATTAAATTGCATTTATGGCGTGATCGTACATTTTCTGGTGTTATATTACGTAGCAAGTGCTGCCTAATATGTTTGTTTTTTAAGTAGTTTTCAACTTTATTTATGTATGCAATAATCATCTGTATATTTAAGAATATAACTTAGAATGTGAAAATAGTAATTTTAACATATTTTATTAAAAATAATTACATACGAAGGAACTTATCACTAACAAGAAACTTAACTAACGTTAAATATAAAAAAGACTTAAACTAAGCACCTAACCTACACATAACTGTCATTAATCATTCTCCTGATCTATTTGATTTGCATTTCCTCAATTCAGTATCAACTGCGTCGATTTTCGCCTCCAGCATATCGACGTTTTGGGACAGGATTTGCTGCCGGTGGCGAACTCGGTGCAGATGAGCCATTATTTTGGTTTTTCCCTATTTGAACCCCTGAACGTACCGAGCGGTGTTATTCAGGAGGAAGTGCCTGGTTTCCTGTTCATAACGCTTCTTGCTGCGAGTAATTTTGTCCTCTTGTTTTTGGATGTTGCTCTGGATCAGATTCAGCCACCCATCTACAATCGAACTAAAGGAGCGCCTCGTCTTCAGCCGTCTGGGACCGAAGTGGACGGCTCTGGCGTTGCCGCATCCTCCCGCGCAGTTATTACCTCTGTTGGCGCTGCAAAGAAGAGGTCATATTGAATTTGGAGATCGAGTCAAAGTAAAATCGATTCCCATCCCAGGTCCAACGTTTCCAAATTCCTGGAAGTTGTGAACCACCACGAGAAGCGGTAACTCTAAAACCCTGCCTACCGCCGGAAGAATCGACTTCTCCACCATCTTGCCACCCTCAAAGAGTCTTTCTCCTTCGGTTGACGTGAATATGAAATAATCCTTCAGAATTATTTAAGGTAACTTCTAGACCTCGGTCTGGCAGCACAAGTAATAGTACCTCCTTAACTAGTGACGATGAAATGCCTCCTGAAATAACAGCGAACGTTCCAGCATTTAATTCCGAATCAACAGAGCTAGAGGGAAAGAGGGAAATTTCCAGTATAACTCGGAAAAAAGCTTTTGGATTAACGGTCGATGAGGAACCACGCCCAGCTGTAAATGTAGAGGTCATATTGATTTAACTAGTGACGATGAAATGCCTCCTTCTGAAATAACAGTGAAAGTTTCAGCATTTAATTCCAAACCAACAGGGCCAGAGAGACAGAGGGAAATTTCCAGTAAAAGGCTGAAAGAAGCTTTTGGATTAACGGTCCCCCCCTCGTACCAGTTGCAGTGGGGCGATTGAATAGCAGTAAGTGCGAGTGAAATAAACTGCAGTATATGACATTGATTAAATTGCATTTATGGCGTGATCGTACATTTTCTGGTGTTATATTACGTAGCAAGTGCTGCCTAATATGTTTGTTTTTTAAGTAGTTTTCAACTTTATCTATGTATGCAATAATCATCTGTATATTTAAGAATATAACTTAGAATGTGAAAATAGTAATTTTAACATGTTTTATTAAAAATAATTACAAACGAAGGAACTTATTACTAACAAGAAACTTAACTAACGTTAAATATAAAAAGACTTAAACTAAGCACCTAACCTACACATAACTGTCACTAATCATTCTCCTGATCTATTTGATTTGCATTTCCTCAATTCAGTATCAACTGCGTCGATTTTCGCCTCCAGCATATCGACGTTTTGGGACAGGATTTGCCGCCGGTGGCGAACTCGGTGCAGATGAGCCATTATTTTGGTTTTTCCCTAATTGAACCCCTGAACGTACCGAGCGGTGTTATTCAGGAGGAAGTGCCTGGTTTCCTGTTCATAACGCTTCTTGCTGCGAGTAATTTTGTCCTCTTGTTTTTGGATGTTGCTCTGGATCAGATTCAGCCACCCATCTACAATCGAGCTGAAGGAGCGCCTCGTCTTCAGCCCTCTGGGACCGAAGTGGACGGCTCTGGCGTTACCGCATCCTCCCGCGCAGTTATTACCTCTGTTGGCGCTGCAAAGAAGAGGTCATATTGTATTTGGAGATCGAGTCAAAGTAAAATCGATTCCCATCCCAGGTCCAACGTTTCCAAATTCCTGGAAGTTGTGAACCACCACGAGAAGCGGTAACTCCAAAACCCTGCCTACCGCCGGAAGAATCGACTTCTCCACCATCTTGCCACCCTCAAAGAGTCTTTCTCCTTCGGTTGACGTGAATATGAAATAATCCTTCAGAATCATTTAAGGTAACTTCTAGACCTCGGTCTGGCAGCACAAGTAATAGTACCTCCTTAACTAGTGACGATGAAATGCCTCCTGAAATAACAGTGAACGTTCCAGCATTTAATTCCGAACCAACAGAGTTAGAGAGAAAGAGGGAAATTTCCAGTATAACTCTGAAAAAAGCTTTTGGATTAACGGTCGATGAGGAACCACGCCCAGCTGTAAATGTAGAGGTCATATTGATTTAACCAGTGACGATGAAATGCCTCCTTCTGAAATAACAGTGAAAGTTTTAGCATTTAATTCCAAACCAACAGGGCTAGGGAGACAGAGGGAAATTTCCAGTATAAGGCTGAAAGAAGCTTTTGGATTAACGCCCCCCCCCCCCTCGTACCAATTGCAGTGGGGCGATTGAATAGCAGTAAGTGCGAGTGAAATAAACTGCAGTATATGACATTGATTAAATTGCATTTATGGCGTGATCGTACATTTTCTGGTGTTATATTACGTAGCAAGTGCTGCCTAATATGTTTGTTTTTTAAGTAGTTTTCAACTTTATCTATATATGCAATAATCATCTGTATATTTAAGAATATAACTTAGAATGTGAAAATAGTAATTTTAACATGTTTTATTAAAAATAATTACAAACGAAGGAACTTATTACTAACAAGAAACTTAACTAACGTTAAATATAAAAAGACTTAAACTAAGCACCTAACCTACACATAACTGTCACTAATCATTCTCCTGATCTATTTGATTTGCATTTCCTCAATTCAGTATCAACTGCGTCGATTATCGCCTCCAGCATATCGACGTTTTGGGACAGGATTTGCTGCCGGTGGCGAACTCGGTGCAGCTGAGCCATTATTTTGGTTTTTCCCTAATTGAACCCCTGAACGTACCGAGCGGTGTTATTCAGGTGGAAGTGCCTGGTTTCCTGTTCATAACGCTTCTTGCTGCGAGTAATTTTGTCCTCTTGTTTTTGGATGTTGCTCTGGATCAGATTCAGCCACCCATCTACAATCGAGCTGAAGGAGCGCTTCGTCTTCAGCCCTCTGGGACCGAAGTGGACGGCTCTGGCGTTGCCGCATCCTCCCGCGCAGTTATTACCTCTGTTGGCGCTGCAAAGAAGAGGTCATATTGAATTTGGAGATCGAGTCAAAGTAAAATCGATTCCCATCCCAGGTCCAACGTTTCCAAATTCCTGGAAGTTGTGAACCACCATGAGAAGTGGTAACTCCAAAACCCTGCCTACCGCCGGAAGAATCGACTTCTCCACCATCTTGCCACCCTCAAAGAATCTTTCTCCTTCGGTTGACGTGAATATGAAATAATCCTTCAGAATCATTTAAGGCAACTTCTAGACCTCGGTCTGGCAGCACAAGTAATAGTACCTCCTTAACTAGTGACGATGAAATGCCTCCTGAAATAACAGTGAACGTTCCAGCATTTAATTCCGAACCAACAGAGCTAGAGAGAAAGAGGGAAATTTCCAGTATAACTCTGAAAAAAGCTTTTGGATTAACGGTCGATGAGGAACCACGCCCAGCTGTAAATGTAGAGGTCATATCGATTTAACTAGTGACGATGAAATGCCTCCTTCTGAAATAACAGTGAAAGTTCCAGCAGTTAATTCCAAACCAACAGGGCTAGAGAGACAGAGGGAAATTTCCAGTATAAGGCTGAAAGAAGCTTTTGGATTAACGGTCCCCCCCTCGTACCAATTGCAGTGGGGCGATTGAATAGCAGTAAGTGCGAGTGAAATAAACTGCAGTATATGACATTGATTAAATTGATTTATGGCGTGATCGTACATTTTCTGGTGTTATATTACGTAGCAAGTGCTGCCTAATATGTTTGTTTTTTAAGTAGTTTTCAACTTTATTTATGTATGCAATAATCATCTGTATATTTAAGAATATAACTTAGAATGTGAAAATAGTAATTTTAACATATTTTATTAAAAATAATTACAAACGAAGGAACTTATCACTAACAAGAAACTTAACTAACGTTAAATATAAAAAAGACTTAAACTAAGCACCTAACCTACACATAACTGTCATTAATCATTCTCCTGATCTATTTGATTTGCATTTCCTCAATTCAGTATCAACTGCGTCGATTTTCGCCTCCAGCATATCGACGTTTTGGGACAGGATTTGCTGCCAGTGGCGAACTCGGTGCAGATGAGCCATTATTTTGGTTTTTCCCTATTTGAACCCCTGAACGTACCGAGCGGTGTTATTCAGGAGGAAGTGCCTGGTTTCCTGTTCATAACGCTTCTTGCTGCGAGTAATTTTGTCCTCTTGTTTTTGGATGTTGCTCTGGATCAGATTCAGCCACCCATCTACAATCGAACTAAAGGAGCGCCTCGTCTTCAGCCGTCTGGGACCGAAGTGGACGGCTCTGGCGTTGCCGCATCCTCCCGCGCAGTTATTACCTCTGTTGGCGCTGCAAAGAAGAGGTCATATTGAATTTGGAGATCGAGTCAAAGTAAAATCGATTCCCATCCCAGGTCCAACGTTTCCAAATTCCTGGAAGTTGTGAACCACCACGAGAAGCGGTAACTCTAAAACCCTGCCTACCGCCGGAAGAATCGACTTCTCCACCATCTTGCCACCCTCAAAGAGTCTTTCTCCTTCGGTTGACGTGAATATGAAATAATCCTTCAGAATCATTTAAGGTAACTTCTAGACCTCGGTCTGGCAACACAAGTAATAGTACCTCCTTAACTAGTGACGATGAAATGCCTCCTGAAATAACAGCGAACGTTCCAGCATTTAATTCCGAATCAACAGAGCTAGAGGGAAATTTCCAGTATAACTCGGAAAAAAGCTTTTGGATTAACGGTCGATGAGGAACCACGCCCAGCTGTAAATGTAGAGGTCATATTGATTTAACTAGTGACGATGAAATGCCTCCTTCTGAAATAACAGTGAAATTTCCAGTATAAGGCTGAAAGAAGCTTTTGGATTAACGGTCGATGAGGAACCACGCCCAGCTCTAAATGTAGAGGTCATATTGAATTTGGAGATCGAGCCAAAGTAAAATCGATTCCCATCCCAGGTCCAACGTTTCCAATTCCTGGGAGTTGTGAACCACCACGAGAAGCGGTAACTCCAAAACCCTGCCTATGGCCGGAAAAATCGACTTCTCCACCCATCTTGCCACCCTCAAAGAGTCCTTCTCCTTCGGTTGACATGAATATGGAAGAGGAACCTGCAACTGACGATAATTCTGATACTCACAATGAGGAAGATAAAGACGAGGTCGTGCAACCGAATATGTTCTATACTCACTCCAGACGAGGAGGAAGGAATTCACCCTGAAACTGTGTTTGAAGAATTGTAGGATGTCAACTACGTGCCACCTTTTAACAACCCCGTTTCACAACCTCCACAATTGAAGATGATGCACGTTATGAATGTCGGAATCCTTGTCCGCCTCCCGATCTAGGAACGCCAAGCATTAACAGCGAGTCATGAATATGCTAGAGGAGCTTTAATTAATTTAGGAGAGTGCAATTATCCTATATAACTTATTTAATTAAACAAAGTATATAACTTGTTTAATTAAACAAATTATTAATTATAGTAAGCACAGTGTACACAGTTGTTTTATTTTTGAACATTTATTTTTAATGTATATTTGCGATGTTGTCGTATGCAACTAGTTGGCAGGTACTAAGTACAGGAACCAAGTTAATTTCATTTTTATAAAATTATATTAATAATTGTTGAGTTGATATTTTTCTTTTCGCTATTGAATTGTTGTTACTTTTATGATCAAACATTTACTCAGGGGAGTGTACACTTTGTAAATAGATTTATGTCTTGTATCGATAAGCAGAAATTAGAAAATCGTTGATTTTTTGATAAATAATAATTGATATAGTAGTAGAGTCGGTAGGTACATGCCTACAGATATAGATACAGAACGACTATCAGACCACCAGTATGGCTTTCGCAAAGGCAAATCAACAATACATGCAGTAGAAAAAGTAGGATCGCTTATTAAAAACAGCGGAACAAGAAAGTGGGGAGCACTGATAACCTTAGATGTCTGAAATGCATTTAACATAGCATCATGGGGAAAAATCATCAGAGAGCTAAGGAGAATGGAAATACCCCGGTACCTTGTAAACATTGTGAGCAGCTATCAGGAGGAAAGATCGCTAGAAATTGAAAAAGGGGAGGTTATATATGTTACCGCTGGAGTCCTACAGGGCTCGGTACTTGGTCCTACATTATGGAACTTTCTCTATGATGGGGTGCTGAAACAAAAAATACCAGAGGGGACATGGTTAGGTTTTGCTGATGATATTGCTGTCGTAGTAGTAGCAGACAACGCAGAAGGACTAATGTCCAGAAGTGATGACACATTAGAGATTCTAGACGGGGACACATTATCTTCAAACTGATAGAGGTCCAAATAGCACCAAAAAAGTATGTAAACTACCTTGGAATAAAAATCGACGATAGAGGAACATTTGGAGAACATATTAAACATAAATTAAACAAGTAGACAAAAACGTAGCGTCCCTAGCGAGAATTATTCCCAACATAAAAGGGCCCGGAAGCAAAAAAAGGGAGGTCTTGTATAACGTCACACAATATATTCTTACGTATGGCGCTACGAAATGGCATACAGCGTTAGGAAACAAGAGGTACAAACAAATGTTAATAAGCACTCAAAGAAAGGCCCTGCTAAGGGTAATAAGCGGATACAGAATGATATCTGCGAGCGCAACTCAAGTAGTGGCAGGGATACTCCCCATAGATCTACTAATAGACGAGAGGAGAAGATTGTACGAGAGAGAGGATGGGGGTATGATACAGGCCAAAAAAGAGGAGAGAGGTAAACCTCTGGACAGATGGCGGGCACAGTGGACGGAAACGCTAACAGTAGCCCAGCGGACAAAGGTACTAATACCAAACGTAAAGAAATGGGTCAAATGCCGATATAGACGTACTGACTATTTTATTACGCAAATATTGACCGGACACGGATCTTTTAAAGTCTTTACACATAGGATAGGCAAAACAGTAGACGAATGTTGCGTATACTGCGAACGAAGGGACACAGTAGCACACACAATATTTAAATGTATTAGATGGGAAAGGGAAAGGCAAATGGTAACGCTAGAGACAGGAATTATTCTAAATGAGAATAACATCATAGAGGAAATGACGGAAAGCAGGGAAAAATGAAGCTCGATAGAGAAATATATCAATAAAGTGATGACATCTAAAGAACAAGAAGAGAGAAGACAGAATAATTAGGACTGAATCTCCACGCTCAGATGTATGCTGCAAAGCGATTCCGGGGTGTGATGAGCGAAGAGGGGGGTTTTTTAAGTGGGTAAAAATCCCACACTATCAACTTTTGGATGTTGGTGTCTTTTTGAAGATTTGCCCCTCCGCAAAAAAAAGAAAAAGGTACATGCCCCACGTTGGACGGCAAGATCTCACCACGATCCGTCTATAAGGCCTCAATCTTCCTACTCTCTAAGGAGTAGGAGTAATCAGATTGAGACCCCGGAATCGAATTAGTCCTACGAACTCCTAACATTACTTCCTTTGACAATTTTTCTTGACCTCTTTTTTCTCTTGAAAATGGCTCCATAACGGGAGCCGAAACATCGAGACATTAATAATCTCAAACGCGGTTCAACCCGAGAACCTAGTATTTTGGTGCCGCCAACGACCGCGGAAGCTTCTCGGAATATATGTACATATGGATGTTCTGGTGAAATATATCTAATAAATATATATTCCTAATTTTAAAATAATTGGTTCATACACAAAGAAGCTATAAAGCCTCAGAGTCGGGTCTCGTATCCACCTGGTATAGTCGTGGCAATCGATAGAGTAGAATGCAGTCGTGGTGAGACGGGAGGTCGAGAAGCTTGCTACCTCTCCGAACATAGACCCGGATTTAACTGCATTGTTCGGCCGTTTCACTGGGTAGAAATATTTTTATATTATTAGATTTAAAATCATTAGATTATAAGAAGGCTAACCTATAGCTTCAATTCTTTTGAAATAAATACCAGTAAAAAACAAATCGTCTGTAACTAAACAAAGGCGGTTCTGGACACAGAGTCATTCGCGAAGTAACATAACAATCATCTGTTTCGCTTTCACGTAAAAGACGAATTAGGTGGTAGGACATGAACTCCGCCTATCTCACCGCGACCATATCTACTAATAGCGATTTCCTCGACTAGCAAATTAGATATCCAATTATTTAACCGAAAAAGTAAAAAATGTTGTACTTGGTTGTTGCTGTTCCATTCCAATGGGCCTAATATCCTTAAATGACCCCTCCAGTACCTGGATTCCGGACCCAATGGTCGACGGAGCCGCCTGCTTATCCAGGTACTTCACCATTTCCTCTTCGATGGTGATGTTGAAAAATACTTCTGCATCTCTGACTGCTGAGGCAACACTTTGGAAATGGCACTGCTTGTCCAGGTACTTCGCCATTTCCTCCTCGATGGTGATGTTGGAAAATACTTCCGCATCTCTGACGACGCCTTTGGAAATGGTGCTGCTTGTCCAGGTATTTCACCATTTCCTCCTCAATGGTGATGTTGGAAAACACTTCCGCATCTCTGACGGTTACGCTGAGGCGACACTTTTGTAAATGGGATATGATGGTAACAGGAATAAAACGTAGGAAAACTAAACGAAAGAAATAACTAAAATATTTACACTAAAAAATAATTAACTCGAAAATACTAATACTAAAAAAATTACTTAAAAGCGAACTTTAAATTAAACTGAAAACTAGATTAAATAATATTAACACGAAAATACTAACACTAAAAAATTACTTAAATTCGAACATTAAATTAAACTGAAAACTAGATTAAACAATAAGAATAAAGAACTGTCACCGAAAACTATTAAGAGTAAATAATAAGATAATAAAAAAATTTAAAAAATGAAGCGAATGAGAAAAGCGTACGAATAGGGAGAGCTGTTAATACAGAATGAACTGTAATGCCTGTCATACATTAAGTAATGCATAGTCCCCCTCGTGCTAATTGTAGTGGGGCGATTGAATAGCAATAAGTGCGAGTGAAGTAGGAAATTGATTAATCTACATTTAATGAATGTCAGCGTGGTTGGTCACCTATGGCGTGATCGTACATTTTCCGATGTTATATTACGATGCAAGTATACCGACTTGTGATTTGACACGCTGTTCAAGTTGTGACAAGTCATCAAGTTAAAAATATATATTATCCACTTGAACAAATATCCCATTTTACATTCTAAGACGATGTTTTTGGTAATTTGGTTAGTGCCGAATTCCATGATTCTTCTAGAAATTTTTGACTAAAAATCAATTACATACAATGTTTCTCATTGTGCTTGTACAGAACCTGACTAGATTTTTAAAGATATTGTAAATACGAGAACGTCAGTTACTCAAATTTTTATTTCAAATTTGATATATGTAATGTAAGAATAATATGGTAGAATATTCCTTATTGAAATGGGACATTATTAACTATACATGTTAATTACTACAAGCCTAGCAACTGTTGTATTTTACATATAATATATTTAATTTAGGCTTTCAATTATTATTTGAGGTGAATTTTTCAGAGTATCTATAAATGTAGGAATATTACACGCCTAAAAGCTGGCCGAGAATATTTTTGAGAAAATATGACCTTGAAAGCGTTTTTTGTGTGTGTGTGTGTGTGTGTGTGTGTGTGTGTGTGTGTGTGTGTGTCAAATTACAGCCAAAATCAATTTTTTGTAATTCGACCTTGACCGAAATTTTGGGTATAATACCGTCGAAACCAAATTTCTGTCCAAAACTTTGACCTTGTCTAGATTTTTGAGTATTGGGATACTGCGAAACCAAATTTTGGTGTAAATATTTGACCTTGTGTGCATCTTTGGGTATCAGGATACTGCCGAAATGAAATTTTTGTTTAAAGTTTTGTACATACTCCCGAAATTTTTATGTAAATATTTCACCTTGTCTTTATTTTCAGTTGTCAGAATACTGCCGAAACCAAATTTTTGTATAAAGGTTTAACCTTGTCTTCATTTTCGGGTGTGAAAATACTGTCTAAACGAAGTCTTTGTTTAAAGTTTTGAAATGACTACGTTTTGGGGTGCCAAAATACTCCCGAAATTAAATTTGCTTGTAAATATTTGACCTTGTCTTCATTTTCGGCTATCAGAATACTGCCGAAACCAAATTTTTGTCTAAAATGTTGATGAACTTGTCTGCATTTTCTTTCCGGTGATCAAATTACCATCAAGTTAATTAAATGGTGGGAGAGAGTGAGGTATATAAAAATGAATGTGAAATCGATTAACGCATTAATATCAGACTTTTCCTTAAATACAGTTATTTGGTGTCGAATATAGTTCCTTGTAAAAACAATAATTTACAATGCAGTGCCCTCTGTAAAAAGACTGTTTTCAACAAGAAGCAGTTGGTCACGTCATCGTCGTGAAAGCTGTGCCTATAGAGAAAATAACTGGATCCTTATTTTCTCGATACCTGTCTTGTTCTTCCTTCCCTCCTTTCTTAAATGGTCTTCGTGAGCTGCCACTTCTTCTGTCTTGTCATTAACTTTAAATAGAGCGTATTTGTCACATAAATATTTCTTGGGTTTGTGAAATGCAATGTTAAATTCTTTATCAAAAATATTCTTATAGGTACATATATTTTTTATCGGGTCGCGTGTTGTCTCACAATAAAGTGAATACATTTTGAATAAATTTAAATTTCCCTAAAGTTAAGAATTGCTAATTTCCACATGACAATAGTGGAATTCAATGGAGGGAAATGATTTTAATATGTTCTCTCACAACTTTTTTTTTTTAGTTCGAGATATTTTTCTTTACATTTCTTCTCCTAATAGGATCTAGGTGTGTTTATATTAACATTTTGGCATTTAAAAAATATATATTAAATTCTTTGACCCCTTATAATGTTCCTAACGAAACCTTCTTGCAGACAGGAATGGACTAATTATCAATGTCACAATAGTAAAAAAATCAGTATGGTTTTTTGACTTGGCACTTTTTGTTATTTTCCGAATAGTAAAAGTTATTTTAACATGTTTACTGTAAAAGTAATTTTTGTAAGTCAGATAGTTTCCGAAATGTTTTATAACTGCTCTTTCTCATTCTCTTTGATTTTTTCAGTGCATTTATTTTTACAGTTACAACCAACTTTAAAAGTACGGTCTGTTTTAGGCGAGTAGTCGAGGCGTTTAAACGCACCTAGTGGTCTGTCTACGTCGTCAGCTCCGGTAATCGACTAGCCGCCAGTCATTATTTTTTATCCGTTCGGCAAAAACGGCTACTAGTGGATGTCTGATTGGAGTACAGTTGCTTATGGAAGAAGCAAAAGATGATATTTTGCTATTATCATTAATGCATAAAAAGCGAAAGGTTCATATAATGTTTGTTCAAAGAAGAAAGGAAGGGTGTTTTAGTTCGCTGATAAAGAGACATTTAATTGATGATGAAACTAAATTCAGAGAATACTTTAGAATCTCCAGATGTCAGTTTAATGAACTGTTAAGTCTTGTATCCGTTGACATAGAAAAAACTTCTAGCAAATGCGTTAAAAGACCAATTACAGCTAGTGAAAAGCTTGCTTTGATGCTAAGGTATTTCGTGTTGAGAATAATGCCTGTAGAAATATGCAAAATCGTATTTTCTTTTTAGGTACTTGCCTACAGGAGAATCCTATCGATCCGTGGCATTTAATTATAAAATTTCCCATGATTACATTAGTGTATTGGTAAGAAATGTTTTAAAAGTGCTGTGTAACAAATTAGTGCCTATTTTCCTGCAGTAGCCATCGAAAGAAGATTTGATCAGAATAGCTGTGCAGTTTAGCAAGAAATGGAACTTTCCAAATTGCTGCGGGAGCTATTGACGGAAAACACATCCGAATTGTTTGTCCACGAAATTCAGGAAGCTTGTTTTTCAACTACATGTCATTCTTTTCTATTGTGTTGCTGGCAATTGGTGACGCTTAATGTAAATTTGTATATATTGATATCGGTGCATATGAGATGGAAGGAGATATATTCAATAAGTCGTAATTGTTTCATCTTTTCAATAATGATAAATATATGCCAGAAGACAAACCTCTACCAGGTTCAAACATACATTTATTCTATGTTATTGTTGGCGAGGAAGCGTTTAAACTTTCAGAACAGCTCCGTCCATATCCACGAGATCAGGCTAACACTGATATACAAAAGCGTGTGTTCAATTACTGCCTGTGTCGAGTACGAAGAACTTCAGAAAATGCATTTGAATTACTGAGTCAAACATTCAGGATCTTTTATTCGCCAATTGCTGTACAACCTTCTACAGTAGATCTGATGATAGTCGCAGCATGTCGCTTGCACAATATGACAAGAACTTCTAATCCAAGATCTACAGAAGATATTGACATTGATGTGCCCAAGGTCTATATAAGGTTAATGTCCTCAGGCGAAAATTCCACCGTTAAAGCATTTCAAATTAGAAATGAGTTTACCGAATTTTTCAACAGTCATGAAGGCTCGGTGACTTGGCAGTTGGAACACGTAACAGCAACAGAGTCTTTAAATTTTACTGATCTTGTGTTTCATAGACAAATAAAACTATTATGTAGAAACGTTTTTCATTTCAAATAACTAAATTGTTAGTGACCTAAGAGATCTGCATAATCGGTAAACGTTTGAGATTCCTGGATATTGTATGACGATTGTGTCGTACTATCGTAACCTGTAGTAACCGTTATGTTTAATTTAACTCTAATGAAACCACATCGCTATAATATTTTTCTATAGCAATCTGTTATAATAAATATGACCCAATTCAAATTTAATTCATATCTATAATCACTTTGCAGCATTATGCATTGTACAAATGTAGTTAGAACTATGTTAGACCATCTTTTACAGATATCGTAATAATAGAGTTTTATCTGCTTCTTACATTTATGTTTCATTAAGATGGTGCATACAGTTTTTAAAAACAAAATAAAACAAAGTTATATCTGCATTTGAATTTTATTTAATAAAGTTATAATGTAACATAAATGCAATGCAAATTTTTAAGCTACAAATTCAGAAAGGACCTATAGAACTGCTTGCCCACTTCTGGCATACATTTTTTTATGGCATTAATTTTTTCTTTTGAGACTTCTTTACACTTTGGCAGCACTGTCGGAATTAATGTTGAAATCAAAGTTGGGGGTGATGTTTTTTTCTTATTTGATTTTTCCCCTTGACGTGTTAACCGTGGTACCATATCAAGTATTGAAACCTTAGCAAATCCTTTTTCTGTGTGGCTTATCTTATATGCCACTTCGTTTAAATCACTATTTTTAAATGTCATCGTCGTTACTTTGGTAAAGGGAACTTTATTGTATGTCAATTTTAAAGAGCACTTCATAATTTTTGAAGTCCTCATCTTTCATTTGCAAGATCACAAAAGGATTCTTTTTATTAACTTGCATAAGTTGTCTTATAAAACTTAAAGATGAATAAAAATCTTTCGACGACATATGTTTTTCTACTTGGCTATGTATATTGTCGACTTCCTGTACAACACCGTGCCCCGGTATGGAATATTTCATCGTAATATTTTCCAATTCTTCATGGTGTCGGAGGATATCTAAGACACAAAATGAAATATACGAATTTCGATTTTGGAGCACACAACTGTCACTCCAAGTTATCAAATTCTCAATGTGATTATCTTGCAAAACTCGATCAATTATTTTTCTAATAGCACTTGCTAGGCAGTTCCCACTTCTACCTTGAGAAGTCTCAATCCAAAGAGCACAATATGCAGTGTTAGTGGTCGATAAATGACCTGTCAGATTATACATGGTCAATTTCTGTAAGTAAAAGTGGTTTCCTACGGATGATCTAGGGCACGTAATAACATTTTCGAGGTCAAAACATAAAATAGGTATTCCACTTTTCTTATCGTCTTCTTTTTCCTTTCTCATCGATTTTTTTTCTTCATGCTTTTTCATCTCCTTCATCATTTTTTGTTAACAGACCTTTTTTTCTCAGATAATAATGGTAACATTTCTCGCACAAATCTTTTTTTGGCTTATGAAACCCATAATTAAAATTAGTATTAAAAATTCTTCTGTTTTTCAGCAATGCTGGCAAAAAATGTTTTCATTGGATGGTTTCTGTCTGAAGTGACAAAAGATTCTTCCATTTTTTAAATATACGCTATCTTTCGTTTTGTCTCTCGTTAAATGTTTCCAAAAGTTGCTAATTACTAATACGTTTCTTCTTTCTTGGTGGGCCTTCATTGATATTTGTATCTAAATCTTGTATTTGAATTTCTTCCCATATTTGTATCGTCTTATTCTCCGACAGCTTCCATTCTTCAACAGCCAAAATCTCTTCGAATTCGGTTACTGTTTGGTCAGTGTCTGTATTTTCTTCTGCATTTGTGATTTCTGAATTGCCTGCGTCTGTTTCTTCTTCTACGCATTGCAAAACGTTCTAAAAAAGCATATCCTATGACGCATTAAAAATTAAATATGTGTATAAAAATACATTACATTCTATTATAACTGGTTTGCTCTAAAAAGTTAAGAGCATGCATGTGCACCCATGTAATTGTAGCCTTCGCTGAGGAACCAGCGCCCTGTTTAATTTTTTTCTTCTTTTTCAAATAGACATCTTTTAAATTTTTCCATCGAGTTCTGCATTCAGTAACTGGAAATAATATACGGCATAATAAATGGTTAAAATTAATTATTGTTAATGTCATCATCACAACGATAAATAATAAATAAATAAAATACACCACAGGTAATGACGACCCCCTTTATCCCGGAAGGCTCTAGAAGAGCCTTGTGTGGGAGGGGGCTACACATTTAGAGACAAGGGACACACACCCAATATTCGTGTATAGTGAAAAAATTCCTCTCACAGTATTTTCCACTGCCACGACCGGGGATCGAACCCGGAACTTTTGGGTGAGAGGCAAGTGTGCTCACCTCTCGACCATCAGTCATACAAAAAATTAATAGTTTTTAAAAAACACGCTTTTGTGTACTACACTAAAAAGCAAAAAATAATTAGCCACTCTGTTCTTTCTGTCTACCCCGAAAGGGCCTTAGTAAAAGCCATGTTTTTAATGAAGCATAATATTTGAGTATAAAAGCATGAGACGGTTTTTTTTCTTGAAATCAAACCATCGTAAGTGCTTCTCAAAGAAATGTTACCAGATACAGTTATATGAGAAAGAGCTCCACACGTTTTCATACTTGAGTATGTATATTATGCCTACTTAATTACAAACATGGCTTTCGCTAAGGGCCTTATGGAGAAGACAGAAATAACAGAGTGGTTAATTATTTTTTACTTTTTAGTGCAGTGCACATAAAAAAGCGTGTTTTTTAATTTTGATAAATTATTTATTTTTAACTTTTTCGTTTTTTTTTTAAGAACATTAGGTATTTGTAATTTGTAATCCGCGACAACGAAAACCCCCAGATGTCGACTTTGAGCCGAATCGGACACACACAAAATTCGTCCGCCATCTTGAATTTTTGTTATATAAAAGAGTTAACATGCATTGTCACCGGAACTACTTATGTGAACAAAATTTCAAATCGATCGGTCATGCGAAAGTAGGTCAAATTTGGTTCTTTAGATTCTTTTCATACTTACAAACTTACATGCAAGTGAACGTAATAAAAGCGTGTTAATACAAAATACACCGATACCCTTTCAGAACATTTACAAATTCATTTTAATCAGTTTTTTGAAACAAATTGTGTCATGAAAAATATATTTATTTAAAAACTTACCACTTTTGTCAATGCTCTTTGCTATTATTTTCCAATTATTATCCCGTACATTTTGGTCCTTATATAATTTGTTCTAAATTGTACAATACTGGATGCATTGACACTTCGTGAATTAGTTTTTCGTCCTTCGCTTTGGAAAATCTAAGTCTGTGGAGCTTGAACACTTACACGCCTTCGACTTCGTGAAAAATAATAATTTTTCTCGTGGAAATTCAAAGCTGAGACTCCTGAGGCCATAGATGCACTTTATTTGTATCGAATCTGAAATTCGGGGGGGTTGCCTTAAAATTATCGGACAGGGTCAAAAGTTACACCCTGTGTATAATCAGAATGGTTGGATCACTTTTTGTTTAAAGAATTTATTTAATTTAATTTTTTAGTAATTTTAAAAGTTACTGACTGGCAAGGCCGAGAGTAATACCCTGTATATCAAAATAACGACACTTTGTTTAAAACGAATTTACAAAATTAATTTAATCACTTTGAACAGAATTTCGAACGTAATTTATTTATTTTTACAGTATTTTATTTTTGGGTAACTTTTCGACAAAGGACTCGACTGGAGACATTTTATTTTAATTTATTTAAGCTTTTTTAATTCTGGATATATTCACTTTTATTTTATTTGTGCGCGGAGGCAGGTTATTATTTAAAAAAAAAAATAACATTTTTATTGTTTGGAAATTAAATGATTTCGGAATGACCCCGTAAACTCGAAATGAAGGTCCGACGTTTCACGGTTGCAAGATATGAATAAGATATGAGAATGTTCCCGATAGGTGCGTGGTGAATAATAAGATATATGAAAATGTTCCCGATAAACGTAGAACGAAAATAAGATAAGATATTGGTTGCAAGGAGAATGCAGATGTGATATGTGGTATACGAGGGGTGATCGAAAAGTAGTGAAATTTGAAATGAGATACGGGTGGTATAATTTGATGAGTCGAGCTGGAAGGTGGTTGTTAGAAGTACGGATAGTATAGTTTGCTGTATACGGCGGGTGGTTGAAAGTGATGACATTTAAAATGCAAAATCTGTTTATTGAAGAGTAACGAATCGAGATAAAATGCGACTATGGGTATGAATTGTGGTTTGGATGAGATTTAAGATTATTGGGGTCTAATATTTTTAAGATGGATTTTTGCATGGGTTCGAGCCCTGAAATGGTGAATTTGAGTGTTTGGCGGTATTTGACGGTGAATGCATGTTATTTGAGAATTATCGGTTGTACTTGAATTTTTCCAGAATTGTTTTTGAAAAGCTGTACATAGTGCACGTTAAGTTTCATTTATTTTCGAAATTTTTAAATTTTTTAAAGTGCTGATAGAAGAGAACTACTATAACAAGCTCATTCTGCAACACTCCCGAGCGATTAAGTAAACGCGCACGTTTAATTTGCCTGACAACCGATTTTGCCTGGAGACGCGTCGCGTGGTCTTGTGGCGACTTGTGTCGCTTAAACTCTCTCTCTCTCTCTCTCTCTCTATGATATGCGTATTTAACCTATTAACACGATTAAACGTCACATTCAAGCGCCTCGACTACTCGCCTAAAACAGACAGGACCTTTTTGCTTTTCTCATGGAAGTTCCTTTTTATATCTGTGTATTCGTGTCCAGCTTATCTGTCCTTCTTCCGAACATTTTGTTTCCAGCCAGCAGGATTACGAATTCTTTTTCGGTTTTCTTTTTTGTGTTTTTTCATCAGTACTTTTATTTATGCCCTTAACTGCGTTTCTTCTAACTCCTGTTTATTTGTGAATTTTATTATATGGCAAACATATAAAATTTAGAAGCATTGAACTCTCAAGGTTAGACCGCATTTATTTTACAGAATAATAGAATAGTCTTGCATTATTAATCTGTTAACAAAAGGAAATAAAATCGCAAAAGTCATGTAAAAAGGATATTTCTATTTTCTAGTAAATATAAACGGGAGAAAAAATGTAGGACAACTATAAAGACAATAACAAAATGTTAAAACTAAATAATTACGCGTACCTAAAAATGTCTATAGTATTTTTAAGACTGACTTTTGTAAGCGACTCAATTTTTTTTCCCGCTTAAGTTGTCACGAATATAATCTTTAATAGACCGTTTGTATTGTTTCAGTTTATGTTGTTACAATGAATAATTTCTTCTTTTAACATTTTATCATATTTTCTTATTCACTCTGTGTATCGATTGGGTAGGTGGAAATCTCCATGACATGGTCGACGGTCGTCATACATGATTTTTTTCTTCTTTCGTTGCAGCTCCTGTACTGAAGATTGATCCATTCTGGATTAATGGATTTTTTTTAAATGTAGCACTCCTTACAGACTGCTACACTCACAGTTTATTTATGGTTATTGTTTCGTCCGCATTTTTTATTTTTATTTTGAAATAAATATACGCTCTATATTTTAGTTGATTTAATTTTATTCAATTAATTCGCCCGCTTAAATTCTACTTTTGAATAAAAAGGTATCAAAGGATTTTTTGTATTCTCTTATCACGAAGCCATGCGTGGCTCGACGAGAAGAAAAGGTCGCCATATTGGTATCGTACGTCGCTCGTGTATATACCGAACAGAGTTTCCTTCGCATTAAAAGACATTTTGGATTTGAGATTTAATCTCAACGCAAATATTTTATTGTTTTAACTGTGGTTATATGAACTGTCAAATTAGGGTGAAAGTGTCCAGAGGCTGTCAACCTTGACGTCCCACAGGTGGTTCGAGAGCTCTCACCATACCACCCTGCCACCTAGACCAACAAGCAAGGTAAGAGGTGCAATCAATCTTTTGATACTTGAGTCTTATATCGCATGATTACAGTCCACATTTAGTTCCGCTGCGCGATTAATGTTTTTTCCGCTACAGTTATCCTCACCCTCACTGTCACTTATTAAAATTTCTTCCTCTTGTTTGACCAAATTTGCCGCAGTATCCTCTCCTGACATTAGCGGCAGTTATTAATTAATTTTTAACAAGTCTTCTATTTCTCGATTTTTGTCTTGACCCAACACATTACTAATGATATTGACTTTTTGTGACATCGAATTTAACTGACGAAACAATTTTTATCACAGTATTATTGTGAAGTTAGCACTTACTTATATTTGAACGATCAAACGAACTTGTGAAGTTCGGTCGTAATTATACGAAATGTGCAGTCCGAAGATATTCCCTATGTAAAGCACGTAGTACGCTCCTGATCGGCTACCATCCACTTGTGTTTAAAGCAAACGTTCCCGTTCCCTATTCCCTCTATAGATTACCCAACCTTGTCTCGGATGGACCAGTCTCATTTCTTAAGCTCCCGCTTAAGTTGAATGCCAATTGCAATTTTTTGGGTGGCTTTGAATTCGGACTGGACGTTTCGTATAATTACGATCGAACTTTACAGGTAATAATAATAATAAGCCATTTATTGCCCAACAGATAAAAATCCAATTACAGGACAAACATGAACAAAATAATACTAATAAAGAGTAATATATAAAACAGCTGTGGTAGTAACGTTACAAAAATGCTAATATTACCTATATTTACAAACAGTAATAGAATAACATATACATATATATAATTAAGTAATAAAATACAGTGGAATAGAATTAAAGAATATAGAATTGAAGTAAAAGGCATAATGAAACAAGACAAGTGTAAATATATATATATATATATAAAGAAGAAGGGTAGTCTTGACTGACTAGTTAAGAAAGCCAAAATTAAACACACGTAGTGTATCTTAAGGTTGCAGTCAGAGGTGAAAAGTTTACGGCCACAAAACAGAAAAAGAAAAACTCTTTTGTTACTTTGTCAAGCTTTCGGAAATTATTTATTCCCTTTATCAAGACATCTATAAATAAAATTATTATTTAATAAGAGTCATATAATATAGTTCGCTAAAATACTTACTAACTTGAGGTTAAAAGTTAAGGTCACATGTATTATAAAATAGTCGAATTTTTTAACTTAATGTAGACAAATTCATACACAAATTCCTTTACAGGTACACAATTTAAGGTAAACAATTACTGATTATTTAAAATTAAGGATTAAAACCATGATTAAAATAGATATAACAAAATGAACATGAATAACTATCACATGTGAGTATAGAACTAAATTTCTTTATCAAACTGTATACAAAAAATTTTTAAATGACAGAAAGGTATTACAATTGGCTGGCTTCTACTAGGAATTAAGTTAGGAACATTAATTCCAACGTGACTGTTACCAACTGTGATCCAGCGGGAGGTTTGAATTTTGAAAAATGCGAAAATTCTCTTTTTCTAATTTGAGGATGTATGTATAAATCTTACTTAAATTATCGATATCAGATTTTTTATTTAAGCTATTTGTCTCATTATTAATATGGATCATTTCAAGGAATGATCTTTTTTTAAAGTTACTCTCTACAGCCAAAACCTTAGCACTTTCATAATTCATTTTATGACTGGTGTTGATGACATGTTCTGCTAATGCACAAGATTTCACGTTTCTGTTACAATCACTTTTATGTGAAGTTATACGACCATTAAGTGTCCGAGAGGTTTGACCAATATAAGATTTATTACAGTTGTTACATTCTATTCTGTATACCACATTTGATTTTTCTTTATTTTTTAATGGGGTTTTCACCCGACTGAAAGGTTTACCAACAGTTAATGTGTTTTTTAGTGCAATTTTTATATCCATGTGTTTCACTAAGTTTTGTTACAGTTCAATTTAACATTTATACATTATTTAAAAAAATTTCTAAATCATTACTTTATTTCTTACGTTTAATGTCTAACGAATTCGTGTTATCCGTCGTCACGCGTAATATTTATTATTTAGTTGTCTATATGAATTCGCAATTGTAAGGAATTGTTGCAGGTATAGGCATGGCTTTATACATTTTGTTGTGTAGCGTGTTGCATATACTTAAGCTCTCTATTTCTGTAATTCTTAAGCTAGGAAACCAATAACTTTTAATTAGTTTATAGGTAGATTCCTATAACCGACTGACGATCGGTAACACAGATTTATTTCTTCACAATAGTTTTTGGCTTAGGTTTTGTCTTCCGGTAGTCTGTCACTTTTCACGTGTAATTGGCTCGAACGCTTGGCAATTTATTAAGTGGTAATTTTACGTGCTCGTTGCGATTTTTGAAACAAGTAATTTCACCATTTTGGGATATTTTCGCAACGTTACTTTTCGATTTTCCATTTATGTTTGGACGAGTGCATATTTTTATGGTATTGGAAATCGATTGTCTTCATTGGAAGGATCTATACGTAAAAGCCATTTTTGCCAAATTTACACGAGGCCAAGGACATCCAAGGTCAACAACATTTCTCTAGGAAAACCCTCCGAAACGAGGTAATTATTTTATTTTTATATTCAAACTAGCAAAATATCACTTGTAGTAAATTGTTCAATGGTAAAAATTTATTTTTAGGGTTTTATTTTCACCTACGGTTTCGTCTAGGATTTCGTAGTTTTTCATACGATTTTTTTTTTGTCTCCTGATACGAACGAATAACTTTTTTCCACTGGTCTACACGTACTTATGTTACTTCTCCTTACTGGACTGGAATTTCTTTTTTGTGGAGAGCCATCCATTTTTTTTGGGTTAATTGATAGGCTGGAAGTTGCCCATTCCTGAAAATTGAGCCGAAGCTGAAGCCCTGCTGCCTGCAGTTTGTATCCTTCTTGCGCCATATATACATTGAATTTTTCTTAAAAATATATTATAAATTTTACTAAAAAAAATTTCACCACTGTACCTATATATATATTTTTTTTTTAATTTTGCTAAACATTTTATGAAAATATTCTGTCAACTAATTATAACATCTATGATATTTGTTGGGGTTTAAGCACTTACGTAAGACGCGTATACCCAGTTAGATATATTTTTTTTGTGTGTGAATTTGTCTACCATCCCCTACGTTATTGTACTCTTGAATGTTATAAAGTTACTTCGTTTATTGTTATTAAAAGATAAAACTGAATTTGAATTTTTCATTATCGTCTCGCTAAGTAATTTATTTAGTAAATTTAAGGTTACATTGTACTTGAGCTGGTATTTGGAGAGGAAAAATTTACTTGGCGCCCTGATACATCATAGTAATTTAGAACCCCGACCATCTCCACTGTTAGTCGGCCGGCAAATACCGTTATGTCAACAGACAACGACCAACTAGTTACGTCAGATTGAGTTTTAAAATTTGACGTAGCAGTTTTGGCGCCCAACGTGGGGCTCGACAAAACTGCTACGTCAAATTTTAAAACTCAATCTGACGTAACTAGTTGGTCGTTGTCTGTTGACATAACGGTATTTGCCGGCCGACTAACAGTGGAGATGGTCGGGGTTCTAAATTACTATGATGTATCAGGGCGCCAAGTAAATTTTTCCTCTCCAAATACCAGCTCAAGTACAATGTAACCTTAAATTTACTAAATAAATTACTTAGCGAGACGATAATGAAAAATTCAAATTCAGTTTTATCTTTTAATAACAATAAACGAAGTAACTTTATAACATTCAAGAGTACAATAACGTAGGGGATGGTAGACAAATTCACACAAAAAAAAAAATATATCTAACTGGGTATACGCGTCTTACGTAAGTGCTTAAACCCCAACAAATATCATAGATGTTATAATTAGTTGACAGAATATTTTCATAAAATGTTTAGCAAAATTTAAAAAAAAATATATATATAGGTACAGTGGTGAAATTTTTTTTAGTAAAATTTATAACATATTTTTAAGAAAAATTCAATGTATATATGGCGCAAGAAGGATACAAACTGCAGGCAGCAGGGCTTCAGCTTCGGCTCAATTTTCAGGAATGGGCAACTTCCAGCCTATCAATTAACCCAAAAAAAATGGATGGCTCTCCACAAAAAAGAAATTCCAGTCCAGTAAGGAGAAGTAACATAAGTACGTGTAGACCAGTGGAAAAAAGTTATTCGTTCGTATCAGGAGACAAAAAAAAATCGTATGAAAAACTACGAAATCCTAGACGAAACCGTAGGTGAAAATAAAACCCTAAAAATAAATTTTTACCATTGAACAATTTACTACAAGTGATATTTTGCTAGTTTGAATATAAAAATAAAATAATTACCTCGTTTCGGAGGGTTTTCCTAGAGAAATGTTGTTGACCTTGGATGTCCTTGGCCTCGTGTAAATTTGGCAAAAATGGCTTTTACGTATAGATCCTTCCAATGAAGACAATCGATTTCCAATACCATAAAAATATGCACTCGTCCAAACATAAATGGAAAATCGAAAAGTAACGTTGCGAAAATATCCCAAAATGGTGAAATTACTTGTTTCAAAAATCGCAACGAGCACGTAAAATTACCACTTAATAAATTGCCAAGCGTTCGAGCCAATTACACGTGAAAAGTGACAGACTACCGGAAGACAAAACCTAAGCCAAAAACTATTGTGAAGAAATAAATCTGTGTTACCGATCGTCAGTCGGTTATAGGAATCTACCTATAAACTAATTAAAAGTTATTGGTTTCCTAGCTTAAGAATTACAGAAATAGAGAGCTTAAGTATATGCAACACGCTACACAACAAAATGTATAAAGCCATGCCTATACCTGCAACAATTCCTTACAATTGCGAATTCATATAGACAACTAAATAATAAATATTACGCGTGACGACGGATAACACGAATTCGTTAGACATTAAACGTAAGAGATAAAGTAATGATTTAGAAATTTTTTTAAATAATGTATAAATGTTAAATTGAACTGTAACAGTTTATCAGCTTAGGAGTAAGATCTTCAATGAATGGTAATGACATATATTTAAGTGGACTCGTATTGGTTATGTTATGGTTTCGCTCAGTTATATTATTATTTACCAAATTAGGTATGGTATTATCGATATTATTATTTATGTTAGGTGCGTTATTATTATTTAAATTTAGAGAATTATTATTACTATTATTTGCATTATGTAAATTATTATTATTATTATTATTTGACAAGGTTCTAGTAGTGAAAAGAATTTTGTTTAATAGATGTATTGGGTAGGAATTTTCCACTAGGATACCACGTAGTTCTCTCAGTGACTCGTCCCTGTATTGAATATGTGAGAGTTTGATTACTCGATTTTTAAGGGCTCGGATAAGATTTATTTTCATACGTGCTGGATGGTATGATTTATAGTTTATATACCTGCCACTACTCATTGGTTTTCTGTACCATTTGGTACAAAGGATGTTTTGTTGTGTCCTGATTACTTTCATGTCGAGGAAAGGTATAGTGTTATTACTTTCAAATTCAACTGTGAACTGTAAGTTCGAGTTGTAGCTGTTGAATATATTTAACACTTCCTCAGTACTGTTTTCAGGTACCGAAAGTAGGAGGTCATCGACGTACCTTTTCACAAAAGGTAAATTAAAAGGGATCCTAGTCAGACAATTCCTAACAAGGTCATCCAACACAAAATTTACTAATATAGGAGAAATAGTAGACCCCATGGGGGTACCAAAAATTTGTTTATAATAACTTTGATTAAATTCAAGATAGTTAGAATCGAAAATAAATTTTAAAATTTCTATGAAAATATCTAGACCTAAATATTGTCTGAAAGTTATTTGTGGCATTCTACGAATATTCTTTCCTATTATTTGGGTTTTCTACCACATGTACTATTATCCTCTTCAAAACAAATCACCGAATCTACAAAATAATAGAATTATTGGAAAAAAGAGCCTCTGCGCCCGTGACGTTTACGCCAAAGGAAAAGTCAGAGGTAAACGTCACGGGCGCAGAGGCTCTTTTTTCCAATAATTCTATTATTTTGTAGATTCGGTGATTTGTTTTGAAGAGGATAATAGTACATGTGGTAGAAAACCCAAATAATAGGAAAGAATATCTAGACCTAAGTTGCAATGTTGTGAGATTATATTCCAATTATTTGTTAACGATGAAATAACTAATTCCAGAGGCAAATTAGTGAACAGGGAAACCACATCAAAACTTACGATTATATAATTAGCAGGTAGCTGATAGTTATTGATAAATTCACTGAATGTGAAAGAGTCTTTGACATAAAAATCATTAGTATTATTGTAGGCATTAGTAAGAATATCTGTTAAAAATTTTGAAAGGTTACCATTCGGGCAGTTAATAGACGAAACAATAGGTCTCATCGATAATGTAGGTTTATGAATTTTAGGTAAAGTATAGAATCTGGGTGCTGTTGAGTTATAAAAGGTCAACGATTTGGCTGTAGTTTCATCAATTAAGTTATCTTTCTTTAATCGGGAGACTAGTTTATTAGACTTTTGTTGCATTGTACTAGTGGGATCATTTCTAAGTTTTTTGTAATATTTATGATCATCTAACAATTCTTGACTTTTCAGGAGATATTCCTTCTTGTACATCACCACTGTTACATTGCCTTTATCACTTCTAACTACATATAACTCAGGGTGTTATTTCAGAAACTTTTTACAATTATTGAATAAATTCAATAAAAAATGCTTAGTGCCATGATTTTTATGTAAATAGTTGGTAATAATATTAGTGTATTGCGATCTAAAGAAATTTTTATTTATATATATATATATATATATATATATATATATATATATATATATATATATATATATATATATATATCCATAATCTATAAATAAATGGGTGCAGTGACACAACTATTATTAGCTGTGAAAGTTATGGCAAAAGCATTAATAATTTCAGAAATTGTACTACAATTGATATCACAAACATCTGATATTTTATAGAAGTTATTGCACATAACATGTAGTGGGGATCTAACATCACTTAGTTATAGATGTCTCGCAATAGAACGTGTGAGTTTGACGAGAGGTTATTCGAGGAACATGAAAAGAAAACATACCTAAAAGCCCTGAACTGTCCAATTTGGTGCGAAATAGGTTATATAACATTTTCAGACCATTGCACGCCGCAATTCCAAAGAATCGAGATTAAATTTTTCAAGTAAAAGAGAGTGTTGATAGCCTCTTTCTGGGTAAAAACCATGAATTTTGAAGGATTTAAACTTCAGAAACTTTCTCTGTACACTTTCGATGGTGTTTTTATAACAAGTATAGTGTGGGTACCAGACTATCGAGCAGTATTCAAGTTTGGATCTTACGTAGGAATAGTAGAGTGTTTTTAAAGCAAACTCATAAGAAAACGAGTGTCAGTTTCTGACAATAAAACCTAGCATTTTCAAAGCAGATAATATTACTTGTGCCACATGATTCGAGAAAGTAAATTTCTGGTCAAATATTATTCCTAAATCTTTTATTGCTGCAGAACGATCAAGTACTTGCGAATTTAAGGAGTAGTCAAATACAACTGGATTAGATTTCCTTGTATAAGAAACACTTACATTTTGATGCATTCAAATGAAGATTGCACCAGTTTTCTACTATTTCCAGTTGTGCTAGAACGTTTTCACAATCATCTGTGCTGCTTATTTCTGCGAAGATCTTCATATCATCAGCAAACAGTACTTTGTCACATCGCACTACGTTTATGAGATCATTTATAAACAACAGAAAAAGCAGTGATCCGAGATTGGAACCTTGAGGTACACCTGAATTTGCTGTAAATAGCTCAGATTCATATCCATAATACATTATGTATTGTTTTCTGTTATATAAATATGACCTCAAAAATGCTATAAAATGGCAACTAAACCCGAACATATTTAATTTACCCAATAAAAGCTCGTGGTCAATCCGATCGAACGCCTTCGAGAAATCAGTATATATCACATCTACCTGACTTTATGGATCAAGTATTTTTTATATAAACTGGCAAAGTTGCAGAGAATTGCTATAGCTTTGTAGCTGCTTATTTCCGCTGTATTTCCAGATTTAAAAATAGGACAATCTAGTTAGTTTCCAACATTCAGGAAATACGGCTGTTTTTAACGATAAATTGTAGATAATATGAAGTGGTTGAACCAGAGCACATGCACAATCTCGAACAAGAAAAGAAGGAATTTTATCATGGCCTGAAGTCATCTTATTTTTAAGTGTCCTAGTAGCTGATATAATTTCATCGTCAGTTAGATAAGAAATATTAAAACATGATACGTCCCTGTAGGTATTATTAGTAATTCTATACTAGTAGGGAGATAAACACTGCTGAAAAAATTACTGAAACCATTAACTATTGATCCAGGGCTATCATAAATATTTTCCTCATACGTCAATAAACCAGGGATTCTGGTTGTGCCTTTTTTGTTTTGTATAAAAGACCAAAAATTTGAGGGATCGGTTGTTAAGCTATTTTAAAATTATATGCTTTACTTGCCGGGTTATTATCAAAGTTGATGTTATTTGTATCGTACAGCGTTACGTTTAAATTTAGAGCTGGATGATGAGAGTCTTCCTTTACTAGAGGACTAGTATCTCGATTAACCTCACATTTAATATTTGAGAAAATGAGATCCAAAAGTCGTTCATTTATATTTACTATATGATTGACCTATAATAAGTTATTAAATGACATGAAATTTGATATAATTTGTGTTTTATGGTCTCTTAAATATTCGTGGTTAAAATTACATTAAAGTCACCTAATATTAAGATGTTGCTGTTTGTACTTAAAATTTGCTCAAATTAGTCAAACAATTTTTCAAGCTCATCTATAAGCATATTTGGTGGAAAGTAAATTACATATGAATATAATATACTTAAATCTAAGTGACACTTACAGCCTACAATGCCGATATTTGGAAATGATAATGTTATTGCACTTAGATCCAACTTGGAAACTTTACACATATTGTTGAAAGCCAATAGAACTCCACCACCACGGGAATGTCCGGTTATATCCAAATTTCTATATGATCTAAACACAGAATATATATCGGAAAAATATTCTGAGTTAGAATTCGTTTGTCTGCCAGGTCTCAGCTGAGCCGATAATATTAAATTCATTGTTACTAATCGAAGAATAAAATTCGTCTACTTTTGTTCTTAAGCCTTGTACATTTTGATAATAACATGATAATTCCGTTGTCCTAGTATTTGGTTCGCCATTTGGTTCCAAATCCTCTGGGATTTCAGTTTTTAATTTAGAGTCGCGGCTGGACCGCTCCTCTGTCATTTTTGGGCTAAAAAAAGTTTTCTTTAAGTCGTATTCTCTTAATGCGATACCTTCGGGCCAATATTTTACATCAAAAATTTTTTTGTATAGTTCTTCCGTAGGAAGACCTATGCAAAATGCTGAATTATTTCCCTGAGTGTTCAATTTGTATGATTTTATCATAGTTCTCGAAGTTTTTGAGATCGTTTAAATATTCTTTTATCTCGTCCTTATATCCTTTCCAGTGACTCTCTAACATAAATCCATTTCCTACGTATTGCGCCCGTTAAATTATTACATTTTCCCTCCCTCACTCTTTCCTGTAGCAAATTTTGTGTTGGCTATGTTTTTCTTGATTTGAATTTTTTATTTGTAAACGACTTCAGTAAAAGCTTCCTCATTCTGTGTCTGATTCCCAATATTTTTTGATGCCACAGCAGCATATGATGTGCTGGGTAGTTCCTTATCCAAGTTAATTATATTTTGCATGATATATTTTCCTGGTTGTTTTCTAATTGTGCAACATTAGAAATTGCGTTTTTCGGTGGTATTTTTATAGCCCTTGTATCTATCGGCACTTGTTGACTATTAATACCTGTTTTACGATTATCTTTATGGCCTTGGTTAATGGCACCCTTCGGTTTCGGCAAATTATATGGGGACGGCGTAGCTATGGGAGCCTGATTCAGCCTTTCCGAGTTTTCTGCAGCGCTACCACTAAATCCACCCACAAGGGTTACCTGTTCGTTACCCCACTTGTAGATGGAGTTGCTGTAGTAGCCGTAATTGACACCGTGTTGAGTAGAAATATTTGATTATTTAATAATTTTATATTTTCTTCTAATTTACTAATTATTATGTCCTTGTGAAGTAATAATTGTTTTAAGTACTTAACTTCGGTATCCGAATTATTCACACTAGCACTCATTAGTGACAGTTCTTCTTCACTTTCACTATTCGCACCGATGCTGTAAGAGAGATCACAACAATTTAAGTAAGTTCGTTTGATCATGCCGTTATTATACTTCACGTCTAGTCCGAAGATATTATCTATGTAAACCAGGTAGATGTTCAAACATAATTGTTGGAACTGTGTAGCCTTAGGACCGGTTTTTTAATACTCAGTTAAAAGTGTTTGCTACGTAGCTAGTAGTTAAGATTAGCTGTCAGTCAATGTTCTAGTTAACGTTGTGACCGTTTTCCAAGCAATATTTAGCTTTCAGCTAGCTAACTTTTGGCCAGCCAATTTATTGCAACGATTAGTAATCCTGACAGCTGGAAAATCAAACTTACGTGTGCGCTCATAGCTTATCAACATAAGTGTAAACGCTCAGCCCTATAAATACTGGCACGATTTGGCGGGAGACAGATAGTGACAGTGTTTTTATGTATAGTGCTGGAAACCTATAATTGAGAAGGGGATGCGAGGTGAGACGTTAAGAAGGCGGGCCTTGCAAACACATGGTTGACCTTCTTTCATTTTAATGCAAACGACATAAAAGACGTAAAGCTTTCATCGAGAAGGGAAGTGCCAGGTAAGACGCTAAGGAGACAAACCCCTAAACCAGCTCTCTCGTTTTAATTCACGCGACATAAAAGACTTAAGGCAAATGTGATGAAGCACTACTATTCCCACTACGTCTGTGATTGTTTTCATTTATCGTTTTCCTCTACAATAAATAAAAGATATTAATCGTTTTTAAATAGTCGTGTTGGTAGCAAAGTATAAGTTGAGCGAAATATAATATAAAATGGGTATCAGTTTCAAATAAATAACAAAATGTTCCTCTTTGCTGGGTAATTATGTAATACAGAATTTATGTTCATAACATAAGAGATAATACCGGTCTGGGATGGTCTCAATTGTATGTTTATCTATTCCAAAATTAATGAAACTGTCTCTTTTCTCAAACGAAATCTCATGAAGAAATCCACATTGTCAAATTCCTCAAAGGGATTGTTTCGTTCCCTTACGACATACGGCCTTCTCTCATATTCTATAAACTCTAGTTCATCATCGCTTACAAAATCAAATGCTTCCATATTATCACCGTTTATTATTTACTTCGAATAAAACTTAAACACAAATATGTTAGGTTAAAATCATAGAAGGCAAACAAATTAACCTCTCATTTTAATAAAAATAAAAGCATTACGCGGCGTCACCCATGCGTTAGGTATATAATCGTAAGTTAGATTAGCAAACAGACACATTCAAGTGTCAGCTACTTAGCCGAGAATTTGACTGGTGGTTAGGTGAAACTGTGACTTGAAAAAACGGTTTGACTGGCGGTTAAGAGTTAGCTGTTGGTTAGATTAGCTTAACTGAGCACTGAAAAACCGACCCTAAGTAAGAAATGTTGGCAGGATATAGTTATATTCCATATTTATTAATGAAGTGAATTTTATCCCTAGGTTAAATCTTTTAACAAAGGAGGTACAAAATACAGGTAATCAGAGCCTAATTTAAACGAAAGCCATCTAGTAACTTAGACTTAAAATAGCTTTGGCGTAGTCAGTCTTTTTCGAAAGAGGGCGGTTGTAGAATTTTGCAAAGGTCTCCGTTCGTTCTGATCATCCTGCAGTCCTGAATATCATGTCATAAGATATACCCTGTCTTAGACCGGTCGATGATGATGCGTGCCTGATACGCAAGTAGTTCTCTTACCCATCTACTTATAGTTTGTTTGTTTGCAACTAAATGTGGTTTTCTAGGAGCGAGAAATAAAAATTTATCTTGTGGGTTCCTAAGCGGGACTGTGATTTTCAAATACTCTTTTAGAACCGATGAGACGCATAACGCCGGCCTTTTCTTGAAGTACGGAATGTGTAATGTTGGTTGCCCCCGGTTTAGGCCACTGGTCCTAATTACAGCCAAAATATGACTTGAAAACGTTTTTGGGTGTCAAATTACAGCCAAAATCAATTTTTTTTTTGTAATTCGACGTTGACAGAAATTTTGGATATAAGAATACTGTCGAAACCAAATTTATGTCCAAAACTTTGACCTTGTCTGCATTTTTGAGTGTTAGGATACTGCCGAAATAAAATTTTTGTTTAAAGCTTTGAACATGTCCACATTTTAGGGTGCCAAAATACTCTCGAAATCAAATTTTTATGTAAATATTTGACCCTGTCTTCATTTTCAGTTGTCAGAATACTACCGAAACCAAATTTTTGTATGAATATTTAACCTTGTTCTCATTTTCGGAAGTGAAAAATACTGCCTAACCGAAGTTTTTGTTTAAAGCTTTGAAACATAATTACGGTATTAAAATACTCCCGAAATTAAATTTGTTTGTAAATATTTGACCGTCTTCATTTTTGGCTGTCAGAATACTGCCGAAACCAGATTTTTGTCTAAAATGTTGAACTTGTCTGCATTTTCTTTCCGGTGATCAAATTACTGCCGCAACATTTTTTGTCTAAAAAAATTAATTTTCTTTGCATTTTTCCTGGAGATCAAATTACCACCAAGTTAAGTAAATGGTGGGAGAGGGTAAGGTATATAAAAATGAATGTGAAATCGATTAACGCATTAATATCAGACTTTTCCCTAAATACAGTTATTTGGTATTGAATATAGTTCTTTGTAAAAACTATAATTTACAATGCAGTGCCCTGAGTGTAAAAACAGTTTTCATCAAGTAGCAGCTTATCACGTCATCGTCGTGAAAGCGGTGCCTATAGAGTAATAACTGCACATAATGCCTCGAAAAAAATCAAACTAAGCAATTTTAGTAAAAAATACGATGGGGAACCCTTAAATGCTGCTGGTCCTTCTGGTATACAGTTTCATGCTGAAAAATACAATAAAGTATTTGAAAATCTACCCGGACCTTCTGGCATGCAGAACCACACAAAATCTCAGGAAATTATTATTCATTGAAAAGTTTATCTCACAAGAAAGTCATCAATATTGTAGAAGATGGAGTAGAAAAACTTCAGAGTGCATTCAAGAGCCGAATTTCGAGTTACCGTTTTTACAGAAAAAGACAGTACACAGACATCTCTCAATTTTTGGATGAAGTAAAAGTGAAAGTTATTTCAGTTATTGAGAAGTATATTAAAACATTCTTCAGCATAAACATTAATATGGAATTATTTGGACTTTATGTTATTGAGGAGAAAGAATTGTCAGTTATTAAATCATTTAACACTAAAAATAAAATTGTAATACACTAATTGGATTTATCAAACTTGTATAAAGAGTTCAAAGAAGAGATCATAGAGAAAGCATCAACTTTTCATGAGCGAGACTCGGGTCAACTTGAACAAATTCAACCCGTTATTCGCATCATCATACATCAAGTTACCTAAATCTATTGAAAATAAGAGAGCTGTTTTGAATATTCAAAATAATGATAACAAGTGTTTTGCTTATGCTATCAACTTGCCATCTTCCCAGCTGATGGACTTCCTTATGAAGTGACATCATATCATCATTACTCAACATTGCTCAATTTTGAAGGTATTGATTTTCCTGTCAAATTACATGATATTCAGACATTTGAAATTTTAAATAATATATCTATAAATGTATTTGGGATAAATAATCAATATGAAAATAATAAAATGGTTAACGAAATTGTGGGCCCCTACATTTCACAAATAAAAAACAAAATACACACGTAAACTTATTGCTTATTACTGATATCGACGGTAATAGTCATTACCCCCTTATTTAAGACTTGTCACGATTAGTTACTATGCAGAGATCTAAGCATCACGGTAGAAATTATATTTGTGATGATTGCCTATTGTTTTTTAATTCTCCTGAGAAATTGTATGCTCATGAAAGAAATGACTGTAATCATGTATGTACTATACTACCAGACCGAGAACCTAAAATCAGTAAATGTGGGGAACTAACTGCAGGAAATATCTTGAAATTTGTTAATGTCGAGAAACAATTACCGGTTCCTTTCGTGATATACCGTCGCCTCAATACTATAAGGTTGTATGTGGAGTCAAATGAGAAATGAGAAAACCCCATTTGAAAATTGAGGGTCTTAATTCTGTAGCTTTATATTACGTAATCGATTCAAATGACTTCTCTTACTTTTTTATATTTTATTTTAGAAATTTTAAGTGTAAGCAAATTAATAATAATCAAGTTATCCAAAAAAAAATTTTTATTTGTCAAACAACTTTGTGTACTTAAAAAGTGTAATACATTTTTATTAACGTTACATACAACTATGTTATCTGAAATAACTGATAAAATAGAGGATTGGATCTATTTATTTTAAGCTTAAAAATACAAAATAAAATTATCATATAGAAACTCAGAATAGTAAAAACTCCATAAAGTAAAAAACATCAACTTAATTTTATGGTGTTTTATCATAAAATTAGACAGATTGTCGCCCGCTGCTCTTTTTCCCAGAGCTTTTCTTTGCTTTATTTGCAATGGGTTTGGGTTTAGGCAGAATTGCATTGTAATATTGCACATCAATTGCTGGCATCCAGGGCATCATCGATCTTATAGCGTCTACCTTGTTTTGGGGCAGTGGATTTTTCTCGTTTCCTAATTTCACCAAAAACTGTGCAGACAATGATACAAATTCCTAAGTGTTTCTATTCGATTTTCTTAAACATGGTCTAATATTATCTGATTTAAAGTCATTAGCTGTGAACCTAGTTTTATAGCCAACTTCAAAATGGCATCTTGTAAATTTTAAAGCAACAACCTTTGTAAATGGAATAAATATCATAATTTAATTTTGATGAATTATCACTGAAGGAAAAGAAGTCACTAGATTTCATTTGAATCACTTTGAAAGGATCTCGTTGCTTCACTTTAAGAAGTAATCGTAGAAGACCTATTGGAGAGTAATATTCATGCTTGCTCAAATACTGTTCAATTGTACTATGAACTGAATCAGTTTCCTGTACAACAGAGCACCCGGGCGTTGAGTACTTCATAGTCACTTGTTTCAAGATTTCGTTGCCTTTAATTAATTTGGCAATGGCAAAGGAGATAATGCTATTGCGATTTTGTGGTACTCAGCTGTCGCTCCATAGGGTCAGTTCAGTGATCTCTGGATTAGCCTTCAGAACAGCAGTTATGTTTTAAATAAAGCGCTTGCAATATCTTTCCTTTTCTACCCATTAAGGTCTCCGGCCATACAGCACAGTAAACTTGCTTGTTGGTGGAAAGATGTGCTGTCAAATTATATACAGACATCTTACTTTTGTAGTAAAACTGATTGATTTCTGCCTTAGGACAACTCAAAACGTTTTGCAGATCATAGCATAATATGGCCTTTTTTTCATCTTCTCTATCTCGTTTTCTTTCATCTCTCATAGCACTTTTCTCTACGATATGCTTTTCATATTCAGCAGTATTGACTTGAGTTAACCTTGATTCTGTTTTAAGTAGGTTGTATTCTTCGCAAACACCGCATCTGTCTTTTTTGAGTTTGTGAAAGTAAAGATTAAAATTGTTGATGAAGATATTTTTGTAGGCAGATTCCTTTAGCGGCGGTTTTTCCTTTTCTTGCATCTTCAGTAGATATAATTCATACATTCACTTTACAGAGAGGCCAGATTCCAAGTATTCCCTACTACTGGAAGCTCTACAGTAATGCGATTGCACTTTTGGGAAAGAGTTTATATGTTCAATGACATGTTGTTTTCCTTTATCAGAAATAAAGTTTTTACGATGCTTTCCCACATTGTTTTTCCTTGGGATGTGTGATGTACGGTCATTCTTGGAATGTGCCGTGTAAATAGGCTTTTGACTAATTGATAAGGTTGCACACTTGCAACGTTTCAGATTGGATGTTGAAGTAGTATTTATAAGTAATATTTCTTCTGGAATTATCACTTTTTCCCCTTCCTTCTCTTACCTGGTTCGAATTTTCTTGTAGTTGACAAAATAAACATTTTTTTCCTCTGTAGATAACGTATAGAAATTTTGGATGATTGTTTCTCGTTGCTCTAAACTAATTATAGTATTGCATTTATATGCACAGCCATTGCAGTTTTTATTAAATTTTATTTGACGAGCAGGAACGACTTTCTTTCGGCCAGATAAATATCCCTCTCCCCTCTCATATGCCTTTATACGAACGTTCCGTGCCCATAATTCTGTATTTCGTTTCCTCTTTCGTGTTCTACGCTGTTTCCATTCAGCAATAGGTTCTTTGGTTTTATTTTTGGCATTGGATTTGCTGTCCTCAGCTACATTGGTCTCTGGTACACTATTTTCGTCATTTTCATAAATAATAAGTAATATTTCCTCACTCTCATTTTTAGTAACATTGCCCACATTAGGTTCTGCCTCAATATTAAGGTTTTCCGATGAGCTATTGGAATCACTAGCCAGCAGATTAGTGTTAAAATTATGAACTTCACTTACATTTTCACTGAAACAAATAATTTTGATCAACCTAACCTCAAAATAACATTTTATACATACTTTTCCGAATCCTCATCTGAACTGTGTGGTACATATTCCTTATCTGCATCAGAATCATCTACAATAGATTCTGAGTCGTAATTGTCACTATTTTCACTTTTATTATCGCTCATTTTTATCAAAATTTCTTAGACACCGACAATATTGCGTACTAATACTCGTGTCTCAAAGGTATTTCAAGAAACTTCTAAATTTCAATTATTCAAGATGAACGAATACAGCAGTGTATTGCCTGAGCTGAAGTTTGACTTATTTAATAATTTACCTCCAGCTCCGCAGAATAAAAACGATTTAGTGATACTAGGTGAAAGAAGACATAAGTTAAATAAATCGAGGAGCAAGTATGTGTCAACGGGGTTATCAAGTGACTTGTGTTATAATCCATGTGTAAAGCTGTGTGGAAATAAAAATGATGCAATAATTTTTGACGAAACGGATTGGAATCATTTTCTCACTTTTCAAGGATATATTACCAATTATATACATACCAACGATAACATTCAACCAATAAATGCTGATAATTTTTCCATACAATTTGAGCAATTTTCCAATTCTACAGTTATAAAAATTACAAAGAATAACTCATATGTGTACTTGGGTTATGAATCAATCTGCAAGTTGTGGGAAGTGTTACCACTTATTAAGTATGGCATTGACATGTTAAAAAGACAACAGTATATTTGAAAATGCTCTAAACGTTATTCAACACAACAAGAGTCGCAGTGATAAAAATGCTATATACTCATGGAACTTGTTTATATTTATCCAGATTTATTCAAAGCCGAATGTTTAAGAGATATTAAAATTAATAATAATGATTGGTTTTGTAAGTTAATATATGTGTAAGTCATTTACGAGTTCCTTTTTATTATTTTATAAAGTATATGAAATAATGTATAAAATATGTACAGAATATATAAATAAAAAAACATATATTACTTAAAACATTTGTTTTATTAAGATAAAGTATATGCAGAGTATTATTATACAATTTGAATTTTCGAAATCCATGAATTATATTTTTTGCCTAATCCAAGCCATTTAACATAGGGTTTGGTCTCCTTTTTTCTTATAATCTGCTCTACAAGATATACATCTGGATATTTTACTTTCTGAAGTTCATGCTCATAAAAACCTCCTTGAATTTCGTCACCATTTTGATCTTCCAATAGAAATGTTCTAGGATTACTTTTGTTAATTTTCGTTCGACCAGTTAGGAGTGTAACCTTTTGAAAAAGCTTCTCGATATTTACTAATTCTCACATAATCATTAACTTTAAATTTTCGTTTCCTTGGATCAATTGTTTTCAGATGACTATAGGCAGTTTGTAATAAATATTTTTTATTTTTCTTTTTAACATTTTTTGGTTCCATTCCAATAGTCCTGTGTTTGGTGCTATTATATTCGGCAACAATATCTGGTAAGATCTATAACCATTTGTAGTTTCCTTGTAAGCTGAACTGCTTCCACATTTTATTTTTTAAAGTTCTATTCACTCTTTCTACAACACTTGCTTTAAGATGTGTGTAAGAACTATAGTGGTTAATTTTCCATTTATCCGTTAATTTTCCATTTATCCGTTAATTTTTTAAATTCTTTATTGTAAAATTCTTTACCCATCCGTCTGTAATTTCTTGGGTGGTGTGCTCATCTGTGACAGGATTTTGTTCATTGCTTCTACAACTGCTTTTCCACTTTTATTTTTGACAGGTTCACACCAAACAAATTTTGAAAATACGTTAATAACCACTAAAATATCTCTATAGCCTATGTTTATTTTAGCATACCGACCCATTTCAACAAGATCTGCTTGAATAAGGTCATTAAGGCCTTTAACAATTACTCTCCTTCTTTTAAAATATTTTCTGGCGGACTTATGAATTTCGTTGACTATTTCCTGTTTAACGTTAATCATTTTTAGCTATTGGACACTGTAGTACAATTGGGACGTACAGAGGATCCTTATTTGCGTAAAAGGTAAACTTATCTTCCAAATTTACAATTTTCCTCACAAATTCTTCTGCTGTAACTGCAACTGTATTCAAGAAAATTTGGGTACTAGCAGGTAAAATCTCTATATTTTCAATGTTACCAGATATAGGGCATTTGTATTCTGTTGTATTGTTCTCTAATGTATAAAAAAGTACACTTTGAGATTTCCGTAAATGACCTCGAATATTTATAATACATTTGCTATGATGTGAAGAAGGCTCACAAATGTAAAAGGGTGATGTTCTTGGGGGTGATGTTAATAGGGGTGATGGGAGAATTGCTGATGAATATGAAATTACTTCATTCTTTAACATATGCCTTCCAAATTTATTAATTGGCATGGTGACAGTCTGAAAGTCTTATACTGAATGATATCTCAACATTTCACGTAAACTATTTATCTTATTATTTTACCCTCTCTCAATTGTTCTATTATTGAGGTTATTTCATTATTATGCCCTGTATTTCCTTCGAATTGTGATGCTATCAATAGTCGATCTACAAGTTCATTGTAGTCATCAAAATGCCTATATTCAATGTTCTTATTATTGAATTCCATCGTTTTTAGATTTCCACCTCTCTTATTTTGGCTCCTTGTTTTTATTGCTTGCGTTCTAGGAAATGAACTAGATCTCGATATTTGTGTCGCTGTGGGTAATGCTAATGCTGATTTTTTTGGGATAGTGTTTTTTTATTATTTTTTTTCTTGAGCCATCGAATGTAAATTAGTAACTCGTGGTTTAATAATATATGTAAATTTAGATGCACGTGACGTCGATAAATCTTTCTCGGGATTGTACCCTAAGTAATGAGCATTGGTCCTTTTAATTATATCAATATATTTATCTAAATCAGTTGGTCGATAACCCGCTGGATGCTTTTTAAACATCAGCTCATACAATCCTGGCGTACCCGTATATTTAAACTCGCCATTAATAATAAAGTCAGCGCCATCAAAATCAATAGTTGCATCACCAATGGCATATTTTTTGGCAAAAGGGTCGAAGTAAACACCGAAAGTATCATCACATTCATTTTTTACATCTTCGATTTTTCCCTCTATGTATGCTCGCGGTAGAGGTTTCTTAAATTGCTGTAAATATTTTTCATGTTCTGCAGCTGTCGATGTATCTGCTATCGTTGGCGGAGAAGTTTCATCAAAGAAACTTTCACTGAACTCGGGCCTTACTTGAGTCGGATCATACTGAAAAGTTTCGTCTTCCAAATGAACAGGTGTAGAAGTGTGATAATACTCAAGAGGAGTTTGACCAATTGATCGAGTATTAAGACTATCACGGCTTATTTCTTCTTTTAATTCTTTTTTCAAATATGGTTTTTTCGAAGCACTTTCTGTTTTAATAAGAGTTGACACCAAATCATTAAGAGGTTCAGTTATCGGTTTGTAAGTTTTCTCTAACTGTGATTGTGATTTGTCGATATCTCTTTTCAAACTTCTGTATTTATGTTTCAGCGCCTCTCTTGTTTTTAAAAGCTGTACTGCCACTCGATTATCCATGATTACTGACTGAGGGGCTCAGTGTTGAAACCTTAGATTTGAACGAATTCGGTTTTATTTCTTCTGGAGGTATTACTGCATCCCCATCATTATATTCGAAATATCCAATTTCATTTATAAGTTTCATAAGCATTCTCAAGTACTCATATTTCGGTTGATATAGGGACTTAGAATATAAGTAAATATTTTCAAACCGTAACCCATTGGGGTGTTCTAATAAACTTGAGCATCACATTTGTTTTTCCGCACCCTGAGCTTCCTACCAAAAGTCCTCGTTTCGATTGTCCCCCAAATAAAATGCCGTGCTTTTGAATGGTGCTGGTCTTGAAAACGTCATCATGATCTGCTGTCGGCAAAACTGTTTCTTGCTGATGAATCCGCATTTCAGCCAGCTACTAATTAGTACATATATCTAGAAATTATTTTGAAGTGGATTTTCATTACAATGAGAACTACGGCAAACTGACTGGACATCACATCCTGCAGCTATATATAACATGTTTTATTGTTTTTGCCAGTTATATTATAATGGTTCGCATAAAGTGCTCTCCACCTAGTAATGCTGGAAGTGCTAAGAAGTGAGGATGTGGTCTGCTTAATAAAATCATTAATAAACTTCCAGTGAAGTTACATTTGCCTAGTTATAATTATTGTGGACCTGGAACTAAACTCTCAAAGAGGTTACAAAGAGGCGGTAAAGGAATTAATCCGTTGGACGAGGCGTGCAAAAAGCACGATATAGCGTATTCTAAATTTCAAGACGTCGAGCAACGAAATCAATCTGACAGAGAATTAGCTGAAGTCGCATTTAAACGTGTAAAAACGTCGGTGAAAAAATCGCCGCATTGGGAGTCGGTAGGGTGATGAATTTAAAGAATCAGTTGGGAATGGGTCTCAAAACGCCGAGGAAGTCGTGCCTCAAAGAAGAAGAAAGGTGGAGAAATAAATATTAAGCTTGGTATGAAGAAAGAATCAAAGTCAAAGAAGCGGAGGAGAAGAATTATAGCTACCCCAAAAACAGGTGGATTTCTCCCATTCCTTTTACCTCTTTTGGGAGCATTACGAGCTGTCGGAGGAGGTGCAGCCGGCATTGCAAAAGCAGTAAATGACGCTAAATCAAATCGGGAACAGGCCGCTGAACAAAAGAGACATAATTTAGCAGTGGAGCAAGCTTCAAAAGGGAAAGGATTATATCTAGGTCCTTACAAAAAAGGCTCTGGATTATATTTGAAAACATATCCTAAAAACTCCCAATAAAGCTGCCTCACCGACCACTGACTAATTCAGATCTAATGAAATATTCAAAAATGCTTAAAATTCCTCATTTTCGCGGCATTTTTATGAGAGATACGCTTCCAAAAATAATAAATAAAAATGAGACCGGTATAGTAAATCTAGATACTGATGATGGTGAGGGAACTCACTGGGTAGCGTACACCGAGAAAAACAAATAATTTATTTTGACAGTTGGAAATTTAAGACCTCCAAAAGAATTAATAAAATATTTTTTAAGTGACGGCAGCTTGAATACAATTAGATATAATTATGATTCTTTGCAAAACTATAATTCATATATCTGTGGACATTTATGTCTCTCATTTTTGTATAATCAATATAAACAACAAATTTTTTAATGGTGGGAGGTGAACACCACCTGATGTCAACATAGATCATTAATTTATAAGAGAAAATAATTGGATAGCCATCTAAAAGGCATTTCTCAATATGTGGCGAAGGGTGTAGATTGGAAAAATCAATTATGCAGACAGTTTGCGCATGCATAGAAGACTTTTCAGTTGTAACAAATAATACAGGACTGTATAAGTCATTCGATGAACGTTTACTGTCGTTTAAAAGATGGAATGGCACTGTGGATCCTGCGGATCTCGCCCTGGCCTGATTTTATTACAGCGGCTGCCATGATGTAGCCAGTTGCTTTTGTTGTTGCGTCAAAGTATATAGATGGGAGGCAAGCGACATACCTATCACTGAACATTTGAAATTTTCAGCAAATTGTTCCTACGCAAAATTAATGAAGAAGCTATTGCTGCGAAATATAAAGGAGGGGCACACGTGTATTACAAAAAGCCATACGATTAATTGTAAAAGTGGATTCAAGTGGCTTGTGATAATAAGATTTCATGTAATAAGCATCTGCATGTTTATGATACTTAGCATATGTTTTTATAATTAATACAAGAAAATAAATTATACATCTGTAATAATACATTGAAAATAATGCCCGTCTCTATATGGATTTGTCTAAGATGCAAAAGTGTTTTAGAAGAATATAATGCACCCGAGTATACTAAAATATATATATACTGTTTGTGCTAATTGTGATGTAAATTATAGAAAGGCGAGTACTGCCTAATATGTTTGTTTTTTAAGTAGTTTCCAAAAGGTTATCATCTATGTATGCAATATTCATCTGTATATTTAAAAATGTAACTTAGAATGTGTTTTATAACAAATATCTTTATAATAAGTAATTTGTTTCAATTTATATACTTTTCCTCAAGTTCAGTACTATGTTCTAGTACTGATTATATTATTTATTTTTTAATTTGAGAAATTGTGTTTAAAGTTATGATAAAAAAAATATTACAATTTGAAATATACTTACTATTTTTCAATATCAATTTCATTCTACCACTTTTTCAAAGCACACATTATTACATTTTTTACGAAGTCAAATTTAACCAGAGTATAAAAATGTTTCACTGTTCGAAATACATTGGGGTGTTGAAAATATTTTTTTTGTTTATAATTTTTTCAGCGAATATGTTGCACTTTTCTTATACTTTTATTTTTTTGGGACTTAGAAACCTGATATAAAATAAGAAATAAGAGAAAATAATAATTTTAACATATTTTATTATACACAAACAAGAAATAAACTTACAACAGAAAATGTATCTACTCATTATTTAGGGGTATATTGTGGATAAAATTTTTACATTTCTGTAATTCTGTGTCAACTGCGCCGATTTTCACCTCCAACGTGTCAGCGTCTTGTGCTATAACTTGCTGCCGGTGGCGAAGTCGGTGCAGATGCTGTAGCATTTTTGATTTCCCTACTTTTAATCCTTGTGCGTATTTCGCCGTGTTATTAACAAGGAATTCCCGCGTGGCCCGCTCGTACAGTTTTTTTACCGCTAGCCATCTTCTGTTCTGTCTTTTGGACATCATTCCAAATTAGATTCAGCCATCCATCCAATTCGAATTGCAGAAGTGCCTCGTCTTCTGCCTTTCGGCATGCTGCCCTCTGAGACCGCGTAGATGAAATGGACGGCGCTGGTGTTACAGCATCTTCCCGCCCAGATGTTGACACTATAAAGAAATAACAAATTAGATACCCAATTATTTAACCGGAAAATAAAAATGCTGTACCTGTCCAATGGGCCTGAGGTCCTTGAATGACCCTTCTAAAACTTCAATTCCCGACCCAATGCTCGGGGCTGCCTCATTATTTAGGTGCTTCACCATTTCCTCTTCAAACGTAATATCAGAGAATAAGTCCTCATTTCTCATGGCGGCAATATTAGCATCTCTTACGGCCGATGTGACACTTTGGAAATGATATATCTTGGAAAAATGCATACGGGAGGACGCGAAACCTCGAAAACTAAACTAATTAAAATATTTACACTTAAAAATAATTAACGCTAAATAAACTACTTAAACTCCAACTAATACTTAAAACGATTTAAACTCTAATTAATTCGGAAATAATTAACACTAAGTAAAACTACTTAAACGCGAACTTTAAATTAAACTGAAAAAATTAGATTAAATAATAATAAAGAAACTAAACCGACACTAAATAAAAAGACTTAAACACGAACTTAAATGAAACTGAAAACTATATTAAGAAATAACTATAAAGACTAAATAAGATATATATAAAAAAAACTGAAGGAAAACGTGCGAATGCGTAGAGCTCTAGATGCAGAATGAACTGCAATGCTCGTCAAACATTAAATAATGTACAGTCCCCCCTCGTACCAATTGCAGTGGGGCGATTGAACAGCAGTAAGTGCGAGTGAAATAAACTGCATTATATGAAATTGATTAAACTGCATTTAATGAATGTCAGCAAGGTTGGTCACCTATGGCGTGATCGTACATTTTCCGGTGTTATATTACGTTGCACGTATACCGATTTGTGATTTAACATAATGTTCAAGTTATGACTTAAATAATTTAAAAAATATATTATTCACTGTAACAAATATCACATTTTATATTCTAAGACAATGTTTTTTTGGTAATTTCACTGTTAGTTCCTATTTCCATGACCCATCTAGAAATTTTTGGCTAAAAAATCAATTACATACAATGTCTCATTGCACCTGTACAGAACCAGACCACATTTTTAAATATTCTTGTAAATTCGAGAACTTCAGTTACTCAAATTTTTATTTCAAATTTTATATATATATATATATATAAAAATAATGTGGTAGAATATTTCTTGTTAATGTACATGTTAATTACTACAAGCAAACAAACTGTTGTATTTTACATATAATATATTTAATTTAGGCATAATATTTAGACTTTCAATTATTATGCGAAGTGAATTTTTCAAATAGTCTATAAATGTAGGAATTATTACGCGCCCCCAACTGAGCTGGTCGAGCTTCAAATTTTTTTGAAAAATGTGACCTTGAAAACGTTTTTTGGGTGTCAAATTACAGCCAAAATATGTCTTGAAAACGCTGTTTGGGTGTCAAATTACAACCAAAATCAATTTTTCTGTAATTCGACCTTGACCGAAATTTTTGGGTATAAGAGTACCGCCGAAACCAAATTATTGCCCAAAAAACTTTGACTTTGTCTGCCAAAATACTCCCGAAATTAAATTTATTCGTAAATTTTTGACCCTGTCTTCATTTTCGGCTGTCAGAATCTGCCGAAACCAAATTTTTGTGTGAATATTTAACCTCGTATTCATTTTTGGGTGCGAAAATACTACCTAAACGAAGTTACTGTTTAAAGCTTTGAACATGACTACATTCTAGGGTGTCAAAATACTCCAGAAATTAAATTTGTTCGTAAATATTTGACCCTTGTCTTCATTTTCGGCTGTCAGAATCTGCCGAAACCAAATTGTTGTGTGGATATTTAACCTCGTATTCATTTTTGGGTGCGAAAATACTACCTAAACGAAGTTACTGTTTAAAGCTTTGAACATGACTACATTCTAGGGTGCCAAAATACTCCAGAAATAAAATTTGCTCGTAAATATTTGACCTTGTCTTCACTTTCGGCTATCAGAATACTACCGAAACCAAATTTTTTGTCTAAAATCGTCTGCATTTTCTTTCCGGTGATCAAATTACTGCCGCAACGACGTTTTTTTGTCTAAAAAATTGATTTTATTTGCATTTTTCCAGGAGATCAAATTACCACCAAGTTAATTAAGTGGTGGGAGAGGATGAGGTATATAAAAATGAATGTGAAATCGATTAAAGCATTAATATCAGACTTTTCCTTAAATACAATACAGCTATTTGGTGTCGAATATAGTTCCTTTGTAAAAATTATGATTTACAATGCAGTGTCCACAGTGTAAAAAACAATTTTCAATCAAGAAGCAGTTTGTCACGTCATTGTCGTGAAAGCTGCGCCTATAGAGAAATAAGTGCAGATAATGCCCCGAAAAAAATCAAACTAAGCAATTGGAGTAAAAAATGTGATGGAGAGCCCCTAAATGCTGCTGGTCCTTCTGGTGTACAGTTTCATGCTGAAAAATATAATAACGAATTTGAAAATCTACCCGGACCTTCTGGCATGCAGAATCATTCAAAATCTCAGGAAATTATTATTCATTGCCCGCAATGCTGTGAAAAAATGCCTAAAAATAAATTAATGGGCCATTTGAAATGTTTATCTCACAAGAAAGTCATTAATATTGTGGAAGATGGAGTAGAAATACTTCAGAGCGCATTCAAGAGCCGAATTTCGAGTTACCGTTTTTCTACAAAAAAGCAGTACACAGATATCTCTCTGTTTTTGGAAGAAGTAAAAGTAAAAGTTATCTCAGTTATTGAGAAGTATATTAAAACATTCTTCACCATAAAAATTAATATAGAATTATTTGGATTTGTTACGTGCTTTTTTCCGCGTTGGTAACAATAAGGTATGTCTGACTAGAGACTCAGTGGAGTCGGGGGTGGGTATGAAGCTATTATTTTTTTTTCTTATTTGTTTTCTAACCGGAAAACAAATATATACTGGGCGCCAAGTAATTTGAAGATCCCATACCTTATTTATAACTAAAATTACTAAAACTGAATAGCAAAAAAACTCTAAGTAGGTTTAAGTCAATAATAAACAACCAAATTAAAATTCCAGTAGATTTATTACGGATTTGAATATACAGATTCGACGAAAATATTGGAGGAAACGGTTCCTCAACATATATATAGTAAAATAACCACAATTACATAAAACACTTTGTAAAATACCTTATCTCTCGAGAGAACAACTCGGGATAAAGGTAAACTAATGTATTAGGGTCAGGCGGGGTAATTGAGGGCGGTTTTTTACGTTTTAACTTTGAATTAATTTTTAAGAAAAAATTATTAACATAAATTATTTTTTATCTAATATGAATGTTGGTGTAGGCACTTTAAGCAGTGTTTTATTATAAATATTTCATTTTGCAATGTGTTATAAATGTTATTTGCTGTTTACAATTCTCCAAGCAAAATAAATTAAAATCAAATTTTTGGGGCAATTGGGAACATGTTACTCTTGTCCTATACTTTATTAGTTGTTCCTGATTGGGAAATTGTAAACATACTTTCAACATAAAAGTTTGGATTGAATATTACGCATTTAAATTGATGTTTACAATTGTCCCTTTAAATGTATAAAAACACATATTAAAGGTACAAAAATATATTTTAATGAAATGTTAACGTTAAATAAACATACATTTAGTTTAACAAGGATAAAAAAAATAAAAAATGTATCTATATAGTAGAAATGAATGTTTAATTATTTTCATTTACGTCAACGGAACCTGGAAATTGATAAACCAACCTTCTCTCTTTTAATTCTATTTTAGGATTTGGTAAAATAGCAATGACCATATTGATGTCGGTAGACGAAACATCGTTTTCCTTTAAGACAAATTGGTTCCTGCGTCTGAAAACCCTTAGAGCTTGAACTACTATTTCCCCGTCTTCATCATCAATACTTTCTACTGCCCAAACATATTTGTAGACAGTTTTTTTCTGTATCCTCCCATAAACTTCACTAAGATAAATCGTCCTGGCGTAATTTCCTGCCATTTAGGAGTTTCGTAACAAACTTCATCAATCTCATCCAATTCTGGTTGAATTATATCATCATCAGAATCATCTTGAACCAAATCTTTTTCATTAACTTCCTCTTCTCTCTCCGAAAGGCTTATAGCTCTCTTTTTAGATTTGTTGCCACATATTTTATTCTTAGGTTGCTTTTCTATCACACTGTTTGATTTTCTTTTCCTGCCTGTTTTATTTGCTTTCTTTTTTTCTTCAGCTTCTTCAATTTTTTGGACAACTTCTTTAGTTGTTAAAACTTCTTCAAATTTACATTGTTTTAAACGTGGAATTACCTTCTTTTTTTTCATGCAATCTACATTAGTACATACAGTGGAGTTGTTAGTGTTCATTTTAATTAAGTGGTTACTAAATATTTCAACAATATCAGAAGTGGCCTTTTCAGAAGTTTCCTCTAAGTTTGAAGATGAGGCCAATTCAGGTGCATGTGAGGTCGCTCCAAAAAAAACTAGTAATATTATAATTTTTTATGTTAAATAAGTCGATTTCAATATTCCGCAGCCAGCTTTCAGTTAAGCAGACAGATTACGTCAAAATTATTTTCATTGGCAATTATTTCTATTTATTTTTAAGACACTGAATGTTATAATAACAAATATTTACATAATTCATCTTTGAAAACTCCTTAGTTTTAACTTTTCTGGTGATAGTTCGTTCTTCGGTTAGGAAAGCGTTTTCCTGGTAGCTGAAACGATTTCTTCCGAAAAAAATCAATACCCTTAGGCCAAATTTTTGCATTGAGAATCAAGTCCTTCATATCCAAGTCCACGGCTATCCTAAAAGAGTTAAATGTACCCCAGTTATTGTTTATCTCACTACAGACGAAATTCCTCGTTAGAAATTTTTTTTCTAGATATTGTTGTAAATCCTCTTTAGTGTGGCGAGGTTCTATACTTAGAAACGAAGATCCAAGCTTTTTCCTCCGCCGCAACGTTGTTTTCATTTGTGTCTGAACCAATAATTTTTTTATTATTGGATTTTTCATTTGTCATTATTTTTTGTTGAGCCTCCAACCGTGACGTCGAAACGACACTTGTTACGTTAGATACATTGGAACAGTTCGGGTTTTCTCGTATATTATTACTTGTTTTTATTGCAAAAACATCGTCAGAACTTTTTTTGGAATTTATAGCCCCAGTTTTTGAATTAGTATTATTACGGCTGGTGCTCTTTGTATGTGGGGAAATTTTCCCCACATCGGCAACGCCGCCAGACGTTTTAACATTCTTTTCTGTATTTTCGCATTTAATTAACTGGATAATAGTTTCTAGGTTTTGAATAGTTCTTTCCATTTCACTATTGAGCCTCTTGCAACAATTTAGTTCAATTTGAGTACATTTTAGTTCACTTTTTAAGGTTATGACACTAACCTGATTAGCTGTTTCAATTACAGGTAAATCACTACTGCTGTCGAAAAATTCGCATGTTTCCTTGTCTTCAATACATTTTCGCACAGTTTCACTTAATTTGATATCGTTAGGTACTTTTTTTGTTATTATAATATCAATTAAGCCGCACTTTTTTAATTTATTTAACTCTTCAACAACTAGCTCTCTTGACGCCATGTTGCCATTTACACAGCTTATTATAAGGATCGGCGCTTATCGCCTTTGTTAGGACATAAACAGTGGTATATAACATCTATTGGATATAAATAAAAATCAGAAATTTTGGCACTTGACACCTTTGTTACTTCCACTCTTCAATTTATTTATTAAAGAGTAGTCGGCCACATTTATCTGACTGCCTGTATCTAAATACCCCTTACATAACACATTATTTAAATAAACGTCAGTAATGTAACAATTATTTATGGGCACTTGCCTTTGTAATAGCTGTACTTTTGCAGGGTTCAGGTGCCAACATTCCTCCTTAACGTGCCCCTTTCTGTTGCAATGATTGCACTCTTTAATCTTCGGTTTATATCCAGAAGGTCCTGCTATGGTGAAATTTTTTTGGTCGGTCGTAGATCCAGAGACAAGTGGGTTTTTATATGAGCCAGAATTTTCGTATCTGAAGAAGCAATTTCTGGCTAAGTGCCCCGCCTTGGAAAAGTTCATCAGGTGTTTTAAAATTGTCCGATTTTGCCGTTCCATGAAACTCTAGAGGAAGTCCATCAATAATATATGATACTGCGTTAAAGCCCGAGATATCACATGTTCTTACTAACACACACGTAGAATAATAGTAATGCAACATACTCTCGCTTGGCGTCTTTTTTCGTTCGAGCATCCTTTTCAGACTATCCACAAAATTTTCGTGCGATGGAAAAGCACTTAGTAAAGCTATTTTCCATTCTTCCCATGTTTTATTATACTCTTGAAGACCATTGTACCATAGTTTAGCAATTCCCGATAGCTTAGACTGCATGAAATAAGACTTGGTCATATCATTCCAGCTGTAAATTGAGCCATGTTGTTCTATTTTATTAATCCAGTTCAACGAATTAATATCGCCTACTTCGGGATCAAAAATGGGTACTATATCACTTTTTGTTAAACTTAAATTGGATGGTACTCCCATAGAAGAACAATTTTGTAGGGGGTGATCAATTTCTGGTTGAAATTGATTTATTATTTCACGCACTTTTGTTGTTATAATTTCTTCAATTCTCTTCTTTTTGGCAGCTTTCCTCGAGTTAAAATTAACCTGTTCTTCATTCGAAGAAGAATCACTATCATGTGTTCTATGATTTCTGGAAACACTTCGTTCTGGTTCATGTTTCGAATGGCGCCTTTTCCGTCTGGAAGATTCAACGTCACTACACTCACTACTACTACTATTATTATTGTCCATGATAGCACGCGGGCAAGAAAGAAAACAAAAATCCTCACTTCTGAATTGTTGGATAGGAACAAATAAAATGCGTGTGTTACTTCCAACAATCGATATATTAATAATCATAAATCTTAATTTTTGACAGATAAGAAATATAAAAAGTATTAAATTACATGACAGCTTACAGAAAAACGTCTTTGTCCTCAGCATACACAGTTTTTATAATATTTTATCAACCATGAATATACTTAACAAAGGAAACATTAATATACAGGATGTATTATAATTTTAAACAATACTTAATATTTAAACAGTTCCTTCCCAATGCAAATATATTTAATAATTAACGTAACCTAATTCTACCCAACACCCATTTCTTTATATTTCCGTTACAATTGATAATATATCGAAGAAAAAATATCGATATTTTCGAATATCGTATATCATGAACAAAATTTCAGTCTGGTAAAAGAAAAAACAGTGAGAAAAACAAAATATAAATATATTTATATAAATAAAGTCAAACACAACCACATAGACTAAGGTTTCTTTTTTAAATAAACATAACTTAAAAAATACTTTTGAATTGTAGGTACTCAGTAGTGAATAAAACTAATTAAAATAAATCCCACAATTTTTTTTCAGATGATTGCAAAAACAATATTTTTAAAAGCTTCTCCAGAAAGTGTATTTCTCCTTTGTGTAATTGTTTGCCCAGCTTTTGAAAATAGTCTTTCTGAAGGTATGGATGTTGCCACGACTGCCAAATATTTTGTTGCAATTTTAAATAATTTTGAATAAATATCTTCATGTATTTTCCACCAAGGGATTAGTGTGTAAACTTACAACAGGATTTCTTAAAAATATTGATAGTTCTGACATATTCTCATTTGCATGGAAGGATTTCTCCTCTACAATCTTTTGGTGAGCACACCACAAATTATATTTTTCTGAAAATAAAAAATTACAAATATCAACTTATGACTATTTATAAAAAGTTTTTTCTTGCCTTTCTTTTCAGTTTTACCTAGTGCGGGCGTTCGGTTTTTCATTATTTTTAAAGATTTATCATCATCTTTAATTAAATTATTTATATATTCAACTGCTTTCCCACAGTTCAGTATGTCTTTAAAATAAATTTTCTTGGAACGTGGATCAAGTATAGTTGCTATTGATAATAGTCGTACCTGTTCTGCCGCTCCGAATCTCCTGGAGATCTCACTTAATAAATTAGCTTTTAATTTTGTTCCAATCTGAGCAGATGCTTCAATTTTAATGTCTTTAATATTTTGTTCCATATTGTAAACAAGAGGGATCACAATACTTGCTGTTACATAATTTTCTCCAGAAATCTCTTTTGTCGCTGATTCCAGGGGTTGAAATAATTCTTTTATAACACCAAGTTCTTTTATTTCCTTTCCGGATAACATTGGAGGTGCTGTATCATGTTTATTAACTATAATATCTATATATTCTCTTAGTTCTAAGAACCTCTCGATCATATAAAAATAGGAATTCCAGCGAGTTGGCACCTCTTGCTTAAGTTTTTTTTCAACCTGATTATCCTTTTGAGCTTTGCGTAATTCATCACTAGCTATGTTGCTTTGCTTGAGCCAGGTAAAAAAATTTTTTATTCGCGATATTAAATTACATAACTTCATCTTTCTGAATTGCTCTCTCTGCTACGAAATTTAACTGATGTGCAAAACAATGTATATTTTTTTGTCTACTTAAAAATAATTCTATTGCTAACCTCATATTTGATGCTCCGTCAGTTATAACAGCAGTTATTTTGTCATTATCAATATCCCATTTACTACAGATATCTGCAAGCTTTTCAGTGATATACTCTCCTGTATGTCTCTCATCTAGTTCGTATACTCCTAAATTTGCAGATGAGAGTTTATAGTTTTCAACAAAATGAATTGTGATTACTAGAAAACTTTTTGAATTCTTAGGCTCTGTCCATATATCTATTGTAAGACAGTAGAAACAGGCATTCTTTATTTTTTTTTTATATATATATTCGAAATAACATCATATTTTTGATTTAATATGTTGCTAAAAGTTTTCCTAGAAGGTATTTTATAATTAGGCGCAATGACCTTCATTAATTGATGAAAACCTTCATCATCAACAATAGAAAGGTGCTGAAAATCATGACATATCATATATAGAATGCTAGCTATTTGTTATTTTTGTATATTTATTGCCTCCGACTTCATATGACGAAATATTTGAAAAAGTTTCGTTAATTTTCTTTTATGTTTGAAAGCGTTTACAAGAGTGCACATTAGAACTGGACTCAAGATTTGTATCCTTTTCACCAATTTCAGTAGTTTCACTTTCACTGGTTTTACTTGCACTTGCTTTGTCATACGTAGTAGAGGACATAGAAGTGCTAGTCTCATCTTCTGACCGTTAGTTTCTTTCTGTAGTCTGTAGTTGATTGCCCTTGGGTGAACAGCTTTTAAATTATTCTTTAAATTAGTTGTATTTCCGGAAGTTTTGAGTGTTTTTCCACATAACAAACAGCATACTAAACTCGTATCGGTTTTATTAAAGTATTTCCAAAAATTACTTTTGGGGGCCATTGTTATCTAAAAAACCAACAAATAACATATACTTTCATACCAATATAATTTTGAAAGGCTTACCCTTAAAATACCTAGTCCTAGAAAACTAAGCCAGTCTCACTAAATTTTAAATTTAGAAAAAATTATACAAACCAAATCCTACAAAAAAGCAAAAGCACAAAGAAAGTTGAGATTAGGTTAGGATTGCGGGTTTTACGTTTTATTGTTGTAAGGTTTTACCAGACCGGTTAGGAAAACCTGAACTTTAATTTAACCTACCAGTAACTAGAGGGCGTTTGTGTAATTTTTATTGCATAACCGAAAGGCAATATTCTTTTACGATATTCGACAAATATCGATATTTATCCTATCGATATTAAAACAACACTATCGATAATTTTAAAATATCGATATATATCGGACATCACTGCTCCACGTCTAACTTTATCTCACACAGCTTCGCGTGGCTGTTTATCCATTTTTCGCGCCAGTATGCCCGAACTACCGAACGTACGGCGTTGCGGACATCATTCCACCGGACCCCAACTGGATCCATAGGTGGATCTAATGCAGTTGCACGTTTGGCCCCATAATCGGCTGCCTCGTTTCCAGGTATATTTATGTGTCCTGGGATCCATACGATGATACATCGAATTCCTCTTTGATATAGAGTAAGCAGTCTTTCATGTATTTCAATTATGCCGGTATCTGCTGAAAAGGTGTTTTGTATAGCATATACCGCACTGAGTGAGTCTGTACATATAATGGCATTTCGGTGGCTGTTAGTTCTTATGTACATCTGTATAGCTCCGCTGTATATACAGACGACTGGGGTGGCAGCGGCCATAGGCTCCAGGCTGTCGTCAACATATACAGCGCAACCCACGCCCTCGGCGGTACGAGATCCATCAGTATAATACTGCCGTCCTACGGAAGACCACCGCATCTTCAGATTTATCTAAACTGAGTAAATCGAGCGCAAAATTTAGGTAACTTTTAAAATGTGCACAAATTCTTACAACTCGGCAAATGACAATTGTTTTACTTTATATATATATATATATATATATATATATATATATGTTTCAAAAACCTCCACTTTTCATTAAAAACAGCAATTTTAAGCTAATTTTGATTTAATGAAAGTAGATACTGGGAAACAAATTCAATTTATATCAGAAAATACTAAGTAAAACCACCGTATCTACTAAAATGTACCTAACATGCGATGTTTTTTCTTAGTACGCTCACACACTATCAATGAGTAATTATTATTATTATAATTTTTTTATACATAAAGACAAACAACAGAATAAGTTTTTGAATAGTTTATTGAAAATTAGTACATTCTAAAAATAGGAAAATGCGCTTTATGAAAATGGCACAAAAATATTCTATGAAAACGGTTTCTTAACTTTACCTAATCATAAAACCAACAAACAACATTTTTTTTACTGTTCCTCATCTTTCTCGACAAGTTCTTTCCAAAATTGAGACCTATTTAAAGGAATTATAGTTTGAAGGTGTTTAAAAATATTATCCTTTTTAATTTTAGGCACCCCACATGGTGATGTAAATTTCTTAGGCCTTGGAGTTCCTTTCTTTAATATTTTGTTTTGGAGAAAATCCATTTCACACATTTGATCAGAGTCGTCGTTTCCTAGCTTGTAATTTAAGGAGAAGGATCCTCCGTTTGCCACAATTTGTTTTATTTTTGCTAAGTAGGGACGAGGTTCTATCTTTTTAATTTTTGTTTGAGATGAAAAATCTTGCCACTTATAAAAAATCTGAGAACTGCATAGTTTTAACATCAACCTTTCCCGAATTGGCTTTTCTAACAGCAGTTGCAAAATCGTCAAAATCGTAAGTTTTCTTTTGTCTCTTTAATGACAATTCCACCTGGTGGTGAAAACTATCGGCGGATATGAAGGTATGTCCTGGTTCGAAATAATTAATGCAAATATCTTCAGCGGCTATTGCTTCGGAATTTACAGTATACACCAGAAAAGATAGAAAAGTCCAGTTTTCGTTTTGCCCTGAGCAATTATCAACCCAAAGAACAAAATGTTTAACATCTCATAAAGATGCAGAAGCCTTTTGATTTTTGACTTTACCCAGAGGTACAAAACTTTCATTAAATACAGATAGTCTTTAAGTAAATATAGCTTTTTTAAACATCTCGAGTCTTGGCAGCATTATGACTTTTTGTAGATCAACAGATACCTTAATGGTTGATGCTCCATGTTCTTGATCTACATCTAAACGGTACAAATTTCTTGAGTCTTTAGCTCGTGTAATGTGTTCTTTCCAGCTAGTACATTCTGTACAGTCTGGGTCCATGTTTTCAGGATTGTGTTCGTTATTATGTAGTTTGAATCTTTCACATAATTCGCACTCTTCGTGACCAGGGTTCGTAAATGAAATATGTTTCTGTTTTATATGTGTACGATAAACTTCGTATGAACATTGATTATGAGGGTAAGTTTCTAAATAATCTTCTTTGTGCATTCTTTCTATGGACAAATCGCTAGGCAAATATCTGCGATTAGGTGCATGTTCACGTCTATAATGTGGAACAGTTAGATTGAAGCTTTCGACATGGATATCAATGTTTGCAGTAGGAATTTTGTTTTTACAAGCAGCTTTTCCTCGTCCATCTTTCTGAGGATAAAATAGGAGCAGATGACTGAAACGTATTTTGTTCTACAAATGTTTGAATTGCCCAATCATTTTTCTTCTTATAACCGAGGGTTGTCAAAAAAAAATTTTTTGCAAACCAACATTTTTTCGCCTGTCTCATTAGTCAGAAAGTATTTAAAAGTGTTTTTCTTTGCGAAAATTCGGTTTCGATCGTTCTCCTTTTTACATCTGTTCGTGACAAACTATTCAGAACAAATGATTTTTTCTCAACCCAGTTTAATTTCCAATACATGCTATTAATTTCTTTTCTTCTATTTTCATTTATATTGTTTATACATTTTGTCTTACATATTTCTATGTTGCAAGGTGGTTTTAAATATTATTATTAGCCGTTACTCGAGTCCGAGTATAAAAATGTTACAGTCGATAGATTGTGTACAATAAAAAACAAGTAAAAGGTGTAGTCTATTGTAATTCCCATTCATCTACGGTGCACACGACTATGGCTATAGAGGCCAATTCGGGAGAGCACATGTCGACCGCAGTCAGGACAAACATAGACCTGGTTAGGTCTTGGATTCGGCCTTCTTGCAGCAACATTTTCTTGATAGCTGGCCACAACCCCTCGCCATTCGGTTCTGTCCGCTGCAAGTTGTTCCCATTGCTCGTCTGCAATACCGCAGGATTTTAGATTTTCATGGAGAGCGTCTTTGAACCTCTTTCGTTGACCGCCACGCCTTCTTCTACCGCTTAGCAATTCACCATAAAGTGTACATTTAGGAAGGCGTTTATCATGCATACGATGAACGTGACCTGCCCATCTTAGGCGTGCTCTTGAAATAAGCACCTCAATTGGAAGGCTGTTTGCTCTCCTGAGTACTTCCACGTTTGATATGTGATGGAACCAACGGATTTTCATCATACTTCTGAGGTGTCTTTGTTGAAAACGTTCGAATTCTTTCACATGACGACGGTAAGTGACCCAGCTTTCACATCCATATAGCAGAGTTGGAATGACAACTGCTCTGTAGACAGTCATTTTCGTTGACAAAGCAAGGTCGTGGTTGTCAAATACTCTCTCTCTAAGTCCCCAGAGTGCTCTAGATGCAGCGTTAATTCTATTGCGAATCTCGCTGTCCATGTTTGCTTTGTCATTAACAACGTTGCCTAAGTAATTGAACTGATCCACCACTTCAAGAGAATTTCCGTTAAGTGTAATGTCTATTTGGTTCACTTGATGAGGAGTTGACATAATCTTAGTCTTTCCAATGTTGATTTTAAGTCCCAAGGAATCATAGCTCTGGGCATACACATCTAAAAGTTCTTGAAGCTCTTCCGGCGTAGAGGCTAAAAGTGCACAGTCATCCGCATACTGGAGATCACAAATGAACCGTGTGCGTGTCTTCGTGAAAGCTCTAAAGCGCCCTATGTTAAAGAGACCGCCATCAAAACGGTATCTGAGACCTATTCCTCTGACTGTCAGTTTGTTGTCAACAATAATTGTTAGAGCAGTGGTAAACAAATTAAAGAGTAGGGGTGCCAGGACACATCCCTGCCTAACCCCAGTGAGGGTTTGGAATGGTTCGGTTGCCTCATTATTATACATAACCTGGGCGTTGTTGTTTGTATGTAGACTGCGACATACTTCCACAAATTTTCTAGGGATACCTAAGCGGAACATAATTTTCCAGAGCACTTCCCTGTCCACCGAGTCAAACGCCTTGGTTAAATCAATTAACCAATTAAATTAAATTAATTAATTAATTAAATTAATCAATTTTTCTTCTTTTCTCTCCTTGTTTTTACACTATCTTCAATTTTTCGTCTTTTTCTTTCTTCACCTTTCTTAATGTACCCTTTAAAACCTTTTAAAAAATAAATGTTAGATTTTAATAATACCAAATTTTTTTAATGCTATACCTTCATTTTCGTGGTTTAATTCTAAAAGTCCTCCTCTCTGATCACGCTGTGGTACTTCTTGTTCTTGATGCGGTGCATGTGGTTTGTATGATTTCTTGCCCATTGTCCAAATTTTCCATGTTGTCTGCTAAAATAATGTTATTATTACTTGTGGATTCTCAGTTGGTTTAATAGAAAAACTCTTGTCAAGTCTAATAAATTTTTCAACATTAATCATTCGGATTGATTCAGTCGCGTTGTGAAACGCAGTTTTTGATGATGATGATAATAACACGTCTTGAGGTATAATGACACCTGAATCTACATCTTTTGTACGAATACCATTTAATTATATCCCATCTTCGGTAAAAATTGGATATTCTTCAATTTGATTGTATTTACATTGGAATTTTGAACGGAAACTAAAGCACCATTTTTTGGCTCACCATCAAGTCACTCAACGTTTTGTAACGAAGTAAGCTCAGGTTTAGGATGATTGGAATTATCTTGTGCCATGCTAACTAAAAGTCTACTTCTTTTGGACATATTAATTACGAATATATTGATTCTGAAATAAAAAATTTAAAATTACACAGTTAGTAATGATAGTATTTATACATTTATTTTTTTAGTTAACATTGTTTTAAATCAGATAAAGAGAAATTCTATAATAATAATACGAATGTAATTTGTACATATTATTTAGACTTACCTAAAATGTTTAAGATCACATAAATTTTTCTTTAAACAATTCTTATTAGAGCACAAACACTTGTTTTCATCATAACATTTACAACGAAACTGAATAATAGGTTTAGCAAATACGCGCCAATTACGTAGTGAAAACACTGCGTTTGCGTTTTACTTAGAATAAACACAGCATCTGCAGGTTAAGACATATATATGCGGGGTTTCTTCTAAGTATCGTTGTAGATGCGGGGTTTTTATTTAGTTTAAGACATCATTTTGTAACTTGCTAGATTATAGTTTTCTTTGAATAATACATTTTAAGAGTTCAAATACTGTGTTTTTTCTATGTAAATATGTAATATAAGCCACCTAGAACGAATTTTCGCGCTCAACACAATTTTTTATAATTTTTGCAGATACGGTCTTCCTTAGGACGGCAGAATACACTAGTGCATTTTCCACTTGATTTAAAATTATTTGAAGTCCTGTCTTATACACTTGAGGAGGCGTGTCTTCCTTTGCCGTTTGCGATAGGTCCAGATTTATGTCGACCCTGTATGCCCACGGAGGACTGAAAGAGATTAGGCGTGGCAAGATAGGAGGTATAGATATCCCAAATCTTGGACGTATTTCAAAAAGCGGTCAGGAAGTGACCTTGGAATTGGCAGAGGGTCGAGTTAGGGAGAACATTTCGCATAGCCGGTTTGAAGGAGTTGCTGAAAGGCGGAATTGTAGATCAATTTTTGAACCATTTATCATGAGTTTTAATTTTATTAATTTCATTAATATTTAAATTATTAAATTTATTTATATTTTCAGATTTAACTCTATGAAAACTTGTTATATTCATCAGTGACATGCTGAGGAAGAGTTAACTTTTCTTTCAATGTTTTTAATTGACTTTCTAACTTTTTTATGTCACAAATAGTTATACTTATTTCCAGATTTAAAATTTTTCTCCTTAATCTTAAATTAATCGAATTTATCTGCTGACCAGTTCTTCCTCCATGGTGGTGAACCAGGTTAACAATGTTGTGGATCCCATGATTAATATGCTCCGGAAAAACGTCGTATTTTCTACACAGCAGGAACATTTTTCTATTTCTGAATGCTGCAAGCTTGTTGTTAATTTTGACCCAATCTTTCAACAATCCCACGTTAGTACGTCCATGCCCTCGTTGGATTCCTGTGAATATATATATATATATATATATATATATATATATATCAGACGTAGTGTCCGATATGGCTGGGGAAGTTATATTGTGGTAAGTAAATGAACTGGAATCTTGCTGATTGTCAGATGACATTAGTGGAGATGGAGTGATAAGCTTGGTGTGTTCTTGCCATGGTCATATAGTTTGATGAATTATTGACTGATGTTCTGTTATAAACTTGCGTAGACCCTGGTAAGAGACTAGATGAAGAACTGTAAGTAGATGCATGAAGATGTGATGCAGAGTGATTGAAGTTAGGAAAATTTTGTGGTGGGAGCGGTTCAGTAGGATGGCGAAATTGTAGAGCCTGCTGCATTATTTCTTGAATTTTGATTCTTGCCCATAATTTAGTTTGTAATGAACATTCGTGGAACATGGGCAATAGCGATAACAAAAATAACCTGTCAGCATCCTCTTTTTCTGGTGCCTCATTCTTCTTAGACCGTATGTGCTCATGTACTTTCGCTTCGAAAGATGTACCTGGTCTAGGAGTTTTTCTCCGAACTGCTGCTATGCGGGGCACAGAGGGTGGGTTGTCTGTTTGTAATTCTTCTTGATTTGTGAGTGTGAATGTGAATCATTATCCTCAATGTTTGTACTGGTCCTGAAATAAAACTTGCCTTTGACTGCATTTTGTTGTTTTCATGAATTCATGATTACTTACTCTTTGAATTCTGTAGTACCACTGAGGAATATGAGTTCGTGTTTATAACGCTTCCTTTGCTTCTTCCCACTGCCGCTAGGCATCTTTTGCAGACGAATTTCTCTTGCAAAAGTATCTTTGAGATTCCTCCACTACTTCTGTAGTTCTTTAACTAAAAGACAATACGATTCAAATTAATTAATATTATCTGACAATGTACACGTTAAAATTTTTCTATTTGTTTTAGGTTTCTTGCGACAGGACACTCATAATTTGAATTCCGTTTAGGTCGAAAAACGATTTCAGACATAATTTGGGAAACATGTAATGCACTTTGGTTTGTTTTGAAAAACAAAGTCGTCTCAGCCACAGAAAGAAGACTGGCTTAGAATAGCAGAGGAGTATGAAAAAAGCAAATTTTCCTAACTGTACCGGTGCTCTAGATGGTAAACACGTAACAGTTGTAAAGCCTGAACTGATATGAGAGTTGTCCTTGCTGTCCTACTATTTACTCCTGTGTACCTTCCGTGCTTCTTTTTATCAGAAGTTCTATTGGAGGAACACCCGATATTACCCCTGCTGCTTCTGTTGAGATAGTCCTATATGCGCAACATATTCTTAGCGTCATCTTGCGCTGCACACTAGCTAGTTTTGTTCTGAGTTTTTTGTTCTCCTTTACCCTGTGCCAATCCGGGGCAGTGTATAGTATCTGAGAATGTATAACACACGACATTAATCTTTTTGATGCTCTTTGCCCTCCGATGTTTGACATAAGACTGGCCAGCGCCGATGCTGTTTTTTCGGCCTTCTGAGTGACTTTGGCAACTTGCTCTGCGAATGTGAGCTTAGTATCCAACCAGACACCCAGATACTTTATTGCCCTTGATGGAAATACTACTGTACCCTGGACAGTGAAACGTATCGGGGTTATCCTCCCTTTCGTTGTTAAGAGAGCGGCTTCCGTTTTTTCTGGCGCCAATTGGAGCCCTTTCCGTTCCATCCAGTTTGTACAATATTAGCCGAGTTCATCAAAAGCTCTTCACCCTTGGCGACTACAACCATGGCTACATCGTTACTCTATCAGTCTCTATCCTTCGGGCTGTTCCAGTCTTAGCAGTTCATCGTACATGACGTTCCGGAGGGTTGGACCTAGTACTGACCCTTGTGGAACACCAACTTGTCTTATCCTCGTAGTGTCCTCCGCCTCCAGAATTATTTTCCGTTCTGATAAGTAGGATGCTATGATATTTATAAGACTCTCATTTATTCCTCCAATATGTTTTGCCAGGAAGCACTATTGAAGGCATTTTTGACATCGAGGGTTATGACCGCGCACAACCTCCGATGCGGGCAGGAATAGTCTGCTTCCGCCTCGCGGGAGATCCTCAATATGTCTTCAATGGCGTCCACCGTTTGCCGTCCTACCCTGAAACCATACTGTCGCTGCGACAAGCCGCCCGTACGTTCTAGTTGGCTGTTTAGCCTAATTAGTATTAGATGCTCGTACAGCTTGCCTTCCACGTCTAGTAGACATATTGGCCAGTATGAGGCTGGGTTATCTAGGGGTTTATTCTTTTTTCTCAGAAACACCAATCTCGCTTTTTTCCAGTCAGCTGGGAAGTTTGCCCTACTTGCAAGGTCATTATATACTGCCAGTACATATTCCGACTTGCTTAATGTGAGTTCTTTGATTATTTCTGGCGGAATATTTCCTTTGTTTGATTTTAGTTTCCCACATGCCGCTCGCAATTCTTCTACGTTAAAATTAGTAAATATCACGGTTCTATCACATTCAAAAATCAGTTGCTGATGAACCGGAAAGAGGTGGTCAATCACTTCTTCCATGGTTTGCATAGCCATTTGTAGTCTGGGGGGATAGCCAATCAGTCCCTTCATGACGATCTTGTAGCCATCTCCCCAGATATCATAGTCTACGTTATCACAGAGTGCTTTCCAGCAATCACGTTTAGCCTTCTTAATGCTATTCTGTAGTATTTTCGTGCTGTCTTTTTACTCCTCCCAGAGACGCTGGCTCTCCTTGGGGTTATTCCTTCTTGCGTTCCTAGTGTAGGATCTCCTCTTGCACGTACATTCTCTGCGGAGGGCCGCAATATCGTCATTCCACCAGTAGACTGGTTGTCCCCTTCTTATGCTCTTTCTTTTGGGCATTGTTTGGTCACATATTTCAGCTAACACGTTGGTAAAGGCTTTCGCGGATGGAGCGATAGCTTCCTCGTGGATTTCTGCCAGAGCCTGCTGCAGTTTTTGTCTATCAAGTTTTTTAACCTGCCAGCCTTCATTTTTTATAGTTCTTTGGCGCGGTGGCATTATTTCTTCTGCGATTTCGAAAACTATAAAATTATGGTCGCTCAAAGATTCAAGGTCACTGACTTCCTAACTCGTGATACTATTCTTGACATCGACGGTGACTAACGTTAAGTCTAGGATTGAGGAACTTTCTGGAATGTTGGTTTATTCCCTTTGTTGACCACTACTAGATCGTTCTCGGCGATCCATTCTGTCATGATTTGCCCTCTCCTGTCGATAACCTCTCGACCCCATTGAGGAGACTTGGAGTTAAAGTCCCCCACCACGATGGCCTTTTCTTTATTTTGCCGTATTAGGCTTCCAATTTCGTAAAGAATATCCTCGAGATCACTTGTGTCCTTGTTGATAGAGGAGTAACAGTTGCACACCGTAAAAGCTGGTGTACCTATATACGTAAAACTGTGCCCTTGTCCACTTCTTTTTATAGTAATCTTACTATCGGTTATTTTTAGGGCAGTATCTAAGTCCTCGTCGCAGATCCAATCTTTCCTATTCCTGACAGCATTCCGATTGGGTTCGCTCATAAGTATCGTCCCCGCTCCTGTTTCCTTAGCTGTGGCCAGGGCAATATCGTGGCATGGGCGCCTTCTGAAGGTGTTAATTTGTAGAAACTTAATTTTCATAATTTCTGGTGTTGGCAGTCGGTCGAGGTGCCTTCAGTATTCCTTGGACACTTTGGGCTGCCAGATTGGTGCCCTTCTTTATTGCAGTGCACGCAGCATGCACTATTCTTGCAGACTGCCGCCTTGTGCCCTGAGGTTCAAATCTCGGAGTGAACACGTCTGACATAGAGCGTTGAATCGCTCTGGCTGACTGCCAACACGGTATGAATTTAATTACTTCCTTTAAATATGACGAAGTAGGAGAAACAGCGAAAACAGATGCGCGATGTGTCAACGTGACGTCAAACGGACTTTACAAAATAGTTTAAATACAGATTTGTGGACTTCGGAATATTTCGCGACTTGTAAAAATTCACATACCTTAATTTGTGGACTTGAGATATTCTTATGATAGCACCGAAGCAAGCAACAGGCACGTGTACCTCGTAGGACTGCAGCTAGAAGACAGACTGATGAATATTTCAATTATTCCCGGGTACCGAAAGAATTACGTATCACGGGTGATGTCAACTGGACTTATAATATTACCTTATTCTTTTGAAACACTTCGCGTAAATTACTGCAGGACAGAGAATCGTACACAACCACCTCGGGTGCTTGTCGACTGACTACTACTCTATCTCAGTGTTGCCAGCATTGAATTTTTTTTCGGGCTAAATTGAAGAAAAACGAGTTAAAATTAAAAATATATATTTTTAGAATAGACTCTAACTCTATGCTGGCTACCTATATGACAGCTCCCCCTACATGTGCATTTCTTGTTTTCTATCTTCTATAAACAAATACATCGTTTCTTGTTTACCATTTATTTTTGTAAATGCTTCAAAAACCACATAGTTTTATATGTGCAAAAACATCATTTAAAAATAAAATACAACAAATTTTATAAAAATACATTTATTTAAAATGAACATTTATATAATTTATACCAATTTATATATTTTATAACGGATGTCAACAGAATCATTAGACAGACCATAGGTATAAGATTCAAACTTGGCAGGGCTAATTCATGTTGAAATGACCAATTTTTACCTATTTGTCGCTTTGCCATCACTTCCGGTTTCCACGAAAGTGATCCAAACTTTGAAATTTAAGTGGAACACCCTGCATATTTTTACATTTTTGGATTCCAGAGACGATTATAAGTACGACTAAATAGTTTTTTTTTTAATTGAGATTACTCGATTTTCTTGGGGCCATTTTTATCTTGGCGTATTTGGGTTAATATCAAACCGATTTTTGATTTGAAGTTATCAATAATTTTTTGTTGAAAATTAGTATTTAACTATTGAGCATCTACATGATGTTTTCATTTGAAAAAGTTGACTTAATTACAAATTAGTGATTTCGGAAATTTTGGTTGGTCGTAGGCACTGAGTCAATTCGAAACACCGATGGCGAACCTACCAGAGGTCACCAGGCAGCTGATAAGGGACAGAAGAAGCGCCAAGAGACGGGCTCAGAGGACGAGGCTCCCCGCCGACAGAAGGGAGTATAACGTCCTCAGCCGAAGAGTGAAAGCCGCCCTCCAAGAACACCGCCAGGAGGGGTGGCAGCGCCTGTTTGAGTCACTCGATCCACAGGACAGAAGCATGTGGAATACCCAACGTGCCCTGCGAAACCGGAGGAAGCCTATGCGCCCGATTCATGGAAAGCGAGGGATCGTCTACACTAACCAGGAAAAAACCGAGGCGTTTGTCGACAGCCTAGAACTGCAGTGTAGAGAGAACGAGCTCGATGACGAGGACGAGGACTGGGTGGACGACGTCGAGCGCAGAATACGTAGGATCCACCGCCTGCCTGATGACGACCACATCCGCCCGACTACCCCCGAGGAAGTAAAGGAAATCCTTAGGAGCCTAAAACCGAGAAAGGCACCGGGATGTGACAAGATAGGAAACATCGCTCTCAAAAAACTACCCAGGAAAGGAGTAGCGGCGCTAGTCAACATCGTGAACGCGATGTTAAGGTTACGGCATTTTCCAGCCAGGTGGAAAAAGGCCGACGTCATTATGATCCCTAAACCAGGGAAAGAACTAATTTTCCCGTCTTCTTACAGGCCCATCAGCCTCCTCCCAGCCATGAGCAAGGTTGCAGAACGAGTCATCTTGAAGAGGCTTACAAAAAAGACAGAAGAGCTGAATATCATCCCGGATGAACAGTTCGCGTACCGAACAGGACATTCCACCGAACTCCAAGTACTTCGCCTCACCGAGGAGATTACTAGGGGGTTCACCCAGCGGCAAGTCACCGTGGCGCTGTTCTAAACGTTGCCAAAGCGTTCGACAGGGTCTGGCACGACGGCCTCCTAGCTAAAATGATGAGTATGGGTTACCCCATCGAACTCGTCAAACTAGTGAGGTCCTACCTGCACCGCAGACAGCTAAGGGTGAAAATCTCGGACCAACTCTCCACTTACAGGACCGTGGAGGCGGGAGTCCCGCAAGGTTCGGTGCTGTCACCGCACCTGTTCGCTATCTACACCTCAGACCTCCCCAGGACCGACCACACAGCCCTGGCCGTATATGCAGACGACACAGCAATAATTGCCAGATCCTAGAAAGCCAGGATCGCAACCATAAAACTCCAGGAAACGGCCACACTCCTGGAAGAATGGTGCACGAAGTGGAAAGTCGCCGACAAAAGCCAAGCCACTCTCTTCAGACGAGTGCGGAAAGAAATTCCCACAGGACACGTCTCCATGAACGGCGAGGACATCCAATGGCACGACACCGTCAAGTATCTTGGCGTGGTCATGGACAGAAGCCTAACGTGGAGACAGAACACGGACGCTATCACAGTCAAGGCCCGGCGCACGAGAGCCCTCTTCTGCCCGATGATGGGAAACGGGAGCCGTCTCAACTTGAGGAATAAGCTCACGCTTATCAAGACCCTCATCAGGCCGCAGCTGACGTACGCCTCGGTAGCGTGGGGCTACCAGGCAAAGTCCTACATGAAGAAAATCCAGGCAGTGGAAAACATCGCCCTCAGGACGGCAGTCGACGCCCCATGGTACGTGAGAACCGCAGATATCGTCAGAGACCTGGAGTACGCCACGGTCACTGAAGTCATCCGGGGACGAGCGAAGAAGCTGTACGCCCAAGCCGAGGAGCATGGGAACCCGCTGATCAGACAGGCCACTGATTATGACCCTGCCGACGCCCCGAGGCATAAACGGCCGAGGGTACAGCTACTGGACAACGGGTGAGTATAACTTATATTTGCCGCTAACCGATCTGTTTCAGATACCCCAGGACGGACCACTACAACCAGAGACATGACGTTTTTCTACCCTAACCCAACCTCCTTGCGGGCGTCGGACAACATACCGTCCAACGCCCATTGTCCCACCTGCTCCGTGGAGTCCGAAAGTGCTAAAATAAGCACACTCCCGAGCTACACAGCTCATATCCTTACCTTTCCAATGATCCGGGGAGGATATCAATTGATGTCCTACGTACCGGCAGTCAGTCCCAGCCAAAACTTCCTAAACCCAACTCGACCGATGACTACCCCCGGGGGTGACAAGCTGGCGAAGAAAGAAAATATTAAGACAAGAAGAGCACCAGAAGAGACCTCAGCCAGCGAGGTTCAACAGCCAGGACCAGGGGAGGTCCGCAGAAAATACCACGACACATCTCGCATTTGCGAGCTGGGTCTGGTAGAAGTAAGCGGGCCCACCTATCACGAAGGCCGGTCCAGGTCTACAGAGATAATCTAGGAGCAAAGAGTAGTAGTCCTACTCGGCCCTAGTTATCGAGACCGACATCCAGCCAATGGATATTGGCACGAATTCGAAAAACCTCACCTTTACATTTTTCTCTTCTCACTTTGGTACATTTGATTGATGTGCATTCACTGCGCTCTAGAAGCAAAAATAAAAATGGTCCCTGAAAAACAAGAGGTCTCAGAGATTAGTTTAAAACTATGCAATCGTACTTAAAATTGTCCCTAGAATCCAAAAATGTAAAAATATAGAGGGTGTTCCATTCAAAATTGGGGTCATTTCCCGGGAAGCCGGAAGTGATAAATACCAAATTAGACAACCTCCAATTTCAGAAGCCAGAGGCTTGTGTGGAAGGGGTTACACATTGAAAAATCGCGGACATACAACCATTTCGCCCGACAGTGCTAATCCCGGAGCCAGCATTAGAACCCGATGGTACGATACCCGTGTGATTAATCGCGATTGCTACCTCGCGTCTTAACCAACACGGCTATCGGCCAAATGAAAGTGTAATTAATGAAAAATTTGCCCTTTTTGATATATATTTGTATCTTGAAAACTCTGGAAATTATAGCTTGCCTAATCATTTCTTTGACACTCGATATAATTTTAATCAACACAAGAAATTATAATAAATATTCATGTTTCTTCTCAAAACTAAAAACACTTATGTTTCTAGTCTATATATAATTTTTCTTTGTAGCAGTTTATTGCTTGGTAGCCACGTGTAGCATTTTTGATTTCCTAACAGCTCTTTAGCATGCAAAATACTATCGCATGTACACACATCTAGTTTATTTCTCTGTTTTGTCTTTAACAAGTTTAATTGGGAAAAAATTCTCTCTGCAGCTGCAGATGAATGTGGCAGACTAAGAATAGCTTTTACAAATAATGATAAATTTGGGAACATCTCTTCCCCGAAATTGTTCTTTAAATGAATTACAAATGTCCAAAATTCTTCTACTGATTTTTCGCTATATTTTATAAGTTCAGTTACATCCGAAATCATTCGCCATTCACTATTTAAAATTTCTATGTTTTCCTGAGAAACCAGATTTGGGAAAAAATTGAGACTGTCTCGAGCTATGCTAGGTACATTTCCAGAAACTGCAATTTTTGGATTAAAGTTAGATACAAATTCCAGAACAGGGTCCTCAAAATCAAACCTGGATTTAATTTGTTTCGCTAGTTCGATGTAAAAATCAAGAGCCCTTAAACGAAAATTATGTATTTCATTTGGGTCAGTATTTCCCTTGTCTATCAATATTTCAGTCTTTGCTCCAAAATAAATGTCTTCTAAAACTATAAAATTTCTTGAATTTGAAGGATCAATATTTTTTAAAGTTTCTTTATGTTTATTGAGGCAATCTTTAGTAATAAAATGGCGCAAAATATTTCTATACAGATCCTTAACACGCTGCAGTAAGCGGTGCGGCTTGGGTTTCTCGGATTGCAATTCGATATTTAACTTATTTACTATATCTAATATATGCCAAAAAGGTGAAATAAATTCTATATATGTGATTTCTCAGAGAAGTTAATAATGTGTGAGCTGTGTGCAAATTTTCCTCATAGCATTCCTCTGTGAAAAACAGAATCAACGCATCCCAATTTTCCAATACACGATCTATCGCAGCCTAAAATATAAAAATTTAGAATTATACATTTATATAAACTCATTCATGACTTTCTCTTATACATGACCTATTTAAAGAATATGATTTAAACGAATCTGTTTAAAAAGAGCTTTGGAATATATGGAATGTTAAAATGTAAATATCTGTAACGAGAGCCATCTAGTCTGGCTTGGATGTAATAACTTATGTGGCTTTAAATTTAGAAACATTTGGTGTTCCTTAAACTTCTCTATTCTTTTGCTACTGTGGGAAAAATAGCCATACAAGTTTCTGACAAAATCTTCTAAACAGCGTGGTAATTTATGAGCTGCCGCTGAAGAACAGAGATGAATTGAATGGCAGGTGCATCCAAGTAAAATATTTTCGGCAAAATTTCTTTAAAGCGAGCCTGTACTCCTGATAAATGGCCCAGCATTGCAGAGGCATTGTCTGCCGCAAATCCTAATAAGTTTTCAAGTGGTATTGCAAGGTCATTAAAATACTGACAGATTTTATTAAAAATTGCTTCTGCAGTTGCAAGATCGATTTTTAAAAGGCCAATAAAATGATCAACAACCTTATCATTATCAAACATTCTAGCAACTAACACTAGAGATTTAGCTGTGCTTATGTCAGTTGTCTCATCAATTATGAGAGAAAATTTTGTTTCCTTCAATTTAGTTGTTATATTTGTTCTTTCGCTATACAGTCTATCGTTGTATGGGTGGGTTTTGTTCTACAACAATTAAGACCTTCTGCTATCTGTGAGTCTGGAAATATGTGAGGTGGTCCATCAAAATAAATGGCAAATTGTGTTCGTGCAAAACAATGCACAAATTAAGCTCAGCAGTTTTAACCAATTTTTCATGCTTTTTTTGTTGAAGAGCTTGCTCACCAGTTTTATAAAAACTATTTAATTTAATTGTTTTTTGTGCTTTTCTGTAGTTTCTAATATGTAATTTTGTTTGTTCATGTCTTTGGACATGGTAATATACTCCACAAATTACCTTACTGCATATATTGCACAAGGGTTCACCCTTTGAATTAACTATTAGCCAATTCCGATTTTCTTTCCAATTATCTTTGAACTTTTGTTTATAAATTCTTCTTTTTTTGGAGCAATGTTGTGTTCCGTGTTATCTGTGCTGTCATTATCCAAATCAGAGGAATCATTATTGCTTCCATCGCTGTTACTCCCATCGCTTATTTTTGCTATCCTCCCTTTTACCAGTTTTTCATTTTCCTGATTAAATCTAAAATTAATCGCAAATAACATTAATTAATTATAATACTGTTTCTATTCTAGAATACATGTTGGCCATCTGCGTATGTAATTATATTTAATTTATGATAAATAGTAAATACCTAGTTTCAGTATTGGAAACATTTTTCATAACAAACATTGACTGGCATTTGGACCCAACAGATTCATCTTCAGCAGTGTCAGTGCAACTGCTTGTATTTTTTGATAAATTGTAAGTTTTGGAACAAGAAACATCGGCACAGGACTGGGATGAATTAGATTTAGCGAACCGTGTAACAAACCTGAAAAATCAACAAAGAATTCACAAGGCACTAAAAACAAAACATTGCTAACATACCTATCCATAATTTAATCAGACCTGCATCAGAGCCTGCAGTAAATTAAATATATTTTTACTTTTTACATACAGTTTGACAGTTTACCGATCAAGGCACAAACACAGAAATGACAGAAATTCTGAGTCAGAAATGTCAGAAATGGAGAGACAGCCTGCACCAGCAACCGAAACTATTTTCCGCGGATATTTTGGTTGCATTGGTTTGATTGGTTACCGTGATGTTAATAGGGAGTAATTGCCCAAGGATATATATGGTAATTACCTACAGCTTGTTAAATGCAAATGTCAATTTCCACATTAGCCGCGGAGAATACAAGTTGCAATTTCAAGCCAAATAAAAGTGGCTAGATTTCGCAGCGTGGTGCTAACGTGCCAAAAACTTCTAAAACGTGCTAGAAAATGCACAAATGGGCTAGTGCTGGCAACACTGCTCTATCTGCTTGTAGTTCGCGAGCCTATACTCTTTCCTCTTGCCGCGCTGTTCCTCTGTCCTGAGTGCATTTACACCTTACAACTGGATTATTTTTAGCGGCGCTTTTATAGTTAAATACATTAATTACTTTTAAACTAATTCGCTTAAGGCGGTAAAATTTATATATAATAATCAAAAATGAATATAACAGAACAGTTCCTATAAAAGAATTTTAACAAAATAACTATATCTTGTGCATATTTCGGTATTTCATCCCAGTCCTGTCAATATTTGAAAATGCTTGTTTTTGTTTAGATAAAATAATAATTTTGAACTTACTGCCACAATAGGTTCTTACCTGGCTTCACGTAACCTCTCACACGAGCGGTTTTCTCGAATGACGTCTGTATCATGTAAACAAAACGGTTCCACTCTCTTTACGATCTATAATATAATAATAGTGTTAACAAAGCGCATGAATTTAGTACTAAAGTATTATTGAACTTACGAATAAAATAACTAAATTTCCCGCCTGCAGTCGCGGTACTTGGTTGCTGGATTATAGCATCTCCGGGGTACAAACATTTCCCGAGGACCTGTAATAAACATGATAATAAGAAAATCGTTAACTTCTACTTCCATAGAAGTGTTTTCTGACGTTGGTCACTTTGGTAATAATTTTGGAGGTTATGATATGTTTTCGGTGAATTTCCGTTGTTTATATGCACAAAATTATTGTCTGTACTAACTCCTGGTAGCTGTGAAGCCATTTGACAAATTTTTTTACCTCTTGAATTCATTTTCCTCACAGAAATCAAATCAAAACAATAGCAAACGACACACTGACAACTCCCACAAAACAAAAATATAATGGATAAAGGTGCTATGTACGCTTAGCACTGTCATCAACCCGAACGATGCAAGTGGATGTAGGTGTTAAGTGCACTTTAACGCCTTCATTCACTATAGAGATGTCGTTTTGGCACATAACACCTTTATCCATTACTAGAATCGAAGTTTTTATGTTCATGAATGAAAGAGGATATGGCAGATACGCACTTAACACCTTTATCCATGCAAATATCTCAATTTTCAGCAAAATGTTGCTTACCACCTTTATCCATTTAGGTCTTCAACGAATAATAAATATCACTGGCTTAGATACATTATTTGGTGTTTTTTCATTAGAATCATATTTTAAAAATGAAAAATCTTGGGTTCTAAAATCCATTCATTTGTATAGATTTTGGAAGCTGTATCCGCTATTGTGACCTCTGTGGCCTGTGAAGAAAGATTTGAAATTGTATGTACTCTATGGGCCAGGGCGGGCACACTTGATACCAATACTAAAATGATCACTAACACTTCGTGGCGTCATGCTATTCTGTGATAAACTTTTGACAAGTGCAAAGAAGCAAATTATTTATTCTAGTATTTTTGGAATGCAAATAAGTAAAAAAAAACCTAGACATTTTTTTACATAAATGATCATTTATTTCTTTAGAAAAAATATGTATTGCAAGTACATAACTTAAAAACTAATAAAAAAATTTCGAAATATCATCAGAATAATATGACACAGTACATGATAAAATAATAATATAAGTACTGTACTACCCTACTAAGCGCAGATGGGGTTACTGCATATTTTAGTTTGTCTGATATTTCCATAAAAACCTCGGTCAGACGAATCTCCGCATGCATAGGATCGACAGCATTGAAGAGGGAGTGGTTTAATACGTTGGGGGTAGTTGTAGGAGGGTAGGGTGAAAAATAGCACCTCCATCATGATCCCTGCCTTCGAAAGCCCATAAAAAAACCTTATCGAGCCCGTAATTTTCTTATTTTTAGGATATTGTTATTACGGTTGGGGGTAGATTCAACCCCCGGTGGTCGCTCCGGGTAGTCTAATGTAAATTAACTGAATTTATTATTCCCCCCCCAAAAATAAAAACAGATCCGACGATCTCTCGCAAGCCCAAGACCGAGAAACCGGAAATAGGGGTGGTTTTCCTTGATAGGGGTAATACGCAGGGGTTTCACAATTCGAAACCATCACTATTCTTTTTCTCACTTTCGAAAACAGAGGAGCAAATGTATTGCAAAAGATCCTACAAACCTTTGATGTTTTCGACTTTTTTTGTACCTCGTTAAATGAACTATTATCGGTGTTTAGGAATTTCAATAATATTCTGTTCTTCCTAAGAATACTACCAAATATATCTTTAACTACATAAGACCTGTCGTTAACTATTTCAGTTACTTTTATCCATTTATTTCCTTTTAGAATTAAAACGTTATCAGCAAGATTAAGTTTGCTTAGCTGATTTATCATAAAATTCTTTTTGAACTGAAAGTTTCTGACTTAATTTAATTTGTATGGCATCATTATTGTGAATAATTTGTTCAAGATTTTTATCAGATTTAGACCATTTATTTTCACAGAACTATTTTGCTTTTGATAAAACTGGATCATTTCCTGTTTTAAAATTAGTATTTTATAAATGTTATATGGTAAAACACTGATACCTGCACCTGGATCTAGTCTAAATTTTACATCATTACCTTCAACTGTCAGTAATTCATCCACGTCTTCTGTTTTATATCACTTTTACATTCGCTGACATGAAATTCACATCCTTCACCAACTTCATACATACTTCATACTGATCTGAATTTTCTTTCTTCTCTATAATTGTCTTTTCTATTCTGGCTATCCTGAGCTCTATATTCCTCTTCTCTTGTAAACTCTTGATTTTCATTATTCTTATTTCTATAGCAAGCTTTTGCAAAGCGGCCTTATTTTTGACAAGTAGCACACGTCTTCCGATAACCTGGACAATAATTATTTGGCAAATACGTTTGTAGACAACGTCTGCATTTGAAGAGCTTTAATGGATTCAATGGTTTTAAATGTTCTTTACTTAAAGTTATTGCCTTTGTACCTATATGAAAAAAAACTATTTGTAGTGAGAAGCCTTAAAAACATTCCAAACAATACCGCGGTTGGCTTGAACAGTTCTTACAAAAACTGGTAACTTTCTTAACCTTATTTTTTGGGATTTCATTTTTTAGTTTCTGTAACAGCTTCTACAGCATTTTCCTTCCTATCCTGACACTACCAAGAAGTTTGTCCAAGACATGGTTTTTTCTGTGTGGATTCTCTATCTAAATCTTGTTCATTCTCTGCGCTTTCTAAAAGTTTATCGACTGTGCTTTCATAAAACTCCAGCAAACTTACTTTTTTCCCAGTTACTGCCTCGTAGAGGTGATGGGAATTAATTACAGCCTTGTCCAGAATAATCTGTTGCAATTTTGTGGTACCATTTTGCAGTCTTTCGTAAACACGAGCCGTAACTAGCAAATTGGTCAGAAAGGTCAACTGACGATTTGATTTGCCTTTAGTTTAAGTCCATCACTACTAATGGCTGTACTACTTCTTTCCCCCTTATTGTTTTTGTCACAGTTTCGTTGTAATGGCACATAGAAAGCATGAGTACGTTCCTTTTATCCTTCCATTTTAAAATAGTTATTCCGTTTTCAACTTGTTTCACCTTCATTTCTCTTTTCTTTTAAAATATAGGTTTGTGTTATATTTGTAGATACACCGAGGAGGTATTATGATTGGATTTTTATACATTGAATTCTTACAAATATAGTCTAAATCAGCATATTGTAAAATTAATATTTATTGGGGATTTAAAAAATATATATTTTACTAATTTTCAAATGTGTATCATACTTAAGGAATGCACTGTATGCAATTAATCTACGGAGGTAATGTTTTGAAATGTTGCAAATAGAAATTTAAAATAAAAGTTTAAATAAACAACCTGTTGTTTTCACTAAAGCACTGCTAGATGTATTATTTTTGAGGTTAGGATCCATATTTTCCTGAAATTCTTCATTTTCAATTACTTCTTTTAGTTGTAACGCTTCTCAACCATTAATTTGCCCCTTGAACCCATTTTAAAATTTAATTCTACAACCAACAAAACACTAATGTAAATGCCGCACAACTTTGAACTTGGCACTCGATTTCACAACAATTCTCATGAATAAAAGAGGCTACAAGTGATTCATATTACTTGGTGGATGAAGGAGACATGTGACTTACTATATGGCACTACCATATAGTAAGTCACATGTCACAGTCACATGGGCGATGTTTGCGAAACATCGATGTTGAGCATCGATGTTGGCATCGGAGATCGCCATCATCGATGCAGGAAGAATATCGGTAAAAAAACATCGATGTAATATAAACATCGATGTTATTGTATTGTTTGGGTTTGGAATTGCCAAAGCAAATTGAAATTGCACAATGGAAATTAAAATACATATGTATTTTGCAACCATGTAATTTGAAATAAGTACCTATACAAATAATAATAATAATATAATGCAATGATAAACTACAACTGATATCCTGATTCTTAAAAACATTAGGTATTTACTGCATTTTAAAAAGTTATAGGTCCTAAAATCCACAACAGGTGCTAAACCACGATACATAAGCCGATGATGTTGCCACCATTTTAACAGGTTGATTGATAGGACTTTTTAAATAAATGGCCATTTCTGATTTACCGCTTTCCGCACTTGTCCCTGCAACATTTGTTGCCTTTTCAGTTACAAAACGTTTGTGATCAACCCATAAACTGGTTCTGTAAAAGAAAAAAGAATTCTTATAAATAAACGAAGGGTATTTAAAAAAAACAATTAACTCACTAGTATGGTTTTCCTCCTCCTCATGCGGTTCGTTTTTGTTATCGCCGCCTTCGTTGATCTGAATTTTGAGAGAGTTTCATCATAGAATTGTAAATAAATTCTATAGTTCTCGCACAATGATTAGAATTTTTGAAATATTTTTTTTTAAATCATGGATCGAGAATAGTAGCAGCTGCCAATATTTTGATCTGTTCAGCTACTGGCTGATTCAACTTTAAAACTTTTCCCAGTGGCGAACTGTCTACTTTAACTTTCTCCAGACATAGCTGACGGTTGTGTATAAGGGGCACAATAATACTTCCCGTTGTGTACTTGGATCCAGATATTTCACGTGTAGCAGATTCAAACGGCTCGAGGAGATTCATCGTAACCTGAAGTTCCCGTATCTCTCCTGCTGATAGCATAGTCGGTGCCGTAACTTCAACATTGACAATGGCATTAATGTGTATCCATAATTTTAATAATTGTTGAAGCATGTAATATGTAAGTTACGCGTTTCGCGATGTTCACACTAATATTTTAATATTAATTGATAAAATTAGTTTGGTTTAGTGTGGTTATTTACCACCTTTATCCATCAGCATATAATTTACACTTATATCCTTTATTAATTCATAACTTCATTAGTTTACACAATTTCAAAGACAGCCAGGTCTAACCGATACAATACTACATATCTCCTTCATTTATGAAAAAATCGGGTTTTTCAAAAATGTCAGTTACCTCCTTTATTCATCCAACCCTTCAATTATTAGACAAAAAGTTGGATTTAGGGAATAGTCTTTGTGTTTCTTGATCCAGCTGCGCCAAGTTCTTAAAAAGAAAACTGCATACCACATATTGTATACTTGTTTCTATGTCTATTGATATATCTGAAAATGCTGCTAAAACCAAATTCATAACTTTTAAGCAAGATCAGATTCCGGCACTGCCTGGGACTTTATCATCTAACAGTTCAATAACTTTTAAATGACACATTTTTTCGGTAGCACGAAAATTCATTGTGTCTTCTGGTTTTATATCAGATGGGGTAAGTATATGAAGCTCTTGGGGGAAATTGTCTATTGAGGTTTGTTAGAGACCTGCTGATGCCCAAAATTTTCCCATCGGCAACTCAGTTCCTGGTTTCATTATTCTGGTCCTTAATTTAATTAAGATATGTACTTGGTCTTGAACAAGGCAAAGCTTTTCCTCCGAATCGAGATTCATTTGGAACCAAGGCCAGATTTTAACACAGGTGTTAGATGCGTCATTAGTCTTCTCTAAAACGGTATTGTTTACTTTTCTGTGGCGGTAATCTCTTTTAATGTAAGCCTGGGACAAGCTCAGTAGAATTTCTGGATTAGCCTTTGGAGGTTCCAAAACTCTGCAGTTTTCTGGAATAACGTGGCGGAGAATATATCTTTCTCCGGCTCCTTATCTAGTCCGTAACACAGGATATGTGACCATCTTGAATTTATAACCTCGTGTAATGTGAAGGATTGCTTTTGACTAACGTTTGGGTCGCCACCAAGGACACGTAGTACACTCTCGGGGAGTTCGTTTTCTATACATAAACCAGGTTATTCAAAGTAAGAATTTCCTCTTCATTACGAATGTAAATCTGTCCCGACTATCACGTTGCGATCCCCTCACTGGTGAACGCGACCTTGATCGAGATGATCTGGAGGAGGCAGATCGTTTATGAGTTTTTTCTCTATAGTATCTTAATTTCTTTTCGACTCTTTCTAAACGTTTTTTCCAGTCCCTCCTATCACTTCTGTTTTTTTTTTATTTTCCCATGTTTATAATCTATGATTATGTAAATAAGGAAATTAAATATGAGGTACATGCATTTACGATATTTAAGCAAGCTGTAACTATTAGAAACTAAGTAAAAAAAATCTTATAATACAGAGAGTTATTGTTTCACAAGAATTATAAGTATACAGTCATGACCGACCTAACGGTTCGCAACAAGATGTGTACGCGCTACACACTAGTAAACGAATAAAGGTAGAAGCGATGGTACTAACGAATACAGGAGAAGGAGGAACTTGTTTCTTTAAACATGTGTGCGTCCGTATACACCAGTGACGTTACTACCTAGTAAATATCTTTCTTACTCAAACTTTCAAAGGTTCCATTGCATAAAAAAGGAGACGCTACGCTGCTCTGCAACTATAGGCCCATCTCATTGTTGTCTGTTTTTTCAAAAATTTTTGAAAAGCTATTAAGCAATAGAATCCTAAATTTCCTAGAAAATTATGTCATCTCGAAAAATCAACACGGATTTTATAAAAATCGATCGATATCGGCTCCTGCAAATAGTTTAAATTACGTTTATGAAAATCTGGATTAAGGAAATAAGGTAATTGCTGTCTTCATTGATTTATCAAAGGCATTCGACTGCCTAGGTCATGACATTCACTAAAAAAGATGAGCGTTATGGTCTGCGGGGTCAGTGCAAGTCTGTGCTCCAATCTTATCTTGCTAACCGAAAACAATTATTATTATTATTATTATACATAACTGACATAGACAGTGCCTTTTCTACTTTTTATAATGCTTTTGCAGATGACATAACTATCATTGTCAGTGCCGAGAGTGGAAAACAAGCTAGCGCCAAACTAAACGAAAACTAAATCGTCATCGGTAAGGATGCGAAAATCTTGGTTGACTGTTGTCATGTTTGACATCATATCTACCTCATCTACTCCTGATGTACTTTCCTCTAAATTTGGTTTTTCGTTAACAAAAATGTCACTGGATTTTTTTTTTATTTGGTACTAGAGCCTTCGAAGTAAGACGTCTTTTCGCAAGTTGATTTTTATAATTATTGCGATCTTTTAATTTCAAAAGTAGAGTACTTGAACCATCCCCTAGTACTACTCCGTCATCATCTATATCTTGAAAAGTTTTTGGAGACTTCTATTATTTTGTGGACGGTAATTCTAAAATGGTTTAGCGGAATGCGAGTTTGAATTGTCCTCATTTCTCGTATTACAAGACTTATGACTTCCTCTTCAATATGTTTTCCTCTTTTACAATCATTGATTGCTTTCAATATTTTATCTGGCAATTTTTCCCACGGTATTATAAATTTTCTCCAAAAATCTTCAGAAACAATACTTTCGGGAGCATTTAGCCCATGTAATAGTTGTTGATATAGGAGCAGTAGGACCACTAACTGCTGTTTCTACAACACTTGAGCACTGTGGAGATATATCTTCTTGATCAATTTCAAAGATCATGATTGCTTTGAACTGTTATCAGTCTCCGATATTTGGGAATCATTGGTTACAGTGCTAGGAAGACTGCTTTCAGCAGAGTATAGGGGTGTAATGGGGTAGTGAAGCGCAAGTTATAGCCTCTCCTACTCAATTGTTAACCTCACCTTCGCGATGAGTTCAATTTGAACTTGGTGCACCCTGTTTTCACTAACGAGGTTCTAACGACCGAGTAAGGGCGGAATAACCCTTACCTTTTGCCGTGAGCACATCCACCTTCTCACGAAGAGTGCGATAAAAATAACCCACCGCACACAAAGGTTGCTTTTGGAATCGTTTGGTTACCCCATCGTCGCAGTCTCCTTCTGTGCCATGGGACCACACCACTCGCCTTCCGCAACCGAGCTGGTCAGTTGCATACCTGCTCCAGCTAAAACTTCAAATGCAGCTTCGTTTTCAGTCGATTAAGGCTTTTAAAAAATGATGGAGCGTTCAAGTGGGACAAAATCATCCGGAGGTAAAATACCCTCCCGATCGGATCTCCGGGGGAGGGTGCCCACAGGGACACCTCATCGAATGTCGAAAAAACACCGACAAGTTAAATCCAACAAAACTAATTCTTTCATCTACGGCGCTTGGAATGTTCGTACTTTGAACGACAGCACTCGCACCAATCGGCCTGAAAGAAGAACTGCTCTAATAGATAGAGAACTTCACCGACTCAATGTTGACGTTGCAGCTCTCAGCGAAACTCGATTTTTGGAGGAAGGCTCTCTCACAGAAAAGTACTACACCTTCTATTGGAAAGGTCTTCCCACCAATTCAAGAAGACAACATGGAGTAGGATTTGCCGTTCGGAATCAACTTGTATCCAACTTAACACAAGTACCACAAGGCCTATCCGAGCGTCTAATGTTGCTACGTTATGAGCTATCAGATGGCAACGCGGTAAATCTAATAAGCGCCTACGCTCCCACTCTGGATGCAAGTCACGAAACCAAGGAAAGCTTCTATCAACAGCTGGAAGAAACCCTCTGTAGAATACCTAAAACGGAACGACTCGTTATTCTTGGCGATTTTAACGCTAGAGTAGGGAGAGATGCAGACACCTGGCCAGGCATCATAAGCAAGAACGGTTTGGGCAACATGAACGCTAACGGTCAACTACTCCTAACTAAATGCGCCGAACATGATCTAGTTATAACAAACACCATTTTCCGACAAAAGGATAAATTTAAAGGCACCTGGCGTCACCCCAGATCAGGTCACTGGCATCTACTGGACTATGTTATCGTACGTAGGAAGCATCTCAAGGACGTCCAAATTATAAAGGCGCGCATTGATAGCGAATGTTGGACCGATCATCGTCCTGTTGTCTCTAAAATGAAAATTGTTATGAGACCCAAACACCGAAGAACTCAAGTAAAACGCAGACTCCGTCTCTGTATTAGTAAATTGCGTGACCAACAAACCGTCGAACAGCTAAAGCAAAAAGTTCAAGAGAATTTGAGTGCACTAGAAGAAACCAATTCTGTAGATGTCGCTGCTACCTGGACACAAATTAAAGACAGTTTAAAAAGTGCGAGTGAGGAAATTCTTGGCACTGCAGCAAGTAAAAAACAGGAGGACTGGTTCAATGATAATGAAACTTTTATACAAGAACTTCTTGACCGCAAACATACTGCCTTCCAAAACGCTATCAACCACCCCAACGACTCATCAAAAGCAGAAGCTTTTACCCAATCTAAGTATGAAACGCAACGCGAAATCAGAAGAATAAAGAACGAGTGGTGGGCAAGCAAGGCCAGAGAAATTCAAAGGTACGCCGATTCACACGACTACAGGAATTTCTTTCAAGGAGTAAAAGCAGTGTACGGCCCCAGTCGGAAAAATATGTGCCCTATTAAAGATTTAAATGGAAATCTCCTCAAAGAAGACCAGGAAATAAGAGCCCGATGGAAAGAACACTACTCTAGCATTCTTAACCAGCAAAGTCAAGCCGATCACGATATTATAAATCTTATCCCTCAATATGACACCTTCGAAGACTTAGATAAACCACTAACAACGGAAGAGATCTTAACCGCCATTGGGCAGCTAAAAAATAACAAATCTCCCGGCGCCGACTCACTCCCAGCTGAGATCTTTAAAGCTGTGTCGTCAGAGCTCATACCCTACCTCAAAAAACTGTTTGATATCGTGTGGGAAAGTGGTCAAGCTCCGCAGGAGTTTCGTGATACACTTTTAATCAACCTCTTCAAAAACAAAGGGAGCGCTGCGGACTGTGGAAATTACAGGGGTATAGCTCTCCTGGCTGTTGGAGGGAAGATACTCACTAAAGCGATGGCAAATAGGCTAACACCTGTCATGGAAAAGTTACTTCCTGAAACACAGAGTGGCTTTAGACCAAACCGAGGCACATCGGATTTAATCTTCACACTTAAACAGCTTCAAGAAAAAGCACTCGAACATCAAGGAGAAATTCACATGGCCTTCATTGATTTAACCAAGGCGTTTGACTCGGTGGACAGGGAAGTGCTCTGGAAAATTATGTTCCGCTTAGGTATCCCTAGAAAATTTGTGGAAGTATGTCGCAGTCTACATACAAACAACAACGCCCAGGTTATGTATAATAATGAGGCAACCGAACCTTTCCAAACCCTCACTGGAGTTAGGCAGGGATGTGTCCTGGCACCCCTACTCTTTAATTTGTTTACCACTGCTCTAACAATTATTGTTGACAACAAACTGACAGTCAGAGGAATAGGTCTCAGATACCGTTTTGATGGCGGTCTCTTTAACATAGGGCGCTTTAGAGCTTTCACGAAGACACGCACACGATTCATTTGTGATCTCCAGTATGCGGATGACTGTGCACTTTTAGCCTCTACGCCGAAAGAGCTTCAAGAACTTTTAGATGTGTATGCCCAAAGCTATGATTCTTTGGGACTTAAAATCAACATTGGAAAGACTAAGATTATGTCAACTCCTCATCAAGTGAACCAAATAGACATTACACTTAACGGAAATTCTCTTGAAGTGGTGGATCAGTTCAATTACTTAGGCAACGTTGTTAATGACAAAGCAAACATGGACAGCGAGATTCGCAATAGAATTAACGCTGCATCTAGAGCATTCTGGGGACTTAGAGAGAGAGTATTTGACAATCACGACCTTGCTTTGTCAACGAAAATGGCTGTCTACAGAGCAGTTGTCATTCCAACACTGCTATATGGATGTGAAAGCTGGGTCACTTACCGTCGTCATGTGAAAGAATTAGAACGTTTTCAGCAAAGGCACCTCAGAAGTATGATGAAAATCCGTTGGTTCCATCACATATCAAACGTGGAAGTGCTCAGGAGAGCAAACAGCCTTCCAATTGAGGTGCTTATTTCAAGAGCACGCCTAAGATGGGCAGGTCACGTTCATCGTATGCATGATAACCGCCTTCCTAAATGTACACTTTATGGTGAATTGCTAAGCGGTAGAAGAAAGCGTGGCGGTCAACGAAAGAGGTTCAAAGACGCTCTCCATGAAAATTTAAAATCCTGCGGTATTGCAGACGAGCAATGGGAACAACTTGCAGCGGACAGAACCGAATGGCGAGGGGTTGTGGCCAGCTATCAAGGAAATGTTGCTGCAAGAAGGCCGAATCCAAGACCTAACCAGGTCTATGTTTGTCCTGATTGCGGTCGACATGTGCTCTCCCGAATTGGCCTCTATAGCCATAGTCGTGTGCACCGTAGATGAATGGGAATTACAATAGACTACACCTTTTACTTGTTTTTTATTGTACGCAATTTATCGACTGTAACATTTCTATACTCGGACTCGAGTAACGGCTAATAATAATAATAGGGCACCCACAATTCATTTTTTTGTAACAATATAAATATTTCTTTATACAAATACAGTAAGGCTTCATTTTTATCTGTCCTGTCAGATTCTAACACCAATATTGATCCATCAATTTGTAATTTTTCTGAAGCTAAAATTAGAACAATGTATTATATATACTTGAAAGAAAATAATAATATAATTATACCTTTTAGTATTAATTGCTCATACAGGTTGGGGTCAGAATTATTTAGCAATATAGCTGTTTTTTGTGCAGAAACAATTCCAAACTTTAAACAAAACTTTTTGTTCCATACTTGGTCGATCAACTATCGCTCAAAAAATAGTAGTCTTTTTAACCTACAATTAACTTAGAATTATTGTTTTGTATATTTAAATCGTATCCTAAATGATATTCAATCAAATTTCTCCTCGTCGGTATAGGATAAAATAAGAGAATTGGATTTCAAACTATGTCGACGTTTCGCTTTATTTTAAAGCTTCTTCAGGACTAGTGTGACATTCCCTTTGCAAGCCACCTGTTACTTATTGTCAATATACAATAATAATATAAAGTGTAACAATACATTTAAAATACACCAATAAATAAATTATTTTAACTGTGATCTTCAGACAACAACAAAACTGTGCCATAAATTTATGGCACAGTTTTGTTAAGTAACAGATGGCTTGCAAAGGGTGTAATATTGGGATTTCGTAATTAATTAACTTGTCCTTTAAATATTTTTATTTAATAGTACTTCGTTTCTACAATCATGTTTAGTTCTTTTACATCTTCTTACAACTACTTGTTACCTCGCCTACCTGTCGCTATCCCTACTACTTTATATTGATTATTGCAAGCTATGCTAAATATTTATATTACTTATATCTACAGGGTGTCCCAGACACACTTAGCCTACTACTACATCTCCCCTGAAAAACTGGAAAGGATTTACCTTTATGAATGTAAATCATTTTCATTTTTTTTCTTCTCTAATAAACTTAATAAAGTATCATATTCTACTACTCTGTAATATTGGGATTTCGTAATTAATTAACTTGTCCCCTGGTAAATGAAAAATATCTGCATATTTCGCACAAATATTTTCTATTGAGATTTGCTCTTCTTTATTCAATCGTGTCAAATTTAATAGACTAAATAATTTGCTACGAGTTGAACGTACATAAACGAATAGATACGTTGGATCTTAATGATTACGTAACGAAATCACTTGGGCTACTGTAGCGTAGCAGATACCGTAGGCACTGACTTACCCGGAAAGTGATGTACGTGCCTACGATAAAATTTCTCTAGCTCAGAATATCTCAGGGCGTTAAGCCCAAGCTTACATAAACTATGCAAAATTATTAGTATACTTACTTAACAATTCGCTGAGGTTTTCATTATGTAGTGGTCGCAGACGAAATAATGACACTTTCTTTAAAAATGAAATGCACCATATTAAGCAATTTACAAAATTGGTTCTCTAGAATATAACCTGGCGATGTTCACAGTTGTGGCAAATTTCTCGCTTAAAAAGTTATAACACATTCATAAAATGCCTCGTGTAGCTACACATCGGTTTACAATATGATCATGAATTGTCCATAAATACTGCCACAAAGGTCTCATTTAAAGAACCTCCTTAATTATATGTAAATATATGAATAAAATCTCTAAATATGTACAGGTTAAAATGCCAAAGTATGAGTAGATGTCCAGCGGAACCACTGAAGTTGGTCCCCGGTAAGTAAAAATAATAAACACACACTTATTTAGGGTGGTACGATACCGAGTCCGGTGGAAGAACTGAAGCCCTGCAGAGATGCCTTCGGGACACAAGAAATGGACCCAAGGATGGGGTTGATCGTAGCCTCACCAGTCCTGGAACCTTCCACTGTTTGTGGATGCCCCGTCCGTGGAACTCTCACTGACGTGTGTAGAAGCCCCGTCCGTAGAACCCTAAAGATATCACGATTTAATTCACAGTCAGAAATGCACGTGAAGCGTGCTTAATATGAGTAATTCTGACATAACCTAAAAATGAAAAATAATTTACCTCACTGATGAGGGAACAATCCACCAAAACTCCTGGAAGCCACAGTCGGATAAATGGGGTTGAGTCGCCTTTTAAAGTTGACACTGTATTTCCACAGGGAAGCCTTGTGTAATTTAATATCCTGCTTCCGCAGATAAAATTTACTCACAAACACAAAATATTCCGCTAAACGGAACGACAACAGATTGAGGAAATTTTCTTGAGTTGGTTATTCTAAAATCCGCCCGGATGCCTTGGATAAAATCAAGGTTCACAGAATAACAACTAACCAACAAGCCAAGCCAACCAAAAATGGTTCCCTTCCGTTTTCCCTGTTGATCACGTGTCACAAATGTGTCGCCCTCCCATGGAGAATAGCGAAATGTGTTACGGACGTGTAGCAGTTGTTATAATGCGGCCCACAAAACGCTAAAGCGCATGGTGGGTCGCATACGCCAGAGGTCCGCAACAAATTTCTTCACACGCTCCGCTGATATATCCTCGCCAACAAACTTACAAGATTCATACTCGCTGAGCTTCTCTGTTTTTGGAATACAATTCTTTAAACGCACTTCGTTTTCTCGGCTGTTGAGAATTTTAACAGGGATTTTACCATTTTTCGGCCGTACCACACTTCCAGCCATAAACACACCCTCACACAGTTCTCTTGGAAGAACCACACATTCCTCTGTCGTACTTGAAGGTAAATATTGAATAATTTCACATCTCGGTGGTATTGACAGAAAATTTTCAGTGTTGGAATTTAAGTTTAATTTTATTTGTTTATTGTCATTAATCAAACGCAATTTATTTTGCTGAAAATTAATTATTCCGTTGTACTTTCTGAGAAAATTTTCGCCAATAATTCCATCACTTGTACAGGATAGAGATTCAAATACATAAAATTTTTGTTCAAATATTATATTACCTACGTTTAATTTTAAATAAGTATATCCTTCTGACACTATACATCCACCAATTCCCTTTATTTCTAATCTATCTTTTTGTATTGGGGTATCCCAACTTAAACATTCGGACTTAATTGCACATAAAGTAGCTCCTGTATCTACAAGGAAATTTAAATTTTTACCATTCACACCAAATTTAACCCAACTCATACAACCATTTTGACACACGTACATTTGATTAGTTACCATTCTCTCGAAAAAAATAGTTTAATTCATTTGTATCTGAATTTTCACAAGGGGAATTGTTTTGTTCCTGGCCTAACCTAACGCTTGATTCAGCAAAGTTAATATTATTTGACCTTGTACTCGCACGCGTTTGTTGTCCTCTCATATTTCTATAAAAGCGCTGATTAATTGACATTGAATTTTGCCTACCTCGATTTGACATATAATTTCTTTGATAAGAATTTCTATTTGTATTATAATTCCGATTAAAATTATTTTTGTAAAAATTTCCTCTGTTAACTCTTCCGCCTATGCATATACATGATTTGGGAATTGTCGGTACGAGAATTTTGCGATGTAAGATGAGGAACTTCCTCGTCTTGAGCTGCTCTAATAGCATCTTTCAATGATAAATAATTTCGTGAAGCTATTATTGTACTAAGTTTTTGGTTACTTAGACCGTCCGCGAATCGTTTAACAGCGTTTTTTCGTTAATAGGTCTCAAAATAGTATAGGTCGTATTGTCACCTTTTGCTTGAGAAATTGTAAGATCAACAAACAACTCCTCTAATTCCTTACCAAATTCTTCGATTGATTTGGAACCTTGCTTTGCACGTATTAATTTTGCCTGTAACGCGGTATCCGATTTTTGTGTAAGTAAATGTTTTTTCATGTCTGCTATTAAAGAATTTACTGTAGTGTAATTTGTTGATAATCGTAATTTAGCACCTGTGAAGCGAGTTTTTAAAACAAATGTAATTAACTGTGCTTTACTATTAGCATCAAGCATTGAATCATACAACTCTATCGCGTCTATTAGTTGATTTGTCACATCTTCACTTCCATTCATAACTGGTAAAAGGTTAACAGCCACTCTTAAATCAAATGAACTCATTTTTGTATCAGAGTTTTCCGTGTTTCCAAAAGCTAAAATTTCTGAATAAACGTTTTTTATGTCCTTAACAATTTGTTTAATTGTAATTATTTCAACTTCACCTATTTCAGAATTTTCGATTTTTTCGTTTAATTCTTTTATAATATTTTCTAGTTGGTTGAAAATAATTTTTGCTTCATTTTGTTTTTTAGCTAATATTTCACCTTTACCTCTATCTTGGCCAATTTTGATTAAATATACTCTAATATCTTTCAATGATCCAAAAATTGTCTGTAACTTATTTTTTCCCATTAAAATTCACAAAATTATTATCAACCAGCATGAACTTAAAGTAGGTTACATAAAAAATATAAAATATGCATAGTTTATTATAACTGCCTAGAACACTACTTAATTATGAAATACCTTAGTCATGATTTCCTAACATTACAACAATAGTGACTGTCCTACTTATCTAGTATTGCTTTATTTCACTTGACTTCCAAAAATGTATTTATTGTCCTTTAAATATATACGTATCCTGAATTATTTCCATTAAACCATTAATAATTTATCCTCAGGGACTTTAATTTTAATAACTATATTCCTCTTCCTTGTGGTGAAAGGCCTAAAATGTATGTAATTACTTGTAGATTATTATACCTGGTCCATAGAGTTGTTCAGGTCGTTCCTATGAACCTCTTGCCTAATAATTTTCCTTAATTTTTTCCTGCACAATCTACTTATTCCATAGAGCGCTGCCAATAGTAATATTACAATTAAGCCTATCAATAACCATTCCATGCGGGAAATACGTTCAATGTTAGAATTTGCACCTCCACTTGCCGCCTGAGCAATAATTACCTCTTCTTTTGACTCAGAGCCACCCATGATTATATTCCATTATTATTTAAATTCCATTTTCCATACCATTAAATATTATGCCACTGGCAGGATCGCCATGTAATATTGGGATTTCGTAATTAATTAACTTGTCCTTTAAATATTTTTATTTAATAGTACTTCGTTTCTACAATCATGTTTCGTTCTTTTACATCTTCTTACAACTACTTGTTACCTCGCCTACCTGTCGCTATCCCTACTACTTTATATTGATTATTGCAAGCTATGCTAAATACTTATATTACTTATATCTACAGGGTGTCCCAGACACACTTAGCCTACTACTACAGGGAATGTCATACTAGTCCTGAAGAAGCTTTAAAATAAAGCGAAACGTCGACTTAGTTTGAAATCTAATTCTTTTATTTTATCCTATACCGACGAGGAGAAATTTGATTGTTTTGTATGTTGTGTTAAAGGTATCAGCAAAAAAATATATATGATAGAAGGTATATAGACTCCTTTCCAATAGAGAAGAGATTTTACGCGCATGTTACTTATAGTCCAAGAGAAGTTTAAAAAAGAATCAGGAAGTGTAATGACACGGGTCAATTTAGTAGCTGATATTATACGAATACAGCACTTATAAAATATTTTATTCGCATAGAGGTTCTGCCTTGGAATAGAATACAATATTCAGGTTTATTGTTGTGGTATATAAAGGTTCGTGTGTTAATAATTCTTAATAAAAACATTCTATTGTTTCCTCTTTAAAATTTTCCGATTTATAGTATAATCCAGTGAACTCATCATATTCAATTTTCCATGAGCTTCCAACGAAAAATATTTTTGTATAGTTCTTATCGATAATAATATAACGTAATTTTAGAATTATAAAATCGCCATAAATGTCTCTACCGTAGCATAGAAACGACTTTTTGGCATATTTAATAATATAATAATAATAATCGTCTTTATTTAGTAAGTGCATATGCATACATTTAACCTATATTTAGGGCGAAGTTTAGCCTATATGGCTATTCTAACACTTAACCCTAACCCTAGTTTATGTAATATTAAACATATATCTTATAAAAGACCAGAATAGCACAATAATACATATAAAACATGCAGGAGTATGGAAATAAATAACATTATTTGTAAATATGCACAATCACAAATATGAATATATATGTAACATACATGTAAGAATTTGGTAGTATTATAAAAAAATAAGTATGATAATTAACAAAATATTAATAACCATAAAAAATAAAAGACATTGTTGTACTGGCAATGATTATTGGAGAATAATATAAATAGGTATGTAACCAAAAACCGTAATAAAACATTCTTACGAGTTTAGTAGGAAATGTTTAAGGTGGTAACGAAAAGAATTAATTGAATTGAATTGTATTGCTTAACAGCATTAAATGTAAAGGATTTTTGAAACGTGGCAGTCGTATGATGTGGCATCGTTAGAATATAATTTCCTCTTATATTTGCACCATGAATTTGATTACGATGTACTAGTTTATTTCTAAGATAGGTAGGTGTAGAGATAGTAATAAGAAGATGAACGAAAACTAATAAATGATATTTCCAAGAGAGATCGAATTTTAACCATTTTAATTCTTTTATTTTAAGACTTACATGATCGAATTTACGCAGCCCACAGACGAAACGGCAGCAAGTATTTTGCACTTTCTGTATACGATATTTTGTGGCCGAATCTAAGCAAGGGTAATATATAATATCGCAGTAATCAAAAATAGGAAACACCAGGGACTCGAAGATTTTTTTTCTAATTTTAAAATTGAGGACATTTCTATTTAAGTATAGCAGCTTTAGTGTTATATATGACTTTTTAATTAAATTGTTTACATGCGGTATAAATTTGAAATTTTTGTCAAAAATGACGCATAAATTTTTCGCATATTCCACTATTGGTATAATTTCATTTTCGATTTTAAGTACTATTGAGGTTTTTACATCATTATAACGGTTTTGAAAACAAAAAACGACTATATGTGATTTTAGGGGATTAATTTTTAACGCATGATTTTTGCAATATTTGCTAATATCCGAAAGGTCCTGATTAATATTACTAACAGCATACTGACAGATATTAGGATTGAAGCTATGCTTTAACTGGGTGTCATCCGCATACGAGTGCATCTCAGAGAACTGTGCACACTTGTAAATGTCAATGTATAAATTAAAAAAAAGCAACGGCCCCAAAACAGAGCCTTGTGGGACACCAAATGTTACTAATTCATTTGATGAAATACCAAGCCTAGTACGTACATTTTGTGTGCGCCCATTTAAGTAACTTTGAAAGAATGATACCGCAATATTATCAAGACCATAATATCCTAATTTTGCACAGAGCAAGGCATAATCCATGGAATCAAATGCTTTAGAGAATTTAATACCTCTGTAAGACGCACACGTACAAATAAATAGGCACTCATTATTAAGTTTTTGTCGTACCATTGCATACATTTCTTGTGAATACGTGTCATCAAGTATTGATATATTCTCGGCATATACTTTGTCTTCAAATAAACTAAGTTGATGGGACTGTAGGGCTTGAAGCATTTGATGTTTCTCAGAAAGCGAATAAAGGACATTACTCACATTTTGGGCAATGCTTAACAATGTTTTTAAAATATTTATGTTTTGATCCAAAGCGCAGAGTCCACATGTATTTTAAGGGTCCAGATTGGCGAATTAGATAAGAATAATGTAACATGTAATGATGTTTTGGCCTCAAATTTACGTTTGGAAATAATTTTATGCGAATTTCAATATATTCATTTAGTAAACTTTTTAAATAAGCAATCTGAGTATAGGAAACTTTTATAGATAGGAGAATATTACAAATCTTTCTGAGTAATAGAATCATCTGCCAAGTTGAATATGTAAAATCATTCATTAACTCTGAGATAGCAAACGGTAATAATTGTAAAATTAACAAATTTTTATAAGCTGTACCTGCTAACTTTTCACATTTTTCTTTGAAGTGCGGAAAATTTATACTTCGATTACAAATGTTCAATTTCTTAAATGAAGAGTTTAATACGTCTATTGTAAAACATTTTTTCCGTATTAAATCGTTCAATTCCAACATTAGATCATATTGAACCACGCCCTCCAAAATGTTATGAACTAAACAAGGTGGTAAACTAGGCGCACATATGTGATAATTTGATAAGGAATTTAATATCGACCTGCTAATCAATTTTAAGATTTGTGACTGTAACAAATTCAAATCTATTGGTGACAAATTTTCCAACTGATCTGCTAGATCTTCAACTCCAGCACCTTCAAAACCAATTTGTTCATCATAGTCAACTTCAGCTGATTAAGCCCAGGGGCTCAATTCTCGACTTCGTTGGAAAACGTTCCCATGAGAACCATGGCTATATTCCCATGATATCATTATTTGGTATTCTCGAGTGAACTTGGAATGTACTTTTCCATGGGAACCGTGATTATACGTATGTCTGATATTCACACACTTCGTTTCATAAATAAACCAATAACATTAAAGATTTTGGTGATTTTTCAAATTGTAATATTGAGAACAGTGAAAAGGACTGATACCTAACTGTATTTATATCATAGCCAACGATCTCTGTTTATATGTACCTAACTGAAGATAAATACAACATATTATACAAACAGTTTTTCCTAGGTAGTTTTAGCACCGAATACCGTGGTTTTAGTAAAACAAAAATTGAATTAACCTTATTATGACAGATGAGACGGAGAAGAGAAAAAGCTGTCATGCTACAGAGGCCCAAAAAAATGCTTATTGGTTTTTTGAAGAACGATGAGGAACTACGAACCGCAAAATTTACAAACAGCTTTACATTTCAAGAGGCTAAGAGAAGGTGGCAATATATAGCCGACCATTTTAATAGCATCCCAGGGTCCAAAAAGGACTGGACTTCTTGGAGAGGAGTAAGTGCTTCTAGTTAATTTTTGTTTTTAGAATTGGAATATAATATTAAAATGTAATGTTATATCTATACGTTTGAAGTTGTATAATCCTGTTTTTTTGAGACATGGCAGGATATAAAAGAAAATGTTAAGAAGAAGTCAACCCACTTAAAAAACTATAGCAGTGGAACAGGTGGAGGACCTGTAGGAAAAGAACTCACTGAAGAAGAAGAAGAGAAAGTGTTAAATTTAATAGACAAGACCTCATTAGTAGGGAGTGAATTAGTGGAAGAATCCATGTATCATAATAGTAAGCTGTTATCTATTGTCTTGTTCAAGAACCTTTAGAATTTGGATAAAATACAAGGATGTTAGAATCTATTATTTTAGTTTATAACTTGGGCCATATTTTCTAAGGTACCTATCCTAGTGTAGCTATTTGGCTATTTTTCATAATTTTTGCTGATATCCCGTTTACCAAAATGCCTTGTTCTATTTTAAACTCTAGAATAGTTAATGTTTTAAATCCAAAGCGTTTATATTAACTATAGATATATTATATAATGTGTCATATTATTCTAAGACCATAATTATACTGAAGAGATCAAGGAGGAAAGAACTGGATTGTCAGACACACAAAATAAGGAGAATGTTTCGTTTCCGGTAACTTCTCAGACAAAGGCCCATAATAAAAGAAGAATGGCAGTAGGAAGATTAACGGAAACACTGAAAAGAAGCCAAAGCATTGTGAATATGTTATCAAATAATAATGATAATGACATACGTAGCCAAAAAACTAAAGTTAATCGAAAGGGATGTGGTTGCAAAAGAAAGAATCGCTTGTGCTCTAGAGAAATTAATATAAAAAGAATCGATTCAATGTGGAGAAGATATATCCGACACAGACCAATGAAACACCAAAATTTTACATTTGCTGATGTCTTGCAACTTCATTTACTTCTATTCATGACAGTTGCATGGGAACGCACAATACAGAAGTGGTAATATGAAAAAGCATATATATTTTTTTAATTTTCAAGGCCTATGTGTTGTTTAGTAACGCACAGTCTTTAATGAGCAGGCAAATATATGTGTTATCGATTACAAGATTTACTGTTTCGTATAATTTTTCATTTACGAAATTCTATATTTATTTATTTTTTTGTTAACACAGTTTATATTTTTTTTTATGGATGTTAATGTTAAGTTTATATTATATGTCTTGTGTTTTATAAATATGTAATGCCCCCAGATTGACTAATGAATAAGTATCGACAATGATTTTTTTCTTAAATTTTAGGCCCGCAGGTAAATATATGTGTTGCCAATTAAAAGATTTACTGTTTCATATAATTTTTCATTTACCAAATTCTATATTTATTTATTGTTAACAGAGTTTATGTATTTATTTTTTTATGGATGTTAATGTTAAGTTTATATTATATGTGTGTGTACACTGATCCACTTTTCATGAGTACACTTTTGTAACTCAGGAACTAGAAATCGGATTAATATTCAAATGTCAATCAGACTTAAAATGTGATTGTTTTACATGATCAAGTTTGATATTGCTCATTGGTATGCAAGCCAAGTGAAGATACTAGGGGTCGATTGAAACAAAAAAAATGCATTTTTTTTAACAAAAACGTTTATTTTAGATTCGCATTCAGCACCTCTGTACACCAAATTTACAGAAAATATTACTTATAACTAAAATACATTTTTATAAACATGGCAAAAGAATTTCAGAGTTGTTTTCAATATTTAGCATTAAATATATTAAAAAATGATGCTGAAGTACAAATCTAAAATCCAAATTTCTGCAAAAAATCTATATTTTTTTTAATCGATCCCTATTTTCCCCACTAAGCTCGCAAACCAATCAGCAATCATATCAAAATTGTTGGCGTCAAAATAATCACATTTTAAATTTATACTTACCACCCAAATTTGAAATTGAGCCACCTTCTACTTGCTGAGATACAAAGATGTACTCATGAAATGCACCTATACACACACCTATGTTGGCATTTCTATTAATAAAGCGACAACTGTTATATATTTTATTGCAATTTCTATTACATCATTAAAAATAATTTCTAACAATTTCCCTTTGTAGTCTCCTTCCTGCTTCCAAATCAGGATTCTTATTTAATGCCTACTCTGGATGGTCGTCTCCTGGATATATTCCAAAATCAAAGTTATCTATGTCTTCGTCAGGAACTGGCAAATTATTTTCTATACAAATATTATGTAGCACTGTACAAGCATTTATTATTTTCCCCGTCATAACGGGCCCATAGTGTAATACCCTAAAAAATAAAGCTATTTAGATAATAATAAAAACAGTTTTTTATATAAGAAAATCAAAAGATAAACATTTGTTGGGTCTTCTTGGAGAATCATTAAATAACTTATTGTCATTCTTATTACTGACCTATGTTTCAGAAGGCACCTAAACCTCATTTTTATAAAACCATTGCATCTCTCTACTAAACATCTGGCTTTAAGGAATTGAATATTATATGCCTATTCTGGGGAACCATCTTCAGGATTAGGAATAGGGGTCTGTAACCATTTCCGTAGTGGGTATCCAGAATCTCCTAAAATGATTATTGGCAGTGGCGATTATTATTTGAAAAAATATAGATTATTAATAACTAATAGTGATGAAACGATTATCACTACCGTGAAATGGGGTGACTATGATAATTTTTTCCACAATTTCTAGTCCTTTTATATTGTTTAAAGTGTAATTGAATATTAAAAAAATCTATAGGGTAGGTTTTATCTTTTTGCGGCAATTTTTCTATGTGGTAATTTTTTACCTTATGCAAGTTTTTCAGAAAAAAATCTAACATCCGCTATCAAAGTCATACCCAGATCGGGGTGACTTTGATAGCAGTTTTTTGAATGTGTGATTTGCTATTCTAAATACAAAGAAACTGTCATTTTAACCCGATCCAAATTTTGCCAGGTAGATTTTTTCTCAATTTTAACCCACACGTGGGTGACTTTGATAATGCATTATATTTTGATATTTGATCAAAATCACCCCATCAAACTTTGAATACATTTGTTATTATTACAAGTTAAGGTAATAAGTGGATACTTTTTAATTGAAAGAAAAAGCTTTTCAAATGCAAATGATATTTTATTCAGATAAACTAAGAACTAAAAGAAATGAGCATGCCTAGCCACGAAAATAATGCAAGATTAACATAGGTAATATTAACTAAGGTTCAAAAATATCGACCTTCTTAGGAAAAACATATTTTTTTATCCGCCCACCAAGTGTTTTCACAGTAACTAATGGAGTGGGTAGTGCTGCCAGTATATCATTACAGGAAACAGCAAATAGGTCCCCTTCAACTTCCTTAAATGTCCGTTTTTCCTCATCAATCGATTTTAAGCCTTGCACATCGATGTCACATTATGCACGATGACTGCGTATCTATATGCCACGGATTTTCTTTTTCCGGACAATATTCGTACAAGCAGAAACTGACCCTGTGTAATATTGTCCACATCAACATTTTCATATTGTACTTCTTCCTCAAGGTCCTCGCTCTCACTTTCTTCTTCTGTAATCTTTTCTTCCGCATCATCCTCTGTGTCTGAACTAGAAGGATCCTGTGACGTTCCCCCAGCACTAACGCTTTTCCCAGGTGCAACATCCAAACGAGCTTTCTTTTTTCTACGACATGGGCTGTTAACATAACGTCTTTCCTTTAAGAAAGTGAGCAAGGAATTTTGATAGTCTTCTCTCAATTGCCGATTATCATCAGGGTTGTCTTCGAGCGGTAGTTTATCAAGAATTTTAGCGGAATTTACAGGATGGATACCCGTGGCCTGAAAACCGCTTATCAAATCTCGTTTAACGGCATCTGGACCTTTCACATTATTCATTTTATCCAAAGCGATCTTTAATAATTTTGGAAACTCTTCTTTTTTTAGTGAGGGAAGTTTCGGGTTTTCCATTTTCCACTGCAGTAAAATTGCCCTCCAAGCAGTTTTGAGAGGTCTGAAGAATGCTACGTCAAGCGGTTGTGTTATGTGTGATGAGTTTGCGGGTAGGCAAACAAAGTCAATTTCATGCGTTTCGCAAAGATTTAATACTTCATCCGTGAAATGGGAAGATAAATTGTCTCCAATTAGTACTTTTTTCCCTTGCAGGCGAAGCGCATGGGGTAAAAATGTTGTTGTGAACCAATCAGTAAATGTATTGGCATCTATCCACCCACTTTTAGTACGATTGTACCTTGACCCAGCAGCGCAACAGCGTGCAGTACAGCATGGATCGCCCTTGGGACATGTGCTCAGACTTATAGATTATATATGGTGGTAACATTACTCCCGATGCGGACCCGCAGAACATAACAGATACTGCTGACTTAGAGTGGTTAATTATATTTTCGGGATATTTTTTTCCCCTTTTATACAGTAGACGCTTTTTACCGGGATCGTCGGACATATTGGTCTCATCATAGTTAAATATGTTACAATCTGGTGTATTCTCCAATGTAGTTGCTAAGTTTTTGAAATAATCTTTAATGGTTTGTGGGGTGACAGACGCACGAGCACGTTTTATATTAGAGGCGAGACGTTGCGTTAGTGCACGATTTCTCTTTAATAAAGAATAAACCCAATCCTTGCCAGGTATATTGTGTTTAAATTTTGCTACGATGCGCCCTTGTCGATCCAAAAATGATTTTGTCACCAATCTCAAGTCCTCCATACTAAGGGGGAAACCCCAGTCCCCGCAGGTAATGGCAGCTTGAATTATAGTTTTCTCTTCTATGTCTGTAAATACAGACTGACCTCCATGCTTGTTTCTATGTAAGCCTTTGAATTTATTATACAGCGTGCCATAGGCAATCCCATATTTCTTTGCAGATTTGTGGATGGACCAGCCATTCTCTGCTACTTTTGTCAATGCTTCTTCAAGCTTTTCGGCAGGATAATTTTTATAACTTCGAGCACCAACTTTTTTTTGTACACACGTCCCATTATTTTTCACAATTAAAGCTAAAACAAAATTAATTTTTTGAAATTAGGACAAATAAATGTATACATTCTGATGTACGGGGCGACTTTGATAACTGATCAATTTCACCCCGAAAGTACTATCAAAGTGACCCCACTGCATTTATGTAGCTTCAAAATTTAAGCCTTGTAAATCGGACTCATGTATGACAAAGTTAGGTTAAGAGAACTTAAATGGCTATGCTATGGAAAATCAGCAGCGGTTTTTATCAATAAATAACAAAAAGGCAAGTTATTTCATGTGAGGTTCAACATTTAGCGAAATATGAAGTTGCACTATATCTAATCGAAAAAATATTGTTATCAGTACTTACCAGCAACAGGTTACTCAAGAACAATGATGTCAAACTGCACAAACCGAGCAGCAAAGGCTGGATGTTGTCAGATTACGGATGGCGGGGAATTTAAATCTCAAATAAATGTCCGTACAATTATCAAAGTCACCCCCTACAATCAATTTCACCCCATTGCACGGTATACGATTACGATTATTGTTAGGGTAATCGTACGATTACGATTATGATTAATAAATAAAATAATAAAAATGTGTGAAAAGAAAACACTTTATTTTATAGCAATTATATATTTATATTTATTAAGGTAAAAAAATACATAAAAATAATATTTGTTCTATTACAAATTAAACTTAACAATGAAATAACAAATGATAAAACAAATGATTAAAATATTAAAAATAATAAAATTAATATTGAAAATTAACGCCGACTAAATTTTTTTTTAAAAAACATAACATCTGAAGGTTTTCAGGATTCAGTCGATTTCTTTTAGGCGTTTGAATAAGCCCTGCTGTTGAAAATAACCTTTCTGATTGCACAGAAGATGGCTTGTAGGATAGGTACCTGAGAGCCAGTTTTTTAAGTGTTGGAAACGACGTATTTTCATTCCAGTAGCTAAATGCATTTGAAGAGTGACTTTCATTAGATGATTTCAGATAACCCTCAATTTCCTCTTTAAAACTGCTGACAATAAAATTAGATAGTGGTTCTTCATGTTCAGCTTCATCAATCATTTGTTGACACACATCCCAAATTTTGCATGTGGTGGTAGATTCACTCGTAGAAGGTACACTAACAACTTTTGCTGCTTGTTCTGGGGCTATAATTTCCATGGAAGAAAGAAGAAGTTGTTTCGCTTTTGCAACAGTAGCCTGGAGGCGAAACACACGGGCCTTATAACGTGGGTCAAGAACAGTCGCTAGAATGTAATTTTCATTTTCTTCGATCTTATTAAATCGCTCACACAGTTGCAGTTTTATATTATCTGCCATAATTTTAACAGTACCCTCATTTGATTTTTTCTGTACAATTCTAAAAAGGGAGTTTACCAGTGGAATTGCGTCAGCTAGTGTAACGTGGTCTTTACTCAATGCCTTTGTAACATCATAAAAATAAGCCAAAATATTTACCACTTGTTCAGCTAGAACCCACTGTTGAATATTTAACTGATGTGGACATTTAAGCTTAAGAAGAGCTGCCTGAATTGCTACATGCTGTTCATTCAGTCTATCTAACATTACATATGTAGCATCCCACCGAGTTGGGACGTCCTGAACGAGAACATGCTGAGTAATATTGTGTTGTTTTTGTGCCTCTTGCAATATTTTTACAGCCTTACATGAATGGCTGAAGTGTCCCACTATTTTTCTTGCGGTGAGTATAAGATCTTTAACATCACTGTCTGCAAATATAGCATCCTGTAATACAAGCTGCAACGTATGAGCCATGCAGCTTAGGTGATCAATTTGTGGGAAATTTTTCATAGCAGTTGTCATGTTCCGAGCATTATCAGTTATAATTAATTTGACTTTGTCAGTAATTTCCCAATCAGATAATGCAATAAACAAATTATCAGCAATATTGCCTCCGGTATGTGCCTCACCTTCAAACGGCATCACTTCAAGACTAAAATTCTGTGGCACAAAATTGTTATTTAAACCGTGTGCTGTTATGCTCATGAAATCATTTACATTCGAAGATGCATCGCTGCTCCATAAGTCAGTTGTTATGCAAAAATAAGGAATATTGGCTTAGTTCGGATTTTACTTTGACTTTTACTCGACTATACATATCTGGCAATACCGTTTGACACATGTGTGTCCTTGAAACCATTTCGTATTGAGGACAAAGTTTCTTAATAAGTCTTTGAAATCCCATTTTATTGACGTGGTCCAAAGGCTCCATATCCAGACATATTTCTTCAGCTATAAGCCTAGTTATTTCTTTCGCTCTCGGATCATCACAAGAATACTTATACGCCTTTGAAAAAACTTCTGCAATGGTAGCTTGTCTTTTTGGTGGTGGCTCTGATACTGGAATTAAATAAAGCAGGTTATGTTATGATATTTTATTATTTCATTTTAAATTTCCATTCTATTCGTTTATTCGCACTTGAAAAACAAATTTATAGTCACGCGAACGGTGGCAAATTATTAGTGGCACGTTATTTCTTAAGATGACGCCAGGTATCTAAGTACTTAAATTTAAAGTGATATAAAACTTATAAATCGCGCTTTTAATTTGCTTCTGTTGATGTTAAGTTAACCAAAACCAAAAACAAAAACACACCTGTTCTATATGAAATGCAGAATAATGGTCTAAACAAACGTACAGATTTACATGTCTGCTTGTGTTTATCAAGTCAAAAAAAAATGCATAACCTTGGCTACCTACCTGGAGTAATTTTAGTTTCACCACTTGTTGGATTATTTTCATTTATCTTATCTGCTTCATCTTGATGGAAGCGTTTCACGTGGGCCCACATATTAGACGTTGTATAACCTTTCACCGCTGCATTTTTTCCTCCTCTGGAAATCACACTGTTGCAATATTTGCATTTTGCTTTGTTTGGGTCATTAGTTATTTTTATAAAATGTCTCCACACATCACTCGTTTCCTGTCTATTTCTTGATGACATTATACAGCGCAATAAAACCCAAATAGAACAGCTAACTTACCATAAAAAAAGACTAAAGAGTACTAAGACTTACAATTGTATAATATAATCACACGCACACTCTATGGCGTGTCACCTGACCATCCAGAAAGTGCGGTGCGCACAAGGTAGTAAGCAGCTCATAGCCGCAGTCGGGAAATACCGCATGTGAAGCATGTAATAATCGTATAAATAATCGTATATTTAATCGGCGATTACGATTAATCGGCAAACCTCGATAATCGCAGATTAATCGTATTCGCCATCGTAATCGTTTCATCACTAATAACTAACCTATAAGATAGTTAAAAAAATCTTTTCGCACTGCATTTTCCAAACTATTTTTTAAATTTGAATTGTCCCAAATGAAAGCATCGTGGGTTGACCCAGGATATCTTGCGTTAATATTTAATATTTTTAAGTATATATCACAAACCTGCAATACAATCATATTATTAAAATTACATTAAGTTTAAATATGTGACTACTTGCCAACTGGGTATTAATGGAGTGATCGTTTTCTATTTATACATACATGTTCATTTCCACTTGGAGGAAATATTACTACATGGGTGCAGTCTACCACGCCGACAATGCCTGGTATTCCATACTTTTCATAAAATCTACAAACAATAATTTCATTATGTTACTGTTTCTACAGAATTAGTAATCGACCAATAATCTTCTACCTTATTTTCCAAAATATTAGGGCAATGACAGAAGAATGTTGTGGTTACAAATTTAAAACCCTGAATGTAACAATTTTAAATGTTAGCATAGACAATGGTGATACCTACTTCTTACGCATTTTTGGCAAGTCTTCACGTCGCGTCGCATGGAAAACTTCACCCATTTTCCAAAAATCCTTGGATGATTTAAAGCTTCAGTGATTTCTCTAATACTTCTACTGACAGTAGATTGGCTAACCGCAAGGTATTTATTGAGACCAACACAAGTCTGGTAGCTCCCAGAGGTTCGATTCTTTCATTGCCTTGTGGGTCACGTGGGATCGGTGCATGATCAGCGGGTTCTTCGCCTATCTGAAATACACGAGTTCTTGGGAAAAGAGGAGAAATTTCCGGACGATAGCCACCTTCTTGAAGATCCTGCATACAAGCTCCATCGGAATTTGCTGGTCCCGTATAATGGCCACCTGTCTGAGCGTCAGAAGAAATTATAATTTTTGTCTCTCTTTAGCAAGAATCGCTATTTAGAGGGCTTTCGGTTTGCTGAAAACTCGGTTTCGCAGCCTCTTGCACTGTCTAGCAATGACAAAAACTAAAGATGTGGCCGATTTTGTACTGGCTTACTGTGTACTTCACAACATATATATCTTGCAAGGAGACGAGTTAAATATTGATCTGGCGCAACAGGAAGAAGAGGTTCCCTATGCCTATGAAGGTGACCAAGGTTGTGCTGCTGCTGCCGTTGCCAAGCGAAACCTAATTTGTGAAAGGTTAATCATGAGGAATGTTTAAATATTAATCAGTATGATCATAAAATCTTAAATTATTCTTTCCATGCATTTGTTAATCAGATTGTTAGGCTAATATCAAATCCTATGGTCCTTTAGTTTTTAAGCCTATAGTCCCAGAGGAGTTGGTGTGACGCTGTGGTTAAACGTACACATTAACGAAGGGTTAAAACTCAGTGTTAATCACATTCAGATGACGCCAACATTGATGGCGAAACTCTCATCGAGTGTAGTGTTTAAATATTTAGTAGAAACTATGTATAACCGCAAGCTAATGTCTGTCAATTAAAGTTATCAATAGTATATTCATGAAGTAAAGATGCCAATATTGTAAAAAAATATATTATTAGGTAATTGCACTACATTTATTTCAATGATTTTCACTTAACAAACATATATACAAGCTTGCGTAGATGCACCTATAGCTTTTCCAAAAATGCATCAAGCTTTGCCAGATTTCTCTTCGTGTCTCTTATTTTTATTCTCCTCGGCGATTCTGCGGCTTTCGAGGATTGTATCAGCAACTGATTTCGAGTCCTCTGATGCCTGCCTCTTGCGGGAACGGCTACCACTAGATGATGGCTTACGGCTATCACTGCTCTGATCTGAACTGGACTCGCTGCTTGTCATTCGGCCAGAGCTCGACGAACCCAAAGCAGGAGGTTACATGATGGGACGGTCGCCCAAAAGTGATTGCATCAATTCAAAATATGACCACGATCGAGGATTGTTGCCAGATTTAGAATTATGGTCACTAATAGCTTTAAACGTCCTCTTCATGCCATTGAACTTGGACATGCACTGAGGCTCTGACGCTAAGTGCCCTTTATCAGCCATCAACAGAGAAATCTTCTCCCACACCTTTTTCTGGAAAATTTTTCCAGATATTAGGTCAAACTCGTAGCTACTATATGCTTCCACGAGAAGCAGGATAGCCGAGTGAGGCCACTTGACTATCGTGGCTACGTCATCGTTTTGCTGCTGTGACCAGGGGCTACCAGTGTCGTCGCTACCACTGTTGCTGCTGCTGGGGCCAGGCTGGACGCAGGAATCTATGCCTAGCGCGTCATTCATTATCTTTTGGGCAAACTCCAAATCTGGAACTGATTTCGAGTCCTCTGATGCCTGCCTCTTGCGGGAACGACTACCACTATGATGGCTTATGGCTATCACTGCTCTGATCTGAACTGGACTTGCTGCTTGTCATTCGGCCAGAGCTCGACGAACACGAAGCAGGAGGTTCCACGATGGGACGGTCGCCCAAAAGTGATTGCATCAATTCAAAATATGGCAACGATCGAGGATTGTTGCCAGATTTAAAATTATGGTCACTAATAGCTTTAAACGTCCTCTTCATGCCATTGAACTTGGCCATGCACTGAGGCTCTGACGCTAAGTGCCCTTTATCAGCCATCAACAGAGAAATCTCCCACACCTTTTTCTGGAAAATTTTTCCAGATATTAGGTCAGACTCGTAGCTACTATATGCTTCCACGAGAAGCAGGATAGCCGAGTGAGGCCACTTGAATATCGTGGCTACGTCTCGTTTTGCTGCTGTGACCAGAGGCTGCCAGTGTCGTCGCTACCACTGCTGCTGCTGCTGGGGCCAGGCTGGACGCAGGAATCTATGCCTAGCGCGTCATTCATTATCTTTTGGGCAAACTCCAAATCTGGAAATAGAGCGCGAGATAAAGATAAATGCTTTTGACACACTCACAAGTCATAAGTGAAATAAAAGAGTGCACTAGATTCAACGTTTGCATTTGTTTAAAGCTAGCAAAATTTACAACATGCATGATACGACATAACCATAACTCCTCACGTACTAAATATTACAATGCTTACCGGTTTCGCAACGTCGGGGTATTTTCAGGTGATAGTTGAACTGTGCAACAATTGCCAAGTCCATCTTGTAGAGTAATTTCAACTTTGGACATTGTACGTCAAAATCATAGGTGAAAATAACAAATAATCAAATAAGGCTCGTGACAGCTGAAGTCAACAGCAACTTTCCCGCCAGAACCAGAAGCTTGGAGAGAGTGTTAATAGCGCTTGTAGCGCTGAGAGCGTTTGGTGCCTCACCTCTCCAACGATAGCGTTGTTAGCAAGAGCTATGACGTCATACGCTTCCAAACGATGACGTCGCGAGCTGATTCGTAGCACCACGAAGCGTCTCCCCGAACGACCATAGCGCGATGTGAGCGCTTTTAGCTAGCTGCCCTATATAGTACGCTGCTCCGGAATATCCTGGTTCTGTCGATCCTCCATATCTCAATAATCCAGGGGTTTGATGTTTCATTAATATCCCATGTGTAGTACTTTTTGGACCTGTAATAGACACTACTTGGTTTGAACCAGATTTTGGCATTCTCTCTACTGAAACTCCTAATTTAGAAAACACTTTTTCATCTAACCTCATATAACATAGATCAGACGCTACCACTGAATTAACCAATGGTCCATCTACCAACATTTTAAACTGGTCTGAAGTCTGAGACCTTCTCGACAAGCGTAATATACATGATGAGGTAGAGCTAATATGGAGGACGAAACACTTAACCCATGGCCTATAAACGTTATAGTAAACAAATTATTCCTATATATAGGAACTTGACATTTCGGAATTATCTCATTTTTATTAAACTGAGATCCTTCTATCATTCCTTCCATTATATAAATACCTCGTATTTTATTATGTTTTCTAATTTTCTTTATTTTCAGTATATAACAAACAGCCAAAAACATTGCTATTATAGATAAGAGGTAAGCTAATTCAGTCATGTAGTTAAACTCAAATGAAGTAACTACCTCTTCTATTTTCTTTTTGAACGTAACAGTTTCTGGTTCTACATACTTCTTTGTATTATCCCATTGCTCCACAATTTCATTCATAGGGATCAATTCATCCAATTTATTCTTAAACCATGATCACCCTGATAAACGTGTTAAATACACCCATAACAAATTCATAATAAATATTATGAGGGTAAAGACAAGCCCAGATAGCATAGATAAAGGATGATTAATCCTACTAAGGATAATGCAAACTTTGTCATATATTTGAGAATGTCAAGAATATATTGATAGTAATTGTTTATAACAAAAAAATCAATGTTGTATCTGTCAATTAGACAGTTTTTTTGCAAAAAAAAATATACATATAATAAAATAACGTCACTTTTTTATTCAAAAAAGGATATTTTTATTAAAAGACGAGATACCTATCCAATCAATTCTCCATATAAGTTTCCTACAAATGTGCTCCAAGCTGCTTTTGTCTTAATCCAAGTTAAGGCAACCAATAATTAGTTTTAGTATTGCTCAATTCTTCATAATTAAGGATTAAACGACTTACCTGTAAGGAAGTTCAATCCTGATTATACGAGAACCACGTCCACATAGACCAATATGTAGTAACGCTTCTGCTGTCTCACACGCCACTGTATTTCACAAAAAAAAACAAAACCTGCTTCCCCCTCCCCTTCACCCTACACTTGGAATCGTATAGAACACTCATTACGTTTGAAGTGCCCTTCCAAATAAATCAGATCTGGGCTTCTGATCATAATCAGGTAGGGTAGGGTTGGGATTGGTCTATGCGGACATGGTTCTCGTATAATCAGGATTGAACTTCCTTACAGGTAAGTCGTTTAATCCTTAATTATACATCAAACCACGTCCTTATAGACCAATATGTAGTTGATTAAAGCTAATCAACCCGATTTTTTATTTATTCATTTATTTAGTGTATTAAGAATAAACGTACAGTGTTGGATATCCATAAAAAAAATAAAGCTATTTTTAGTTATGTCAATGTATCCTAAAAAACTTAAACCTGAACTCTACTATATCTATTCTAAGAGATAAACTATATATACATACTACATACGTATACGTACAGACATATATATAGTGTATACGACCAGAATTGAAACCGTATAAAAACTAAAAGCCGGCAAAAACAGTCGGCATCTCTTGCGGAGGTAAATAGAAATGCTTGTCATAAGAAAAACAATAAAAAGATGCCTACTGTTTTTACCGGCTTTTAGTTTTTATGCGGCTTCAATTCTGGTCATATATATATATATATATATATATATATATGGGAACAAAAAAGAAAAACTAATCACTAAAGCAGAAATATTAGAAAATTACAATAAACTCATCCGAAAACTACCTTATGAGCGTAACTAATAGTTTGAGATACAGGTCTACAATAAAATCTTGCAAAGGAACCTGAATTAGGTGTCCACCCAGCGGCTTTTCTGATACTTTCGATGCTCGCACCGGCCTTAAGGCCGCTGATGTCGATGCATGCCTAACACTATGCCCTAGGAAAATATTCGTATCTATACCTGCACTTGCAAGAATTAACTTAATCCATCTCGATATAGACTGCGGGGATGCTTTCCGGTGAGGCTTTTTAAAAGTTAAGAACAATTCTTGTGTCCCACCTCTTAAGGGAGTTGTAAATAATGTTCTAAAGTCTCGGCTACACATAGATCCGGGTTCTCGGTAAACCTTGGAATTTCTAACACTAGCTGGGGCCTGTCAGGTGCCGATGTCTTAATTAAATCCGGAATGAAAATTCTAAAATTTTCACCGACTTGTTTAATATTATCTAGCTTTATCTTAGATAATGTCCGCACCCTGTAAGAAGTAATCAAGGCCATTAAGGTGGCTAATTTACACGTGAGGGATTCCAGTGAAAGTGATTCTAATGGGCATAATGACGATGTATATTTTAATACAATCTGTGGATCCCAGGTAGCTGCGTATCTAGGAAAAACCGGCTTTTTCCGAAAAACACCCTTCATAAACCGTTTAATTAATTTGTGGTCGTCATTTATAGTAAATAAAACTTTTAATGCCGACTGGTGGCAATTTAAGGTGTTATAACCTGCACCTAACTCAAATTCCTTATGAAGGAAGCTTAAAAGATCATCTAGTGTCGGACAAAACAAATTAATTCTCTTGTCTATACGCCATCTCCACCGTTTGCTGTAAGTTGAGTTATACTGAGAAACTGTACTGCTACTTAAGGATAAGAGGAATATTAAAACCAGGCTAGGAGATAGTCCCTTTTTTAAGTACGCTTCCCGGATAATCTGGCGGCTACCAAAGTTATCCGTTGCCGGATTGGATGACTCTCTGAAAGGAGATATCATTAAATCTGGGCTTGGAGTAAAATAAATTGGTTCAGATGCAATATATTTGAGAAACATGGGGTACCATGGCTGAGTACTCCATAGCGGTACCACAACTATTCCTTCTGCTTTGTCTTCCACAATCTTATTGAGGGTTTTTGCAATTAAAGAAAATGGTTGGAAAGCATAAAAATTTAGCCCCGACCAGGATATCGTGAACGAATCTACAGATATGGATCCGGGATCTTGTCTCCAGGAAACATATCTATCACATTTTGCATTTGCATATGAGGCAAATAGGTCGATTTCTGGAAAACCTAATGTTCTAGTTATTAATTTAAAGGCTTTTTCATCAAGGACGTACTCTGCCTCAACCCTAGAACAACGAGATTCCATATCAGCAATGGTGTTTTTGTTAGATGGTATATAGGACGCAACAGTCCAAATTTTGCTGCTCTCACACCACTGCCAAATTTCTCTAGCTAGACCGTTAAGACCAGGTTATTTTGTACTTCCCATTTTATTTGCGTAGGAAATCGCTGTTGTATTGTGTACCCTTAATAAAATATTGAAGTTTGACAGACCCATGGCAAATGATTTTAATGCCATAAAAACTGCGAGGAGCTCAAGGTAATTTATGTGTTTTTTTACTTTCAGAAATATTCCAAAAACCATGTGTAAAGTAAAATTTTTCTAAGATGACGCTATCGGCAATAAAACGCCAGACGAGCAGAAATGCATCTCGCGCCTATTCGAGCAGAGAACGATTGCAGCCCCGCCCCTAAGTTTGTAGATACACGTGGTTTCATTTCTTGTCTTGCTCTTGCTCAAGAATTAAATAAGGATAACTTCTGAAAGTGTAAATAAAAATAATGAAATAAGTACAGGCCGGGATAAGGCCACCCATAATAAAATGCGGGGTATATGGATATTAAATAACCAATTAATTGTGCCAAATCGCCAATCTTTAAGCGTTTACATAGTCTAACACCCTGTATATGACTAATAGCTTTGGTCTCCTTCTCCCTTGGTAAACTAATCCTCATTTATTTACTATCCCATATAAATCCCAAAAGTTTTAGCTTTCTAGAAGGGACTAGCTCTTCTCTAGATTAATTACAAACCCCAAAGATGTTAATAACTCTCTTGTGGTCTATATTTTTTAAACAAGCTTCCTATGTAACAGCTATTAGTAAAAAGTCGCCCAAGTAGTTGATAGATAGCAACCCCTGAGACCTTAAATAATTAATAACTGGCTTAAATAATTTACAAATACATACGGCGATTAACTTAGCCCAAAAGGCAGGCAAGTAAATTCATAAGCAGTATCTCGAAACTGAAATCTAAGATATTTCCTGCTCTTATTAGAAACACGTACTAGAAAGTACGCACCTTTCAAGTCTATAGTACTCATGAATACATCTTTTGATATAAGACTACGGACCTCTTTCACATTTTCAAGCTTAAAGTGATTTGTAATTACAACTTATTCAGAGATTTAAGATTTAGAACAAATCTATAATTCCCGTCTGGCTTAGGCACTAGAAGTAGCTGGACAAGAAGTCACCTTTCTGACGTTTACACTTTGTTATCGCCCCGATTGATACTAATCTAGCAATGCTTTGATCTAGTAGGTCCATCTCTCCCTGAGAGAAAATTTTCTGAGGACGTGGACTAGCCTGTCGAGGCCTGGAGTGAAAAGGTATAGAATAACCCTTAACCTAACCTAAAATAATGGAGTCGTTGGTTAATCGGGACCACTAATCGTAAAAAAGGTGAATTCTCCCAGCGTATTTTTTATGACATGCTACCTCTATCGCCTCTTGTCCTATCCTCAAAAAGGCTGCTTTGGTTGTACTCTCTCCCCCTTCCTTTTCTTTATGTACTTCTCTCTAGGAGTGTATTTCATTCTGGTTTGGGGACCCTGGCGTCTGGATAAAAAATTTTGAGATGAAGGCCTAGTCTGAGAGAACCTCTTAGTTGGGGTTTTCCTGACTCCCATTTCCGTGGATATCTTCTGAACCGATTGAGCTGTCTTACCACGTTCTGTAAAGTCTGAACCAAACAGAAGGGAGTCGGATTTTGCGTTCTCCGCCACCTTTTGAATAACTGAATTTAGATGAGGATATGTCTGATGCTTACGATGATTTGACAGCAAGTAATGGATCTCACAGAAGAGTCTGGCCGCATCTACCAGTTCTGGCGCAATATTAACTTTAAGTTCCTCGGGAATATCTTCTTGTAAAATCTTTCCAATGGTACCCCCAGTGCAGCCAACCCCTTGCCGATTTGGTCGTGAAAACCTGCTATAATCAAGTCTTTCTTTCTCTCCAAGGGGCTAAGTCATCTCCGGGTTTAATTTTGGAGCCGCTAGCAATTTTCCGGAAAGGTCAACTTAGATAGTTGCTCCCTGGTGTCCTTGTCTAATCCTTCAGATAAATAGTTAGACCACCGTGACACAATATCTGTATTTAAAGGGGGGCGTAAGGCGATGTTTTTCGAAGGATCTGCTCCCAACCATAATTCCGCTGTGTCGGGTCGCTGCTGTTGTAAACCTAATCGCAATCCAGACTCCTGAATGTTTTCGCCCTCACTTGATGACGAACTTATTCGCTGTTGAATCTTGCGCCTGGGCCTACGCCTCTGGCTCTGATCGGAATCTGTATCCGAATCGCTATCACCTGGATTGCAAAAAACAATCTACATATAGTTTTTGTAGCCTATTGAAGATAGGACAAGAACAAAGTATGTATGTAAAAAACAACTCTCTTTAATATAACCATATGTACTAGAGTATTATATTCTAAGTAAATGTTTACTTGTATCAATGGCTCTTGTAACCGATACACAAATATCAGTAATTAAATACCCGATACAATATTTGTAACAGCTATAGCTGTCCTGTATCCGTTACATAAATAACAGTACATAAGACAACCTACTATTTTGCAGAGATAGGTGGTCTGCCATTTAATAACCGTGATAAGATAACAGTGTGGACGCATAAACGTCCTACCATTAACCTACACTCTCTAAGAACCACATAAACAGTCCTTAGAGATGTTATAAAATATTGCATAAACAATATTTATTACTACCTGATTCATTCAAACAAGGAACTACGAAGTAAGTACATACATATCTGTCTAAGTTCCCTGCGATACTTATAAAAATTTATTATTCTCTACTTACTTGAGGAACTAGAAACTTCTTGCACCATTCTTTCCAGCTTCCGCAATTTTGATTTTATTTTCGCAAGCCTAACGTCACTCCGTCGCTTGAGGATCTTGGAAATTTTCCTTTGTTAATTTCACTACCACTCACAATTTTAATAATACGTGTGGCACGTGTTGCGCTGAAAAACGTAATGAATGTTCTGTACGATTCCAAGTCTAGGGGGAAGCAGGTTTTGTTTTTTTTTGTTAAATATAGTGACGTGTGAAATACCAGAGGCATTACTACATATTGGTCTATAAGGACGTGGTTTGATGTATGATATACTGAAGATTTACCCAAATTACGACGCAATAGTTCTTTAACTAGTCTGACATGACGCTGCCACCATCCTCCCCACCAAGCACCTGTAGGAGGATTAAATGGACCATATATCATACTCTACAGTGCAGATAAAGTGGAAGTTTATCCTCCTACAGGTGCTTGGTGGGAGCGTCTTGTCAGACTAGTTAAAGAACTATTGCGTCCTAATTTGGGCAAATCTTTAGTATATTATGAAGAATTGATGACTATTCTGTGCGACTGTGAGGCAATTATTAATTGACGTCCATTAACTTACGTTTCAAGTGACGCAGATGAATTACTTCCTCTAACACCTTCAGATTTTTTACAAGGTATTCCTAGATGTGGAGAATTGACAGAATTAGTCTGGTAAAGCGTTATAGATATGAACAAAAATTAAGAGATCTGGGAGATTCGTGAGAGATTTAGGAAGGAGTATCTGGCAGAATGGGTTCACTATCGTAAAAGAAAATTAATTGATATTAAACCTGGTGATACAGTTCTGGTGGGGTCAGATAATATGAAACGCATAAATTGGCCTATGTGTAAAGTTTTAGAGATAGGGTAAAGACAATTTACCAAGAGTAGCTCGAGTTAGAGTGGTTTCTGGCGAATTCATTAGACCATTTCAACGTCTGTTTTCATTAGAGACTTTGTCGTTGAAAATGATGAAATAAAACTTTCATTAGCTGAACAAAAACAAGATGAGGAAGTTGTATCATTTAACAAAGAAGATTATTTTTACAAAACGAGAAGAGGGCGGATGGTGAAAAAGCCGCATCGATTTTCATTCAATGAGTAAAGATTTGTTTGCAATTATATTTGCAAAGGTGGGAGAATGTTAAGAATATATTGATAGTAATTGTTTATATAAAAAATTAATATTGTATCTGTCAATTAGACAGTTTTTTGTAAAAAAATATACATATAATAAAACAACGTCACTTCTTTATTCAAAAGGGGTATTTTTTATTAAAAGACGAGAGATATCTCAATCAATTCTCCATATAACACTTACCATCGCTGTATATTCTTGAAATATTAATTTTTGTTAAAAAAAATCTTGCTCATTTCAATTTTCAAAATGCTTTCCATAATTACCCTATGCCTCATGGTTTTAATTTGCAATATACATCGAATGGA